>CM065307.1:20000000-22400000 GCA_033032175.1 Saturnia japonica | reverse complement strand
ATTTATAATTGTAATTCAAACGACATAACATATTATTACATCATATAGTGTAATTAGGTAATTACGAAGCACAAAGTCAAAAAGGTCAGGGCGATTGGTACGAATGCCAACCTACTGACGATTGACCGCTTACTTGCCCCTTGACCTCACTCTCATTTAGATAATTTATTAGTTATAAAAAGGAACCAATTGATTACTAAAGAGAGTCACTGTTCGGGAAACTGATCCAGAGATATAATTTAATTGTTTTTTCGTTCCACAATTAGGACGTTTTCAAGTCTTCAATTTGCGCGCGCCAGTATCAATATCTGCTTATCTACCAATAACGTTTTATAGATAGATGGGTTATACTCTCACTAAAAGCAAATTTTATCAGCATGTTAAAATAAAATAGATAGGATATCACAGCGTAAAGCGGAAACTCTGTTAAAAAATGACAAAAGTTTCATCTCGCTCACCCCGGTATCAAGTCGAAAGTGAACTGGAGGCAATTGCCCACCATTCTGTATTGTATGTAAAGAGCGTTAATGCCCTATTTACTATTAAGATATAATTCTTCTCTATTATAAATAATATTATTGAAAAAACATTATTTTCGAGACATTTTGGCAGAATCTTGATTATCTTGATTATTGGATAATTATTGGCTTTCATTAACAAAAGTTCTTTGATCCAATAATACCTATATAATATTGGTGGCTTTTTACATTATATAGTTTAAACATTGTACATACATAAAGTGAATTATCAAAATAAACTGGTTATAATGGATACATAAAAACTCCTTAGATAGTTCAAACAATTGAGTCATCACCTTATTAGAAGACCTCACTCTGAAGATTAGCAAATAGTACGAAGACTTAAAAACATTGACACTAGCAAATGCTTCTGCACCGCCAAAACAAGAAAAAGAACTTTATTATTTGAAGTTAGAGCTGAATTTAACTTGGAGGTTACATTATAGTTCTGTTTTCGATTAAAAAAAATTATACTTTTTAACTTAATCATGAGTAATGTTTTATTAATTTTATAGACAATTGTAGTATTTATCAATATTCATGTATATTCAACAAACCAAGTGACCCACATAGAAACACATAACGTTCTTATCGTAACTTTGATAGGTACGTCTATAATCTCAAGACACCAAGGTTATTTTTCGACTTGTTTCAATTTGATAAGAAACAAAACATATTGAAATAAGCCAACGACGTTATTGGACCGAACTACCGTTCGGGACAATCAATCAGGTTAATTCTGGGTCAGATTCCTGACTAAACATTGTTTACTCTGTGTGGTTTTATGTATAAAGCGGAACTTAATTTAATAAAACCATTAAATTATGCAATCCTACAGCGGTTTTAAACAACAACAGTATATTTTGAAATAATGCTGGCTCGTTAGAACCCTATTACTAGACCACGTCGATCAACTAGGTTCGAATCCTATAATATGACTAGCTGTGTCCGCGGCTCCGATCGCGTAGTCTACAAAATCGTGTCGGTATTGTGGTAACCCAACTCCAACCACGACAGCGGCGCCTGTTATTTTAAAGATAAAATTGCTTGTTATGTTATTTACGCGGGACCCTAATTCCTTTTATAAAATATAAGTTACTCATAAAATTAGCTATCTGCCAGTGAAAGCCCCTTCAAAATCGGTCCAACCGTTTCGCCGGAACAAACAGAATGAAAGACAGACAAGCAAAACTTTAAAAATAGTTTTTTTGTTATAAGTAAGTACCTTTCATATACTTTAATATGCATTTAGTAATAAGCTCTTATTTTTGACTTTCAAACAGACAATTCATTTTTATTTATTAATCTAGATTTGTAAGTATTTTTCCTTTTTTTTAACTGACTATACCTAATGTTAACCATAAGCTCTGGAGCCTCAGATGGATTTTCAACTTCGCCGGGCTTGAGGTTAGCAATTTTTTTTGTAAATATTATTTTGTATTTCAAGAAGCAACTCTTAGGAACTGAGTATTCTAAGCTATTGCAACACCTTCAGCAAGTGTTGCTAGATTAGATTTGAAAATGTACAAACAGTGTTTTGAACATAAAAATCAGTATTTGGGTGCATATATGAATGATGCAATAAGATTAGGAATGATGTAGGTATCACGCCATACTTCTCAGAGAGCAGTGACGTAGCTGAGGGGCTTGGGGCGGTTCTTGCGGCCTGCCCCGAGTACCAGTCATTTGAAGGTTATACCCGTCGGTGTTAAAGAAGTGACGAATAAAAAACAAAAAAAAAAATTGTCCATTTCCTCCCACATAAAAGCCAATACATATCGTACCTTGTCCGTTCTAGTTCCCAATAACGCTACATTAATATGAGAAGCACTTTTGAAGCATCAAGCAAGGAATATAATGTGTTAGGTAACATTTAAAGTCACCGCAAAATGTTCTCTGGCGGGCGACGTGCAAACCAACATGTATGAGGTAGTTGCTTTGTCACTTGACTTCCTAGAACATGACGCCTTTGTAATTAACAAATAACTAGTGTGTACTCATTCATAATGTTTATTTTAATCTATAAATAAGTTTATTTTGCATATGGGATGTTTTAAATTCTATTTTTTTATATTAATAATAATAATAATTTATTAGTGACCATAATATAAATACAGTTTAATATGGGTTTTAGTAGACAATACTTTTAAGCATTTATACCTGGATGCAATAAATAATATTTAAAAATCTTATAATACATACAGAGATAAATTCAGTAAATTACAATAACGTGAATATTTGAGTCAACAAATAATTAAATATTAAATTTAATAATATTGAATATTTAAAAAAAAAACATTCTCGCTCTTCGACAATTCTCGTTTAACATAAAACGGAAAGCTTTAAATTTTTAATACAATTTAATAATAATTTTAAATTAATAATGCGTAAATGATTAACATTAACATCTTAATTATATTCAAAATTTTTAAAATATATAGTTATACATACGTACTACGAAAAGTGTAGTACCAAATTAGAAATGTGATATATGTACCTATATAGTATGTATGTAGTGGTGTATATGCTGAACAGTTTTGATTGTAATTGAAGCGAACGGTCGCGCAGTTGCTGGTCGGCGATTATTTAATTTTATTTAGCATTGGCTTTAATTCAAAATCAAAATAATCTTTATTCAATTTAGGCCCTAAGAAGGCACTTATGAACGTCAAAAACACTACTGCCGGTTCGGAAAATTTCCCAGTCATCGAGAAGAACCGGTAAGAAACTCGATCGGGTTTACCTTTTTTTTCCAACTATACAAAAGTGTTAATATAATATAATAATAATAATTTAGTAGATGCACAGAGAGGGAGTCACTTCCAGACATCACTATCATTCACATAATGATACACCCTGTAATAACCTTTTGACAGTAAAACCCGCTTGACATGGTCCTTGAACTTGTTGTCCGGTAAATCAGTAATATGTTTCGGGATCTTGTTATAGAACCTAACACTATTACCTAAAAATCTTTTATTAGTCTTACTAAGTCTAAAACACGGTCTAATTTATCTTTATTTCTAGTATTTACATTGTGCTGATCTTTGACAAAATCCAGCTTGTCTAAGTTTTTACGGATATACATTAAGTTATCAAAGATGTATTGGGAGGGCAAAGTTATAATACTAAATTCCTAGAACTTGTTATTTAGTAATTCGCGGGGTCTCATATTGTAAATTGCTCGAACTGCCCGCTTTTGTAATATAAATATGGTATCTACCTCAGCTGCTGAACCCCACAGCAAAATACCCTAAGCTATGAAAGCTAGCGAAATAAACTAACCTAGCGGTGGCAATATCTGTTGACTGGCGAATCTTGCGTACTGCGAATGCAGCAGAACTTAATCTTCCCGCCAAAGTTTTAATATGTGGACCCCACTGTAATTACCCATTGGGTAAGACAAATCTCATACATTTGGTTTTGTTTGCATTTAGTAGTAAATTGCCGTAGTTCCGAATCTATTCTTTTCACTTTGAATATAAGTGAAGTGTCGTCTGCAAAAAGAACCATGCCAGCACCGTTTTCAACCACGGACGGTAGATCGTTTATATAAACGAGAAACAAAAATGGTCCCAAAATCGAGCCCCGAGGGACGCCGATTCTAACCAATGATCCCAAAGAGGTTGCTTCATTTACACTTATTTTCTGACAGCGTTCTGTTAAATAAGAAATTAGGAGGTCAAGAGAAGTTTCACGCACACCATAATGTTTTAGCATAAGTATAAGCGTACTGTGGTCAACGCAGTCGAAGGCCTTAGAGATCACAGAACACACCGATTGCATCCTGCGACTCCTCCCAAGCCCTATATATATAACTTAACAGTGTTACACCAGCGTCAGTGGTTGATTTAGATTTTGTGAAACCATATTGCCTACCATCCAAAATCTCTTGTGCTTTGAAATATTGTAGTAGCTGCTTGAGCATAATTTTCTCGAAAATCTTACTAATCGACGGAAGTACAGAAATTGACCAAGATTACTTCTACATAGGAACTACTTTACTTATTTTCATTAAATTAAGGAAAGTCCCTATTTCTATGCCCTGATTAAATATATTAGCCAGATATGGTGAAATATTGACAATTAAGGACTGAACAACAATTACTGACATAACCCAAATATCTTCAGTATTTTTTAATTATTGGATATGAAAATGGTGTTCTGAATTTTTTAGAATACTTAAACTCCTAAAATACCTATTTACATAGCCTATTTTGCAAGAACAACGACAAATTGTTCAAAATGTATAAAGTGGTAGACCAACAAAAAAAACTGAAAGTCAACGAACCGAGATACGAAATTTGTGCTGCTAAGAACAAAAACTATTCATAAAAAAACTTAGCGACTGATGCAAAAGCTGCCAGACCGGTTTCATTGCAAAAGACTTACTTGTCTCGAGTCTCTATTGACAACCGGACAGGTTTCAACTAGCTCTATCCATATATTTAACTATCTACTGATTGGAAATGACAAATACATTAAATACCAATTATACAGAGACATAAAGAGTTAATGACAGGAATTTTATTTTTAACGAATAAACTCGCAATTTTTTTTATCTTATATTATGTAAGTACTAACTTTGGTAACACTTGCGAGGTACCTATAGTTTCATCATCACGCCCAAATGAAATGAATTAATCGTAATGTGTATTTCGGGTTTCCTCAAGACTTCCTTATTATCTCATCATCTCTATTAACCCCTTTTAAGTAAGGGTGAAGAGCTCTATTCCGGAGGATCGGATCTAGGCTTGAGTCACCCCAATAAACTCGTATATTACCATATATAATGTAACTTTGGTAACATTAACGGGATATAGTTTTATCATCACGCCCAAATGAAATGGACTATAAATAATAGATCACAACGTGTATTTTGAGTTTCCTCAAGACCTCCTTATTATCCTCTTCGTACATCCCAATTAACCTCTTTTAAGTAAGGCTCAAAAGCTCCATTCCAGAGGATCGGACCTAGGCTTGAATCGCTCCAAAGCTGAGGACGGACGCAGTGAGTGTAACCCCGTCTAGATGCGTGTCCATCAGACAACTGTTGATTGTACAGTTAACGCTTATGAAGTCGCTTTAAATAAACTTTGAAGCAATGATGGTGCAGTGGTATCATGTACGGACATCGCGACGATCGACGTGAATTCGAATCCCTGCAATGAGCCTGAGCTTTCGGTGAAGAAAAACATGGTGATAAACCATAGCATGGTGGTAGGGCTTTTTCTATGGAACCATAATAGTCGGGGATAGTCCGGTTTCAGAGGAGTTTACATCCGTCAACTCTCGCGATGTGGTTTTACCAGGGAATATACTATGAGCGCGAGTAGACGACGCCGCGGACGCTCCGCCGCCGCACCGTAGCCGCTCCACGTCAGCGCTGCCGCCGCATGACTGCTATATCACTGTATCCTTATATGTAATACAGTGTTAGCCACGAAAATTATATGTAGGAATAATGAACATGTTGAGTTTAACTAAAAAAAAATTAGTGTTTGCATATAATAGGTATATCTAATAATGTATTAATGTTTTGATATTCATCCGAAGATAATCACAAAACTTACACTAATCTTTTCGTAGATCTTTATTAAGTGTATGGAATCATTTGCGTCTATTTGACTTCTTACTTTTATTTAGCCATTTCTTTACATATAGTATGCAAATACTACCTACTTTTTATTAGTTAAATTCATAACATTCATTATGCCTACACGTATGATGTTCGTGGCTAGCAATGTATTACATGAAAAGGTAAAGGTATATGTTTATATAAAGGTAAAGGTATAGGTAGGTATATAACAATCATGCGGCAGCAGCGCGGCTGCGGCACGTCCGCGGTGCCGTCTACACAAGCCTTAAAGGATTCTTCAAAAAGAGAATGAATAGGTTTTTATAGGGTCTGCAACACGCATCTGATGCTTCTGGTGATGCAAGAGTGTATAGGTTGCCGTAACCGCTTAACATCAAGCGGACCGCATGCTTGTTGGCTATCATCGTGTTATAATAAATACTACTTTAGTCAAGCAATCGTTTGTTTAGTTCTGTTTTGTTCTCGTCTGTATATTTATAACAGGAAAATAATTTCAGTTAACATGCTTTCTGATTGATGCCTCATGTTGTTTATTGTGGTGTAGACGTGAAACAACCAAACCGCTGAAATTATCCCTAAAACAGGATAAATAACGGGTTAAAGGTATATGTATACCTTTATATACCTATATAATCTATATATTAATACGTGAAGCAAAAGATTTCGTTACCTTTTTAAGCGTATTGCGTGCACGGAAGACTGAGATTTGGCATGATTAAAGTTTATATGGAGAAGGAGTGCAGAAAGCTAAAATTTATCTATAATATCTATTACTAATATATTAAATTAAATTAATTAATACTGCGAATCCTAACCCGACAAGGGCCATTGAACTTAGACCCCCCCAAATATTGACATTGTCACTCAACGAAAAGTGACAGCAAGTGATGTATGTAGATAATACTCATTGTTTAGGTTCATCAATACTGCAAATGTCGAACAGCAAATAGTGTATGATCAAAAAGGCGCTGGTCGAATTTCGACCTTAGGGCGATCACTAGTATACCTAATTAAAACTCAATCGGACTAGTTGTTCAGAAGTTACACGATTAGTAAATATTTATATAAAAGATAATTGTTTTATATTTTAACAACAAAGACAAGATTTTAATATTCACAAATAAAATATACATATATTTCTCACGAATAAAAGACCAACTTCAATGATTTTAAAGTGTTTCCTGGTGTATCTTTAAAGTCCAAGCTCCAATTTTTCATTGGTCTTTTTCAGTTTTAAACAATAATTAAATTCGCTTTAAATTATTTTTAAAGATAATATAAAAATACATGGCAACATCTGAAATTAAATCGCATATTGTTTTATACACTAACTTACTTTTATAATCTTAAAGCATTATTCTCCAGTTAAACAGCTCTATAATTAACTTTTTTAGTCGATTTAACTTTTACGAAATTACTCGATTTTAAACCTCTTAACTATTACACGTTTATATAATTCTATCTATCTTTGCTTGAATATTATCGGCATTTTTCAATAACATATCTTAGTTTACTATCCCAGATTAGTACATATTTCATTAAGTTAAGTTGATTAACTTAAGACAGATATCGGCTTCTCCCTTATCTATTCAAGCTATATGATATGAATATATATTATGTTTATACGATAAACTATCCATTGACAGACATTTGGAGAAAAGTAAGGACAAAAGGTTATATTTGTCTATCTTTAGTAACTGAAACAACGGATAGATAGGTTATTGAAAACTGCCGTAAGTACTAAACTTACTTCTACTTATTCTAAATGTACCTACCGTGTAGAGCTCGTCCCATGGAAACGGCGGTAGGTTAGCTGGATCGCGAGAGCCATCGAATCCCAAATGCCTTAAATATTTAAAAACACTATTTCAATCTCTCGCGGATACGCACTATAAACAGTTAAGATCTTCTGATTCTTTAATTCTCAGTATACCAAGTCATCATATTAATTTCCGCGACCGATATTTCGCCGTTACCATCAGTAGGGCTTTGGAATTCGCTTCCTGTTTACATCCACCTAGTCAAGTCTCGGGATTCCTTCAAGTATTCGCTGCGTAGGTTTTACTTGGAGCAGTAGAATACCGGCTACATTTTTCTTTTGTTTTATCTAAATACTAGCTGTGCCCGCGGCTTCGCTCACGTGGACTACAGAATGCCCACGCGAATCTTGCTGCCCCGCTCCCGGCGCTCATTGTGGGTGTTCCTTAGAAGATAGGTCTATACTCTCGCTGACTTTTTTGTAGGTCTTTTTAATGTCTACAATTGTGTAGTACATTAATTTGCTATATCTCTTATGGTTTACTCAGCGTAAGCCATTTAAGCGCCCGAATTAATTCACCATGACCAGTTTTTTTTTATTTGAGCGGAAACCTAATTCTTTTTCAAAAATAAAGATAGCGTAAGTTACTTCCTATAAAATCAGCTATCTACCAGTGAAAGTCCCGTCAAAATCAGTCCAACCGTTTCGGAGATTACCCGAAACAAATAGACAGACAAAAAATTTAAAAATGGGTTTTGTTATTGGTTTTATATATACTTTCATATGCATTTAGTAAAAAGCTGTTATTTTGACATTACAAACAGACATTACAATTTTATTAATTGTATAGATTAAGCACACCTTGTATTAAGTCCTCCAATTGTATTTCTTTGGAAAAGAATATATATAAGTAGGTAGTAAAAAAGTGATACCTAACTCCTTACCAACTTACGGCAGAGATATCGTGTTTGGGCTCATTGAAATGGTCTCAATTAACAGGTATTACTTATGTGGCGGGTTTATAAAATTATCAATTTACCTATAAAACTCTTTGGAGGTTATAAACTTTTTCTTTAGAAAAGGATATTATATCCATTTCAGCATGCCTACCTTTTTTCTTTTTTTGTCGATCTGACCTCACTGTTAGCTGGAAGGGCCCTACCCAAAAACACAGCAGCTGATGGCTTTTACAGCTTTACCGGGCTTGGGGGCGAGCGCTTAAGGCACTCAGCCGAGAAGCGTGGGCAACAAGCGCTCAATGGTGTCAAAGTGGCCGGACCTCGGTTTGGGCTGTTGCCGCGATTGTGTATGCCTGCTCAACCAGGACACAACGCTTAAAAAAAATTAATCCCCTAATTTTCTAAATTAAAAAATATATATATTTAAAGGAACTCCCGTAGAATTCCATGCTTCTAGAACTACTTGTTAAAGGACTGTGTTATCTGATACTAATCAAGGATTTTAAGTAGATTGAAGAATGATGGACAATGTCACTCAGCTGTCCTTTTTTTGGTTTGGAATAAAAAATTTGCCGACCTACCAAAAAACCTGGTAAAAAACATATTAAATGAACATTTTATTATGATAATGGACCTTGGCAACACAATTAAATGTAATAATTAGCACTAACGATAACTTAATTTGTCCCTAATAAGGATTTTTATATTTGTTTAAACGTGTTTTTGGCGGGAACAGGATATATTGAGTGCTTTAATTATGTTGCTACTCCAGTCTTACCACGTTGCACGATGGGTTAATTTTGGGTAAATTTTGAACAAATTAGAATTGGATCATTGTGAAGTCAATGTGTTAAAAAAAAAACAAACTTATCCTTTAAAAATAAATATATTCCCAGTTTTATGGTTCTAATAATATAACAACTTAATTTTCTTTACACAAAAAATACATATTTGACCGGACTAACGACAAACATTTTACAATTCTAAGAAACTTCTAACTCGAACATATCTTGTGCATTATCTCTCTAAAATCAGAAAAGGTGATAACAGCCTAAGATCAAGCATTCAAATATATATTTAATTACTTCCTTGTTAAGGCTGAATTACTTTTGTAATTATTCTAATATGCGTTCTTATAAATAGGACCCTTAAGTCAAATACATGAACAGCGATGTGTTTTATTATTTAAAAAGCCGTCGATCCAGGGCTGTTTTGTTGGAAAGCCGTTAAAACGAATAGAGCCTTTTATACGTACTGTTACCCTGTAGTGGTATTTTATGTTTTATAAGTACGGGATAAGATTGGAAATGCATTGTAAGTAATGGCATTTCGCGAGATTCTCGGTCTCGGTTGCAGGTCGGACGGGTTCTGTGTTACACGTCTCCGCCCCGCTCGCCGCGCGCCGTGTTGCCGACCCCCGGACCGTCTGCGATGGAGCAAGCCAAGCGCTACCCGTCTAGGACAATTACTGACTAAATCTTACAAGCGTGAATAGCTGGTTTCGGGTTGCAAATATTGTATTTGTGAAAATGGCCTTGGAGTGTTTGCCATTTCATATAAACTGTTGATGTCTGATTGCGTGTACGTGTATGTAACGCATAATTTTGTACCGTGTCGCTTACATCAAAAAGATTGATAGTTGCTTCACGATTTGATATACCTAGGTACCTAAAACCTTTTTGAATATTGTGCTTACAGTCTTTCTGCCTATAGTGTATTTTAAATAAGCAATTTAAATTCCATTTAAGTACTTATTTAACTGTTCCAAATGTATGAATTCCTTCTGCGTTAAAAGTATACAAATAACATATCGCTCGAATCCTTGAAACAATTATATTTATTACCTTTAAAGGCGGTTAATATGATGATGATGTTTTTGTCAACGCATATATTTAACTATACTTTATATTTATTACAATATTATAATATATTATTTGGACACATAGTTTAGGAGATAATGGAAAATTAAAATAATTCGCACTTGCGGGAACTGAGAACTATTCATGATATACACAGGAGCGTTGACGGCGCGGTGTTTGTCGGATAAAATTAACACGGGTAAAACAGTGGGGCACAGCTAGTAACTAATAAATCAGATTTAAGACCGCGCCCGGGAATAAGGAGCGAGTTGCAGGCCGTTATATAAAAAAAAGGTACTACATCCTTTATTCCAAAAATATCTCGTCTATATATTAATTGAAGTTCAGAGGTGTACCCAAATACATTTGGTTTTTTGATTTTCTCAGATCCTCATTTACTTATCACTTCATGTTTTGCAAAATAGACTGAATGCGTGTCAAAAAATATTAAAATCCACGTGCAAAGATCAATAATACCGTCTGTCACTCATCTAATGTCAATTTCACAATAGAACTGTGTTTTATCAACTGATAATGTTCAGATAAGCAGAATCGAGTCAGGGTTACTTGGTATTACTTTCTTACAATTTTTATTATTGTCAGGCATTATTTCTGAGTGAAAACAAAATTGCTGACGTTTGTAAGGAAATTGTGGATGAAGTTGTACGCAGACTCTAGCAAAGTTTTTTATAGCATAACAACAAAGTTACATTATAACTTAAATATTATAGTTAAATACAAAATCTTTATTCTGTGAACAGAATCAAATAGAGTACAGTCCAATATATTCAAAACTAACCCTGTACATGTTCTCAACAACCTTTGAATGTGGTAGGAACTGTGCAAAGATGAAATACTAACTCTTCTGACAAAAAGCAGAAGTGATTTTTATAGTTGGTTCTGATTTCAATGGCTTGACATTACGCAGTGGAACAAAAAAAAATATACAAATACATATATATCAAATTAATGTACTACTTAATTATAGAACTTAAAAAGACCTACAAAAAAGTCCGCAATAGCAAATGACTAACTTCTAAGGATCACACACAATAAGATTTTTTTTTAAATAACCACCGTGGTTGTCGTATGAGGGGCGGGGAATTTACGCGTGCGTTCGACCAACGGCATTCCGTAATAACTGGGAAGGGGAGCCGCAGGTATATCTAGTATGTATATAAAAATCTTGTGTGCGTATGTTAAGATAACTTATGAAACAACAAATTAAACTTTTATAGATTATGTTAGGATCCGACAGATCGCACTGTAGTTGAGCCATTTACTAAAGGGAAGGGCAGAACTAAATCTGTTGGGCCAGCTTCTTCTTCTTTTATAATTTAAGAATTCAGCTCTTTTTGGTGGAGCAGTTGTCACTGTTTATTATCCTCTGCCTTTCTTTTGGCCTCTTGATACGACAAAATTCCCACTTTATCCTTCACTTGTTGGAAAAAACTTCATCTAGGTCCTCATCTTCGCTTTCCTTTGTAGCGACATCTCTCGCCACAACTGACGCATCGACGCATCTACATAGCGACATCTATCGAGTCACATACGACGCATCCTACATCGCGCTATAGAAATTAACTCAATCGTTGAGTATATATACAAGAACCCGACTGCAACCGTCGGGTTACCCGTCACGTCCACCCTCTCTAGCGGTAACCCAAGCCTAGGTCCGTTCCTCGGTGTGAAACCCTTGGGTCAGGCAACCGCCCGCGCGATACAAGTGACACTGTACGTGCATCACTTAGCTACCTACATACAACACTACACACGTATGAACATACACACGTGCACACCACACAGGTACATAGGTTCTGTGAGGGACCTTTTTTTTTCTTTTTTTACGCTAGTTAGTTAGCGCTAGTTAGTGTAGAAACATTCCGATTATTGAATACACATACGCACGGTTCCTTCCTTCCTCCCAGGAGGAAGGGAACGTGCCTATGTGTATATTTAGTTAGCTCGAATCGTAGGTGTAGGGATTCGAATAGATCGCGACCTATTTGCGAACGCGACGACCGCCCGAGCCGAGGTCCGGCCACTTTGGCACCCTCGTGCGAGTCGTCCACAAAACTTTCGCGGCTGAGTGCCCTCTGCGCTCGCCCCCAAGTCCGGTGAAGCTGTAAAAGCCGCAGCGGCTTTAGGGCCCCTAAGGCTAACAGTGTAGTCAGTCTAAAAAAAAAAAAAAAAAAAAAAAAAAAAAAGCAACCGTCGGGGCAGCTACCCGCCAGACATAGCACCCGTCTGGCCGGAGGATCCTCTCTTTTCTATGGCGGATGAGGAACTTTACTCTCTTTTCCTCACCTCCGCTAAACCTTCAATGTTTCCTTCTAAAGTTGTTTTTAAAGAACTTATAGTGCCGTATTAAGTGACCAATCATGTTTCCTCTTTTGTTATCTAAATCCAAAAACTGTCTTTCAACCATTCAGTCAGCCAGTTATTTATGATTATATAAATATCGAGATACGATCTATCGCACCGTTATCATTAATTGCTAAATAATTGGCCACACCTAATACATCGAAGGTCATAATTTTACAAGCGATTAATAAAAGGTGCGGTATGTATTTACGATACAAGATTTACGTAGTTACAAGACAATTTTTAACAAAAAATAAAACCGATATCAACGACTTTGAAGAGTTCCCCTTGTGTATCTTCGAAGCTGAAGTTCCAATGCCAATGAAATTAAAATTGGACTACTGTTGAGGTATCCTATATCTAAGAAAAAAAAAGAATCATCTAAATCGGTTCGTAAACAAAGAAGATATGGCAGAACATACATAAAAAAAAAATATATTCGCATTCGAATTGACTTTTCTTGAAAACTGTTAAATAGGAAAACAGTAACTATATCGTTAACCTAATTGGAGCAGCATATAATAAAATTAATTAACAATTAATGCCATCTACGAACTTTATGAAATGCTCTTTATAATGTAATAATTTATTGTATAAAGTAATTAAGTATAGATTAAGCGTTTTACAACAATCTCACTTAATTACAACTTAAGTACAACTGTCGGAAAACACGGATACCTACTTCGGTACGTTTTTTATCGTTTATATGTTTAATGTTACGTCCACAATCTCATCTGATGTTAAGTGTAGTTTTTTGAAGCAGTGGTGGCTCAGTTGTAGCGTGTACGGGCACCGCGTCGACGGACGTGAGTTCGAATCATTGCAATGAGCCTGACGTTTCGGTGAAGCAAAACATCGTGACGAAACTTTAGCATGGTGGTAAGGTATCTTTTAATACCCGTCTGGCTAGCTACCACCCTCAACACCTGCTGCACTTGAGAGCCAGTTTCCTCACTACACTTAGCGTGTACAGATCTTGGCACACATTGTCACTTCTTTTCATAGATGAATGATTGGTTTCCGCTGGTGCTAATCATTAATCTATGGTTGCAGGTTTAGCATGATGTCCACAATATCACCGGATCTTAGCTGTGGTAGTCGAATAATTAAGACCACTAATATTTATATCTACAGTCATTTTTCGCAAATTGGGCCGTGAGCGAAATAAGTTGTCCTGTGATCTGCCGGTTCAAGTATGTACCTAAACTCCTTGGTTCTCCAAAGGGTTCAAAGAGATGTAGGGCAGTTCCCCCAAGCCCGGTAAAGCTGTGAAAGCTATCAGTGGCTCTGTTTTTGGATATAGCTCCTCAGGCTAATAGTAAGGTCAGATCGAAAAGAAAGAGAGGTGGGGTAGAGAATTTTTTTTAACATTTCCTTCTACTTGGGGCAACTCGACTGGTGGAAATACATCCACTCTACAGAAAACGCAGCCAAATAACCTTGTGTTGTGTTCCAGCAGTGAGTAGGTTTTCCGGAGTTTCTTGGAGTAAGGGTTTCAAGGTCGACAAAACGCTAGTGACACCTATGGTATTATAAGCGCCCGTAGGCCAAGTCAGGCCACCATTTGCCACCTTTATAGTATTAAAAAGTATATAAAAATGTACTAACGATTTTTTTTCTTCAGTCCCAACGTCGGTTGATTTTTATGTCTGGGGTCACATGAAATCCCTAGTTTACGATGAGTCGCCTCAACTCGGAAGAACTCAAAACAAGAATTATAAACGCAGCAAATGCGATGAGTAATAATTTGACTACTTTGGTTGTTAAGTCACAACTCAGATAAAGAATGCGACTTTGCGTACGCAATAGGGGAAGTCACTTCGAGCAAGAACTTTAATTAGGCTAAATTACAAAATGTCTTAATTGCTATTTATTATTAATTGTTAATTGTTATTACAACTTAACCGTTACTGATTGTAAATTTTATTTTAAATTAATATTTTCTGTTCTATTTACATTGAGTATCGTTTTACTTAATTTTATGGAAATTTTAAAGAACGACCTTAAGTTTAGTTCGAATAAGAATTTACTCCTGCTTCCATTGTGATCATATTTTTTTCAGTTTCTTTGAAATAAGTTCCTAATTGTTATGCATTGTTGGAGAGCTAAGAAAACGGTTATGTTTTTAAAATTATCTGCAAGCCAAGTATCATAAGATTTTAATGTAATTTTTAGACAATCTTCATATTAATCCAGAGGGTGATCATGTAAAGTTTGGTACTGATCGGTTAAAAAAAAACCTGAGCCAGATAACGCGTGGCTGGGTGTGCTAAGTTTAACTTATAATTTACATGACATAGACGCATGTAAAAAGTCTTATCGAAAAAAAGTTATATGTAGTATCAACTTCTAATTTTTACGATAAATTTATTAGGTATTTTAAAGATAAAAAATACGGTTTTGACAACTTAATGCTACCTTAGTCGTTCGTATTGCAAATCATAAAGTGTTGGAGATAAGAATTTGACGGTGAAATTCATGTACTTTGTATACTATCCAAATATTTTTTTTTTTGCTCATGAAATACCAATAATAATTTTAAATACAATAAAATACTTAACTTTCTTAAACGTATTTACTTATATCTTATTCTCACGTTTTAAAAAAGAATATATTTAATTGAATCTTTGATCCACTCTGTCTAATTACAGAAAGTCCTCTTGTCAATAATACTTCCTTGGGATTGTCCATATACATACTTAAAATCAAATTAATTAAAATTACATTGATTCGTGTTTATTTCTCGTATAAAAAAGAAGGCTCAACAGTAAATGCTAAAAGTAAGCCCTTCTCAATCCTAGGTTCTGCACCTGATTGGACTATCTTAGTGGACTCATATGAAAAACATTATAAAATCCCAGAGGATGTGGTCGTTTCGTCCTCCAGACCAGACATGTTTCTTTATTCTCGAGAAATCAAGCGTATAGTACTTGTAGAGCTTACTGTACCGTGAGAAACTAATATACGTAAAGACCACGCAATAAAAATGAATAAATATTACGATCTATGTAACGAGATAACCAAGAACGGCTATGCGGTTAACTTATATGCGGTGGAAGTGGGAGCGAGAGGTATTCCAGCGAAATCTCTCTATAACTTGTTAAAAGTCCTCGGCCTGTCGAGAACTCCAGTTAGTTCTATTTTAGCCCGGGTATCTAAAGCAACATTAACAGGCTCTTACCATATTTGGCTTGGCAGGGAGGGTATCGCGGGCAGTCAAGATGAGCGCTGATGTGCATCATAACCCTTAAACCAACACCTGGGGTCCCGGGGACTGCTCGTGTTCCCTCTGTCTGCTACACGATGGACCCGGCACCCGCACGGTGAATCCATGGAATGCTAAGATGTTTGTCTCATATACCATCCGTTAAAATTAACATATATTTCCTTTCTAAAATATAAAAATTAAAAAAGAAATTAAGCAAATTCATCGTAAGTAATTCAATAACGGTAAATAACACAGCACTATAAAAAACTTACGATGGCCTCTATTATATTACATAAAAATCCTACGCGTACATCACGGCAACACATACATACTCACACTCATACACAAATACACATTCACCCAAATAAAGAAAGAAAGAAAGAAAACATTTATTCTTAAGACCAAAACATAATATACATAAAAAGGAAAAATATTAGGTCGGGAAAAAAGTGTTTTCGCATGACGTAGATATAAACTTGTTATAAAATTTCTTTACCTGTGCTATTTGTATCTGGCTGGTTTTGGTAACATTAAAAATAATAAACAAATAAAAAAAGTTGTTTCCCGCTATTTTTCATTTGTTTTTCTTACTGTAAAATTGAGTGAACCTAATGAAGAAATTCGATACATTTTAAAACATTATTACAAAAAAGGCAAAAATTTGTGATGTTTATGGACCTAATGCAGTGTCAGTAAGAGTAGCACAAAGTTGGTACAAACGTTTTCAGTCCGGAAATTTTGATGTTAAAGATGCACCTCGCTCTGGTCGCCCTGTTACGAATAAAATGGACGCCATTTTTGAAAAAGTGGACCAAGATCGGCATATCAGTAGTTACGATGTAGCTGAAGAACTGGATATTGAGAACAAAACAGTTTTAACCCATTTGAAGAAAGCTGGCTATACCAAAAAACTCAATATTTGGGTGCCACACGAGCTCACTGAAAGAAACGTATTGAACCGTGTACTCATTTGCGATTCATTATCGAGACGTAATGAAACCGAGCCGTTTTTGAACAGATTGATAACTGGCGATGAAAAGTGGATCACGTACGACATGAACGTGCGAAAAAGGACGTGGCCTAAAGTCGGCCAGGCTAACTCGAAATAAGGTGGCGCTGTGTGTATGGTGGGACTGGAAGGGCATTGTTCATTATGAGCTTTTACCGCCCGGCAAACCATCGATTTGGATCTCCACTGCCAACAACTGATGAGATTAAAGGAAGCAGTTGAGAGAAAGCAGCTGTAATTGATCAACAGGAAGGGTGTGGTCTTTCATCACGATAACGCTAGACCACACACATCTTTAGCCACTAAGAAAAAATTAAGAGAGTTTGGGTGGGAGTTGTTAGTGCTTCCACCATATAGCCCTGACCTTGCACCTTCAGATTTTCACCTATTTCGGTCTATTCAGAATTTCCTAGGTTGTGTAAAGTTAACATGAAGAGAGGACTGCCAAAACTATTTGTCGCGTTTTTTTTCATAAGAAGTCCCAAAGTTTCTACAGCAACGGGATCATGTCTCTACCCACAAAATGGCAGAGAGTCGTCGAACAAAACGGCACATACTTATATGCTGTAAATAAACTGGAACCCTAAACCAAGTTACAGTGCGCCGACAATAATCAATTAAAATATAAAACACATAATAATAATTCACTACTCATGGCATAATATTTACATAAAACGTTACGATGCGTCACAAGGGCGGGAGGGGGTTCGAACAACGCGTTACGTAACATTATATTTTTTTTTTATTTAAAATAAAAAACTAGCCAATTAAAATTTCCATATTTTGCGGGGAATCCTTCGACTGTATTACTGTAGTCAGTGTTGTTAAGCTGAGTTCATATTGTAATGTCCTCAAAACAGGGAGATTTGCATCATCAGCTGTTCTTGGCCTATATAAGCTCTCATGCTGTCTTGAGTGTTACTTAACGTTTAAGGAGGGGGAGCGGGATACAGAAAAAAGTTACGGCGCGTCACATGGGTTAATCTCAAAAATCTTAATACTTAAACGCCCCTTGAACTAGGTACCAATCAAATTTGAAAAAATTTTTTTGCATATTATAATAGCATATTTATTAAAGAAGTTGAAACTCTGCGAGCTTAAGCAGCGGAGCAGTGAATGAACGTATATCTGGAAAGCTGTAAGCAATTATAGAAGTGAGAACGACAGGTTACAGATCGAATTTCACGAATAGGGAATTAAACTAACCTTTTGCATTCCGTGCTCGCCCCCAAGCCTGGTGAAGCAAGGGCCCCTACCGCTAACATTATAGTCATTTCGAGGAAAAAAGGAGTTGGTTAAATAAATTTAGCACGGGTGAATGAATACAGCATTGGTTTAAATTAGACAAGTTACAACAAACAATTAAACAAGTTTTATTTAAATTTGTAAACCGCTGTTGGATTTCCAATGAAATAAACAATTATCATACGTCATTAACATGGCAACGCGATACTTGTGTTTCTATTGTTTTATGTATATTTAGAACGTATGAAGATAAATTACGCATGTTTGTGTATTTTCCTTTAACGTAATTAGATTATTTAAATTATTATAAACTATGACGTCACTAGACAGACATGTAGTTCCGTATTGAAGAAGTCATAGAATACAAGACAATTTTTAACAAAAAAGTAATCCAACATCAATGGTTTTGAGGAGTTAAGTCCAATACAAATAAAACCAAAATGGGACCACAATTTTTTTTTTTTTTTTAATGTAACCTGTCCAACAAAAAAATGTCATCCAAATCGGTTCATAAACAGAGAAGTTATGGCTCAACATTCATAAAGAAAAATATTCTAATTGTCCTCCTCCTGTCTTGTTGACGTCGGTTAAAAATATACGGTAGTCTTGTTTCTATGGAAAAGTGGTCACAAAGTAAAAGAAAAAAATGTACCATCGATTCAGGGAGGTTTACATAGGTGGCTAATTAAAAAGAAGGCTGCACACCTGCAAGCACTTAAGAGGTTTTTTTATTTCTGAATCTTGAATTTTTGTGGGATTCTGGACGAGGTTTGGGGGAAAACGACACAGCAGTCTGGCAACTGTGAAAAAAAAGTGGTACATTAGGGGTGTCGCGTCCTGAGACCAACCGGGAACATCCAGTTATCAAACTTCGTGGTAGGGGTCTGTACCCTACAGCGCACCCGTAACAGCGAACTGTTTTTGATGTGAATGAAACATCTATTTTCGCTTCTTGGCAGTAAAATCATACCGTATGCCGTGACGGCAAATGGCATGATACTCTCTCATCGCACCGCTCTCGACTCCCTTACGTATGCGCGTGCGCATACTAGACACGCTGTTGCTTCTCAGTATGAGCTGTTGAGTATTGATTTTTATTTATTACAATTTTGAATATTCACTAAGATGTTTCAGATCTGCCGGTCGCGTGGCGTCCCGTGACGTCCAACTATTTTTTTGTTTGTCGCGTTTCAAAATTTGCCAGTGATATGCAACTACTGAGAGGCTTGTAAGCGATGGGTTGTTGATCTCTTGACTTTTGGATTGTACTGTGCTTAGCATAAGGCAAAATGTTGCCACATTGCCGTTAAAAATCTAGCACCATTTCTAGTAAAATTTAGCCAATTACTCGGTAAGTGAGTAAGTTTAAAATTATAGATAACATTGGCCCTTTACTCTTCAAGTCTATCCCCGCCCGCACGAATCTAGCTCCCCGCTCCCGGCTATTTTAAAGACAAAAATGCTTATTGTAGATGTTCCTTAGAATATAGACGTACATTCTCACTAACTTTTTGTTGGTCTTTTTAATGTCTACAATTATTTAGTACATTAATTTGCTAAATCTCTTATGGTTTACTCAGCGTAAGCCATTTAAGCGCCCGAATTAATTCACCATGATCAGTTTTTTTTTATTTGTGCGGAACCTTAATTCTTTTTCTAAAATAAAAGTAGCCTAAGTTACTTCCTATAAAATCAGCTATCTACCAGTGTAAGTCTCGTCAAACATGGTCTGACCGTTTCGGATATTACCCGGAACAAACAGACAGACAGACAAAAATGTTTAACATGGGTTTTTGTTATAGGTATCGTATATACTTTCATATGCTATTAGTAAAAAGCTGTTATTTTGACATTACAAACAGACACTTCAATTTTATTAATTGTACAGATTATGAACTTTTTAAATCTTTCATTAATAATTAACTTCGGGCATCGTATTTACTTAAGATTCAAAATCAATAAACAAATAGAAAAATCGTAGGCAAGTAGGAAGGAACATGCATGGGCAAGTGTATACACGTGGACGCGACCTCAATATACATATTTCGGATTTTAAACGACCACTTTTCCGTGTGAAACGTTTATTATTCATCACGACGCGACGGACCACGACGTTGGTATTTCGTTTCACAGAAGAGCTAGTTAAACCAACGGTGCCGCGGTGTGCATTTCCATACGTCAAGTTCACGGTAAAAGGCTTTTATGGCTCTCTAATATTCATACTTTTTATAAAACTAGCTGTGCCCGTGGCCGCGCTCGCGTTGGCTGTAGAATGCTGTCGACCGGGTCACACGTGTGAACAAACAAACAAAAGACAAACTCTGAAGCTTTATCTATTTATGCAATTAATAACGTTGAAGTGTATGTTTGTAATGTCAACAGCTTTTTTCTAAATGCATATGAAAGTATATACAGTATCGATAACAAAAAACTTTTTTTTTTTTTTAATTTTCTTCTGTCTGTATATGCGAGTAATCTCCGAAACGGTTGCACTGATTTTCATGAACTTTCACTGAGAGATAGCTGATTTTCTAAAGATTAACTTAGGCTACTTTTATTTTACAAAAAGATTTGGGGTTCCACGCGGATAAAAAAACTGGTCATGGTGAATCAATTCGGGCGCTTAAATTGGCTTATGCTGAGTAAACGATAACAGATATATCAAATTAATGTAGCACATAATTGTAGATCTTAAAAAAACCTACAAAAAAGGCACGAGAGCATGTGTCTATCTTCAAAGGATCTCCCACAATAAGCATTTTTGTCTTTAAAATAACCTGGAGCAGGTATCACAGTTCGCGCGTGTGTTCAGTCGTTGGCATTCTGTATTCCACCCGAGCGCGGCTATTGTGTAACACCGTTGTTAATGGGTTTTATTATAAATATATAAAATTGAGGAAAAAATATACCTTAGTGTTTACGTAATTTCTAGAATCTGCCATCAATAGCGTCACGTATGCAACGATTTATTTATTGAATTACCCATGGTGTATGAATGTGAAACCGCAAAGCTTTGTGAATCATAATCATAAGCCACACTTGGGTTTTTTTCCAGCTAAGCTCGCAAAAACAAATGCACTTTACCTGTAGGTAAATAATATACAGTTCAATAATAGCGACAGCCGTTCGTAGAATAGAGACTTAGACAAGCTTTTGGATAAGATATACATGCACAGAAAACTGCAGAACACGTTTTTTATAGTACCACGACGCATTGTAATATAATGGTACCGTCCTCGATGGTAACCACAGTGGAAATTAAAAACAACGGCGACCACCGAGAGATCAAAAATCTATCAACTGGAAACTTCTTGCCAGCTGGATGTACACTAGCTGATGGTGAAACACGACAAACCACAAGAGAATCACTATGTGGTTGTACGAGATCCCTACCTTGATCTCCAGCATGGAGTTTGCAGAGTGTATGTTAAAAAAAAAATCCTTCCATGGGACAATCCACTAGACAGGTGGATATACATGCCATCATGGTACATTCTAAATACAGCTGTTGGGCAACGTTCAGGAAGCTACGTTACATATTCTCGTCCGAGATACCGCAGTGTCCTAGACGAAGGTCTTTGAATGGTGTGTATTGCCAATGATGACTGAGACGTGGTCACTAACGATGGGTCTGATAAGAAATCTCCAGGTAATTCAAAGGGCAATGCAGAGGGATATGTTCAGAGTTTCCCTGAGTCATCGAATCAGAAATGAAGAGATCCGCAGAAGAACTAAAGTCATTGACATCATCACCATCATAATTTCAGCCGAAAGACATCAACTTCTGGACATAGGCCTCCTCCAAAGATCGCCACAACGACCGGGTCCTGTTCTGCCCGTATCCAGCGGTTTCACGCAACCTGTACCAGGTCGTCGGACCATCTTGTAGCGGGTCTGCCCTCACTGTGTTTTCCGGTACGTGGCCGTCACTCGAGGACTCTTTGGCTACCCACTGCCACTTAAATCAAGCTATCCTTAGAGCTATGTCGGTGACCTTAGTTCTCCTGCGGATCTCCTCATTTAAGATTCGATCATGCTGAGAAACTCCGAGCGTAACCCTCTCCATTACTCTTTGAGTGACCTTAAGCTTTCTTATGGTGCTCGTAGTTAGCCACCACGTCTCAGTACCATATGTAATTACTGGCAATACACATCGGTAAAAGATTTTCGTCTTGAGACACTACGGTATCATAGATGAGAAGATATTACGTAGCATCCCAAATGCCGAGTTGGATTCGACGACTGACCTCTTTCTCGAAATTGGATCTACTTAAATGCGTAATAATAAAGCGTATAGTTTCTAATCTTTACAGGAGCTGGGGATACATAGACGTTTGACATGATCTTTGCCTTGTTAATGTTCATCCTAAGACCAACTCGTTCAAGAGTCTTTACTGAGGTCATTAATGATTGTATGGAAGTCCTCCATTGTATCAGCCAAGACCACTATGTCGTCGGTAAACCGAACGCGAAGGTGAGTGATGTACTCGCCGTTTATATTGATGCCTAATGCTTCCCAGTCCAGAACCTTGAAAATATATTCAAGTGCAGCGGTGAACAGTTTAGAAGAGGTAACGTCTCCTTTTCCAACTGATAGATTTCGAAGTCTAGTCCTGCAGTCGAACTGACATATTTCGTTTTTATACAAACACTTCACTTTTGTTCCATGCCTACGGTGTTTTAACTTCGTGGATGACGGAATTGAACAAGGTCTGAAGGGCCCTAAGTACCCGTCTTCAATGAACGGCTGTGATTCCGTCATCTCCAGGAGCTTTGTTGTTTTTAATCTGTTTAAGAGCCATACTAATCTCGTACAAGCTGACATGCGGAATATCTTCTATAACGTGTTGGATCAGTCTAGATCTCGGATTTTTAGCTAGATACGTAACGATTTTCTGAGTTGATGTGTAAAACTGTCCATAGAATTTCCCGACCTCTCAGGTTTGGATTGCAAGATTCTACCATAGTCAGTCTTCAGTTTTGTCAGCTGGCTTTGCCCAATAGACAGATCTTTTGCGAATATTTTGCATACTTTGTTTCGCTCTATTGCCTCTTTAATACTACTCGTATTAAATCGGCGTATGTTCGTTTTCAGTGACTTTGAGGTCTGTCTATTAAGCCATCGATAAGCATCTATATGCATCACCTGTAGACTGCAAAATCATCTCACACCTCTCATCCATGAGTCTAAGAGTAGATTCCGAGAGTTTTTGGTCTTGTTTATACGACGGGTCTTAAAGAACTTGAATCCAACCGTATGAATTGCAGAATTATGATTTGCTAGACTTAAGTGGCAGTGGGCGTTCACATCGATCGTAGACGGTCGATGAGCTCGAAAAGAGAGACCGGTTTGGAGACCTGGTAAAAGTTGCAGAAAGTAGTTGAATGCGGGCAGCACAGGATCGGTCGTTGAGGCGATCTTTGGGGGAGACCTATGTCCAGCAGTGGACGTTTTTCGGATTTAATGATGATGATGGTTTGACTTGTGAACGTTTGGCTTAGCTTTCCACAAGTCGATATTTGATACACAAATTAAAGGAGCTTGCAATAAGCGCTTGCGACGTGTCTACGCATTTGTGTGTAATTAGTATCGTTTGCGCGGAATAAATATTTGATTAATAGCTGAATTAAAACTGGTACGGTTTCTGTGTTGTTTCATTGCCGAATTTTCCGTATCCTATCAATTTGCTTGTATAATTTTGCAATTTTTACAATAAAAATAGTTTAAACTAAATGCTATAACCGACATAAAGTCATGATCGTGGATAGGGCATTTAGTTTTATATTATATACTACAACGTTCATAGAAGGGCGGGCAATCTTCAAATTTGGCGGTCGACTTTTTTTGATTTTAATTAATTGTGGCGTTATATTTTCATTGTTATTGTTTATTCTTATAGTTTGTCTTTCTTTTCAACTTTTATATCTGTAATTTTGTGCAGTTTAGTTAATTTTGTGTAGCTTCGAGAACATTCAGTGGTAAGTTTTTTATTTTATTTTAATCATGGATCTGGATCCTGAGCCTGACCCTCCTCCTGACAAACACCCTTTGTTAACACTATTAGATGCAGATAGATATATTTCTTCCGATCCTAAAATGTTGAACTCAGTATCTGTTGAGGATATGAAAAAGTATAGACGGAAATTGACTCAGACTTTTAAACCAATAAAAGATAAATCTGTTCGGTTTAATAAGAAGCCATTAATTACAAACACTTCTTTAACAAATCTTCCTGTTTCCACCAAGTCTTCCGAGGTAGAGAGTGCTCTAAGTTCTCATAATACTGACAGTAATACTTCAGATGAGAAATTTTCAAATAATGTTAACAGACAATTTTATAAAGACTCAGACCCCGGTCCATATATTGTTACAGTGGAATTAGTAACGGAGGATCCGAAAGCAGGTACAACTCTGCATCCACTAAAATTTGGCTACTTTTTACAAAAAAATCAAATGACAGATGTTTTAGAAGACGGAATAAAAAAAATTGGTAGAAATCGTCTGTCAGTATCATTTAAGTCGTCAATAGCTGCCAATAAATTTTTAAGCAATTCCATATTAGGTAGTAATAATTATAAAACTTCAATTCCGACTTATAATGTATGTAAATTAGGAATAATTCGTGAGATTCCAATTGAGTGGTCGCATAATGACATTATTAATAATTTAAGAATTCCTGATGGATTTGGGTCAATCATACGTTCCCGTAGGCTTAGTAGGAAGGCCAGTAGCCCAGAGGGCTCTACTTGGATCCCTACACAAACAGTAGTCATAACTTTTGATGGTCAAGCTCTTCCTTCTCGGGTATTTTGTTTTTATTCATCTCTGCCAGTGGAACAATATATTTACCCAGTAATACAATGTTTTAATTGCTGCCGTTTTGGGCACACACGGATTCAGTGTAGAAGCAAACCTCGTTGCTTTAAATGTGGTGAGAATCATGATGGTTCATCATGTGATGTAGATGGGGACTACAGATGTATTAATTGTTCTGGGCTTCACAAAGCCATAGATAAAACTTGTTCAGAGTTTGTGCGTCAAAGAGACATAAAACATTATATGTTTAATCATTCAGTCTCTTACCAAGAGGCTGACAAAAAATTCTCACCAGCAAAAAAATCATTTGTTGAGGTTTTAACCTCCAACCCTACTATTAATACACACACAGGCAGATGATTCAGAAAGAAACACTTTTTCATATAAAAAACATTTTTATTGAAACCAAAAACACATGCTCCTTTAGCTAAGGGCTATGATATTAAAGCACATAAGGACTTGATTAAAAATTATGAAATTCCTCCTTCAAATAATGGTTGTGCCTTGAATAACAATAAAGATACCAATGAAGAAAATGTAGATATAAATGCCTTGATTATTTCCTTGATGAATATTATTTCTAATTCTTGTTTACCTGACCACGTTGCAATCAACTTGATTCAAAATATATCAGTCACACTTTTTAATTCCTTCAAACATGGATTACATTCTTCAGTGGAACTGTAGAAGTGTAATATCATAACGGACTGATTTATATTACTTGATTAATAGATTTAAACCACTTATTTTAGCTTTAGACTTGGTTGAAACTAGGTACCATATTTAAAGTACCAGGCTATTTTATTCTGAGAGATGACAGAGAGGATGGTTTTGGGGGCTCAGCCCTTCTTATTAAAAAAAAATTTTTTTTTTAATCTTTATCACTGCCTTTTTTTAATAAGGGGAAATTAAATGCAGTTGCAGCTATAATAGATAATATTTCATTTCTCTCTCTTTATATTCCCCATAAAGATACTTTAGTAATTCCTGTACTTAAGTGTATTATTGATTCTATCCCTTCTCCAGTTATTATTTTAGGTGACTTTAACGCTCATCATTCCCTGTGGTCCTAACGATGATAGGTTAGGAATTGAACTTGCTGGTATAATAGATGATTTGAACCTATGTGTCTTAAATGATGGCTCAGTGACTCGTCGTGGTATTCCGGGTCAATCTTTGAGTTTTTTAGACATTTCTCTTTGTTCTTCGTCCCTCTCTTCCTGTTTAATGTGGAGGTGTCATGAGTTATCATATGGTAGTGATCACTTTCCAATCATCATTTCGAAGCCTACATCAGTTTCCCACCTAACTCCTCTACCACCGTTACTGAAGTATAATCTAACAAACTGTAACTGGGAGTTATTTAGTTCAGTTCTGGATAATAAAATTACATCACAACCTGAAGTTTGTTTATCTAACATAGAACAATCATATGATAACCTTATTACTAGTTTGAAGTTAGCGGCTGATGAATGCTTTCCTTGTAAAAATGTTGCTAGTAGAAATATTCAGTCTCCACCTTGGTGGGACAAGGAATGTACTCAGGCTATTCATAGACGAAATATTTCTGAAAAAAATTGTGACTTGGTGCTTGATTTAAATTCTTTTCTTCAATACAAAAATACTTTAGCGGCAACTAAAAGGCTTTTAAAAAAGAAGAAGCGAGATGGTTGGCAACGTTTTTGTTTGTCACTGTCGCCTGAAACTTTTCCCTCTATAGTATGGCGAAATATACGTCATTATAGATCTTCCACAAAAACTAATCATAATTTTTCTTCCTTCTCGCTTGAGTGGGTTAAACCCTTTTTAAATAAACTGGCCCCAAGTTATGTTCCTAATTTAGATGAAATGCCTTATAACTACATTTCTGATTATAGTAACACCTTGGAGTCCTTAGATGCTCCTTTTTCATTACAGGAGTTGAAATTAGTCTTGAACCGTGTTTCTGATACGTCACCTGGGATTGATGGTATTCCGTATTCTTTTGTGGTTAATGCAAAACCTTTAACTTTATCATTTATTTTGAATTTAATAAATATTATTGATGAAACTGGCCGCATTCCAAACTCGTGGAAACAACAAATAGTAATTCCTATTTTAAAACCTAATAAAGATCCATTTGATGCGAATTCTTTCAGGCCTGTGGCTTTGTCATCGGTTCTCTCTAAATTGACAGAACATCTAATCAAAAACAGGTTAGAATGGTTTTTAGAGCACCACAATCTTTTAAGTTCTTCTCAGTTTG
This sequence comes from Saturnia japonica, assembly GCA_033032175.1. Taxonomy (NCBI): domain Eukaryota; kingdom Metazoa; phylum Arthropoda; class Insecta; order Lepidoptera; family Saturniidae; genus Saturnia; species Saturnia japonica. The sequence continues at coordinate 22,372,418 of CM065307.1, read as the reverse complement.
GGTTTAGGAAGGGACGTAGTGTTTCTGATAGTCATTCAATTTTTTCGACAGATATTCAAATTGCCTTAACCAGGAATGAATCATTGGTGGCTGCATTTCTTGATATTGAAGCTGCTTATGATAATGTTAACTTGATAGTACTAAAAAACAAGCTGCAGAACCTTAATATTCCTTCAAAGTTTATAGATTTCATTTTTAATCTTTTTAGTGGTAGAACTATTATCTTGAGGACTCTGGGAATGAACAATCACAGCCGAGTACTTTGGAAAGGTGTACCGCAGGGGTATGTTCTTAGTCCTATATTGTATGATGTTTATACAAATGATCTAGATTCTGTGGTTTTCCCTCAGTGTTCTGTTCTTCAGTATGCTGATGATTTACTAATTTATTCCTCGAACAGTTCGATAGGTTTGGCTGCTAAAATTGTAGAGCAGTCATTGGATAGATTATCGCATTGGATGTCTGATCATCGTCTTTCCTTTTCTGTTTCTAAAAGCAAAGTAGTCGTTTTTTCTCGAAGAAAAACTAATCCTCATATAAGTGTTTCTTTAAATCAGGCGAGCTTACCGTTAAGTAACGAAATTATTTTCCTTGGTAGAATATTTGATAGCAAATGTACAGGCATTCCGCATGTTAATTACATAGTTGCTAAGTGTGAAAGAAACATTAATATGATGAGAGCACTTTCTGGAGTTTGGTGGGGTGCACATCCTTTTTCTTTAAAGTTAATATATAATGCAATGATTAGAAGTCTTTTAGACTATGGTTCTTTCACTCTTTGTCCTGTTAATAAATCTGTAATTCATGAACTTAACCTTATTCAATCTAAGAGCCTGCGTATTGTCATTGGGGCCATGAAAAGCACTCCCATTGATGCTCTGCAAATAGAATGCGCAGATCCACCCCTGCACATAAGAAGACAGTTTTTATCAGATCGGTATCTATACAAATCCTTTCAACTTTTGGACCATCCTCTTCATAAAAAAATAACTTATCTTGATAGCCTTATTGTTAAAAATAATAGCTACTGGCATCGAAGGCCTCTGCCGCATTTAATTCATAGTCTCAGGAATTTACATAAACAGGAATGTACAATCACAAATTTTCCATGTAATCCTCTCTTCTTTTTTTATTACAGTGTGCTTATTTTCCAACCTGAGGTAAGATTATTATTATTATATATTCTTTATTGCACAAAAAAAGAAGTACAAATGGAGGACTTAATGCTAAAAAGCATTCTCTGCCAGTCTTCCAAGGGAGCAAGGGAAAGGTATATGCAAGGTGTGCATAATGTTAAGTAAAAAAAAAAAAAAAAAAAATGATTATCCATAGGTATAGGAAAAAATATGTCAAATACTGATTCCAAACTTTTGAATTTTATTAAAAAGAACGCTCCTAATGCGGAAGTTTTTTTTACTGATTCATCTAAATCTGTTGAACCACTTAAAGGAAAATTTTCAGATTTTTTTGGAAATGTTTCGACCATTCAAAATAATAAACAAGGAGTAGATGCTGCTTTTTATCAAATTTCGTCTGGATATTTTAAGCTTTTTAAATACTCTTCTCTAATATCTAACTTTTCTGGGGAATGCTTAGCTATTTTGGAATGTATCAGCTATATCATAACGGAAAAAATTACCAGGGCTGTGATCTTTACGGATTCTTTAAGTTGTTTACAATCTCTTTTACATAATCCTTTTAAAAAAAATAAGTGGTCACCGATTTCTCTTGTAATTAAAAATAAACTGAAATACTGTGTGCAACTAGGTTTACAAGTTTCCTTGATATGGATTCCTGGTCATTCAGGTATCCATGGTAATGAAAATGCTGATGGTTTGGCTAAATTGGCAGCTTTTCAAGGTGCTCCTGATAATTATTTATATAGCCAGGATTTACTTTCTTTTCTACCTCGTCAAGACTTGGTTGAAAGGTGGAATATGCACTGGGGTCATTCAAGCAAAGGTAAATTTTATAAAAGATTTCAATCTTCAATTGCTCTAAAACCGTGGTTCTCCAAATGGAGATTTAGTAAGAAAATTACAACTATTATTTCGAGGCTACGGTTTGGCCACTGTTGTTCGCCAGTCCACCTGAACAAATTAAGGATTAGAGATACATCTATCTGTGAGTGTGGTCTGGAAGAGGGTAACATTATGCATATTCTCTTCAATTGTTCTCTTTATAACTCTTTACCACTGTATGATATTTTGTGTAATTATAAGGCTATTCTTCCTTGCGACCTATCTATCTTATCTCTCAATAATATATATATATATTAAATCATTAGTAAAATTTCTTAATCATCATAAATTGTCATTGTAGGTTTCTAATATTATTTTTAATTGTATTTATTTATTGCCACTTCTTCATTTACCCGCCTATTCCCTCCATCCGCCTAAAGTATCGAATTCGCATAACTTGAAAATGGCAGTATTAGTCTCTAAAGTTAACTGGGTTGCCAAGATTGAAAACAGAAGAAGAAGAACGTTCATATTAACATATCATAACATCACGCCTGTATTTCCCGAAGGGTTAGACAGAGGTATACTAATGTACACCCACAATTCGCCGAGTATGTTTTTAGGTCCCATGTAATAGGGGGCGAGCTTATTGCCATTAATCGGGCATGAAACCAAACTCCGAGCTGCTACTGAAAATTTCATAGGAAAAACCCAATAACACATTGCTCGACCTGGAATTCGAAACCAGAACCTCGCTCATAGCAGTCGCGCTAACGACCACTAGGCTAACGAGGCCTTCATATTAACACAGTGATATAATTACCTTATTTACAATTCATTTAATACTTGTAATTTTTTCCTCAATTATCAGCGCTTCGCTTCGAAGTAGGTAAAATGTGGTAACGTAAATATGTCTCATCTTTACCCGCAGGCCAGCATTCCGCACTCGACGCGACGGCGAACAGCACGCCCTTATTTTCCGATCACGACCGCGGTTAGCACACCACTATGTTGGACGTATTCGGTAACGTAAAGAAGCTAATCAAGCTCGACTCTGTGTGCATCGACAATAATGTGTTCCGTTTGCACTACAAAGCCACCGTGATCATTTTGATCGTGTTCTCGCTTCTCGTCACCTCGCGACAATACATAGGCGACCCCATCGACTGCATCGTCGATGGTGCCAAACTGGAAAAAGTTATGGACACGTACTGTTGGATACACTCGACTTTCACACTCCCCAACCGGACTGAAGGCATTGTCGGGAAGGACTTCGCAATGTATGGCCTCGGCACCTACGACCCCGAAAAGGATGAAGTTAAATACTACAAATACTATCAGTGGGTTTGTTTCGTACTGTTTTTTCAAGCAATCCTGTTCTACGTTCCCCGCTACATGTGGAAAACGTGGGAGGGTGGCCGCCTCAAAATGCTCGTTCTCGATCTCAACAGCCCCATCGTCGATGAAGAATGTAAGGGAGACCGCAAGAAGTTAATCGTGAACTATTTCTACGCTAATTTGAGGACGCAAAACTTTTACGCGTTCCGTTTCTTTATTTGCGAGGTATTGAATTTTATCAACGTCGTCGGTCAAATTTTCTTTATGGACTATTTCCTCGACGGTGAATTCTCCACTTACGGCATTGACGTCGTCAACTATACAGAGATGGAGCCAGAGGAACGCAACGACCCGATGAAGCGTATCTTTCCTAAATTAACAAAATGCACCTTCCATGATTACGGTGTATCGGGTACCGTGGAACATTTCGATGGGCTTTGCGTCCTACCTTTGAACATCGTAAACGAGAAGATCTACGTGTTCCTCTGGTTTTGGTTCATAATCCTAGCTATCCTGAGTGGTATTTCGCTGCTATACCGTATGGCTGTGGTAGCAGTGCCGCGCGTTCGCCTATATCTCTTATGTGCACGCAGCCGCTTGACTTCCCAACAGCAAGTCAAAGAAGTGGCCAGCAGGCTGCAGATCGGTGACTGGTTCGTGCTTTACCAACTTGGAAAGAACATCGATCCGCTTATCTACAACGAGCTAATGGCAGACTTGGCTAAGAAGTTCGACGGCAAGAAGAACATAGTGTAGTATATCAGGGTGTGCTTAGAGGGCTTGCCGTTAGAGTCACCGGTTTGATATGTGTTAGTAAACGATGGCCCGGGCCGCGTCATGGGCGCAGATAGCTACTCGCAGGCAACTTCTAGTCTTGCGCCGGTCTTAGTTATGTTGGTGATTAGCTTCCAAACCCAACGTTTTGACTGAATCTTGCCACGTTTATCGCGCATAGTTTAATGCTAGTTTAGGTCGTAGTTTATATTTAGATCTCGTGACTTCGTTTTTGTAATATTTTTGTGTGCGAGTGAATCATGTTGTAGATATGTCTCATTGTGTTATGTTATGTGTTGTCTTTCTTATTGAATGTCACAAGTAGTCCCGCATACCTACGATAGTTTATAATATAATAATTAATTATAAGGGAACAATCGAATTTTGTAATTTTTACTTGTTAATTTATACGCTATGTTTGTGTATGAAACTTTATATTTTATAAAGATGGAATGAAGTCTATCATGGTTGATATTTTCTGAATATATTTACGCCACATAATGTGAGTTTATTTTATTACTCAAACCTCTAGAATAACAGGAGATTTAAGGAAATTATATGAATATTATTCATAATTTACCTATTAATAGCTAGGCGTTATAATATTTAAAAGAACCTTCATAAAACAGACTACATAATCGACTTACACAAAGTTGTTTTGTTAATATTTTTTAGGGGCTTAATATTAAATCTTCATTGTTATTGTTATTAAAACAAAACCGAATTAGGAATCTAAGCCAATTTTTAACAAAACATTTTTGAGGAGTTACTGGTATTTTTCGAAATCAACGTTCCAATGCAAATGATATTAAAGTGGGACCACCCTTGAGGTATCCCCTATCCAAAGAAAAAAGAATCATCCAAATCGGTTCATAAACAAAGAAGTTATGGCTGAACATCTAAAAAATATACATTGGAGTTGAGAACCATCTTCCTTTTTAGAAGTCGTTTAAAAATGTATAAATATAAAGTAAATAAATATTTTTACCAGATGTAAATCACAACAACTTTAATTAGTATTTATAACTTATATTGAATTAATTAAATCAATTCACCGTGTGTGTGCCGGTTTAGAATAGCACCACCCCATCTCATCCCGTGGGTGTCGTAAAAGGCGACTAAGGGATTAACCGAAGCACGGGCAACAACGTTCTTCGAGTATTTTTCTTTAACCAAACTGCGATCGTCAACCCGCCTACATATTCCTCGGTGACCCCGCTTTTCCTGGCTCCAGTAGCGGTCACGACAACAATTGGGCAGAGGGTGCTTCAGTGAATCTCCGACAGAGACCTGGTTAACACAACAAAGTAACCCTGACAACTTACGCGCCCACTGCAAACTGACTAGAAGATCGCTGAACTCGAGGAAGAATTTGCAAGTTACGGTGGAATATCATAGGCTTAAGTCCGAAGAGAAGGGGAGGACACGATAATCCTTAACTTGCTTTATTTACGGGAGGGCGACCAATAATCCCAAGGAGGTTTCGGGTTGATAGTCCACAAGTCCCTTGTGAACAACGTGGTGAAGATCAAAAGTGTCACAACTAGGATAGTATTCATTATACTCACAATAACCAAACGGTATTCGTTAAAGTTCTTACAGGTTTACGCTCCGACCTAGGAGTGAATTGTCGTGTGTCGTTCGCCTAACTTCAGGTATAGAAAAACTGCTTCTCATAGAATGTTTTCGGAAATATTAGGTGTTGACAATTCATAAGTACATTCATAGGGCCTAAATTGAATAAAATATTCTTGGTATGATTTCTTTTATTTTGTTACCCTATAAGACTTTTTAGAGTGTACTCCTTAACAATCGATTTTCATAAAGGAACCTCGGTATGGATATTTTATGAGGAGTGAAATTTATAAAAAGAGTTAACTCAAAAGCGTTATGTTTTCTGTCAAAAGGTCATTGCACCTTAGTAAATATCATGTTTATGCGCCATCTAGTAACTAATGCAAGAATTATTTACTCTTTTGATTACCTCAAATATACGTAAAGTTTTGTACATTCTTTATTATATTTACTGAAAGATGGCGCGATTTCTATTATTATTATTTTATATTTATTCCCTGAAAATCGTACTTAAGAAGTAAACTCCAATCGTGCGTCGGAACTGAAACACACTTTTTTTATTATGATGAATATGTACCGAAATTAATTAGTAAGCTACCTAATACTAATATTATTTTGTTTGATATCTGGCTACGGCAAAGGGGGCGTTCAAGTATTGCATAACGCAATTTGAGATCTCGTAAAACGTAACGATACGTTACAAAGGCTAAAGGGGGTTCAAACAACGCGTTACGAAACATTGTTTTTTTTTTTTTTTTATTATTGAAATAAAAAACTGGGAAATTTTTGTTTATGTTTTTCGGGGAATCCCTGGACTTTATTGTACTTCATTTTTATTTTGTTTTCGTTGTCAATATTCTTTAGTGTGTACGCAGAAGCGCATTGCTGTAGTCAGTGTTGTTAAAGTGAGTTCATACTGTAATGTCCTCAAAACAGGGAGATTTGCATCATCAGCTGTTTTTGGCTTATAAAATCTCTCATGATGACATGCTGATTTGTGTGTTACGTAACGTTTAAGGAAGGGAAGGGGGTACGGAAAAAAGGAGGGTCAAAAATCTTAAAAAATTGCTTTACGTAATACTTGAAGGCCTCCAAAGCCAAAAGAAAGATTTATGTGTTGACAGTCTATGTATGTTTTTAATTAGATAAATTCCACCGTAAATCCTAAAATACTCATTCGATTTTGATGAATGAACGAGATGTCACTCGAATCGTTATAATCCCGATAACATAGGGCTCATTTTTATGAACAAAATAAATATGACAAATGAATAAAAACTAAGTGTGAGTCTCTAAGGAGAAAATTCCGATTTCATAAATATAGTACAAATGATTGAGGTTTACCGTTATGCGCGCATCACGCAAAACTGCAGGATATATTTTGATCAACTATTCTGTTATTTTACTTCTGATATACTTGGTACTTATCGAAAAAAATAATCACCATATCTTCATAAACAATAATACCGTAGTCCACTTTAGCGGAGTCGCGAGTACGCAAGTTAAATAAAAAATAAAATTATAAACAATTTTACATACAATTTTATATAAAGCGTTTATGAATAGGTACTACTAGCGCTGCCTATCGGAAGTTCTGGGTACCATCAATAGTGTAATAAAAGGAAAATATATTTGTTGTTATTAATCCGTAGTCTGGTTAAACCTTTAATTTATAATAAAAAAATTATCTATATATAATTTGCTTTGTTGTCACGATCTCACCTGATCCTAAATGACGATGTATCTCTAGATGGTAGTACGCTAAGCCTAGTGGAAGACTGGCTCTCAAGTGCAGCTGCCGGAACACATCTATTGGTGTTTGGCGACAGATTTTTATCTTGAGGGTGGTAGCTAGCCAGGCGGGCATTGAAAAAAGCATAGCCACCATGCTATGGTTTCATCGTGATGTTTTCCTTCACCGGACGCTCAGGATCATTGCAGGGATTCGATCTCACGTCGATCGACGCGGAGTCCGTACACGCTACCACCAACTGAGCGACCAAGTAAAAGATATTATTTATTGATGGGAGGTTACTCATCGAATGTATATTTTTCTTTATGGATATGTTCAGCCGTAACTTCTTCGTTTATGTACCAATTAGGATGATTCTTTTTTGTTAGATAGGGGATACCTCAAGGGTGGACACGTTTTAATTTCATTGGCATCGGACCTTCAACTTCAAAGATACACCAGGGAACTCTTCAAAATCATTAAAGGTGGTTTTCTTTTTTTGTTAAAAATCGTCTTGCCTTAACTAGTTATCATTATATATTCTTATTTGCACAAAAAAGTACAAATGGTGGACTTAATGCTAAAAGGCATTCTCTACCAGTCCTCTACGGTAGCAAGAAAAAGGTACATATGCAAGGTGTGCATAAAATTTAATTTAAATAAAAGAAAAAAATCTATTCAATATTCAATTGCTCCAAGTAAAATCTACGTAGCGAATACTTGAAGGAATCCCGGGAGTTGGCCCGTTGGATGTTGATAGAAAGTGAATTCCACAGTCGTGCTTCTTGTACGGCGAAGAATTGATCGCGGAAATTAGTATGATGACTTAGTATACTCAGAATTAAAGAATCAGAAGATAATAATTATTCATATTATTTACATAACAGCTTCATTAGCCTGGTGGTCATATGCACGTCCGCTATGCTCGAGGTCCTGGGTTCGATTCCCAAGTCGAGCAAAGTGTTATTGGATTTTTCTATGAAATTCTCAGTAGCAGCTCAGAGTTTGGCTTTTTACCCGATTAATGACAATAGGCTCGCCCCCTACTTTGACATGTGACCTAAAAATATATCCGCCAAGAATTGTGGCTGTACAATTAGTACACCTCTACCTAACCCTTCGGGATTAAACTGTTTTATCAATTAATTATTTAATTGCCGTACAAATTATTTTTTGTAGTATTTGTTGAGATTTATAATTAGGTAATTCTCTGTCTTTGTTGTGACTAATGGATTAACTTTATGTCGGAACAGGTATGGATGTTATGGGCGTGTTTCGAACCATGATACAGCCTTTAGCGCGATCTTTTGTACTAGGACGCCGGATGAACCAGGGCGGTTCCTGAACTAGGGTGGCCCGTCATCTAGGGCGGCCCTTGAACCATTACGACAGGTTCACTTTGATAGACTGATGCCAATAATACGAACATACAGCGTATTCGCACTGTACAACGTTCTCTAATAAAGTGTGTGGCATCACTTTTTTTTTTAGAACAGACTATATTGTTAGCCTTAGAGGCCCTGAAGCCGCTTCGGCTTTTACAGCTTCATCGAACCTGGGGGCGAGCGCAGAAGGCACTCAACTGCGAAAGTTTTGGACGACTCGCAAGATGGTGTCAAAGTGGCCGATCTTCGGCTTGGGCGGTCGTCGCGCATGCAAATAGGTCGCGGTCTAACTAATTAATGGGAAGAAGGAAGGAATCATGTGCCTGACCCAAGGGCTTCACACCGAGGAATGGACCTAGGCTTGGGTTACCGCTGGAGAGGGTGGATGTAGGGGGTGTGCGGGAGCGAAGTTGACCGCCCGTCCTCTGCGGAGAGACATGTTTTGACTACGAACCTAATCGAAGTTGTGTTATTGTGATTATAGATGACCCTTTACTCCGTCATATACGATACTTTTTATCCCAATAAAGGTTTAAATGTGAAGTCTACGCAAACGAAGTCGCAGGCAAAGCTAGTAACAAATAAATCTTAAGAATATTGTAAATAAAATTTAAATTTAAAGTACTCAACTAATATTTTTTTTTTTTTTTTTTTTTTTGAACTGACTACACTGTTAGCCTTAGGGGGCCCTAAAGTCGCTGCGGCTTTTACAGCTTCACCGGACTTGGGGGCGAGCGCAGAGGGCACTCAGCCGCGAAAGTTTTGTGGACGACTCGCACGAGGGTGCCAAAGTGGCCGGACCTCGGCTCGGGCGGTCGTCGCGTTCGCAAATAGGTCGCGATCTATTCGAATCCCTACACCTACGATTCGAGCTAACTAAATATACACATAGGCACGTTCCCTTTCTCCTGGGAGGAAGGAAGGAACCGTGCGTATGTGTATTCAGTAATCGGAATGTTTCTACACTAACTAGCGCTAACTAACTAGCGTAAAAAAGAAAAAAAAAAAAGGTCCCTCACAGAACCTATGTACCTGTGTGGTGTGCACGTGTGTATGTTCATACGTGTGTAGTGTTGTATGTAGGTAGCTAAGTGATGCACGTACAGTGTCACTTGTATCGCGCGGGCGGTTGCCTGACCCAAGGGTTTCACACCGAGGAACGGACCTAGGCTTGGGTTACCGCTAGAGAGGGTGGACGTGACGGGTGTGCTGGAGCGAAATTGACCGCCCGCCCTCTGCGGAGAGAACGGTGGTTACGCGGGCGTGGGCGCTGGCACGCTCTGTTTGGAGAGACGGATGTGTAATATGCTCAACTAATAAGGAGTCCTCATTATATATCTAAGTGTTGATTTTTGACAAAGTTTACTTACATAGGTTTCTTACTTTCATAATAATTATTTCGTTATATACTTTAATTATTGATTTTTATTTCATTTAACACGAATTACTCCTTTTCAATTTATTTTTTTTTATAGTAAAAATTATTTCAGTATATACATAATAGAAGTTTTAACATGTCTAGTTCTAGACAAGTTTCGGTTTCGGCAAAAACTGAGACTAAGACCGAAGGTTTGGTTTTTGTTTCAAATTCGGCTGAAAATCCTGTTTAGATCGTACACAAGTTTCTATGCAAAAGAGGAGTAGCAGATACTAACGTGCTAGCGATGCGATGTGGTTTCCTTAGTATAATTCTCTTAAAATCGAAAATTATTTTCATTATGTTATATTTCTATGAATTAAGTAATTGAGATAAATTAAAAAGTTCCCTTTTGGAATCTAGACTAAAACTACCAACTGTTTATGTCTTCCCTCAATTGAAAGGCTAATATATTGACAATAATTATGTCTGTGTAAATACTGCTACAATTAATAAAATATAGTATCTAATTTTATGTTTGAGGACTTATATACAAGCGGAAGAATTTACTCCGTGATGAACAAATGCGAAGCCGCGGGCATAACTAGTTTATAATAAAGTTGAATTTCTAATACTAATATAAAAGTTTTGTTATTAATTTTATTCAGAATAATATCCTTTTTATCTACTTCCACTAACTAAGTCGAATTTGAGAAAATACTTATTTATTACATAAACTTATTATAACACTAGCTGTGCCCCACGGTTTCACCTATGTTAATTTTATACGAATAACCTCGCCAACATACCTGTGTCGGCAATTTTCTATACTTTGTGTAAAACTATCGACATTATTATGTGGAATAAATTAATTTTTCAAATTATAATATAGCCTATGTTACTCGCTGATACTGTAGCTTTATATTGGTGAAAGAATTTTTAAAATCGGCCCAATAGCTTTTAATTTTATCCATTACAAACAAGAAATCAAATCTTTCCTCTTTATAATATTGGTATAAAATAACAAAGTTCCTATCCAGTCGGATTGCAATTCTTAGTTGCAACTAAGAATTACTAAGCTAATATAAACCGCTTCAAACTAGATATTATAAATGTTGATTTTACAAACATACGCGGTGGACTAATTATTGCATAATGAAGAGTTATTGTATAATCATTTATACTGGCGGTCGCCCAGTGATCTAAAGTCGACCAGCGACTTTTTAATCATAGACTATTTTCTGTTTGACATTTGCAGTATGAATCTAAACAATGAATAATATATCACTTGCTGTCACTTTTCGTTGAGTGACAATGTCAATATTTTGGGAGGTCTAAGTTCAATGGCACTGGTCGGTTTAGGATTCGCAGTATTAATTTATTTAATTTAATATATTAGTAACAGATACTAAAGATAAATTTTAGCTTTCTGCAGTCCTTCTCCATATAAACTTTATCCATGCCAAATCTTAGTCTTCCGTGCACGCAATACGCTTAAAAAGGGGTACAAAGTTTTTGCTTCACGTATTAATATATAGATTTCCAGATTATTACATTATTTCTTGATATTCTTTCTATCACTAATGTAATGATAATTTTCAGTAATGAATTATATATAAATAAAAAATTAAAATATTTATTCAATTTAGGCCCTAAGAAGACACTTATGAACGTCAATACACTACCATCGGTTCGGAAAACATCCCAGCCATCAAGAACATATAAAAAACTGAACTATTAAAAAGGAAAGAAAAAATTATTACATTTTTGCTTTTTATTTTATTCCCAGATGTCGTGCTTAGATATTTATCATATTATATAGCCTATGTAACTCTCACAATTAAGACGAATCTAACGACGATCTAACAACTAATCTAACAATCTAACGACTACTTAAATTCAACATCGACTATTTAAATATTTCGTGCTTTGGATTGACTTTGCTTTGGAAGCTATGATGGTTCAGTGATGGCGCGTATGGGCTCCGTGTCGATCGAAGTGTGTTTGAATCCCTAGATTGAGCCTGAGCTGTCAGCGAAGAAAAAACATCGTGATAAAATCCTAGCATGGTAGTATGGCTTTTTCTAATGCTCCCCTCTGGTTGGTTAGCTACCACCCTCAAGTCGGGAGCCCGCACATGAGAGCCAGTCTTCCACTAGGCTTACCGTACCGTTACATAACATCAGGTAAGATTGGGGCCACAACGCTAAACTTATAACGATAAAAAAACGTGATACTCACGGTTTACAGTCAGCCATGCCTCACGCTCTTCACTACTTTCAAAGTTTTTTTTTTAAATATATAACGGTTTTTATATATACTGTTTAGATATAAGTGCCCAAGAAAACTCGAGTCTCAGGCGGCTTTTACAGCTTCACCAGGCTTAGGGACAAGCGCTGAAGGCACTCAGCCGCGAAAGCGTGTAAACATGCTCAAGGGTGCCAAAGTAGCAGAACCTCGGCTTGGGCTGTTGCCGGATATGCAACAATATCGCATCTCACAAATTCCCTATGCGTATAATTCGAGATGTTTTCTGCCATACGTCTACGTTGTTAATTAAACCTAATTTGTCGTTCCCTAGAGGTTTCTGGGTGCGTAATTTTTGTTTAGACCTATCACAAGCGCACCTACTCTTTCAACAGCGAGTCCCCCCTGAGGGTATGCCCCTGTTTCCTGGGAACAACCGGCTCTCAATCTTTTTCTCCAGTGAATAATGACGCATTATAAATAATACGCATGTTTAGTATAAATTTATACATCGTTTATACAATTAATAAAATTGAAGTGTCTGTTTGTAATGCCAAAATAAAAACTTTTTACTAAATGCACATGGAATTATAAACATAACAAAAAAAAAAAAACATTTTAAATTTTTTCCGTCTATTTGTATTCGGGTAATCTCAGAAACGGTTGGACCGATTTTAACGGGACTTCCACTGGTAAATAGCTGATGTTCAAAAGAGTAGCTTAGGCTACTTTTATTTTAGAAATAGAATTAGATATCCGCGCAAGTAAAGAAAACTGGTCATGGTGAATCAATTCGGGCGCTTAAAAGTTTTACGCTGAGTAAACCATAAGAGATATAAGAAATAAATATACTACATAATTGTAGACATTAAAAATACCTACAAAAAAGTCAGTGCGCATATATGTCTATCTTCTAAAGAATACCCACAATAAGCTATTTTGTCCTTAAAATATCCGGGAGCGGGGTAGCAATATTCACGCGTGTGACCGATCGAGAGCATTCTGTAGCCAACGTAAGCGAAGCCGCGGACACAGCTAGTAATAATTAAAATTGAAGTGTCTGTTTGTAATGTCAAAATTATACATTTTTTCTAAATGCATATGAAAGTATATACGGTACTTACAAATAACAAAAAACCAATATCTAATTCTTTTAGAGTTAACGATTGTAAATATACAACTTGGTTAGAGCCTCAGGTCTATTGTTTTACTCGCTGATGCACGTGGTTATTATGTGCCGTTCTATGAAAAATAAGTGAATAATATGGAGTGTCTCATGCATCAACAAATTCAGAGAAGTTTTGTGATTAATGAGTTAGTACGTTCATTTCCTATCTATTTAACTTTAAATTCATAAATACAGTCAAAACCGTTTACTGCGACATCGTTTAGAACAACATGCCGGTTATAATAACCTAGAACAAAGGTACCGGCTGAATGCTATATGACCGCCTTATTAAAAACATTGCTTTATACGACATTGCTAATAACGACATACCTCATAAAACGACCACATTTAACTAATATTTCGGAGAATTAGATCTGTTAGAACGACCGGCTAAGCTGTATTGTAAACAATTTGAATAGGTATCCACATTTGTCTTCAATGGCTATTAAAAACAGGAAAGAAAACAATAGGATTTAGTTTAGTGTAGGGTCTTTTCTAATTCTTAGAAACAAAACACGTGCATGCAGTAGAGTCAAAGCCCGCTTTTTCATATCTCTTCACTTAGTTTGTTACTTATCTATACACAAAACGCACCAAAACTTTGTGGAGTTATTCGTGAAACTTTCAAAATGTCGCAAAGGAATATGGTGTATCACACTCGACAATTTCAACCATTTGGAAAGAGCGAGAAAAAATTTCAAACGCTTTATGACAATAATTTTTTGAACATGAAACGTCTAGTTGGATTCAAAGTTTCCGGGCTCGGCACGGTATTGTCGGCGGGAAAATAAGTGTTGATAAGGATACTGTAGAAGAATGGATAACGCAAAAGTGGCCTACATTATTTGAAGGCTACGGACCAGATGAAAAAAAAAAAAAAGACGAAACTGGACTTTGTTACAATATGAAACCAGACAAGACTTTAAAGTTCAAAGGAGAGAATTGTTCGGGAGGAAAAATCTGTAAGACAAGATTAACGATCATGGTTTCAGCAAATATGACAGGATCCTTTAAAAGAAAGCTTTTAGTTATTGGCAAATCTAAGAAACCAAGATGCTTTAAAAACATACACTCACTGCCGGTAACGTATGAAAACAATGTGAAGTCATGGATGACATCGGACATTTTTGAGAGATGGTTAAGAAACTGGGACGCTGAATTGAAAGGAAACAAACAGAAAGTTCTACTTTTGGTTGATAACTGTCCTGCTCATCCGGCTGTTACTAATCTAAAATGAATTAAACTTGTGCTCTTACCACCAAATGTTACATCTGCATTGCAACCAATGGACCATGGTGTAATAAGGTGTTTAAAATCTCACTATAGAAGACTGCAAGTGTTTAAGTTAATGCAAACCTTTGACAGTAGCGACCAAAAAAGCTTTACGGTTGTTGATGCCATCTTGATGATATCAGAAGCATGGAAAAACGTTTCACAAAACACTATAGCTATAACTGCTTTAAACATGCTGGTTTTAAAGACCTCTTAACAATAACCTCAGATGATGTGACTGATGATGATGGAGAGGACAATATTTCTCTTGCTCAATTAGCCCAAAATTTACGACCTGCTTTATCTACTACTGAAGCAGCAGAGTTCATTGATGTAGATAACTCTATTGCAATTTGCGCACGAGCTACGGAAGAAGATATTGTACAAGATGTTCAAGAGGAAGATGACGAACAGGAAAACTCTGAAGAACAATTTACTGTACCAACTTTGAATGATGGTATCAATGCTGTTAGTGTATTAAGAAAGATTGTTATTTTTAATGAACAGTTCCATATCCACAGCAATTATGACGATACGTTAATTAAAATCCAACGTGAATTACAAAATATCTATGCACAACAGAAGTGTTCCAAACAGACCAAAATTTGCATTGTACTTGTGTGTAATAAACAAAATGTACATAGTTGAATAAATATATTTTTCCAATAATTCTCTATCGATTTGTTTGTACTCGCACGATACACATTAAACATCACCGGTTGTTACGACTATCGGTTTTTACGACTGAATATGAGCAGTCCCTTCGATATCGTTATAACAGATTTTGACTGTATTCTATTTTATTTAAATTCTATAACAAGATCCCGAAGCATATTACAGATTTACCAGACAACAAGTTCTTCTTCTTGTTTTGGCGCCGCAAAAGCACTTGCCAGTTTCAATGTTTTTAAGCCTTCATAACATTTTCCAATATACAAAGTGAGGTTTTCCGTGTCAATGTTTTAAAGACTTAGTAAAATTTTCCAGCGTCAATGTTCTCAAGCTTTCGTAGTATATACATTATATACAAAGTGACGTTCAACAAGATGGTGGCCGCCATGTTAGAATGATCTAGGGAATTTTTGTGTGATCCCAGAATGCACGCTCTTGTTAATATTTATAATCCACTTCACTTATGCGCAAAAACCAAACTATATCACGTAAAATGCCACCAATATTACATAATATAGGGTCAAAAACCTAAGTAAATGAATTAAAAATAAGAACCACAACATGTCACTTTAAGATCCCGCCAAAAAAAAACCAGACAACAAGTTCAAAGACCATGTCAAGCGGGTTTTACTGCCAAAAGGTTATTTATTATAGGGTGGATCATTATGTGAATGATAGTGATGTCTGTGCATCCACTAAATTTTTATTTTAGCCATAATATTACATAATCTATATTTCGATCGATTTGGATAATTCTTTTTTTTTAGTGTTAGTAATAGTCCGAATAAGTATTTTAGGGAAAGAAAATTTTAAAAGCTGCCTGAGAAATCGGAAAATTCTATTAAAATTTAAATTGTTTTTTACCCTACTGCGAAAAAGGAGGGTTATTTTTCGAGCGTACGTATGTATTTATGTCTATTTCTTTGGCACGCTCTGTAGCATAAATGGCTTCATGGATTTTAGCATAGAGGTGTCGTTATATTCGTCTTAATTGAGGGGGTGACATAGACTATATTAATATTTAAGTACGTCGTCTGGGATTCAAATATAAAGCAAAAAAAAATTATTATATTGTCGCAGTCGGGATTTTTGTTTCTATTTTAATAATTTAGCTTTTCAATTATTTTTTTATGGTTTATTATATATTATGTAATAGGACATGAGTAATTCTTGTTAGTTTTGTTCGTTATAGTTCGGAAAAGTTTTCAGGAAATAAAACCAGGCTAGGTGGCGCTGTGGTCGAGTCGAGCTGGAACGGGCAGCAGAAGGTCTGATTTCGATGTCCGATTGAGCTCATAATTGTATATCATTTTGTTTCATCGAGACCGAAAGCCGATAGCTCTTTGATCGAAGGGTAGAACAAGGTCTACCCGGCCAGCTAGTAAAAATAAAAATATGTCAGGCTAAGATACCGCCAAAAACTCTTTATCAGATTCATTCGTTCATTCATTCAATTAAATAAAACATAACCTTGTAATGGAGTTTTTGACCGGATCTTGAAGTGTTATATGCTGGTTTTTTATTTATTGATAAATTTATGCTATTTGGCCCTATGTTATGTAATTTTGATGACATTATACGTGATGTAGTTTGCTTATTGTGCACAAGTGAAGAGGATTATAAATAATAACTGGGAACATGCATTTTAAGTTGCCACAAAAACTCCCAGGAAAGTTTTAACAATGGAGCCGCCATCTTGTTAAAGTTATGTTTGAATATTGGAAGATAATAATAATTGGATAAATATTCTATTAGCGTGTCCTTGGCAGATTTGTCTAAGAACACAGATGCGATTCAATATAAGGAAGAAAACCTTTTAATGTGATACATTCAATCAAAAAAGTATCAGGAATGGATGATTTGTTTATGGTCCCAAATTTTTTTTTTTTTTTTTTTGGTTTTATTGGTACAACTGTTTTTAATTTTGGTGCAGAGTTTGAATTACATCTGTCAATACAGTGCTGTTTTTAGTTAGATCATATCTAATGTATATTGCGAATTTCATATTGGACAAAAACATCGAACAAAGAGTTTGTCTTAAATTTTGTATCGCCAATATAATTTCGTGTTCGGAAATACCGAAAATGTTACGGAAGGATTACGGTGAATCGAACATATCAAAAACATGTGCTTATGAGTCGCAGGTACAAAGCGTGGTAAAAGCGGTCGAGATATGCTGGAAGGTTTGCCTAACCCTAGTAGATCATCAACGTTTTCAACTGAAGTTAACATCGCAAAAGTGAAGGAAGACGTGGTTTACGAGTTTGACATGCAAACTAGTCAACAACTTTCGGAGTGGCCCCTTCCAACTGAACTGAAACCGAAAAACCACTCCAAAGTCGATCAAAAGTCAAAGTCATGTTGACTGTTTTCTTTGACTATCGCGGTGTTGTGCACTCGGAATTCTTACCCGAAGGTCAAACGGTAAATACGGTATTTCTTTTGAGCATTATGCGGCGTTTAAGAGAGCAAATTTGACGAAAAAGGCCAGATTTCTGGAAAGAAAATTATTTGATTTTGCACCACGATAATGCGCCTTCGCACAAAGCCATCATTGCGGACGAATTTTCGACCAAAAACTCAACAAATGCCATCGAGCATCCACCTTATTCACCAGATATGGCTCCAGCCGACTTCCTTCTTTTTCCTAAACTCAAATTACCACTTTGTGGCACCCGTTTTCATTCGGTAGAAGACGAAGGAGAATTCGCGACGGGAACTAAACTCAATACCGTAAAAAGCGTTTAAAAATGGTTTCATGATTGGATTATTCGTAAGCGTAAGTTTGTCGTTTCTGAAGGAGCATACTTTGAAGGCGATAAAATAAATTTGTATGAATAACTTACATTTTGTGTATTAATCAATCTTTTCTCGATACTTTTTTGACAGAGTAGTATATTAACCTTTTCTTGAAACATGAAATTTGTTAAATCTAATCAAGATAGGAATAAAAAATAATAACAATTACGCATAAATGAAACAGGAAAAACTTGAAATTGCATCAGTATTTTATTTTCATTTATTCAATGTTCCTTCGCCAATCGCCTTGGACTCAAGTGGGTATTAATAAGAATTACGTATCTTCGGCGCAATCAACGACAGCAGATATCCAACGATAGCACTATGATAAGATAGCTCGTGGATTTTTAAGTAGAAATGACTAAAACGTTGATATTATTTAGAATTTACAAATAAATTACAATAAAAACGAAATCGTATCGACTTTTTAACTGACTTCGAAAAAAAGAGGAAATTCTCAATTCGTAAGTTTTTTTTTTTTTTTGGTGTTCCGCCATAACTTCTTTGTTTATGAACCGATTTATATGATTCCTTTTTTGTTGGATAGGGGATACCTCAAGGCTAGTCCCTTTTTGATTTCATTGGCATTGGACTGCCAACTTCAAAAAACATTGAAGTTGATTTTCTCTTTGTTAAAAACTGTCGTGTGTTCTATGCCTTGAAAAAACAACATGATTCACTCTCCCGTCTGTCATGGGTTCGAAATTAACATATATTTCTACAGTTATCATGGGTTTAGAATTACTATGAATTTGGGATTATCATTAACTAGGTGTACCACAGACCATGGTTTTACCCGTGTTAATTTTTTTCGATCGACCCTCCATCTTATCGCTACTAACGCACCCAAGTAGCTTATTAAAATCAAAGTCATATATCAGAATATTTTTATTCAACTTTGGCCCCAAGAAGGCACTTTTGAATGTCAAAACACAACCACCGGTTCGTAAAACATCCCATCCATCGAGGAGAAGCGACAAGAAACTCGATCGGGTTAATCAACATCTTAATTTTTTTTTTATCGTATTATTCTTACTTGTCGACAGATTGTTTATCGTTCATAGTTTTTGCTTCGCTTCTTATGGTCGTAGCGTTATGATGAATATTTTCAAAATTTTGACTGGTTGTCCATATATTATCAATCAAAAAGTCAAAGTTATTCTCTAAATAATGTTATCCGACGGTTGAAAAATCAGCCCATAATACAATTTCCCAGTTGCCTGGAAAACGGCCGTAGTCAAAGGCATGCGCATACAAAAAGCCCGGTAAGAAAGCTTCGCTTCCGGATAGATATCGTGCGATTAGGTTTACTCAACACGTTAGGGAAAGTTTATATGGAGAAGGAGTGCAGAAAGCTAAAATTTATCTATAATATCTGTTACTGATATATTAAATAAAATAAATTAATACTGCGAATCCTAAACCGACAAGGGCCATTGAACTTAGACCCTCCAAAATATTGACATTGTCACTCAACGAAAAGTGACAACCAGTGATATAATATTTATTTTTTAGGTTCATATTGCAAATGTCAAACCGAAAATAGTCTATGATTAAAAAGTCGTTGGTCAAATATCGATTTTTGGGCGACCGCTAGTAACTATTAAGTTCTCAGCTATATGATCTTAACGTAAATATACCTACCTAGGTATAAACTACAATGTACATATTAATAAAGTGATATAATTCCTTCTTTGGGTGAATTACCTCGACCGTATTTTCAAAAGATTACCTCGTACGCAATTCCTTCACACACTCAACTGTAAATCTTATATTAATTTGTCATAATTTCTTGGTTTTGTTTTATATGCTAGCAGCATATGCGCGTTATTATCACAGCCTAACTAGATATGGTACACGCTAAGCCTGCAAAGGAAACTAGTTCTTAAATGCATCTGTAGGGGACTCGTCAGAAATGTCTTACTCGCTGACTATTTGATTTTAAATACATACTTCAAGTGAATACCATTGATTTTTAATCAGGCGAAAGTTTTTTTTTTGTACCACGATGGTGGAAAACAAGCATACGGTTTGCCTGATGGTAAGTGGTCACCGCAGCCTACGAACGCTTGCAACACCAAAAGCATCATGCGCGTTGCCGATCCTTTAAAAACTTATTCACTCCACTTTTGAAGAATCCCATACTGTAGTCCACTAGGAAAACCTAAGCATATCAACCACATCTGGAGCTTTCGCGGAAGAACAACTTCTTTGAAACAGGACTTTCCACTACCATTCCCTGCCGATACAACCAATAGAACACGCACAAGAGGCAAAGTAGTCTCTCCATTAAACTTAAAGATTCGACACCACTTATGAGCTTGGGATAGTCAACAATTCTCACAGCTCGTTTTTGAGCCGAGTCATATTGCCAAATATCAAATGAAAATGTATGTATGAATAATAAATTAATTAATTACCTAAAGAACTGAGAGAAACCTAATGCTAATGTATTTAAAACAAGATTAAAAATTATGTTTAAAGGATAAATATTTATTTTTACCTGGACTGCGAAAAAGGAGGGTTATTTTTTCGAGCGTATGTATGTCTATTTCCTTGGCACGCTCTGTAGCCTACACGGCTTGGTGGAATTTAATAGCATACGAAGGGTCGTTAGATTTCGTCTTAACTGTGGGAGTGACATAAGCTAGTATTTAAGTACGACGTCTGGGAATGAAATAAAAAGCAAAAATAGAAAAAAAATTTGTGTGCAATTCACACGTGGTAGAAGTGAAACCTTCATATCTATGATGTTATTTGACATTCCAATTCGGATGTTATGATCATTACAAACACACTAATTTAAACTTTATGAACATGTGAATACAAGTACTCACAATCACTATTCATAAAATCATTTCCAAACTAATGCACAACTTGAAATATCCATGGTAACCTAAACACAATATCACATACAGTATACAGATATGTATAACGTTGTCTACACAAGTTTTGTTCGTGCCTATTTATGGTGAGGTCACACAAAGTCAGTCATGGCGTGGATCGAATCTTTTTACTGTCGTTTACCTTTTTCGTTTCATCGACTTTCAAATCACAACGATGCTAAAGAAGTTTTCACTTCAAAAATATTAGTTGTCATTTGTTGCATTTGAGGTTTTATTGTTTCCCTTTTAATAATTTACTAGCGGTCGCCCAATGATCGAAATTCTAACAGCGACTTTTTAATCATAGACTATTTTCTGTTTGGCATTTGCAGTATTACATGAATCAGTAACACAAGAAGTATTATCTACAATTATGTCACATTTGTAATAACCATGGTAATTTGGGGGGTCTAAGTACAATGAGTCTTTAATCAGTAACAGAATGTTATAAGTGTTGTCTAAAAAGTTTTTGTTTCGTGCCTTTTTGGTGAGGTAATAAAGGTCATTATTGCGTGAAAATCTTTTTACTGTCACTTTAACTTTTTCGTTTCATCGACTTTCAAATCACAACGATGCTAAAGAAGTTTTCACTTCAAAAATATTAGTTGTCTTTTTATTGCATTTGGGTTTTTTGTTTCCCTTTTAATAATTTACTAGCGGTCGCCCAATGGTCGAAATTCTAACAGCGACTTTTTAATCATAGACTATTTTCTGTTTGGCATTTGCAGTATTCATGAATCTAAACAATGAGTATTATCTACATCACTTGCTGTCACATTTCGTTTGAGGTAACAATGTCAATATTTTGGGGGGTCTAAGGTCAATGGCACTGGTCGGGTTAGGATTCGCAGTATTGATTTATTTTATTTAATATATTAGTAACAGATATTATAAATAAATTTTAGCTTTCTGCACTCCTTCTCCATATAAACTTTAACCGTGCCAAATCTCAGTCTTCTGTGCACGCAATACGCTTAAAAAGTACCGAAAGTTTTTGGTTCACGTAGTAATATATAGTAGATACAGTACAGTGACGTCTCTGTGTCTGATGGTAAACACAACACGATCTAAAAACAACGGCGACCACAGAGGAGTCAGCAATCCATTTCCAGTCGTCGCTGCAAACCTCTCGGAAGCAGGCTGATCGCGGAACAGGACAAAACCACAAGAGAGTCATTGTGAAGTGTTTAGTACTAACCATCAAAATGATTGTAGCAGCCCAGTTAGATACCGATCCTTACCGCACTTCTTGATTACCGGATACACATCGATTGATCCCGTAACACGACAAGCCTAAGCGTGTGTTACGGTATTTCTGTTTCACGTGAAGCGGACAGCAATAAGTAAGGTTTTGAAATTCGATCATATTCGGCCGAATTATACTTCTAGGAGATACGAGTGTGAACACAATTATTTTTTTCTGTCTTGTTTATTTGTCCAGATATAGGTTTCTATAGAATAGTCGAAATTGAAATTCAAATTTTTTTGGAAGTAGTTTTTCCAGTTGAATAAATTTATAATAATTATATTAAATGTAGCAAATTATATAGAAAAGTTCCTGTTCTTTTCTTAAATAAATGAAACGAAGAATATCTTAATCTTAATATCTTATTATGAGCATTGATTTAATTAAAGTATTTTACTATATGTACTATATTGTAGTACTTAACGAAAAGTTACTATATAAGTGAATAATATTCTTTGAAACATGGTTCCGTTTACCTAAAATTATGAGTATGTAGATGCTAATTATTATAAGATCGATATTCTATCTATATCCCAACACTCAGTTTCCTTTTAATCATTTGTTATAATTCATAAAAAGAATTTTCTATTTTTGAAATTTAAAAAGTTTAAGCTGCGATATTCTTCGAAACATCGTAACCTAAAATGGTGAATGAACTGATTTTAGTGAAAGGACTGCCGACGACAGGTTTGTTTTTTAAATTATTCAAATTGTAAGCAAATAATTATCAAAAAACCATTTTAATTGGTTTTTAACTGATAGGTTGGAAAAATAAGAAATGCATTCCATCGCCGCGCTGCGCTATTATTGTAAAACAGCATCTTTGTTATATCGTTTACGTAGATCTAAGCTTTCTTGATATAAAGTTATTTACACACTATTCAATTACCTACTTAACTTTATGCTCACAGCTCCGTGACTTATCAAGAGTCGGTGACGTCTCCGACATGCGTAG
This sequence comes from Saturnia japonica, assembly GCA_033032175.1. Lineage (NCBI taxonomy): Eukaryota > Metazoa > Arthropoda > Insecta > Lepidoptera > Saturniidae > Saturnia > Saturnia japonica. Next base: position 22,349,052 of record CM065307.1, on the reverse strand, counting down.
CCCCTGGGTACTCGCTCCTGGCTACCAGGTGATGCCACGGATGGATATTGGATGGAAATAGGGTCAGTGCTGTGTCGTGTCGTTGATCCGAACCGGAGCAGGCTGCTCGCCGCAGCGGGAGGGGCTCTACACCCCTCTCACCGCCTTCACCTCCTCGGTGGTCTGCGCCCTTCTCATCAGATACGGCGCCCCACAGGCCAGCATTCCGCACTCGACGCGAGGGCGAAGCGCACGCCCGTACTCTTCAATCGCGAACGACGCGCCGCGCGACCGCGGCTAGTACACCGCCATGTTTGACGTATTCGGTTCCGTGAAGGGGCTACTCAAGCTCGACTCTGTGTGCATCGACAACAATGTGTTCCGTTTGCACTACAAAGCCACCGTGATCATTTTGATCGCGTTCTCGCTTCTCGTCACCTCGCGACAATACATAGGCGACCCCATCGACTGCATCGTCGACGAAATACCGTACAATGTAATGGACACGTACTGTTGGATATATTCGACTTTCACAATCCCCAACCGGCTTGTCGGCCGTGTTGGGAAGGACGTCGCAATGCCTGGCGTCGGCTCCTACGACGCCGATGAGGATGAAGTTAAATACCACAAATACTATCAGTGGGTTTGTTTCGTACTGTTCTTTCAAGCGATCCTGTTCTATGTACCGCGCTACTTGTGGAAAACGTGGGAGGGTGGCCGCATCAAAATGCTCGTTCTCGATCTCAACTGCCCCGTCGTCGGCGAAGACTGTAAGGAAGACCGCAAGAAGTTACTCGTGGACTATTTCTATGCTAACTTGAACACACAAAACTTTTATGCGTTTCGTTTCTTTATTTGCGAGGTATTGAATTTTATCAACGTCGTTGGTCAGATATTCTTTATGGACTTTTTCCTCGACGGTGAGTTCTCTACGTACGGCAGTGAAGTCATCAACTTTACAGAGATGGAGCCGGAGCATCGCGAAGACCCGATGGCACGTGTCTTTCCTAAAGTGACAAAGTGCACCTTCCACAAATACGGTCCATCGGGTACCGTGCAAAAGTTTGACGGGCTTTGCGTTCTACCATTAAACATCGTCAACGAGAAGATTTATGTGTTCCTCTGGTTCTGGTTCATGATCCTATCGATCTTGAGTGGTATTTCGCTGCTTTACCGTATGGCTGTGGTGGCAGGGCCGCGCGTTCGCCTATATCTCTTACGCGCACGCAGCCGCCTCGCCCCCCAAGAGCAAGTTGAAGAAGTTGCCAGCAAGCTGCAAATCGGTGACTGGTTCGTGTTGTACCAACTGGGAAAGAACATTGATCCGCTTATCTACAATGAACTGATGGCAGACTTGGCTAAGAAGTTCGAAGACAAGAAGAGCACAGTGTAGTGAATCGGGTGTGTTTAAAGGACTTGGGCGTTAGAGTCGCCCGTGTGACATGTATGTATTAGTAAACGATGGCCCCGGTCGCAGGTAGCATTCGAGCCGCGGTCCGGGCGGGGAGCCAGCGCACAAAGAGCGCCGGGAGCGGCTGTATGCCGACATTCCATTATGAGACGCGGCGAACGACCTCCGCCGCGCCGCAACCATTGTATTCCAGAACCGCTTTAAAAGGTTAAGACGCCACCTATGTTGGTGATGAGCTTCCAAAAGCAACATTTTGACTGAAGCGCGCCACGTTTAGCGCGCGAGCATTTAGCATAGTTTCGGGGCAGTTTACTAATTAATAGTCGTAGTTGATAGTTAGATCTCGTGCCTTCGTTTTTGTAATATTTTTGTATGCGAGTGAATCATGTTGAAGGGACGTCTCATTGTGATATTGTAATTATTATTAACCTAAATTAAGGGTATGTCGTGTACGAGATCGATCGTGTGAACGGCTTGTTATTGCTAAGTTATGTCTTTGTTATCGAATGATACGAGTAGTCCCGCATACCTACGATATTGTATAAAGCAATAATTAATTATAAGGGAACAATCGAATTCGACGACTATTGTAATTTTTACTTTTTAATTCATACGCTTCGGTTTTTGTATGAAACTTTTTTATACTGATGAAATAAAGTCGATATTGGTTGATATTTTCTGAATATATTTACTGCTAAATAATTTGTATTTATTTTATTGCTCAAACCTCTAGAACTACTAAACAAATATATTAAGAGGTAAAGGTACCTCACAATTAAAACAAACTATACAACAGACAACCTAATTCTGCACTAAAGTTGATGTTTCGTAACGGTTTAATCTTGAATCTTATTATCGTATTAAACAACTAGCTCCATCTATGTAACGTATTCTGAATCTAAACTTTAATATTTAAAGAGATGGCGCTATATATTTTTTTTTTATCAGATGGAAAACGTTATTTTTCAATTCCAACGAAAATTAGTAATTATTATAAATATTGAATTCAGCACATAAATAATTAATTATTTTAATGAAAAACATACTTATGAAACGAACAAATAAATTATGTAACATCGGACTTTAACGTACATTATCTATTCCGGTATGTATTAGGTTATTATTTATAAAATCAACCAATACAGTAATATTATCACGGCTGCCGACTTCGGGGTAAGCTTAACTGCATATTTCTAATGCTATGGGACGTAATGTAATTTTTTTAAATACATATAATTTTATTAATCAAATAACAGTTGCAAACAGGGATTGCAATCCGATCCGGCAATACGGCGCATAGAGTGGAGTACATAATACATACGGATACGGCGTCATTTGGCTACCTGCGCCGGATCCGATATGACCACAAATGTTGTACCTATTGTGCTTACCATCAGGGACAGTGTCGTCAATTGCTGAGCTATTATTAAAAAAAAAAAAAAAATGTCAAAAGCACGGTTCGAGTATTTCTATAAAAAATAGGAGTACTTGCAAACATTGTCGTGCGAGCGATGCGACGTTGTGTCCTCAATTGGAATAGATAGAGCGATGCAACGTTGCTTCCTCAATAGGAATAGGTAGAGCGATGTGACGTTGTTTCCTCAATAGGAATAGATAGAACGATGCGACGTTGTTTCCTCAATAGGAATAGGTATAGAGCGATGTGACGTTGTACCCTTAGTAGGAATAATTCTTTCAGAGTCGAAAGAATTAAAAATTCCCTTTTTTGTTATATAGGCCAAAATCGCTAGCTTTTTACATCATACCTCATTTGTATGGGTTAAAAAATTGTCAATAATAGCTACTTTTACAAATCATATTTATTTTATGTTTAATAGTTTTTGTAGAAGCCGAAGAATTTACTGCGTAATAAACGCGTGCGGAGCTGCGGGCACAGTTAACTATTAATATACTTGATTTTAGTAAAATAAAACCTTTTTTATCTACTTCTACTCAGTCGATATTGAAAAAGTAGGTACATACTTATTAGTGTTTATTACATAGACTTATAAATAACAAAGTTCATATTCAAACGGATTAAAAATTGTGCCGTAAAGTGCAATCCTAGGTTGCGACATCAAATGACCCAACTAATGATCCACTTCAAACTGGATATACCTAAACGTTGATTTGATAAACTTGACAACAAGACAATTTTTAACAAAAAAGAAATCATACTTCAATGATTTTGAGGAGTACCCTGATATATCTTCGAAGACTAATTTCCAATGCCAATGAAATTAAAATGGGACAGAATACGACAGGAATCAGATATGGTATTATGAAAAGATAAAGCAGTACAAATTTGTTCCATAAAATAATGACTGTTAATTACATAAATATTAAATTTTAAAAAAAACGTGTGCGTCTCGGGACTCTCGACAGAAGTGATAACTTAAAGTAATCAAAGTTGAAATATTTAATATTGAAATTGTTTAACTTGAGAAAAGCTTAGGTTATTACTTAAACTTTATGTATATTAATATGATAATGTAAGGAAAGGTTATTTATTAATAAAATCTTTTAATGATTATAAAATATATTTTATCCTTAGTTACAATTCTTGAATGTGTACATTAGAACACTGAGTAGAGAAGGGAAGCCAGACAGAGTGGCGGCGTAACGCATTACGTTACGAAGCGATTTACCCTCCTTAGGAAGTAATCACTTCAAAAATTTATTTGAAATCGCGACAATCAATTATTTTCATCAGTGACTTCGGTAATAGTTATATTCGATGTTGCCTCTGACGGTATTAATGTGAAAATACACATTACTACGTATAGTACATATATTCCATCATATAGCGTGGCGATGCGTCGCCACGGCCTGTATCGCCACGCCAACAATCAGGTTTACCCTCGCCTATAGATGTTTCACATCAAAAAAATATGCATTTGTATTATAACCTCCTACTTTTCTGAAGTCGGTTAAATATGAATGTTGGTTGGTATATATGAGATAAATAAGCTCCAACACTGTTTGATCGATCACCATGAATTATGAAAGTTGATAGATCTAAGTGGAGAAAGTTTACATGCCATCCCTAAACGTGATAGGTGGCGATGCGCTCGAGATATTGACTAATGCAAAGGAATAACGTCAGCGAGGCCAGTTAGCTAAAAAATAACTATGCAGTGTGCAATATTTATTATAATCTCTAGTATTTAAAGTTGTATATCTTACTAGCGCTTTTCCCGCGGCTGCGCTAGCGCCATAGTTGAGTCATGTTCGGTCTTTTTTATTTTCTAACTGAATTGCTAAATACCAATTTTGATACAAATTTTCATCCCCTTTTTCACCACATCAGAGGTTAAATTAACAAAAAATAACTTTTGACTTCATACCGGCGTGAGCGAAAAGAAACATTTATCCTTTTTTGACAACAGTTTCCGCCTTCCGCTATGATTTCCTACCTCTGTTGTTTCCAACATGCTGATAACAAAATTTGTACCGTTTTAAAATTGCTTTTAGTGAGAGTATAACGCGTCTATTAATAAAACGTCGTTGGTTCTACCTCAGTTGTTTGGGCAGTGCCTTGTTATGTCAATTAATCAGTTATTACTGTTAACCTCAGAGAACTTATACAAAAACAGAGCTGATCATGGCTTTTACAGCTTTACCGGGCTTGAGGCCGATTGCTTAAGGCACTCAGCCACGGCACTTAGTCAGTTTTTTTTCTGACTGACTACTTCACTTTTATACTGTTAGCCATAACCATCCATCCATCCATAGCCCTGGAGCCTCAGACGGCTTTTACAGCTTCACCGTTAATTGGACTTAGTCAGTCAATTAGTTATCCTGTCATACCACTACTAGCAAACCCAGCCACGAGTTGCTTCTTGGAGTCCATAGGGAACATTGATCCGATAGCAACCAAACTTTGCATGATCATCCACTGGGCTTAATTTATAGGTTGTCTGAAAATTTCATCAATATCGCTCCAGCCGTTTTGGAGTCCATAAGGAACATACATTACAAGTATTTCTATATATAAGAAGAAGAGAAATAGATGTTTTGATAATAATAAAAACTGTAAATTTGATTTTAAAGATTTTCAAGCGCTACGGCAACATATATTTACGTATTTAGTGTTATGTTTACAAATAGCTTAGTCATTTTAGAAACCGATATTTGTCTATTCCAAGAAAGACAACTGCTATTCGTTCAGAAATTGTGTTTGTCGTACGTATATTCTGAACAAACTTTGAATATAAATGTATTCTTTGAAAATGAGGCTTACCGAGAAATGTTGCCTGACACTTGAGGTTCTTATACATTAGGTACTGTGCCCAGGTCACAAAATGTTTTCATAGCTTTTTTTTTTTGTTAAACTTTTTATTAAAACTAGAGATGTGAATTAATTACAATTATCAAAACCAGTTTATAAACAACTAGCTGACCCGCGCAACTTCGTCTGCGTCACATAAGAGAGAGAGGGTTAGAGAGAGTGGGACGTAGGCAGAGACAAATAACAATTGTCGTAGGCACCTACAATACAATGTATAGGTGCGGCCCGCCTGCCACATCATTCCGCTAAAATACACGCGCGGTACTTGATTATTGTTTTGCCGCGGAGTTATTTTAAAAGTATGGTATGTCCTAAGATATTCATTGAAATCGAATGATGTAAAGGCAATTTTGCTCAAAATTAAATGCTTGTGATGAATAACGTATTTATTTCGATAAGTATTAATACCATGTTTATAAAACACCTTCATAAATAATGCATTATTTTAGAACACATTTTATTACCATAAAAAAATATTATATTGCGTCAACCTTAAAAGATAGACATATACTATCGCGAACTTTTTTTTAGACCTTTTGAGAGAAATAATTCCATCACAAATCATTATTGGTATAACCATTTATGCAGCGCACGCAATGGAAACTTTCAAAAGGAATTAATTTTCCCAGGTTTTGCAACATTGTTCATTGATGCTCCGCTCCTATTGGTCGTAGCGTGATGTTACATAGCCTATAGCCTTTCTCGATAAATGGGCTATCCAACATTAAAATAATTTTTCCATTGCAACAAGTACTTCCTGAGATTAGCGCGTTCTACCAAACAAACAAACTCTTCAGCTTTATAATATTAATATTATTAGATTATTTTCAAAAACAAGATCATTCAATCATTTTAATTCAATGAATACCTTTGAGGTATTCCCTTTCCAACAAAAAAGAAACATCCAAATAGCTTTATAAACAAAGAAGGTATGGCTGAACATACATGATTTTTTTTCCAATTGAGTAGTTTTGTTGAAGTCGATTAAAAAAGGAAACAAAGAACGGTTTTAAGGATTTCTTTTTGATTAAATTTACTTACATTTATAATGCTAAAAGTTTAAAAAATGAATAATGGTAATGAAACTGCTTTCATTCTGGTCAATGAAGCATATTTGGTTGACAGCAACTCCCAGAAACCTGCTCCTTATGGATGATGCACATATCGTGCTGTCGAGAACATGCGCTCTGAAGGCACAGAAGTTGCTTGCACCAATAATTGTTTAAATATTTTCCTATAAGACATTAGGTGCCGAGTGATCCATTGAATACAGATCGCATTATAGTCTAACCTTAGAAGATAGACCTATATTATCGCGGAAGTTTCTGTAGGATTTTTATAGGGCTACAACTCCTTAGTACATTATTTTGATGTATCTCATATGGTTTGCTCAGCGTAAGACATGTAAGCGCTCGAAAATCGATTTATTGACGTCTTGATTACAAAACATTGAATTTTCTCTACTATACAAAAACATAATTCACATAATGTGTATTAGGGGTGTTGCGGATATTTGCATCCGCATCCGACCAATGCAGAATGCAATGCGAACGCAGAACATTCGCATTAATTTAGACATCTGCATCCACATAAATCGATGCTGAGCTTTTATGGATGCAAATTTATAAGTGCAAGGCGCAAGCAAGTGAGTAACGACATGTAAAGAAAGTGGTTGGGGCCAGTGTGTGCCACGATCGCTAACTGACCCTTAGGAAGGCACACTTTGGTGACAAGATCCTATCGGTTTTATTACTTTTGTTTTAGTAATCGATGTGATTTCCATTGTATGTCAATTACAGTGTTTGTTTACTGGGTTTATCCAAGTTGTTTGCGTGGTTGATGAATATTTCGATGTAAATATTGAAGTGAAAAACTGAATAACAATGTTGTCACCAAAAAAAGCAGTATCTGGACTTATTTTACATTAGACCACTTGAATGAAAGTTCACTTAATTGGTGGAAAGTTAAACATGTTGAACTCTCTCCAGATTTGCACGCAGATATTTATCACTTCCACACAGGAAGGACGGAAGAAATGATCAGGACAGAGGCTGAGAAGGCTGCAATATTACTACATATTTATTTATTATAAAATTCTAAACTCAAAATGCTAAAAAAGTCAGACTAAAAACTGTAAAAAAAATTAAACATTACAATGAAATCAATTTTTATTTATTTATGTAGGTACTTAAAATTAAAATATGTTTAAAAAATTCAGTAATCCGCATCCGCGTATGTCAACATTGTTGCATCCGCAAAAACGCTGGTGTGTATAGAAACCTCTAAATGACAGTGAAAACTCTATAAAAATCCGTTACATGGTTTAGAAGAAGTAAGTGGACAAACAGACAGACGCGGACAGAGACTTTCTCATATACTAATGTATTATACTTTAATACAGAACTTATAAAGTGATTTTGGTTTTGGTCGTTTGATGGTTAATTGATTATTATTAGGTTCGTTCAGTCGCGAACAACACAAACATTGATATTTTTGGTTTTTACAAAAAAGTCGGTTGTCTTTGTTTTCTCTAAACCGATATACATTTCTATTTAATAATAATAATAATAATAACTTTATTGATTCATAATAAATTACATGAATATTAGGTTTATTTCTACCGTCTACGACATACAATTTTTTCTTCTATATTATTAAATTCTAGCGCCTGTATCTCAAACGCTAGTCTTTTCCCGTGATATATAACAAGGTGATATACAATAGTATTACAATGTTATGAGTTATTAATATTGGCGTAAAATATAAATCCATATGAATTTATCAAAGGTATTTTTTTCATCCTACATTACTTACTTACAGTCATAATGCAGCAAGTTAAACTAACAATACTGTGAACTTGTCTTAATAAGTGGGACGTTTAATTATACTAGCGATCGCCCTAAGGTCGAACTTTGACCAGCGACTTTTTGATCATAGACTATTTTCTGTTTGACATTTGCAGTATTGATGAACCTAAACAATGAGTATTATCTACATCACTTGCTGTCACTTTTCGTTGAGTGACAATGTCAATATTATGGAGGGTCTAAGTTCAATAGTCCTGGTCTGGTTAGAATTCGCAGTATTAACTTATTTAATTTAATATATTAGTAACAGATATTATAGATAAATTTCAGCTTTTTGCACTCCTTGTCCATATAAACTTCAACCATGCCAAATGTCACAGTCTTCCGTGCATGCAATACGCTTAAAAAGGGGTAGAAAACTTTTGCTTCACGTATTAATATATAGATTCTTCAGGAATATGCCTATGGGTATTTAGTTTATTTGCATGTGACAATAATTGTTTTTTAGATCTCAATACTTAAAAAAGAAAAGAAAGATCCATTACAGAATCCATGTTTTTACCTACTTTGTGGGTCTGCACGTCTAAGATACAATACACTGTAGTGTTTCAACCATAAACAAACATAACATACCATCACGCCTGTATCCCCGAAGGGTTAGGCATAGGTGTACTGATGTACACATACAGTTCGCCGGGTATATTTTGAGGTCCCATGTAACAGGGGGCAAGCCTACTGCCATTAATTCGGCACAAAGCCCAACACCGAGGTGCTGCAATCTCGTAGAAAACCCCCAATAATACTTTGTTGACTTTGAACATAGCAGTCGCACTTACGACCACTAGGCTAATGAGGCCATTAACAAAGTTTGTTATCAATCATGTAATCAGTCATGCAAAACAGATGACGTATTTCCTAACGTTAAACACATGACAATTAAAACAAACACAAAGCAATTGCAAATCATTATATTCATTGATCTATGTGAAAATTCTTTAAATAATTAATTTCACACGGGAATCAAATCACAAATACAATAGACTATATATAATAGACTATATATTTAGTGTTTGAAATATACATTTATTTAATTTTTATCTTAATTTTATTGCATAATCCCTCTTAGGCACATATTTCCTTGTAAATTCTAGCAATTAACTGTCTAAACACGACACAGCTTCACCGAGCTTGGGAGGATCGCGAAAGGCACTCAGCCTCGAAAGCATCGCGCGTTCTGAGAAATTCCCTATCTGTAATTCGGTCTAAATAACTATACATATAATACAATTGTTTGCCTTTTAGAAGGAAGGAAGAAATACGCATAAAAGTTTACTAATCTGACGATTTTGGCCTAAAATAACTAGCAAAAAAAGGATTCTCACAGAACCTATGACCCTGTGTGGTGGTGCAGTGTAATGGTGTATGTTGGTAGCTAGTGATTGAAAGTGCAGTGTCAATATCGCCCAAGCGGCTGCTTAGCACAAGGGCTCCACACCGAGAGAACGGAAATACTCTTCACGCTTATGTTTACTGAGTATTTATACTGTTAGGTGCGCCGGCAGACGTTGTTCTGTTCTTGATAGTAGTATTGGCTCGAACGCAGCACAAAACTCCATAACATATCCATAAAGCGTGAAATAATTAATATGGCATGTACTTAATAATGAATAATAAACAGACAGACATACTGGCAAAATTTTTAATAATTGTTTGTTTGTTATAACTGTTGTATGTTGTATTTTCATATACATTTGGTAAAAAGCTGTTATCGTGACATCACAAACAGACACTTCAATTGATAGAGGTTTGCTCGCATCACGGAAAATGTACTCGATAGATTTTTATAATTTTTTATTTATTTTTACTCCTTAGATACTTGGTCCTTATCTAAATAAATATCATGATATCTTCATTCAATAAAAAGTTACTAAAGTTCTAAGAAACTAAGGTTTTTATGCACTACGCGTTCAGCGGTGTGTCTTCTTGCCGTGTAGCAGTGGGTATTATAATATTAATAAAGATTAACGCGAAAGAAGTCGCGGGAATAAATAAGATAAAGTCAAACCACAGGCAATATAAACCACATAACGTTGCACGAATGAGCATTCACTATTCAGTGTCGTATTACAGCTACATTGCATTCTATGAATCGTCTCGCTCTAACATTGTACGTGACATACTTCGTAAACAATCTCCATATTTACAATTTCTTTTAAACAATTCTTGCACTTCTTTCACATGCGTCGACAATTGTTTAAACGCGGCCCGCAATTGGCCTATTATGTACTTTAGATAAATGTGACATATTCTCGTGGCACCATGAACGATATGTACATTTAGTACATATATCTAATCCAATGACATTTTATTTATAGACGCGTCATACGCCAACACCATTGCACTAAAAACAGCACAATTTGTTTCTACATCATAAAATTGAAGTGTCTGTTTGTAATGTTAAAATAACAGTTCTTTACTAAATCCATATGAAAGTATACACGATACCTATAACAAAAAGCCCATTTTTCAATTTTTTGGCTGTCTGTTTGTTCAAAGTAATCTCCGAAAAGTTTGGACCGATTTTAACGGGCCTTTCACTGGCAGATAGCTGATGATATAAGTCCGAGTAACTTAGGCTACTTTTATTTTAGAAAAAGAAATACATACAGATCCTGCGCTAAAAAATAAAAAGCATCTTTATATTTCAAAAGTAGCTGTGCCCCACGGTTTCACGCGTGTTAATTTTATCCGACAATCAACGCTCCGTCAACGCACCTGTGTAGACTATATTTGTTCTATAAATAAGCCATGTCTAAAAATTTTTAATTTTCAACAAATCTTTGTCACACAATATCTTATTGTGGCTTATGTATAAGAGATAGGCATTTGCTATCGCTGACTTTTTTAAAATATACTAAGGACCAATATTTTTGTAGAACATTGTATTTTCGTTTCATTTACGATAAAGCCAGCGCACGCAGATAAAGCAGTTCGGGAGGGCCTCGACTTCCGACTTACATAACAAAAATCAACATTTAAGGCTTGCTGTGAGTTTGTAACCTAATACTATTCCTCGTAAGTCTGCTTATCGGATACAAAAAGAAATTTTCGAATCCAACTGATAGTTCCAGAGATTAGCGTGTTTAAACAAAACAAACAAAAAAACTTTTCCGCTTTATTATAATATTATACATTAGTATGTATATTGAAGACGACTTCCGTAGGTGGAAGTGGGCTCACCACAATACCGACATTCTGCAGTCCACGCGAACGGAACCGCAGGCACAGATAAGAACAGACAAAGTGGATATGTAGCAGCTGGTTAACCTAATTAAGGATTTTTATCACCATATAACGAGCCGAGATCGTACACGATGAAGACATATCTACATTCTACAAACAATTGTAAACAAACACAGGATACGTTAGTCGTTAGACAAGTTTTATGTTTAACATCAAACATGTGTTACTAACAAGAAATACCAATACCTATTCAGGGCTATCGGTGAAGCTAATGATTGTTCAATTTATATAAATCTCGCGACAAGCTTTTAATCTTAATATCATCATATCAAACTATATAATGTAAAAACCGTGTGGTGTCGTGAGACACCAGATAGAAACGAAATTTCTTATTATTATTAATTTTAAGTTCGATTCGAGGTATAAAGAAAATAATTATTCGGATAAGTATACATTTTTTTAATGATATTTTTTTTTTTATAAAACTAAAAAGAACTACTTTACAAAATTATCTTAACACCTATATTTTATTTACAATAATTTATAAAAATAAATAATAATAATATACAAAGGAACAGCTATTTACATGAATAATAATAATTAAGCCTAATTATGTTCTATGATAGAAACTATAGGTTTATGTTAACTAAAATAACTCTTTATAATGATACATAAGGGACTGAGCATTTTTTGTCGTTATAGAGAGTTATCGTTATATTTTAGCTTTCTGCACTCCTTCTCCATATAAATTTTAATCATGCCAAATCTCATACATAGTCTTCCGTGCACGCAATACGCATACGCATAAAATTTTTGCTTTACATATTATTTGAATGATTCCGTACATACTTCGTGGCAATACCGATATTATTCCATCCTTGATAGTAATATTAACCTTCGATAACGAGTATCGTCAAAATACGTCATTGTATAAATATGTACATACAACTAAAGATATTAAAATTTATTATGATAAAATGAACTTCTATGCATACACACAAATTCCTTTATTTTCACAATATCATGAATAAAACCTTTTTAGTATGTATTTACTAATAAATCTTTAGTAAACTGCAAAAATTAATATAAAATGTATCTCAGCGTTGAACCATGCAAATTGAGGCAAACCTGGAGATTGTTCTGCATAATAAAAAAAAAAACAAGCTTGCCTTACAGTATTCACATTTATATATGTACCACCTGACTTAATATAGTTTACACATATAAATTAGTTTATGTAACAGCACACTTTTTACACAACACAGTAGATTAAGCGCACAGTTATTGCGTTCTCCTTCTCTCTTTCCCTTTCTTTTTCTCGTCACACACGCACACAATTTCCTCTCGGAAAATGCCTTGGTACCAGTCAACTCTACTACCTCTCGCGCTTCCCCGGCTTCCAGTTGCACAATTCCGTCCTTTCACTTGTCACGAATCATAATAAGCCTTTATTAAATTTAATCAGGCTATAAATCAGGTGTGGTCAAGTTTAGGCAGTTATAGCCTGTTAGGTGCGAATTTAGCTGTCATCTAATTTTTGACAAAGACACAAATACCCGTGGTGACAAAAGTTGCAAATTATGTACATGTACCCACAAATTTAAGAATAAGGCATGTACCTATGTCGAGTATGCAAATTTTGTTACTGGTTTTTTTCTCAATCCTATCTGTCTATTTTAAATCTATGTCCAATGTCCTAATTCTGTAATCTGTTATTCTCTGCTTAACGTACTGGCACTTACTACACTCTTGGCAATTTTAACCGACCGCATGACCGAAACCTAGAACTCAATTGTTGAAGCATAAGCAGTTGTTAATGATAAGCTCGCAGATGTAGGTACTGCTAAAATAGATTTTATATTAGACTAATATCTTTGTGGTAAGGCTATTGAAAATGTCACAACGTATTATTGTACCTATTTAATCATATTCATTGTGATCACATAAATAAATACAATTAAATTTCATTATATTGCAAAAGAAGCTTCATTTTTTAAACGTTCAAAAGGAAGATATTGAAACTCCGACTCCAGATGAATAACTATGCGAGCAAAAGTTTAAGTTTGATCATACTCGAGATGAATCTGGTCGATATATGGTATGTATTCCTTTTAAAACCGAGTCAGAACCAAACTTCAATGGTTCTCGGAATGTTGCATTGCGAAGATTCCACACTATCGTACGTAGACTATCACGAGATCCGAATCTACAATCACAATACGTAGATTTTATTTTTGATTACATCGAGAGCGGTCATATGTCGTTAGTCTCAGTAAACGAAACGGACAGGGAAAATATTATATACCGCATCATTGTGTTCTACCCCTAAGTCTAAGACAACACGATTGCGCGTCGTATTTGATGGTTCAGCGAAGGATTTAAACTCTAGATCACATAACGACACACAACTTATCGGTCCGAAATTGCAACCTAACATATTGAGTATTCTTGTACGCTTTCGAGAGCATAACGTCGTGTTTATGGCAGACGAACGTCAGATGTATCGCCAAATCTTAATTGCACCCGATCATCGTGATTATCAGCGTATATTCTTGAGGAGGTCATCTAGTGAAATGCTTCGTGAATATCGTCTTGTACCTACCGATTATACAATATAATGCTGTGCCTAAAAGTTATTTTAAAATTCGTGATAGTTCTTCAGATAATTATAAAATGTTTGAGCAATGTAAATGTATTATGAAAATATTAACAATGTTCAAAGAACAGAGTCTACTAGACTTCTTTGTAAAACAAACTGTTCCAAGTACGATCTTTCCTAAATTTACATTATACTAGCTTTGTCCCACCCCACGTATCCTACTAATAATAAATGTGAAAGTGTGCATGTTTGGATGTTTGTTACTCAATCACGCAAAAACGGCTGAACAGATTTGAATGAAATTTGGCAAACAGTCTATGATCTGGAATAACACATAGGGTACTTTTTAACCCAATAAAAGTCATAATTTAACCAGTGTTATCCTACAAATATAATAAATGTAAAGTTTGTATGTTTGTTGTTTGTACTGTTGTAAGTTTAAAGGGACGGTTAATGTGTTGGATTCATATTGGCAAACAGTGATAAACCCATGTATCTGTGTATATCCTATAATACGCAGGCGAAGTCGCGGGTACCAGCTAGTTTAAAATAAATCACCGATTGATAATTCATAATACTTCACTATAGATAATATTTTTAGTAACATTTTCTTCTGGTAGAAATATTACAATATATTGGTTCGACCGAGTCGAGTTTTGAATTAAATTAATATAATAAACTAATATAAATAACATAAAACATGGAATAATATAATAAAAAATCCATAACACTCTCGTTGTCGGATTCCAATTCTGAATCGGAATCCAATTGGATATATCTACAAACACGAACTCAGTTTCCACGAAACTTAATTAAGTCGAGAGTTTCGGCAAAAAAGCTCTGCTTTCTCTTGGCATCCAACTTAGGCCTTTGTGCACTTACGAGATGATGGAGAAACAACAAGCATATTAAGGATATCCTGATAAGAATCTTGCCTGCTTCCTTTTCGCGTATGATATTCCCGGAACCTTCTAAAATCTTTGTTACTACACACATCAAAAAAGTCTAAGCAACATGCGTGATATTACAAATTTTTCCATTTATATTATTATTTTTTTTTACTCAAACAAAGTGCTTAGGTAAGTAAACTTTTTTGTTATTGATGACATACTGGCTGGTTGTAAAAAAAAATTTGATTATGTTTTGTTTTTTCATAAAATTCAAATGACTGCGAATTTGTTTGAATTTAAGTGCATTTTAATTGCTACGTTTAGTCTTGATTTTATAATTTTACCAAACATTTAAATAAAGTTAGCGACAAAATTGAATTGTTAGATATTCTTTACGTCATGAAGCGACGTCATTTGATGGCAGATGAAATGCAAAGAGCTGTAGGGATGTTGCAAGCGGGAAGTAATCAATCTCAGGTATCTCGACATTTTGGCTTTCATAGAACAGTTTTTTTTTTTGGCAGCGCTACAATAATACAGGAGAACCCGCTGAACAGCATCTAGGCCGTAAAAGGAGTACAACCACTCGGCAAGACCGGTACGTCACGGGAATCGCGCTCGTCGATATGAATGGTGTAGAGAACGCATAACATGTTCCCAGGAACAATGGGATAAAATTATGTTTTCCGATGAGTCGCGATTCGCGTTTAAGCCTGATACAAGAAGCGTGCGAGTGTATCGTCGGCCCGGAAATACTGAAAGGCTCAGGTGCGTTCAGGAAGTTCATCCATACAGCGGCTCAACAGTTATGTTATGGATGGGTATTATGAAGAAGAGGCGAACTGAGCTCGTTTTTGTAAATGGAAACATGAATGCTGAAAATTACATAGAGGATATTCTCAGACCTTATGTCTACCCATTTGCACAAGCCTTTGGCTCCGATTTTAGGTTAATGCATGACAATGCGCGTTCACATATAGCTCGGCGAACCAATGAATATTTTGCAACGGAGAACATTCGGGTATTGCCCTGGCCTGCACAATCGCCAGATCTCAACCCCATCGAGCACGCATGGGACATGCTCCAGAGACGTGTTTTGAAGGACTTGGACGGAGCGACAACAACCCAACAGCTGAAGGATTTGCTACAATTCCATTGGGAGCGAATACCGCAAGATGACATAAACAGTCTCATTAATTCAATGAATAATCGTTGCCGACAAGTTCTGAATTCCCATACTTTGTATTAAATTGTTATATTCTTTCACAATAAATACATTTCTTTAGAAATTTCATTTTGTAAGAAAAAAAGTTTAGTTTTTTATGTATCTTAATTTCTACAGTATATTCTAATATTGTTAATTTCTGTTATTAAAAGAACTTATAAAGACAACAGCTGTTATTTTTACATCATAGAACCCTAATGATATTATTTTAAAAATAAAATACAACGTTTTAATGTGAAGAACCATCCTAAAATTTAAATTAGTACATGATGCTTAGACTTTTTTGATGAGTGTATTACCGCACTCTGTGAGATAATGACCTTAATTTCATAATGTATTTGTCTTTTGTCATCAATGACAACTGCTTCGCACTCCTTTATAAAAGTAAACTGAACTGAACAATAATACAAAGCTGCTGGTCTTGGGTTCGTCCATAAAGTATTATCTCTACCTGTCAGTTTTCGTGGCACCAAGGAAGTCGGGAAAATGCTAGAATCGTCTCTCTCACTCTGCATTTTCTGCTTGTATCAGCTTTGATTGAAGCACCATCAAATTCCCACTTGAATATAAACTTTAGCAGCCTATTTTGCATTTAGGATCTACTGTGCCACTCTAAGATTAGGTACTTTGTATAAATGAAACATACAATCAGAAGGTTGAATATAAAGTGTATTTGTTACTTTTTTTTTTTTTTTTTAGAACTGACTACACTGTTAGCCTTATGGGCCCTAAAGCCGCTGCGGCTTTTACAGCTTCACCGGACTTGGGGGCGAGCGCAGAGGGCACTCAGCCGCGAAAGTTATAAGGACGACTCGCACGAGGGCGCCAGAGTGGCCGGACCTCGGCTCGGGCGGTCGTCGCGTACGCAAATAAGTCGTGAACTAACTGAATCCCTACACCTACGATTCGAGCTAAGTTATACCCATAGGCACGTTCCCTTCCTCCTGTTAGGAAGGAAGGAACCATGCGTATGTGTATTCAGTAATCGGAAATGTTTTCTACACTAACTAGCGCTAACTAACTAGCGTAAAAAAAGAAAAAAAAGGTCCCTTACAGAACCTATGTACCTGTGTGGTGTGCACGTGTGTGTGTTCATACGTGTGTAATGTTGTATGTGGGGTAGCAAGTGTTGCATGTATAGTGTCACTTGTATCGCGCGGGCGGTTGCCTGACCCAAGGGCTTCGCGCCGAGGAAACGGACCTAGGCTTGGGTCACCCGCTGAAGAGGGTGAACGTATGGATTGTGCGGGAGCGAATTTGACCGCCCGTCCTCTGCGGAGAGAACGGTGGTTACGCGGGCGTGGGCGCTGTCACGCTCTATTTGGAGAGACGAATCGATAGAGTTTATTGTACATACGAGTACATAAAACTTTTTGCGCGACCGGGCGTTTATGCCGGGTGGTCATGCGTTTCGCTGTAACGCGTAACGCTCTAGGTGGTCATTGTAGTCAATGACCTCCTGAATAACATGCTCACGAAGGAGCAGGATCATGAGATCATTGCTCGCAACGTTAGAGGGAGCGCGGGGCGCGGAATTGTCCATCGCCATACGAGGCTGTGGATTAGGGCGACGGGGCCCCCATGCGTTCGGAGCCGAACGCACGGGTTGTGATTGACCGCGTAAAGGCGCGGGAGGGCCGGCGGTGGCCGGGATCTGGCGAGGGAATTGTATTTCTTCACCGGATTTGTTACTAAAATGTTCGGGTTTTTATAACCGAACATATGTGTCTGTCAGAGTGGGAGAATCCGGTCCCTTGTTCCTTGCTTGCGTGTGGTCAATGCAGTGTGGACAACAGATGTCGTAGCCCAACAGATGCGGTAGCGGGTCGAGCGCCATGGTGTTGAGGAGCGTCCGCTTGGGGTATTGTTATCGGCCGATCCCTTTCGTTATTTATTGCGTTATTAATGTTGCGCTATTGTGAAGACGAAGTATCGGCGCTAGTCTTCCGGGTGGCATCCTGTGGAGTGCTTCCTTAATGCGGTAGGTTCGCATGTGCTTAACGCAAGAATGAGATCGTATTTGTGATTGATAATATTTAGCTTGGTAGCAGCTACATTGCTCATCGTCAGAAAGACTTTGATTGATCCTCTTCACCATGATGTCGAGTAAAGCTTGAAGTGTAATCCTAGCCTTCATATATTCGATCACAGATGCGATATCCTCATACCCTTCTTCTTTTAAACGTGCTGCAGCTGCATATGCCAATTCACTGGAATCTTCGGCTGTATGATGATCAGATCTTCTCTTTTTCTGTTTTTTTTTTTCATATCTTCGAATGGTTTTCTAGATCTCTTATAATTTTTCCAACTGATGATGATGTCTACGGTCCTTGAGAGATGAGTATGCTCCTGGTATCTCATCAATATGGCCAATCAATATTTGCTTGCAACCAATTTCCGTACAGTCTTCTGAATTTATTAAGGAATCAGTTGGATGTCTTTCACCTCTGTAAATCAGCTCGCGTAAATCTCCAACAAAATTCTTTGAGAGTTACTCGATCTTCGGTTGAAAGTTAATCGCCTATGCGGGATACAACTGCACCAAACAATATTTTATGATTAAATTAAAAACAATAAGTCTAAATTGGTGATTAAACTTTCCATTCTAAGATATTAATATCGCAGAGTAAAGATTTAATATTAACAGTTAAACAGTTTTCAATATTCAACAAAATTATAAAGCAAAATTTTTGTCCGTTGTTAGAAAAATAAAGAGAACTGAGAAAAATGTGAATCCTCGTTAATATTTAATCCTTAATTTAAATAAATAGAAACCGTAACGTAATAATATTACAACATTACTGCGCGATATTACAAATCATTAAATCACCTATTCAGACCTATTGGAAAACTTGATCTTTGTAATTATTTAATCACTTGTTTTCAGACTCATTAGAAGACGAAACAATTCGTTATATGTTAATTTTTTAAATGCAAAGTTTTAAAATTCATTTTGTGATGATAAATATCTAGCTCACACATAGTTATCTAAGTGTGGGTGTACTATAAACCTCTGCCTACTCCTTCGAGGATATAGTAAGGTGATGCTATTTTATGTGACATGTTGTCAAAAGTCTGTAAACACTAAATGGAACTATTGCATGGGTATGTAAAAATAAATGTAATTATTGGTGATTTTTTTCATCTCAATTGTTATCCTTTATGTGGAGTATGACAAAAAACCATAAATAATTATTACTATAACCACCTGTAAGGATATTACGATTTTTCTTGCCGTTTATGAGATAATTGAATTTTTCATACTAGCTACATACATATTTTTCGAAAAAAAAAATCCTTCTTTTTTGTACAGAATTAACTCGGGTGTCATTTTTGAATATAGTAATAGCTATTAGAAGCGATATCCAACAAAAAATCCGGCACCTGCAAAATGAAATCCCTATGATTTTCAGCACACAGCGACGCGAGGTGGAACAGTTTTCTGTTTCTTCTGTGGTATTGTGGTTCTGTAGCTTTTGTCGTCATGTCATTCGATCAATTTTGACAACCGACTGTAGTTGACGTAATCAGTGTGACCGTTTCTAAATTATGTAATATACCAACAAAATATCTGGCCAGTACTAAAATATACTAAATTAAAAATATAATTCTACTAAAAATCAACTAACATGTTAGGGTCATTATTTTAAATTATTTTTCGAGACAAAGTTTAGTGTACTATATGCTTAATAAGACTTGTTTCGTCACTTCAACAGTGCAAGTGTTGCGTCAGTGTTGTGCCTACTTTTTGATGTTATAAAATAAAAATTAAAAACATTGTAATAATGAAACTGTTTATTCTAAATCGACGTTATAGTCATTATTACTGATTTTATTACAACATTAATCATATCTGGTGAGGTGTCAAAAGAAGTACAACCTTTAGTCAAAGCTTGCTTAACGTGTAATATCCAAGAAATGCTCTTAGTTAAAACCCCATTTCTGTATTTAGTCATGGTGATAATAACTAGCGAAAAAATTATTTCACATTGTGTATTGGAAATGGGAACAAACATTGTGCACTTTATAAAATTAATGATATTTTTATACTTTGGGTCTTTTTTCGTATCAACAATATTGCTCAACATGGCCCGAAACTGCTGTTGGCCCAAAACTGCTCTACATTATTATCTGTATTACCACCGTCACCCAAAAGGTTTTGTGATTCTTGATCTTATTTATTTGACGTCTGACGATATTCTTCTTCAATAGCTTGTTTGGTAGTATCGCCTATGTTCGGAAACTTATCTATAAAATTTGTCAGAGATGAAAAGCTTTCGTTAATAGCTATTTGTTGGCCAATAAATTTTAATTCTGAAAATAGTGACTCTTTAAAAGGTAATAATCCAGATAGTAATCCTTAAAAAGACCAAAAATGTACTGTTATGTGTTAAATTGTACCAAAAAATACCAAAATTAGTGGTTGGGCATAAATAACTAAAGTATATAACTTAACGGTTTTCAAATTAACGTGCATTGGATGTTAGTGTTCCCGCGATACTAGAATGTAGCTCTTGGATTCGCTGAAACTCTCGCTGTCGTGCGATATAAGCGCATCTGATTGGCCCATATATATTGCCGAACTACCTCCAACCGTAATCAACTAGCGACGTGCAGTTTTTGCATTTACTCTGTGCCTAAAACTCTCGTCGTATAAATTTTTAGCGATGAAATTTTTGTACGTGACTGTATCTTTGTGTCTTTTTGTGATTCCCGGCCGGGTAAAGAACATTGAGTTCTGAAGAAGTTTTGGTTTTGTGCTGGAAAGAACGTTTGCCGAAGACTAGCAGTGCACAAGTATTCTGGGTTGCTGGATTCAAAGGTTAGTGGGCATACTTAGCGTTCAATGCACCTAAATGTTTTTTTTGAAACCATATTCTTGATTGGGCCAAGGGATATCAATACAAATATAATTTAAAATAATCATACTTGCATAAGTACGATCACCGCGGTGAAGAGATTATTTACACATCGCTTCATCAATTAAGTTTTATACTAAAATGAAAGTGAATAAATTTCACAGAAGCCTAATTATACCAATTTAGTACTAATAGTACTAAAAACGGTTACACTGGAAATAATTGACGCTGACGTTATAACATATCAGGGTTGTCAATATATGGGGAATTCTCCAAATTGTGGGAAATTTTAAACCAAATAGGGATTTTGTGGGGATTGGCTGTATGTGGGGAATTTCACGATTTAACATGATAAGTTATACTTTTTGTGCCACGCTTAATAGATGGTGAAATTGAGAGCTGCTTGAGCATTATGTGACTATTTAACAACAATACAAATCGTATTGTTGACGGAATAAAATTTTTGGAGTTATTATTGTTTTATTAGGCCACAGAAGTATATGTTTTTCATGCATGTATATAAGTATACATAATTTTTAAACTATCGATTGATATTGAAATGTTGTTTAACTATAGTTCGATATTTAAACATCACAATGAACAAAAATACACTTTAAAAAATATCGCATATCCCTAATTTATATTGTATAGCGGAAAGTTACTAGAGCTTAAAAGTGTTTAGGAATTAAAATAGCGAGGATTCCAAATTTTTTAAAGTACCATTTGTATGTAGCTTGTGTAGTCATTTGGAAATGTATCCGTTAAAATTCTTTGTTGGCTCATACTAGCGATGATGGCTGAGTGCCGATGATGACTCAGTTGTATATCGTGTTCAAACACTGCATCGAATGTTGAAATAAAATTTCTTCGAATTTAGTAGTAGGTCATACTAGAAAAATGTAAAGTATTGCAATGAAACAATTTTATTTTAAGACACGAAAACAGTATATAATATACATAAACTAGTTATAAGGCCTGTTTAAAGAACATTTTGAGAGAGTCTAATTTCAATAGTTTCATTACTTTATATGTACAGCGTGACTTAATTACTATATTAAACCTCTGTTACTATATCCATTTCCAACTCTGAAAACCTTCTACACACGGTGCCATAAACTTAAGAAGAAGAAGAGAACCATAGTAATGTACAAAACTTAAAAAAACATGTGACACGCGGTAACAATGACAACTTTATTTATAAATCATAAAAGTATCTTCTTTATAATTTCTTATTAAATTCCGCTAAATCAGTGAGGCTTAAAATATCGATCTTTTGTACTGTACATACAACAGGGCATACAAGTCCGGTTGTCACACAACTAGGTCAGTACGATAATGATCATAGTCGCGAAAATCAGGACTTGCATTAACCATGCATGCATATTCTATCTCATTCTCTCGCAGGATAATTAATGCTATAGATGTGTGCTTGTCTCTTTTTAGTGTTACTCCTTCGTTTCACCAGAAATCACAACGGAACTAAAGAAGTTTTTACTTCAAAAATCGCAAATCTGCTTCAGAAAGGCGGTTCCCAAACTTTCCAAGTACATGTAATTTTTTGGTGAGGAACAGTGCGCACTTTTCTTTATTATTTGTCGTTAAAAATATTAGAATGCCTCTTATTATTCATTATATTTTTAAGTTTATGAATTAAATTAAAAGTAATGCATTCAGATACCCATTAGTAACCACCCAAATAATTTTTACTATACTATTTGCGCTGGCGACAGTTTCAGTAACGTTTCGTTTCACTCTTGATAGTTGCCACGATTTACAAATTATGACTTAGTATTTCAGCTAACATTTGTAATATATCAAAACATTAATAACCGTAATAAATTAAATTAAACCCCATACCAGAATGTTCTAGTCTACAAATAAAATCTAATGGAAAGAAAAATTAAGCAAATTATTATGCGTATAACGTAACTCCATAGACGTGTTTAGTAATGTAGTCAATATTTTTTTTAATGAAAAACGTATATTATGCGTAGTTCAATTTTTATTGTCAAAAAGTCTATAATTATATTAATGAAACAACAGAACATATAACATAATACAACTTTCACCCACACCATGCTACAGCGCAAATAGCGTACAATATTTTATTTATTGGAGTCCAATAATAAATTTGTGTTTTAGAAATTTATGTGGGAAATTTGTAGGGAATTAGGAATTAATTTTTTCTCAATTTGGGGAATTTGAGCAAGATTTTTGAGGAATTTAAAAATTGGAAATTGACAACACTGCTTATTATTTGTCTGCGAATAGTGATGGTGAGAATTGAGTAGAAGTGGTCTATGGTAGAAGTCTAGAAGTCATCCGACCATCCGACTCTGACACCAAAAGATAAGGGAAGAAGACTCGCAATTCGCATTCCTTTTTTAATTCGTTGGTTGCGAGTGCTGTGGATAGAAATATCCCATTATGCATTTACACCAAGACTTCAATTGTTAATTCATTGTATAAAATCTTTTAAATAAGCATTTAAATTCGAGATGGACACCGATGAAATTCGAGTCGGCGCCAACGGTGACATTTTTGTCCATCGTTTGAAGGAGCTAACCGATGATGAAAAACAGCGTCTCGAGGCTCAAAACTCACGCTTGTTACCAGAAGTAAAGGCCATAAAATTGGAGCGTGATGCGAAACGTCACTGGGACATATTCTACAAGCGCAATGAGACAAAATTCTTCAGAGATCGGCACTGGACGACACGTGAGTTTCAAGAACTTATAAACTTCGATCCGGGTCAGGAAATTTCGTTTATCGAACTGGGTTGCGGGGTCGGCAATATGATTTTTCCTTTAGTCGAAGAGGGCTTCTCTAATTTTCATTTTTATGCGTGCGACTTTTCACCGCGTGCCGTTGATTTCGTCAAATCAAATAAGTTATACGATGAGAGTAGAGTGAAAGCATTTTGCGCTGATCTGACAACTAGCGACCTATTCGAGAATGTGGCTGAAGGTTCTATGGACTTGGCCAGCTTGATTTTCGTATTGTCTGCTATACAGCCGGCGTCGTGGCCCCACGTAGTTTCGATCGCTTACCGCGCGCTACGTCCTGGCGGCGTACTCCTGTTCAGAGATTACGGGCGTTATGATATGGCACAGTTGCGGTTCAAACCGGGACATAAAATCGCTGAGAATTTCTACATGAGACAAGATGGCACAAGGTGATTATACTTATTTCTAATATAGCATTATACTATCAATAGTTCAAAGTAATAATATTATTTTAATTATTCAAGTAGGAAGCACACAGGCCACAAGACGAATATCCTTTTATTTAATATGTATCCTCATGGTTTTAGCTTGCAAATAACACTGGCAAGGGTTCTACAAAGAGTTATCATTTACTTTCTTTGCTCGCTACTAGTTTTAGTTAAAACTATTGTGTTTATGTAAATAACAAACTAAAGGTTTTTTTAGTAATAACCCTAACCATTATTTTATACTATTAATTATATTCAAAGATCTAAATTATAATACCTAACCTTAAACTAGACATGGAAGATATTGAGATACTTACTCACTACATCAAAGTAAAAACTTGTCTTAGTTTATTAAAATAAATAGTTGAATTCAAATGTGCTTTAATATATTATTGTAATTCTTGAACTAAAATGTCTGAAAATTGAGTTTACTTATAAAGTACTTTTATAGAAGTCATTGTAACAGGCACTCCTTTATACTTTCATCTTTCTGTCTATCAATTGTAATCATTTGGTGAAGCATTAATTTACCTCTAATGATTGGAGAAAAGAAAAGTAGAATCAAATCTCTACTTATTGAATAATTTTATTAAATACTAGCTGTGCTTATGTCGTCTACAGAATGCTATTGATCGGCCATGAAATCTCCATTCCCAATTATTTTAAAGAAAAAAATACTTATTGTAGGTGATCCTTACAAGTTAGACATAATATGCCCTCGCTATGTTTTTTGTAGGTATTTTTAATTCTACAATTTTCGTCTATATTAATTTGAAATATCTTGTATGGTTTACTCATTGTCAGCCATTTAAGTGCCTACTTTGATTTGCCATGACCAGTTTTGTTTATTTGCATGGAACCTTAATTCTTTTTCTAAAATAAAATTAGTCCAAGTTACTCCTTTTAACTTTACCTATCTGCCAGTGAAAGTCCTGTCAAAATCATTCCTACCATTTCTGAGATTACCTGGAACAAAGAGACAGAAAAAAATTAAAAAATTGCTGTTTTTTTATAAGTACTGTATATACTCTCCTTATATACATTTGGTAAAAAAGTTGTTATTTTTACATTACAAACAGACACTTCAATTTTATTAATTGTATAGATTCTTGCTCATGTATAATTTGCAAGTGTATATTCACCAACTAAATTTATATTATTTTCAGGAGCTATTACTTCACTGAAGAGGAGACCGCAAAGCTGTTCACAGATGCTGGCTTCGAGATCCTCATGAACACTTACATTCAACGTAGAACAGTCAACTTCAAAGAAGGCATTGATGCAGCTAGGATCTTTTTACAGGGAAAATATAAAAAACCTAATAATGGTTAGTACTTTCAGAATTAATTAATAATCATGATATGTTACAAATATGTGACAAGTCATTACTAAATTAATTTTCATTTAGTATCTATTTCTTATCACCACACTTTCTGCCTGGTTTGATTGAGAATATAGGTGACTAGTATTTAAATAAAAACATATGTGACCGTAATACACTTTTAAGATGTGTTACTATTTCTGTATCCAACATTGTTCTACTAGAAATGACACTTTGTTCTCTATTGTTCGTTTGTGTTGATCATAAATTAAAAATGATGTTTTAATCACCAATAGATACAACACTATGTTATGATGAAAAATGCTAACCATTGAAACAAAATGATTTGCATGTATATTAGCTCTATCTGAACATAGTTTGATCCTTAATTATTAAGATAAAACATTTCATTATAAAGATAAGCTCGTTTAGAAATTACTGGGTTATCAACCAAATATTTTGCAGTGCTGTATAGGAAAAATTCCAATAACATAAAGAAGGTATATTGTTCTTTATAAATAAAATGTTTTAATCACAAATTAATTGTTTGTTTCAGATTAATCCCCTAGGACTTGTCAGGATAGATTTGAACAAACTATGAAATGGTAAGTGTAGTTTTTCTTTCCTATCCGTCCTATTGTAATTTCATTCTATATTCTTTATTTTTTATGGCATGGTATTGTTTTGTTAAATGTGATGTCTGCTACTACTGTTATGAACAACTACTTTTATATGGACACTATAACATTTAAGATACATGTTACAATAATACAAATCAGTTATTTTCATTTTAATTGTTAAAGATACTATTTGTTTATTAGTTATATTAATATATGCCAAAGATAGATTTAAAAATGATGACAAAGCAGTGCATCTGAAAACCTTCAGTTCCCTCGCAATGAGCTTTTCACATAGACTAGGGAATACTATTTGGCTAATTCAATGTAATTTTAAATTTTCTTTATTTATTTTTTGTCTAAATTTTAGAATAGGATGGCTCGTTGTGAGGTCTGATGGAAAGAAACCATGCTTTAAGCTGTCTGATAAAATTATTAATAATGTTTTTTTTTAATACTTTCATAGATAATACATTTTTTTCTTTATATTACAGGTAAATAGAACTATGGACTTAAGAGGTGAGACTTGGTAACTTAAAACATTATACAGCCTTATCAACAGTGTGTTGCTTTCCACTGTTTTTCATATTTTTTTATTTGATGGACACTGGTCACCAAGCCACAAAATGGTTGGTTCTGATTTCGTGACAACAATCACAGAATATAATATTTTGAAAAATTATTTGTAAAATGCAAATATGTAATATATAAAAAAATTCAATACAATGATGATACCATAGTTCATCTGAATGCTATGATGTACACACTATTATGTCTTTCGCTCCTATCTGATAATAATTAATATTAAAATACTCAAAAACATTTCATTATAAATTATTACAAAATACTCATATTTATGTATTTTATTATTACAGGTTACTCTTCAATTTCTAAGACAACAGGTAAGAATTATTATTTATAATTAAATAAAAAGCAAATATATATAATTTTTGATTATTGAATTAATTATTTTACAGCACAATACCAACTGCCTTCCTCTAAGCCTTCTAAACATAAAACTGTGACTTAGATATATTGCTTCTAACTTTTGAAATGATGATTTAAGATAGGGACATCTGAATATAGTGATGTTAATATAACTATCAATACTGATTTTATAATTATTAAAAATAATTGGCACATATTGTCAATGAATTGTTGCATTAAATACACTTTCAATTTTTCAGTTTATGATGATGCATGATGGGTGTGCTAATTGTCTAAACTTGGAAAAGATTTAAGGTAATTTAAAAAATATTAGAATTAATGAATAAAGTAGTATAAAGAGACAATTTTTAACAAAAAAGAAAACCCACTTCAATTATTTTGCGTTTTGTCTTCGAAGTCGAAGGTCCAATGCCAATAAAATTAAAATAAGACCGACCTTTGAGGTATCACCCCCTTTCCAACAAAAAAAGAAATCTAAATAAGTTCATAAACAAAGAAGTTATGGCTGAATATCTAAAAAAAAATACATTTGAATTCAGAACTCCTCCTTTTGTTGAAGTCGTAAAAATCACGTGATTCAGAATTCTTATGGGTTGCCCATATATTTGTTAATTCTAAAGGGTTATAAATCTTTAGTAGCAACTAATTTCCTATTATGGCTCAGTAGTAGCGTGTACGGACATCGTGTCGATCGACGTCAGTTCGCATCCCTATAAAGAGCCTGAGCTTTCGGTGAAGGAAATCTTCGAGATGACACTACAGTATGGTGGTAGGATGTTTTTTAATGCCCTCTTGGCTAGCTACCACCCTCAAGTTAAAATTTGTCGCCAAGCCCCTTTGAGTGTGATTTTGGCAGCTGCACTTGTCTTAATGGGTGCCCAAACGCCAAACCTATAAAGAATTTAAAAAAATATCCTGACAAAATTGTCGTAACTTTTTCTTAATACTTATGCTATGATCGGAACATTTACATTTTATTTAAAAGTTCTAGCTTCTAAGAATCTAGTCACGAAACAACACCTTGTCTCGCTGTCACCTCAAACACAAACTTTGAAATTGTTAATATATAATTTAATTAGAATGATGACTTCATAGTTCATCTGAATGCTATGATGTACACACTTTTATGTCTTTCGCTCCTATCTGATATCATCAGTATACTTTTCATATATTCACAAGTTAAAAAAAATTATAACATTTTGTACTAATTACAGGACACAACACCATTACTGGAATGTTCTTACCCTTACAGTGAAGATAATGGGTAAGTTCATAAAAAATATTCCTTAAATTCGCAAATAACCCAAATAAGTCTAGTAATTAAGCGACTGCGAAGAAAGAGGGTTATATTTTTAGAGTGTATGTATGTAGGTATGTTTTTATGTCCATCTCTTTGGCACGTGTAGCCTAAACGGCTTAATAGATTTTAGCAAAAGGCCTCTCGTTAGATTCGTCTTAACTGTGGAAGGTTGGCCTATAGAAATATTTAAGTTTAACGTTTAGTGTTTGATAAACAAAAAAAAGGAAAACTAGAAAAAAAAATTTTTTGTTGCAGTTGGTATTTTTGTTTCCCTTTTAATTATTGTTATCTTGTTACATGTTTTCAATTGTTATCGCAGTTCTTTGTTTATTTGTTGTTTACTTATTTTTATGTATTTATAAACGAAGAAAGGGAATTCGTCTACAATGATGATCACAGATAGGGACATCTGAATATGATGCTGTTAATATAACTATCATTACTGACTTTATATTATATGTATATTAAATTGTGTAGGTTACTTTTAAAATTATTTTTTACAATCTCGATTTCTCTATTACAGATATTGGCAACAATTGGGTTATACTGGCAACTAAATGAAGGTGATTAATATTTTCTAGTTATTTGCGCCACACGAATATAAAGAAAACCCCTTATATAAAGAATCAAGTTCGGTGAAGCTGTAAAAGCCGCAGCGGCTTCAGGGCCTCTTAAGGCAAACAGTATAAAAAGTTGTAAAAAAACCCTTATATAAAAATCGGTTCCGTCTTTTCCATAAAGGCCCCTGGCTTGATAGGAACTTCAAAATGCTGATGTCGTATACACCAAAAAAGAGGAAATTGATTTACACTGAAAAGTAGAAACTGAATGGGCCCAAAACTCGCTATCCTCAAGGGCCCTTGAATGGCCTAAGATGGCCATGATAAGATCGCCTTTAAAATGATGACCGACCTATCAGGTCTCCCTCGTCAGAGAGAACCCAAACAACCATGTTGACCAACCAAACACGTCTGATTATTTATTACATTATGTTTTCAAACGTTTTAATGTTATTATATGGGTTAATAACACTTTATTTCTCTTGTTTCAGTTTATACGAGAGTTATCTTCCAATTCTTCTAAATTATGAGGTAAAGGATATTCATAAGAAATTTTTTCTTGATACTTTAAAATGTAAGAACTAGGATGATAGGGATCAATAGAACAAGCGACTAAACGTTTGTCCTTCACCATTTTCATTACTGATTATTATTATAGATCATTTAAATTACTTTTTTTATGAGCATACGTGCATAGAAAAATATTCCAGAATATTCTGAAAAGTTGCTTAAAACAATACTTCTGAAATGATGATCGACCTATCAGGTCTCCCTCAACAGAGAGAACCCATACAACCATGTTGACCAACCACACGCGTCTGATTTATATTTATAACAAACAGCCATGAATATCCATTTTGTAGCATATCTCATTCAAGGGCTTTTTGTTTCAGCTCCCATGGTGACGAGAATGTATGAGACACAAGATACAGCAGGATGCTCTAGATCTAGGTGGGTTTAATTTGCGCATTTTAATGATTACTTTAACATAAAATATTTAAAAACTAAATATTGAAAATTTGACAATTAATGTGACTTCACTCGTTTCATTTACAGATAGCAAAAACGATACAAATGTATCCTTTTATTTTATTTATCAAGTTAATACGTTTATCTAATTTATTTTTTGACAGCAGCCATCTCTAATTTAAGATTCGGTAATTTATTTTTTAGTAATTATTTTACTTTTTGTATTGAAAAGCATCCCACTCATTTAGTCTAGTTTGCTCCATGACATTATATACTTACATATTATAGTGTTTAAAAATTTGTAATCTCGACATGGTCACGAAAAAGCCATGAACTGGAGCCAACGGTGCTCTCTTTAATATATATAACACTAGTAATTAGTAGTTATGTCGTTTCATATCTAGGCTCTTTATAATTGAAATACTAAATGATGACCGACCTATCAGGTCTCCCTCAACAGAGTGAACCCAAACAACCATGTTGACCAACCACACGCGTCTGATATTCACAACGACATCATAAATCCAGACATCAATACATACAACATGCAATACATATGACAAATTGATTTCAGGTACCTGTTGCAGACTTCACGCAAAGAAATTACTTTAAGGTATATCAGTTTGTTACATTATATTTTAGTTTTTAATGGTTTAAAAGAAATTCGGATATCAGTTGCCTCAGTACATAAACATATGTTTACTTCTATAAGAATTTGAAATAAGAAGATAACTGTCAAACTGACATTTTGATTCACTTGCAAATTCAGATTAAAAATGTGCGAGCGGAAAAACAATAATGTGCAAATTTTGTTATATTTCAGACACACACAGCCATATATTTACAAAATAAATTGTTTAGGTACGGGATTGTCAATTTTTGTAATGTGGTTTAGATGTACTTACAAGAATATTTTTTCCCGGTAGTTGGTGTGAAATACAACAAACATAAATTGTAGTAAATTCATTTAATTTTTCTAATAAAAATAAAATCATTTTTTGTACCTTCTGTTTTTGTTGCTGTCAGTACAACTTTGGCAAGAAGTGAATGAAGTCGGCGCGGATGCGGTTGTCTTATTTAAAACGCATTGGATAATATTTATCTGAATTTTCTGATATCCCATTACAGATTAATGTAGCTATAATTGCACACATTGAAGCAATAATTTTAACTTTATTCTATACTATGGCCTGTCCCTGTTGACATGTCTGGCTAATAAGCGACTTCACCGCTTGGTGTTTGGTCGGTAAGCCGAGACAGATAGCAAAGTGTTTAAAACTGCTGAAGAATGCCTTTGTCATCGCTTCCTCAGTTATATAGACACACTACAAGCCGTTTGTTTCGGGCTAATTTAAATTGTTTCACGTTTATACCAATTATAGTGTGTTTTTTAATCCCGCGAAGTAATTGACAATTACTAATGTCAAACTTAAAAATAATGTTGCGACATTTATTTTTCTTGTATTCTGCTATCGTATATTTTGCGTTACAATTATTCGAATCTTGAGATTTTAAATACAAAGTTGAGGATTTTAATTTATGAATTGAAATATTTTGTGTTACTCAATATCTGGTATATTATAAATTTACTGTTATCAGTATAGTTCCTATGTTATAAATAAAGCGCTTTGGTTGATTCACGAGATGCGATTGCTATTTTCTTTCCCTTAATAAGCCTTTACATATGGAGGGTTCAAAGGATTTCAGAAAACTGTTCTCACACATTGTACTGTTAACAAAATTTGAAATTGTTACACAAAATTTAAATTTACTTAACGGTTATACTATTACTCCATTCAATCAGAATTATTGAAATATCTCTTCTAATAGAAACTGGATGGATTTTGTGAATTTTTTTTGTTTGTTGTCCTAAAAAATCTATTTTACAAGTGATTCCAATCTTTATTGGGAGAGTCTTAATTAATTAATGTATGTGTATATTAAAAATGTGTAATGTTTTATTTAAATTGGGCTCTTTTTTTTCAGGTAAAAAAGGCTATCAAATAGAAGAGTGAAATGGAAAAAAATTACAGAAAAATAAATTTTATATAATAAATTTCTTGTTTTCATTTATATCAATCATTATAATAATACGTGAAGCAAAAACTTTCTACCCCTTTTTAAGGGTATTGCGTGCACGGAAAACAGATTTGGCATGGTTAAAGTTTATATGGAGGAGTGCAGAAAGCAAAAATGTATCTAATATCTGTTACTATGATATTAAATTGAATTACTTCTGCAAATTCTAACCCGACCCGTGCCATTGAACTTGACCCCCCCAAAATATTGACATTGTCACTCAACGAAAAGTGACAGAAATTGATGTAGATAATACTCAGTTTATGAATACTGCAAATGTCAATCAGAAAATAGTATATGATTAAAAAAGTCTCTGTTCGAATTCCAATCATTGGGCGACCGCTAGTTTATTATAAGCTAATACAGACAAAAATTACTTGGTCATTTTTATTATATAGGAGATCCAAACCGATCAAATGCTATCGATATTCAGATAATATATGTCACGAGTGCGCCACTTGTTAGTTGAGCATTTTCACAAAATTGGTACAACAGGTCAAAATATGACTTAAAATAAACATGGTAATTTTCGTTTTATTTTTTTACGATTTTATTCGTATTACTCTTTTATTTATTAAAGGTAATGTGATTTTAATTCCGAATGCTATTTTTTAAGAAAAGGTGAAAAATAAGCAACCAATGTCTTGAAATCATGTCCGTTGTGTTACCTTATCTGGGGACAGCCCAAAATTATGGGTACTGTTCCATAATTATTTATTTTTGTATACTAGTTTATTTATTTCATCATTACAAATTTTACGAATTGTACATAAACATCCACAATATTTAATTCTCATCCAAATTTACTACTATAATGTAAAATAATTCCAATAAAAAAATATGAAGTTGAGGGGCAGGCTAAAATCAGGGTTGTGTACCATTTAAATAAAAATGCTCAGCAATTTAGTTTTAGCAGATGCACTTGAAAGTCCCTCATAGTTGCTGACAACTTTAATATAATATAATAATGACAATTTCACACACTTCCAAAGTAAGCAAAGCTTGTTGAAGACGCTAGTTCTTTTTTTTATTGTTGAAAGTATGTAATTATTATTTTTTAAGTACCTACCTACTATGTGCAAAACAGCATTGGAAAAGGACGGTAAAGATGGGACTCGCCCTGGGCTGCGCTCGCTGTTTGTCTCGCTCTTCCTCCACTGGTACACAACACCAAGTTCTCCAAACACTTTAAAGGAACACACAATGTATTTTTGATTTATATAAATGAATGACTTATGTCGGTCGGACGCTCGTTGACTCGCGCAATGCTCACAACGAAGTGACGTGTGTCATACATACCACAGGGTGGTGGGGGTAAGAACAAAGAGAAAGGCAAGAATATTCATGTTCAAGGACAGGATGCCGCTTTGCACAATTCTAGCCTAAACACTTGTAATATGGGGTAACTAAACAGCTGATATACATACATATATAGATAGATATTTAACACCCAGACACACAAAAAAATAGTCACCTATCAGAGCTGAACGTGATCAAACGTAAAAACTACAGTATTAAAAAAAAACAAAAAATATTCAAAATACGTTTATTCCCGTTTTATAAAAAGAATCTTCTTCTGGAGGTCTCCATTTGGTGCCGCCTGCCCGCGATTATCCATTCATAGTCTCCGCGTTTAGAGTCAAAAGTGCCTTGCTGCAGAGATATCAGCTTCAGCGTAAATCTTGGCCCTAACTCGCATAATTTAGCTCGCTTGCCATCCGAAGTAAATTCATACCTGTTCAAACAAAAAATATTTTTTGTTTTATAGGGTGAGCAATACATTGTTTTCTTATTTATATAATAAAAACAAATGTTCTTTAAAGGTTATAAGCAGAAAGACTACAAAACTAAGATTATTATTTACCCACAAATTTAACAGAATATATAGAACGGTAACTCGAAAGAGAAACAGCATTGTATATGCTTTTGTTAGGACAAGATAGGTATACGAGACCATATTCCTATGTGCTATCTGCCTACTACGCAAAACTATCAAAACAAATCCCGTTTATTTTTGCAAAATCTAAGGTTTTAATATTATGTACATGTATTTAAATATGGTTATGTGTAGTTCAATTCATACGTTTTTGGTCTTTTATTCAACCTATATTGCTGATCTTATAGTCTATACTCTAAATCCTAGTTATGTGTTATTTAGTCACAAATATACACTAGCTGAACTTGATAACCCAAAATTATGGTAATTTCACATTACCTATGATGCCTAAAGAAAATGTAGTCACGTTGGTTGTGGAAAGTAACAGCTCGTCGACCTCGAAACTGTGGCTCGTAGTGGAAAAGCGCTCCGAGCATCCGCCCTACGGTCAAACCGAGTCGCGTGCTAAAGTTGTTTAAAATCACCTTAACAAAAGAAAACACGAATAATTAAAAGAAGAGTTAGCAAATGAAAATGCAGAAACATACAATAAGTTACCCTGAGTAAGGTTAACCCAGGGAACTTAAAATCTATAGTAGTAGACCTTCTTCACCTTAGCCAGGTGGGATATTGCTACAATATGCCAGTTTCCACAGTCTCATATCATATCATTTAAGGCTATAAAAAATTGATAGTAATTCTTTCAGAAATATTGAAAAAAAAATCTATTTCTATTACTAATTCCCAAGTGATAGTGATGAAATTTTGTATCCCGGAAAATATATGTCATTCATGAATCATTATAGAAATTGTATAAATACCTACATGTAGAAATTGTATAAAATAAATAATTCTCAGTTTATTAATAAAAATAAGAATTTTACAAATGTTTCACATCTTTACATAATTTTTGTGAACATTGCACAATAAAGTGGTAATCTTGTAAAGGTGAGATTTTTTTTTGGCTTATAGTGCCGCCGCCACCTCCCCAAGCGAAATGAGAGCTAATGACTAAAATCATGTACTTATATATCAGGAAAAATTGTACCCTATACTTTATAACTGTAAAGGTCACACCTGTCACTGAGAAGTAAACTCCTTATGTACAAAGCAATACTGAAACCTATCTGGACCTATGGGATCCAATTATGGGGAACAGCCTGCCACTCCAATATTGAAATTCTGCAAAGATTCCAAAATAAAATGCTGAGGATGATAACCAATGCCCCTTGGTTTGTTACAAATGAACAACTGCATCATGACCTACAAATGAAAACCGTTCATCAGGAAATCTTGCATCATATAAAAACCTACAAGGAAAGAATAACAAACCATCCAAACAGCTTGGCAAGAAACTTGATGGAGGAAAAACAAACAACTCGCAGACTAAAATGGAAAATGCCCCAGGACATACTTACATTCCAGTAAATTAAAGTAGGATGCGACACAGGTCGCATACCGAGCATGCCAATTGAAACTCCGACCAACTTACTATTTATTGTCCCAGAACGGTGACAGATTGTAGTACATAGAAAACAGAAAAAAAAACTGTAAAAACTCACCTCTGGTCGATGAGTGGTGATCTCCCTGTGATCTTTATTTAATTCAGGGGTGATTTTGCAACTAGACAGTCTGAAGTGCGCTGTCGGCCCATTTGGGAGATGAATCAATAAGAAACCATTTGGTTGCTTCTGATTCTCGTTCACTATTATCACATCGGTTACATTTTCTCTGATTGCAGACTGGATAATCCTTTTTACTGATGATCTGGAATTATTAGGTAGAGGTACATTTGTCAAATCATAAGTCAAACATGTTATTTTATAGTCTCTCATGTATTCAAACTATAAAGTAACATAACTTATAAAATAATAAGCATGTGCTCATTCTATTGTTTATATTAAATATTAGCTGAGCCCGCGGATTTACTCACGTGGACTACAGAACCATCGATCGGACACACGCATAAGTCTAGCTCCCGCGCTCCCCGCTATGTTAATGACAAAAATACTTATTGTGGATGTTCCTTAGAAGATACACATATACTCTCACTGACTTTTTTGTAGGTAATAATGTCTACAATTATTTAATACATTAATTTGCTATATCTTTATCATGGTTTACTCAGTGTAAGCCATTTAAGCACCCGAATTGAATCACCGTGACCAGTTTTTTATATGTGCCTAATTCTTTTACTAAAATAAAATTAGCCTAAATTACTCCCTAGAAAATCAGCTATCTACCAGTGAAATTCCCGTCAAAATCGGTCCAACCATTTCGGAGATTACCTGGAACAAACAGACAGACAAACAACAATTAAAAAAATGGGTTTTTTGTTATAGGTATAATATATATTTTCATATGAATTTAGTAAAAAGCTGTTATTTTGTCATTACAAACAGACACTTAAATTTTATTAATTGTATAGTTACATATTGTCATGGCGCGAGCAAAAGTTGCTATATGTTATTTAATTATTTTCGGTTTTTTATGCATTTTAATTGTTATTTCAATACACACCATACTGTAAAAACAGCTATGTGATATACGCAATATTTAAAGAGTTACGGCATGTAGCTAGTGATATTCATACATTGAAAGTTCCATTTAAACATGCCAAGTGTAAAGTGTGTAAAAAACACATAGCAACTTTTGCACACGCAACAACAATATGTATTATAATTACCTTTGCCTATATCTAGATATTGAGTTTGGAATTATCCTGGTTAATTCCTTACCAAAAATTCTAGTTTTGTTGTGTGGGTTGTCAGAATATGTGATCAGAACTTTGGGTTCATATGAGTTCTCATAATAATTTGATAATTCATCTAACTCCATGTCCTTTTGTGCCTGAAAAAATTACCCTTTTTATTAATATTTTATATATTTTTGTAAATTTCATTCTAAAAGTCACAATATCTTTTAACATTGTATTTGGGTACATGACAACAAAACAATGTACTCATACTATGAAAATC
Organism: Saturnia japonica; assembly: GCA_033032175.1. Lineage (NCBI taxonomy): Eukaryota > Metazoa > Arthropoda > Insecta > Lepidoptera > Saturniidae > Saturnia > Saturnia japonica. Next base: position 22,311,886 of record CM065307.1, on the reverse strand, counting down.
CATTGAATATTTAATATTTAATATTATTAGGTGAGCATTTCTTATTTATATGTATATAAATATATATACGCAATTGGTTTCTTGGAAATGGCTCTAAAGACATGGATAAAACTTTGTATTTAGATAATATTTTACATTCCAAGTTTACCTAAATAAGCGTTTTTCTTTTTTTAAGATAATGAGCAAAACTCAGTTACCTAGATATTACTTGTTTAAATGCCTAAAATTGTCACTAACCTCCTCCTGTTCCTCTGTCTCTGCATTGACAGGTATCGTCTCATCTTTCTCTCGAAGTGACTCCAGTGTGTGTGGTATTTTCTTAGGTACATCTTCACCTTCTTGCTTCTTTTCTAATTTACGTCTAAAAAGAAATGTATTGCACTTTAGGACTTTACTGATTATTTAATTTTGTGACTACAGCTAGTAAAACTAGAAAACAACACGTAAATAAATAATCTATTTTAAAATGTATATCAACATAACCTAACTTTAAGAGAAATTAAAAGTAATGTTATTAAAAACTGTGCGTCCACATAAATTACATGTCATCGATTTATTTCTGAAATCTATCAACGCGAGATTTGGAAAAAGCAAATGAGAATAATATCTATTCGATTTTAGTTGTACTATGTGTAACAGAATTAAAATATGTTTAAATAGTTTGTAAAATAATACTACACGTGACGATATTTTCCTACAAATATATAGATACAACATGTATAGGATAAAATTGTAACATTACAGAAATAAAGGACTTAATCAAAATTTAACCTTCATTGTAAACACGCTTAACCAAACTTACTTTTTCTTATCTTTACCACGAGCCATTGTGTTAAAGTTAACTTGTTATGTCTTGATTACTTAAATTAGTCACTTTTTCACAATTATTATCATATTTTTATAAAAACAACACAAAATATTAATTAATGAGACCACTCGTGACCACTTTACTCACATGCATAGACTGTTTTGACATTTGCGTAGATAAAAAATTTGAAGTTGATAATTTTGACATTATGTTCAACATTCGTGAAGTCATCTATGATGATTCGAAAAGTGTTTTACTTAAATTTTACTAAAAAATATTTTTTTAGTAAAAGCTAATTCTCCGTCTATTTTTCTGGTAGTCTAGTCCAGTGATTTTTCAGAATATGGGTTGGTATTTCAAATATTGTTTATACCAGCTGGGCAAAATTACTGTAGGTACACTTGTACAATATAGTATAGATCACAAATAACGGTGACCATCGCGTCGGTACCACCGATTGCATTAGCAGTCGTCAAAGTCATCTCCACAGAATGTCAGCCTGCTAAAATACTTCTTTAGGCCTCGTTTCAAAACCCAATATTATAGGAAGGGGGAACACGTAACGTTGGCTGGGAAACCATTCAACATCTACAACGATGGTATACAAAGGCAAGAATTTGCGAACTTCTATGTCATCAGAGCACGGCGCTACCGCGATACCTTGTAGCTGTGCCTTCATAGTCCAGTCCTTGTATTTCTATGGTGGGAGATGGTGGAAGTGAAGGGTATAGGGAATGCGCAGAGGAAGGAAATAAACCTCTTATTATTATGTATTAATTTGTTTTATTTTAATGTAATCACTGTTATTTTAGTTTTAGGCCCTAGTAACTTATTTATTAGTGTTGTATCTCACTTAATAGAGATGTACCTACTAACAGGAATAAGGTTAATTAACTGTTCAAAATGTTCATCATGATACAGACGAAACACCCTTAGCGAGGCAATGTCACTACGCAACTGAAGCGGTTCTAAATTATTACTTCTATATAACTTACAATGCTGACAGCCCGTCACTGCAATCTATCCATGGCATCGCGGAGGTATTGGACAGAACCGTGCCAGAGACGCGAACAATATTCCACAAACTACCAAATTTGGGCCTTATACGGAATGTATAAGATTATAGAAATAACACTTCCTATTTAACAGTTGAGATTGAGGTCGCAATAGACATCCCTTCCTAGGTTACCGAGGTTGCCTAAAAATTAGGCAGGCGAGTTAAACAATCTATGATAAAATTACATCACTTTATTCCAAACAAACCAGTCATCGCCGCGGAATACAGGTACATAAACATTAATAATAATCTAATTTAATTGAACGTCTTGTCTGGCAAGCTCCAATAACATAGGATCGTCGAAGAACTTGTTGATGGAGACATCTTCACTGAGACCTTTGCGTCGGCGTGTTTTTATCATAAACTCTCTCGCTAGATGCGTCGCGGGCTGCGGCTCTAAAGGTCTGTTTAAGAAACAAAAATAGATAATTCAACACCATTTAAATTGAAATTGACAAGAGCTTTTGGCGGGAACTTAGTAGCACAGCAAAGTGACGGCACTCACTGTGCCTGATTGTAATAATAATAATATCAGCCTGTAAGTGTACCACTGCTGGGCAAAGGCCTCTTCCCAAGGGAACGTATGGGTTTAATGACCACGCCGGCCCACAACGTATTGAAGATTTCAAACACCGAGAAATCAACAGTTCTACATTTTTTATTCACATACAGTCATAAAAACAGACAAGGGAGCCACCATATTATCAAAAGACCCCAATTTTACGAAGACAAAAACATTGATACTGGGAAGTGCTTTTTACGGCGCCAAAACAAGAAAAATTACTCTTGGTCCGGACACTTTACAAAAATAGATGTGATATTAAAGATATTTAAATACAACGTTTTCATTGAGTTAATCCGCATCTTCAGCTGCGTAGGGATGTGGTTGTTTTTTTTTTTTTTTGAGATTGTAATGTCTCTACTACGATATAAAGTTACAACAATAATCTAACTTATGAGATCCGGCTTACCTAATAACGATGCTCTTGTCGAGAGGGTCTCCGGGAACTATTTGCCAGTGGTGGAAAACCTGCAGGCAAAAAGCTTGACCCTGTGTGTGCGTGCGCAGGTCCGTCTCGAAGCCAAACGAGTCTATCGCCGGTACGAACGCCTTGATCGTGTACAGAGGCGAACCGGGGACCGGAGCGTCTTGAGTCACATGACCTACGATACCGAAAAATTCTGGGTAATTTCTTTACGTCAGATTTCATTCAATTATGGACACACACGGATTATTTTTTTTTTAAAGTAGATCAGCAAATTGACGGCACTGTCCCTGACGGTAAGCACAGTACAATTCAAACACGACGGCGACCACCGAGAGATCGAATCCATCGGCGGTTGCCATCGTCAGTCATACCGACCGGCATAAATTTTTCTTGGCATTGAACTCAACCAAGTTATTTGCTCGCCGTTTAACAGATACGCAATTCAAGGATTGGTTAACTTCAGTGACAAGTTCCTTCCGTCACTTTTCTGTTTCTCCCTGGCCGCATGAAGGCTTATTTTAAAGAAAAAAATGCTTATTGTTGGTGTTCCTTACAAGATAGATATATACACTCCTACACACACACATGCCTATAATTATGTAGTTCATTAATTTGCTATATCTCTTATGGTTTAGTCAGTATAAGCCATTTAAGCGCCCGAATTGATTCACCATGACCAGTTTTTTTTTTATTTGTGTGGAACCCTAATTCTTTTTTGAAGTGAAACTTCTTTATCGACGTATGGGAGAAATTTTGTAGCAATCGTCACGTTTTTCGGTTACGCGCCATGTTGCTTTTTTTTATCAAAGTTTAGTATAGTGACGTAAAGAATATAATGTAATATATTATAATAATAACAACAATATATTAGTTTTGAAGTTTGGTTTGAAATAAGAATAACAATATATTAATTTGAAAGTGATAAAATAAAAAGACATTCAAATTTAAGTGAATTTACAAGAAAAGTGAGAGTGATTATATATTTCGTTTTATAAATTCAACACGTATGAGCATGATTTTAATATTTATTTGAGGTTAACCTCACTTTTTGATTGTAAGTATCAGTGAATGTATATAAATCTGTTAAAATTAGCAAGTATTAATAAATATGACTGTAAATCTAGTGAACATTATTAATTCTAAAAACAATAAAAAATATAAATTAAATAATAATTTAAAAATAAAACAAAACACGATTAGAAAATAAAAATATGTATACGTACATCTTTTTAATTATTCGTTTTTAATGATTTATTTATTCATTTTTAATTTTATAAAATCGTTGCATTTCTACAAGATTAACTGTCATCATATAATTGTATTACTTTGAAAAGATAATTCCAATTATTTATTCATAACTTGTAAATATAATACAATAAATAAATAGCAATGATATTATAATAAGAACAATGATAAAATAAATTACTCATTAATTGTATGCATGTCTATAATAATAAAATAGCTTTAATTTAATACGGAAAAAATTGATTTTCTTAAGGCTTAAGCCTTATCTAACCCATTTTCGTGAAGTTGCAAATAGTAGAAAAATGATATGTCGTAAAGAAGTTTCACTTCTTACCTGTGTACTCTGGTACACAAACACACATTTTTTTTCAAAAATAAAAGTAGCCTAAGTTACTCCTATAAATTTAGCTATTTACCAATAAAAGTCCCGTCAAAATTGGTCCAACCGTTTCGGAGATTACCCGGAACAAATAGACAGACAGACAAAAAATTTAAAAAATGGGTTTTTTGTTATAAGTAACGTATATACATTCTTATGCATTTAGTAAAAAGCTGTTATTTTGACATTACAAACAGACACTTCAATTTTATTAATTGTATAGATGACCGGGAAATCCTAGTGAAATTAAGACGGCGTCGTTACTGTCACAAAAGTTCATTTTGGTTATATACAGTTTATTTCAAGCTATAGATTAATAATACATTGGTGGCATTTGCAAAATATTGGTAGTTTTTGTAACTACTAGTGCATTTTGGCGGACACTTTTTCAGTTGAACGCCCACATGCACTCCCTATATTTACCCTCCACAATTGTGCTGTAATATTTTCTAACATTCTTCATAAGTTAGCAACGTTTGGTGATAATCTCAACTGATGTTAGGTAACACCGCTAGATTCCACATATCTAATACTTCCTACAACTTCTTTAATCCTCCACCTAAGCCTAAGGCTCTAAGTCTAAGTCTAGACTCGTAAGCATAATAACTTCGTTTGACGTGGGTGTCAGAAAGCACACCAGCTTAGCTATCATATGGAAAAAAAGCGAATGAATACCTCTCCTTTTAGCCAGGACTGTGTAGACGGCCGACACGCAGTCTGCGGGCGCCTGGACCTCCACGAACAGATAGGGTTCCATGAGACGTGGAGTCGCCATGAGAAAAGCAGAGTACGCGACCTGGTGGAGACAGAAAACTTGGGAATCTGTGTTTGCATCTCTATAACTTGACATTACAATTGATAGTTGTCACAGAATTTTTAAAGAGTTTTTTTGGCGGATCTCATGATTATTTTAATTCTTAAACTTACGTTTTAACCCAATATTATATAATATTACTTTGGCTAATGACAAAAAATCGCCCTGGAACTGGATATTTTAAACAAAGAAGCCATCATCGCGTTAGGGCAATGTCGGAAAATTTGAAAAATGCCGAGTCAAAACAATAAAAAAACATGCTTTCAAAAATGTATGCCTAATCTAAGGTTTTTTTGGCGGGATCTTGAAGTGAAATTTTATGGCTTTAATTTTTTTATAATTAATTTAGGTTTTTTGCCCCTATATTATGTAATATCGGTAGCATTTTCCGTGATATAGTTTGGTTGTTGTAAATATAATCTGAAAACATGTATTTTGTGTAGTCACAAAATCTCCTTAGATAGTTCAAATAAGGGAGCTACCACCTTGTTTGAACTCGCTTTGTAGATTAAAAAACGCGTCGAAGTCTTAAATTTTTTAAGATCTGACTACACTGTTAGCCTTAGTGGCCCTGAAGCCGCTGCGGCTTTTACAGCTTCACCGAACTTGGATAAATGAGGACATAGCTAAGGCCTTTATATATATTATGACATCTAAACATGAATTTAATCCGCCAAGTCGGCTGCATAGTTTTAGATACCTTTGCCTTTTCCTTTCTCTAAGGAAAGAACTATACAAAAAAAATCAGTTCAGTTGTCAATGTCATAAAATGTACTAATGTAATTTCTATTGATTATTTTCCTTCCTAACGCAAAACGATAAATGTGATAAACATGACATAATTGTGAAAGTGAAGGTGTACATTTTCATAAAGTTGAAGTTATAGTTTAACTGGTTTCATTAATCATTCTTTACTTTCAATTTTATTATGAAAGAATAAGGTTTTTTTGTTGTTGTTAATATGCACTATTTGTGTAAATCGTGTTACCTAGCTAGCTTGAGACATACGAGGCTTATACCTTAGTAGTAACACGCAGATCGCTCCTAATTAACTACAATTCTTGTTCATACAATCATCATACAAAATATCAATGAAAATCATATTGTTAATATGTTAAACGGACTAAGCCTAGAAATTGTTGAAATCTGATTAATATCATAAATAAATAAATAACTGAATCAAAACAGATACAAAAGTATTAACGTAATTTGTTTTAATACAATTATTATTACTGTTATTTAATAAACTAACAGCTCATGGAGGTGATGTGTGTATACACATTGTACACACTACACTTTTGTATTTAAAATTTTTAAATGTTTGTCCAGTCTATTTTGATGTTATGTATAATTTCATGGAGTGTCCTCTTAGATACATATGCACTTTGACTCATAGTATACAAGTTTGGAATATCTGTCACATTGTAATATGTAACCATTTAATATTTTGTATGTTTGGATGAGGTCACCTCTTTTTCTTCGTTCTTCTAATGTAGAGTTAACTTTAATTCAATAAGGTGCTCCTCATATAGTTTATTTTTAAAAGAAGCAACCATTTTTGTTGCTCTCCTTTGGAATTTCTCGAACACATTAACACGGAAGACAATTTCTTTTTCAGAATGCCTCCTTCACGGCGCAAGTCATCATTGGGGAGAACTACAAAACAAGCAAGAGCAATAAAACTAAAAAGAAAAAATGAAACCCTTTATGAAAGAAGTCTCAGACTTGAAGATGCAAGAATAAGATATGCAGCTAAATTACAGGCAGAAACACCCGAGATGCGTCGCTCGCGGCTTGAAGCCACCAGAATAAGAATGGCGAAAAGAAGAAAGAGAGAAAGCCATGAACAGCATGCTGCCCGTTGTGAAAGACATAGAAAATTGCAGGCAGCTCGAAGAAAACTTTCTAATGAGCAGCTTGAGACAAGGAGACAACAAAAGCTTTTATATGATACAGAGTACTTTAATCAGACATTTAAAGACCAAAATCTGCTAGTTTATCTTAGAACAGTAAGAAATACTGTAATAGCAGTATCTACAAACCAAAGTATCCCAAACAGTAATGAAAAAGTAATGAGTGACGCCCCATCAACTTCTGAATTAGTTCAGCCAATAAAAGAAGAATCATTGCCCTAACACTGTCATTAACAACAGGGAATGAAGAAAACTCATTCATGAAGAGGCAGTTAGTTATACATATATTTGAATAACTAAGAATCAGGACTAGGTGATGATCTTGCTTTATGTAGTCTTTTTCTATGTGTAAAAATTTGTGTATCTATTTATAGCATATGTAAATGTGGTAATTATACAATTTTTTATACACCTGTGTAATTTTAATGAACTCTTTATTAGATATTAAGTTCTTATTTATTGTAATGATTTGTGTAATTGTCTTAGGTGTATGTAATAAAATAAATAAAGTAAAAAACCTATGCAAGGTAATTTTTTTTTTTTTAATTTCCTCATTTATACGGTTAACATAATGACCACCATCTCACCGGATGTTAAGTGACGCTGTTATCGGAGCACACCTATAGTTGTGCTAGGAGGGCATTAGTAGTCTGCCGCATGGTGTTATACGGGAGGCGCTCCGGTTTTTCGGATTGCCCTCGTACCTGCGGCGGCTGTTGGGGGACTACCTCCAGGACAGGGAGGTCGCCTTCGTGGACGGTAGGGAGGTTGTGGTACGACGTCGCATTGGGTGTGGTGTTCCACAGGGGTCGGTGTTGGGGCCGCTCCTGTGGAACATGGGCTATGACTGGGTGTTCCGCGTAGCGCTCCCTCCGGGGATTCGTTTATTATTCTACGCGGACGACACCCTAGTCGTAGCCCGGGCGGGGAGTTTTCAGGAGGTGGCGCGCCTGGCCACAGAAGGCGCTGCCCTTGTGGTCAGGCGCATAAAGTCGTTGGGTCTTAGGGTGGCGGCTGAGAAGACCGAGGCCCTACTCTTCCATGGGCCTCCTGGGGCCCACATATACGTGGATAACGTGAGAGTCCGGGCTGGGGCCCAGATGAAACATCTGGGCCTCATCCTGGACGAACGTTGGCGGTTCGAGTCTCACTTTAAGGGACTCGAACCGCGGATAGTGGGAGCGGCGGCGGCTCTCGGTCGGCTTCTTCCGAACTCGGGGGGGCCGGGCGCGAGCTGTCGCCGTTTGTTTTCAGGAGTAGTTAGGAGCATGGCCGTCTACGGGGCACTGATCTGGTCGGATGCCCTTAGCGCCACGAACAGACGCGTGTTGCGTGCTACGCAGCGGGTCGTGGCACTGAGGGTCATTCGCGGGTACCGATCGGTGTCCGCGGGGGCGACCTGTGTTCTTGCCGGCTCCCCACCTGCACAAGATAGTAAGGAGGGAGCCCAACGCTACGTGTCACGAGTGCGGGGCTGTAGAAGACACGGCGCAACACACCGTGGAGTTTTAGTGAGTAGGAGTCTCACATAACCACTCGTCCCCCCGGGCGGGTGTGTACCCATGATGGGTTTCTCCACGTTAAAAAAATAAAAAAAAATAAAAAGGAAGGCATTAGTAAATCCGCGAGTTGACTATACATATTTTTAAAAATTAAAGTTAATCATTGAGTAATATTGGTATCTTATCATATTAAATGAGCAATTCTTGTGTGTATATATATATTTAAATATGTATATGTAATTGGTTTCTCGGAAACGGCACCAACGGTTTCGAAGAAACTTTGCATTTAGAGAATGTTTTAATACAATACAAACACCTAGATAGGTGTTTGGTCTTTTTTGTTTATAAGACACCGAGCACAGCTTCAGCTTCGGTCATCCAGATATTATAGATAAAAAGCTTAAAAACAATACGAATCTAGAAAAAGTAATCGTTTATTTTAATTTTTTTTTCTGTGAGTCACGTGATTTGAAACGCCGTTTAGAAAACGTTACGTCACTATTCAGGAAATATTAACGTTAGACTCTTGCGTAAGTTGTCACATTTGCCACTGTTATCATACAAAACGACAAATGAAAACATTATTTTTATATCACCTTTTATGATTAAAAAATAAATTATTCATCAGTATTAAAAGTGTTTAAAACAATTTTCCAATAGTTGTCCACTCCCGGATTGCTTACACTATTATTACAATAAATTAAAGTGACTTATGGACAACGCTAAGTACAACAATGAATCAGTGAAAAACCCTGTTACATAGTAGATACAGAAATTTAAGCAGCATCAGTTTTATTTCTTGCTATTTCCTGTGCTTGGAGAATTAAAATAATATGTCTGAATCATGGAAAAATAGGATCAGTTATTATTAAGAGCATACAACTCGAATATTAACGAGATCAGTAATCGTACGATAATTGTTAAAGACAGCACCCTCATAACTACAGTAGTGGAGCATGAGACGAGGCCCCGACTGCATTTAACTCGCGCGCTTACTTTAGGTATAAGCTATAAAACTGCCCAAATTCAGGTCTGCAGACCAAAAAATGGCCCACCTAATAAATTTGTAGCTGCCAGCTGCCACCACCCATAAGTTATACCTTTTTTATTTTATTATTATTAATAATATATCTTTAACAGATTTTTTTTTTCCTTTTTAAATATTTATATCTGAATCTATCATAATATTCGTATTGTGATCCGCCAGTTAACAAGTTTCTGGGTTGCCTAATTTATATGGTGAATAAAAAATAGATCGATTAGGCTTAATTACTTTAGGTACAGAGCACTTATAAATTTCTTTAAAACTAGAACTTACCATACAAACGTAAACTTTGAAATGGTTGTCCTGAAAAGTATATACTTTCATCTTGTCAACGTATTCACTCATTATCAGGATATATGGCCAAATAAATAAAATAAAAAATACCACATGACAGATCAAGATCCCGCTAAAACTTCTTTATTAAACACTCGCTACGCCCGCGGCTTCGCTCTCGTGGACGACAGTGAACTTGTCATACCATCACGCCTGTATTCCCCGAAGAGCTAGGCAGAGGTGTACTAATTGTACACCCACAATTTGCCGAGTATGTTTTTAGGTCCCATGTAATAGGAGGCGAGCCTATTGCCATTAATCGGACACAAAGCCAAACTCCGAGCTGCTACTGGGAACTTCATAGAAAAACCCAATAACACTTTGCTCGACCTGGGATTCGACCCCATGACCTCGCTCATAACAGTCGCGATAATGACGAAGAACTTGTAATGTATATAAAAATCGTACTTTCTTAAAACTTTAATAACTGTTTATTGAATGAAGATTTTATATGAACATAATAAATTTAAAAAAAAAATTATATATGAAAGCGGGCAGGACTGGTTCCATACACTAAAACCAACAACTTTTGTTCTACGAATTTTCAAAATTCATTTGTCAATTTTTTCATACAAAAAATAATAATAATTTAATAAATGTAACTCTATGGAAACTCGGTAGCGCCACTGAATAATACACGGTTATGTACCATAGCTTGCGGGCGGGCGCGGCGTACGGTGCCTTTCTTGTGTCGTAGACTTTAAAAAATTTAGACAGTAAATCTTTGATAATTTTTTAAAAGTTATGAATTAGGAATTCGATAAAGCCGTAGAACAAATGTTGCTAGATACGGTGTACAGAAGTAGCACACAGCCGGTTTCACACGTAATAAAAAATAACACTGTATTTTTTAATGAGATCAAAGTATATAAGGAGTTAATTTAAAAAAGATCAAATCAAACGAGGCGTTCTGATTCAGTCAGGAGTTGCCACTATTATCAGATACAGCTCCGGTCTGCATTGAGATGTGTTATAGGTAGTTACAGGCTGCGGTGACCCCTCAACACAAGGTAGACCAAACTGCTGTTTGAAATTCATTTTCATTAAAAAAAAACTCATCAAATAATAAGTTTCCACGAACCCGTCTCGCAGTCGGTATGATTTGCCCTCCGCCCCTGTGCAGTGGCTCTTGTGCTATTACAGCGTCCAAGATCTTGAACTTCACGTTGCGGATTGGCTCCTCACAGAGAGGACCTTCCCTTGTGCCCCACTGAAAACCTGTTGGAGAAACGACGTGGTTCAATTAACAGTAACCACAAATTAAATCAGGTGCAATTTTTTGAAGGTCACCGTTGATTAAACCAAAATTCCCCGACTCCTCGCTTTTTTGAGGACAATACAGACTTGATAACAATACGTATAAACTTGGAAATAATACATACATACGAACCTGGAAATAATACATACCATGTAGACTTGTTAAAAATACATAAAAAAACAAACTTGGCAATAATGCATACATACAAACTTAGAAACAATACATACACACAAACCTAAAAAATAATACATTTAAAGAGACTTCAACTCATCTTTGCGCACGGCCCTATATGTGCGTGAGCTAGTAAACATGCAGTCGTCTTCTTTCCAACACGTGTTTTTATCGCTTATGTTCTATGGGTACAGTCGGTAAAAAAATGTCTGGTTCGACACAGAGAAATTTTTTCACTTAACCAGTAGTTGTGCTTTAAAATGGCATCGTATCACAATGATCAAAATATTAAAACGATGAATTTTAATTAAACAAAGATAGATATTCAGCAATGGGTAACAGAAAAAAATGCTCAAAAAAAATTCTTCGTCTATCTAAACCGTATAGAAAATAATGGGAGAATTTAAATACATATACTGCTTTACATAACATTGAACAGAACGTGACGAAAATATTAAAATTAATAGAAAGTTCATTGTTTCGTATTTCTAGTGGCAGTGATATATAATAATATGTTTATTAAACATGCATTTACCCTAATAGAGCTAAATAAATAAATAAATATGGGGCCACAATTTCACCCACGGCAATTTCATTCCAAACTAAGCAAAGCTTGTATTATGGTAATTAAACAGCTGATATATAATGCATATATAGATATTCAACATCCAGACACACAACTGAAAATTACACTCATCACATAATAGTCAGTTATGGGCGGGGATAAAACCCGTGACCTTTTGGCTCAATGGTAGAGCTTACCACCACTGCGCCACGAGCTTTGGCGAGCTGTTCATTTATTTTAAATTTAATCAAAAACATAGAACTAATATAATTCTGTTGTGTAATTGACTGTACCTTTCGACACGCACACGTAAGCACTGTATCTACACGCGTTTTACGCACACATAGGGCCGCGCGCACAAATCAGTTGAACAGTCTATACTAACCTTGAACTATGCTATCTTTGACTGACGCAAGCAAGTGCTTGTCCACCTCCGACGGTAAAGTGTCATCGACCAGGATGTTCGGACCCGTCGAATCCGGACCGAACGCCCATATCGAACGCGCTGCTAGCAAATCCCAATCATATCTGTTGGTAAAAGGCGACATCTCACCGTTTGTTCATTTGCCCTTAAGTGTGCTTATAGCTCGAGAACCACGTGTCTGATTTACGTGTAAATTGATAATATATTACCATCTATTTCATTAGAGAGAGATAGAAGATTGACAGCCGCTTTTCTTAAAAGGGATTGAATGGTCTTTGACATGATGAGGATGATTTAAAATGAGGTTTCTCGTTGTGCGTGCATAAATCAATTTTGTTTTACTCCTTAAATACTTGGACCTTATCATTAAAATAACTTATCACGATATTTTCATTTGATAAACAAATATTATTTTTATGAAATTACGATTTTTAACACGCGTTTATTACAAGTATAAGCGCTACGCATTCAACGACTTTAATATAATAAACACCGCAAATGAAGTAGTGGGTATCAGCTAGTCTGAAATACATCATATTATGCATTGCTATTATTACTTACCCATTGAAATATATCGTTGATGATTTTTATAATTATTTTCCAAAAACAGGTTATTTTTCATCATAACATCGATGTTTTAGGGGGCCTAATATCGATGTTTTTCTTCACAACATCGATGTTTTCAATCCTAACATTGATGTATCATTATCCAATGATATGTCGATAACATCTCTGAATATCGATCATTCCTACTACTGAACAACCTCTGAATGTACAAGGAAAACATTTTACAAGCCCACTCACTTGGTCTGGAAGAATTCTCCGAGCCTCTTCCTGTCCCACGTGACGCAGACGGCACCCGCCTCGATGTCCTCGGCGAGACCTCTCTCCAGGGGCTCCGCGATCATCGTCAGCTTGTTGCGCTTGTTGGGCGTCTCCGCGAAACATTTCAACGAGGACGTCTCAACGACGGTTTCGCAGAACGATACCACCGGATCAGCAACTGCCACCCACCGACATCAAAATTATTTCAAAGCTCTTTCTTTGGAGACTTCTATCTACTTGGGGCAGTTCGACCGGTGGAATACCTCCACCTTACAGAAGATCACGGCTAAATAAACTTGTGTTGTGTTCCTGCGGTGTATAGGGTTTCCAGATCTCCTTGGAGTAGATGAGTTTATGGTCGACAACACGCTAATGATACCTATGGTATTACAAGAGTCCATAAGCCGCAATAGCAGCTAAACTACAGAAATTAGCTGGTGTATATTCAGCTGGCGAGGTGTTGCAGGTCAGATTGTACTGTGCTCACTAAAAGATACAGCGCCGTCTACAGGTATCTATAAACAAACACCAAAGTAGAATGCAATTACGACCGATTCAACACTGAGAGTTCGGGCTCGTAAATAGGTTGGATGGTTGATAAATTATTGATGTGAATCATGTTATGCAGCGGGTCAGACCGGTTGTTGGCGTGACGAAGCTTTGGACCCAACGTTGGCGGTGTGGAGCCGAGTTCGTTTATCTTTTAATAGACAGACTGGATCATGTGAAAGTTTCATTTTAAAACATTGATTGATTAAACGAGGTTAGTAGGGATAGTGACTACCATACACGTAGTAATAAAATAAAAATCTTCACAGTGACTTTCTTTTGGTTTGTCGTGTTTTTGGGTCACCCGGTTTTTTGTTAATATTCACTAAGATGTTTCACATCTACCGGGCGTCCCGTGGCGGTCATTTTTTTTTCAATTCTTTTGTGTTGACGCCATGTCATCACAATGTGTTTTAAGATCACGCTGTATCGTCGGTTGTTTCACATTCACAAAACAATATATAAACATATCATACCATCACGCCTGTATCCCCGAAGGGTTAGGTAGAGGTATTATATGTTTATAATCGAAGATGACCGGTCAGTTGATCAGATAACGGTGCGGCGGCAAACGGTGGCTGTGTTTTTTTAAAATATACAACTAATGATGCAAACAATCGTAAAGCCCGCCTGATTGTAAGCGGTTACCGTGGCCTATGGATGCTTGTAACACCCGAGGAATGAACACAACACAACGTTATTTAGCAGCAATTTTCTAATTTCTTTTTGCCCCACCCCTCTTATTTAACTCCTCTTCAAACGAGAACATAGCAAGAATACTGCTACTTGTGCTAGGATGGTCGAATATCACACAAGTTCTAAGACTACATGTCCACTGAAGAGGAGCTGTGCAAATTTCGACCAATAGAATTGCATAAAAATCGGTTATGAATGTTCTATTGGTCGAAATTTTCACAGCTCCTCTTCAGTAAACAGGCAGCTTTACACCTTCAAAACAAAAATCATTTATATTAAAAAGATTATATGAGGTACCTTTAATATCAATCTCCGAGTACATGTTCCTTAAGTCGTGCATAACGCAGTCGAGATAGAGCTCGCCAGTACCCAGTATTACGTGTTCGCCCGACTCTTCAACGCGCGTCGACAGCAAAGGGTAAGACTTGTTCACCTGAACAAAAAAAAATCAAGGTCACATGCAAAAACTGCTTATCCAAATAGACGCCTATTAATTTCATGTTCTGTCAATGTAAGCGACTTATAAATCACAAATAATTCGCCACAACTTATAAGTTAAGCAACATTATGGCTTTAAGACATCATTGGACCTTAGTTTTTACCCGACCGCGAAATGTTTTTCGAGCGTATGTATGTATGTTTATTTCTTTAGCACACTCAGTAGCCTAATCAGCTTGATGGATTTTAGCATACGAGATGTCGTTAGATTCGTCTTAATTGTGGAAGTGACATAGGCTGGAAATATTTTTTTAAGTACGACGTTTGAAAATCAAATAAAAAGCAATAATCGTCTTTTTTTTTTTGTAATGAAGTGTTTTTTGTTGCAGCCAGTCTTTTTTATTTCCTTTTTAAAAATATTACCTTTATTTTTTTTTTTTTAATAAAACCTCTTTGGGCACTATAAAATAAAAGTTTGTGTAACGTGACTTCACATTACGGACAATATATACTGGTTTAAAATGTATAGTGTTCAAATGCAAACTAGTTTCACTTCAAACGTGTGTAAAGGCAACATAGATAATTTTTATATGGAAAAAATATTTAACTGTTCTCGGTGCCCTAAATCACCAATATATCGTGAGCTGGCGTGATGATTAAACCCGTACCTTCTTTTGGAAATAGATCTTTGCCCATCAGTGGGACACTTACAGGCTGATATTATTAAACAGTTAGGGCACAAAGAAGTTTCTGGCACAGAAAAGTTTCTTTGGAAATTTCTCTCTACTTGGGTCAGTTGCCCCAGTTGCCAGTCAAGTTTGACAGGTGGAATAACTCCACCCTAAAAACGATCACAGACTAGTGTTGTTGCATCTTATTTGTTTCAATTTAAAATAAATCAATAGTTCAATTAGGGTAAATGCATGATTATTGAACATATTGTTCCATATTACTACAACTACAAATACCAAATAATGAACTTTCTATAAATATTAATATTTTCATCACGTTCTTTTCAATGTTATGTAAAGCAAATATATATTTTTTACTTCGCCAAATATTTTCTATAGGGTTTAGATAGACGAAGAATTTTTACACCATATTGCTGAGTATTTTTTCAGTTACCCATTACCGAATATATTTCTTTTTTAAATTGGAATTAAAGTTTTAATATTTTGATCATTGTGATACGATGCATTATAAAGCACAACTACTGGTTAGGTAAAACGTTTTCTCCGTGACAAACCAGACATTTTTATACTAACTGTACCCATAGAACAGAGCGATAGAAACACGTGTTGATGAGAAGCCGACTGCCGCGTCAGTCATACAAATAAAAATTGCATGTTTACAAGCTCACGCACACTTACACACACACACAAAGATAAGTTGTGATGTTTCTATAACGCGCTAGTGATACATAAATGGAGTTAAAGCGTTCATAAGCAGGCCGTAAACTTATTCGCCACCATATTTATATTAAAAAAAATATATAATGCTAACCTTCCTCAGACCATCCAACATCTTCGGCAACTCTGAAGGGTTGACAGGCTCGACGGCTATCTTCACGACGGCCTGCGTGTTGAACCGGAGCGGAGTGAACGTGTGCAGCTCGCACTCCTCCTCTGCAGCGACCACTGTGCAAGTCTTCACTATCGGCTGGTCGACACCTTCGATCAGCGCCCAGCAGCCGGCCGGCACGCGGTTCAACTCGACCTGGTATATAAAACAAGCTAAATTATTAATTAACAAGACAACGTTCCACAAATAGAAAACCAACTTCAATGATTTTGAGGAGTTCCCTGGTGTATCTTCGTAGTTGAAGGTCGTAGGACAATCCAAATCAGTTAATAAACAAAGAAGTTATGGAGAACATCATAAATAAGAAACATACATTCGAATTGAGAACCCCTTTTTTTGTTTAACGGTTAAAAAGGAAACAAAAAATGTCACTGCAACAAAAACTTTTATTTTCTATTTTTGCTTTTTTATTTGATTTCCAGATGTCGTACTTAAATATTATATAGTGGCACTCCAACAATTAAGATGAATCTAACAACACCTCGTATGCTAAAGTCCTTCAAGCCGTTTAGGCTACAGAACAAGCCAAATAAATAGACACACATACATACATTACATATATACGCTCGAAAAACATAACCCTCCTTTTTCGCAATCAGGTAATGAACATGAAATGCTGTTCGTTGGTAGGCACAACTCTTGAGAATGGGCTGGACTAATTTGGATATATTTTTTAATGTTATTAATAGTCCGAAATAGGTTTTTATGAAAAAAATAATTGGAATTTCCCCAGAAAATTGTAATTAGGGAAAAACAGGAAGTCCTTTTTTCTATTGAGTTTTTATATGAACTAGAGACCAAACACGATTCAATGGATGGATATGCGTAATTATTTTTTTGTTTTATGGTCATGGAAAATTACCAGTCGACTTATTGACTATTAGGGAGGACAGAACGTCCACCAGGGTGACTAGTATAAAATAAATAATTATAATAATAATAGATATTTCCAAAGATAGGCACAGTATTAATCCTAGAAAAAGAGATAAATTAATCGCACCGTGTTTTAGACTAAATAGGTCCAATAAAAGTTTTTTTTGTTACCAGTATAATAAGGGGTTTTATAATAAGATCCCGACGCATATTACAGATTTACCAGACAACAAGTTCAAAGCGAGTTTTATATTTACACTTTTGTATACCGGAAGTAGTGTTTTGACGTTTATAAGTGCCTTCTTAGGACCTAGATTGATTTTTTTTTCTTTTATTATGAATATGTTAATATTTGATTATTTCCATAGGCTGGCTGAAATATGACGATGATTATTGAAGATATCGGAAAGAATCATACCGACTAGAAGCTTTAATGTCATAGATAATTTACTGTCGTGCGCTGCGTAAGCCAAAGATATAATATGTATTACTCTGCTCACCGTGCGAAGCCGGGTTGGGCTGCTAGTACAAGAAAAAAATGAAATAGACTATAACGATACCTTATATCTAGCTTCGTATATCCAAAGCCGGCCGACATTCATGATCCTCGAGTCCTCTTCGTCCTGCGAACTGTAGTTCTCACCGAGCACCCTTACAGTTTGCCCAGCGTACAGTGTACCGCTCATTACACGCGCCAATACCTGAGAAACATCAATAGTTTAAGGTGCTTGTACTCGCCTGACGTGATGATAAATTTAAACTATATCAAGCAATATGCGTCTATTGGATAGTAATTATAGTTTACTCATGCATTTTTTCCCCAATTTTTTAAAACATAACATATTCTTTTGTAAACACCTGCTTGTCAAACTAAGGTTTTCTGTAACTTAACTGCTAGTTTGCTTTCAAAAAATGTCATGCTGTCAATATGTCCATTACAGCTGCTGTGACTATAGTTTCACTGCCAAAGTGACTATAGTTTAACTGCCACCGTGACTATAGCTTTACTTCCATTGTAAATATAGTTTCAATATGTTTCTAAAATATAAAAATATTTGGAGTGTAGCAATTGACTTACAAGGAAGAAAGTGCAGTCGTCTGTGGGGTACATCTTGGTGGTGTGCGCGACCAGACGCCCGGACTGGTCACACGCTACCATATCGTCGTAGAGCGGGCCCGACGTACCACGATACGTGTGGGCGACCTTCCTCGGGGCCGCATCGAGCGGTGACGGCACATGCTTCACCACCATCTCCACGAAACCGCTGTTACACAATCAATCATATCATTTGAAATACAAGTTACATATTCTAGATATAATATTAATTATTTTTTAAGCGCGACTGCAATGCTCTAAGTCCTGGGATCAATACCCAGGTTGAGCAAAGTTGTATTGGGTTTTTCTATAAAATTCTCAGTAGCAGCTTGGAATTTGGCTTTGAGCTTGATTACTGGCAATAGGCTCACCCCATAATATGTGGGACCTATAACATACCCGGTGAACTGTGGATGCACATTAGTACACCTCTGCCTAACACTTCGGGGATACAGGCATGATTTTATGTTATGTTTGATATTTCAAATATAAGTAATAATTATTATAGTACGTATTTGGTAACATTCTCTAATCATTAAAAATATAGGCACTTACCTGAAATCTCCGAAGAACCGACTGCAAACGAGCCTCAGCAAGGGCCTCACATTCAACTTGGCCTCCTGCTTAGTGAGTTTAATGCCTAACTCAGAGAGTACAGCAGGCAGTGTGTCATCTACGTCACCGACGACCTGGAAGTATTTGACGTTTGAAGAATACAATTATTATTTTTTTGAGGTGAGATTTATTCTATTTCTATCTCATTCAGATGAATAAATAAACTCACTCGCTGGCTAAATCCTATAGATATATGTATTTGCCTCTTTTTAGTGTCGCTTTTCGTTTCATATTACAATGGTTCTAAAGAAGTTTTCATTTCAAAAAATTGCGAAGTCGAATTTTGGTGCAAAGTTTTTCAACACAACTTTTCTAATGAAATAAGACCGTTGTCCGCGTGGAATTCAATTATCGGAACGTGGGTCAAGGAACCCGTTCACATTCCAGGGTTCAACTAAATTTTTAATTCAGCTGGTTCATGTAAAAGACAATTTTTAACAAATAACCAACTTCAATGACATTGAAGAGTTCCCTTGTGTATCTTCAAGTTGAAGGTCAAATACCAAAGAATTTAAAATGGGACCACCCGTGAGGTATCCCCTATCCAACAAAAATAGAATCAAATCGGTTTATAAACAAAGAAGTTATGGCTGAACATTAATTAAAAAAAAAAACATTCAAATTGAGTAACCTCGCATCTTTTGTTGTAGTCGGTTAAAAAATGCACACAACTTTGAAATATTGATTTTGATGAGTGTTAGGACAGTGTAATTGTGTCCGACGGGATCACGACCACCATACACCTGGTTAAACACTCACGAAAGTAACACGCGAGAGATAGAGACATAGAGAGAGAGAGAGAGAGAGAGAGTAGAAAGAGAGCTATTTTGACCTTCTTGAATCAACCCATTAAAAGAAGTTCAAACTAGTTTTGAGACCAGTTAAATCTAGTTTAAACCCGTTAAATCTAGCTCAAACCATTTACAATTTACCAACCTGCGCGAATATTTTGTAGAGCGGTTCCAGTATAAACTCGACGAAGCTCCTCTGTGCGGACGCGTGTGGCTGTTTCCTGGTGAACCGGCGCGTCTTCGCGTTGAAGTAAACGTCGCCCCACAGCCACGCGGCCATGTCGGACGAGCGCAGACCGCTGCCGGGGTGGGCGGCCGCGTACATCGCAGCGAACGACTCCAGGGTGAAACACACATCGTACAGTGATGACGCGAAGCATACGTTACCTGGCAATCAAAGAAAGAAAGACATGTTGAAAACAAGAACATAACTTAAAAAACGAAATTATAATAGATTGGAGTATTCCTTATATTGCAAACTAGCCGAGCTCACGGGTCCACTCGCGTGGACTACAAAACGCCATCAGTATTGTGGTGACACCGCTTCCCGCAATTTATGATAATGCCAGTTAAAATAATTCCAATTTTATTTAACATCAACATCGAAAACGATCCCAGCTCAGCTCAGCATGTACATACTTTGCCAAAGTTGCTGGTTACTACTACTGATGGTCTTAGATTAGATAGATTAGCCTTAGAAGCCTGATAAAAGATATTGAGACAATCACTTTTATGAAGAATTACAGGAGAAACGGTGCTGTCACAACAAATCATCTTTATGAAATAATATACAGAGATACTTGCATTATTACTATTAAACTTACAAACCTAGTAAAGGAGAAAACACCGTCGCTGGTTCATCGGGGTTATCTTGAGGTTGGTTTGTCTCCAACATTGTATTCAGCTCATCCACGATGTGCCTCAACTTATAGTATGCATCAGCGGGCGGAAGCTTCAACTCCAGCATTAGTCTGTCGATCTTGTTTATACACAGTGTGAGATGCACTCTTTCTTGGACAGCATGTCGTAGGAGACGCTCCGTATTTAACATGATTCCTTCAGCTGCATCCACGAACAACACAGCACCTAAAAGAATATTTGGAATGATATTATTATGAACTTTAGAGGCTCCACAGTAAGAGCCCCTTATCTTGTATTGTAAAAATTCTTACATCATTTTTTCATAATGCTTTATTATATGAAGTATAACTTCAAAAAGTAATAACAAGTAGAAAAGTTAATTATTACCCCCTTTTGTAAATAGTGTGGCAAATTTATATGTATTAATAAAATAGAACATTAACATAACATAACATGTCTGTAAGTGTTGTGTTTGTGTGATTATCAACCGCTTAATCTGGAAGAACAAAATTATATAAAATTCAATAGTAAAGTGACTGAATTGACACTGGCAGAATTCGAATATATGAGTCCCCATAAAAAAAAGAAGTTAGTTACATGTAAAGTTTATCTATAAAACTAGCTTTACCATCTGAGATCCTCAATGCAGCAGTAACTTCATCACTGAAATTCACATGACCAGGCGTGTCCATTATATTTAGCAGATGCGATTTTCCTTTTACATCCTTTAGTAAGAGTGTGACTGGCATTGACTTGATGGAGACTCCCCTCTCTTGCTCCACAAACAGTGTATCCGTATACCGCATTGGTATTGTAGTTTCATTGTTTATTGTCCCTGGATGTGTCTGTCTCATCAGACAGTCAACAAATGATGTTTTACCTATAATAACACCAATGATTTTAATTGGGAGCAGTTATGTTGTAAAATTTAAAACAAAGTAAGCTTCTCTGTCTATTTGCTGTCTTTACCTGATCAGGCAAAAGTGACTTAGTTATCACCAAATGATCTTAGTTCTGCTAAAAATTGAGAATGACTCTAATAGTCCAGAAAATAAATACATAAAATATTTATATTTTAGACAAGACAAAAATAAACCATTAATTTAACAGGATGAATTATTTATGAAAATAAAAACATTATTTTTAAAGTAACTTGGACAAACATTTATATTGAAAGTATTAAAAACAAACATATACTATTTTAAACATTGGAACAGTTTTAAATTTTCAGGAAAACAAGTAAATATTTGTATTTAAAAGAAAATTGTGTTTTGTTTTTAATGCCCATTATTAACTAAAATTTAGTCACAAAGAAAAATGCTATTCTGTAAGCAAATATCAAAAATCTTCTTTATAATCTTGTCTTTATTTAGATCCAATTAAAAGATGGTAATCACATTAATACTTCTTAATGAAATAAGAGACCTTTCTTATTCTGCTATTAACCAAGTTATGAAGTATCACATCAGATAATTAGTAACTATATAAGCCTATAAAGTGAAGCAGTTGTTAACTTTCGTAGCTGAGTGCCCTCTGCGCTCGCCCCCAAGTCCGGTGAAGCTGTAAAAGCCGCAGCGGCTTCAGGGCCCACAAGGCTAACAGTGTAGTCTAACCAAAAAAAAGGAGTTGTTAAGAGTAGCTTCCCAAATTGAATATAGGGGCTCAATTCATGAGTTACTATTATATATAATACACTTATTGATTTAAAACGCACCATTATGCAAATGCCCCATAAGTGTAATATTCCTCATCAAATTAGTATTATCCAGCATATCAGCCATATATTCCATATCATAATTTGTTTCCGGAAGCTGCTGCTCTTGCAACTGGAACTTCTTATGTTTTATAGGCTCCACTAGAGGTTTGTCAAGAGCTTGTGTATCTTCCTCTTGGACTACTGTTTCAACATCAGGTCCATAAACTTCTATGGCTTGAGGATAGTAACTAAAAAGTTATATATAAATACACTTTACATATAACTATAAAATAATTAAAAATCATATATATATTTAAATTAGTATAACCATCATACTATATATCACAAAACCCAGTCCCGGGCCATGTCTGTCTGTCAATGCAATAAACTCAAAAATACCAAATGGATTTTAAACTTTATTAGACCCATTAGTGAACCTAGTGAATTAGTGTATCATGAGTTTAGGTGTTTAATTTATTAAGGTTTTACATGAACTGCCACAAATATGATGATGATTTATGTCACAAAATATCATCCTGACTGGAAGCTTTACTAGCATGCACCTCATAAACAAATAAGAGTTATAATATGTATTATTCTGGCTACTTGTTTGAACAGGGTTACTAGTTACAAATGACAGCTTAACTTCGTCTGCATTATGTAAGAGAGAGAGAGAGAGAGAGAGAGAGAGAGAGAGAGAGAGAGAGAGAGAGAAGGGGTTAGAGAGAATAGGTCGCAGGCACTATATTATTAAGTGCCGCCTGCCTCCCACATTATTATGCATAATAGAAATACGCTTGCGGTACTTAATCATTATTTTTAATTATAAATCATTATTTAAGTTATTTTAAAACTGTGATATCTCCTGAGATATTCATTTAAATCAGTTACTGTAAAAAGCAATTTTGTTAAAAATTAAATACTTATGATAAATAACGTATTTATTTCGATAAGGCTTAATACCATGTATATAAAAACACCTTCACAAATAATTCATTATTTTAGAAAAAAAATTATTACCATAAAAAATGTTATATTGAGCAAACCTTAAAAGATAGCTATATGCTATCTCAGACTTTCATAGTGTGATGTTATATAGCCTATACCCTTCCTCGATAAATGGGCTATCCAACACTGAAACATTTTTTTGATTCAAAGCAGTAGTTCCTGAGATTAGTGTGTTCAACCAAACACAAACTAATCAAATCATTTGGGAAAACAGGGTATCTGACAAAATGTAAGAGATTCGGAAACCCGGGATCAAATCCTATAACTATAATAACAGGAGTTGCATAACATTTCATAAACCTAACCCAGGATGGGCAGACTTTACTGGACAAAAAACTAGGTCTAGTCTAGTGCTTGTGAACATCTTCACTTTAATAGAAAACCTTTTAGTGAATGACTTTACCAGGGCATTACCTAGAAGTTTTTTCCGTGATATTTGCAACCTTTTATTGGTTTTAAAAATGACACAATCAAAATTAAGTTTTTCATTATTTATGAATACTAGAAACGGCATGCTATTTCTTATGCATTAATTAGAATATAAAGTTCAATTAAAATAAAACATAACTTGAACCATTAGCTTGAACATAGCTTTCTATAAGTGAAATAATGTTTTGAATCAAAGTAGTTGTTCCAGATTTTATCTTTTAAAAGCCCCTAAGCTTTAGGATGATTTAATAGTAGTTTATTAGTTACCGTTTGTCCTCGTGTAATACGACTGACATAGGAGCAACCTCTGGCTCTGCATCAGCGTCTTCATCCTCTTCCATCGCTTCCTCATCACCATCTCTATTATCTTGCCCGTAAACGCTCTGCTCGTCATCTGAATCGGACTCCAAGTCAGGACCAATGTAATTACCAAACTCGTCGTACAAATCACCGTCCATCTTTAGAACTGATTGGTAAATATACTCTAAAGTTAATAACAGGGAAAACAAAACAAATGCCGACACTTTTTGACATTTACCATATAACCTCAAAAACCTCAAATGCTCAAAAGTCTTCTTCTTCTTCTTCTTGTTTTGGCGCCGCAAAAGCACTTGCCAGTGTCAATGTTTTTAAGCCTTCATAACATTTTCCTAAACAAAGTGAGGTTTTCAGTGTCAATGTGTGAAAGTCTAAGTAAAATTTTCCAGCGTCAATGTTTTCAAGCTTTAGTAGTAATATACATTATATACAAAGTGGCTTTCAACAAGATGGTGGCCGCCTTGTTAGAACGACCTAGGGTATTTTTGTAGGATCCCAGGATGCATGCTCTTGGTTTATGATGATACAAATCGTACATGGATAATCGCTAGTGAACCCATTATTTAGATAACGAGTACCACGATAACTATTTATTGGTTATACAATACTGCTTAAGTGCTTAGGTATCATAGATGTGTCTTATATAATGATTATTATCATCTCATCCGAAACACATCTTCTACTGGGCATAGCCTACCCCTATAATCGTCACAATGACTGGTCCTACGCTGCTTGCATTCAACGGGTTCCCACAGCCTTCACCAGTTCGTCGGTCCACCTCTTTGGCTCTATCTACCATCCGTTCTACGATGGAATGTGCCCTGGCCACTGCCACTAAAATATAGCAATTCTTAGAGCTATGAATGCTCATCATTTCTGATTCGATCAGAGAAATAAATTTCGAGCTCTCTATTATTTGTACAAATATTAACAAAAGTGTTAAAAGTGTTCATATAAACAAATATAAATACATATATGTGCTGTGTGGTGCCAGCAGAGTAGAAGAGAACAACCCCATATCTTCCCATGGGTATCATAAAAAGCGATTAATGGAGTGTGAGATAGTAATGACCCTTTGTAAATTTCTCACAGTGATACTGCACCATCTGTCCGAGTCCCTCTCCGGTTGTAACGATCCCCGTTCCACTGGGTTCAGAAGGACAAGGATGAGTATGTGCACCTGTGTTTTGCGCTTATATTTGTGCACCTTAATATATTCTGCGCATCTAACTGCTTCCGTTACACGAACTCCGAGTACCCAAAAGTCCTGTGGCGACAGGTAAAGGTAGAGAGGTCTAGTCTGATGCAAGCTAGACCTTGTCTGATATCTGCACGCAGGCGGTCCCGGGGATGCGAGTACACGCCGTGGTCGTTTTCGCGCTGCACATTTGGGGCGACAGCGCGGGCTCGGCAGCACTCGGGATGACAAAGGATGACAAAGCAGCTCTGTTTAGGGAGGCACTGCTTTCCCCGCTCGACCGGGGAGGGGGCTAGAAAAGGTGTCCTAAAAAATACTCGTCTCGACTTGGCAGATGGTAGTAACCGCGGCTATCATCGCATCATTCAATTCGTGGTCGAAGTCAAAAAGATAATATTAATAGAACACCTATTATGACGTTCGGTGCGAGGAACGTGACAACGCTTCTTGATCGAAATGGCAACGCCTGCCCTGAACGTAAGACCGCCATAGTAGCTCAGGAACTTCATCACTGTAACGTGGATATGGCTGCTCTCAGGGAAACTCATCTCCCCGATGAAGGAGAGTAGGTGGAAGTAGGTGGAAGTAGGTGGCAGCTACACTTTCTTTTGGAAAGGTACAGTTGCCTCTGAACTCGACGAGCAGGTGTGGGGTTTGCCATCAAGAATCACTTAGCAAAGCGTTTAGAGGAGTACCCTGTACATATCTCAGACCGCGTTACTACACTGCGCCTTCACCTGGACAAAGACAACTACCTTAATGTCATCAGTGTTTAAGCTCCAACGCTAGACAAGTCTCATTACATCGAGGATAAGTTCTATGGGGAAGTGACTAAATGCCTCGATAGCATAAGCGCCAGAGAGCAAGTTTTATTGTTGGGTGATTTCTATGCCAGGGTTGGTAGGGACTATGAGGCTTGGCCTGGAGTTCTGGGTAGACATGGAGTTGGCAACATGAACAGCAATGGTCAGATGCTGCTCAGTCTTTGTGCTCAATACGGTCTGGCAATTGCAAACAATATGTTTAGACTTGCCGCCAAGTATAAGACAACATGGATGCTCCCAAGATTCAAGCATTGGCAACTGATTGACTGTTCAGTCTTGGGGCAAAAAGATTTCAGCCAAGTAAAAGTCACCCGCGTTATGCGTGGTGCGCATTGTTGGTCTGATCACTGACTTATTGTTACTAAGCTGCGCGTCCGACTCAAGATCCATTATAAAAAAGCTTGCGTCTTTGAACGTGGATAAGCTAAAAGACCTTGCGGTCAGGGAGAATTACACTGAAGTCCTGTCTGGAAAGCTGTTGCCAGCAAATGAGGTAGGTGATGTTGTTGCTGCCTGAGGAACTTTGTCATCTCATATCTTGGAAACCACTTCAACTATACTGGGTAAAAAATACCGTCGCATCGAAAACTGGTTTGATGGAAATGATGGGGTCCTACGGGCAGCATTCGACAATCACTGAAATCTCCTGCGACAGTATAAAAGGCGAAGAGGAAGTGTTGCGGTTATTAAACCTAGTGACCTCGAATTGCGCAAGCTGTCTCGACATTTGATGGATAAGTGGTGGCAGGACAATGCCAGATACATGCAATGGCTCACTGACACAAACCAGCTGGGAGAGTTCTACGGTGAGGTACGTAAGCTGATTGGTACATCCTACCACACAAGGGTGCCTCTAAGGTCTCTAGATGGTAGTCATATGTTGACGAGCAAGGAGGATGTACTTAAGCACTGGGCGGAGCATTTTAATACTCTGCTGAACGTGGATCGATCAGTTGATCTGCAAATTATCGGTTTAATGCCTCAGCTCCCTTTTGCCTTTGTGCTTGACGAGTCCCTAACGCGTGACGAGGTTGTTACTGCCATCAGACAACAATAAAACAAACGGGCGGTTGGCATTGACCTCATACCGGGAGACCTGATTAAATACGGCGGAGAGACGTTGCACACGCTAGTGTGGGAACTATTTGTTCGCATGTGGGAGGAGGAGCGCGTTCCGGATACCTTTAAAGTATCGCGCATAAGTGTTCTCCAAAAGAACAAAGGTGACTGAGCTGACTGCAACTCACACCGCGGTATTTCGCTTCTTACAACCGCCGGAAACGTCCTTGCTAGAGTTCTCCTAAACCGCCTAAGGAACTTCTCAGAAAAGATTCTGCCAGAAACCCAGTTTGGCTTCCATCTGGACCGAGCCACATGCGAAGCTATATTCTCTGTGCGTCAAATGCAAGAAAAGAGCAGAGAACAGGGTCGTCAGCTGTACCTTTGCTTTGTTGACCTGGAGAAGGCTTTCGACAGCGTGCCTCGAGAAGTTCTATGGTTAGTGCTGAGTAAGCTCGGGTGCACAGAAAAGTTTGTGAGACTTCTCAGACTCCTGCATGACAACATGCAATGCTACGTTGCTGTAGACGATGAACAGACAGACTTTTTCCACGTCAACTGTGGGGTGAAGCAAGGATGCGTCCCCTACTCTGTTTGCCTTATACTTTGCGGTGGTATTTAGAGAAGTCTTTTACAAACTGTTTTTGAAAATGTGCGCATCCGCTTCCGTACAGACGGCAGCCTTTTCAACTTGGCTAGACATAAGGCGCTCTCTAAAGTCTCAAAAGCACTGATCCTAGCAGAATCCCCAGACGGCCTGCAACATCTGATGTCCGCATTCTACCATGTCTGCCGTAAGTTCAGCCTGAAGATCAGTGTCAATAAAATGGAGGTGATGTCCTTGGACATACATGGTCATGAGACACTGACCATAAAACTATGTGAGGATGTGCTGAAGCAGGTGGATAAATTTCGCTATCTAGGAAAACACTGTAACATCCAAGTGTGACCTTGATGCAGAGATCAATAGCAGGATGGGGTCCGCAGGTGCGGCATACGGTAAGCTATATTCCAAGGTTTTGTGCTCGCATGACCTGAAGTTGGCCACTAAAATACCTGTTTATATGGCAATCGTACTGCCAAACTTCCTATACTCGTCTGAGACGTAGTGTGTATACCGCCACCATATTTGCACTCTGGTTTGCTTCCTCCTTAAATGCCTCCGTACCATCATGAAGATCAGATGGTCTGATACAGTGCGAAATACCTAAGTTCTGCGACGAGCCAATGTTGGTGGCATTGAGGCCTATTTAATGCGGCGACAGCTTCGGTGGTGCGGTCACGTATCTCGCATGGCG
Source organism: Saturnia japonica (assembly GCA_033032175.1). Lineage (NCBI taxonomy): Eukaryota > Metazoa > Arthropoda > Insecta > Lepidoptera > Saturniidae > Saturnia > Saturnia japonica. Next base: position 22,283,228 of record CM065307.1, on the reverse strand, counting down.
GTGGAAAGAGTGGCAAGGCGCATCCTCTACTCCGAACTGGAGGAGCAAAAGCGGAATCATGGCGGTCTCCTCCTCCGGTACAAGGATGTCCAAAAGCGTCACATGAAGAGGTGCAACATAGAGCTTTCTCATTGGGAACGTTTGGCAGTACAGCGGTCGGAATGGCGCAATATCGTGAACAGCCATGTACGCAAGTTCGAGGTTCAGCGTAAAGCTGTCCTTGATACCAAACGAGACCAGGTAAAGGCTCGCCTTCCTGCTGCCATAACATATCATTACGTGAACTGCGTACTCACGTGCCCTCAGTGCGCACGGAGTTTCATCGCGAAGATTGGCTACATAAGCCATCTTCGAGCACACCAGCGCCATTTCTCAGACTAGGAGTCGAAGTGGTCGCCATGGCCGAAATCGGTCGGATCAATCATCATCAATATAACCCACTGAGCACAGCCCGTTTAAGTAAACAGACAATTTGCCTTTTATAAATTAGTATCATTTCAAAGTACCCGGTTTTTAATCGCATTCAACAAATATATTTGACGAACGTTTTGTCCGGGAGTGAAACTCATATATAATCAGATTATGGTTAATCGCCGATGAAAAATTTATGTTTGCAATTCACACGTGGTAGAAGTGAAACCTTCACATCTATAATTTTTTTTATTCAGAAAATTATGAAATACACGCTAATTTAAAGTTTATGAAAATGTACATACAAGTACTCACAATCATTATTCACAATATAATTTTCAATTAATGCACATTTGATATATCCATGGTAACCTAACACAATATCAATCAGTAACATAATGTCATAAGTATTGTCTAAAAAGTTATTGTTTCGTGCCTTTTTGTTGAGGTAATAAAATTTAATTTGAAATATACATGGTAACCTAACACAATATCAATCAGTAACAGAATGTCATAAGTGTTGCCTAAAAAGTTTTTGTTACGTGCTTTTTTGCAAGGTAATAAAATTCATTATTGCGTGGCAACGAACCTCTTTTGTACCATTTTAACATTGCCTAAAACTTTCCTATCTCATTTTCTCCCACGTTAAATCTTATGAATTTATGTGTCTGTCTCTTTTTACTGTCACTTTCGCTTTTTCGTTTCATCAACTTTCAAATCACAACGATGCTAAACAAGTTTTTACTACAAAAATACATATTTTATAGGTATATACCTAATGGCAATGTATTTGTACAATTCATTATTTTTAATCAAGACTGTACTTTCACGTGTTGTTTTTTGTATGATAATAATTTGAGGAGCAAAGGGGGTAAATGAGTTTTCCTAATAAGTCATAGAGGGAACAGAATTAAAAAGTTTAGGAACCACTGCTCTATTTAACGGTTTAACAAATCATGCCTATAGGTTACCAATAAAACTTATCATTTATTTTATATTAAAGTCTGAGTTTTGCCTTATAGTAATTCCGGCCCTAGTATTTCTGGACTCCGGCACCGTGACACGTCTCCCATCTCGGTACTACAAATACTGACAAATTCTTAATGTAGGGGATAAACATGTGAGTTGTTCATTTGCTGAATTTAATGGATTAGAAAGAAGAGCTCTGGCTAGCGCAAGGAACATATACTCGCCTTATAGCGTGGCGAATATGTGTTGGCTAGCGCATGTTGTTTCAACTATAATGTATGTTGTGTTTTCTAATTATAGTATAAAATCAGTCTAATCAGTCAATAGATTACAACATAATGCGTATATGAAGAGTTTGCAATTGCTCTATTTTCAATAAAAAGTCTGTAAATTTATGAAATTTTCTCTATACTCTCTGGACAAAAGTATGTGGTCATCTGTGGCAAAAATATTATGATATCTTTCTGTGATTCTGTGCTGTGATTCTTTCGAATACAAAAATGGCTACTGTAGGACAACAAAATTTGACGAAAATGGTTTCGGCGCATCTTCGAAATAAAGCTAACGAGTTTTTAAACTCCAGAAAATATGCTAATAATGTAGCTGACATCCTGCAAATGTTCGAGGTGAGTTTAAGTATGTGTGTTTTCCATGATAATACTGCGTCATAGGTTAACATTACAAATTATAACTTTATTCATAATATTTCAGGTAGAAACGGACAATTTCACGCCGCTTTTACTCACAATTGAAGTATTATTCTCTGAGCTACTGAAACGAGGAGATTTAGTCGAAGAAATTGTTCCATTAAAACCAGCAGGTAAGTTTTCGTCGGCGCTATGTTATTTATAGAATAATTATTGATTTTTGTCCTAGCGTAAATTTGATGCTCAGAAAACATTTTATTTATACGAGATTTCATTGTATCTTAAAAGGATACATAATAGAGCTGAATAAATGTTTCATTACAACGTGAACGTTCACAACGTGTTATTCTATGGTTATATAAAAGATCGATTGCCTCGCGCCCTCAGTATTGTAATTATTGCTTTTGCTACAAGGTGGATCGTTGTTGTACACAATTATTAATTACCTATATGTATATGCATAAAAATGATTTTTTTTTAATTGCCATTCATCACCTACACACTACTATGGACTTGTGACTCCCAATGTTACAGTCCCAAGGTCATGGCTGTGTCCTTATGTGTATGTCATCTACAGATTTCATTTTTGTCTTATACACCTACCTGCAGTTACAGTAACATGAAAATAATCTCAAATCTAAAAGAGTTAACATAATAGTTAGTAATGCTTAATTGAAACAAGTTTGTTAAAGTGGTCATGAGAGTCTAATTCTACCACCAGCTTGTAGGCCTTATTATATTGGAAAAAAATATTGAAGAAATTTCAGGATATTAATGAACAAATTATTATAAACTCCTGTAAATTTTTATAACAATAAGGGTATTAAGTAAATCTAAATACAATGACCTTTAGTATAATATATATCCTAATTAGTATAAGAATAAGTTAAAAAGTAACACAAAATGCTTACTATAAAAACTTCTTATTTTCATTTACCACTCCCAAAAAAACAAAAATTAACTTTATATTGACTGGTAAACTTTCAGTATTTTCATATAGTTAATAAGGATAACTACAGTTGAATAATTGCTTTGTTTTGCGGGTAGGTGTAAGTAAACATACTTCATAATATTATATATACATATACCTGTATATACCTACATTAGGATACTTGATAACATAATTAAAAATTGTTAATTTACTACATTAAAAAAAAAAGATAACATTTATTAAATAATCAATCTATACTTATAAAGTGGAAACATTTTTTTGTTTGTTTATTTAAACATGCTAATCTCTGGAACTAACAGTCGAATTTGAAAATTATTTTTTATTCGATAAGCAAACTCAGGAGGAATAGTACTATCTAACATCAGGCTACAACACTCAGCTAGCTCCAGAGTTCTAGGATCAGGTATCTAAGGAGTAAAACATCAATCGATCCAGTAGTTATATATAATAAATAACACATATCTCATAATTTTTTTATTTATCTAATTTGTGATTTTATTACAAGGGTTGAATGATATTGAAAAATAATTTCCTCCCCCCCTCCCATGTGTTATCTATATTAATAAATCTGTAGTCCTGTCTGTACTTTTAATACTTTCCAAAACTTCCCAATAGGCACACTATATCAACTATATTGATCACAAACATGCTATTAAAAAATAAATTTTCTGTGTTTTCATATGTCCAGATTTTAATCAAAAACAGCTTGGTTGATTCTTAAGAAATTTTGTATTAATGATACTTATGTCAGCAGTCAATTGATAGGGTATAAGAAAACTCAATATTGCTTTTAGAAATCTTAAAAAAATAATCTATTTTTGTTAATTCTCTGATTTAGATGAAATTTTTTACACAGGAAGTATAAGTCATTTGATTAATGATGGGTGAAAATAAGAATTTCCAATAATTTAAAATACATTAATTCTTCACAAAAACAAACAAAACATTAATTCTCATTCCATATGATAAGCTATAAGAATTGTCAACAATAGTTTCATATTTAAAAAAAAAAACAATTTTTATAATTTTCACCAATTTTGTTGAAAATTGTACACGGGAAGTACATGTCATTCCTCAATTTATATGGATTTATATGGATGAAAAATATTACAATAGAATCTCTATTAACCAGACAAATTGTTGTTGTTAGGCATTCGAATAATCGAATGTATGAAGAAAAGCATGTTTTGTGCATATGTAGTACACAATGTTATGTGTTTATTAAAAATTACAAATACATATTAACGAAAATCAATGTTTATTAAAATATGTATTTACTGTCTAAAAATATGAACACATTTCTTCGTAATAGTCTAATAGAGAATGGCGTATCGCTATAAAGAGTGTTTCAATATGTGGGTTTTATTGCAAACCAACCAAGTTGGGCTCACTTCAACGTTATAGGGAGTTTATCGTTATAAAGAGTTTACACTGTATTTGATTATCATTTGACGTAAGCCACTTTTCTTCTCATTGCTACTATATCACGAATTTTTCAACCCACTTGAGAGATGTTCCCAGGGCATGAAGTGCTTCATCATGAGATTTTCCACAACTAGATTTTCTTCTGTTTCATCTTCTTGCCTTTCTTGCTGTTCATTTATCTGCAATATGTTTTCTACGATTTCGTCATCTAACATAATCTAGAAGCCTTGATCATGACTATCACAAGTGACCCACTCTTTCATATCATCATCATCATCACAATCCTGGCATATCTGTATCTTTAACATTAGCTCATTTATATCTTCCAAAGTAGAATCATCCTTATTGGTTATTGAATTTCCTTTCACCTGTTAAGTATTCTGTTCCAAGTCTTGTTTAAAGTCTTCCTTTCAATCAAATCCCACGCATCCTAAACCATGTAACAACACTCCTTTAAATTAATTTCCTTAAAAAATGATAAAATGACTTCTGCATTATCTTCATCAACAGAGCAACAGCCTACGTAAAAGTTGTTTTCTATAAAGTCGTTTCAATAACACTTTGATCCATTGGTTGTAGCAAGGATGTCACATTAGGAGGCAAAAATTTTACTTAAAACTTTTCATTTTCTCTCCCTAACAGTTCAGCCGAAGGATGGGTTGGCGCATTACCCAGTAAAAGTAGTACATTTCCTTGATTGCCAATTTAATTTTGTCTTTTTTTTACTTCAGGGATAAATGTGTTGTCATACCAGTCAATTAATATTTCAGAGTTCATCAATGCGCTTCTTTGACTTTAATAAAATTAAGATCACCCTGATTTTTTTAAATCATCTGGGTTTTTTTATTTCCCTATGAGGTGCAAAGGTATTTTATGGGTCCCCGTAGCGTTAGCGCAAACTAATATTGTTACTAGCTCTATGCTAGTTTTATATCCTGGAGCTGAATTCTCTCACCTAGAAGCTAAAGATTTTGAAGTTAATGACTTCCAGTTTCATCAGCATTATAAACAAAATCCAAGTCGTAGTTATTTTCATTCAATTTCTTCTTAAAATCATTTTTAAAAGTGTTTTCTGTATCTACATTAGCTGAAATTTTTTCACCTTGTATTTCCAATTCACGAATTCCATGACGAGATTTAAATCTGTACAACCATCCGTTACTTGCCACAAACGATTCATTGCCACCTATTTTCTTATTTAACTGTAATACTTTTTCACAGAGTAAAGGACCATATCGGTTGCCCAGTTGATCGTTTTTGTAAAAACCAACAATATAAAGCGTATGTAGGTAGACTTGACACGCACGTCTGAGAGCGGAGTAACATTTGCTAACTAACTAAAATCTAAAACAATAAAGATACGCGTGGGAGCTATCCCACGGGGCACGGTGCGGAGCTATTGCCAGTTCTGACACGTTCATGCTTGCACAAATTCGACTTGTAGTTATTTAATAAATTGGTCGCGGTCGGTAGTCCGGATAATCGCGAATCCGTATAACCGAGGGCCGGATAATCGATTTTCTACTGTACTGCGTAATAAAAACGCGCCGAGAACCGCGGGCACACTGCTAGTACAAGAATAAAATGGTATTGCCAAAGAAACTTAAGAAGAATAAAAACCGTTTCAGTAATTATCACTTTTATGTGCCTCCCTATCTATATCTACACAATAAAAAAAATTGAAGCGTCCGTTTGCAATGTCAAAATAACAGCTTTTTACTAAATGTATATTAAATTTTGTATTTTAAAGTTTTGTCTGTCTGTCTATTAGTTCCGTGTAATCTCCGAAATGGTTGGATCTATTTTGACGGGACTTTTACTAACAGACAGCTATGTTATAAGGAGTAACTTGGCTACTTTTATATTAGTAAAAAAATTGGGGATCCGCACAAAAAAAAAGCTCATGGTCTATCAATTCGAGTGCTTAAATGGCTTATGCTGAATAAACCATAAGAGATATTTCAAATTACTGTACTACATAATTGTAAATCTTAAAAAGACATACAAAAAAGTTAAGCTTTTTTATCTTTAAAAATTTTAACAGAACCTGTAGCGAGGGTAGCACTATTCGCGTATTTGTTCAATCGACGGCATTCTGTACTTCACGCGAGCACATCCGCGGGTACAGCATTTCCATTTCTTTATTTTCTCGATGACAGTTCTAATTTGATAGTTGTAGTGTTGTGACCAAATAAGTAATGATATCGATCTGAATGAATATCAATATGAAATAAGTAGTGAGGATTCATCAGATTTTGATTAAAATAAATAAATAAAGATTCCCTGTCGTTATAATTATTTCGTTTCATTGTCGAGTACCTACCTATACCTACTTATTTTACAACAGCTTCGAAAATATTGAAGAAGTTGGCATTATCAATCAAGAATTAATACGTGTAACATCTTGTAATAAAATATAATATTGGTTAATAAATTTTTACAAAAGTATCCGGCAGTGGTTTGTTTCTTACATTTTGTAAATAAATATCGGGTCTGTTATCGTGTTACGTTTATCGATATAGCTCCATCCCTATCAGTTTCTCCGATTCTGGTATAACTTTGTACGTGTGTAAACGTCATATTTTTATAAAAAAGACACTCATTCAAGTTTTCGCAGGAGCTGTCATCGAGAAAATAAAGAAATAGAAATGGTATAGTAATGAATATAGAGAACGCTTTACATTTGGGTGCAAGTTCGTTAGTATTTATTTACTTTATTATATTTGGGTGTAAATTGGTAAATTAGTTCATGTTATCATTTATCAAGTCTCAATAAGAGCAATCTTCCCTAATTTTGCAGACCACAGCCTAGAAGCAATGTACACGAGATGGCTCCGTGAATGTTATGAGACTGCGTTCACTCATAGCCTTAACTGCATAAAGAATGGACGCATTAACTCTCGCCTGCAGGCGCTCGTCACGGCGTGTAAACTGATGCAGGCGGAAGGGCGTTACCCCCTGGAACGCAGCAACGGGTTCTATTTCCCCTCGGCCAGGCTCAAGGTGAAATTATTAGTTATAAACATTCCTCTAATGTTTGTCACATGAAACTGAAAACAATTGTAAATAAAGATTGCAGTGTAGTGAATAAAATTTTAATTGGGTAAAAAAACCTTTCTATTGGTTTTAGTAATTTGGAACCCTATGAACTTTAATCTAAACCTAGCTTAACCTAGCCAGTTTTTGAGGATTTCTTACATATCTTACTATAAGAAAGTAAATTTAAGTTGAAGGAAAACACTGGTTAATAATTACGGCTAGTTAATTAAGTATTGGTGATTTTAAACACTGACAAATCTACAATGTATAGGAATTTTAATAAAGTCATTGGTACATGTCAAAGATCAAGCTATAGAAGTTGTATAGCTATTCCACTGATCCTTTCATTCAGCCACCACAAACGTGGTAATCATTACAACCATTTTACTGAGTGTGGAGAAGGACTTTTTTACCTGACTGCAAAAATGGAGGGTTATGTTTTGCATTACTTATAAATGAAATTGCATTCTTTACAGAGTATATTCACAATGCTCTTGGATTCGGAGGTCTCTATGTCTGCCCCCATAACGCGTTTCCAAGAATTCACCGAATATGTCGATGTGCAGCAGTATGGGCTTAAAATGCTCTCTACAATGGCTTACCGCAAGTAAGAACTTATATCAATGTGTAAAATAGTTTAAGACTTTTTGAACTATAGCATTTTGTACACATTAAATTTAGGTGTAGATACAATTTTACATAGTTACGTAAATCAGAACCAAACCTACACCCCGATTGATAGTTGCCATGCTCAATGCAGTCCTTACTTCTATTTCAAATTAAATAAAAAATTCTAAAATAAATTACTTTTTAATTTTTACAATACTTTGTTATATAAAATCCAATCCGGGTGTAGAGAAGTTTTGAATAGTTGTTTTAAACAGTTTATATGTTGAAAAGAGTACCAGTGAATTAATATTTATTCATAATTATAACTTTAAAAATAATACGGAAATATGTTTTAATCTAAATAAACACGGCGCAAGGCCGCGGCGTTACGTCATCATTATTTATACAATATATGAGAATAAGGTTAAAGACCGCTGTAACTTTACTAGAATTTTAGTTCAAACTTATGGAATTTCTTCAGTACATAAAATCTTAAAGCCACTATTTCAACATTTAGTATTAATTTCAAACTCACTTATAACAAGATAACCTAATAACACTCTACTGTGTGTATTGAACGATGACGTCACATTTTTTGTATGGCGTTTCCAATCTCGGGTCTCACAATTAAAAAAAAAAAGATAATCAAAATGTTTATCAATAGGTTAATATTATGAAATATTAACTTTAATAAAAATAAACGTGATATATATCCTGGGTCTGTGCTAGTTGGTAGAGTGTAAGGACTCTGCGTCGATGGACGCGCGTTCGAATCCCTACAATGAGCCTGAGCTTTCGATGTAGGAAAATATTGTGATGAAATCAAAGCATGGTGGTAGGGGTTTTTCTAATGCCTGCCTGGCTAGCTACCACCCTCAAGTTGAAAATTTGTCGCCAAACACCAATAGGTGTGTTCCGGCAGCTGCACCTGAGAGCCAGTTTTCCACTAGGTTTTGGACCACGAAGTCACTTAAGATCAGGTGAGATTGTGGCTACAATGCTAAACCTATAATGATAAAAAAATTAAAATGATTTTAAAAGCAGTTCCAGTTACCAACATTCATAAGTACCTTCTTAAGGCCTAAATTGAAGAATGTTTTGTTTTTTCTATTTGAACGACTTAAGATACTTGGTAAGCACTTAAATGCTTAAGAATTATTATGATTTATCATCTTTGAAGCCTTTTATGTTGTTTTGACCTCATGTTTAGCCCATATGTGAATAACTGTAAAGGAGAAATACAGAGAATGTGGTGGTAGAGTACTTGTGCTGTCATAAGTGACTGAATTTGATGCATCATAGTATTCAAATACAACCGTGTGTAAAATATGTTATTTCAACATCATCAGGTCACCCACTCCGATGTACATGCAGAATTACCTGGAACTGCTGGACAAACTGCTGGTGACAGAGATCCCAGTTGAAATGAAGACTAAGGTCAAAGAACGAGACGTTGAAGAGAAGGAGGTGAAAGTGCTCTGTGCAACGGAAGGTAAATTTTTAATTAAGTCACTTGCAATTTCGGTCGCAAGGTTTGACGTTTTTTTTTTTACAGCGTTTACGCAAAATCTCGCCTAATGTCATGTAATGAATGATGTGGCCCAAGATGGTAGCAAGCTCAGATTAATAAATAAGATCGCATATTTTGTACTGTTCTTCATGTCAAACTAAACAGCAATAACAGCGTATGACGTCATTCGTGTGTAAAATAAAAAAAATCTTTATTCAATTTAGGCCCTAAGAAGGCACATAAGAACGTCATAACACTACTGCCGGTTCGAAAAACGTCCCAGACATCGAGAAGATCCGGTGAGAAACTCGATCGGGTTTATCTTTTTGTTGTAAAACGTTAAACAATTGGTGCGTTAAACTGAGATCTTTTACCTTATATTTTTTTGTTTATTTAGTGCTGATCCTACGTATGATGTCACGCGCTCTGTCGTATCGTTTGCGCGACAATTAAAAATGTATGTTTCGACGTTATTTTATGTACTTATGATTTATTATGTGAAATTATATTTTTTGTAGCCTTATAAATCCATAATGATTAATAATTAACACTTTCTGAAGAGTATTCCGGTTTCCTGTTCATTTTACTGACTTTTATTTATTGTGTAAATGAAAAATACTTGACATAAACGCGGCTTTAAAGTCCCGTGACGTCATCATTCATTTTATATGATAGCCGTGACAAATGTGACAACTCATGTAAGACTCTTACAGTCATATTTCCTGAATCGTGATGTCACATTTTCTTATTGGCGTTTTAAATTATGTAACTCACAGGCAAAACATGTTAATTTTCCAAAGGGAAACAAATAAATAAACAATGACTTTTTCCAGATTTGTATTGTTTTAGGCTTTTTATCTATAGACCAATATTACTCAATAATTTAGTTTAATTTAAACATACAGTCAATTCGCGTATTATTTAATTTATTTTAAGTAATTTAAAAAGTCAGTTGAATGAACTCACATTATCATTGGCTAACTTCATCATCAAGTCGCTCGTCCATCGTAGGAAGCGTGCGCAGGTCTCGATTATATACCCTTTGCGAAATGCACCAAAAAAATTAACTTAAATAGTTACAGCATTTTCCGAGTTAGGTCTGCATCCCAAACACGCATTAAGAAACTAAATTTCGGAGTTTTTAGCGGGTTCTTGAAGTGACATGTTGTGGTATTTATTTTTAATTCATTAGCTTAGATTTTTTTACCCTATATTATGTAATATTGGTGGCATTTTTCGTGATATAATTTGGTTGTTGTGCATAAGTGTAGTGGTAGTTGATGAAATATAAAGTTGGAACATGCATTTTGTGATGTCACAAAAATTCCGTAGATAGTAGTTCTGACAAGGGAGTCACCATCTTGTTAGAAAACCCCACTGTGTATATTAGAAATTTTTATGAAGGGTTATAAACATTGACACTGGCAAAAGTTCATTTTGCGACGCAAGAACAAAAACTCAATTTCGTTTTAGGCAAGGTGTTGTTCTCATACAACGCGGTGATGTGCCGGCGCTACGCAAACCGGTGTTGGGGGTTCGCGTGCCAGTGGCCGCTGTGCAGCGACAACCGCACACACCGCCGAGCGCTCCTACTGCTGGTCGAGCGTCTTATGCCGCTGCTGGCGAAGCCCCACCTCGCCACCGACATGCTCTGCGACAGTCTCGATGCAGGTACGCGCATCCTTATCCTACCTTTCCTATCAGGTATCCTTTTTACTTAGAATATGGAGCAAAACAACTGTCCTATCAAGCGCCTGTCATACTCATTGCGACGTGTATGTACTTTAATCCATCTAACTCCTTAATTAACGCAGATTCCATTTTGAAATAAATAAAAAAAATTAATTGGTTAAAGTTAGTTAAATTTTGTTTTGTTGTGTTTTTTTTTTCAGTTTTCCTTTTATTTTAAATAAGAACAGGATTTTTTTAAATCTAATTCTATACTTTTATTATATTATTATAAATTTATTCAATTCGATAATTTTTAATTTTGACTATTTTTATATTTTTTATTTTATTGGTTGTGACTTGTGGCCAATGAATGTATTGTAAAAATAAAGAAGTGAGTGCAAGTTGACTTTTGTTCTTTACTGTTAATTTATTTATACATAATTCATAAAAGCAATATCTTATAACGAAATTTAGGACTAGTAAAAAAAGTGAAGAAATATGGCAGTCAAGTATATTGAAATTTCTATGAACAATATTATTTGTTATAAAATCATATAATCTATACAAATAAATAAAATTGTAGTGTTTGTTTCTAATGTCAAAATAACAGCTTATTACTAAATACATATATTAGTATATACGGAACTTATAAGAAAAAACTAATTTTTATAATCTTTGTCTATTTTGTTGGGGATTTCACTGGCAGATACCTAGTTTTATAAGAAGTAACTTAACGTAAATTAGAGTTCCGCGGAAGTAAAATAATGAGCAAATTTATCTTTAAAATAACTGGTGGACAGGCAGCCTTATCAGGGTTTTAATTAATTAGAGTACATTGCATTTGTTTTATTTTGTAACAGGTGGTCCCATCTCGATGCTGGCCCTCCAAGGGGTACTTGAGCTGGTGCGTCGTCACAACATCGATTACCCGGACATGTACGATCGGTTGTATGCGATGTTCGAGCCTGAAATGTTCGCTACGAGATACAAGAAGCGGCTCATGCACCTCGCTGATATATTCCTTAGCTCCACGTGAGTATCCATGCTGACAGAGCCTACTATATTTTGTCTTGACCGATACCATGCCTTGATGAAACTCAGTATTATTTAAGTAATTTTAGAAAACGAACATACATGTGGTCGGTTACCGCATATATACTTAATCAACCAATCACCAATGAGTTGACAGACCTTTTTTGTAAGGCCCTAATTAATAATATTTGTATTTCAAAAGAGTAAAGCTATAGCAGATATGACTAAATATCAGCTTCACAATGGCAAATTCACATTATACGAATTTGCAATTTTGAAGCCGATTCTGTCGCTCTGAGCTTGCGAAATATGTAATCGGGGGTGCGATCATGGTGCCATAATAGACGCTTTGGTGTTTTCTTGGCACATTCACAGAATCTGCATATTCTTGTATCTTGTGCAAATCTTTCATATGGCATTGTGCTCATGACTTAAGGGGTTGAAAATCTATTGAGTCTCTTTATGTTTAAAAAAATCACAAATCAATATTTTTATAAAAATACAGTCTAAACGCCATTGCCTAACAATATCCAAATGGGTCCAAAGTGTTTATCGCTAGATAATTATTCCTTTTTACATACACAGATATAAAGTAGGCATGCGGTCTAAGTGCCACTGTACTGTGGAATTTGCTTACTATCAACATCTAAGAAGCCAACTCTCAAGATTATTTTAAGTATTTGCTATGTAGGTTTTACTTGGACCCATTGAATATTGGCTAGATCTTTCTTTTTTTTCACAAAATATTATGCACACCTTGCATAACCATTGTCTTACTCCCCTGGAAGACTGATAGAGAATGCTTTTTAGCATTAAATCCTACAATTGTACTTTTTGTGCAATAAAGAATATAATTATATATACTGTTAGAAGCAAGAAATCGAATTTCCTACCACCAGTTCAGCGTCGCGTTTCCCTGACCTCGCTCAAGCATAATATATGAGCCAGTAGTGGCGTGGTGTGCATTATCTTTTAGAAATCTGTGTCGTGCGGAAGCTCTGTCGATTTCTGTATTCATTTTGACATTGAACTATTTTGTAAATCCAGTGATTTGATAATAATAAAAAATTGTAATAATAGTTCTAAAAATGTTACTTTTCAAACAATACATATATTACTCCCTTGAATGATTAGATCCATAGAGTTACAATTACCAGCTGTCGACATAAAATATAAATTTTGATGTTTGTTTGCCGCAGACATTTGCCTGAAGGATTGGTGGCGGCTTTTGCGAAGCGGCTGTCCCGACTGGCGCTGGTCGCGTGTCCCGAGGACGCAGTGGGACTGCTGCAGCTGGTCGCCAACCTGCTGCTTCGCCATCCCGCGCTCAAAAGGATGATCTGCTATGAGGACACACCGGCAATCAGTCAGTGAACATAAATAATGTTTTTATTATCATTCAAAATTAAGAAATTCTTCTTCTTCTTTTTGTCTTGGCACCGCAAAAAGCACTCGCCAGCGTCAATGTTTTCAACTCTTCGTAGTAGTAAGTATTTTATTCAAAGTGGCGTCTAACAAAATGGTGGCTCTATTGTTAAAATGATCTAACGAGTTTTTCAATGATTTCAAAATGCAGTTCATATTTATAATTCATTTCACTTAAGCACAATAACCAAATTATATCACGCAAAACACCACCAATATTACATAATATAGGGTCAAAAACCTAAGCTAATGAATTAGAAATAAAAACTACAACATGTCACTTCAAGATCCTGCCAAAAATTCCAATAAATTCTTTATTCAATTTAGGCCAATGCACTTATGAATGTCGATACACTATTACCGGTTCGGAAAACATCCCAGACATCGAGAAAAACTGGCAAGAAACTCGATCGGGTTTTTCTTTTTTATTTGAACTGTACAAAAGTATTGACATGGTCTTTGAAATTGTCCGGCAAATCAGTAATGTGCTTCGGAATCTTATTTTAGAACCTGACACCATTACCTAAAAAGCTTTTATTGGTCTTAAATCTAAAACACCGTATGACGTTGTTTACTTTCTCCTTACTTGAAGAAAAATAATTCATATACATACCGAAAAGATCAGCCCAAAATAAAGTTGGAAGGGAATAAACGGAGGAAAGATGGCTTCGTCCACCGATCCTTCAAGATATATATAAAATTCAAAAATTGTAGTTGGTCAAGTTCGTGCGCGACCGTCCATGTGACGACGGACGTTGAAGGCAGCGACGTGCTACTCACTATAACGGGGGCGGGTTGTTTAGCGGGGAAGGGTAACGCGTGCAATTACGTGACATAGGCGCGCGCAGTCACAGTAAACTAAAGTAAACAGTATTACGTTTTCATACAAACAGCCGAAACATCGTACTTCAAAATCTCTGTGAACTTTTGGTACACAATAGTCGCGAGTGCGCCGCAGTTTCGTACTTTATATAATAACGAATGAGGAAATTATTATATTACCAGCTTCCTAGAATTTAAAATTGATTTTGATTTATTACACTATTAAAAAAAAAAAAAATATTTAGGAACACTGCTTACTTTTGTGTACTTGTATAGTTTGGTGATGTCACATAGAGACGGTCGCGCGCGGACTTGTACGACTATAGTTAGTGCAAAATGCAGCAATCTACAGTAATACAATTTATATACATCAATATGATTGTGATTAAGGTTTTCAGACACCAACTATTGGCTCAATACTTAAACATTAGAGAAGAGACCGCAGTTCAAACAAATAAGATGTTTTTTATATGGCGTAAATATAGGGTCTTTAACTTTACCAATATTTCCTCATAAGTGGAACTATAAAAATTTGTGGTGAAGATATTTATTTTACTAAATTCATTGATTGGATTTTCACTTGCTTCTAAAAAAGGGCGACATGATTACGCTATTGTTAAATAAATAAGAACTGTTTTTTTTTTAATGATACAGTGTGCAACGATCCATACGTGATGGAGGAGACATGCGCGAGCAACTCGCGCGCTATTGGCTCGTCGCTGTGGGAGGTGTGCGCGCTCCGCTCACACTACTCGCCCGCGCTGAGCGCCGCCGCCACCAGGGTGCTCGGCGCGGCAGACGAGCGCGCGCAACCAATTACGCTTGTGCCACAGGACACCGCCGCGGTCAGTACAATAGATGTCAACATAAAAAAAACCTTTTAATTTGTATTCCTTTTAAGGGCACTGGTTTCTTTTTCCTTAAACATATACATTCTATAAGTGGCCCTTTTCAAGTTAAGTTCCATCAGGACTGTGGTGGATGGAAAGAGATGAAAAGGTTAAATAAAACACCCATTAAAATATTTGCAGTTATTTGATGCCGAACTGAAGAAGAGGTTCAAGACAATAGAGGTTAATTTTATCCGGCCTGAGGGCATGGCGGCACCCTCTGGTGAACGCGTGCTGCAGTACTGGGATCTGATGGCTTGAAAGAATCCAAGAGGATACAGTAAGAGAAATATATCTACCTGTGTTACAAATTGTTGAAATACATTTCAGGGTTTTAAATCCACGAATAGAGCCCACAAAGTTTGTTGTTCCATGAGCTGCTACGTCTAATTTGTTGTATGCATATTATTTGAAACTGCTGCTTATCGAAGTAACTAACAACTTACTCCCAACTTCATTTGGGTGGAATTTCATAATTAGAAAATGATGTTTATCTTTAGAGTTCCAAGTTATTTTCTACTGTTAAAATGTAATAAACAGACAAGACCACACTTTTGCATTTATAATGTTACATTTAATAAAAATGTTTAATGTTCGTCACTCTTTAATGTTATTTGGTCCTTCGAGCCGGATGATATATTATTATTATATCATTTTTTAAAGTGTGCGAAGGCTTTAGTTAAGACTATACTGAAACCGTTTATAGGCAATTAATAATTCCAGTGCCTGTACTTGATTATATAACAAAAATTGTATATTGGAGATTTGATAGAATATTATATCACCGATATCTTTCTGTTACTCTGAAACAACTACTTGGCGGTTTTTTACGCTTTGTGGCACGAGGGACCTACGAGATTGATAATATATCAGTAAATAATATTTAGTATATTTTGGTGAATAAACATAACAATAACAAGCATGAAGGGATTAAAATTATGTTGAGTTCCTTGCTGGTTTCACTTATTTGCCCGTACATTCCAATAAAGTTCACTTTGTGGTAACGAAAAAAATCTACTATGGAATAAAGGAGATGGATACTCTTTCATACAGACAATGGGCCTGGGTAAAAAAAGGATGTAAAAATATGAAAATGATGTAAATTAATAGTTAATGCATTATCAAACAGTCACTGAAAATTAAGCGGATTTCTTGCAATCTAAAAGCAGAGATTTAAGATATTTCGTAAAAGCGAAGTCATGTAATAAACTTCAATTAAACAAACTATTTTTGAAGTAGGATTAAAAAACGTTTATCTTTTAAAGTTATTAGTTTACTTATTTTGTTGATTGTGAATTATGATGATATTGTACGATTTTAAAAACAAAAGTATATTCGATTTTATACACCATATTTAAACTAATTCCGTTCTGGGCCCAGAAATATCGGTCTCGTTTGACAAAGATTACATGAAGATCCATGCATTCTTTGCCTTTCTAGATTTGGTAATGGCCAGAGTTCACAATCTGAAGCACGGCAATTATCGTACCAGCAACGTCTAATTTATCGTACTTTTATGCATTTGATCAAAACTATATTTCCAACTTTCACTTCGTAGGACCTATTTTATGAATACTTAGGATGTTCAAATTATTGTAATATTTTCATACGGTAATTTGAAAATTTTAATGTCGTACATCGTACGAAGCATGAAATTAACGTACATATACGAAAATTATCGTACGGTTTTGAACTCTGGTAACGGCAACACTATTTATGGAGTTGTGAAGCTTATGTTACCCTCCACAACAGTACATACAATGAATAAAGAAAATTTTACGCGATCGATCGCTTCGTTTTATTGAATGTGAAAAGTATTAAAAAGTATTTATTTTTACTTTGCAATCCTGGTTACATAAACTAGTTAAATCTAACGCAAAGTGTGAAGAATTTTATTTGTTAGATTTATGAGGGCATTTAAATTTAAAAATAATTAACAGTTTGTTGATAACCGCATATATCACAACGAAACATTTAACGAGTCAGTGCTATTTCTCATATGATATTACAAAGAATTTTTTTAACTTTAATCTAAAATGCCTGGTATAGAAAATACGAAGATAATTATTTCCTTTCACTACATTATCGTTTGCTGAATTCATACACCTGCTAAAAATCATGTTACGTGAGTGTCCCACACAATGTTTAAAATAAAAAATAATTGTGGGGACCTCAATTTCACACACGGCTATTTAATTCCAAACTAAGCAGAGCTTGTATTCTGGTGGCTAAACAGCTCATATACTTATACAATTATAATTATAGATATTTAACCCTAAGTTAGCACATAGACACACAACTGACATGCCCATCACACAAAATCGAACCCGCGACCTGTTCGACTGTCAGTTGTATCCATAGACATTCATGGTGAATATTTTACTATCATCCTCGGGTGAAGCCCGTAATAAAATATTCGCCATTAATACAAATGAACTATAATTAGTTATTTCAAAATGCCAAATTATCGGTCTTACTATTATTCCGCTTTTGATTTTATACGAATTTTGGTTTATCGTGTTCCTAAAACACTCATAGTCTTCACGTGTAATAAGCCGGTTTGCATTTATCGCCTGTGAAATAGCAGTGATAAAAAATATAATTTAATTCAAATAACTATAATTTGCATGTCTCTAATTGCAACCCAGTTATATGCAATGCTATTGGTCGAATTTTCACAGCTTCGCTTCAGTGGACAGGCAACCTAATACAGTCTCGAGTTGTGATGTGCCGGATTATTAAAAAGTATATCCGCGGATAGGTATACGGATTACTGCTGTCTCGATTTAGACACGGATATCAACTTTCGTACTACGTTTTGCTCTTTGGTATTTTAAACCCAATCCAGTTTAGTAACTTGTACAGAAGTTGTAAGTTTTTCATTGATACCTTTCAAATGTCATCTAAGGAATGGATATAAAAGATCCGTTAAGATTTAAAAAAAAAACTGATGAGACTACCGGATGTTTTTCCCCGTCGAATATCTTAAGGACCATCGGGTGTCTTTCGTGATGGTTGCATTTCTTTCGTCTTTGGTTATTAGAATAATATAAATAAATATCTTCTTTCTATTTGACTGTTTACTTTTAATATAGACAGGGCAGTTCAAACGTAGAAAGTTCGTTTTTTTTTTATCCATTATTTATCTACTGAATTTATAAGATTTGTTGCATTTCTTTTGATCGATTATAGAGTTATAAATATAATTTCAAACAATGCCTGTCTATACCAAAGAAAACCACTCTTTATTTACCTGTACAAGAAGTTAAGTGCTACCACGGTCGTCTTTGTATAGAGGCTCACAAAACCCGAGCCTACTGCCCCATAACATTTTAAGGCTTTATCAAGTTTGATAAAAAATTGTCACATCAATGCAATTTTGAGGGCGGAGTGTAGAGATAATCGATCTTCAATGGCGACCTTGAGTGCAGATCTAAAATTAGATGCTACACACGTAAGTTACAACAATTGCTATCCTAGTCATGAAAGTTTAGCATTATTATTAATCCGATTTAAAATCTTTCTATAGGTTTATATGGAAAAACTATGATGAATGTAATAATATTGCGATAGTAAGTCACTTAAAAAATAAAGTTTTGAATACATTTTGCACTCAACATTGTTAGTGTTTTAAGGGAAGTTGATGTTGTTGTTTGTTTAATTTTATTTTTATACTATTATTATACTATATCATGTGTATTTAGGTACGTCTGTGATTTAGGTAACTGGTGTCGATGACTGGTAATAGTGATCGTAAAACTAATCAATAAGTGAATTATTCTTTAAAAATCAATCACTGACCTGGCAGATTAATATTTCTGATTATAGTCGTACACGTTCATGCGCGACCGTCCTGTTTGAGACGTTCGCGGGGATGAGGTAGCACGCCACTACTCTACACATTACACTGAAGTAAACAGTATGTTATCTCGGCAGTGTTCTTGAAATAATTACCTAAAGCAGCTCGGTAGATAAACACGCAATAAGGCTGCTTTTTGACTGTATTTCTCGGGTTACCTTCTTATGTATTTGATAATGCTCTATTAAAATATCAATATTAACTTTTCACCAAAATATATAATCTAGACATTTCGTAAGTTTTATTTTAAGTTATTTCTACTTGGGTTGACTTGTAGTTTCAAAAGTGATTGTGAGATAATAAGATAATGTACATTTAAAAAAATATTTATTATAAAATATAATTTTTTGATGAAATTTTAATAAATCAAAAAAAATTTAAATTCTAGCTTGTAGGTAACTTTATCATTCGTTATAATTTGCGCACTCGTGACTATTGTGTCCTGAAGTTTACCTAGATTTCGTTTCGGCCGTTTGTATGAAAACGTAATACTGTTTACTTTGGTGTACTGTGACAGCGCGTCTACGTCACGCAATTGCACGCGCTTCCCTTCCCCGCTACATAACCCGCCCCCGTTATCGTAGATTGTACCTCGTCCCCGCCATCGTCTGTGGGAAACATAGGAAGGTCGCGCACGAAGAAGGGTTAGTATTGTGTAGAATTTAATATTTAAAAAAAGGTCAAGAGATTCAACCCTTCGGATTATTATTGAGTTTTGTTATCTCATGAAATTTCACCCCATATATCTAAATTGATTGAGAGTTTTGTGAGGAACGGAAGAGAATGTTCTCGACGATTGGTTCCTTACCCGTGTTATTCACCCAAATATAAAAATATTATATAAATTATTCCATTCCAATTCTTGAACTTCGTAATTGTTGGTAACAAGTTTAATAAAATTAAGAATTTATTTTGTTAATGTGTTATAGTTTAAATTGATGTCGTATGTAGTGTATGTAGGTACATATTTGTTACTAACAACGGCCATATTTGTTTTAATTGTTTACCGAAGCCTCGCAGTCGAGGGCGCGGCTGGCTTTGCACACTATATTAAATATTCTAATTTTGTGTTATTTTATTTTTTCAATTTTATAGGATTATATTTATGCGTTTCGATCAAATGCAAAGGTTTATTGGAAATCTTTGTAAGTTCATTTGTAATAAGAAGTTTTTATAATTTTTACTTTAATTATTTTGTTAAGTGCTTCATTTGTAATTTTATCTTGATATATCTGTGATTTGTTAATTTGCTGCTTTTGTATATTTAGTATAATTTTATTTTCAATATAAGTTAGTTGACAACAATATGAAAGGTGTTGTATCGATAAAATAAAGCCCACCTAACTCTATCTATAGTTACAATAATGATATTCAGGGTTTGATTTTAGACTGTATTGTCGATATATTATGTTCTGACAATTGGTATATCTAGTGGTATTATTTTTTTAAATTTTAATACTATTCAGTTTTAAAATGTATGCAATTTCTACATAAACCTCTAGATACAGGCTGCGCATTACTGACTCAGGAAGGCTCTATCTCGAATCTAAACAAAGTGAATACTTATTACAACCAACTCTTTAAGATTTCCTATTCGAAGTCAGTGGTCCGCTTTCTGTAAAAGTTAGTGTGGAATCTCTCTTGAGACGCATCGAAGCTAAAAGCCGTGCCCGCCGCACTATATTGTAATTAATGAAACAAAATTCATTATAAGTAAAATTATTTAAGGTATTATTTTAATATTTCATTTAATGTTATTATAACTTTTATTATATTGTATAATTGGTGATATAATAAAGAATTGAAATTTATCTAATTTTATTTCCTTCGCGCCTTTCCATTACTTCGCTTTATACATATTTTCTTTTTATATAAGATAATTGTTTATTTAGTATCACAATTTGTAATCAACAGTTCAAGGGATCCCCTCACTAGGCTTCGTCTGTACCGCGAGGAACCAATTGAAAATTACTTTGCAGAATTTACAAAATTACGTTAGTATATTACAAAAAAGAGTTATGACTAAATAGAACAGAAAACGAAATAGTACAAATGAAACTTAAAAACATATAAGTATTAGCATATAATTATGCTAAAGCAATTAGTAGAGTACTTTAATAATCATAAAATATTGGATGGTCGCCAGTTTGGTTTCACGAAATCAAAATCTACGACTCACGCTGGTGCAACACTATTAAGTCACATATTTGAGGCATGGAAGAAGTCGCAGGATGCAATCGGTGTATTCTGTGATCTTTCAAAAGCATTTCGACTGTGTTGATCACACTACGCTCATACTTAAGATGAAACATTATGGTGTGTGTGGACCTTCTCTAGACTTTCTGGAATCATATTTAATAGATCGCTGTCTCAAAGTAAGTGTAAATGGGGCAACCTCTTCGGGATCCTTGGCTAGAATCGGCGTCCCACAGGGTTCGATATTGGGACCGTTTTTGTTTTTAGTATATATAAATGATCTACCCCTAATGGTTAAGAACTGTACTAACATTGTTTTTTGCAGACGATACTTCACTTATATTTCAAGTGAAAAGAAAAGATTTAGAACTTAGGCATGTA
Organism: Saturnia japonica; assembly: GCA_033032175.1. Lineage (NCBI taxonomy): Eukaryota > Metazoa > Arthropoda > Insecta > Lepidoptera > Saturniidae > Saturnia > Saturnia japonica. The sequence continues at coordinate 22,261,390 of CM065307.1, read as the reverse complement.
AATAATTCTTTGTTTAAAATATCAGAATGGTGTGCTTTAAATAATCTATTGTTAAATGCAAACAAAACAAAATGAATCAGATTTGCCTTACCCAATGTAAAACGTGTTGAAAGTATAAGGCATGGTATAAGGTAATATAAGGCATGGTTGTTAATACTGTATTCTTAGGCATCACACTAGATGCAAAATTACAATGGGGTCCTCAAATTAAAACCTTGGCAGGGAAATTAAGCTCCGCTGCATACGCAGTGCGTAAGATTCGCCGGTTAACTGATATTGCTACTGCTAGGCTGGTCTACTTCGCTTACTTCCACAGTTTAATGTCCTATGGTATTTTACTGTGGGGTTCAGCAGCTGAGGTAGAAATCATATTTGTATTACAAAAACGGGCAGTTCGAGCAATTTATGAAATGGGATCACGCGAATCATTGAGGAATAAATTTGAAGAATTTGGGTATCTTAACTTTGCCTTCCCAATACATCTTGGAAAATATAATGTATGTTCGGAAAAATGAAGGCAATTTTGAACTTGTTACTAACACACACAATTTCAATACTAGAAATAAATATAAAATAGTCTTTCCGTCTTTTAGACTTAGTAAAACAAATAAAAGTTTTTTAGGTAATTGTGTTAGGTTTTATAATAAACTTCCTAAGCACATTAGCGATTTGCCGGATAATAAGTTCAAGAATCATGTTAAGCCGGTTTTATTGTCAAAGGGGTATTATAGGGTGGCTGATTACGTGAATGATGGTGATGTCTGGATGTGAGTCCTTCTCTGTACATCTACTGAAAATGATAATAATTGTATATAATTAAATACTGTATAACCAGTTAAAAAAAAAGAAAAGGTAATAAGATAAACCCGATCGAGTTTCTTGTCGGTTCTTCTCGATGTCTGGGATGTTTTCCGAACCAGTGGTAGTGTTTTGACATTCATAAGTGCCTTCTTAGGGCCTAAATTGAATAAAAGATATTTTGATTTTGATTAACTTAGGTTACTTTAACTAGGATATTCTAGTAAGTAACTAAGATAGAAGTAAATAAAAAATTTGTTTGTTTTGCTTCATTTATAGTACAATCTATAAGGTTAGTGCTTCAGAATAGCGTCATACGTTGATGCACTTATGTGATCTCCAAATCGTTCACCGAAAGTGGAAAGTGTTCTTGGTACTGGTACATTTAAAATGAGTTTATTACGTACAGTTATAGTAAGACATGCATTTTTAAAGCTAATATCAGCGGCGTAGCTGGAGGGGATCACTCGGATTGCCTCTTTTTTGCGAGTGAAATATTTGCAAACCTAGGAGCCGCAGGTATTTTTAAATGTATATATCATCATAATATAATATGATAAGAGACTGACATATCAACGCACAGCCGAAACTACTACGGCTAGCTCCGTGAACATTTGCATGCGGATTTCTTTTACACGTATCGTGACAGATATTTAGAAATTCAACCCTAAGTGGCGAAAAAGGGAACGAAAGTTTGTTTAAAATCAACCATTTTTAAACATAGGTTATTTACGATTTATGAAAATTGTTATTTCTAACTATTCTATTAGAAAGTTTAAAAGATGGGACATAATTCAACTATGGCGTGGGAAAAGCTTTTTAGTTTAGTATAAATAACAGAAGTTTATGTAAATGTGCAAAAATATACCTATTCTGCTCTAGACCCCCTCCAAAAAGCGCAATTTGAACTCCGTGCACCAACCTTGCTAGCTAGGCTAATATACTATTATAAGTATTGGAGTTACTATCAAATCGGAATAAAATGCAATGCGATTTACGTATGACGCGTCATGTATATTACGTTTCGATGACGGTGTACTTTTCACTAGACTTGTAGGAAACCGTTGTGACAAATCCTAATTACCCTAACATAAAAATTTTGTTGACCGCAACGAGAATGGATCTCCGACTGTGGTATTAGGCGGACATCTGGGCCGCTCGTTCAACAAGGTCTAGTGTCTAGGAATACGAGATTCTAAAGTTGTTCGTAGAACATTTAAACTATTTCTTATTCTTCTATGGCTTTTAGATTTTGACCAATAATTTCACCTGTTTTTAAGAGAAAATGTTGCCTAAGCCCAATAAGACTGGTTCTTAAGATCGGCTGCCGGAATACACCTATAGGCGTTTTTGGCAACAGATTTTCAAATTGTGGTTGGTACGTGATTTATATAAAAATTTCTAGCGAAATAAATTCCTGTAGCGATAGCCAAGCCATCTTTATCACAGTCCTTTACGTATTTACGCCAAAGTATAACATTATAAAATAATGAAATCCTGAAGGGTTGGGAATGGATACATATTATAAATAATTTGAACAAGATATAGCATAAAAATAAAATTTTATTTTTGCAACAATATACATGTACCTAACACTGCTACTAAAAACAAAAAAAAACATTGTAAAACATTTGGCAAACAGAGGATATAAGGCACTCAGCAGACACTTTAAATATAATACATTTTTCAACGTCAAAATTCTAACATAATAAGTTCGTCAACGCTCCCTCTAGCACCATTTTATTATTGCAAATGAAGAATTTTTTATAATCGCGTGAGGCAGTCCATTATGATTATTTATAAATTCACTTATTTTATATATCTGTATCAAAATAAAATATAGAATAGTGATATTTCACAGTGTGATGGCGGCGCGGACTAAACAAATTATATACATTTTTAGCATATATTCTGACTCGACACGAGATCCATTTGGTAAACACACATATTGTGAATAAAATGTACATACGAAATTTTCAGTTATTATGTATTTTAATCGGATGTTTTAAAATTAATTTTCACTGTTGTGGGTTTGTAACAAATACATTGCCAAACAATAAGCAAATGCTGTGTAGCTAGGGAGTGACCCGCCACACGTGACGTCGCGGTTGGAGGAGGAACTCTGTAGCCCACGCAAGCGGAGCCGCGGGCACAGCTACTTAATCAATAATAAAATGACCACCTGAGAGGGCTTTTTTTACTTTTCAGAGGTTAGGAGGGGTATAGTACAGAAAACTCTAAAACGAATCATCTGGAAGGACCAGTACAATATTTTACCTTTTCTGCTTTAGCTGCTACCCCCAAATGTACGATTTGCCGCCCCGGGTGTCACCCATGCTAGCTACGCCACTGGCTGCACGATCTCGTTGGGTATCAAACAATCCAGCACTGGCCTTTTTTTACGAGTGTCTAGTGCCATTATACACTGTATATCATTTAACAGAAGACTATAAAGTAATAAAAAAAATCAAAACATGGCAACACAAGTATACGTATCCTCAAATAAAAAACTAATCAATAACTAAATCTGATCAATAGAAAATTATCAAGTCTTTATACGCGTAAATGATATGTAAGAAAAATAAAATGAACTTCGATCATATTACGTTTTTAAAACTATACTAAACAATCCTTTGAATAGGTCACTCAACCTATGGGTCATAAAACCTTTGTGATAAACTCAACGTAAACTTTTCGTCTCAAATATTCCTCATTCCTAGTAATATAACGGCTTTAAACACGTTTTTATTGATTCATTTCGTTAGGTTAAACGTCGACTACGAACAAAACTAAACAAAAACACATTAAATCAGGTTTAATTTTTATCTTAACTTCTTCTACACGTTTCTTATTAATGGTAAAAAAAATTCAAGATGTATTTATAATAATTTCAAATCATTTGAAAATACATTAGGAAGACAATAATGCTCTGAAACAAATTTACCTAATAAATATACGTTATTAAAGTTAACAAAATTAATTACGGTACCCTTTTCTTCATAATGCAAGATAGTTAGTGCCTGTAAAAGGCCCCATTTTTCAATCGACAGATATCTTTATTTGAGAAATAATTTTGGCGTTTTAACTGATAATGTATGGAAAACCTTTCAAAAGTTTAAAAATAATTCCTCAAAGTTATCTGTTGATTAAAAAATCGGGCCTAAATCAAACCAAAATTCATTACCTTTCCATTAAATAGATTAAAAAAAGTCTGATTTGCGTTCCGATTCTGCAAACATAAACTAAGAAGTCCGAAAGATTTAGTGTAATGGCAGTGTTATGCGAACCCTTATAACTGGCTATAACTTATTACATACTACTTCAAACAGATAAAAAATACATATCTATATAACACTAAAAATGTACATAATAAATCAACTGTTTTTTGTCTAGTTTTTTGTTAGTTGTTTAATTAAGGAAAGAATGAAATTTAAGACGAAAAATAAACGTTTCAAGTTTCCATTAAAAAAAGATAATTTTTACACCCTTGAGTTCTTATTTCTAACACTAATTATAGTTATTTCATTATCTCCTCCTGACTCTCACTGGAAGTCTTTGTATTGTGACAGCACGTTATCTGCGGACTCTTCTCTCTCACATCCAGTCTCTTTTCTTCTTCGAAACTCTCCTCTTTTTTACAGCACGGTGTCGCTTGGTGTATTACAGCATTCACTTCCCGTTTACAGCACTTCTCGTCAGGTGGCGGCTCCTGTTTCTTCTTGCAGCATCCTTGACGTTCTGTCCTTAATAACTGAGCGTCTTCCACACTCGGGCTCTCTTCTTTTTCATTTCCTCCATGTCGGCAATGCGAGGTGGAAGCGGCTTCGCTCCTCTTAGCTCTAGCGACTTTGGATGGGCATTTCTTGGCTCCGAAATAACACGTGGCGTTTGGTTCGTTACTCGAAGCGCCATCTTGCGTCGCAGCGGGGAAGTAATGCGATGGCTGTATGCACGTACGTGTTTGGCATATGAAGAAATCCGATTCGGAGTTTAATGAGGAGTTCAATAACGGCGGAGTAGAAGTTTCAGCTGTGAAAGTTAATTTTCAAATTTACTCATTATAACGTAAGATTGTGAAATTTAACTCGACTGATACAATGTATGAACGCCGGTGGAAGCAACAATGAAACGTAAATGAAAATCTATGTAACCAAATAATACTGAGCTACATAAAAATCATGCAATAATAATTAAATTAAGGTAAATTACTTGAGGACCTTGCCACCAAAGTTTAACGCTACTAACTACGCTACGCTATTAATCTATTTATGTAGGATCATATCGAATAAATTACTATTATAATCAATATTGATTTTAATTATGCCATAGTATTCTTAAAAAACTTATTGAATTTAAATAAGTCTTCTTTTGATTTTATATAACAAATGTCAACGTTTGACAGTTATCAAGGCTGACAGCTGTCACAACCTGGGCTACAAATAAAATATTTATTTTTACATAGTTTTTAAAACTAAATATGGTGCGTCGAACAAGTTGACTGAGAACCTGCTCTAATTAAAACATGAAAACAAAAATATAACCTAATTAAAATTAACGTAATAATTAAAAGCAAATAGAAAGATCTACGCAAACAGCGATGCATTGCGATGTCATATTAAGAAGCAACAGAATAGAATAACTTGATAAAAGCCTGAGTAAGTAGACATTTAATTATAATAAAAAAAAACGCGAAATAAATGTTCTCTAAAAAATAATTCATTACCTAGACAAAAATAGTTCCCGGATATATTATTTGTTTTTCTAATTAAATATTACAACCGCCAGCATTTTGGTGTAAACATTGTAGCTATAAATAAAATTAAGATTCCTTTCTACTGTAATTTGCTACACCAATATTGTGTTCTTAGATAAATTCAAATACTATATTATTCCTTCTTAAGTATTGTGATCAAATTTATTGCGGTTCTATAAATAATTCGAAGGCAATCCTTTTTATTAGCACAATTAACAGAGATCACTCAAAATTATTACAGCACGAAATCCACCATGCCAAATAGGTACGCTAAAATAAATAGGACATTATTTCTCAATCTGGACGCCGTAGCTCTCGGGGCTCGCGTTCAGGAACAAGGTTGGTGGCAATGTGTTATAAAATAGGTGATTTAAAGCATTTTGAATTAAAAAAAAAAACAAGTGTGTAAAATTTAATATTACCTTAGAAATTTCAATGTTACCAGGCAATAGTGATAAATACATAATTATATTGATAGCTAAGTCCGACCCATATTAGATTTAGAATGACGTCATTTACAAACTAAACGTGTATGCAAAATTTCAGATCAATAAGTTGAGGAAACCACTGTTTTAATATTCAGTTGCAAGATTTGGAACAATGCTAGTAAAGTAAATTAAATAAAAGTTTGTAAAAATGGCCGAGCGCAAAACCAATTTGACAAATGCTGAAACGGCAACACAAAAGTGACCAAAATTCTAGGGATTTTACAACGTACCAGCACTATGCTTTACTAGGTATAAATATATTTATCGCGCAGCATCGCTGTTCGTGGGGTAACGCTAGTACTTGTCGCGCCGGTAGGGCTCCGGTGTTAGCGCAGTCTCGGTCTGCTGTAATTCGAGCGCATCCATTTCTTTGCACAACTTCCCTTCGCACACCTCCCAACTACACTTTTCCGTGTTGCACCGGTCTTAGCGTGTTGGAAACGGGAGATTACACTTAACAATTAATTAAATCCCTTCTTATAATTTAATCGATGGTTACTCATCATTATCCTCAAGCCTGGACCTAACGGCTTACGAAATTTCTAGAAAGTTCATACATAATTAATGAAATGCAAACAATAGGACTCTTATGTTTGTTTCAAAATTAGTAATGAAAATTAGTATTATATTTGTAGACATGAGTAAACGAAAAAGGTTAAGAATTAGAACATAGTGAATGTAAAAAAGAAATATTCACCTGTATCGTCACACTCCGGAGTGCATATAACAACTCTCTTGGTGCTGAAGCACTGCATCTGCAGCCTCGTCAATTTTGTACCGAATAGGAAATAACCTGAAAAAATAAAACATACTATTATTATCAATTTAAGTAATATACAGACAATTAGTAAATCCTTATAATTTGTTCGGAACCGGGGTCTGGTAACCCAAGTTGTTATTAGTTTTTTGCCTCGGGCGATTTTTGCGATTAACGTCTGACACTTCACGTCAGTCGTCGCACCGTTTTGGTTTGTTTGAGAGGTTATGCGGTTTGACCGGCTCGTAATATAATTTGTAAGTTAATTGTTATCAGTTCATTAAATACGCGTGGGTTTGGGCAACGGGACGAGATATTCCCCCTATTGCATTGCGGCCGCTTGTGATTGTCGTAAAGTTCAAAGTGCCGGTTTTGAATTGTGGGTCACTTGAGCCTGCTGAAATAGGGATGTGAAAAAATAATCGATTTTATTAAAAATCGATTAATTATCGATTATTTTTTCAATTTTCTTTTTAAATTCACATCCCTAGGCTGAACTAACGCTGACTTAAAGTGCAGGGTGCGGGTGGTGCGTTTTTGGAGACTTACTTCGCACGCACCATTTTGCACACAGTATTTAAGTTAGCTCAATGCACCGGCGCATTAAGCTGTGCTTGAGTATTGAGTTGACGCAAGGAATTTTGCTGATCTACCCATATCTATTTCACAGTGTTCCGACATCGATATTGTTGCGAAAGAAAATCATACTTGCAGTTTAATACATACCCGATAGAGACAAAAAAATTTGAACATATTTTTCTCTATCCTAAGGATATTAATATCAAGGCATTTCTTATCTCTTAAGGTTCCTGTCTTGGTCTATCGCTAGATTGAAATCTTTGAGCTCGGTTGAAAAGAGATCATGTGTAAGCATTGAGCACTAACCGAGCATCATTCCGAAGACAACGGCGAGCAACAGGTGCACGTTGTAGACCATCACGGCGAGCATGAGGAGGTAGCCGACAAAGTTGTGCACTATGAACACTGCAGACTGGTGCGCGTTCACCAACGTACTGGGAATCAATTACTCCAATATATGGTTAACATCAGGACAATAATAACGTACAAATTCGCCTAATATACTGTTCGTTTTAGGCTAGGATTGCCAGTTTTAGAATTTTGATTTATGCAAAACACACAATTTTTTATAGGACAGGGATACACAAGTGCGATTAACGTGAAAAATTATACTCTTATAGTAGATTTTTTTTTAAATTAAGTTAAAACCACAAATACCTATATACAAAATCGTTTATTGAACTCAAATCGTGACATTGTCATATTATTATGACCATTCTATATTCATTGTTTTAGAAGCAATGATGAACACAATGATAACGTGTACGGACATCGCGTCGATCGAAGTGATTTTGAATCCCTGCAATGAACCTGAGCTTTCAATGAAGGAATACATCGTGATAAAACTATACCATAACAGTACTTTCTAATGCCCGCTTGTCTTGCTAAAACAATTAAGATGCAAATCTGTCTTCAAGCAAAAATAGTTGAGTTCCGGCAGCTGCAGCTGAGAGCCAGTTCACCCACTAGGCTTACCACTAGCATGTTACCCCATCCTGGGCCACACCAGCTTTTTACAAGTGAGGTTGTGGCCAAACGCTGAACCGAAATGAATTCGAGACAAGCGAAAGATACTTTCAAGGATTTGGGACATGTTGTGTCAATTCGCTCTTTCGACTTAGTAAAGACATGACGTAACTAGGGTTGCCAATCCTACAATATAATATAGTACCCTACTATATAATATATTATCCCACAAACTTAGGCATTCGTTTAAATACAATGAAAATATAGTAGGCGAAACTACTATATTTTAATTTGATTTAAAAAATGAGGTAACATTATATAATCCAAAATTTTTAAGCGTAAAACGGAACGCAGGCTGCAACCTTTATCTCTTTCTTAACGAGACTAGATATGTCACTGTCAATGTGATTTTATGTCATCATCATCATTATCTGTCTATATACAGCAATAAAAAATATCTACTATATTTTTTCAGATGATAGCTTCGAAAATACTTTAATAGATATAAAAGAAATTGGCGACCCTACGCGTAACGATAGCTGGACTTACCGTATCTTTAACGAAGCCCACCTGCTGACCGGTTCTGAGTTTGTGTTGCGACTTGTGGTCGGTTCCATGTTACCTTGCTCTCTGCTACAAGAAATTATTGTATACATCATGTTATTATGTAGTACTTAACAAAAAGGTAGACAACCCTAAAATTAATAAATTTCCCTATTACCACATACTAATTGAACTTGAAGTTACACACACACACACACACACAGATTCCTCATACGTGGGAGCTTGTAAACCTTACATTCATCACTAAAACCATGCCAATTAAAATACATATTTTTTAATATTTAAATTAGTAACAAAATCTATTCTATCTACATTTCTACGATAAACGTCGTTGTTTGGTATTTTTGGCAACCAAGATTTATATTAAATTACACTAACCAGGACATACTATAAACTCTATAGTATAAACACACGTAGGTACACTGGAAAATAATGGTTTATAAAAACAAAGTTATTAAAGAAACTTAGCTTTTCGTAAAGGATTTCAAAACTCAACATTTTTGTATGCCTTTATGCATATATATACCCCGAAGGGTAAGGCAGAGGTGTACTAATGTATACCCAAAGTTCGCCGGGTATATTCTTGGTCTCATGGAAGTAATAGGGAGCGAGCTTATTGCAATTAAACGGGCACAAAGCCAATATCCGAGCTGCTATTGAGAATTGCAGAGAAAAACCCAATAACACTTTGCCTGACCTGTGAATAGAAACCAGGATTCGTATGATCGTCAAACTGTGACATGGATTGACATTTAAAATTATTTTAGTTGGGTATTATGAATGCTTAAATGGGTCAAATACCGTATGGTGAGATTGAGGCGATGTGAGGTTTTTATTAATAGTTGCTGTTCTTCATACACGAAATATACTACGTGGACGAAGTCACGGGCACAGCTAATCTATTGATATAGATGGACGCGTACGGAGCTGAAGGCGGTTGCTAGTGAACATTTGACTTTTATTTTTTCATTTTTTGCATCATTGTAGAATTGCAACTTTGCTACGCAAATTATTGATTAAAAATACATATTAACAATTCTTAACGAGAAAGAGAACCAACTTCATAATTTTGAGGAGTTCGCTGGTTTATAATCGATGCTGAAGGTCCAATACCAATTGAAATTGAAATGGGACTACCCTTGAGGTATCATCCCCTTTCCAACGAAAAAAAAAAATCATCAAAATCGATTTATAAACAATGAAGTCTAAAGATCCATAAAATAAATTATACAGTCGAATTGAGTGGAAGACGGAAAAAAAACCCATATTACACAGGTTTTGTTATCACATATGTATTACTTAGAAATCGTCATTACTTTTATTGCTTTTAATATTTTATAGTTCATAAACAATAGAAATAAAAAGTTGACCGGAGTGGAATATAAAAATATGGTTACAAAAAAAAACGATAAGATAATATATAGGTAGTTATTAGTAACGCTCAATTAACTAATTGCTATTTATTCGTTTGATAATACTTTATTATGCAGTATAGATAATAATGTTTTTTTTCTTTGGGAAAGAAGTGATGTGATACATTTTAAGGCTTGTTGTAAATTTCTGGAAACATACCTACCAAAGAAGAACAGTCAAATTTATTATTTTTTACACTTTACTAGCTGGCCCCACAGCTATTCTGCCCTTTTAGGTAGTCAAAAACTCTACAAATACGCCACCTATCGCTTTCAGGGCTAGCATGTCGAATTAAATTTTCAAAGCTGAGACGCCCAAATCAATTCACCTGCACATGCAAGCAAATGGCGATAGCGGGATGGTAGGGCTGTTTTGCCCGATCAAGTCGCGACCACCATGCATATGGTGAAAAATCCGTCATAGTGACTCGCTTTTGCGTGTCGCGTTTCGGGATAAGCCTGTGCATATCCAGCTATATTAATTCAGGCCGGAATAACAGCGGCGACCATCAGTGGCTTACGATCTTTCGGTGGTCGCCCTTGTTTTATGATTGTAGTGTGGTTACCATCAGAGACAATATCGTGAATTCGCCGTGATACAATAAAAAAACCGTCTCCATAAAAAAACAAAACGCGGTGTGCTTAAGAGCACACGACAGAAGTGAAAACTTCATCAAGGCGAGGTTAATAATACGAAATACAATTAGTCCACTCAAGCCGGCTTTACCCGAATGAGCGATACATAGCCGAGCGTGAAGGCTCACTCTCATTCAAACACTTACATCTACCAACTTGCATGGTGATTGCTCAAACGGTTTTAGTGTTTATCAATACCATATAAACCGTCCCATTTTTATATCTAATTAGCTGTGGCTTGTTAAATTTATTCAACAAACTCCCCGCCTCCAACGAAGTTATTCTAATCTACCGTATTTGCCTACAGCTTGCCAAATTGTTTGACGTACGCGGTTACTGCTTCGCTTCTTAGAATCATAGCGTGAAGTTATATAGCCTATAAATCTCTCTCAATAAATTGGCTATAGAATGCAAAAGAGTTCTCGGGAAAATTCTTGAAGTATAGATAGGTTAATCATTGAACTAAAATCTCAAGTATCAAGTAAGCAGCTAAGCCTAGTGCGGGGACCCCTGGTAATATTGTTTTGAATTGTGTTATGTAATAAACGTTATCTTATCTTAAGTGATGATATAGCCCAAAATGGTAACACGTAAGCCTTGAGAAGGGCTAGACAGTTCGACAGACTCAAACGCAGCTGTGGGAACATATTATCTGTGGGTGCTTGGCAAAAGACTTTCAACTTGTAGGTGATAGTCAGCCGTGTATTTCCATTACCATGCTATGGTTTCATCACAATGTAAGGTGAAAAGTAAGCCATTATCATAATCTATTTTTTTACTGGACTGCGAAAGAAGTGGATTATGTTTTTCGAGCATATGTATATGTTCATTTCTTTGACACGCTCTGTAGCCTAAACGGCTTGATGGATTTTATCTTACGAGGTGTCGTTAGATTCGTCTTAATCGTGGGAGTGATATAGGTTATTAAACATTTAAGTACAAGGTCTGATAAACAAATAGAAAGAAAAAAAAATAAAAAAAATAGGTCAAGTGCCTTTGTTGCAGTCGGGGTTTTTTTTGTTTCCATTTTAATAGTTTTGCTTGTCATATTATGTACTTACTCTAATTTTTTACTGGACTGCGAAAAAGGAGGATTATGTTTTTGGAGCGTATGTATGTCTATTTCTTTGGCACGCTCTGGTGCCTAAAAGGGCTCGATGGATATTTAGCATACGAGGTGTTACATCGTTAAATTCGTCTCAACTATGGCAGTGACATAGGCTATATAATATTTAAGTACGACGTCTTAGAATCAAATAAAAAGCAAAAATAGAACAAATTTTTTTTTTACTCGAGTATTATTGTTGCAGTCGAGTTTATTGTTTCCTTTTAAATAATTTAACTTGTTTTATATTCTATTACTAAGCGTGATTCTACAATTTATTTTATTTTTAGGAGAGTCTAAGAACTGTAGTTACTGCCCAGAAATGAAGATAACTGTTACCGACAGGTCAAATCAAAATATAAATTACCAGGTATTGTATTTAGGCATACATTTCTAAATAAAAAATTACTCTATACACTTTAGGGCCTAAGAAGGCTCTTACGATTGTCAAAGCACTACCACCGATTTGGAAAACATCCCGATTATCGAGAAGAGCATGAAAGAAACTCGATCGGGTTTATCTTTTTTTTACTGTACAAATATTTTTCACGGTTAATTATAATTTAGTTGTTAGTTACATATTTATTGGATGCACAGAGAACGAATCACTTCCAGAAATCACCTTTCACCTTTTGACATTGAAACCGGATTGAACGAGCTTGAATAATCTCGAAACTCGACACATCAAAGTAAGTAATTATGACAGGGTTTTCGCCATGCGAGTAGTGGATACTCTACTTGCATTGGGCATAGCATAATACCGAAGAGGCTTTTTATTAAATTGTAGACATTATACGAGAAACCTTGACACGGTTGAACGCCTTTCACAAAATATAACATTACGTGAAATCGAGTTTAATTACTTGGGCGAGCACACCGCGCCGTGCCCGCGCCTTTTCACTTTCATTACCTCACGTGGAAATGTAGGTAATTAATAAATCCTGTAGTTCTATACAGATACATCTATAGACATGTAACTTTTCCAAATTTCCTGTTAAGCATGTAATAAAATTGACCACGGGTATGACTTAAAATTATTATTTTTTTGTCTGTTTTGTACACTGGTAAATTTTTGTACACGGAGTTGTTTTACTGACCTGTAACGGGGAGTATATATATCATTTCGCAATTAATAGGCTTTAAAAAAATATTCAAATATTACTTTTAGAAATCGTATTTTTTTTAAACTTATTCTCAACAAATTGTCATGAAATTTTGTACAGGGGAACTGCATGACGTTCCGTAATTGGTAAAATTATCAATTATATTCTCAGAAATCATAAAATATGCCTAAAATTAAAAAGAAAAAATAATGACGGAGTTACCCCGGGCACAGCTACTATCTTATATTTACCCAAAACGATCAATTTCCAGTTCAATTTTTATTTTCTCTTTACTTAAGGGGCTTTTACAGTTGGTGTATGCCCCAACGGAGCATATCCAAATTCAACAAAAAAACAACATAAAATTCTACAGTAAATAACTAAACAAAAAGTACTACATATTTTTATCCCTTATTCTATAACTATTAACAATAAAGTTCCACATCATACCAGCCACAAATTGAATATTTTTTTATTCAAACTCGGCAAACTATATGAAAAAAAAAACAACTTCAATGATTCTGAGGAGTTCCCCGGTGTATCTTCGAAGTCAAAGGTTCAATGCCAATGAAATTAAAACGGGTTTCCTCTTTTCAACAACAAAAAAAAAATCATCTAAATCGGTACATTACACAAAAACATTATGGCTGGCTGGCTATGCATAAAAAAATATACGTTCGAATTGAGAACCCCTCGTTTTTTTTAAGTCGTTTAATAAAATAACAGTAAGTTCGATTTCAACCAAAAAACATTGCACTTGTATTGTTTTAAAATAACCGTCGCGATTTACTGGCATTTTTAATTTACCAGTACCAAGAACACTTTCCAGTTTTGGTAAGCGTTTTGGGGATTACATAAGAGCTTCAATATATAACGCCATCCTTAAACACTGCAGTACTCTTAAAGATTGTTCAATATATGAAGCAAAAAAACTAATTTTTGATTTGCTGCTATCGTTAAATTACGCTGAGAGAGAGACGCTGGTTAAAGTACCCTAACTTTTAAGTTTTTGAATCTCACTGTATAGCGTTTTGTTTGGTTTTCCTTAGTTTTTATTTTATTTTCAGTTTTGTTAAGTATATATAAGTAAATATATTTATTTAATTCTATTTTAAGTTTTGTAGGTTTAATATGTTTAGTAGTGTAGGTTGTATATAGTTTATCTATTATTAAAAAGAATATTGTGACATACAAAAGGTGACAGATGTGTCAAATATTAAAATGAATTGTAAAACTAAAGAAAGGACATGTAACTAAGAAATATAAACTTTTAATGTCGTTTCTTTGTTTACAGGTTGGTTAATTAACATGATATTATTATTTAGTGTATATTAGTATAAAATATTAATTCATTATTAAATTTAATGAAATAAAACTTTGTTTACAGAGCAACGCTTACAGTTTATTTCACATGTCGAAGTAAATGACTATAGACGTCTTATATATATTATATATATATATATATAACTCTCTCTAGTTTAACCCACGTAACTTTGTGTAGGTACAAGTTTTCAAGAGTTGTAGTCTACATTAGCAATGATTTTACCATTAACGCACTGTGTATGTATGCCTGTCTATACAGAAACATATTATGCCGTTATGCGGTCCCATTGTTCCATGACGCATCAAACATGTGGTCGAACAATAAGAACACAATTAGTTACGTTGTCAGAAAACAAAACTGATGAAGATCCTTCTATGTCAATATTTTTTACAGTGGTAACTGAGTGGAGGAAAGCCATCGACTAAGTTAGCTCCTGAATGTGTGGCATTTAAAAAAAAAATCTTTTATAGGTTTAACGTTGTGGTGACACTCCTATAGGTGCTTGGCGATTTGGAAATTGAGGATGGTTGCTAGCCAGGCGGGCATTAGAAAAAGCCCTCCCGCCATGCTATGGTTTCATCACGATGTTTTCTTTCGTCAAAAGCTCAGGCTCATTGCAATGATTCGAACTAACTTCGTTCGACGCGATGTCCGTGCACGCTACCACAAACAAAAAAGAAACTGACGACTGCGGAGTGATAACGCACTAGTGCTTGAATCTAACACGACACTCATCTTCTTCTTTTTAGAGTGCTTCTACAACTAGTGAAGGTCAGCAGTCAGCTCTACAACGACAAAGCGAAAAAGTACGTCGACATTAGAACTCTTTCTCCATTCTGGGATGTTACGCAAACATAATTTTCTTCTACGGCCGGATTTATTACCCCAGCAAGTGTTCCCAACATTTCGTGATCATCTATCTACCTAGCGACTTTAGCCGGCAACGTAGTTTAGGACGACCTAAAACCAGATGAATCAATGACCTGCGAAATGTTGTTGGAAGTGACTGAATGTGGAAAGCCGAAGATCAGATCCGATGACGAACTTTGGGAAAGACCTATGGTCAACAGTGGACTGTAAAGGATGAAGATCATTATGCTAAATCGGCCGTATAAAAAAAGTGGTAGAAATAGGGACGCTATAAAAAAAGACGTTTGTGATTGGTTATACAAAGTTATAAGGTGCAGTGACCACTTCATATTTGATAAGACTAAAAGCCTATTCATATCGTTACCAAGCAACTGCATACAAATCTAAAATATCGGGCAAGTATTGAGTAGAACTGGAACCAGAGGTGATCACCTGAGATATATGTGATTTACGGTGGTTGAAGTTTTTGCATTGTATAACTTTGAGTTGGTGTACCAGGCGGTTTTGATGAACTGATTGCTTGAGTGATAGTGTCCTACCATTTGAGGCTGCCACACACACATACATACAGTTCACTCCTCAAACACAAATACTTCACAATCTGCAGTCCAAGTCGACGGGGCAAGCTCAAGGTCACCGCCCGCTCCTGACGAGGTGAGCCTCTTATTTTGTTATTACAATAATTACTGTGTATCGCAGCAATAGTTTCGAGAGGGATTGATTCGCGATTGATTGAATTAAGGGCCCAGCACATATTACGCGAACCTTCTCGAACACGGATTTATTCATTAATTTATGCTAAAAACAACCTTTAGTGCTAAACAACATTTTAGGTGCCCGGGAAATAATAGCCTATATCTTTTGATAATCGATCAATGAGTGGGACTTTTAGCATGAAAGGCATTGCGTTAACCTTAAATCTTAATTATTTTACAGTAGTACCTTAGTAATTAATATTAGTTTCAACGTTATAAGTCGAGGTGTTTTCGAGAAAAGGGCTTTTGAAAAACAGACAGATGAACGGACAACAAAGTGATCCTACAATTGTTCCGTTTTTTATTTCGGGTAAGGAACCTTAAAAATATTGTCACGCACCAGAATATATTGCTTATTATAATATTAATACTGTTTATTATAAAACACAAAGGTAGGTATATCAACATTTCCTTACAATATTTTCTCACAATAGCTCAAGTGATGCCATTGTTTCTGTTTTGTTTACAGCTACAATGTGTGGGGGAATAAATTTCTGTATGACATCAAATTAAAATAATGGAGAAAACGAACACATGTACCGACAGCGGATTCTTTAGTCGCATTAATTAAAACTATGTAAACCAAACAACTGACTTAATAATGAATATAATATGTATTACTTCTTAATATAACTCGTACTCAAAAACTACTGAACAGATTTTCATACGGTTTTGTTCAATGGAATGATTCATGAGGATGGTTTAGCTGTATATTTTATTAAAGGTTTTGTGTAAATCGATGATTGTTGAAGATGTCGGAAAGAATCTTCCCGATTGGGAGCTTTACTGGCGTGCGCCGCGTAAACCAATACAGTTATCTATATTACTTTGCTATCGGTGTGTAGCTGTGGAGCGTTGCTAGTAATTTAATTTAGTAAGAATAATTCATCTTTAGAATTTAAGAGTAATACTGTGGGCAAAAAATAGTAAGACTTTTTAATTTAAATTTCGCGCGAAAACCCATTCGTCGAAATATTTTTTTTCTAGGTTGGTATGACTGTCAGTGAGATCTGTGCTAAATTTCGAACCAAAATAATCGTTAGTATTTAGTATACACTTGTCTTTTTTAAGTACAAAAAGTGTATTCGGCGATTTTTACAATGAGTAATTAATCAACAAAGAAGTTCCAT
Source organism: Saturnia japonica (assembly GCA_033032175.1). Classification (NCBI taxonomy): domain Eukaryota; kingdom Metazoa; phylum Arthropoda; class Insecta; order Lepidoptera; family Saturniidae; genus Saturnia; species Saturnia japonica. The sequence goes on along the minus strand of CM065307.1, from coordinate 22,244,150 downwards.
TAAATTTTGTGTGCGGAATCAAATTCCTGGTGCCGAAACGTTCACAATGTTGCAAAAGGCCTTCGGTGATAATTGTTTGTCGCGAGCAACTGTTTTCAATTGGTACAAATTATTCAAAGAGGGTCGAGAACGCGTTGACGACGAACCACGTCCAGGAAGGCCATCAAAATCAACTGATGATCAACACGTCAATAAAATCAAGGAATTGGTGCTTGAGAATCGATGATTAACAGTCAGAAATCTTACTGGCATCGTTGGATTATCGGAAGGATCAGTGAAAACCATTTTGAAACATCATTTGGGCCTAAGAAAACTGAAAGCACGATTGGTTCCAAAATCACTCAATTATTTTCAAAAACAACGTCGCGTTGACCTCTGTGAAACAATGCTTTCCGACTATCAAGACAAAATGAAACTGGAGATGAGACTTGGATCTACGCTTATGACCCGGAAACAGACGATCAATCGGCCGAATATCGTACCAAAGGTGAGCCGAAGCCGAAAAAAACACGTCAAAGCAATTCAAAAATCAAGGTTATGTTGACAGTTTTCTTCGATTATCGAGGTGTGGTGCACTCCGAATTCCTTCCGACCGGCCAAACTGTCAACAAGGAATATACTATTTCAGTGTTAGGGGTCGTCTGCGCGAAGCTATTCGTAAAAAGATTGCACCACGATAATGCACCGGCGCATACTGCATTAACTATTCGTGAGTTTTTCGCCAAATTTTCAACCAATATTGTGCCGAAACCACCGTATTCGCCTGATTTAGCTCCGTGTTATTTCTGGCTATTCAGCAAACTCAAAGGACCGCTTCGGGGAAATCGTTTTGAGTCAATTGAAGACATTAAACGTGAATCGCTACGCGTATTGAAGGCTATTCCGGAAATTGACTTTAACAACTGTTTCGAGGGTTGGAAGAAACGTTTGCACAAGTGTATTAGGGCCAGGGGGGATTACTTTGAGGGGGACGAAATAGATTTGGAATAATAAATTAAAAATTTTAAAATTATGAACTAAGTCTTACTATTTTTTGCCCTAGGTAGTATGTGAATTGTATGAGACGATAATTTTCCAGACATCCTCGGCAACGACGCGACGTACCTAATGGAATCATAATTGAATGACAACTACCATCAGCTATACTTCTATAGTAATTTATAGAAACTCTTTCACACTTCACATTGGCAAAACTGCCTACACAGTCAGAAAGCCAAAAAAACGACATTCTATACTGTATAATGAGGTTAAAAATTTTGTACGTTTGTAAGAGGTAATCTCTAGAATTACTGATCCTATTCTAAAAAAACTTTCACTAATAATAAATTACGTTATTCCTGAGTGCTATGAGATATTTTTTATTGTTATTAAAATTTATATTGTACATGGTTAAAGCGAGAGAAGTTTGTAAGTTTGTAGGAGGTTATATATACGAGTATATCTGGATCTACTGAACCGATTTTTGAAGTTTTTCACTAATAGAAAGAGGCTATATTTTATTGTTTTAAAGTTTTACATTGTAACCAGTTGACACCCGCGACATCGTCTGCGGTGTTTGTTATATTAACACCACGGCAACAAAATACATCGATGAACGCGTAGTGCGTATGAAAATCGTAGTTTCTAAACTTCAAATAATATTTTATTAAATGAAGATATTTTTAGATAAGGACCATGTATATAAAGAATAAAAAAAATTAAAAATGGGGTCACAATCTATCGAGTCGTTTTTGCGTGATGCGCGCATAACGGCAAACCCTTATCATTTTATTTAAGTAGGTATACAGTGTGTATTAAAAACCCCGTCGGATCCGTGAAGCTATTATTAGGTATGGAGATTATATTCTGTTTATATTATCTATCTCAGATTATAAGTAAAAAAAATTACCCTGATTAAAATATTTAAAAAAAAAATTTAAATAAGGAAACTTCCATGGCAATACAGGCGGCGTGGCGCAGGGTACCACCATACGATCAAACGTACCGCAGCGAAGCGCCGGGGCAGGCGAAGGTGTTATCACGTTGTAAAAATTTGCAAAATTTTATGGAAACAAACTAAATATGTTAATTTTAAATCGTTATAATATTTTTATTTTCATAATAAATATAAAAAAATTATATATTTTTTTGATAATGTCATTGAGGTACCTATATACCCTTTTCGGATTCGACGGGGTTTTAATACATATTGTATAATTTACTAGCTGGTGCCAGCGACTTCGTATGCGCAGAATTAGTACTTCGAGTAGCTTATCCATCTACACAAACTTTGCTGCGTTTATAATATTAGAAGGATAAGGATCAATTTGCTACTAACAAATGTGCATTACAATTAAATTATCAATTTTTATTGTATTTATGGTTCACTATTTGGCGATAATGGCTTACACATAAAAGATAAATATATGATGTCGCGAGCTTTTTTGTAGGACTATTTAAGATAAACATTTCCATTGTACATTAAATACGCGTAACTCATGGTATTTGCAGCGCACGTCAGAATAGCTCGCATTTTTTCCTACTTACTTGACACTTATCGTTACATTTTGGACAATTCAAACATATCTTTATAAAAATTATGGACTATGTGTTATTCTAATGTATAAGCTATATTATTGTAGTTTCATTAAAATCGATTTAATAGTTTTTGTGTGAAAGAGTAAGAAACATCCATCCATACACACAAACTTTCGCGTAAATATAATATTAATAGGATTTAAACAAATCACAAATATTTGTTAATTTGAATATAAATTTTTATGTTTGTAGTAGGTACTTTAAGAGTAGTGAGTCGATTCTGGAAGTTATTTCACTGATAGAGAGCTTTTTTTTTTTTTTAACCTGGAGAAACACATCATGGGTACACACCCGCCCGGGGGGACGAGTGGTTATGGGAGACTCCTACTCACTAAAACTCCACGGTGTACCATCCGCCGCCATACTGGGGCGACGCGGGCACTGCGCTGGCATACAGCCGCGCCGCCCCGCCTAAACTGGGCCCCGGCCTAAGTAGGAGACGGCTCAGTACACCCTAGCCGTCTCCTCCGTCCGCCGAACCTGTGCAATGAGGGGACGGGCCCCCCGACCTGTCTCCTCTGGTTCGGCTAGGGTGGCGGGAGTTGGCGGATGAACCGCCTCCTCCTGCCACCCGTTCGTCTTTGACGGAGAGGGCCGCTTAAGGGATCCCCCTCGCGAACCCTCTCCGCAGCCTCCTTCTGCGAGATAACGTTCTCGCAGAAGAAGGCCATCGCCGTCCATGCCCTCTCACCGCCGAGCATGGCTCTCACCACACTCGGCAGCGAGAGATCTTCACCAATGACTGCGGCCAGAGTGCGACGCTGCTCCCCCCACGCCAAGAGCACCAAGAGTGTGCTGCGCCGTATCCTCCGCACTGATAGAGAGCTACGTTATCCCTGAATAACATAGGTTACTTTCTATTCTTATTAATATATTTTACATTGTTATTAACGCGAACAAAGTAGCAGGCGCGGCGGTTTGCTACTTTGAATAAATTTTGCAGAACACGTCTCCGACAAAGTATTGCAATGAAATCATCAAGCTCAGAGTAGAACGTAAATGATAAACAAACAGCTCGCGACGAAAGTGTTAGGTGCAAATATTCATTATTAGCATATTCCACATGTTTTGTTTTTAATATTGAAACAAAACGAGATAAATAATTGAGTAACTTATACCTATAACGTGTATAACTGGTACTACAGGCGTCCATACAATCTAATTCAATAATTTACTATATAATTAATAATTTTTAACTTAAGTTTTTCTTTGTTATATATTTTATATTGAAGTAGCTGTGCCGGCGGCTGAGCTCATGCGGACTACACAATGCCGCTTATTTTAGTGATTATAATTATATACTCTCGCTGACTTTTTGTAGGTCTTTTTAAGATCTTCGATTATTTTACTATTTTAATTTGATATATTACATCTCTTGTGGTTTACTCAGCGTAAGACATTTTAGCGCTGCAAAATCGTCGGTTTTTCCGTATTTATTTTTTATTTTGCGGAATCCTAATTCTTTTCCTAAAACAAAAGTAGCCTAATTTACTCCTTATAACATCAGCTATTTGCCAGTGAAAATCCCGTCATAGTCGGTCCAACCTAGGGTTGCCACCCGTACTATATTTATATAGTATCGTACTATATTTTAGTTAATTGTACTACAGTCAAAATCTGTTATAACGACATCGAAGGGACTGCTCATATCCAGTCGTAAAAACCGATAGTCGTAACAACCGGTGATGTTTAATGTGTATCGTGCAAGTATGTATATACATATTATAGAAAAATAATATAATACGAAAAATACTATATTTTCATCGCTAATTTAACTGTTGTGCTTATTACCCGACTGTGAAAAAGAAGGGTTATGTTTTTCGAGCGTATTGTATGTATATTTATTTCTTTGGCACGTCTTATATGTGGGAGTGACATAGGCTGTATAATACCCAAGTACGACGTCTGGAAATCAAATAAAAAGCAAAAATAGAAAAATATTTTGTTTGTCGTGTTTTTGTAGTAGTCGGGTTTTTTGTTTCCTTTTTAATAATTTATTTTATATTCTTTTGTTAAATGAAAAAGAAGGGCAAATTATCATTGAAATTTACTTTCATTTTGTTTGAAGTTTCTAGAAGGAAATAATAAAGGGTATCTCAGAATATTTTTCGTTTTTAGATGTTAAATAAAAAACAAAATATCAATTAAATCTCGTTTTATTTTATGTTAATTTAAAGAGCAATTCTTGAAGTTTATTTGAAAAACAACCGTTTGCAAATGCGCACTATTCATTTGTTCACACTCATTTAATCTGTAGCTAAAATTTTCAATACCTCGCTGGAGCATTGCTCTTGGAATAGAGTTGATTTCTTCAGTGATTCTTTGCTTCAAAACATTCAGGTTGGGTGGCAATGGATTGTAAACTTTGCTTTTTAGGTAGCCCCATTGGAAGAAATCAGCAGGCGTTAAATCAGGTGAGAATAATAAAAGGTAAATCCAAGAGCGATGCTCCAGCGAGTTATTGAAAATTTTAGCTCCAGGTTAAATGAGTGTGAACAAATGAATGGTGCGCATTTGGAAACGGTTGTTTTTCATAAATAAACTTCAAGAGTTGCTCTTTAAATTAACATTAAATAAAACCAGATTTAATTGATATTTTGTTTTTTTATTTAACATCTAAAAACGAAAAACATTGAGACACCCTTTATAAACATTTTAGGTGTTTACAATATTATGAAAAAATTTAAAGTACGAATAGAACAGCGCAAAGTGGATCACTTATTTGGATATACACATACAGAAAAATGGATAAAATAAAATAAAAATCACATACATGAGCCCTGAAAAAATTTCACTCATTTTTGGGCAGTTACTCAATAATGATTGAAAATAAATGTGTATTTTTTTTTTTTCAAAATTTCGCAAAGATACTATATATTTTGCAGTTTTTTTTAAAAAACTATATTTTTCCCAAAAGAAAAAATTGGGTTTTTGTTTAAATTAGGTGTACTTAAAAGCTGTTATTTTGCCCTGCCATTACAAACAGATACTTCAATTTTATTTATTTATATACATAATGTATGTGGAATACGAAAATATACTAACAGTTAATATTATAATCATTATAAGTAACTGAGACTTACCTATCACATAGTAGGTTTCGGCGTTCATCTGATCTATATGGGTACAGTCGCTTCAGCGCTTCGCGTTGTACTTTCGCTAAATACACCTACGAAAATATACATTCTGATACATATACAAGTAAACGATCTCAGAAAGGAGGCGGTAAGCAGTGTGATACGGGTGACGCAGATGAAATTTAAACACTGCTCGCTGTGACAGGAGGAGCACCGAAAATGTAGCGAAAGACCATTAAAACTACAACACAATTTTTAACAGGAAAGAAAAGCAATTTCAATGATCTTGAAGATTCCCCTGATGTATCTTAGGTCCAATGCCAATGAAATTAAAATGGGACCAACCTTGAGTCCGGTTAAATAGGATGTTGATAGGATAGGGGATAAAAGTGTTTTGACGTTTATAAGTGCCTTCTTAGGGCCTAAATTGAATAAATATTGTTTTAATTTTAAGTTAATCTTTCAAATAGTAATTATTGCTACAGAGGAAAATAATATTACATTTTTCTTTTTTATATAGTAGCTCGGCACTTTGACGGTACTGTCCCTGATGGTAAGCACAGCACAATCCAAACACAACGGCGACCACCGAGAGATCTAAATCCATCGACGATCGCAACCGTCAAGCCGGTCTGCATTAGTATAACTGCACGTTACGCTTAAAGGGCTTAATGTCGTAAGGAGAGAACACACTGGCCGGGAGAGGGTTCCACAGCTTCACGGTATGACAAAGATAAGTCAAAGAGAACTTTTTAGTTCGTGCCGAGATGGAGGTTACACCTTAAAAATGTAATAAAAATGATATATAGTAAGGACTATAAAAACCATTCCAATCAAAACCCGCATTATAAATTACTACCAGTGGTTTTATTCGTGTTAAATTTATTCAACCAACTCTTCACCGCGTCGCTACTAACGCGGCCGTGTGTAACTTTAACATTGTTCTCACTTGCCAGATTGTTTCACATTCATGATTATTGCTCCGCTCTATATAGTCATAAAATAAATAGGCTATAAAAAGCATAAAGAGTTTTGCAAATATGACTGGTAATTCCAGAGATTAGCACATTCAAAGAAACAATGTCTTAATATTATTAAGCATGGTCGCCACTCGCCTCTAGCATTTGTATGTATTTACTCAATGCCAACACATACCTTTGAACCTTCGAAGAGCAGAGCGACGAAGAATAACGCAATCCAAGTGAGAGCGAATGCCCACCGCGTGCTGATGTCGAGCCCAGGAAACAGGAACTCGCCGAGGTTATATCCGAACCACATCCACATGTGCATCGTGGAGTATCAAAATTGACACCTAAGTGAAATGTTTATATTAAATTAACAACAGAAAGAACATCGCATGAATGTTCTTGGCGGGACCTTGTTCTGTCATATGCCGGTTTTTAGTTTAATTCATAAAAAACCTGTTTATCTGAGTTTGTACATACATTTAATAAACCACAGCTATCTATCTATATACAATTAATAAAATTGAAGTGTCCCTTTGCAATGTCAAAATAACAGTTTTTTACTAAATGCATATTATGGAAGTATATACGATACGTATAGCAAAAGTTTATCGGTTGGACCGATTTAGACGAGAGTTTCACTGGCAGATATCTGATTTTTTAAGGAGTAACTTAGGTTACTTTTATTTTAGATAAAAAAATTAAATAATATAATAAGCATTTTTAGCTTTAAAATAACCGGCGGGCGACCGCCGTCGGTGGAAGCATTGTCACCAAGATACTGAAGGCATTCTGTAGTCCAAACGAGCAGAGACGCGGGCACAGCTAGTAATTAAATAAAACATTAATCAATTTGAAAGTGATTTAAATAAGATAAACGTCCTGCCGCCATTTTGTCTCAATTTGCATATGTATATTTAATTGTTAGAATAGAATACGTGTAAAGTATTTAATTAAGTTAGATTGAAGCTCATAATCAGTCAAACTTAGATTAATGATTAGTTTTTACTGTCCACCAGCGCACAGTAATAATAATACCAGTCTGTAAATATTCTATTACAATGTAAAACCCACTTCCTGAATAAAGAAATCGGCTTAAATTTATATTTCAGCCCATGACGTATCGGCGAGTTTTAAATACCGAGAAATCTATAAAACTGGCTTTCCATAATAGAGCATGGTACTGCGAGAACATTTCTTGAGACTGGTTTGTTTTTTAAGGTTCATGTATTCCCCTACACCATCAGCCAATAAATGTACCTACTATTTGGTTGCTAGCCTAGCATAGACTTGATTGGATCTCTAGATTTTCCACTTGTCCTATATAGAAGCAAGTACAAGGAGTATTTAATAACATTTCAGACTCCCAAGTCTCCTCAACCGCATGCATTACATTGCCTAACATCAAAAGAGAAAAAGTGCGCTCAGGCAGTAATACCCTATTCATGACTGGCAATGACCCTTGAGTTAAAAATGCATCATAATAAAGAAAGCATTAAACCCTGTCCAGGAGAAATTTCGTCGCGAATCATCTCGCGCGTAAACGCGCGCACGTCTCGTCCGGAAAGAACGTTTAATGCATTAACATTTGGGGATGGATTCAGGCAGTATTTAATAAGGATTTGGACAAACCGGCCAGTTGTGGCTAACTTATTATCGCTAAAAAAAACGAAGAGTAGAAAGTACTTCGTACATCCAATTCTTCGCGATAGAATGAAAGTAGTAATCTATGTTTGTAACTTTGTATCCAAATTGAAGACAGCGTGAGAATGGTATTCAACAATTTCCTTTTCTTCAGAGTCATCTTTATCTGAAAATATTATAACAAGATCTTACCAAGCTCTTCGTTTTAATATTTTATTCCCGTATGCAGAAGAATCCATATGCCATATTGCCGGTTTTTTTTATTTATTTAATTTATAAACATTTTTGTTTAGTAATTTTTTCGCTCCATTTTTCTAAATAAGTACACTCGCTGGAAGATCGCGCATGACCTGGACGCAACCAAGGAGTCTCTAGTCTAGTATCTCGGCTCGCGCTAAACGCTCGCGTTATACGCGCAAGTCAAGAGCCTGGTTTACTACACACGATTTACGCGCGAAACTTATACTCGCGCAATGCTTGTGAACGCGATGTATAGAGCTCAAATACCTTGCCGAAGCACCCGCCAAGTCCACCCTCTTCTGCGGCAACTCAAGCCTAAATTCGTTCCCTTGGTGTGGACCACTTGAGTGTAGCAGCCACTCGCGAGATACATTGACACTGCACTTGAATTCACTAGCAACCAACCGACACCTTTACACTGCACCCCACAAAAGTACAAAGTACTGTAAGGGATCTTTTTTTTTTGTACTAGTTAGATAAAAATTAACAGATCACTAAATACATGTAAATATATAGTTAGTTAGCTCGAATTTTTACAGAAAGGGAAATTAGTCAGTTCGCGACTTAATTGCAACTTACAGCAACAGCCCAAGCCAAGGTACGGCCACTTTAGCACCCTTGAGCTTGTTGCCACGCTCTCGTGGCTGAGTGCCTTCAGCGCTAGCGCCCAATCCAGCTGAGGCTGTAAAAGCTGTCTGAGGCTCGAGTTTTCTTAGGCCCTTATGGCCAATAGTATAGTCAGTTCACAAAAAAAAAACCATGCCGAAGCGTGTATGAATTCGCGCGAGATGATTCGATGCGTAATTGCTCCTTCTGGACAGGGTCTTAGAAATTGTACTTCTTTGAATATCACACTCAATATATAAAGCTTTCACCATGGTACGCACTGGTACAGAAACAACTATGGTTGATATTATGAATTATTTAGTAGATATTTATGATCTTAGATGTTGCTAAAGCAATAAAAAAATACAGTACTCTATCCACATAGACAGAGTGAATTATAATGGAAATGTATAGTCATGTTTCAATTTAAGACCACATTGTCAATGATCAAAAAGGAAGGTTGAGTAACACAAGTGGTGATTGTATTTTAAAACTGACCTTGTAAATAAATTCCTTCTGCACATTAATTTACTTTATTTGTGATTATGTAATAATCCATGTCCCAGTGTAAGTTTACCATACAATCTAACATTTTTCTAGATATAAAAATTCAATATCTGAGAGACCAAGCTGCACTCAGTTTCTTAAAAAAACGCTTAACTAGGTAAACTTGTAATATAAAACCTTATCTAAACACAAACCAATTGCATTATATATATACACATATATATATATATATATATATATATATATATATATTATATATATATGACACTATAATTTATTATATTCATTGTTAAATTTAAATATGATAATAATTGCACATTATGAATTGTATGAGCTTCTATTAATATGCCATCAAAACTGTGACAGTTGACTCACATGGCATATTTTATTTATTAATAATAAATTCATTCAACAAAAATAACCACAACTTACATGTTGTTTGTTGTCTTTGCTATCAGAAGTATGACAATGACTCAACAACTCTAATAGAATGGAAATGTTGAACATATGTATCTGCACTACTTGAAAAACTGATAGGTCTGTGTTATTATAAACATAGCTATGAACAATGGTGTAAACTTATTAGTCTCAATACAAAGACCAAAATTATTTTTCAATGGTACTATTGTTATTAACAGTTAACTAAAAACATTACACAAAACCAATGTTATGTCTGTGTGACTAACTCTAAATGTGCCACTAGGCGCTACTAAGCAGAAACCTAATTTCTCAAGCTCACAAAAATATCTTATATAATAATTTTCTTGTAGGTATGTGATTGACACAAAATAGTAATAATAATTTTAATTGGATATTTTATTTGATAAAGAAGAAACACTAGGCAGTGTGGACCCAATACATGCATAAACTTAATTATCAAAGAGTTCAAGTTCTTATAAAGAAAACCGGCAAATAATCTAGCAACTTATTTTGCTCTACATATTATTTCTTTTAGATCAATTGATGATATTAAAAAGTGTCACTTATTATCAATTTTGATAACAAACACTATTAATACATTTTTGTTAAAATATTGTTAATCTGCATATTAATTTAAGTCTACTTGCAAATATATATATAAAAGAATAACTAACTGACTGACTAACATCAACACAAAGCCCAAACTACTGTGGCTAGGGCCATCAAAATTTACAGGTTGGTTCCTTTTACACTATAGGTGAGCACTAAGGAAGGACCTTTAGGAATTCAACACCTAAACTGGTGAAAAAGAGGATGAAAGTTTGTATGAAAATCTGTCATTTTTAAGATAGATATATGAAATTTGGTATTTAGCAATACAGTTAGAAAAATTCATATTATATGACACTAGTGAACTTGCGGGAAAAGGCTTAGTAATACATCAATTTTATTTATTTTTTTGGACCCCTTTCGACCAATGCACTTAAACAATTATAAAAAAAGAAAAGAAAATACAGATTAAATGTTAAAATGCACTAGGCCTTTTTCACAACATACACTAGTAGAGGTAAATATTTGAAAATAATACTATTTGTTTTAACAACTTTCAGGTAAATCAGAATAATTACAAGTTATGTAAAATATCTAGATATTAAAAAATTTAAAACATATAATAATAATATAATAAAAGTCTAATTTATATAAAAATGTGGAGTAGATGAGTGTTAAATTTTTCATAACATTTTTCTGAATTATAAAAATATGGAGAAGTAAAGAAGAACAAATTAGTTCTAACTTACACTCTTCTGCTGCTAAGTTACCAGATCCTAGCATTTCAAATAGGGACTTAATTTTTTTAATAATAATAATCTAAACAATTAAGCAGTAACTTTCATAATTGTTTTTCGCATTCTGCTTGATTTTTAACGGCACAATTTGAAATAGAGATCTAAGTATATATCTCAATAAAATATTATCGCATTTACCTTTATCCAAACAGCACACGTTGTATCATTGTAGTCGACATCAAATAGATATATTCCATTTCTGTTTACCAACTGCCCATTTGATATCTCACGGCACCAACATTATTATCTAACACATTGATAATGTAATTAGAATGTAAATAAATGCTTCAGATTATAAATAAATTGATAAATAATATGTAGCACAAGTACACCACAGATACGATTTTATTCAAGTTTGTTATTAAATTACACGTAGCTAAACATATTTGTTTTGCGTTTTTGACAAACATTAGAGGAAAAAAAATTATTTTGCGTTTGTCCTTTACTATCCTCAAAATAAAAATTAAAAAAAGGTAAACCGGTTGACAAATGACAATCACATAACCATAGACAAACACATGCCTTTGGTTATTTGTCTATGATTACAGGTGGTATTTGATAGAGGTGGGCGATTATGAATAATTTACAAAATCAAGATATTTGAATTAAAAGAAGGGACATCTTATAAATATTTAAAAAAAAGGTCGTTCTGGTCGTTTAGTAACGTATAATGGAGTCTTTGATGTATTACCCAGAGGTGGGCGACAGTGAAAAGCTAAAAAAGGTCATGCAGTCGTAAACAAAGTTGTTTACGAGAACACATTCAACAATTAGCTAAAAATGGTCGCGCAGTCGTAAACTAATTAGTAACCTAGCATTAGCAATTACTCATGGTACTTAGATTATGAATGATCACTCATCATTGAATTACTAATATTAGTACATTCTAATCGTACTACGAATATGAATTATCAATTTATCACTCATCATCATCATCGAAGTACTAATATTAGTAATTGCTAATGGTACTTTAATTATGAATGATCACTCATCATTGAATAATATTAGTAATTATTAATGGTTATAATTAAAATATCTCTTGATATCTACATAATCGATTGTTTACATTAGTATATCCATAACTCATAATCGCCCACGCTACTATTTAACTAACTTGACACTGTTGACAGTTTACCTCCTGGCTCCTGTTGAGATTTTGACAATTCATAATCTATATTTATTTTTCAGGCCTGTCATAGGCCAGGTTTTCGCGTTTGTATAATATTTTACACAACGGAGAAAGCGATATTTTAAAGGGAGCAGAAGGTTTACAAATATTACGTTAGATAATATATTTGTATTATTATTCTATATCCATATACGCATCACCTGTACTTACGTATACTCAATACTTTATTGCCGTAAGTTCTGAAATCTGCACAAGTGTAAACATGGATGATAATGACAAAAAACCGAAAAAAAAACCGTCAAAGATAGAAGAAATGACCAAAGAAGAGATACGCCAAGCTATTTTAAAGAAACGTGAATGCAACGCAAGATCTCAGTTCATTGTTGAGAGCTTACTCGAGAGACATGTCTCAGCCGAGTTTCTATTAAAATGTCTTCCAGAAATTAATCAATCCCACTTTGATGATATTATTGAGGAGAGATCTATCTTACACCTCTGTGGCTATCCAACCTGTGACAATACTTTAAGTGATGAAAACATTCCTAAACAAAAGTACCGGATTTCTGTGAAAACCAATAAAGTGTATGATATAACTGTTAGGAAAAATTTCTGCAGTAACACATGCTATAAATCAGCTATGCATATAAAAAAACAAATGCTAACAAGTCCACTGTGGTTTAGAGAGTATGAGGAAATACCAACATTCAATTTATTGCCTTTAGATTCCACAGGTAGCATGGGCTTAGAAGTTGATGTTGCATTAGTTGACAGGGTTACAATCAACACAAAAAATAAATCCTTTACATCTATCAATGACTTCGCGACAGCCAGTTTTAATCAAATGACTCGAAGTGATAATGAAGTTCAAAACATAGAAGACAAACAGGACAGAAAAATAAATGAACCTGATAAAGAATGTGTGAAGGAAAATTTTGCAAAAGATGAAAGAAAACTTAATTTCATTGATAAATTGCCAAACACCAGCTTGAATAAAGAAAATGAAACCCAAACCCTTGATACAACTGACACAGATACAAAGACATGCAAAACAATACCAGAGACATTAAACATACTAGATGAAATGAAATCATTAAAGTTAGATCAATGTGTACATAAAAAACCTGTTAAGAATCCATTAAACATAGTTGGTGAGATAATAGAAAAACCAGAAAAGAAAATTGATCCAATAATTTTCAATGCACCAATGTCACACAAGCAAGAAAATACTTCAAAAAAAGAACATAAGAAAAAGACCTTATTGAAGAAACAGCCCATTATTACCGTATTGACACTTGAAGTAGAAAAATGTCTTGCAGAGTGGTTCACATTGGATACATTGCTGTTTCTATTTGGAGAGGAGAAAGTAAAAGAAATGGTGGCTGATAAAGGAAAAGTTGTCAAAGAGTATTTAAGTAATTACACAAATAGCATATTCTACAATTCCAATACATATGATCAATATCAAGCTCTATGTAGAAAATTAAACATGCTTGAACTGGAAGAGAGAAGACATGATGTTCGTGTAAAGCAAAAGGAAACAAAACCTTTACCAGACTACAAAATAATACAAGAGGAAAGTAAAAAGATGCAGTTAAAAGTAAAGGCATTTTTGTCTGGTCAAATAGATATACCTGAATTAGAATCAGAAGAGAAAAACAAAGGAGACAATGAAGAAGAAAGTGTTACACATCTTCCCTTAGTAGATAACAAGTCACAGAATGCATTGAGAAGAAAAATAGTGTGTGAACAATTGAATAAGATATTACCTGACTTATTAAGATCTTTAAAATTAGAGAATCAATCTGTTACTTCTAATATTAGGCTCTTGGTGAATACATTTAAATTGAAACCAAATAATATAATGTTTAAACCTTTACAATGGACATTGATAGCTATGGTTTTTATAAAATTACTTTCACTTAGAGATGTAAGATTATGTTACTTATTAGATACACCAACTACTTACCAAAATATGCAACTTTTACTATTAAGTTATAAGCAGGAAGGTTCTTATTTGAACAGGTTGATAACTTGGCTAACACATATTGATAGACTTTTAGATAGTCATAAAACAGAGGTATCTACTTTGTGATATTGTTATTTTTCATTATAAATATGAATAATTATATAGTTATTTATAAATGATTTGAACCAATGATGGCTCGCGTTAACATAACATGTTAAAATCTCACCATGAGCTTGAGTTGAGCTTTTGATGAATGAAAACATGATAATAAAACTATAGTATAGTGGTAGGGTATTTTTCGTATGCTCACTTAGCTACCTACCATTCTTCAATTTGGAAATATCTAACCAAGAATCTATTACATGTTGCAATTGGTTAAGCAATAAATAAATAATATATAAAAAAAAAAACAACAATTACAGTTCAACATGGTGTATATGCAGTATTTCTACACAAATAGACATGTTTTTTTTTAATTGTTTTTCAAACGTTTTGTAAAAGGATTACAATCAAATATTCACTTCCAGTGTATTGGGGAGGCGAGAAGAGTGGCGGATTAGGTCATGATAGTAAAATAAGTGTGCATAATTTAAAAAAAAGGTTGCTCGCTTTGAAGGCCAGTTCCACACATTTTTCTGCTATGCCCAGAAGTGCGAGGCCTGTACCATTTGCTACTTGTACTGTATAGCTAATCCTGATAACCAGAACACCACTGAAAAAGGCTTAATACCACTCAAAGCACACTATAATATGGATCCGTTTCTTTATTTTAAAATAATAAATGTGATATTATTTATTTGTGTCTATCTTACATATACAGTTAAGATATTTTATACAATATTGTGTTTTATTTACATCTATACAATTAATAAAATAGAAGTGTCTGTTTGTAATGTCAAAATAAAAGCTTTTCACTAAATGCATATGAAAGTATAATATAGAATAGGTACCTATAACATAAAACCTATTTTTAAAGTTTTTGTTTTCCAGGTAACCTCCAAAACGGTTGGACCGATTTTGACGGGACTTTCATTGGTAGATAGTTAATTTTTAAGGAGTTAGGCTACTTTTATTTTATAAAAAGAATTAGGGATGGAGTATTGTTCTCATCTCTGGGCGGGAGCCCCCCAGTACCAGCTACTTCCTTTTGACCGCATTCAGTGTTGGGTGGCTAGAGTTATTGACGATCAAGCTCTTTCCGATCGGCTTGATCCATTGGCTCTGCGTAGAGATGTTGGTTTACTCTGCATCTTCTACCGCATTTATTGTCGGGAGTGCTCCGAGGAATTGTTTGGATTGCCCCCGGCTACTGAATTTCACCATCGGATATCGCGTCAGAATCGTAAATTTCATGCACACCACCTCGATGTCCTGCGTTCCACAACAGTACGTTTCTTAAGGCACTTTCTGCCTCGGACAACCACTTTGTGGAACTAGTTGTCGCCTGAGTTCTTTCCAAGACGTTATGACCTCAAGACCTTCAAGAAGAGAGCTTCTTCCCTAAAAGGCCGGCAACGCATCTGCGAACCCTCGGGTGTTAAGGATGTTTGTGGGCGGTGGTGATTACTTTCCATCAGGTGCGCCACCTGCCCGTTCGCCCCCGTTTTACCATAAAAGGGATCCGCGCAAAAAAAAATACTGGTTATGGTGAATCAATTCGGGAGCTTAAATGGCTTACGCCGAGCAATCTATAAGAGATATATCAAATAAATGTACTAATTAAAAAGACCTACAAAAAGTCGACGAGAGTATATGTCTATCTAACACCCACAATAATCATTTTTGTCTTTAAAATAACCGGGAGCGGGGGAGCAAGATTCGCGCGGGCATTCTGTAGTCTAGGTAATTGAAGCCGCGGGCACAACTAGTTTATCATAATAACGTCAGGCCATTATTTTAAATATGGAAGTACCTATGGAGAGGGAAACTTTTCTGATTCAAAATCGAAAATATATTATTTAATTTTTCCTGTAAAAGGCAACTACAAAAATGTATATTGTAGAACCTAATACAATTAATTACTTTAAAACTTATTTACTGATTATTTTTTACTTCCAGATATTTTTTATAGGATCCGTGGCAATTTTTATGATAATAAAACTACAGTCATTTTGTGTAAAGGTTTTTTAATATTTAGATAAACGTTTCTTAATTAAAAAAGCACATTACTTATAATTAAAAAGATTACATAGACGGACTCTGTCCTCTAACTCTACGATTAATAAATACATACATATTATCTATACAATTGAAGTGTCAGTTTGTAACGTGAAAATAACCCTAATTTTTTAATTTTTGTCTGTCTGTTTGTTCCGGGTAATCTCAGAAACGGTTGGACCGATTTTGACGGAACTCTCACTGATAGATAGCTGATGATATAGGGAGTAAATTAGGCTACTTTTATTTTAAATTAAAAAAACGGTCATGGTGAATCAATTAGGGCGCTTAAATGGCTTATGCTGAGTAAACCATAAGATATATAACAAATTTATGTAATAAATAATTATAGGCATTAAAAAGACCTACAATAAAGTCCGGGAGAGTATATATGTATCTTTTAAGAAACACCCACAATAAGCATTTTTGTCTTTAAAATAGCCGAGAGCGGGGGGAGAAAGATTCGCACGTGCATTCTGTAGTCCACGTGAGCGAAGCCACGGGCACAGCTAGTGTATAACAGAAAACGGAACATAAAATACAATTATTTATTTATTATTAACTTCCACTTAAACTTGGATCTAAAATAGAGAGTGCCGCTCCGACTAAATGTAAAGACCCTGTAATCAAAATTGATGATTTATTAGCAGATTTGCTATCATTTTTTATACTAATTAGTGCGTCTGAGACACATTCTAGCACTGTCACTATAGACTTATTATTATTACCCTCTTTCCATATTAGCGCGTGTCTTTTACACCTCGATATGAGTTCGTCTTGTTCAACTATTGAATAATTGTCATTATTCTGGTTAAGATTTTTGAATGCTGTCGGAATAACGAAATAGACGTTTTTGAACGGTAAGCTCATTAACGGTTTGAGAAGTACCTCGGCGTTACGGTCTCCGGTCGCGCTGAATATTAATATCTTGTCTTGTGACCTGAAAAAAAAAAATAAAACAATTCATACAGAGCAATTTCGTTTTCATATTATGTACTGCCTGTGACTGACTGTGAGATGGGCTGCCTCAGAAAGCGAAAGCGCGACTGCTATTATCGAGGTCCTGGGTTCAATTCCCAGGTCGAGCAAAGTGCTATTGGGTTTTTTCTATGAAATTCTCAGTAGCAGCTCAGAGTTTCGCTTCGTGCCTGATTAATGGCAATAGGCTCGCCCCCTATTACATGGGACCTAAAACATACTCTGCGAACTGTGGGTGTACATTAGTACACCTCTGTTTAACCCTTCGGGGAATACAGGCGTGATGGTATGTGTACAACCTATAGATTATAACGATTCAAAAACTCATTATGATAAGACCATTCTCGTTTGAGGGCCACGAGGCTGAAACCTCCTGTTGTTCTCCCTTAAACCCGATTCTGTATCGTGATATTACCACAGCTCCCAAGTTTTTGCCAGAATCCTGATCTGTTATGTGGTGGATCTTATTTTAATTCATAAACTTATGTTAGGTATTTGGCCATATTATAAAATTTTAGCGGCAGCTATCTAGTTATTGTGTACAAGTGAAGTGGATTATTATAATAATTAGGAATATTCGTTTTAAGTTGTCAAAAATCTCCCTGGACAGTTTTGACAGGCCGCCATTTTGTAAAGCTATGATTGAAGTATGAAGAGTAGAAGTAACGAGATCCACCTTATACGGAGGACAAGTTGAAAAAGTGTCCAGCTGTAAGCATTAAATTACAATTCAAAACCTTACCAAAATGGCGATTGTGTAGCAAAAAGAAATGATACTTTTTCGTGATTTTTTAGTTCTTAATGTTGCCAAAAAAAAACAATAATGGGAAAAGTTGTCCAAGAGGATGAAAATTCTTTACCCTTCATAGACGGACAATTGTAAAAAAATATCTATAAACATAAGTATGTACGTAACCTTTCCTCACATTATCATATTAATATACATGAAGTTTAAGTAATAATCTAAGCTTTTCTCAAGTTAAACAATTTCAATATTAAATAGTTCAATTTAGATTAGTTTAAGTTATCACTTCTGTCGAGCGTCCCGAGACGCACACATTTTTTTTTCATTTTTTTTAATATATAGACAAGTATCTAAGGAGTAAAAAAAGAACTTGTTCAAAATCTACCGAGTAGTTTTTACGTGATGCGCTCACAACTGCAAACCTCGTGTTATTTTATTTATATAAATAGATTATTTACCTGTTATTTTCGTTAAACCACTGCGAACATATCTCCACGGATTCTTTAGTATGAGCTCCATCTAAATAAAACGTTGCATATTCTTCGACTACAATTTGATATCTCCCCGGCCACTTGCAATACCTCAAACCCTCAGTTGTTTCGTAAGGCAATTTCATTATTTCTTTAATCACAGCACCATTTGTTCCATTATTCACATCACTATGTAATTTATATCCATTTTTATTTGATTTGTGTTTTTTAATTCGCATCCAAGCATGCGCCAATTGTATGGCAAGGGATGCGTTTGTCTGATAAGCTTCTAAATTTACTGGCAAATGTTTCTTACTTTCCGGGAATATGTATGTGTTGTAATCAGGTACTACAGTCAGGGGACACTGAAAAAAAAAGAATTATGGTATATAATTTTACCAAGTTTAGTATTTTGAAATTCAGAACATTGTTTATCTATGAAATATATCTATATATATAAATGATTGTTTCTTTGTTAGCCCTCTACTCTTTCCTAAGCCATTCATCCTATTGTGATGAAATTTAGGAAGTTGCTGTGCGCACATGTACTTAGGTACCATATTAGTAAAACAAGTTTGCAACAGGTGGCGCGCGAATTGTTTCATTCCGTGCAAACGCTTGTGTAAAATACAATCTGTTTGCAAGAGACATTCTTCACGCAAACAATTTTACTAGCCTGATTCAAGTCACTGTACAATGTAAAGTTGATTCTTGTATACTTAAAAACTATTGTACGCGTCATATATTGCCTAGGACAGTTTTAAAAATATTTTTTACAAAAAGTTTGAAACGAAAAGAAACGATGATGGCTCAGTGGTAGTATGTTGGAAAACCAAATCATGATCGGCGTGGGTTCGAATCCTGCTATGAGCCTGAGCTTTCCTTGACGTAAACCATCGTGATACCTCCATAGCATTGCGGTAGGGGATTTTCTATTGCTCACTGGGTAGTTATAACCTTCAAGTTAAAAATCTGACATCAAACACCTAACAAACATCAGTCGAAACGAAGGTCAAACGCTAATAAAACCTACAAAAAATAAAAAAAAATACCTGAACAGTAACAGCATAATTCCTCAACACCTTCATAGCATCAGGAGGCTGATGGACAGAGTAAGCTTCGCAGCCGGGCTTCATGATCCCAGCCTTCGCTGCAGCAATCTCAGGCAGAGTGTGACCGAGAATGGAAGTGTGATCTAATCCTAATGCCGTTATTCCCACCACTGGCACTTTTCTGAAATGAAATAAATAATATGCTTTATCTATGACTGCTCAGAAATAAATTATAAGGGGTTTTCTTGTTAAAATATAAGAAAAAAAAATATGTAATTTTTACCCAACTACGAAAAAGAAGGATTATGTTTTTAGAGATTACGTATATATGTCTATTTCTTTGGAACGCTTTGTAGTCTAAACAACGGCTCGATGGATTTAAGCATACAAGGTGTCGTTAGATTCGTCTTAATAGTGGATGTGACATAGACTATGCAATATTTAAGTATGAAGTCTGAGAATCAAATAAGCAAAAATAGAAAAATATATTTCTTAGTCAAGTGGTATTGTTGCAGTCGGGTTTTTATTTCCGTGTTATTAATTAATTGAATTTATATTATGACTACCAATAGAGTGATTAGGAATACAAAGACAGAGTTTTTGAACTAGCAAAAGGGCACCCAACAGACTAAGAAAAAAATTAAACATTTATAGTCGTACAAGTTCGTGCGCGTCCATCCTTATGTTTCCGACAGACGTTGGTAGGGACGAGGTACTATAGACGATAACGGGGGCGAATAATGTGGAGAGGAAGGGAAGCCGTGGTATTGCGTGACGTAGGCGCGCAAGTCATAGTACACTGAAGTAAACAGTGTTACCTCTTCTATGAAATCTCGGTAAACTTCAGTAAACAATAGTCGCGCTTATGCAATTTATAACTTATAACGAAATATTATATTACTTGGTTTTTAGAATTCAAAATTGTTTTTGATTTATTAAACTTTAAGCAAAAAATTATATTTATATTTTAAAAAAAATGTACATTCCCTTATTATTATCTCACAACCACTTTTGAAACTACAAATCAACCCAAGTACAAATAATTTAATTAAAACTTACAAAATGTCTAGTAGATTATATAATTTGGTGAAAAGTTAAAAATGACATTTTAATAGAGCATTATCAAATACATAAGTAGGTAACCCGAGAACTACAGTCAGAAAGCAGCCTTAGTACGTGTTTATCTACCTAGCGGCTTTAGGTAATTATTTCAAGAACACTGCCGAGACAACATACTGTTTACTTTAGTGTACTGTAGTGACGTAATGTCGTGCTACCTCGTTCCCGCTAACGTATCTCACATGGGACGGTCGCGCACGAACTTGTTCGACTAGAGTTTATATAATAAAGCGGAAAAGCTTTTTTGTTTGTTTAAACACGCTAATGTCTGGAACCACCAGTAGGATTCGAAAAAATATTTCGTCATATGATAGCCAGACTCACGAGGAATAGTATAGGCTACAATTCCCAGCTAGCCTTATATATTTATTTATATTACGTAAGACGGAAGTCGAAGCCTTCGCGAATTGCTTTATCCGCGTGCGCTGGCTTAATGGAAAAGATAGGTAAATACAATGTTTTACAAAAATATTGGTCATTAGTATATATAAAAAAGTCAGCGATAGCATATATCTTTCTCTTATACGTAAGCCACAATAAGGTATTTCGCAATATTATTTTGTTGAAGATTAAAAATTAGTTTCTGAGCACTATTTTTAAGCATGTCATATTAATCCTCATGGACAGAAGTTACCCATCATAAAGACAATTTAATGAAGATAAACTTTGTCTTTTACAGCATGTTATTTGGACGCATAGTTTCAGAGATAATGCAAAATTAAAATAATTCAACACTCTGCTCGGGTCTAGTAGTAGTGGAGCGAACGAGTTGTGCGATGCCGCGATTTGACCATCTGGCCGCCCGATAAGAATATTGTCTATACTGAAGTATTATAAATTATCAATCAGTGACTTCTCCTAAACTATATGCGGGTGAAACCGCGGGACACAGCTAGTAGTTTATATAATTATTTTTCAGGATGTGAATTTTATGAAATAAATTAAAAAATAATATTATATGACAACCTGTGCGGTACACTACGTATGTCTAGTAGGGATGGAAACATCGCTATGATAAGCATCTATGTATCGATATATCAATGTACTTTTAATGTGTTTGCGAGCAAAAACTATCCGTATCTGTTTTTACTTTACTAGTGTGTGTTAAATTTAAACTAACCATACCTACACAATTTTGACAAAATAGTTGGTTACAAGTTAATGGCAACAAATTAAAACATCGCAGTTGTAAATTTTTTAGCTCACTAAGTTCACAAAATTAACTATGAATCGAGTAAACTTTAATTAGTCAATTAAAATAGAGGTTTTTTCTGACGCACTATACTGTTAGCCTTAGGTGGCCTAGAAATTAGAGCCTCTAACGTCTAATGGCTTTTACAGCTTCACCGTGGCTTGGGGGGCGAGAGCTTAAAGCACTCAGCCGCAAAAACGTGGGAAACATGCGCGCAAAGGTGCCAAAGTGCCCGGGCCTCGGCTTGGGCTGTTGTCTCGATTGTAATGAGGAAAATAAAGAGCACTGATTCAATCTCTGTCGTAAACACATCACCATTAAAAATAAGATTGATGATTTGCAATTGGAAACATTGATGTATTATTTGCATCCCTAATGTATAGATTTAGGCGGAACCGGCATTTCGTGGCACTTCAAACTTAGTGTCCCGTTATTATTACACTGTAATATTATCATAGCGGGAAAATAAAACAATGATATGTTAAAAATTGTTACATATCGCTTACGCGGTGATTAAACCACGCCTTCCCTCGGGAGGAAGAGTTTGTTCGTTAGTGAGGCCTTTAGAGATTGCTATTCTTATTATTACAAATTACCTCAAGATATTAGTATAATCGACGATTCCCCCTATTCCCACTTCTACAATGGCAACGTCCACTTTCTCCTCGAGGAATACGTTGAATGCCAGCACGGTTAAGAACGCGAAGTACTTCGGCATGTCGTCATCGTGAACCTGGATAAACAGATTAATGTTCTTTATTAGCAAGAACTTAATATCTACATTAATTACTATTGCTTATTTGCTTTCACACAAGAAGGAGAAGCGTCGTTATTGGCTGCATACACTGAATATATTGAGAATAAAGGAACACCCAGACGCATTATTATATTTTAATAGGATGCCAATAAAGTCTTTCGATGAGCTTCATAACGGCTAATAAGAAAAATTCTGAAAGAAATAAAAAATAGTCGATATCCTCCAGGCACGGCACTATTGTAATTCCGAAATAAAGTTTCCGTACGTGTGCGGCGACATATACAAAATGTATGTGAGCGCTGCGTTCGGGATGACATCATTCGTTTTTTTTTTCCATGCAGCCAGGACGAACCCACGGGCTCGCTTCCAAATCAAACGTCAGGAAATTTTTCTGTTTGGAACATACAAGCTCGTGTGCGCCATATAGTATAATTTATATGAAATGCGTGCATCCTGGTGTCCGAATCGGAATTTCTGATTCAGAAACCACATACGGAAAACGGATGTATGCGGCCGATCGCCGAGCCGATCTAAAGGTCAAGCGGTGAGACCGTGAGAGAATCATCATACGTCGCAATACCAATCTCATTCTCTCTTGTAAATTATCAAAACACTTTACCTTTGTCTCATTCAGCTTATTGTATACTTGATGAAAATGCTGAGCGAACTTTGCCTCTGACACTGTTCTCCCGTCGAGCCGTATCCTCTCCCGTACCGCTACTAAGTGTGGCGAAGAATAAAATCCAGTGTGGAATCCATGATGTCGGAGTATGGATTCACACATTGCACTCGTTGAACCCTTAAAATCGAAATACAATTAGGCTAGTATAGGCAGATTTGCTAGTTTGTTTTATTTAGCATATTTCGAAAGATGTAAAAAATATTGTGTCTATTTTCTATGTTTCTTTGACTCATTCAAGAATTACCCCTACTTACTTGGTAATTTGGCTTACAAGTATAAAGAAAAGTAAGCTTTGATATTAATAAAACCACGTTTTTAGGGAAGAGTAGACCTTTTTTGTTTTATTTTTAATTACTTATATGCCTACAACTTCTATTTTCTAGACCAGTATAAACATTTTTCATTAGGCGCCAAAAAGTAAAATAAAATATTTTAAATCTTTCAAATTTAAATATACAAACAAAGTTACAAACTTAGTACCCACATATGTATTTATTAAAAAAAAGGAATTTAACTTTTACTCAAAGACCCTACCGTGGTAGCTGTGTGTGAACTGCTTTTGATTGATTTTTTCTGTATTTAATGTATCGACGATGTTTTCAAAATACATTTCCGGGGGCCATATACTTCTACTTTAGAAGTAACGTTGGCGGGCTGGGCAATTAAAATCATATAAGTAAAAGAGTTATTTGTAGTTACGAGCGATTTTTTGCCCCTTCACAACACACGCATCGTATAATTCTACGCAACGGACTATACAGAACATTTTGGTATAAAGCACTTCGCGAGCCGTACTTTGCACACCCCTACTCTAGGCAATTGCCTATTTAAGTTAGTCTAACTTTGCTCTGATAGTGAAATTAATGGTGCGAAATTTGAGTCCATCAGTGCATTAACATACGAGTGATGATAATAATACTAATTAAATTTTCTCACCTTCCCTTTGGTCCCTGCTACGTGTATCACAGATAATTCATCTAACTTTGTTAGAGTAATACCCGTTCTGAACAGATATCTCTCCATATCGTCTAAATTCGTACATCTCTGTAAACAAACAACTTTATAATAATTCTAAGATCAATTTCATGTGCATACGGAAATTATGCAATGAATACAAAGTGTTTTCTAAACCATAAAGCCGCGTCTTCTGAGCGTGTTTTGCCACACACAATATACTAAACAAATTTTGTTTGTATACACATGTCGTTTTCTGCTTCATATGCTTGGCAAGCTAGTGATATAAAACATCATGTCAAAAATGGCTTCAAATGTTGAAGCCATACTATCAGTTCTTGCAAATGTAAATTTGGTATCGACGAGGAAACATATAATTCGAGTATGATCCTATTTACTTTCTCAAGCAGGCCTCGTTGCTAAATGGTAGAAATCTGAGCGCAGGTTCGATCCCTGCACATGACTGGGTTGTCATCAAAAAGTACTCTGTGGTTGTCATTCGTCCCGATATGACGGTACTGTCACCGTCATAGTACGCCCTCTGTCCCGATGTTCCGACAAAGCACTATTACGTCCTGATTCCCCGCGCAGTCATAGCATTGAAAAAGATTTTGAATAAGGGAACAATATAATAAAACAATAAAATTTGAGGAAAACTTGCAGATATTGTTGTACCCTTTCCAGAAGTTACTAACTCAATCATAAGTGTCACCTATCAATTGCATTCAAGAATAGCACAAAACCATTATCTATTATATACATGAAAAAATAGTTAGATCTACCAACTTTTATGGTACAACTGACCGATTATGGTTAAACAGTGTTGAAGTTTATCAGTCTGTGGGTAGTAATATTATAAAGAGAAAAGATTTCTGTTTTTGTATTTTTGACTGTACTTAACTAATAAATCAAAAACCTAATTTTAAAATGTTATCTAAACAGAGCACTACAAAAATAATGAGATTCTTCTAAAGCGCTATGTAACTCAAAAGGTTTCCTACGCAGCCAAGCAATGGGTAAAAATATTATCTGACCTTACAATAAATAAATCCTAAAAACAAACTTTTTCGATGGTAGGCACCAACCTAAGAAAATAGTGTTTTCCCATGGATATTTATATTTTAGCCTTTCTCAAGAAGAATCTCCTGAAAACCAATATATATTTTGCTGCCACAAACCAAAAAACTCAAGAGATTGTTTTATTATTTGTTTATTTGAACGTGCTAATCTTTGGAACTACCAGTTAGATTTCAAACATTGTTATTGCATTTTATATCATATTTATTGAGGAAAGTTATAGGCTATATAACTTCACACTACAAGTCTATAGTAGCCATGAATGTCAAGCTATCTGGCAAGCTGTGGACAAGTATGGGAACGTGAGAACAAAGATAGGCAACATAGGTACATTGAATGGTGGCATGATGGAGAGTTCATAATATTATATCTTAATGTCAACATACATTTTTATATATTATATGGATATACATGATAATACATTAAAATTGAAGTTATTTATAATTTGAACTATAAACTTGATATATTTTAAATAACAAGAAATAATGATACTATTAGTGTTTAATAATGATATTATCACTAGTTTAGAAAAAACACAGATATTAAAAATTAATGATAATGCATGAAATATTATAACAGAAATTACTTTTAGTAACTTGACACAGAATTATGCTTATTTATTACAGTAGAGATTATATTTTTGTTTATCAAAGACAAAAATTCACCTATGCTAATATTCAAGAAATAGCTCTGAAGAATAATTCAAACACTCATTTTTATTTAAATGAGGCTGTATGTAACAGCTGTAAGAATAATCAACAAAACAGGTTTTTTTATATACTGGGTTAGTACCAATAACTTATTAATACATAATTATATAAATGAATACGTTTTTGTTTGTACCCAATACATTCCTAAACCATTGATTAATTTGTCTAGAAACTTTGTTGATTATTGTGCACACATTCTGCACTAGTACAGCAAGTTTATAATAGAGAAAGTCGTGTAAACTTTGACCAACTTCAAAAAAAGAAGGTACTCAATTTGAATGTATTTTTTGTTTATGGATATTCAACCATAACTTTTTTGTTTATGAACCAATTTGGATGATTCTATTGTCGTTGGAAAGATGATACTCAATGGGTGGTCTCATTTTAATTTCA
This sequence comes from Saturnia japonica, assembly GCA_033032175.1. Classification (NCBI taxonomy): domain Eukaryota; kingdom Metazoa; phylum Arthropoda; class Insecta; order Lepidoptera; family Saturniidae; genus Saturnia; species Saturnia japonica. The sequence continues at coordinate 22,217,387 of CM065307.1, read as the reverse complement.
TTGGCATCTTTGACTTCGAAGATACACCACAGAACTCCTCAAAATCATTGAAGTTGGTTTTCTTTTTTGGTAAAAATTATCTTGTAAAGAAAACAGGACAATGTTTTTTAAACTATGCAATATACACATATTGTTATGTTCCTACCGTGAGTAGGGTTTCCAGAACTTCCCTGGGAAAGGACAGGTTCAAAAAGAAGTAAAGCACCGAGAAATTTCTTTGGAGAATTCTCTCTAATTGGGGGCGGAGGGGGGGTTCTGACTGGTAGAATACCTCCACCAAACAAGATGTGTGGTTTATCTCACTCTTCATACAAAATTGTATATAGTTATTGTGTCCATTTCATATTGTTAATTATATTTGTGATACCCCAAAGAAAATCATTTAGCATTAAAGTATACCTACTTCAAAAACTAAATTGTTTTTTTTTAATTTTCGTTATTTGAAAAATTCTTGTCATCCATAATCTTGTCAATATTATAGTTTATAAATTTCATAATAAAAAATAAAGTTACACTTACTTTGCCAGTTTTTATATCTTTTCTTATTTGATCTATAGTTGATTTGTTTGACTGTAGTTTGTTTAATTTACGTACTGCGTCCTGCACCAAAAACAAAAAAATTGAAAATTATAAAACTCATAAAATACATTTAGTGTGTAAATACAAATTGAGAATATTTACGAACCTCGTAATTAAACTTTGCGGAAAACATTCTGATAGCTAATTTATGAAATAAATAACTACGACGCAGGTTGACACTACACATTAGCCTGCCGAATGTCGTTGTCGACTGGCCGATCTCCGATCTTGAACGACGTAATTTTTAAATTGCAAAAAATTACGAACTTCAGTCGAGTGAAGAATGCTCGCCATGCTGACGAGTATGGTGAATTCCGTCACACTTTTTGTAGTATTCTGTACTCATCGTTTATCAATAGATAACACTGACATATGACCCACGATATGCTATCGTCATCATCAAACCGAAAGAAACTGGAACATACATTGCGTATGACTATCATTTATATTAAAATAACTAAACATAACCTAAAATAAAAAACGTGAATATGACGTTGACAATCAGCTGTTATTTACTAGCGATGGGCTATTATGAGATAGGTACACTAATACAATTATTCACTCATGAAGATATCGAAAGATATCTAGATTATAGCCATTAATAATTACTAATATTAGTAGTTACTAATTTGATAGGATTAGTAGGTAATTATTACGACCGAACGACCTTTTTTCACACAATATTATAGTCAATGCTAAGTTGCAATAATATTGAACAATTTAATCGCTCCGCATACTACGCAATATTTTTGTCAATATTTCGTAATCAAATCAGTAATGCATTGTAGCTTGATCGGTATGCAAGTGTTAATCATGGAGAATAAAAAAAGTAGTTACATTGATTTCTGTACCAATAATATTGTATAAAAAAAGGCATTCAAGAAATAATCGTTGGATTTTAAAGATTGGATGATAAAAATTAAAATGGGCAAACTAAAATGGTCTCATCCAGCTAGGAGGACCAAAACTAAAATGGGCGTGCGTCTGCCCGTTACAAATGTGCTACGTCAACCAATACAGAGCGGGACCGCGCACCGAGGGCGCGAACGCGACGGAAACGATTCCCTCGTACTCTGTATGACCGACGGCGGATAACACGCTACGGTAACCAGCTGTCTGGAAATTTGCGGCTGAGTGCCCTAAAAAAGCTGTCTGGAAACCAGTGCGTGCGAGCCCCTCTCACTACGTGCGACTGACCCTGCTCACACCCAAAACTACTAGGCGTGAAGAGGGCGAAACATTAAGGTACACACGCAGTGAGGTGCCTGCTGGTAGGCGCGGCGCTGACGTAGCACGGAAGCGGAGAGGACTGGGTCGCTGGCGGGTTGAACTTGTGAAGATGCAATGACACACAGATACCACAATAAATTTCGCTGTATTCTTCAAGACACAATAACTTTTTCTCAATATACAATTACTTAGTACTATCTTCTGAGTACTGTTTCTTCCAGTCTTGTTTCTTGAGTCTTGAGTCTTCAGCTTGTGGCACCTGTGTGTGCCGGTAGGCTTTTTTTTTTTTTTATAGATCTGACTACACTGTTAGCCTTTGTTTGTTGTTGTCCGGAAAATCAGTAATGTGCTTCGGGATCTTGTTGTAGAAACTAACACCTATCTAATCTATAATCTATTACCTAAAAAACTTTTATTAGTCTTACTAAGTCTAAAACACGGTACGACTAATTTATCTCTATTTCTAGTATTAACATTTATACGAACATACATTAAGTTATCAAGGATGTATTGAGAGGGCAAAGTTAAAATACTAAATCCCTGGAACTTGTTCTTTAGTGATTTGCAGGGTCTCATATTGTAAATTGCTCGAGCTTTATAACCTTACTTTATTTTTTTCGAAAATTTGTTCATGGTAAATTTCAGTTTTTCTTTCCATCTTTTCTTCTGCCATTCGTTTTTTTTTTTTTTTCATTTTGATCAACTTATTCATCGGGCAATTTTTCTTTATCGTAATATGTGTCGATAGACGTACACCATAATTCTGGTTATGTTATCTGGCATATAATGATATTTTTTTCAATAATAATTTCCTTGTAGAAGCTGCATTCGTCTACCATGAAATCTTTTTCTCAACTAAAATATTTTCACGCATCCGCACACCGCACACGTCAATATTATTGTCAACACTCCTGCCTCCCCCCGATATTGTTGGAACGATATAAAAATTTCCAAAAATGTGCAATATGAGTAACGTAAAGAACTTTGTTTACGACTGAGCGACCTTTTCTTTTAGCTTTCTACATTTTAAATACGTAGATACAGTCATCATTAATAATCGCCAACCTCTGAGTATACGTAAAGGTATCGATTATGAATGACCACTCATCATCGAAATATCTTGATTATGTAAATTGTAAACCTCTATTATTTGCCTCTTCACTGAAGTCTGAAACGAGGAAACGACAAACGAGACGCAAAGTAAATTATCGCACTGAACAACGTGCGTAGATTATTGAACTGGTAGTTTTAAAAAAAGAATTAATTATTTTGACAAACTGTCTCAATTTTCAATCACAGGTACTCCTCAATATTTTATTATAAGGAAAAGAAAGCCTCGCCTCTTTGTAATTATAATAATAACATTTAATAATTATGACTGAAACCGATGCCACGCAAAGGCCTTTAGAAATGCCAGAAAGGTTTATACCGTACGTCGAGAAATATAGAATTTATAAATTATTCAAGGTAAATTCCAGACAAGTCATTTTACAACTTCTTTTTATTCCGTTTTATGCAAGCATTTAGCCATACTTTTGTTTGTTATTCAATGCATGGCAATTGGTGATGCAAGCGAAGATCAGATACTCACTAAGCTTTAAACTGAGCTGGTTCAAGAACACGCCAATAGATAGTAAGCGAAAGATTTTTAACATGAAATCGGTGGCTAATTAGCCGAGCATAAGAATTCATAGAAACAACTTCCAGACTCTCTACCAATGCCCGTAAACGTTCGATGAAAAAACGAACGTAAACAAATATTTTTAAACAATTGCTTTTTTCAGGATATGGTAAGAGACCTCGTCATCAATTTGCCCAAGGATCACCTGAAATACATGAAAATTTATGTCAACCGGCTTTTACATTTTTCCAAAGACGCTGATAGAATTATACTACTGGTTTCACCTGAACTTAGAGAAATTGGTATTATTTTTTAATGCCATGAACATTCTAAAGTTTTAGGTTTTTCATTTTGTTTCGAAATTGCCAACTAAACTTAGAAAAATATCAAGTATAACAGACACATTGATATTTAAAAAAAAATCATTTCGTTAAATATGACCAAATAAATTAATATACCTACCTAATTAAAGGTTCATTTTAATGTTTTTATATAACCTTAAGGTAGAGCATGCTTTAATAGCATTTTTTTCTTTTTTATTTCTGACTGACTATACTGTTGGACTTAGGGGCCCTGGAGCCTCTGACGGCTTTTACAGCTTCACCCGACTTATCTCTAATAGCATGCTCTTCAACTGCTTATATAAGCATGCTCGATACTAGCAATGTTTTTAACACGCGTGTCATCTAGGAAGCAAATACTGAATAATAGCATGCTTTCTTGCTATTACTAGCATGTCTATCTGTAGTAGGGCTACCAACTTTTTTTGGAAAAAATTGCATATTTTTAAAAATATTCCAAAAAATATAAGTACTCCTTTTGGGAAAGTTAGGAAAATTTAAAGTACACATTTGTTTTTAATCTTTTTAATGGACTGCCCAAAAAAAGAGTGTAACGTGTACAAGTTTCATGTATGTGAATCTATTCTACAAAAACTTTTAAATGCCTGAATACATTTGAAAAAGAATCTCCACTGTTTTGTTTAGTACATGCAAAACTCAGACAAAAAGATTCTGTGGTTTGCGAGACGTGATGCAACATATGACTGACAAAATGAAAATAAGTTGCAATAATTATTTACCCTTTTGTTTTTAATTTAACAAAAGAATATGAACAGTTGAATTAGCAATGAAAATATAGTATTTTTCGTACTATAAAATTTTTCTATAATTTATAGTACAATAATTGACTAAAATATAGTACGATACTATATAATATAGTACGGATGGCAAACCTAAGATTCTGCAGGTACCTTTAATATTGTAAATACGAAAGCTTTCTTTTAGTACCTGTTTAGTAAGTTTATTATATTTCAGTACGTTGACTGCCCAGTAAAATAATTTGAAGAAATGATGGACTCAATGGTAGCGTGTACCGACATCGCGTCGATCGTCGTGAGTTCGAACCCCTACAATAAGCAATCGGTGAAGAAAACACCCCGCATCGTGATGAAATCATATCACGGTAGTAGGATATTTTCTAATACCCGCCTGGCTAGCTACCACCCTCAAGTTGAAAATCCGCCGCTGGTGAATCAATTTGGGCAATTAAATGGCTTATGCTGAGTAAACTATAAGAGATATAGCAAATTAATGTACTATATAATTGTAGGCATTAAAAAGACCTACAAAAAAGTTCGGGAGAGTATACATCTATCTTCGAAGGAACACCCACAATAAGCATTTTTGTCTGTAAAATAGCCGGGAACGGGGAAGAAAGATTCTTCCGATCACTAAATACATATACACATGTTTCCCTCCTTCCTCCCAGTAGGAGGGGAACATGCACATGAGTATATGTTAGTTAGCTCGAATTCGTAGGAGTAGGGATTTAGCCAGATCGCGACCTATTCGCATGCGTGACGACCGCCCGAGCCAAGGTACGGCCATTCTGGCACCCTCGTGCGAGTCGTCTATATTTTCGCGGCTGACTGCCCTCTGCGCTCGCCCCCAAGTTCGGTGAAGCTGTAAAAGCCGTCCGTGGCTTCAGGCCCCTAAGGCTAATAGTATAGTCAGATCTTAAAAAAAAAGGGTGAAAAATTCGCGCGGGCATTCTGTAGTCCGAAAGAATTAAAAAAAAAACGGATGGAGCGGTGATGGTGGTATTTGGTACCTACAGCAAGTAATAAATAAATAAGCGCATATTGACATTGTTCTGTTCAACAGACGTAGAAGCACTCGCCAAACAAATGATTAAAGATTTTGGATTATTCGTGATAACACGACGAGTCGTTATGGATCGATACGAGAAGGTAAACACGTATTGTATTCAACAATCAAGATAATTACGATTCAAAAGCCTTTATTCAATACTGTCAACATAAGTTGTTTGTTCAGTTGGTAACGTTTTCAAATTGCAATTATAAGAAGTCATTTTATGAAACTTCGAGAAACCGATCTCGAAGTAAAATTATCAAAAGTGTATCCATTTTCAGAGTTTTAAATGACAACATTTTTTAATAACATAGTAGTTAGTGGTCGCCCAATGATCGAAATTCGACCAGCGATTTTTTATTTTCTATTTGACATTTGCAGTATGAACATAATCAATGAATATTATATCACTCGCTGTCACTTTTCATTGAGTGATAATGTCAATATTTTGCGGGGTCTAAGTTAGTAAGTAAGTAATAATATATTAGTTTAAATTTTAGCTTTCTGCACTCCTTATCCATATAAACTTTAACCGTGCCAAATCTCACAGACTTCCGTGCACGCAATACATTTAAAAATGACTCCGAAGTTTTCTTCTCACGTATTAATATAATGATAACATACCATCACACCTGTATTCCCCGAAGGGTAAGGCAGAGGTGTATGTGTGTAAAACCAGAGGCCGGACACGCCGCGTCGCGCCTCTCTCCTTAGTCCGTCATTGATGACAATAGGTAGACGTGTAGTCAACTTGTTACAAATTATTTGGTATAGATAAAACGACCCAAATAAAAACAAATTAAAAAATAAACCAAGAGCCAGCTGTAATACAAAAATCACGACTAAAAATTATTTATACATTTTAAATTTTTCTTTCATTCTCTCAAGTCGTACTTAAATATTATATAGCCTATGTCACTCCCACAATTAAGACGATTCTAACTAGACTATAGACCGTGCCAAAGGAACATACACACATACTCTAGAAAAAGATAACCGTCCTCTTTCGCAGTCGAGTTATAATCATTTTGTCCCACGATATAGCATGATGATTTCGTTCCTGGACACTTGTCCTCCGAACTGCTGTCAGAGGTCACTAAGAAGTTAACCTTGCACGACCCTGTACCACAATCGGGCTGGCTTATGTTCGGTAAGAATCTTTGATTTATAATATAAGGATATGTACTTACAACCCTAAATCTTTTCTTTCTTCGAGTCTAACGAGCCTTAGTACGTTCGTTATGTGTTTTTCTCGTCCACTCTTGTGCACTACTAACTGTCATGTCTACAGTATTTAATAATCTTCTATACAATTATTATTAAAATTGGAGTTTCTGTTTGTAATGTAAAAATAACAACTTTTTACTAAATGCATATGAAAGAATACACGACATGTATAACAAAAAAAAAAAAAAAAAAATTTTTGTCTGTATGTTTGTTTTATAGAAAAAGAGTTAGGGTTCCGCACAAATACAAAAAAACTGGCCAGGGTGAATCAATTCGGGTGCTTAAATGGCTTACTCTGAGCAAACTATAAAAGATGTATCAAATTAATGTACTAAATAATTTTAGGGATTAAAACGACCTACAAAACAGTCTACGAGAGTATACGTCCTATCTTCTAAGGAACACTCACAATAAGCATTTTTGTCTTTAAAATAGCCGGGAGCGAAGGAGCAAGATTCGCGCGAGCATTCTGTAGGCCACGTGAGCGAAGCCATGAGCACAGCTAGTAGTAAATAAAGCTTACAACGCATAATATAAATAATAACTTTAATATATCTAATTTGTTTATTGCAATTTATGGTGTAAGTGTTAGGCATTAACACCTTACATTTCAAAAAACATCTTGACTCCTGAGACTCCCAAACCAATCTCACCTACATGTTGTGCACCCTGCTGAGCAACGAACGATGAAATGGCGATAGATGGTGGTAGAGCTGTACAGTTGGACTTGGTCACGACCACAATGTATGTGCTGAAAATCCGTGATCGTGATTCGCTTTTGCATATCCAGTTAAATTAATGGAGGCGACCGTCGATTGATTACGATTTCTCCGCAGTCGCCGTTGTGTTTAGATTATACCACAGAGTACATTGATTGTACTGTGCTTAACATCAGGGGCAGTACCGCCTATTTGCCATGTTATTATAAAACAAGAAAACAAAAAATTGAGTCGTATGGGAGATGGATAAAACCTCTCTTTCACAAAGTGATCATACCTACGTCAAGTTTTGTCGCTTACGTACGTACGTTATAAATACCTATTAACATACTACAATAAAGTAAAGATTCGGACAGAATTCCATTTGTAGCGGCATTAAACGTGATAATATTATGAAATCCGATAGACATGTAGTTAACAATAAAAATGCTATCTATATCGTGTCAGCTCAAATGTCTTGAAACGCGGAAATTGTGGGACATGGTATTTAAAAAATATGAGAAATGTTTAATAATGAAAAGTCACGTTTGATGAAAGATTTTAATATGATTATAAAAGTATACATACCTTATTATATAAACATTTCACTATAGGCATCGGTGGTTCAGTGGTAGAATGCTCGCCTGCCACGCGGGCGGCCCGGGTTCGATTCCCGGCCGATGCAACTTTTTTATTATTGTACCATAATATACACCTGAAGCTGTATAAAGCAAAGGAAACTTAGTATGTAATTGAAACTGCTTTCATGTAAACATTGTAAACTGTTTAGAAAACAGTTGCACGGTTTTCATTTTTATAGTAATAGAGTTTGTTTCTAATACGCGTTGAAAAAGCATGCGTTTTTGTGGGAATTTACTGTAAAGTTTCAATCAGTAAAGTGAAAATTTATTTTTGATGTGAAACATCTATTGGCGAGGGTAAACGAAAATGACAGAGTGATGGCGATTTAAAAAAAAAATTAATTTTTATATTTTGTATTTTGTATTTAATAAAAATGAATATTTATGTAAATGAACTGTAATTATGCCACATCTGACTGATTCCTGTAGTAATCTGTGCATTTAACATAAACAAAATAACTTCGATGTTTCACATCTGCCAGGCGTCCCGTGACGGATTATCTTTTTTTATTATGTAGTAGTTTTACTTATCTGTGGTAGTAACTAGTAGGTAATACTAGGTAGTTATTTCTATGTTCTTTTGACAGATACCTTTAACGCCTAACTAATCACAGTTTTCATCATTTACCACCGTAAAATACGGCTTTATTCTCGCGCCCATAGTTCTCGAGTAGTCGAATATTACAGTTTAGTTTTATAAATAAAACTTATTTCGTGTCTAATGATACGGTTAGATCACCCGTGCAACGTCCGTGAAGCTCGGTGCTTGCAACAAGATGGCGTCCTGCCGACCGTTACGCTTGTGTTGATACCGACGCCACCGCTGGCGCCTCTAGCTGACAATCCACTCACACCTGCAAGATCCTTCTTCCAGCAAGACTTTGAAGGACTCAAATTTACTTATGAAGCTACGGCTAAGGTAAGGTCATTGATATCATTGTTATAAATTGCTAAATTGTCCAAAAAAATGCTATAATGTAGGACGTGTGTAATTTAGCGATTAAAACATTTTATCTTTGATCATATAAATTAGCTATAGGGTTACAAAACTTAACATTTATTTTCATTAAATTGGCGTGATAAAATTGTTATTTCTAAATAAGCGATGAAAAGAAAGAATGCCCGTTTATTTGGTAAATATCCCATCTTCCATATTTTTTGGCCTCATTAGCCTACTAAATTGACGAAGAAATGGAGAAACTTCTTCTGGATTAATTTAGTTGTTTGATAAAGGATTTTGGATTGATTAAAAAATAAATATTAGGGCATTAGACTTCTAACTTTAGACTTGCAACTTAGTTGCATTACAAGAAAAACGACAAAGTTCCACTCTTTGCTTATTGTTTAGGAAGTCCACATTGACCCCGACGATGACACCGAGAAAATATCAACTAAGTGCTTCAATGCTGTCCGCGCCTGCACCGCTGGAGCTCAGGGTCCGAAGCAAGGACTCCATGCTGTTGGAGCTCCGGGAGTATACCGAGTGCTCATTATAGGACCAAGAGGATCGGGGAGGCGGTCCCAAGCCGAGTCGCTGGCTAAGCACTTTGGATTGGTTTTTTGTATAGCAATTTTTTCTTATAATTAAGATGTTAACATAAAATTCATTTCATGCTTAGTGATTTTGTGTCACTCACCTTTATGGCTTTGCATTTCACAATAGTCAGATGATGTCAGAGCCGGCGTGGAAGAAGAAAAAGCCAACTATTATCTATACAATTAATAAAATTGAAGTGACTGTATGTAATGTCCAAATAACAGCTTATTACTTCAATGCATTTTAAAGTATATACGACACCTATTACAAAAAAACAATTTAATTATTTTTTTCTGTCCGTTTTTCCGGGTAAATCCGAAACGGTTGGACCGATTTTGACGGTACTTTCACTGTCAGATAGCTGACATTATAAGGAGTTACTTGGGCCACTTTTATTTTAGAAAAAATAATTAGGGTTCCGCGCAAAGAAATAAATACTGATCATGGTGAATCAATTCGAGCGCATAAATGGTTTACGCTAAGTAAACCGCAAGAGCTGTAACAAATTAATGTACTACATAATAGTACACATTAAAAATACCTGTAAAAATGTCACGGAGAGCATAAGTCTATCTCCTAAGGATCACCCACAATAAACATTTTTATCTTTAAAATAATCGGGAGCAGAGGTAGTATACGGTTTGTACATGTGGCGATCGATGGCATTGTGTAGTCCACGCGAGCGCAGTCGCGGGCTCAGCTAGTACTAAATAAAAGAGATGTTATTCTGTATCCTCATAATAAAGTACGATCCAGGAACAAAAAGATAATACTGTAATTATCAATAACTTTTTTCGCGTTCATGGTCTTTTCAGTGGTAGAAATTTAAAATTATTCTCTCTTCACTTTTTATCGATAATATATCTTTTGTGGAGACTTGTATAGCAAGGTGTAGTGTATTGACTTCACGAGGTAATGTACTGACTTCGACTCAAGCGCCTATATAACAGAGACGAGCGCATATGGCATGACCTCGCCCGATTGCATCCTCTGTTATGTGCTGCAAGCAAAATGTCTACAAGACACAAGCTTACGCTCTACAAGATGTGTATCCGACCGATTATGACATATAGCTGCGTTGTGTTCGCACATATGCCAAGATACAATTTTATTGGGATCGTTTACAAACCATCCAGAATAGGTTTATCACCGCCTTACCGGCGCCCCTTGGTATGTTCGTATGGAGGATCTCCACAGAGATATGGATCTTCCTTCGATACATGCCTATGCCAAACACCTTTCTCGCTCATATTTCGACATCGCGTCGAAACCACACGAATCCGTTAATCAAAGCGGCAGCTTCGTATGTTCCCGACCCCAATGCCTGCCGGAGTAAACGCCGGCCGCATAATATCTTCACTGACCCGCTCGACCAAATCGAAACAGCAAACGCGTTCTATGTTACCGCCTCTCCAAACAGAGCGTGCCGCGGCGCACGCCCGCGTAACCACCGTTCTCTCCGCAGAGGACGGGTGGTCAACTTCGCTCCCGCACACCCGTCACGTCCACCCTCTCTAGCGGCAACCCAAGCCTAGGTCCGTTCCTCGGTGTGAATCCCTTGGTTCAGGCAGCCGCCCGCGCGATACAAGTGACACTATACGTGCAACACTTAGCTACCCACATACAACATTACACACGTATGAACACACACACGTGCACACCACACGGGTACATAGGTTCTGTAAGGAACCTTTTTTTTTTCTTCTTTTTTTGCGCTAGTTAGACTAATGCGCTAGTTAGTGTAGAAAAACCATTCCGTTTACTAAATACACATATGCATGGTTCCCTCCTTCCTCCCAGTAGGAGGGGAGCGTGCATATGGGTATATGTTAGTTAGTTCGAATTTCTTAGGATTAGGGAACTAGATAGATCGCGCCCTTTTCGCATTCGCGAAGACCGCCCGAGCCGAGCCGAGGTTCGGCCACTCTGGCACCCTCGTGCGGGTCGTCACAAACTTTCGCGGCTGAGTGCCCTAAGCGCTCGCCCCCAAGTCCGGTGAAGCTGTAAAAGCCGCAGCGGCTCTGTTTTTGGATAGGGCACCTAAGGCTAACAGTGTAGTCAGTACAAAAAAAAAAGAAAAAAAAATGGCATGACAAGTCCGCTGAAGCTGTAAAAGCCATCAGCGGCTCTGTTTTTGGATAGGGTTAGATAGGCTAACAGTATAGTCAGTCAGAAAAAAAATGGTATGGAATTAGCAAACAGATCGTAGTGCGGAGCGGACGTATACTGGTGAGGTGATGGTGATCTAATATAGATCTGGACAATACACAAGGGTTTTAAATATACAATGTTTGCGACAGTACATTTCGACGATCTGCTTAACGAAGCGATGCAAAAAATGGATGACGTCGGACAGAAGTTGCGTGACTTCGGCATCAGTATTCAATTGAAAGCGGAAATTGTTAAACGTCGCATAATGATGAAGGTTCTTTAATTCGCTTTTTCTTATAATGTCATGAACGTTTGTTTCATGCGCTCTATTGATTCTGTCCTAACACCTCTAATCGACTAATAATCAATTAAGTCAAAATGTATATCTTATTATTTAAAGCTATTCGGATCATTTAAAACCGGATATATTTCTTGTGGTACCCAAGAATATATTAAGTCTTTTTGAAAATCGCAATTTGTATTAATATTAGCATATTGTTTTTTTTAATTCAGTGGAAGTAGTAATCCCGAATGCCGTTCAAAATTGTCACCAGGTACCCGGTAGCTCATGGTTATCGATGACTTGTCCTAAACATGACTTGTATCTGAAGATTATGCTGAAGCATCTCACGGATGCAACAGACTACATATTAATTAAAGCAAAACAAGCTATAATCTCGCAAAACTGCTCTAGGTCAGTTTTCACGCTATTAACGAGTGCAGCTCTGTTTTCTATAATTTTTTACGCCGCACGATCGCTTTAGTAATTTATTTCTTTATTTGTGTTCTATTAGACTTTAAAAAACCTGTATCTTGATAAAGTATCTACTAGTTTGGGTATCAGGGTATGCTGTATTTGTATTTCGTACCGTCTTAAGAAATAAAAATTATTATTATTATTTACAATTACTATTACAATAGTGTTCAAGGTTAAAGCAATCGGATAATTCAATATTTTCACACGGATAATAAATTTAGTTTTTTAAACCCCTTTGTGTTGTCAATTTTGACGTTCAAGGGTTAAGTGCAAGCAAATAAAATGTATTCTATTATGACAACCAAACCACGTTTGTGAACCTAAGCAACTGCCTCGTACTTTAATTTTAGTAAATTTGAGTCCGATTAAAAATAATGTTTTAGCAATAGAAAATAACTAAATAGCCTAAACGGTCATTCTTGCTAGAATAATATCCCCAATTAATCTCAGGATTGCATTGACAACGGCTGGGTGCTGGCCGCTTATCCGATGTCCGGTAACGACTTCGAGTACTTGGACAACACGACGACACCACCAAACCGGTAAGAAGTGGAACCTTATTCACTTTTTTATAGCAGGATATAAAATAGCTAACATGTACAAATATTTCGCAAATTACAGAAAATAAACAATCGAACAGCTGTAATCTTCTATACATTTAATAGAACTGAACTGTCTGTTTGTAATGAGAAAATAACAATAATAATAAATTTTTACCTGTCTGTTTGTTCCGGGTAATCTCCGAAACGGTTGGACCGATTTTGACGGGACTTTCACTGATAGATAGCTGATGATATAGGGAGTAACTTAGACTACTTTTATTCTAAAAATATAATTAGGGTACCGCACAAATAAAAAAAACTGGTCAGGGTGAATCAATTCGGGCGCTTAAATGGCTTATGCTGAGTAAACCATAAGAGATATAGCAAAATAATGTACTACATAATCATAGGCATTAAAAAGACCTACAAAAATTCTGGGAGAGTATACATCTTTCTTGATACTTTTTGTATTCGTTTCGATGTCCAAAACAGAACTTACTGCTCCCGGTTGAAATGTGGCTAGCTTATACATTCGGCAAAAACGAGGGCTCGAAATTTCGAGAGTGACCTTGGTTTAATACCGATGACGTTTAAACGGAGGGCAGAAATTTCTAGGAAGGCCATTCTTAGAGATCGTTTCTTTGCGATACTCGAAGCTATAAGGTTTCAGTGTGTGTGCGTGTTCCACGTGACCGCGACTCTTGTCTTTTTCCACCCATTTAACAGTCAATATTTGTAGTAAATATTAAACAGTACCAGATATTCCTTTAGCATTTCACATTAGTGCATTTTATTTAAAAGACTACAGTATCATATCTAACTGAAAGTTTCCAGTGGAAAAGTCAACTCCAAGTTCATTTCAGTAAACACTATTCGAATCGAGTTTACGATAAAACACGTGCCGGGGCGGCGCGGTGTAGCGATTGATGCACTTTCTAATCATTAGGTTTCTCAGTGGCAACGCTAGTTGAAAATAACTATCTATCGTTTATTAGCTGTGCCCGCGGCTCCGCACGCGTTAACTAAAAAAATATTGTTTATGAAGATATCGTCGTATTTTTTTTTATAGATAAGAACCAAGTATCAAGGTGTAAAACAAAAAATATATCATAATCTATCTAGTAGTTTTTGTGTGATGCGCAAACAACGGCGTCCTTTTTTTGACTGGCTACACTGTTAGTAACAGAAAATATTGTATGATTAAAAAGTCGGTGGTTGAATTTCGATCATTGGGCGACCGCTAGTTAGGATAATTATCGATTTATTAAACGTGAGGTAACCATTACTTAGTTTTCAAACGTTATTTTAAAGTTACGAAAACACTTCAACGCGGCAACGGCGTAAAAGCTAATTGACTAACGTGCTTATTATGACAAACTTTGCAGTGACTTTAGTTAGCTAATAAGCTAAATTCCACCATCAACATTTAGAAATAATAAGTAACAATAACAAAAATAGTAAGTAAGAGTAGATAGCACCAGACAAACCAGCAACGAAATCAGAACAACTTTCAAATCGAAAGTTTCTTCAATGTTATTACAATCTCTAAGTCTATTCAATGTTGTTTTCTCTGTTAGGTAGGTTCATTGAAAAGCGTAATTTGATTCGATATAATTTTATCGACCGATCTGGAAGTATGGTGGATAATATGTACTTTATCTATAGTTTAATTATTAACACGTTTTTAGTGCCACCACATTACATAAGCGTTAAGCCAGCTGTGCAAGTCGATCGGAGCATGTATTAGAATAGACATGTGCAATTTTTACTAACCTGCCCAAGATTTTTTTTTACACAAGAAAACATTTGTGGTAGACCATAGTTTGTGTGGCAAGCGTTATTTGGGTCCTCCCTCGGGGCGACCGATCAGACGTCGAACAACCGAGCCGTCTTTTATATATAAGGCGATAACTAAAAAATGCCCTAAACAAGTCCGGTGAAGCTGTAAAAGCCGCAGCGGGTTTAGGGCCCCTAAGGCTAACATTGTAGTCAGATCTAAAAAAAATGCCCCAAAAAGATCTAAATGAGTTTTTATGAATGCTGTTTAAATATTATCTTTATCATCAGACATAAAAGTTGTTGCTCTGTAGTTTTGGAAATTTTTTGAAAAGAAATATTTTTTTTTTTTTAAATTAAACTTGGCAATATGACTCTATAGCACCTGATAGTAGATAAGAAGAGTACAGTCCACAAGAAATAGCGACCCTCAATAACAGTCCTCACCATCATGCCGGCTTGCTGAAATGCCTTTTCACGCTTCGTTTGAAGAACCCAATATCATAGGAGGGGGCGAAAACGATGTCTGAAAAACCGTTCCACATCCGCACGACTTCCACGCGCTTATCATTACCTTGCTAAGGGCAGCTGCTCCCTCCCCTGCCTGTACCTGGCAGTATCCTTTTTTTTTTAGAACTGACTATACTGTTAGCCTTAGAGGCCCTGAAGCCGCTGCGTCTTTTACAGCTTCACCGAACTATGCATAAAGTACGGACATACGATATTCATCTATACCAGGGGCAAGCAACCTTTTTGATCAAAGGACAAATTTAAATTTAATTTTTTTTGGTGGACCGCACATCGATGAATTTTTATTAATAATTTACGAAACTTTATTTATAATAAATATTGGAATAAAAAAAATTATAAAATTAAAAAAAAAAAAAATCTTTCTTATACATCAGACGCATCGCGTCCGTTTGCATGTTTGGACAACTCACCGACAAGTGTGTATATCGTCACAAAAAAATCGTGCAGACATTGCGCGTTTGTACTGCATGTTTAAACGTCGTCGACAAGTATTCGCCATAAAAAATATTTCGGTTTAGTATGTACTACCATTTTATTATAATTAATTTAATAACAATATATTGATGAAAGAAAGTTGATAAAATAAATAGAATTTTAGAAATGCTTGGCGGGCCAACTTTGGCCCGCGGGCCGCTCGCGCCGGTTGCTTACCCCTGGTCTATACCAATATCATAGAGGCGATTTTTGATTTTTTGTTTGTAAAGGATAAACTCAAGAACTACTGGACCGATTTTAAAAATTCCTTCATCAATATAAAGCTACAGTATCAGGGAGTAACATAGGCTATATTATAATAATAAAAAAAAAATATTCCTCATAAAAATGTCGATAGTTTTACACAAAGTATAAAAAATTGCCTACACGGGTGCGTTAGCGGTGTTTGTTGTATAAAATTAAAACAGGTGAAACCGTGGGGCACAGCTAGTAGTTATATAAAGTATTTCGTTGTTAGGGTTTAACTCCTAAGTAAGGATATTATCATTATATTAATACGTGAAGCAAAAGCTTTGTACCCCTTTTTAAGCGTATTGCGTGCACGGAAGACTGCGAGATTTGGCATGGTTAAAGTTTATATGGAGAAGGAGTGCAGAAAGCTAAAATTTATCTATAATATCTGTTACTAATATGTTAAATAAAATAAATTAATATTGCGAATCCTAACCTGACCAGTGCCATTGAACTTAGATCCCCCAAAATATTGAAATTATCACTCAACGAAAAGTGACAGCATGTGATGTTGATAATATTCATTGTTTAGGTTCAGGAATACTGAAAATGTCAAACAGAAAATAAATACTCTTTCATCAAAAAGTCGCTGGTCGAATTTCGATCTTAAGGCGACCGCTAGTATATCTAAGTTCACATATCATACGGCAGTTGAATCTAAAACATGTTTTCAGTATTATAATTCTGAATACCAACTATGAGACATGCAAGTCGAGGCGGATGTCCCGCGCCGTGGACTGGTGCACGGGTCAGACCGTCCTTGCGGGCTCCAGTACGCGAAGCGCTAAAACATCCTAGAGATAATGAAACTCAGTTGGACGCTGAGGTATATACTTCAAATATGTTCTACAATTCAAAATCCAAATTCAAAACAAGACAAGTTAAAAAAAACAACTTCAATTATTTTGAGGAGTTTTCTGCTATATCTTCGAAATTGAATGTTCCAAACAATTTTTCAAACATGATGCTAACGGCTACATTCGACAATTGCACCGCTCGTCATCGGCAAAGAGTGCATCCTCACACAGTCCGATTTCAGCTTATGGATTCATCTTAGGATTTCAGAGTTTTCTTCCGCGAGCGCTTCGGATGTGGAATTAACTCGCTGTTGAAGTTTTCTCAGAGGACTACAGTGCGGGTTTCTTTAAAAGCGGAAATGAAACGGATTTTTAAAGGGTCGGCAACGCGCATGTGATGTTCCTGGTGTTGTAAGCGCTCATAAGCTGCTGTAAACTTTAACCGACAGGCGGATCACATGCTTGTTTGTCACTTAATATGCAGTTTTTTATACAACTAAGGTGGTAAACATGTTTACTATAGCCTAAGAACGTCTGTAACTCCATAGGTATCAATATCGCGTTGCCCACCGTGAATCCCATTTCTTAAAAGAGCTCTGGAAACCCTCCTCACCGCTGTGACCTTGTTTAATGTATTGTTGTTATTTGGCTGCGATGTTCTGTAGGGTAAAGGCATTTTACCAGTCGGTTTGCCCTTGAGAGACATTTCCATAGAGAGCATATTCCTCACCGGAGTGCGGAAATCAATTCTACGTGTCATCGTTTTTATTTCAAATATTTTATTACACAATGAGGACCTACGTTTTAAATAATTACACTAGAATAATTATTATAATTTTAATTTATCTTTTAATCATTATTAAACTAGGACCTGCGTTTGAACATTTCCGAAAATATTCTCCGGAATGTTTTTAAGAGAAAATATCATGTAGGTAATTTAAGATTTACACACGCCTATACTTCTGCGCAGGAAAAAAATCAACATCAGCCACGCCTTGAATTCAATGTAGATGTAAATAACCGTTTATGGGATTCAAGATCCTAGTTTGTAAATGTTTTGATTTAGTTAGATTACTACTTCAGCGAAGCATTGGCAGAGTTGCGAGCAGCCGCGGGTATAACTGCGCTAGAGATCGACGCAAGTGAAAACTTTGGTATGCCATTCATTCAATAAGTGTAGATCTTTACAACAATACTCTAAATCGTTATCTAGTGGAATACAAAATACATTTTTTACTCTTGTATTAAGGAAAATGTGTATATGCGTTTATAATAATGATCTCGCAAAATAAGTAAATTTATTTGTAAATAATTATTAAATATTAAACCAGCTTGAATATAAATTTTTTTGATAATTAATGAACATTATTATTCATATTGGTTATCAACAATATTGCACACATTTGATTGCTGGTACACTGGTACTGAATAGTCGCCTTCAAGACACTAAAGCAGTAAATAAAAACCGTTGAAAACCCCTAGCAATAAATACCAGCCTCTATTTTTCACTCTACTCGGTAAAAACCCTCGAACACTGGCGTCGCAGAGTTGATGATTTTAGGAAAACTAGTAATTCTGTATTGTTCAAAGGAAATTAACCAAAATCAAAATATATACTTCATTCAGGTCCAGAGTAGAGACTCATGAGTCTCATGACTACCACCCGGAAAACATCCCCCCCAGACACCGAGAAAACCAGGCAGGAAAATAAATCTGATAGTAAAATCGGTAATACGCTATGAAACCTAACACTATCGCTGTTATTGCCACTATTTATCCATTTGAAAGATTAAAAATCATATTTAGTATTTAACTTATGCAGTTAATTTACAAAATCTATTTTACTTTTTTGTTTAGATAGATTCATAAAATAGATAATTTCTGTCACAGATAAAGTGCAAGTGAAAATACATGCGGCAGTGATCGCCGCACCAGCTTTCGATATCGAGTGCTGTTCACAAATTCGTAATGTATGCGCGGAATAAAGTTCCGAACTTGAGATTATATTAAATAAAAACGAGAAGTCATTAGAAAAAATGTTTTATTATGTACTCTCCTCCTCCGCACTTCTTTTGAAATTCTATATTAATTACTACATAATTATTTAATTAATCTGTTAATTATGAACTAACAAATTTGCAGTCTTAAAACAATTACATACACACTGAGGTAGTCTCTTAAAGAGTCCACGAGACATATCAGCGAACGGGAAGACAACACATAACCAACGGCTATGGATCCCGTGAAAACAAAACTATTGTTTTTACTACAAAATAAAAATGCATCAATTTATATACGGAACACAATCATCATGCATGAATTCCTGTCGCTCATCCATGCGCAAGGGCAGATACACAATTAGATCTTGGTACTCAAGGACCCATTGCACACGCCTTCCACACACGCATACATACAACCGCATACACTCAATAAATATACACACGACACAAGCTTAAAACACATAGTATTGTATTCTTGCTCCGTTATGGGCAGAGCGACGCATGTAAGTCACACAGCACTCGGCCCATAGCAGCCGCGAGATCAAATTTGGCTATGTTCACTTTACAAGTTCACCGGGTTACAACTCGTCCTTGAAGTCGTCATCGTCTCCGCCCGCGCCTGGTGGCGGCATGCCTCCCTGTCCCTGGTACAACTTCGCAATGATAGGTTGGACAACATCCTCCAAGGACTTCTTCTGTTTCTTGTATTCTTCAGAGTCAGCATCCTGGTTTTCTTCTAACCATTTGATCGCAACATCGATCGCCTCCTCCATTTTCGTCTTTTCGTCGTCACTGAGTTTTGACCCGAGTTTCTCCTTGTCCTGGAGCTGGTTCTTGATGGAATACGCGTAGCTCTCCAGCTCGTTTCTTGACTCTACTCTCTCCTTTAGTTTCTTGTCATCGTCAGCAAATTTCTCTGCATCCTTGATCATCCTTTCAATGTCTTCAGGTGTTAATCTGTTTTGGTCATTGGTGATCACAATCTTCTCCCGATTTCCAGTACCCTTATCCTCAGCAGACACTTGTAGGATACCATTGGCGTCGATTTCAAACGTGACTTCAATTTGCGGGATTCCACGGGGTGCCGGTGGAATGCCAGTCAAGTCGAATTTGCCGAGGAGATGGTTGTCTTTGGTCATGGGACGTTCACCTTCATAGACCTGGATTGTAACAGTGTGTTGATTGTCACTGGCAGTGGAGAAGATCTGAGACTTCTTTGTGGGAATGACAGTGTTACGAGGAATGAGTTTGGTCATGACACCACCAACGGTTTCAATACCCATGGTCAGAGGATTGACATCAAGCAGTACTATTGCGTCAGTGTCCTGTTCACCACTAAGTACACCAGCCTGGACAGCTGCACCGTAAGCCACCGCCTCATCAGGGTTGATACCTCGAGATGGTTCCTTGCCATTGAAGAATTCCTTGACGAGCTGCTGAACCTTGGGAATACGAGTAGAACCACCAACCAACACAATCTCATCAACATCTTTCTTGTTCATGTCAGCATCTTCTAATACTTTCTGTACTGGTTTCAGAGTAGATCTGAACAGATCCATGTTCAACTCTTCGAACTTAGCCCTGGTGAGGGTCTCAGAGAAGTCTTCACCTTCGAAGAATGATTCAATTTCAATCTTGACCTGGTGGCTTGATGACAGAGCCCTCTTAGCCTTCTCAACTTCACGACGAAGTTTCTGTACAGCGCGATTGTCCTTTCTGATGTCCTTGCCCTTTTTCTTCTTGTAGAGCTTGATGAAGTGCTCCATGACTCTCTGGTCGAAGTCTTCGCCTCCCAAGTGAGTGTCACCATTAGTAGCTACTACTTCGAAGACGCCATTGTCAATAGTTAATAGAGAGACATCGAAAGTACCACCACCCAAATCGAATACCAAGACATTTTTCTCTCCATCCTTCTTGTCAAGACCATAAGCGATAGCGGCGGCGGTGGGCTCATTAATGATTCTCATCACGTTAAGCCCGGCTATGACACCAGCATCTTTGGTGGCCTGACGCTGAGCATCATTGAAGTAAGCTGGTACAGTTACAACAGCATGAGTAACCTTCTTGCCTAGTAGGCTTCAGCAGTTTCCTTCATTTTAATAAGAACCATGGCTGAGATTTCTTCAGGAGCAAAGACTTTGTTGCCTTGACCAGTCTGGACTTCCACATGGGGTTTGCTGTTTTTCTCAACTACTTTGAATGGGAAGAATTTGACATCATGTTGTACAGTAGAATCGCTCCATTCACGACCGATGAGACGCTTGGCATCAAACACTGTATTCTCAGGATTGGTAGTGAGCTGATTCTTTGCAGCGTCACCGATAAGTCGCTCGCCATCCTGAGTGAACGCGACATACGAAGGTGTGATACGGTTACCTTGATCGTTGGCGATGATTTCCACGCGACCGTTTTTATATACACCAACACTGTGGACAAGAAAAATCACATGGTTAGAATATGCATCAATAAAGAAAAATGTTTAGTACATTTCATATATTACAACACTTAATACAACAAGACAGGAGCTTTAGTGAATTCAGTATCAGAGAAAAAACTGTATTGAAATGCATGACAAATGCATGACTTCAATGGGACTTTATGATCTCCAAATATTAATGACTGACTGAATATTCGGTTTTGACACGGTTCTGGTTTCGAACAAAAATTGGCCGAAACTCAGGGCTCATGAATTGGTGGCTCCTATGTATGTCACAGCAATCTCATATACATTCATCTGTTTCATCTTAAGACTCTTTCAAAATATGCCAGGGGCATACCCGGCAGTTATCTAACCAGACAGGCTGACCACAAAAGATCCCTCATGTTTCTTTTATGTAAACTTTTACTCTATTCGAATAAATAAAAATTATATTAGTGTAATCTCTCTCTCTATATAATAATACTGTTTATTAATGTTATGCTCTTCATGGGTCATATTCACAAAAATTATACAACAGTATTAAAGGTATGTCCTTTAACTTTCATTATTTTTTTTTAGAATGTTTTACACTCTGAGAAAATCTTTACAAAATTAAAGTCTGTGGCAAGTGGTAGTAAGTTTTTAACAATATTATCTAATAATCCTGGTCAGAAACAAAGTTATAACACCTTTTAAAAAATTAAATATTGATAGATTGTTTTTGATTTGCTCCACTACAAATTTTAGTAAAATAATGTAAGACTTAATTTATTTCGAAATTTTTTTATACTAATGTATTTATTTTTTTGGAAAGTATGGTAGTTAAATATTTTACTTACTTATTTATTTTAGTTACAGAAACAGTTTTATATGAAAACAAATTATTTAAAAAAATATTTTTGACAAAGACACAAATATTATGTAAAGTGGAAAATTCCCTTCTGAAATCTCAATTTTAACAAAATGCTCATAATAAGACTACCATTTATGAACAGTTTTCATGATTAGTAACACTAATGCTTTTGAATAGTCTTCTATGTTTTTTTTGCCCATTTTGATTTTATATACTTAAAAAAATACCAAAGGCAATAAACTACACAGTGATTAAGATATTTTTCATAGTGTACACATTGGTCATTAAAAAAACTAATAAACTTCAACTTTATCTATACACATTTATAGTAAATATTTGAGTATTAGCTTTGAGTACTAAAGACAATATTTTAATAATTTTAATTAATTAATGTGAACAAAGCCTCAGTCGGTTGCCAGTCTTTTATAGGATAGTAACATTTAACCAAAATCTCAAAATTATGATATTAAGTGAAAATATAGCTGATTATTGTAACAAGCTAAAACAATAAAAGAAACTGGCTCCCATGTGCAACTGTCAGAACCCACCAACAGATGCTTCACTTCAAATTTTCAGACTGAAATAATATTACAAACCATTAGTAATAAAAATCAGTGATAAGTTATATTCTCTGAACCACTATAGAAGTCTGATAGGCTCTTTATTATAATGTAGAACAGTATTACATAGCTCTAGAATAGAATAGATCAATTGAGGGGTATAAAAGGAAAGATGCCACTATCCATGATATGCAGGAAAGTGGAACAAGAATTAAAGTGATTATCAGTGACTGGTTCTATAAAAGAAGAATTCTGTTGAAAAATCAGTTGATAAAATATTAATTTAATAAAATTAGTAATCAATGGTATGTTTTTTCATATGTATAGTGACATTTTTAATTGAAACTCCTCAATTATATATTGATAACTAATGGAGTCTTGGTCTTTTATAACATGAACAGGATTCTCTAAACATACTCACCATGAATATGTGGTACCCAAGTCAATACCGATGACAGTGCCAATATCCTTGTCTTTCTCCTTCTTGTCGTCAGCAAAGACTGCTGCGACCACCAGCACCAACGCAAATATACTCCACCTCATTTTTACCATACAATAATTACAGTAAACCTCTGAAACAATACATAAAAATAGGTTATAATTTTATATACTATCACTCGAGTTTATTTCAACTAAGTATGTTGAAAATTGAAGAGTTTGTATTTATTAGAGAAACGCCTACGTGTTCTAAGAATTTAACGAAAAACCCGCATGGCTTTTACTATCACTCGAGTTTATTTCAACTAAGTATGTTGAAAATTGAAGAGTTTGTATTTATTAGAGAAACGCCTACGTGTTCTAAGAATTTAACGAAAAACCGGCATGGCTTTTCTTTCTTTTTCGCTATAAAAAATAAACAGTTGCGAAGTTAGTTACTTTCGATGTTTCAAATAAGTGTCAGTATAATCTTGATAAATCAATAAAAAAACTAAATATATTACATTATATGGCATTCCAAAAACGAATAAGCAAGTTCTAGAATGTATTCAGAAGTTATGAACTTCATCATAAAAATAAGACACGTAATCATTATTCGGACACGTCACGTTCCTTTAGGATCTGAAAAACCGAGTTATTTTAACAAAAGAAAGGGAAAGTACAGTTAGTAGGTCATTTACTTCATAGAATGTTTTAACGGTATGCCCAAGTACAGCTAGGAGGCGGGTGATAACTGGCCAAATACGATCAATGCTGCGCCTAGAATCTTCTAGATAAAACGTTTTATAAAACTATATATGAGCAATACCATAATTCTAGCCAGTTTTAGCTACAAACATAAATCGTTCTACTGAATAAAAAAGCATTCAATAGGAATACCTCGCACGTCCCAAAATAGGACGGTCATTGTATGTCAATTTTTGAGGTTATTTGAAATAATTGTAAAACTTATTACAAATTGAACAAATAAATAAATTATATTTACCTAATAACTTTGAAAGAATATTAATTCAATTGAATATAAAATAAAACAGCCACAATAAAATCACCGAGTAGAAAATCACACGAAATGACACAGTACGTTACAACTTTTTACTTCAATTCTCCAAGAAAAACTGACGTTCAAACGTGAGCGTCGCTAATATTTAGCGCTAGTGTTCATCGTGGTCGAATATGATTGGTGAATCGAACGATGACGTTTTTATATTTTTGGCATAATTGGTTCGAATGTAACTATTTGTTACAATTCTATTGGCCCACGTTTATAACTGGCCTTTAGTAACAGTGAAGGCGGCGGGTATTTTCAAGATTACGTGGATACAAAAATATTTATTTACTTTTCAAGATGCATGATGAAATAAAAACAATGATTTTTGTTTAATTATACAATACAATTATCCGTTAATGTAAATTGAAGAATATAGGTATATACATTAATTGAATACCTATGTATTTCCTAAATACACATAATAAGTCTGTGCCTAATTTTGCCTTAGTATAATGATCATCATTTTTAGTTCGGCTCAAAATTATTTAAAGAAATTTTACTTTCACAAAAGATTACTTTTTTTAAACTTTAGGTAAACGGAAAGAATATTTGAATAATTTTGAACAACACAAAGCAAAATAAATACTTATACTTAGACATTATTTCATCGTATTTCGACGCTCATAATAATAACGAATTCTATATAAATTTCCAAGGATCATAAATCTATGGATGTAGTAGAAAGCACGGCAAAAGTGATTAAAATAAAACTCCATAGTCAACTAAAGTACAGATGAGCGTTATAGTCTATTGACATTACTTAATTAAAAATAAATATTTCGCAATGTTTCGGGGGATTCTATTTTTATTTGATTTTATATATAAAATATCGTTATCTCTTCATATTTATAACTGGATCTTAGGGCTGGTTTACGCCTCTATTAAGATTGCATGTCTACGTCTAAGAACTTCATTTAAAATAACTGTTTATCATGATAAATAAAACATTCTAACATAACAGCCCTTGATAACCGCACTTTTAGTCGTAGGTATAACAAATATTTACGTGGTATTTGGTTATAAAAAGGATATTTTTCTAAGTGATACCTACGATTCTTCGTTTGTCAATTATCGGAAACGCGAACACTTTGTAGTATATTACGTCTTTCACCTTTTGAAGCTGGACCGCCTACTATGCTTTTGATGACATAAAATATTTCTAAGATGCCGAAGTTTGTAAATTAAAGTTAACGAATACTTTCTAATGTTTGCCTGGCTAGCTACCACCTTCAAGTTGAAAATCTGTCTCAATGCACCTGTAGGTGTGTTCCGGCAGTTGCACTTAAAAGCCTGTTCCACCCACTAGACTTAGCGTGACCTTTAATTGTCGTCACTCTCACGTCATATGTGTATTAATTTCTTCTTCTTCTTCTTCCTAACTTGGCAACCGGTCCTCTTAAATAAAGACCATTAGTGCCATTATCGAGTGAATTATAGTGTCATGTGTTATGACGGTTCAGTATCCTAACAAGATGGTGGCTCCCTTGTTAGAACTTTCTAGGAAGTTTTTGTGGAATATCAGAATGAATGCTTTCAGCTTATATTTATAATCAATCCACTTCACTTATGCACAAAAACCAAACTATATCACGCAAAACGCCACCAATATTACACAATATAGGGTCAAAAACCTAAGTTAATGGATTAAAAATAAAAACCACAACATGTCACTTCAAGATCCCGCCAAAAACTTTATATGTCTATTTTTATGTAATTATGGATTGTGGCCATAACGCTAAACTTATAATGAATAAAAAACGGCAAGTCGCTTTCTAACAAATTCGAAAAAGGAGGTTTTCAATTCGAATGTTTTTTTAATGGTATTCAGTTCAGCGATAACTTCTTTGTTTATGAACCGATTTACAAGATTCTTTTTTAATGTTGGAAAGGGCCTCAGTTTCATTTTATTGACATTGGACCTTCGACTTCGAAGATAGACCAAGGACCTCTTCAAAATCATTGAAGTTTTCTACTTTCTTAATGAGATGTTTGTGAATTTTTTTATTACATCTCAACAGCGCTTTGTAGTGCTAGTGCCTAATCCTATTATATTAAGTGAGCAATTCTTGTATATATATATATATAAGTATATATGTAATTAGTTTCTTGGAAACGGCTAAAACAATTTGGAAAGACACTTTAAATTTAGATAATGTTTTACATTCCAAGTTTACCTAGATAGGTGTTTTTCTTTTTTTGTTTATAAGACACCGAGCAAAGCTCGGTCGACCAAATATTATTACCTAAATAGCGGATTCTCCTTTTTTACTCTCTGATCTGATCATCTGTTAACTTATTTTTTTCTAAGCATCTATGAATATTTGCATTTAACAATAAAATGAACTATTAACTGTTGTTAGTAAAGAGTCTGGAAAACTAGAGACTGAAAAGCGTGACAAATTTAAATAATATCAGCATGGCAACTTCAAAATGTATATGGTATAACTGGAAAAGCTAACTTGATACTATAAAATCGTAAATTTTTGTAAAAATATTCTTTTGGTCATTATAATCTGAATTCATCCGAAGTTAAGATTCCACGTCACCGGTCGATTCAAGATAGATTTATGGATCACATTTTTTTTTTCATTATATCCTAACTATTTATAATATAATTGAGTAGTTGGTGCCCGCGACTTCGTCTACGCAGGATTAGTACTTCGAGTAGCTTATACATCCACACAAACTTTCGCGTTTATAATATTAGAAGGATAAGGATCAATTTGCTACTAACAAATGTTCGTTAGAAATAAATTATCAATTTTTATTGTATTTATGGTTCACTATTTTGGAGATAATGGCTTACACATAAAAAATAGATATGTATATGCTGTCGCGAGCTTTTTTGTAGGACTATTTAAGATAAGCATTTCCATTGTACATTATATACGTGTAACTCTAACGGTTTTTTCAGCGCACGCCAGAATAGCTCGCATTTTTTCTACTGACACTTATCGTTATATTTTAGACAATTCACACAATATAAATTATATAAATATATATAATATAATATAATTATATATATAAATTATAGCCTATGTGTTATTCTGATGTATAAGCTATATTACTGTAAAGTGTCATTAAAATCCATTTAATAGTTTTTGCGTGACAGAGTAACAAACATTCATCCATACATACAAACTTTCGCGTTTATAGATAATAATATAAGTAGGACGGGATTGAAACAATATTTTTAGAAAAGAAAAATAAAATAGCATGCGAAAAGTTTTTAATTTACTTTACAAATAATATGGTTTTATACTGAAATTTACTTTGTGTTAATTTTACAAAGCAACTTTATTTAGGTAGGTACTACGACAACCAATGATAAAATAACCATATAAATTAGGTAGGTACATTATTAACATATGTACAATATAAAAAGAGAAGGAATGAGGTTATGGGGCAAAATATTTGAAAAAGACCAAATAATAATTTAAAGTTAGGAACAAAGTATCAAAATATCAGCGTTTATTAACGTCATAAGCTAATGTCTATTATTATATTTTTGCTGTCTTTTATAAATCATACGAACCTTTGTGCGGATTTTAAGGAGTTTAACCATAGGCGTAGCTAGGGAATTGAGATAGTTCAGCAAGCCAGCAGATCAGCTACTAGCAGGCATTATTTTTCTCAAAGAGCAAAGAATAAAAACGGTGCATTCCTTCAATACTGTCGATTTTTCTATAGGGGTGACCTGCCCGTAATTATTTTATCCTGCCCTTTCCCTTAACTACGCCCGTTGAGTTTGGTATAGGTACATAAATAATGATGACAAAAAAAATATGTTTTATAATAGCATTTATTAAAATTTTAAAAATATACAACAGTCATTGTACTTATACAAATCTTAATAATAATAAATTAAATTCCTATATTATTATTATAATAATCGCTCACGATTTTGATTTTAAGTAAAACCTAAAAATCATGTCCATATTATTTTAATTCTTGAACTTTTCGTACACAACAATATATTTTTGTTTATTACCGCAACTAAAAACAACAATAGATGTTGTATAAAGAAATAACCAAGTTTATATTCTTCCTGTTTTTAACAAGTGATATTCGAATCTGTGCATAGTCATTGTAAAATCGGCGAAGCGGCTCAGATACATATTAACAACGTTAAAAAATATGTCTTAAATTAGAATTTTTATTACGTTTACAACAGACAATCCATCACAAACCTAACTCAATGTTATTACTTAAAATCTAACGCTTAAAAACCACGTCCCCATAGCGCCCCCTTAAATTACGCCACTGGCTATAACAATAGCTTTCCCTGTAAATCTAAAAAAAATAAACCAAAAAAATAAATAGGTACAGAAAGCTACCTTTCGGAGTTTTGGCGGAATCTCGAACTGTTATGTTCTTGGGTTTTATTTTTTATTCATAAATATGTGTTTTTGACCCTGTATTGTGTAACACGGGTGTCATTTTGTATAATAAAGTTTAGTTATTGTACAAAGTGTAGTGGATTACAAATAATAACATGGACCACGAACTTTGAGATGCCACAAAAACTCCCTAGAAAGTTCTAACAAGGAAGCCGCCATTTTGATATCATTACAGGACACTATAATGACATTAAAGGTCTTCAATAATAAGAACTAGTTGTCGAGTTAGGAAAAAGAAGAAAAAGAAAGCTGGTTCCATACAGGGAGCGATAAATGCCCCACGAACACATAAATGCGTATGTTCGGGGATCTCGAGTCAAGTCGGTCGTAGGCCAGTCGCGAGTGTCCCCACCCAAAATTAAATTTTTGTTTTGTGCTTGACACTACTTTCTGAATTTACAATTAATAAATAATCTTATCGACATTTTTATGTATTTGCTTGTATAAATACTAGAAAAAACTGAAACGAATTCACGTTCTTTTTTATTCAACGTTAACTTTTAAATTAAGCGATTTATATATTTATTTATTACCAACAAATGTTTTTATTGTAATTTCCAAATGGAAATTTTCATAAAATATTGTAGGTGACAGCCCTAGTGCTACAGTTGACTGTAGGTATCTAAATTCAAGGTCGGCCGGAACCAACTTTCTGTACCTATCCTTTAATAAAATTCCCATAAGAAAAAAACTAATTATAGTTTAAAAAAACATTATTATATGTATACAATTTTTATGTGCATTCTGAGATATGTACGGACGTTATTTATTGGTCAAAGTAATGAAACAGTTTCTACTGTTTGTCAGAAATTATGTTTAAAAGTAACGGCGCGAAATAAGTTATTATGCAATCGGCACCTGAAAATAAAGACCAATATATTTTAGTATGAAAAAAAACCCTCTATCTATAAAAATAAATAAAATTAAAGTGTCCATTTCTAGTGTCAAAATAACAGCTTTTTACTAAATGCATATGAAAGTATATACGGTACTTATAACAAAAAAAAAAAAAAAACATTTTAAATTTTTTGTCTGTCTGTTTCTTCCGGGTAATCTTCAAAACGGATGGATCGATTTTGACAGGACTTTCACTGGCAGATAGCTGATGTCATAAGGAGTAACTTAGGCCACTTTTATTTTAGAAAAAGAATTAGGGTTCCGGGCAAATAAAAATGAATTCGGAAAAATGAGTTTTGGGATGTTTAAATGGCTTACGCTGAGTAAACCTTAAGAGATATATGTAATTAATGTAGGACATGATTTTAGACCTTAAAAGACCTATAAAATGCCAAAAGAGCATACGTCATCTTCTAAGGATTACCCACAATAAGCATTATTGTTTGTAAAATAACCGGGAGCGGAGGTAGCACGATTCAAGCGTATGACTGATTGACGGCATTCTGTAGTTCACGTGAGCGCAGCCGCGGGCACAACTAGTTGTTTATAATGTACATCACTATACCATAAAAAGTTTACGAAGTATCATAGAGGATGTGGTGCCTCTCGAGCCAGGCACGTGGGGGCGATACACTTTGACAGAAGATACGTGAAACGCTGGGATATTTATACCTGACTGGATCACCATATATATGGTAGAAAAACCGAAGAAGTGACTGACTCAATTCTGTACGATTTTGAATGGGCCCATGGTACAATATCCAACTGTTTGGGAGCTTTCGTCAATCCTCATTTCAGACTCTATTCAAAATAAAGTGACACGTCATTTCGGTTTTTGTCGAAATCTGTTAGGCCTGTTGTATCGAAAGTGTGTCCTTTTGAAAAGTAACACCATCTTAGACAGTTACGGGCTAAAGAAATTATAATTTCCTAGAGGGCGGTAGGTCATCGGGGATAGAAACGAGGGTGGATATATGTATGGGTCACAGTGACGATAAAAATAACGGTCCCCTTTTTCATCTAAAATCTTATCTGATTATTAAATAATCCCATTCGTTCGCCTTAAATAGTCAAAACTTATATAATGGAAAAGGTACTTTTGAATTAAATTTACCCACGAACGCGAAATCCTCAAATCACCAGAAATCTTTGACACACTATAAGTTAAATAAGATAAATGAAACACATACCCGCCCTTCTCATACAAGTGAGAATCTCCATCAAGGTTGTTTTTATCTCTTTCGCGTCACCGCAGCGGGATATCATCGCGTATTCACCTGATACCTAAAATATAATTATATAACATTATTATAGTCAAATACAGATGATATAGGTGAAAAAAAAACCGTACACGCGTTTTACGTAAAAAAAACTTCTCTGACATTGTAGCACATGTTAAAACTACATATATATATCGAATAAATTATTAATAAAAAGGAACCCGACTGCAACAAAAACCCTTTACTACATAAATATTATTATATTTTTGCTTTTTATTTGATTCCCAGATGTCGTACTTAAAGATTACATATAGCCTATGTCACTCCCATAGTTAAGAGGGCTATAAAGACACCTCGTATGTTAAATTCCATCAAACCGTTTAGGCTACAGAGTGTGGCAAAAAATAGACATAAATCCACACATACGCTCGAAAAACATAACCCTCCTTTTTCGCAGTCGGGTCAAAACAAATAAGTCATTTTACAATTTAGATAATATTATACAGTGTTCTCTATGACAGTACAAGACAGTTACGTTTTTGGCTGGACCTTGATCTCTCATGTGGTTGTTTTTATTTGGCCACATTTTACGGGATGTAGTTTTATTTATTGTGCACAAGTGAAATGGGATTTCAATAATAACCGGGAACATGCATTTTAAGTTGCCACAAAAAAACTCGCTGGACAGTGAGAACAAAGACGCCGCCATGATGTTTTCATGTTAAAGCTGTGTTTTAAAAAAAATTGTATTCACGGGACGTTGGCAGGATCGTGAATAAATTTACCACATTGCCATTAAATAAAAAGAAGAAATACGTATGCACGTATGACTTAAGTTTGTGTGTGAATGTGTATTTCTTGTTGTCATGCGTGCGTATGATTTGTATGATTGGAGAGTGTAATGGTATGTGTTCTAATGTTCCGTGTTATTTACCGTTATTGAAAATCGATGAACTATATCGATAACCGCCTCATTAGCCTAGTGGTCCTAAGCGCTACTGATATGCTCGAGGTCCTGGGTTCGATTCCCAGGTTAAGCTAAGTGTTATTTGGTTTGTCTATGAAATTTTCAGTAGCAGCGAGGAGTTTGGCTTTGTGCCCATTTAATGACAATAGGCTCGCCCCTATTACATGGGACCTAAAAACATATCCGGCGAACTGAGGATGTACATTAGTACACCTCTGCCTAACCTTTCGAGGATACAGGCGTGATGATACGTTTTATGAATATCGATGTTTTTTTAAATTGTATTTTAGACTATCTCGATAGTGAACTCTTTTCTTATTATAGTAGGCCAGTCTTATCTATATGTTAATATTAGCACACTTATGTACTATTTATATAATGAGCCAATATTTACCTGATATATATACAAGGGATGGTGAGGAAACTTATCCTTGGTTTGTCTCACGATGTCCAAGTAAGGTAAACCGGGCTTCACCATGAGGAAATCTGCGCCCTCAGCCACATCACGAGCCTGTTAGTGAAAGGAAACATCCTTTTTTCATAGATAGATATTGATGGATAAAGCAAAACGAAAGTTGACATAATTCATAGAAAGATGCACTGAAATCGATTGTACATTAAATTCCATATAAAACATGTCTCAGATTTGGTGCGGCTTGTTGTATTTGTTTTTAAGTTATGGAGCCTGGATACAAGTCCCTTAAGGTGAAACATTTAATCATTGACCTACCGTTGTCATGTTGCCAATGGCCGGTGTAACATATTAGAAACTGTCAAGCTAAAATCTTCATCATATGAGCATAGTAGATTCGATATAACTTTTCTTACAATATTTACTTATCGCTACAGGTTAATATCTGTCAACATTTACTGATGACCTTTAGTGTTCCAGAGAAGGTTACTTCAATTGCATATACTTTGAATAGATAATATAATTTCTCAAGTTATTATATTTATCTATATACACATTATACAATAGTATAACTGACTAACTAACATATCAACGCACAGCCCAAGCTGCTGGCGCTAGGATCGAGTACCAAGGAATGAATTTTGGAAATTCAACCCCTAAGGTAGTAAAAAAGCGATGAAAGTTTATTTCAAAATCTGTCATTTTTGAAGATACATCTATGTAAATTGGTATTTATAAATTCAATTAAAATGGCATATAATGGGACATAACTCAACTATGACGCGAGCGAAGCCGCGGGAAAAGTTCTAGTAGAGTATAATAAATACTATTAGGGTTTCTGATTTCTCGTTTTTTTATCGAGACACGACAATTCTCGACTTGTTATTTTCGGGATTAAAACAATTGAATCACACAACCATTGTTTCACTTTACTATGTGTTAGGACACAACAATTGTGTACAAGAATAACCATCGAGAGATCAGCAGTAGGTCGTCGCTGTCATGCCGGCAAAGCCTTTTGGCAACTATAGTAAGTGCCCGAGTATAATGCAGTCGGGGCTTGGGGTGAAGAGCGGCAGTATCTTCCCCCACCGTCCGCACGCCTCGCCACACGCGCCCGTACTAGTGATGCGAGTGCTGTCTTTCATAAATTATGGTAGAGTTGGTTCCTGATCGCGTTAATATTTAAGTTGTGGCTCTATGTTATTTCTTGTATTTAATAATGACTGATCCGAATCCATCAAAATTCTGCACAAAAACATTTTTTTAATTCATCGTCAAGCACGGGAAATAGCGAAAAATCAATCTGATGATGATTCAATTTCAGAGATTTATTTTTTCAGTTTGATTTTTGACAATGAACAATGACATAAATTATTAGCTTGTTCTATTAATTCGAATTCATTAACTCTGCATTCAACTCGCGCGTCTATTATAGATATACATTGGATGATCCCGAAACGCGACAACCCAGAGAGTCACCATGTGCATGGTGGTCGCGACCCAGTCAAGTACAGATCCCTAAAATCCTGCTTTTATTACTGAATATAAATCTAAGCGTTACCACTATGGCGGGAGTTAGACCTCAAGCCGGATCCAGTTGTCGTGTTCTACCGACAAGTTCTTGACGCATGGTTTCTAGTTCTAATTTGAATAGAATAGAATCTGCTTATGTAATGGCCACATTAATTGATATGTAACATCTCTCCTGCAATCAGTGGGAGTGATTTCGTGAAAAGGGACGAAAGTGTGTAACACGTTACCGGGGAAGCGCTCTCTAATTTTTTGATTTGACTAATGAGCGCGCACAGTGGTAGAGTTGGCCGTCCTAACCAATATTCAGAAAGGTTGGTATTGTCTGCCAACAGTGTGTGCTTGTGTGTGATGAGAAAGAGAACGTAGCAGCTGTGCGCTTAACCTACAGTGTTGTGTATAAAGTGCGCTGTTATATGAATTAATTTATTGTAAACTATTTTAAGTCGGATGTTACACATTATATGCAAGTACTGTAAGGCACTACAGCTCTAATGTGTAGACCATTAATACTCACTGCAGCTCTAGCGGCGAGGCCGGCACTGCCCGGCGGCAGCTGGTAACATTTCCGATCTCCTTCCATCGGGGAACTCTTCATCGTGTCTCGGAACGGCCCATACATGGAGGAGGCGAACTTACACGAGTAAGACAATACCGATACCTGAGAATAATAACAGTAATAACTTTTAATTATTATTCAAAATACATTCATCAGTCTGAATAACGTCTTTAATTAATTGTATAACTATATTTTTATAGACGGAAGTATTAGTTTTGTATCTATTCTAGACAGTTTTGAATATCTTCAGCAAACATTCTCTTACTGCATAAAGAAAAATAACATTTGAGATTACTGACCTGATTTTGAAGCTTAACAGTAACTAATGCATCTTTGATAGCTTTTATTCTATTATCCATCATGTCGGAAGGCGCGATGACTTGAGCACCTAAATAAAAATAATAATCCTTTACTATTATAATACTTTTTACTACAACAAACTATTCTATTTATACTATAAATACTATTAAAAAATTTTAAAGTATACTAGCATCAATTCAACACAATGTTCAATTCGGTGATAGTCACCTAATATATTATATTTAGTGTGTACTTTATACATTCAGGTTAAAAAAGTATCGGGAATGGATGACTATTTATGGTTCCAAATTCAAATTTTTTTTGTTAGATTGGCACAACTGTTTTTCATTTTAGCGCGGAGTTTGAGTTGCATCTGTCATTTAGATTAAATAGAGTGCTGTTTTAGTTCGATCATCTAGTGTGTACTGCGAATTTCATAATGGGCAAAAACATCGAACAAAGAGTTTGTCTCAAAATTTTGCATCGCCAATGGAATTTCGTGTTCTGAGACATTGAAAATGTTACAGAAGACTTATTTGTTTTTAGATTAAAGTACTAAGCCGAAGAAAGAATTGACGAAATTGCAATTAAAACAAATGAAGGACAGCACACTTTTTCAGATTCCAGATAAAGCACGTGGAATATCAAACGTATTTATAAAATTAACGACACAATGGGTAATAGTTAACAAAAAGTCTATAAAAATCATTTATAAATGTAATAATTAAAAAAAACTACCCCTAAATGAATTATGATGTAGATCTATACATTCTTTTTACCCGACTACAATAAAAGAGGGTTATGTTTTTCGAGCGTATATATGAATGTGTATTTCTTTGGCACGCTCTATAGCCTAAACATTGAAGAATTTTAGCATATGAGGTGTAGTTAGATTTGTCTTAATTGTGGGAATGACATATGCTACATAACATTTATGCACTGCATCTGAGAATCAAATAAATACCCAAAATAGAAAATTATATTTGCGTAGTTAGGTTTTTTTTGCAGTCGGGTTGCTTATTTCTTTTTTAATAATTTATCTTGTTTTTGTTATTTATGTCTTGTTTTCAAATATTTCCATTGAATTAATCTAATACATACGTATGATATACCTGCAATAGCATAAGCCAATGAAACTTCAGCTATCCTCTTCACTGATGCGGCATGGTCTATAGCTCCTGAAGCAGTGAGTACACCGCAGTGACCGTGCGAAGTGTACGGACATAAGCAAACATCGCAAGCTATCAACAAGTCTGGGAACGCAGCACGCAGTTGAGGAAGAGCTCTCACTACTGGGTTTTCGGCTGAATCTGCATTAGAGCCTACCGGGTCCTTAATAATTGAATTATTAGTTGTTATTAAAATATAATTTCTGTATTTTTAAATACAATTTAGATTACGAATAAAATGCATTCGGATCAGTCATTATTAAAAGCAAAAAATAATAGGGGGTAGCAAATTGATCATTAACGCGATCAGTAGCGTACCTACGATAGTTTACAAAGACTGCAATCAACTCCTGTGCTTACAATATTTAAATTTTCATTTTTTATGCAATAGGGTATATGCATTAATTTTTTATTTATTTTAATCAACGCCTTATATCGTTACATAATCGTAAACAATATGACGCTAAAAAAACTTCCATTTTACTTTTTAGAAATAGTTAAAAATGTCAATAGAATTTGGGCAATTTAAACCCCGTCATATTATATGACAACAACAACACAAGTGAACATTGCTACGAATATTGTGTACTGTATTTCATCATATTTTTATATTTTACGCCTTATTTTGTATTATATGTTATAATAGGCAACGTATGAAATAAAGAGAATTATTACATACTATGTTTAGGCATTCTATAGAATGCCAAATACTAATTAGTTAAACTATGAAATACATCTCCGATTCGTTTCGAATATCACTCGGGAATAAGATTGTGATTTACAAAAACATAATACATCTATAGGATATAGCCTACGAGGGAATGAGATAGAATATAAACGGTTAACGCAATTCCCGATTTCCACATCTATATTCGTCGTCGAATTGGCCTAGCGGTGTGACAACCAGACTTGTGCGTACTGTTGTATTGAGGTATGCAGGTCATTTATAACATATCTACATAAGTTTATTATATTATTAACCTTATTATTTATACGTTACAAATGATGGCTCAGTCGGTAGCGTGTACGGACTCCGCGTCGATCGACCGAGTTCGAATCCCTGCAATGAGCATGAGCTTTCGGTGAAAGTAATATCGTGATGAAACCATAGTACGGTGGTAGGGCTTTTTATAATGGGTAGCCTTGCTAGCTACCACCCACAAGTTCAAAATCTATCACCAAGCACCAATAGGTGTGTTCTGGAAGCTGCACTTGTGAGCCAGTCTTCCATTAAGCTTAGCGTGCTGCCATCTTGGACAACATAGTAACTTAATATTAGGTGAGATTGTTGCCACAACATTAAACCTATAACGCTAAAAAAAAGACTAAAACCTATAAATGTATGTGTCTCAATCACATGACACTTTGAGATCCCGCCAAAATCTCTCAGGTGATATTCGAAGCAAATCGGAGATGTATTACATACTTTGCCGGTTTCTCATTTGGCATTCTATACATTGCCTATAACATAATTACATAATGTCATGGAACACGACAAAAAACCAAGACAAGTTATAAGTACTGTATTGTGCCTATATGCAAAAATACTACATGGAATGCAAGCAATAAAGTGAGTTTGCTTGTCCTGAGAAGAAAAAAGTGGTGTAAAATTATGAAAAGAAACATGATTTCTGCAACAACTTTATTTAGTTGTGAAGATCACTTCGACGTCAGTATTTAAATCGTTTTAAAGCCATTACAATCTATTTTGTTTTTACACCGTCAAAAAGCACCCAAAAACTATAATGAAGTATGAACCACTCACTTATATATTTTGACGTCACAATCACGGTCAACCAACGACGTTGCGTTTAACTATTCAAATTCCCGCACAATTTTTACACTTTTTATTAATTGATTTTTCAATGAATATTGAATTAAATTCAGAATTATCGATATTTTAGTGATTCAGTAGCGTAATAGGTTGTAAAAAAAATATTGCCATCTTTTGAATTTCATGCATATTCCCTATTGTATTTTAATTATTAATTTCTGAACCTATACATGATTAAATTTCGTTAGATTTACAAACTTGGTATTTTTTATTATATTAAAGACACAAAGGTCCTAGAGGTAAGAGAAATAGAAATAAGTCGATAATGTTAATAACACTATCGAGATTCAATAGTTCTACGCGAGCCTAGAGTAGTTAGTTATTCGCCAGTGAGTCATTTGCGGCGCGGTGAAACTCGGTGCGCCGCGCTCTAATCTACGATCATAAATTTGATTTTCATATTATTATAGCACCCAAACAATGATTCCGATTTTTCCTTCATACCTTTCTTTACACAGGCTAAGAACCGTCCGAAATACTTAATACGTTCTAAATGCGAAGAAATCCAGGATTTCCTCTTCCAGCTCCGGTGTGTACCTGACTGTACTTCCACGACATTGTGCATGAGCAGGCACGCGAAATATCGCGTAATCCAAAAGCCGTCGTGTCGTAGCTAAAATTGTCTGTAGGGAGGGAATCTGTGGATTAAGAATTCCTCTCGTGAGGTGCTCTGGTTGCGTGTACAGTCGTTTAGCTTCCCTTAATTGTCTGCCGCTATTACATACAGTCACACCATATCCAAGTTCTCAATATTTGAATACCTATTGATATTTCTTATGTCAATCCATTTTTGCGTAAGCTTAAAGTTATCCGCACACACGTACACTTCACAACAATTAATGAGAACGACTAATTAACCGGTGACTTGGTCAATTTACAGAGAAAAGGGCGCACGGCGGGTGCAGTAAAGCAAATGCACGGCTTTTCATGTTTCGCCGCGCGTCGTGTACTCAGAGGCGTATCGTTTCATGTTATACCGCGAACTGCGTTGGCGCATCCGTAAAAACTGAGTTCAAGGCCAACATTACTTTATTCACGCCGCGTCGCACTGCACTGCACCCCAACTATGAGTTCTCACAACATTTTTGTTTACTATGATTTTCTTATATTTTTAATTTAAAAAATTGCTGTTTAAATTATTTGACATACATAGATAGGTACTATATTGTGATTACAATAATAATAGTGAAGTTTGTAAATCCAATGAATTTTAACCCTGTATATCGACTGCCTCAAGACTAATTTACTAAGGTGCATTTGACTAACTTTTATTAATTTTTTTCTTCTTTATAGGTTTTAATATATAGTTTAAGTATAAGTTGGCCTGATATAATAAAATATTTTTTTTTTTTTTTAGTTAAATAATTTAAAATATTTTTGTTTTTTGTTATTTTTGTATGTACAGTAAATACTGTAAACTTCACTTATATTTTAAAAAAACTGCTTCAAGTATTCTAAGTTTACATATCAAAAACTTGTCTAACACTGACACAAACTAAAACATAAAATCAAACAATAATAGCAAATAAAAGGTTACTGTAGGTATCTGAAAATAAAATATTTCTATATAATATAAGAAAGGAATGAAATTAAGAAGCGTTGCTAAACTCTAAAAGGATACATAAAATAAATTTAAAAAATATACAGTACCTTTGGTAAAGTTTCTATGATTCCAAAAATGAGAATAGATTTCAGTCCTTTCTCAACAAGTTCCGAAAGAACAGTCATCAGCTGTTTAATCCCATATCTAAACACATTAGGCATGCTTGATACTGGTTGAATGGCATCATCATTTTCGCTAGAATAAAAATATGTAATTATTCATCATTTAATTATTCAATTGCACTCATATGTATGTACATTTTGTTCTTATATGCCAAATTACCATACACATTATAGGGTGGTCCTTAATAAAGTTATTTTCAAATTTCTTTGCTCCCAGGGGCTCAAATGCTTCCAAATTGATAACAAAAATTCCCTGAAAATTTGAGCTCTTAATATTAACTCTAAGATAGTGCGCATTCCAATCTAAGTTTCCTATGGAAATAACATAGGAAAAATTACTTTTGTTGTTTATAATTTTATAACTTGGGAAGGAATGAATTAAAAATTATAAATATTACATATTTTTATAGAGAATTTAACGCTCTACATAAAAGGTCTCTTATAATTATTCCATTAGTCTATTGGTTTAAAAGTTATTCAATGTCAAAAACACAAGATTGTCTATCTAACTCCAAATTGTGGCTGTACCATTTAGTGACAACAATCTACTTAATTTTATTGAATGAAGATATCATCATATTTTGTTTTCTATGGACCTTGTATCGACAGAATAAAACAAAAAATCTAAATCTATCTACAAGTTTTTGTATGATGCACACACAATGGCAAACCTCAATCATTGAACAGCAAATTAAGTTATATGTAAAATTTGTCAAATGAACATTAGTCAATTTTTAATAGCCAGATTAAAATCAAGGCAAAGCATTTCATGTATAGCTTTACCTGTCTACTGTATTATTTATCAAGTGAATTATAAAATATATTGAAAATGAGTATGTGATATTTTCAACCTATTAACATAAATATCTGGGTGGCCAAGCTATGCTATGTGTCTTAGAAAAAAAAACACCTATCTAGGTATACTTAGAATGTAAAACATTATCTAAATTCAAAGTTACATCCAATTAATTGGAGCCAGTTCTGAGAAACCAATTACATATATATATACAAGAATTGCTCACTTAATATAATAAGTTATATTTTTTTGCATCATATTAAAATATAATCTTTTAAATATAATCCTGAATAAACTTGAAATTAACAATAATAATAGTTTGTAAATGTCTCACTGCTGAGCAAACAAAATATTGTCACCTATAAGCTACTATTACAATATTTCGCTCTTCTTCACTCATAGATGATAATTTTACTTTTATTCAAATTTAATATTAAATGTACATGAATTCTACAAAACATTAAAAAGTATATGTAAATAGTGAGACTCAGACTCAAGCCAGCTGACAGATACCATTCAACACACAACTTGGAATCCATAAGAGCAGTATATTACTATAAATAATTTAGATTATAATTAGGGATGTTACAGATCTGAATATGTATATCTTAAGAGTCAATCATTTCCAGTTATGGATATGAAATAATTTCAAATATTGTATATTTTTAGAAAATTACTGTCATGGATATTACATTTTTCTATTATATAGAAGGAGAATAGGTATTATTTGAACACATGTAGGTGAACAATATTTAGATAATTAATAAAATATATTTTAAATGTGATTTTTGGTATTCGACCATATCTCATTCAACTTCATCTCTATATTGTAAATAAAATAATCTGTGTTCACGTTTCACAAATAAATACTCACAGAAGAAAAACAGGATACATAATATTATGAGGCTGAATACTTGTATTAGGTTCTTGGAGTTTCCGCAGGGTCGCATGGTGGTACCCGCCTTGCAACACATGCTCGGCACTTGAAAATAACTGGCTCATATTCTTACTGTGCCTTGCACTGAGGAAACATACGTTTTGAAGTTCTGATAAAATTAAAACTAAACTGTAAATACTGTTTATTCAATTCTTCTTCTTCTTTTTTATTTCATAGCAACGTGTGTAATGTGTGTGTAAAAACAATTCCGCCAATGTCACGTATATAGAATAATAGAACCATAAACCACAGACTACTGGTTTATTATTTTAAAATGTATCCAGGTATCCAGTCAGTAGATTTTGAAAATACTCTAAAACTTTGAAAGAATAATTTTTATTTGATCGATAACTCCGTAAGCAATTTTCTCGTTGAGATTAAACATAAACCTATATAAATTACATTACACATATACTTTTTGAGATAAGATAAAAAAATAAAATTAGAGATGAAACGGATAGTGGTTTACCCGGATACCGGATACCGCACGTCAGCGAAGATCGCGATGACTCGGGGGCGTTCGGGTGTTATCGCGCGTATCAGTTTGAGTTTGTTTCTCAGTTCGTTTGTTTATTCCATAGTCAGTTAATTTGAATCAGTACCTGCAGTTGTCAAGCTTTGCTAGAATTTATCTTTCAGCGCCTGGCAGTAGCGTTTACAGCGAAAGGCTATTTTTAGAAACTGGTTTGGTATACGAAGCCAAGCGGAGTCACCTCTAACCAACAAATGCGGAAAATTTGGTATTCATTCACCATAATTAGCCTGTGGGAACGTGCCTGTGTAATGTGTTATTACAAAAGCAGTGTACTATGTAATAAATAAACAGTTGACTTTGGACTCTCGTCTTGTAATCACCTATCGTCCCGGCTGGACACACTGCAAGCCACTTGTTCATTTTGAGTACCAAACACATTTTGACGTGCGATTATAAAAATAAACGGTGTTCATAACCTATTGTGGTATGATTTGCAGTGTAAAATAATGAGAATTTTTTGAATTTTACTATCCTGATTCCGGCCGGATACTGAACTACTATCCAGTATCCTCTAAATAAAATGATCAATTATAGGCAAAAACTTTTTTTTTGTCTATCATAGACGTTACGAATTTTTTTTTTGTTATGGCTATAACCGGAGATTGTGGTAATTAGAGATCTAGAACAAATATTAATGGTAATCTATGTTGGTAATAATCAGATGAAAATTATGATGACAAGTCCTATTCATAGACAAATAAATCTTCTTCTTGTTCTGGCGCCGCAAAAAGCACTTGCTAGTTTTGCTAGTTGCATGTTTTTCCTTTATACAAAATGAGTTTGGTCGGTCAGTCAATCAAACCAAGTGAGTGGACTTAGGATTTTTTTTTTCACTTGTCTACATGTTTTTATTCTCGGGATGGTAAGTTACTTTTACCATTCCCGGGGTGACGCGAATGTCATAGGATACCCGTTAGGACCATAGGGCCATTTATACAAATTATGGTTAACTAGCTATTACTTATGAATCAGTGATGTAAGTAATTCATTGTAAATTTTTCTCTGGGTTAAATTATTTTCTGTAATCTGCATTCTGTAGTGT
Organism: Saturnia japonica; assembly: GCA_033032175.1. Taxonomy (NCBI): domain Eukaryota; kingdom Metazoa; phylum Arthropoda; class Insecta; order Lepidoptera; family Saturniidae; genus Saturnia; species Saturnia japonica. The sequence goes on along the minus strand of CM065307.1, from coordinate 22,174,777 downwards.
GAATTTGTCTATGGTGTAAATTCTTTGGCAACACTGTGCAATTTTTAATTTTTTTTCTTTTTGGTAGAGGTGGGTGATTATGTGATTTACATTAACAAAATCATTGATTTTGAAAAATGTGCATTATCGAGATATTTCAATTATAAGTGTATTACCCAGTGGTAGGCAAGAGTCGAAAGCCAAAAAAGAGGTCGTTAGGTCGTTCGAGTCCTTTAGTAAACTAGGTACTTCGATTATGAGTGATCATTCATAATCGAATATTATTTGTGTTCTTGTAAGACACTTTCTTTTCGACTGTGCGACCTTTTTTTTAGCTTTCCGCTGTCGCCCACCTCTGGTAATACAACAAAGAACTCCAATATGAATGAAAATTATTCGAATTTTGATTATGAATTATCACTTATAATCGAACTACTATCTTCTGGTAAATTGTCTATGTTAGTAATATTACTAATGGCAGTAATGTCTATTTGAAATATTTCGATTTATCTTCATCACAGATTACTTTTGTATATAGGTGAATTCATAATCAAATGATTATATATGAATTTCTCATAATCGCCCACGGCCCACCTCTACTTTTTAAAGTTTTCTGTTTTTATTTACTTACAGGCAGAATGTTACTTTTTTTATTACACAATAAAGTATAGTCGTTTAGAGAATCATGATATCATGGAAATAATATTTGTAGTATATATTGAAAAAATAATGATGTACTACGACGTAAAAAATATACATTTTGCACTCGTTTAGCTCGTATAATTATTAGCTATTAAAGTAGGTAATTCATATATTATTACAAAAAATTGCATCTGGAATCAGTAACATAAACCGGTAAGAGTTCTCGACCTTGACATCTCGGTAGGCCTTGAATACAAAATGAATATAAACGACGAGACATCTGCAAAGAAAAAGAACGAAAAAATTTGCGCCGACAATCTTTCTGTGAGCCTGGACACAAGCGATGCGAAAAAATCGGACAAAACTGATACCGAAGACCCAAAGCCGCGTATAGTGTTGACGTTTCGCTCAGAAAAATCAAGTGCTAAAAGTATCAACATGAAAATTGTATCAACCGAGGAAAAGCACGAAGAATTCTCACCTCGGCGCTCCAATCGGACCAGAGGTAAGTGGGAATGGGTGTGCGATAGTGATACATCAACTTCCCCTAAGAAATACAAATCGGCATCTGAGAATGATGAAACTGAGACTGTTAGTTCAAAACGCTGCACCAGCAGACGTAGCAAAGAGACTGATAATGTTGTAGCAAATGCTATAGCACGGAAAGAAAAATTATATGATTACATGGCACCTCAAAGGTCAACCCGTAGACAAAAACCAAAAGCCTCTGATGATGCGAACATACAGGGTGAAAAGTTGGAAGAGGGTGTTCGGACTAGACGTTCAGCAAAGCCTGCAGCAAAAAAAAAGATAAAAGATGATGCAGATATGGAAGTAGTTGAAATAGTAACAGATGATGATGGTGAAAACCAGAATTCAGTTATGAAGCTGAAGCATTTGTGTGAATTGGGGCTAAAAGCTATTAATACAGAAGATGAAGAGGATGGTGTTGATGAAGAGTAAGTGATAGTTTCTATTTTTATCCTAGCACCTGTGGAATATTGATTAAATGTCTAGAGGCTTACAATAACTGTTTTGAATTTGTAACTTTATTGGGTTATCATTGGCATAGCTAGCGAATTTTCCACGAGGTTAGGGGGGATTGTAGCCAGATGACTGGCCACTGTAAGCCAATTTTTTTTTCTCAAGATGGAAAGAATAAATTCTGTTAATTCCTTCAATACTGGTGTTCCCCCCTCTCAACTACACTCATGTGGGTAATTGGTAAAGGAAAACATCTTAGTCTCTTGAACTGGCATGATAATTAAGCCAGTGGCTTTCCTTCAGGCAGGGGCCTTTGCTCATCAGTGGATATTTGCATGCTGTCATATTATTTTCAAAATAACTGCTATTTACCAGATCTTAAGTGATTTTAGTAAAGTTTACTTCAAGAACAGCATCAGCCACTAACAGGTGAAGATTCATTGGCATGTTACAATAGCTTTTATACCCTTATATACTACCATTGTGAAACTCAATAGGTTGCTAGATTAACATTAGCTGATGAACTAAAATGCAGTGCCTCAAATTGTTATCAGTTTTTACAAGCTTTTTTGATATCTGGTTTGTTTTAAGGGCCCTACCTTTTTTTCATAGTATGGCAAAGTGAAAATGCTGTACCTGATAAAGAGCACAGTGTTATCCATTGAAAACTGTACAGTCATACTGACTTGTCCAATATCTCCTCACATTATGTTTGAAGCACTATATTATATACTAGCTGTGCCCATGACTTCATCCAGATGGTATATTTTGTGTATAAAAACCACCCTTCTCCTCAATCTCACCTTATGGTATTTGACCGGTAAAATCTTTGAGAATACCCAACAAAAATCATTTTTAAATGTTAACCATCCTTTACAACAAGTTAATTTTGTTTAATAACTTTATTTTTATAAACCGTTAATATCCTATGAATAACAATACTATATAGTATGTCTGTTTAGTGTAATTCAATTTAAAAAATTATATGGCAAACACCAAACAAATTTTGATCAAATAGATATTTTTAATAATTCTAAACATTTAAAAATAATGATAAAAGCTCAGCCTTAAATTATATAATATAAGTGCTTACAGAAAATATACTTAACTGTGACAATAAATATAAAATCAATTTTATGATAATTTAAACCAAGCTTTACAACACCATCTATTAATACACCTAAAAAAAGCTGTTTTCAATTAGTGATTTAATAAAATTATATAAAGTTAAAATTATTTCGATTAATTTGGTATCTTATCACTTAGTTTGACTATGTATATGTTACAAAGTTACATATACATGCGTTCTTATTTATGTGCATAACCTAAACGCAATTTATAAACTATAAAAATTTCCATACATGTAAAAATGCATCTAAAATGTACCTTCAGACTATGACTACTATCATACAACATTTTATTAAATTCGGTCCAGTAATTTTGCGTGATTGGCGTTCAAACATATGGACAGATAGACACATTAGTTTCAAAAACTATCAAAATGTGTTTTGTACATGATTCAAAACCCGTACTATTTTTTCTCATATAACTTCAATGTACAGATTTCGACTCTTTACTCTATTGTAAGTATAGATAATATATATTTATATTCACAATATTCAAGATCTGGTGAATTAATCTTCTTATCCACATTCATTGCCTAATTGTGATATTTTATTTATAGGGAACTAGAAGACAATGATGAAGATGCTCGTACAAATGAAGATGAGGTTGATGATGACTCTGAGGTGATCAGCAAGTTGTTGGAGGCAGATGACACAAGCAGCGATGAAGACTTCTTCTGTTCAGATGATGCAACAACGGGTGAACAGCCCAGGAGGTCAAAACGGTTATGCTCTTCATACACAAATGACAGTGATTGCTCATCACAAACTCCTGATGATGAGCCAAAGTGAAGTATTGTTACTTCATGTTCAGTAGATCAGTGTTTTCAACCCTACTATAATACAATACACCATCACAAAATTAAAGTTTTCCATGTAAATAAATATAAAAATACTTTTAGACAATATTTAGAAATTTGGAATTTGTTTCAACTTTCTTGTCTATTCCTTACTAATAAAAAAAATTATAATTTGGGTCATTTGTAAAACTATTTCTTTAATAGTTTTCTATGTCATAAGTGTTTAATGAGGTTTTCAGAAGAAGCAGATTTTCATAGTTATGAGAACTGTGCAACATTTCTAGCAACTTTCTTGTCTATTCCTTGTCACAATAAGAAATGTTATAATTTGTTTCATTTGTAAATAGAATAAAACATTTTATTTCATGAATCTTTATTATTAAAATACGAAGTTTGGTTTAATAGTTCTCTTTTAAATTCATTGTTCCATAATAATGCAATGTGGTGGTCTATGTATTTCAGGTTGAGAAAAAGTGTTGTAGCTAAAATATTGAATGATAATTTGCTTTACAATCTTATTTATATTTGTGTTTGCTTGTAAAGCTTTTTCTTCACTCTCGTTCACTGTTGAAAAATCTCTTTCAGCATACTTCCCTACTACTTGGCTTTTACTCTGAGCATCCTTCACAGTAGGGCTAAATGATCCATAGCATTTTGGGAGTGGTATTTTTATTGGTGTTTTTTATATTTTTTTTATTATTAGTTAAAAAATGTAGTTGTTGCAATTATGTGCACCTGCTAGTAATTATTCTATTTTGAATACTCACGGTTGATGTTGTGTGACATTGAATGGTTGATGTTGTATGACATTGAATGTGTCAAGTGTCTATCTTCACCACAATAAAGCAAGTCGTAAACACTTATAATTTTTTTAAATGTGCCAAAATGAGTATGTAGTATCAGTATTCAATACTTAACCTGATCTAAGTAAAATAGAAAATGTGTGTATGGCATATCTTTGGAAAAGAGGCGCATTGTTTTTATTAAACCACAGGTGTTGAATACCTTAAGATATAGCCTTGAAGCCCAAGTCAAGTTGCCTTTCTACAAACATTAACAATAAAGAAATGGAAAAAAATGTCCGAAATCAATATATGTGTATACATACAACACATACAACTAGTCCAGACATTTAATTATTTTATAGGTATTATGTTATAATTTGTTGTAATGAGTATGTATCTTAATTTTAATATAATTGTTTATTAATTTGCACGCCAATAATGGTAGAATTTGATGCATCTATTTTTCTAAATTTAAGTCCTGTATTGACTATATTCAGACAAATAAAGATATTTTATTATATGTGATTTAACGTTGAGATATGTCAATTCCATACATTTTTTTCGATTTCGCTAGTGTTGACGATTGTATAATGGCAACTTAGGTAGGACCCCAGTTCTTATTCGTCATGTACAATCTCTTGAGATACTTCTAGTATAAAACATAGACGAAAGTTATTACTTAGTTAATGTGAAAACAATGATCGCATGTTAATTATGAGCTGTTTGCCAAGGTTGCCCAATGAATTTTGGCAGTGGTCTACAATTTCGATTCCATGTCAGGCAGCGTGCCAACTACAGTTGAACAAGTTTGTGCGCGACCGTCCAATGGGAGAGACGTTGGTGGGGACGAGGTAGCACGACATTACGTCACTACAGTACACTAAAGTAAAAGCTGCTCGGTAGATAAACACGCAATAGGGCTGCTCTCTGACTGTATATCTTGAGTTACCTACTTACGTATTTTATAATGCTATATTAAAATGTCTTATTTATCTTTTCACCAAAATATATTATCTACTAGAAATTTTGTAAGTTTTAATTTTAATTATTTCTACTTGGGTTATATTTCTAGTTTCAAAAGCGATTGTGATCTAGGAAGAAAGGAATGTAAATTTTTTTTATTACAATTTTTTTCGTTTCAAGTTTAATAAATCAAATACAATCTTTATAAATAACATACTATTTCGTCATTAGTTATAAATTGCGTAATCATGACTGTTGAATACTGAAATTTACCTAGATTTCATTTCGGCCGTTCTATGAAGACGCAACACTATTTCCTTCAGCGTACTGTGACTTGCGCGTTTACGTCACGCAATTGCAGGCGTTTCCCTTCCCCGCTACATTACTCGCCCCTGTTGTCGTCTATTGTACCTCGTCCCCGCCAACGTCTGTCGGAAACATTTGACGGTCGCGCACGAACTTGTATAACTACAGTGCTTACAGTTTTGATAGGTTCAAATATAAATAGATATTTGAAATAAACACCGCTTTAATTTAATAATAATCTAAAAAAATAGAAAGCAGGACACCTTTCTTTTGGTTGTAGCTGATCAGTGGTGTTCGTGGACTAATTCAGATACGTTGGAGGGCCACATTATGGCCCCAGGGCCAGGGTTTGAGCAGCCTTGGTATAATGCTATTCTATCGTATACCATAGTGTTTCCAATAAATGTTTAGTGTTTTTATTTTATAGTTTCGTTTTTACTCCTACAGAGTACCACGTCGTCGGTCTTCTAGAAGAACGGCAGCTCACACTTACAATGATAATGTGGAACAGTAAGTTGAATTTTTAATTATCTATTTGAAACATTTTCAGCCTTTGTAAATAATAATTTCATGTTCTTTATCTCCAGTGCACTGTGTATTGTACTGTACGTTTTTTTTGCAATCTAAGGTCTGGGTTCACACGGCACGCGGCACTGTTCTTAAATTATCAAAGATTTATTGAATTAGTTAATCATTTCAAATACGATTAAAATTACATAATAACTTTTGATTATGTCATTAAATAAAAAGTGTATGTGCTTTGTTGCGTCTATAGAAGCGGGCGAACAAAACGCAAGAGAATTCGCTCAAACAGTCCAGAGGCCCATTCCGAGGTTGAAAACGAAGAGAACAGGTATATAATAACATTTTTGACAAAATTAAATAATAACTATTTATTACTATTATCAGTTTAAAATGTTAATAAATAGATACATTTTTAATAAAATTAAATAGTAAAAACTATTTATTACTTTTACCAATTTCAAATGTAAATAAAATGTAACATTTTTAACAATATTAATTAGTACTTAACTATTTATTCCTTTTATCAATTTAAAATGTTAATAAATAGTAATAATTTTCACAAAATTAATTATTAACTGTGTATTAGTTTTATCAGTTTCAAATGATAATTAATATTAAAAAATAAAATAGTAAGTAAAATATTAAGCCCAGGCAGTGCTGGTAAGAATTAAATAGATATTATTAAGTTGCTGGTAAGTAAGATAAACCACCTTATTACGGCGTGGACGATAATAAAATATTCGTAGTAATCCTGCCGGCGGCGAGGAAGGTTCTGAAGCGGCCTGCCCCGATGAGGAGTCTACAATCATAGCGACTTGTTACTGCGAGACACCCAGCAATGTGTACGCGGCTCCTGATGACCTCATAAGTAACTATATTTATTAGTATATTAATTTTATATCATGAGTCCATACAATATTATTCGCGTATACGCAAAAATTATTGTTCCTACCTCAAATCAATCGTGGTGGGTAATAGCAGATTTTTTGGTAAACGAAACGATCTATTGAACACTGATAACGGTTTCCATGATTATCTATTTTATTTAGTAGCTGGTTTTTTAGAAAGTATATATTGTAGTAGTTGATTTATACGCACGAAGTTATTGTCGCTGCCGTCTTTTGATGGTTTACGTTTCGAAGCTATTGTTAAAACTGTACTAAGTAGGTTTATAATATTATGTTTTTGAAGTTATTTTTGTTACGGATTTGTGTAGGTACTTCCTTTTGAGAATAATACTGCTGACTATCGCCAGTCTGATACAAATTAATGTCGCGATGGTGACTGTCATAATGTTATCGGCAAGACGGCGACCGTCAAGATATAATCGACACTATACCCACTTACTTATCAAGTAATAGTAGTTATCATTTTAAACGTATATTAATACGTGATAAGAAAACTTCTGGCACCTTTTTAAGTGTATTGTGTGCACGGAATGCTGTGAGATTTGGCATGGTTAAAGTTTATATGGAGAAGGAGTGCAGAAAGCTAAAATTTATCTATAATATATATTAAATTAAATTAATTAATACTGCGAATCCTAAACCCAACCATTGAACATAGACTACCAAAATATTGACATTGTCACTCAATGAAAAATGACAGCAAGTGATATTATATTCATTGGTTAGGTTCATACTGCAAATGGCAAACAGAAAATTTAGTCTATGGTTAAAATGTCGCTGGTCGATTTTAGATCATTGGGCGACCGCTAGTCATTTTAAATATACACCAAATTACATTAATTATTAAAGACTTAAAATTCACTATTAAATAGTTTCTTTATTATATTCACATTCACAATTATAATCTTAAAACAACACAAACTCAAACACGTCTAACACCTTAAAGGCTTGTGTAGACGGCGCGCCGTCGCTTGATTTGCTATATCAGTGTACATTTTCAGTAATAGGTACATTGCTAGCCACGAACATCATATGTGTAGGCATAATAATGATGAATTTAACTTTAAAAAAAAAGGTTGTGTTTGCATTTAGAAAATCTGAAAATCAGCGCTAAGTGCCCTGTGGCACTTTAGCTTTATGCTGAGCTGGTCGCCTTTTCTTAATAACGGGACACGCAGCTGGGTCATTTATATTTTTACTTTTTAATGTTTCTTTTTTGTGTGTATATTAATATTATTCAATTTATTTAAAGCGTGTTTAGTTTTTAGAAATAAATGTTTTCATACTTTCTTCTTTTCTTTCTTTCATACCATATGTAAAGAAATGTCTTAATAAAAGTAAGAAATCAAACAGACGCATATGGGTTCGTCCTATTTTGATGCAAAGAGAACAACATGATGGATTCCAAACACTTTATAATTAACATAATTGTTTAAATTATATTAAGAGAGTTAGGGCAGAGATAAACTTCGTTGGAGATTTCTTTCTACTTGGGGCAGTCTGACTGTTGAAATTCCTCCACCCTACAGAAGATCACAGTCAAATAACATTGTGTTGTTTTCCTGCGGTGAGTAGGGTTTCATAGCTCCTTTTCGCTAGTGATAACTATAGTGTACTATAATGCGGGCCTTATGCATGTTTGCCCCGTAATTGTATTTAAAAGGGTTCTCAATATTAAAACACAGATTTGATGTTGATTCCGTTTCTTTCCACAAGAACCGGTTTTCTGCCAAGCCGTGGAGCTGGTGGACGGTGTCCGCGTCGGATGCAGCCATATTGCACGTAAAGAGGAGGGTGGGGAGCACGCCGCGCTAATCCGCGCAGGACCACGCGCCCCATACTTCCTCGCGTGCGGTCTTCACGCCCGGCAGCTCCTCAAACACATGTGCTGTCCATCGTGCGGTCTGTTCTGTACACAGGTATTTGGTTTACTTTATTTCTGTTTGTTTTTTATTTTATTTTAAATTATTATTATGATTGTAGCGCTGTGGCCACAAACTCACCTAATCTCAAGTGACGATGTGGCCCAAGATGATAGCACGCTAAGCCTAGTGGAAGACTGGCTCTCAAATGCAGCTGCCGGAACACACCTACTGGTGTTTGGCGACAGACTTTTAACTTGAGGGTGGTAGCTAGTCAGGAGGCCATTAGTTTTCCTTCACCGGGCGCTCAGGCTCATTGCAGGGAACTCGCTTCGATTGAAGCGGTAGTCCGTACACGCTACCAACTGAGCAATAATTGCTTCAAAATTGCATTCATTGGTTTCAACGGACTTATAAAGGAGGAGGTTGTCATTCTGATTCTACATTTTTTTAATGAATGTTCAGCCATAACTTCTTTACGAACCGATTTAGATGATTCTTTTTTCGTTCGAAAAATTGGTCCCATTTTAATTTCACTGACATAGGACCTTTCACTGCGAAGATACACCAGGGAAATACTGAATGAAAAAGTATTTATTATTATTATAATTAAAAATTGTCTTCTATTAGAAGAAAATACATCAAAGCTTGGTGTTTTCCAGTGGTCTCATTGGATCTTGTTTGAAGTTATACTCCTTTTGGTGCCTTTAGTAGAGAATAAAATTGAGAGCTGTTCATCGCGTCATACAGACAGACATACATACATAATCACGCCTATATCCCAACGGGGTAGGCAGAGACCACGTCCTTCCACCTGCTACGATCCTGGCATACCTGTTTCGCTTCTTCGACATTCATTAATCTTTTCATGCATGCTCGTCGGTTTAGAGTACTCTTGAGAATAGAATACTTAGAATAATCTTAATAATACTTAATCTTTAGAATTCTCTCTACTCTATACAGACAGACTTTTATTTATTTTTACATACATACATTCCATCACGCCTGTATTCCCCGAAGGGTTAGGCAGGAGCGAGCCTATTGCCATTAATAGTGCACGAAACTAAACTCCGAGCTGCTACTGAGAATTTCATAGGAACTGTTATCGTTGGCGTAGCTAATTATGATTAGGGGCGTACCGTTGCACCCGTTTTAATAAATAAATTAATAGTTACAATTAAAATATACCTAAAAACTAGAATATTATTAAATAATAATACACAAACACAAAAAAGTGTACTCATATAAAATATTGTTTCTCCAGGGCATATTCTACCAGTGTTCGAAAGGTCACTTATTTCACTTGGAATGCGGTTTGCCGTTTCACGATGCGAAGGTCCGGCCCGGGTGCCCGCACTGCGGCGTTTACTCGTACAGGTGGCAGCCCGTCAACCGGGAGTGCTGTAAGGTCCAACTCGAAATGAAGTGCAGTAACAAGAGAATATTCTTGCCAGAGCAAAGGGAACAGTGGTAATGTGTAGTCTGATCCATAACCTTAGAATTTCAAAGCTAAGACCCTTTTTATATTTTTTTTATACTTAGTAGCACATCAAGCTGTACCTGAAGTTTAGCATAGTACAATCAACAAAGAACTGCTACCACTATAACCTACCTGTTATGTCCTCCATCGAGTGTTCAGGGATTAGCATTTAAGAGCAATGGAAGACTCTCATCTGAACCCTCTAAGGAGTGTGGTATTTGACACACAATGGCCTGCGTTTCGCAGGGCTGACATATTTACGGTATTTAATAATAATAGAAATAAACTCACCACTGAAGCTCCACAATTCACCGGTAACGGTCAAGGGATAGGTGGAATAAAATTAAATCATGTCGTTCACCGGCTTCTCACACTAATTTGTCTCGTGGCGAGATTACAAGTTTACACAATATAACAACATAACAAACGGCCGCAATAGAGATAACATATCCATGACCCAACACAGTTCAAACAAACAATTACAAGAGGTTTTCTTCAAGTTATCAGACGGAGGTATGCGTAACTCAAACCGGCACATTGACAAGGAAATCACGATTGGCCCTGATATAGGGAGAATATATCTCGTTCCATAGCCCAACAAACGCGTATTCAATCAACTGATAATAATGAACAAGGCAATGTACAATTATATCGCGATCCGATACAAAAAACATAACTTCTCAAATAAATAAAGCGGCGCGGCGGCACGACTTTAAGCTAGAACAAACAGAGTGACAGTGATAGCTGACCGCGCGAAGTTGCCTAGATAGAGAAAATTAAAAATAACTTGTTTTGCCAGACCGTGGTTCCGATCACTACCTCTCTGTCTTATACCAGCAATGTACAGTACAACAATCATACGTAAGTAATATAGTACTTACGTGCTTTCGCTAAATGTACGAACCATTTGTGAGCTTTGATGGGTAAAATAATTTAGCTTGACGCCTTCTGTCTGTACTTCCTATGGTCTTAAGTAACTGTACTCTAATGAGATACAGACTTTTAAGACTTTCTTCTTTACATCAATCAGCACATGCGGATGAAGTAGTTCGGGAGGGCTGTCACTTCCGACTTGCTTAACAAAAATCAATATTTACGGCTAGCTCAGAGTTGTAGCCTAATTGTATTTTACTATTCCACGTGAGTCTGGCTATCATATACAAAAATTTTTTTTTTGTATTCTGACTGGTAGTTCCAGACTTTAGCGTGTAAAAACAAACAAACAAAAACAAAACCTAGGCCTAAACAAAGTATAGATTGACTATTGAACTTTGGATAAACAGATATGCAATATATCGAATAGACTCGAGTTTGATTATAATCTCAGGACATAGAGAATACACTAAACACACTAGCTCTCAAGTGTGTCTGCCGAAATAAGCTATTAATTGCTTGATAGCAGATTTTCAACTTGTGCTAACTATAACAAACTAATGAAGCAAGTCTTAAAAGTTAACCTATTATTAGGTTGCCTGCCCACTGAAGCAGAGCGGAGCGAATCTGTGAAAAGTTTTACCAATAGAATTGCATCTCTAGCTAATTTCGACCAATAGAATTTTATCTCTATATTTTTATGTACTTCTATTGGTCTATAGTTCTACAGCTCCGCTTCAGTGTACAGGTAGTCTAATGCCATAGTTTCTACAAAAAGCGAGTCACTTTGTCTGATTTATCACCTGAAGGTCCAGTTGGAAAAGAATGTTCTAATGTTCAGGAAGTTTAGTTACCGGGCATAATTTTCTTAATTAACTTTTATTACTGCAGCACTCCAGCATACCTCGGGTTCTCTACTCTGTCACCATCCCAGCTTGATAATGGTCCAGTAATTCCTGAGGATCTGCTGCCTTCACCGCCAATAGATTTAAAAACACTATGTGATAGTCGATCAGTTGATGAGGAAAACTATATCTCCGTGACGCAGAGCCTGTACGATGCTATCCTAGCAGACGAAACTATCCATCAGCTCATACCTAAGATAGGTAAGCAGAAAGTTATTCGAGGCTTCCGCTTGTTCAATGCCCTGGGGACCTACAATCCTTTAAATTGGATTCGGGTCCTATGGCTACATACGGTTTTCATATAATTCTTTGTTTATTTCTTGGAAAGAGTACTTATGCTAGAAAATATAGTACTTTTTCCCTATCACTTTTTCTTGGTTTAGATGAAAATTTCGACTTTCATTATTTAATCTGAAACGAAAATATCTGTTATATCTGTTTCACGGTATCACTAGCGTTCGAGGATATTATTTAAGTTGCCGTGTCCGCGGCTCCGCTCGCTTGGACTGCAGAATGCCGTCGTTATTGTGGTGATCACGCTTTTACATACGGGGTTCGCCCGCCGCGGCCGGTTATTTTAAAGCTTATAATGTTATTTGCGCGGAGCCCTAACACTTTATCTAAAATAAATGTAGCCTAAGTTACTCCTTATAAAATCAGCTATCTGCCAGTGAAATCCTCGTTCTAAATTGGTTCAACCGTTACCGAGATTAACCGAAACAAAAAGACAGATTTTATATGCGTTTAGTTAAAAAGCTGTTCTTTTGATATTACAAACAGACACTTAAATTTTATTTATTTGTATGGATATTTTTATTTGATTTTTCAGTTCGAAGTAAAAATATAAACGAGCGAATAGCGTCGGAGGACGGCGGTACGTGCATGCACGCAGCCGCCACCCGCGGGCACATGTCTGCCGCGCATGTGCTGCGGAGCGCCGGGGCCCTACTCGACCTTACCGACAATAATATGCGCACGCCGCTATTGCTGGCCGTCTCCAGTTAGTATACATCTCTATATTATGTTATAGAATCTCTTAGAGAATGTTCTGAAACTTACCATAGATTATACACCGACTGCTGTAAGAGCGACCTTTTTTATAGTTATCGGGATGAGGTACGATGGGTGTGCACGGATATACACGATATTGAGATAATACATAATATATAAAGCATATATCAAATGTTTATTAAAAAAACTAATATATATAAAAAAAAGTGTGCATGTAATCTTTACAAGCGGTTACATTGAAACTTCTTTCAATATTTTAATACTATATGTTGACTATATAATTGACTAAATCCCGATTAATCATTATTTTTCATTTTCTGTAAAGTATTTTAAATAGCAACATCGTCATTTCCATTTTCGTAAAATAATGACATGTGTAGCACAGTCACATAAATTAAACTGCAAAAGCCCCTACGTCAAACGTCTATTGCTGCCGGCGGTTATGTACGGTTAAGTATTAGTCGGTTTTGACCCTTCCCGCGTCCCGCAGACCTCGGAAGGACGCGCTTACGCCAGTCAGACCATAATTATCCAGTCTTAAGAATATTTCACTAATTCATTGATTGGATTTATCAAAATTATTAAAGGAATCGTATAATTTTTTGGAAAGGTGTCAAATTGAATATGATTTTATTTTCGAGGGTTTCGGTAATGTAATTAGAAATCATCTAAATTTTAAGCAGGATGAAAAAAAATGTTAACATTTTGATTTATTATTAAAAAAAAATATATATATTTCTTCTCTTCTATACTGTCGATTTTTCTAGGGTAGGCAATGAGTTTTGTAGCCTACTTGCCGAATGATTTTCTCGAATAAAGGCTAATCTAGCTATATGCGTTTATTAAATATGTTGTCTATAAATACCCTTTCATATGTCCAGCTCTCCTAGAGAAATCGGATAAGAAAAGTAAAGAGATACCAAAAGAATCAACTGAGAAAATTCGCACGGCAGAAATTGAAGCCCGTTCAAATAATGACAGTGAGAAAGTAGAAGAAAATGTTGTAGTTGAGAAAACCGTCGACAGTAATGAGTCCAGGCCCAAGGATGAAGATCTCATGAGGATTATAAGATATTTAGTAGCTGCCGGATGTGACGTCAATATTGCTGTAAGTCAAAAACACTTCAAACAAGTTTTAGGGTTTAAACTAAATTTAAGTGACGAATTTTTAAAGCTAAAATTGCCACTGTATCACAAGTGCTGCTGCAGGATGATTGGTGAATGTCTGAAACCATGGTCTGGCAAGTGGCAACACAAGTTTGACATTTGACTCTGTTGTCTGTCACTCGGTTGTTATTTAATGTCAAAAAGCCGGGTTGAATCACCTGCTATTTAACTAAAACATTTCATTAAAATCGACACGATTTCACAAAGTATTATTAAAAATACCTATAGCCTACCAATAATGCAATGATTTATACTTCCCGTGTAAAAAAATTCATCAAAAGCGGTTAAGAATCAATAAAAAAACTAATTTTTTTACGATTTCTGAAATTAATATGAAAAACTCTTTATGACCTATCAAACTCTTATGACCTATCAATTGATCAATTACATAAGCTTTCTGTCTAAAAATATCCATAGGGATCAGTCAAGCCGTTTTTTTAGTTAAATCCAGACATACAAACAAACAGACAATTTTTTTTCAATGGCATATACATATTATGTGATTAGTGTCCTTTAAGTAGGAAGCCTAAGGGAAAGTTTAAAAAAAATACTACAGATTTATTAATCTACATTTTATATTTATCAACCCTTATTATCCAGTGAATAATGGCTTGTTAAACTTAGTATGTCTGTTTTAATATAATTTAATCAAAATCATGATAGCGCTTAAAACAACACACAACTACATCTATTTCAGAACAAAAAAGAAAATAGAAAATAAAGACCAGTTTATTTCTATTGAATATTACGTGAAGATGAAATAATTTGGTTTAATTTCATATTATTACACTATAATTTTAAAATATATTACACTATTACATATACTCTCTTTCCCTTTTTAATCCAAACGCAATTTATGAACCATACAAATATCCATACGTGTCAAAATGTATCGTAAATGTTCCTCCAAACTATAAACTACAAACATAACAAACTTCATTTAAATCTGTTCAGGAGTTTCTGCGTGTTTGGCGTACAAACTAACACACAGATAGACTGAGAGATAGATAAAAATTTCAAAAACTGTTGAAATGTATTCTGTCAATTATTCTAAACCCCTGTATTATTTCTTCTGAGATAAATATAAAGATTTCGACTTTTTAGTGTTTTAGTATCAGTAAAGAATAGTTAAAAACAACAAAGGAATCTGTTAGCTAATAACAAGTCATCACGTTTAAAAACCTGTTGAAGTTATAAAAAATGTGAACAACTAAACTAGCACAACTGTCATTTTTGCTGATAATATCAAACATTTACACAGCATTTACTTATTTAAAAAAAATCAAGACTTAAGTACCTTCTAACCGAAATCAAACTTGAGTGGAAAGGATCCAGTTACCACATATTATTATAGGACAGTGAAGGTATGACAGCGCTACATGTCGCCGCGCAACAAGGCAGCGTCGAGGTGTGCCGAGCCGTGATGCAGAGTAACTCTGCGCTCGTCGATCCGCATGACCTGGGAGGCTGGACCCCCCTCGTGTGGGCCGCCGAGAACAACAACGTCGATGTCGTCAGGTAACTTTGTTCCTCCGACTGTTATTCCTTGGAGACGTTTTTGCGTTTGTATTTTATGTACTCTCAACAGATAAATAAATAAATAATTAATACCTAGATTCTTACTTAGATTAAACCATTCTAAACGAAATTTTTAATCAGGAATTTCTTAAATCATTAATGTTATGTCGTCTCTATCATGAAATTTCTTTTTCTTCTCAATAGCAAACATTTCAAATAACTAGCGATCGCCATACAGTCGGAATTTCCAAGTCCGGTGAAGCTGTAAAAGCCGCAGCGGCTCTGTTTTTGGATAGGGCCCCTAAGGCTAACAGTGTAGTCAGTTCAAAAAAAAAATTTCGACCAGCGACTTTTTGATCATAGACTATTTTCTGTTTGACATTTGCAGTATGAACCTAAACAATGAGTATTATCTACATCACTTGCTGTCAGTTTTCGTTGACTGACAATGTCAATATTTTGGAGGGTCTAAGTTCAATGGCACCGGTCGGGTTAGGATTCGCAATATTAATTTATTTTATTTAATATATTGGTAACAATTATTATAGATAAATTTTAGCTTTTCTGCACTCCTTCTCCATGTAAACTTTAACCATGCCAAAGCTCACAGACTTCCGTGCACGCAATACGCTTGAAAAGGGTTAGAAAGCCTTTGCTTCACGTAGGTATTAATATATAGATAAAAATTAACAACAAAGAAAATCAATAAACTAATAGTAAGATAAGAATAACAAACATAATGGCATGCCACTTCTAACGCTACTTATAAACGACTGGTGAAAAGTACGTGGTAACTAGCTCCAACTGGTTTATTCCGGTTTTATCATACCATTACGCCTGTATTCCCCGAAGGGTTAGGCAGAGGTGTACTAATGTACAGCCACAGTTCGCCGAGTATGTTTTTAGGTCTCGTGTAATAGGGGGCGAGCCTATTGCCATTAATCGGGCACGAAACCAAACTCCGAGCTGCTACTGAGAATTTCATAGGAAAAAGCCAATAACACTTTGCTCGACCTGGGTTTCGAACCCAGGACCTCGCTCATAGCAGTCGCGCTTACGACCAATAAGCTAACGAGAAACTTTTATTTATTCCTCTCTATATTACTACACTACTACAGACATACAAACGTCTCCAAGCTGATGTGAATAATCGAAATTATTTTGTACAGATAATATGCATAAAAGTATAGTTTATGAAAGAAAAAAAAATGGCATAATCAAAAATACAAATATTCAAAATTTTAAAGAAAAGAAAAAGATGATTGTTTATTTTAGCGCATGGCGAGCCGTATTAGATGTTTCATACTATAATAAAGAGTGGCGACGAATGTCGTGGCGACGTCACATAGCGCAAAATTAAATCACGTGATCAGATATATCAATTCCACACGTTTTTCGCTTTCTATTAGCATGAACAATTGCTGCTCCATTGGTATTTTTATGTGTTGATGCAGGTTCCTGCTGAAGGAGGGTGCTGATGCGACGTCTACCGACAAGGAAGGCAACGGGGCGGTGCACTGGTGCGCGCTCGCCGGAGCCTCCACCTGCTTGCCTCTCCTGCTACAGCACGAACCTGATCTCTTGCACGCGCTCAACGCAAACGGAGACACGCCTCTGTCAGTAACCCCCATGAGCCCTCAAACTTCATTTTATTCAGTTTCTGTCGCTAAATCATTTGCCCCTGTCAGTGATTTTTTTTCTGTAGCGCGTTCAATCTGGTATCTTTCCTATCTTCAATGCTTAAGAAACTGTAGTCAAATCTGGTCAAGTCATTTTAAGGCACAATAATCGAGCTATATCACGGAACTTATTCCAAAAAAGCAAAAAAAATTAACTGGTAATTCAGTTTAGGCCCTAAGAAGGCACTTATGAACGTCAAAACACGTACTACTACGTGTTCAGAATTTATCTCAGTTATCGAGAAGAACCAGTTCTTGGATCGATTCTAGGATAGGGATTACTTTTTTTCCCAACTATACAAATAATATTTACAGATTATAATCATATTAACAATTTAGTGAATGCACAGAGGGAGAGTCACTTCCAAACATCAGCATCATTCACATAATGGTTCGCCCCATAATAACATTCTGACAGTAAAACCTGCTTGAAATGGTCCTTGAACCCATCGTTCAGCAAATCAGTAATGTGCTTCGGGGACTTATAGAACATAACACTATTACATGACATATATAGGGTAATATCAAGAGTAAGCAAGTTCCCTCAAAAACTGCTTTTCTACATTTTTGTTTTCGAGACTCCTTTATCGTCAATGATAAGCCTTTTAACACTTTAGCACCCATAGATGCCTTTAAAGTGGTTCTATTCATTAGTATATCAATTTCCGTATAGTGAATCCGAATAATCTCCAAGATAGTACCTATGCGAGGTCCGTTCTTATTTTAGATTGTTGTTGTACATTTTCTTGTAATATATATATATATACGTGTGGCAGGCATGTTGCGGCGCGACAGGGACACTTCGCGTGCGTCGTGATTCTGCTGGCACGGGGAGCTAAGGTAAAAGGATAAAAATTGCATACACACGCACGGAACACGCACACATGCATACAAATTAACGCACACTCGTAAATGAACGGGCTATATCAGCATTGATAAATATAATTTGGAGGGAAGTGTGGTGTTTGTGTAATTTTCTCTGGACAGTTTGATCATAAATTATTTTTATTTATTTAACAACTTCTTCACACATGATCATTATATCGCTTGCTCATTACTCTGTACGTCTGCCCTCTATTCTTGTGCAATTTATGTAATTTATGATTTTTTTTCTTTTATTTATTAGAATGTGTAAAAAAGGAATTATGACTGCTATATCCGCTATATTAAAACCTTACTTACGTAGAAAAAAATAAATAAAAAAAGAGTGATCCAGCAAAATAGTATTATCTATTTTATGGTATAAAAGGACGGTTTTTTTTTAATGTACCTTAATTCTTCCAAAAACGTTAGTCAGTGGAGCATTTTCTTACACAATGGAAAGCTTAATTTAGGTACACTTCAAAAAAATCTGCCCAAAAACGACTTATGTTTGTTTTCAGACGGATTTGGAGAATTCCGCCGGAGAAGTGCCGGCGGACGTCTGCACGGGGCAGTGTCACAATGCTATCTCGCTCAACATGCAGATGAAGATACCCGTAAACGAGACGGCCGTTAAACAACGGACAATGTCCCAGTTAGTACTGATTACTATAAACACGTAGCAGTTAAATAATCTAATAAAACAAATTAGCCTCGAGCGAGTGGAGTTCAATCCTCCAGAGCTGATTTAATGATCAGAAATTTATGCTAGTAATACTGTTACACCTGTGGGTAATAAAATGCCGTTATCTACCGACTAAATAATTTATTCGTACTAAAAACTACAAATTTATACAAACTTACAATATCGTTATTTGAATGCAGTGTAGACATACTTACAGTTTCCCCCTCTATGGTCGTTTTGTAGGTTCCTTCTGTTTTTTCTTTTTTAATTTTGGCTTTCTGCCTGTGTGGACAATTTTGATTTTGTTTTTCTTTTATATCGTTTGTTGTCTTCACTTCGCTTATATAGTCAAATGAGACGATCTCGAAATTACTTGAACTCGTAAACGGGTTGTAATCAACATGAGTCATCGTTTTTAAAAGCAGGTAATAATCTATTTATAGATTATTGCTTGTTGACGCCATCCAAGCGATATAAGGTTTATGACAACATAGTCGATGTTTCGAGTACATTCTAGACGATTCCAGAGATTTCGAAATGATGTTTTTCTCCTATTTTTATTCATATCGTAACAATACGCTATTGTGACACGTCATAAGCGTATCGGAGTTTCATACATTTAAAGTAAGAATTCTTCTTCTTGTTTTGGCACAGCAAAAAGCACTTGCCAGTATCAATGATTTTAAAACCTTCGTAAGTTTTTCTATCAAAGTGGGCGTTTCGGAAAAGATGGTGGCTCCCTTGTCAGAACAATCTAGGGAGTTTTTGTGACATCTGAAAATGCATGTTTCCAGTTTATATTTACAATTCACTTCACATATGCAAAACTACCAAACTATATCATGCAAAATGGCGCCAATATTACATAATATAAGGTTAAAGAACCTATGCTAAGGAATTAAAATAAAAACCACAACATGGCACCTCAATATTCCGCCAAAACCTATAGTGTAATAGGTAAAAACACATTAGTATGTCGTATTGCGACGCAAATCGTTCTGCTCTGATTACGTCACAGCGGTGATGAATCACGCCCAAGAAAGATACTAAAAATAAATATTTTTTATTATTTTTATAGAGATGTGAATTTGTTTGAGGAAAACCTAAAAACACATTTAGAAAAAAACCTAAAATCGGTTTTTTTAAGTAAAAATCTAGTCTTAAAACTGAACCAACCATATAATCCATTATCCAACAAAACTAAAATCACTTTATGAGCTTTTATTATATAATTAGGGAAATAGCTATTTATGATCGTTTTATCATTCGTTGTGTTAAAGTTATGTTATGCTTACGTTATTGTTATGTTGGAAACCGTTATCCTAGTAAAATATGGTCAAAATTGTCACAAACTATTGCCTATTCTAGATACGCTGTCAATCAAATGTTTTATTCACCACTAGCTGCTATTTTAAAGACAAAAATGCTTATTGTGGGTGTTCCTTAGAAGATAAATATATACTCTGCCGGACTTTTTTGTAGGTCTTTTTAATGCATATAATTATGTAGTACATTAATTTTTTATATCTCTTATGGTTTACTCAACATAAGCTATTTGATCGCCCGAATTGATTCACCATGACCAGTTTTTTTCTATTTTTGCGGAACCCTAATTTTTCTAAAATAAAAGTAGCCTAAGTTACTCCCTATAAATTCAGTTATCTACCAGTGAAAGTCTCGTCAAAATTGGTCCAACCGTTTCGGAGATTAGCCGGAACAAACAAACAGACAGACAGACAGACAAAAATTAAAAAAATGGGTGTTTTGTTATAGGTATCGTATATACTTTCATAATTTATTAATTGTATAGATAATTATGACTAGATTGAATAAATTTAATAATAAAAACAAAGCAGTTCCATTACTTCTCTTATTCTGTATCTTTTTTTGTTTTTTAAAACAATAAGAAAATAAACCCGAAAAGAAAAAATGTTTTTTTTAAAGAAAGTACTCTGTATAAAGCGGGTCACATCACTAGAAGATATGCTTAAAAACGCGTTTCTCGCTCCCAGTGATATATCGAACGGTCGCGAAGAGTACCCGATCCCGTGCGTGAATGAAGCGGACGATGCGCCTGCGCCTGACGACTTCACCTACGTCACTCGGCACGTGATGCCGCAGCATGTCGCTATAGACGACACTTTGCAGACCATGCAGGTGAGTTCAAACGATGTTATTAATGTACTTAGGAGATTATAGAGTTTGTGTTGCAATTTTGAATATGAAGTATTTATGTAAATGGTGTTATGTAAAAGCGTACATGTTACGTAACTTGGGGAGTCATAAATTTTATAGCATTATTAATATTATTAGCCTATAATTATTATTGTTACTGTGTGAATCTAAGGCCTGTAAAAGGTAAATGGTATTTCTAAGTATATAGCACATCATGTAATAGATGTGTCTATATAGTTTAACTGTAATGGTGCCAAATTACAGTCTATTAGAAAGTTTGGGAATATTTCAATTGTACCTAACAATTATTGTTAATAAGTAACAGCATAAAAATATAGAAAATATTATTAATAGAAGAAATAGAATAGTCATAGTTTGTAAATATGATTATTTATTCTATAGATGTTTGTCTACGGTTATTGTCTGTGCGCAGGGTTGTTCGTGTAAGGACGGGGACTGCTCGAGCGGCGCGTGCGCATGTTGCGTGCTCAGCGTGCGCAGTTGGATGTCCGCTGGCAGGCTGCATCACAGCTTCCCGTACCACGACCCGCCAATGATCTTCGAGTGTAACCAGACATGTGCTTGCAATGCGGTATTTAAAAAAAAAATTAAATTACGTATTTTTTTATACTTTTCTAGAGGAGCATAAAAGGTTTTTTAATCGTTTAATTACTGTCGACAACTAGCAAAAGCGGCTAATGAAGCGAAGACCTTGATGAACTTGCCAGACAATGTTTATGCCGGTAAATAGGTGCCAGACTAATTTTATAATAATAACTTTGGAAATCATTATTTTTGTATTAGAATTTCAAAAACTCTTAGACAGATTTGAGACCGGTAATAACTTCCCAGAATTGCTTTAATATACTTAAAATAATATAAAAAGTATGAAAATAAACTTCAACAGCATCGTTTACCTTAAAAGTGTAAAGTGCATGCGATCTTCCAGGACTTTATGAGAACACAATAATGAAGTTTTAATCATATTTAATGATATTTTAATATGGATAAAATAATCTATATCTACCTACAAGTTTAAACAAAAATCCTTGTAAATGTTATATTATATTACAGTAGGAATAATAATATGTTCCATTTTACTGTTTATCATCAATGTTATAGCTTGGTACGATACATGAATATGTTATTTTTGTAGGAATGCATATCGTATTGATTAACTTAATATAGTCCAACTACGTATTACAAACTAAAATTACAATTACAAATTACGGATTAAGTCACGGACTAGTAATTGTCCCGTTAGGCTTTAAGCCTTTTAGGCCCGTTGCTGCCGGCTTATATAATGCGTGCTGTCACGGAGCACACCTGTTTCTATCACGCCCCGTCAGTAGTACAGTTTCAATATTCACACTAACAAATATCGCATCGTATTGGCATCCCTAAGGGAAGGGGGTCTAAATTCTTCAGGTAATTAAAATACGTTCCTTAAGTGGAGCGATCAAGTCTGATCCGTGTTCGAACATCATGTCGCTTTACAGAAGAAATGCGGTAACCGGTCGATAACACGGCTGAGGGCTCTCGGCGCCACCTTCGTTCGGACGGAAGTGTTCCGTTGCGGCGGGGGGCGCGGCTGGGGTCTGCGTGCTCACAGGCTCGTACGTCGTGGCACCCCTGTCGGCATGTACTGCGGCGAACTGGTCCCGGCGCACGGAGCCGATGCGAGGCCCAAGGATCACTACATGTTCGCGCTCGACATCAACGAGGACCTACTCGAGGTACCGCCCAACATATCGATTATTTTTATAATAGGAGCTGAAGAATGTCAGGTGTGCGGGGTAGAGGGAGATACAAATGATGACACGCGTTATCTGGTGGACGATTTATTCCAGACTGCCTGACTACTAAGTAACTAATTAGCACACTACAAAGCTCCTCTAACACAAAACACACACAAACACCAATAGGTGCTCAGCGACAGATTTTGGTGATGGCTGCCAGGGGAGCGCTAAGAAATTGCAATGAAACACCTTAGGAAACCATGGGAGTAATTCAAAGTCTAATTCTGTAAGTAAGAATGGAAAATATGTACTTGAGTAAGGAGAGAAAGAGAAAGGACTATGCTACAATTAACCGAGAGAAATAGATGAGCGCGATACTAAAGGGGGTCTTTTTTATCAATAATTTTGACGGTTTGCCGGATAATGTATGAAAAACATTTCAAAATTCTAATCCTTCAATAAAGTTATATTTTTTTCAAAAAGTCCGCTTTAGACATTTATAGGCATACGCGAAATTAAGCTTTGAACACGAATAAAGTATTTTTAGAAGACAAGGCCGTGAGTTTCGTGTGCAATTTTTTTTCCGTCCTAATTGGCCATCGCTCGTACGAACAAACGATGATCGCAGCGCAATGTTCGCGCATTCGGATCAACATCATTTAGGACATTCAATAAAGATAAGTATGTTTTATCACGAGTTCGTACGAACATTGTGATGCGATCATCGTTTATTCCTAAGAGCGATAGCTAATTAGTACGTCGCCTTAGGCTACAAGGCGTCGCGTCGGCTTTTTACATCCCTATAATGTTAGCAGTAACGTTGTATCAGCGGTTTATTAAAGGAGCTCACTTTCATTCTTAAGAAACGATTAGTTTGGCCCCAACCACCGTCATGAAAGGACATTTTACCAATAATAATCGTGTCATTGTTTTAAAGGGATTCTCCATGCTTTGCGACCATATTTTTGTTACAGAGATGCAGCGAGGAGACGCAGCTGTGCGTCGACGCTGCGCAGTACGGCAGCAGCGCCAGGTTCATAAATCACAGCTGCCGTCCGAACCTCGTCCCCGTTCGTGTCTTCACCTCCCTCAGGGACCTCCGGCTGCCTCACGTCACGCTCTTCGCCACCAGGGATATACCACCCATGGATGAATTCACGTAACTTCCTTGTTTTTTTTTAATAGCAACAAATATAAAGTTTTTCAGCATTTCAAATGGCTATTTCATCAGTCCAGTACATGATATAATCAATTCCGTTCATAAAATTAATAAATTCTTCTTATTTTTTACTGGCAGATAGCTGGTGTTATAAGGAATAACTTAGGTTACTTTTATTTAAGGAAAACAATTACGGTTCTGCGTGAAAAAAATAAAAAAGCATCTTTATAATTGTATGCTACCTCAGTGGATAAAAGCGGGGGTCACCACAATACCGATATTCTGTAGACCACGCGAGCGGAGCCACGGGCACAGCTAGTAAATTACATAAATTTATCAGATTTCATATTTTTCAGATTCGATTATGGCGACAAATTCTGGTCGGTGAAATCGAAGTGGATGAGATGCGAGTGCGGAGCGCCCGACTGTCGTTACCCTGTCAAATGTGATGACAGTGACGCGTGATAGACGACAGAGAAAATACACCTGGACTCATGTTTATCATAGAAATAAATATTTATTATATAAGTTATATAACCAATTTGTAATCGATAATATTATTAAACATTAACGAAAATCACTTTGTATAATTTGTACAAGGTTTTTCTGTTGTTGTTTTTTTTTATTATTATTTTTAAAATGTATAGTTATTAGTACTAGGACAGGGCAGTCTGAACCTCCTCCGGGCCTCCAAGGCCTAGGAGTAGAAGTTAAATCATTGTTCGCCCAAGAGAGACGCGATTTTGTCTGCTTTATTCGGTCTTCAGATTTGGAAAGTTCAATATTTTTTCGGTATAATTAATCGTACGGTATTAAGATTAGTACCAATTGGTGACATCACTATTTTAAAAACAAAATGAATTAACAACACATGAAATATCAGTTTACTCCGTTGGAATACATAACGTACTGTATTCACTACACTACACATTATATACAATAAAGTAAACCGTAGGTATGCTGTCTCGGAAATGTTCTTGATTTATTAATTACCTGAAGACGCTGTAGATAAAAATGCATTTGGGCTCCCATAAGACTTTCTTGGGTTACGTATTTAATATTATTGGTAATGCTTTATTTAATTTTCATTATTGTCTTTTATCTAAAACATATTACTGTAAACTTTTAAATATTTCTACTTTGGTTTTATTTCTAGATTCTTATATATATTATATACATTATTTCCTAAGGCTCTTTTTAAAACATTTTATATAGGAGGATTTATACTTATACATCACTGAAAAATATTACCCTGTTTTTTTTCATTTTGATATGTATTTACAATTAAAATAATTTCTTTAATTAGTACTGCGAAAAGACTAACATATTGATTTGAAAAAACTTTTACTAGTCTGTGGACTAACATGCCAAAGGGTCCTTGTCGGTTTTTTGGCGGGATATTGAAGTGAATGTTGTGGTTTTTATTTTTAATTAATTTACTTAGCTTTTGACCCTATATTATGTAATATTGGTGGCATTTCGCGTGATATAGTTTGGATTTTGTAAATAAGTAATGTGAATTATAAATATATGCCAAGAGCATGCACTCTGGGATCCCACAAAAATTCCCTAGATCGTTCTAACAAGCCAGCCACCATCTTGTTGGACACCACTTTGTTTTAATATGATATGAAGGCTTAAAAACATTGACACTGGCAAGTGCTTTTGCGGCGCCAAAATAAGAATTAGAAGCAGAGATAAATAACAATTATTAGAAGTGTCTTTGTTTTTACTGTCAAAACTGTATTATTTTAGGGATATGAGATTTAGAAAAACAGCGGTGCCGATATGGAGAAGTAAATATAGGTGACTGATATTGTAATAATTAAAACATCTATTCTTTGACGTTACCAAGTGAAAGACCTTATTTTGGTGCTACCAAGGATATTGACTGAAAAAGATAATTATGGGGCTCAAGCAGAACCCATTTTATTTGTTGGTAAACTTGTGCCCATTTAAATTTAACTTACGTAGATTGGTTGAACTCCATGAGAATATTTGCGGAAACATCAACTTTTTACATTTCTTTTTATACAATCGATGCTTTTCATATCAACACGTTTCGATGAAATAGATAAATATCGACTACCTTTCTCTATCTTATTTAAGGATGTTCGATGTAACAAATTGATCAATTTTGACCTCGATGTTAAAATCTATAGCCCAACGTTGATTATTGATTATTATTTCAAAACTAATATTGATGTTTTTTCACACTATATTTAATACTAAAGAAACCACAGCGAAGACCGTAGTTTGGTGAAGCTGTAAAAGCCATCTGCGGCTCTGTTTACGGATAGGGCCCCTAAGGCTAACAGTATAGTCAGTTCTAAATAAAAACCACAGCGAAGGTGTTTGAGCTTTATTAGATACTAGCTGCGACCACGGCTGCGCTCGCGTGGCTTCAGACTATCAGCAATCGGTCACACGCGCGATTCATACTACCCACGGTTATTTTAAAGATAAAGATGCTTATTGTGGGTGATCTTTAAAAGATAGACATGTTCTCTTGCTGACTTTTTTGTAGGTCCAATACGTATGTTTTATACTTATTTATTAATTATGACAATTTATTATGTAGTGCATGAATAGATATATTTCTTATGGTTTCCTCAGCGTAAGCCATTTAAGCACTCTGTTAGGAGACCGTCCTGGTTGTCTTTTTTTAAAAAAACTACACTTTTCACAACTCATATATTTTATATGATACAATACTCTGACACACTGACTCCCGAATTTTGATGAGCAGTTAGGACCGTGCTCCGCGATGTCTTGATACTGACTGACTTGAAGGAAATTTTTAATAATTAAAGTAAAAATTGTAAAGTGCTGAATTGCACATGTGATAAAACAGCGTCATATGCTAAGGTGCTGAGTGCGCTATGTGTGCATAGAAATAAGGGTTATAACAGCTCGAATTGATTATGCTCCAATGAACTATGATCGGGGAATCTTCTACTTTGAACGAAAGCTATAAAGCGCGTTAGTTATGTACTAATATATAAGAGTAATGTTCATTTTTGGTCTAGATGGATGAATTTTCGGATAGATAAAAATACAGCCTACATTGAATAACATGAAACTAAAATATGTAGATCTACTGTAATTACAGTGCACCTGGTAATACTGGTGTGAATGGATTATGAATGCGTTCCAGCTTTTGTTAGAACTTGATAATCAGTAGTTGTGAATGCGTTCATAAAAGATATATTTATTACGTGAATTATTAAATAATAGCTTGCTGGTGATTCGTGAATTATAGTGATTCTCATAGATCCCAATAACATTCATGAAATCAATGATCTAATTTTGCGTTATAGCAATATCAATGTTTGAGAATCGATTTCTTAATAACAACTATGATTTAACTTATAACCAGCATTGCCAGAGCGTTACTTTTGTAACATTTTTTTATTACTTTTGACCCTGTCGCGTAACTCACTTGTTACAAAACTCAAGGTGTTACTTTCGCGATAATATTTGTGGTGGAATATAATATTTGCTAAAAAAAAGTTCTAATCAAAAAATTTGCTCAAATTGAACGCAGCCAAGTTTATAATATACCTACTGATAAGGTTGACTTTTCTTACGGGACGGCCGGACGGGAGTTTCTATATTAAATTCATTTATTTAAGAGTAACTTAAAGACAAGACATGATAGACAACCACCCTTGTAGAATGCTTAAACTATACAATACTTAATCTATATATAATAAACAGAATCTGGATTTTAATTTTTTAGGTGTATTTTTAAGTAATTAGGCACATAAACTACTTACTTTTGTGTATGAAATACGTTAGTATCAAGTCAAGTAATATTGTTTGTGTACATGTTATTATGATTATTTTTGGAACGAAGTTCCTTATCGCGCGTTGTAAAAGGGGGCTAGATGGAAAAAAATCTCACGAAAAGCTGTAACGACACTTTTTGCTATAGCTATTGTAAGCTGTGCGGCGTGCGCATGTTTCTCTGTCTGTCTCTCTCTCTCTCTCTTTTATAGAAAGCAAGCCAGATATTTTCATTTCTATTTCGCATTGAACAGAACAACAAAATATAATACTACCATTGATGCAGTTTTTTCAAGACATTTAAATAAAATAGAATCCCAAATATATCTTTCCTACTTCAGTTACCACAAGCCAATTATTACTAAAATTGAGCCTACTGATTAAGTTTATATTACATTATATTTCTTAATAATAAAAAATTATTATATAACTTAAAAAAAAAAAATTATTACAATTCCTTCACTAATTAATCGAAAGGAACTTCGTTCCATCCGGGTGTCCCTTGACACCTCTCAACTTTTTTATGTTGTTACGATCTGTTAAAACCCGATTAAAAAAATAGAAAATCCTGTTCCCAAAATATCTCGAAGCAATTACAACCTTCTCAGGACTTCGAAATAATGTTTGCGTCGTAAACAACCGCGGCACATGTTTGTGTAAACATCGCAGTTTACACACACGTGTATAGGGCTTATCACCTCGATTACTTCATCGAGTAGGCATAGAAACTAAAGGTCGTGAAAGCGATTATTCACGATTTTTCTGCGATCGTTCAGTGTAGGTATTTAAGCGGCTCAGGCGCGGCGCCGAGACAGTTCGATTTTTAACTACAAAGCGAAAACAACGAACGATAAAAGAAGCGAAACTATAGTGAAATAAGTAACAGTGATGTGAGTTCGTGAAATTTGTAACTGTGTGGAATTCGAATAAAAATTCTTCACGTCAAACATCGACATTTTTATTACCCACGGGTGTAACAATATGTTCAACTTAATGCTTGAAGTTCTTTCCATGTTTCAGGAAATACCTAAAAATTTGTAGGTAAATTTTGTTCTAATATAGTTAAGTACCTAAATAGAAGCGTTTTTCTTTGTTTTTATTTCACTTGAGGTATCCGTCTAGACACAATGTCTAGCTTTCAGTAATGTTATTAAGAAAAGTTGGATCAAATACCGGAATTTTTTTCGTGTCTTTGGTTTTATGAAAAATGTTATTTTTATTGGATTAATTTTCTTGAACGGGACGGTATATTTCAGTAATCTTTCCTGAAAGCATCGGTTTTTTTTTGTAAACTTTTCCAGATCGCTTTTTCATTCCCACATTCCCACGAGCTTCGTCAACATTATTTGTTCCGACATCTTCAATAATCATCATCATATTTAAACCAATTTACATAAAACCTTATTGTATTATTTCTTCTTCATGAATGATTCCATCCATTAATCAAAATCGTATGAAAATACGTGCAGTTTTGTTGCTTATTACGACCAAATTTCAGAGTGACGGACAGACACGATGGGGAATTTTGTTTTC
The DNA here is from genome assembly GCA_033032175.1 of Saturnia japonica. Taxonomy (NCBI): domain Eukaryota; kingdom Metazoa; phylum Arthropoda; class Insecta; order Lepidoptera; family Saturniidae; genus Saturnia; species Saturnia japonica. Next base: position 22,145,325 of record CM065307.1, on the reverse strand, counting down.
AACAATTACTTACTCTCAATCAATAAGTACAATCAGTTACTTTCGATAGTCCACAAAACAATAATTATCAATCAAATATCACCGCTTGCTCAACCGCCCCGCACCGCTATTCATTATCACGCCCGTCCGCCATTTGATTCATTACCATTGTTCTCATTCGATACCAGTACTTAGAATCGAATGGTGGTTTGGTTTGATTCCAGTACTCAGTAACGAATGAAACAGTTCGATTCCAATGAGTACTCAGTGGTATTGAATCGTCCCTAGTTGTTGGTAACTTTGCGCTTTCATATCTCTGCTTTAGACCACTTGGAACAAGGTTAGTCAGTCCTATAATTAACTAATGCAAGCAGTTGGACAAAACGAAGACTGAAATAGCGCTTTACGAAAGAAAGTGATAGAAACATAATTCACGAATCCCAAGGAGAATAGCCGTATGTTACACTAAAGGAGATTTATAGCTAGATAAGTTAACCTTTGCCAATGAACAAGTCGAATTTTCTATCGAAATGACAAATTTTACCAAATTCTGTTGAAAGTTTGACAAGTTTATCGACAAAGCTTAACTTATCAGAGTATAGTATAAAATATTTCGAATTGGTACTAAATGTAAACAATTGAATTTCGCGCGCTTTACTTGTCTCCAAAAAGATAGAGGGAGAGAGCTGTTCTTCTTCTTCTTCTTCTTCCTAACTTGCCAACCGGCCCTCTTTAATGAAGACCATTACTGCCATTATCGAGTGAATTATATTGCCATGTGTTATGACGATTTAGTATCCTAACAAGATTGTGGCTCCCTTGTTAGAACATTCTAGGAAGTTTTTGTGGGATCTCGGAATGAATGCTTTCAGCTTATGTTTATAATCCACCTCACTTATGCACAAAAACCAAACTATATGACGCAAAACGCCAACAATATTACATAATATAAGGTCAAAAACCTAAGTAAATGAATTAAAAATAAAAACCACAACATGTCACCTCAAGATCCCGCCAAAAACTCCGACAAAGCTGTTGTTTTCATTTTTGAAGTATGAAGTTGCTATTCTTCTCCGCTAGGAGTAATAGTGTTTTGTGACTCGGAAGTGGGAACACTGCCTATAACATCGATGTTTAACGAGCATCCCTAATCTTATTTTAAAATTATTAACGAACGTTTTTGGATTCTTGTATTGGATTTGTAGTTCGTACTTTCGTAGTTAGTGTCGGTGTTTATAATTATTTTAGATAATAGAATAAATAAAACACTCGCTTCGTATTAAAATATAATAAACGTTGACTAGTAAGTTTCCAAGTGTAAAATGAATAACAATATGAGTGCTAATCCAAAGTCAACATCTAAAAGCATTAAGTTTACGCCAATGCCGATGGCGACTCTTCTTGCGAACTTTATGCCACTAAAGAAGCAGAATAGTACTCCAGACCTTAGTTTTACTTCTGCTGATGAGGATGAGAGTGACGACTCCATCGTAGAAATAGTCACAAATAAACCTTCTCCAAAAAAAAATGACAGCAGAGATTTTCTTACACCGGTTGTCCAGAGTCAACTAAAGGAAGATAAATTTATATCGGAAAAGAAAACGAATAATCGAGAAACGATTAAGGAAAATTGGAATTGGACATCGAACCAAACGCACCCGAGCAAAGACAGGCGAATAAATAATAATGCAAACAAAGAGATCTCTTATCCAGGTACCGATATAAAAAAGCGGAATGTTCTAATGCCTCATATAGGTAATGTTAAAAATAGTAATTTGGCTCACAAAAAAACACCAGAAATAGTTAAAGCGCGTGGCAGTGGCCAGAAATCAAAGGCATCAACACCTGTGGTAAAACCGGGCATAAGAAAGTTTACACCAGGCTCTACTCAAAAGAGTCAAAAGAAGACTCCACAAAAAGTTCATTCACAGAACAGAGATAGGGTTCGATGTGAACTGTTCACACAGAATCAGTCCACAGATGAACAATGCACACCAGCTCTGCAGCAGTCTACCAACAACTCTTCAGTTCCAGAGACTCCGATAAATAAGAAACCAATTCCAGTTACTTATATTGCCACTCCATCCTACCCTCAGGGTGTGATAAAGAATTACTCAAAAATATATAAAATAACAACTATTAAAAATAAAAAGTATATGCTTATTAAAAAGTTAGGAACAGGTGGATCTAGTGAAGTTTACAAGGTAAGCATAACAAGTGGAAGTACTGCTTCTTCTTAATTAATCATAAATATCTTCATACCATATCTTTAGCAGGGCAACCAGACAATAATGTACCATTTCATTCTACTTGACCTTTTTGCTATCTTTTATGAATTAATAATTTTATGTTTAATTGCCTGTTATCAATAATCTTTTACTATTCCTTCTGTCAATACATAGTTGACTGAAATCAGGCTGTATAAAAATGTGATATCTATATAAGATATTGTTATACACTAACTTTTTTGACAATTAAGGTGTGTTTCTTTTATATTGTAGTATTAGTAAAATCTATAGTGTTATACCTATACAAATCAATCTTGTGATACATTTTGCAATAGTATGTACAATGGAATTCTAAGAAATGTCTTCATTTGCTTGTTAAATCCTTAACAAGTGTTTGCTTATCACATTCTTTGAAACTTGAATTTAGTGAAAATTGGAACCATGTAAATACTTATATTATGTATTTATTTGAAAATTACAAATGAATATGTATTCTAAATTGTTTTCTTTTACTCTCTGTTGGAGGAAAACTCTTTATAATTTATATGAAAACAATTGAACTACATATTATAAATATAATATCAGGTCCTTTCACTTTCGCTATCAAGTGTTTCATTACAAAGAAAAAATAAGAAAAGTAAATATTTATAGTTGCAGTACTTGAAAGATCATCAAAGGGTGTAAAATGTCTTCATTTTTTTTTTATTGCCTATAATTTTATAAGCGAGTTTACTAAGATTTTTTAAAAATTGTTCTGATGATTGTCTTGTCACATGCCAACATTAATTTTGGTTTAAGGGACTGATTTCCATTATATATGTCTACAGATATATTTTATCATATGTTTATATATATCATGTGTACCTGATTTAATTCAATTATTCAGAGTTGGCCAACCAGGGCTGTCTACTTTCACAAGATAATGCATTATTTCACATTCCATAAGACAAGGGAAAAATAATTGTTAAAAATATGTAAAATGAGTTCATTAAGTATGCTTAAGTTTTTTTAAAATACTTTTTATCTAGAGGACCCTCAGAACAATTACTTTAGAACAATATACGCAGAGCAAATGTCAATTGTAAGAAATTACATAAAGTACAGTTGTGCCCTTGTCTTACCAAAGGTGCAATATACTTATATAATTGTATATTTTTCATCACATATATTCTATGAATGAATGAAACATGCCCTTACACTGTAACATTCAACTCCCGACTAGCTACTCCATGTATGTGTTCTCACTTCACTTCTTATAAGAATGGCGACATGTGTTAACAACACGATTCCTCCAGTGTCATGTGGTTAAAATTTAAACGAAGAAGATTGGCCGGTGGGAAGCTCTGTTCTGTTCTATAGAAGTTGACCAGTGTAATTTTGCCTCTAAGCCGAGTTAACCAAAACAAAAGAGACAACACAACATATAACAACCCAACCACCATGCACTATAAGTCTATATTACAACTAATAATAATATATTACACTACAACTAGGGCTAATACTATACTATAATATAATAAGGTTAAAGTTTTATTTTATTAATTTCAATAAATTTACACAGAATTTTAATAAAGGGAGTGCTAACTAAGGACAATACACATTTCATATTATGTAGTAGGATGCCTTCATCATTATGGGGTAAAACATCATATAAGGAGAAACGTAGGGAGTACAAAGGGAGTGATCCCTTATCCTTATTTTGGCTAAGTGCACAGGTGTACATGCATGACCTAACCTTAACGACATATAGTGGAAAAAGTGGGCTTACTGGCATTCCTAAATTTGAAGAACCAGGGTTTCGATTGAATCTCAGGTTAGATTTTCCCATTGTGTTTACCTATTTTATTCCTGGAGGACCACCATGCCCTTGTCCAAGAGGAACACATATATGGTTTGGCTTGAGCACACAGATTGAGACAATAATTTTTGTTATATTCTAAAGAGCCTGAGTTAATGGCCTTTTTGCACAAGAATCTGCAGTTTCATTGCCCGAGATAGGAGTGTGTCCAGGAATCCAAGCTAGAACTATATTTAGACCTAGATTATGACAATCATACAGTGCCTGTATGTGTTCTTACTGTGGTTTCTTAGGATGTGTATTTCAATGAGTTGTAAATAGCTCTTAGGATTGAGTGTAGTTATTAAATAAATCAATTAATAACCAGCTTATAAATAATTTTATGTGTCATATTCAAAATAAAAAAAATTAAAACAGAAGTAACAAAGTAATAGAATTTTCCATTTTCAACAATTAAAAAAAAACTTAACTATATTTTAGATGATGAATGTGGAATCATCCTGTGAGTATGCAGTGAAGTGTGTGAGCTTGGCAACAGACCAGGAGTTAGTACAGGGCTATGTCAATGAGGTTCGCCTACTCAGAGAGCTACAAAATTCTGACAGAGTGATTAGATTATTTGACTAGTGAGTATAAAAAAATTACTAAAGAATTGTACTGTAAAATTATTTTATGATATGAAATTTTATTATTAGAAATATTTCGAATGTGTTTTATATGAAAGCTGAACTTCTGCCGAATGAAGCTTAATGTTTCAATTTTGGCACTAAGAATCTGTCAATTTTTTTTTATGCTGTCCTTGTCATTTCTTTTGTGCACATCTCGCACACTTCTCCCCTCTGCCAAAGCAGCTACAATATCCAATTCACATTATGGAGTGAAGTCAAACCATAATACTTTTTTTCAACACACTTGCTCATAAAGTGGCTCTAATATCACAGCAATTAGGCACATAATGACCCTGTAATCAAACTGTGACTTTTTCATTGCTATTATTCACAAGTGAGTTATAGAGTATCATTGAAAATTATTATATTCATTCGAGCAATGACATAAGCGCATAAAAGCTTCAAATTACATAATTTTACTAACTGCACATTTACTAATTGTTTCTCTAAATAAACTTTTTATGTACTAAATAAATGATTTTTTATTATTATTTTCTTCACAAGTGTGTTGAAAAACGTCGTATGATACACGTGTGTATTGGTGATTACCGTCCTCGGCTCTCTTAAGACCCTCACGGCCTCACCTAACGGCTCGGGTCTCAATGGCGCCTCAGCGGTAATCACCAACATTACACACTTGTACCATAATGTACTAATCTGCCATTGACTTTGAGCAATATTGTATCTACTCCTGCATCTTGTCAGTCAACAATAGCAATTTTAACCTTACAGCAACTTTATATTACCAGCATATTCTATGTTTTTGCAAGTGGAAAATCAATGACCCACATCCTGTACAAATTCATGAAGCCTTTTCAGAAATTACAACTTTGGATATCTAACTGTTTTCGATTTTGGAAGACCATGCATTTAATCTATTGTTAATGTCTTTAGTGGAGCCCTAAAACCAAGTATTAGGTCCTTACATATGAAATTAGCGTTTTGTCGTACTGACCACTTTGATCTGAAATATCTCCTCTTTGGTTAAGAATTCCAAATTCAAATCTATAAATTCATTTAGCTGGTACATTTGAGTTTTGAAAACAGTCATTCATTTGTTTTTTCCTCTTAATTTTTTTCTTTGGCGTCGCTTATTACTGCACGATCGAAAACATGAAATATCGGTATATTTACGAGTACGAGTTCTACCGTGGCACCAGTGCTGCAGAAACAGCTCAAAGGATTAGTGATGTGTACGGCGCTGGTGTCGTAAAAGAAAGCACGGTACGTTTTTGGTTTCAACATTTTCTTTCTGGAAATTTCGACCTTCAGAACCAACCCCGTGGACGGTCGGAGACCAAAGTGGAAAATGAAAAATTAAAGGCTATTGTGGAAGCGAATCCATCACAAAGCACTTCAGAGATCGCTGCAGGCTTCAGGGTAAGTGATAAAACTGTATTAAACCACTTGAAGCAAATCGGGAAAATAAAAATACTTGAACGATGGGTACCTCATGAATTGAGTGAATCGAACTTGCAAACACGCGTCGACTGCTGCGTTACTTTGCTCAACCGACACAATAATTAAGGGATTTTAAATCGAATCATTACTTGTGATGAAAAGTGGATACTGTACGATAATCGGAAGCGCTCGTTGCAATGGCTGAACCCTGGAGACCCAGCCAAATCCTGCCCTAAACTAAAATTGACTCAGAAAAAATTACTTGCGAGTGTTTGGTGGACTAGCGCCGGTGTCTGCAATCTGGCCAAACGATTATGGTAGATATATATTGTCAGCAACTGCAAACCATGAAGGAAGACCTAGCTGCTAAACAACTGAGATTGGTCAATCGCCCTAGGCCACTGCTGCTTCACGACAACGCAAGACCACACACTGCACAACAAACAACCACTAAGTTAGATGAGCTACAATTGGAATGTCTGCGACATCCACCGTACTCCCCGGACCCTGCTCCAACAGATTACCATTTTTTTTAAAGGGAAAAAAATTCGTCTTCGATGCGGCAGTCCAAACCGCCTTCAAAGAGTTTATTGATTCTCGCCCCCATGGTTTTTTTTAGTAAAGGGATCAATGAACTACCTATGAGATGGCAAAAGTGCATAGATAACAATGGTGCATACTTTGTGTTGGGTACGCGTCACTTCCCCTCTGCGTGAGGGAGGGAGGGGGGGGGGGGAGTGTGACGCTTCCCCGGTTTGGACGGGCGTTTTGTTGCGCCGGATGCCCGTCTCGTAGACGCCGTACGGATGCCAGTGGGACGCGATGTTAGTGAGGGGGTCCGGGGGGTGCAATAATGCACGACCGCTTGAGGTGCCGGTTCTTCAATAAAAGTCGAAATCTTGTTTGCTGTTTGCAGGACGACCAAAGCTTTCTTCCTGTTGCTTGTAGTTACTTTTACTCGATGATTTGCGCCGTGCCCCATACGGCGCCTCTTCGAGCTTAAGTAGTTCGGAGAGTGACCGTAAAGAGAGCCCCGCTTTAATTCGTGTTTTAATTTTAGTTTTCACTTTGGTCGCCCTGTTTATCGCTCTATATTTCTTTCATTATATATCTTGTGTATACATGTTATATGTCAAAATATTCCTTGTCGTATTACCTATTCGTTAAGCATTCACATATTATATACATCAAGTATATATTCCGTACATAAGCCAAAAACAATACAATTTACGGGCGGCATCATCGCTTTCTGTTCGTAAAGTTCCTATAACATTGGATGTTATTACTCTATTGACTTATTCTATGCATTTACCTATTCTATAATAGTTCTATTTTCATATATGTAACACACAATACATAAGCATTTATATACAACTTAATACATAACATGCAACTTATAATGTAGCGTAGTCGCTAACATTTCTCTATAATATTATCCATATCAATCTATTTTATCATAACACATAAACACAATATGACATAATAACCTAACACGGGACACGAAAATAACAGTTCTGTCGCCAACACTTTGACTAATTAAATATATTTTACGAAAAAAAAAATAGACTTTATATTCCTCCCGTACAAAACGCCAACTTCATATGTAAGGACCTAATATTTACAAAAAAAATGTGGTTTAAAAAAAATTATATGACATTAATACATATTAAAATGACAGTTAATATGTGGATGTAATCTATATAGTAATTAAAACAATTTGCATAGTGACTATAAATGTATTTGATTGGAATTATCTTTCGTAATTCAGCGAGTACGACAAAACAAATCGTCTCCTTCGCCTAGTCCTAGAAGTGGGCGAGACTGACTTATCGTCATTCTTGAAAGCGCGCAAAGCCGGGTTGCCGCCCGCGCTCGTGCTGCATTATTGGGAAGAGATGCTGCATGCAGTTCATTTTATACATGAAAAAGGTAAACAAACTGTATTATTCAATAGCTCTGATATAACACCCACTTCACTATAGAAATAGGTTTTGTGTGAACTAGTGACTTAGCAAAGCGTACCAATGCAAGAATCTCGCCACAAGTATTAACAGTCACACCTCGAAATGCTGCACTAATTACTGTTCCTAATATATCACAACACATTCTAAATGCACCTTATTAACACAATGCATTCTCAACGAACATATATATATTGGTCCTTCGAGCGGGATTCTCCACACCTGCTTGCGAGTAGGGGTAGATATAGTGTATATTTTTAACATTTTGTGTTTACAAGTAAAGGTACGTTACGTAATTTTGTCAATACGATATACTTACGATACGAAGTATCGGTATACTTACCATTACTGTAGTGTATAATCGGCGACACCGATATAAAAATTTAGTAATAAATAATGAAATATGTAAGCTCCTACAAATTTTTATCCGACTGGTGGAGGATAAAGTAATTCAGGTGATAAGAAACTGGCGATAAGATTTTTCATGTTAAGTAGGTATTTCATATTGAATATATAACAGAAAACCAGCCTCAAAATAAGTATTATTGTAAAGAATGTCAAATCGAAATTAAAAATAAATGTACGCAAAGTAATACAACGATCAATAAAGATGAATCCCCCATCCCGTCTTCTACGAAATGGAAAAGTTGTGGCTTTGTGCGGTTTCAAATTGTTAGATAAAAAATAGCGATCACGATAAATCGACCTGCCGAAGACAGAAAACGTAACAGACTCGATATGTATTTTTTACGATGTTTAAAAATGTTAACACAGTAGGAGTTTTATCGGATATATTTTGTTTTAGGAGTGGTTCATGCAGATCTGAAGCCTGCAAATTTTCTGCTGGTCTGCGGGCAGCTGAAGCTGATCGATTTTGGAATCGCGTCCGCAATCAGCAGTGACGCGACGAGCGTGGTCCGCGCGCACGCTACCGGCACCTATTCGTACATCAGCCCCGAGGCGCTCATGGGCGGCGCCGGCGGATACGGACAATCCAACACCGACGGCAACGCCCCTATTAAGGTAATATTTCTCTCATTATGCTATAATGTTAGTTAACTTCATTTGGTCTGAACCAACAGTGAAATTAAATTGCATTATTTCTTTAACTTCCTCATTTCACACTTCCGTCACATGATGTGCGCACAAATGTACTGTGTTGCCAAACCCAAATAAAAAATTCTTATAATAAACTTACTATGGATATGTGTTGATTACTTATTTAAAATAATAGGAAAATTTCCTTTTTACATGCACAGTACAAGTCTAATCACTTTTATTTGTTATGAATGTAGGATTACCATATCAAAATGTCAAAAGTCCAAAGAAATATGATGTAAAAAGAAATCGAAAATTTAACGGGGTTTTTACTATTAATTAAGTTTTATTTACGTTTATTTATGATGAAAATGACAAGATTCGTTACGTTTTTCATTTTGTTAATAGGTTCTTTATTCTGTTAACTACTCAGAAAGTTCTGAACAGCTCCTAGATATTATGACTTTTGATTTCCTTTTAAGGGGGCGTTCAAGTATTAATTAACGCAATTTTTTAAGATTTCTGAGACTCCGTCCCCCCATTTAACGCACTGTAATATTTTTCTGTACTCCCCTCCCCCTCCTTAAACATTACGTAACACTTAAGTCAGCATGAGAGCTTTTATAAGCCAAGAACAGCTGATGATGCAAATCTTTTTTTTTTTTTTTGAGGACATTACAGTATGAACTCACTTTAAAAACACTGACCACAGAGCAATACAGTCGAGGGATTCTCCGTAAAACAAACGAAAAGGGTTGCCAATTTGTGAGAACAAAATGAAAATGACATACAATACTATCGAGAGAATCCTTGCAAGACATAAACGAAAAGGGTTGCGATCTTGGAAAATTTTAATTGCCAAGTTATTTATTTAAATAAAAAAATCGATGTTACGTAACGCGTTGTTCGAACTCCCCTCCCAACCTTGTAACGCAGCGTAACGTTTATTAGACCCCCAATTTTATTACGTAATACTTGAAGGAACCCATAAGAGGATTGTCATGTAATAAATAACACTTAATAAGATTGATGTAGGTATTACACAAACTTGTATTTTATTTTATTAAAGATCTCATTCCGGTCGGATGTATGGTCGTTGGGCTGCATCCTGTACAGCATGGTGTACGGGCGCACCCCTTTCGGACACATTGCGAACTTCGCTAAACTAACCGCCATACTCGACCCTAATCATAAGATCGATTATCCGCCCATCGAGCGTAAGTTCTTCTAATCTTCATCACTAATATTAATAAAATATGTTTCAAAGGTAATAAATATCTATATCTAGACTTATTTTTGTGTAGCATAGGCAAGCCCTTGACCTTGGAAAGCCAAGGCCGTCGATGGATCACACTTACTTAACTCATGCCCATTCCCTTCTTAATGAATCACAAGTTATAAGCCGGAAAGCAGACACCGGGCGATAATTCTATTGCTTAGCCGTTCATAAACGAGGAAGCAAATCAGGGACCACATAAAGGTGGGACACTCTGAACCCTTCTAAACTCTGTGGTGGAATGGGCTGAGTGGAACATGCAATTCCAGTGCATACTGCAAATTGTAACTTAAGAAACACTGAGAGGTTCTATGTCTTCTTTTATCTCTCCGTTTAGTTAGAGGTTCACTACATCGATCCTCTAGGCTAGACTGAAACTGAATATTCATACCATCATCAGCAACAAGTCCAGGAACTTCACGTTCAATTGTATCAAAATTAGTTAACTGATATTTGGCTGATGTGCCCCATTGCTGAAAGCATTCTAAACACAACCATACTTGTGACAATTAATGGTGTCCGATGTTCAAAAAGCCCACCACAGAAATAATTACTTTATAAATTTAATTTAAAATTGCAGACCTCCCACCGTCGCTGATCGCGGCGATGAAGTGGTGCCTGACGTACAACGTGCACGCTCGGCCCTGGGTCTGGCAGTTACTCACGATCAACTACTTGCAGCCGGCGAACACTCCCTTACCGGCCCCACTGTTGGCCAAACTCCGCCCACTAGTCACTCCGCAAGAATTCACCTTACTTCAACAAGCTCAAATATAGTATCATTTTGAAAAAATGTACTGATAAATATGACACGTGCCTGTGTTTAAATGGACAGTGAAAAGACATTGTCGCGCTATCTATCTGTAAAGCAGTGAAAAAGAAAATTGGGTTCCATAACAGTCAATCAAAGTGAAAGTGAAATTTGAATATGAAAATTCTTAATGTAAAAGTGATAAAGAGTTTACGACTATAATAGGTATGTATAATAAAAACTCTGTTTTTATGAAGTTCTCACTGACTGACGTGCTTTTGAAACATCTTTGACTGTTATTGTAGAGTCGATGGCATAATTACAGGCTGGGTATTTGGGAGTGGTAAGACTTCTTTGCCCTTTACACCGTAATTGTAGTGATATTGTATATGTTACGGTTTGTTAATTGTCCACAAATGAATTTGAAATGATAACTCGAAACATCAATTTAGTATCTATTTACCTACAGGAGTCACCATAAATCTCTATAGCATGACTCTTGACAATGTTGTATATATTTTCACAATGGCTTAGAACTCTCAAACGTCAAAAAATGTACATGAAATTATCTATTAGTTCATAAGTGTGTACAAAATATAAATTATATAAAAGGAATTCTAGATTAGAAAATAGATTAATTAATATTGTAAAAAAGAATTGAAAGGAAAACTGTTTGTACTATTGATTATATATACAATTTCCCTTAATTCAAGAATAACAATTAAAAAAAGCATACAATTTGGAAGAAAAGAAGTTAGAAATATGACCCCAATTCTAAACCTAAAAAGTTCACGGCAGTTAACCTTCATAAGTTAAAAAATGTTACAATACATATAGGCTAGAAGTTTATTATTGTAATTTATAATTGAAGTGAAACTTCTTTATCGACGTATGGGAGAAATTTTGTAGCAAATCGTCACGTTTTTCGGTTACGCGCCATGTTTCTTTTTTTATCAAAGTTTAGTATAGTGACGTAAAGAATATTATGTAATATATTATAATAATAACAACAATATATTAGTTTTGAAGTTTGGTTTGAAATAAGAATAACAATATATTAATTTGAAAGTGATAAAATAAAAAGACTTATTCAAATTTAAGTGAATTTACAAGAAAAGTGAGAGCGATTATATATTTCGTTTTATAAATTCAACACGTATGAGCATGATTTTAATATTTATTTGAGGTTAACCTCACTTTTTGATTGTAAGTATCAGTGAATGTATATAAAATCTGTTAAAATTAGCAAGTATTAATAAATATGACTGTAAATCTAGTGAACATTATTCATTCTAAAAACAATAAAAAATATAAATTAAATAATAATTTAAAAATAAAACAAAACACGATTAGAAAATAAAAATATGTATACATACATCTTTTTTAATTATTCGTTTTTAATGATTTATTTATTCATTTTTAATTTTATAAAATTGTTGCATTTCTACAAGATAACTGTCATCATATAATTGTATTACTTTGAAAAGATAATTCCAATTATTTATTCATAACTTGTAAATATAATACAATAAATAAATAGCAATGATATTATAATAAGAACAATGATAAAATAAATTACTCATTAATTGTATGCATGTCTATAATAATAAAAATAGCTTTAATTTAATACGGAAAAAAATGTTTTTCTTAAGGCTTATTAAGCCTCATCTACCCCCATTTTCGTGAAGTTGCAAATAGTAGAAAAATGATATGTCGTAAAGAAGTTTCACTTCTTACCTGTGTACTCTGGTGCACACACACATTTTTTTTTAATACAAACTAGGTTTCCATAATTCTCATGTGTTGATATTTGTAATTATTATGCTAAATCCAACAAATATTTATTTATATTAATTACTCCCAATGTCCTTTTAACACTACATGTAAAAAATGTAATTGTATAATATATTAGTACCAAATGAATAAAATTGATGTAAAGTTGACAAACGTCCTGAACATGAAATTAATTTATAATTTTTAAAGTATTATTTCATTCAGAAGGAATCCCATAAATTAACTCTGGAAGTGCATCATGGCATTTTAGAATTGAATATTTGTTCCTCAAACATGATATTAAATAACTTGAGAATTTATGGAGTTCATTCACTTGAAAGAGAGAGACATGCAGTCTCTTTGCTGGCTATAGAGAGAGAGAGAGAGAGAATTCTCAAAAAGCATTCCCTGCTCTGTCTATTACAGAGTCTGGGATTGACGTCTATCCATATCAAAATTTAGTATCTTTGTATACTACATATTATTTATCAACATTACGCAGACCCATAATATAGTATGGTTAGCAAACCTGGATGAATAGGCAATCGAAATAACACACTTTGATTTAAGCTTTGCGTAGCATATGTGAATTATTTTTACAGCTTGCACTTTGCTTGTTTATAGTGTACTACGGCATTATACTAAAATCATTATAAATCAAACCAGAAAATAAAATAAATAGTTTATTGATTGATCATTGAAAAAGATTATAAAGAATACAAAAGAATAAATAATTAGTCTTACTCAAATTATTACCAAAATTACAACAATAATCTATTAAAAAGATTATTTACTTGTCTAGGAATATTATATCATGAGAAGCATTTGCGTTAAAATACTTGAAAAAGCGCCAAGAGTCGAAGTCGTAATGATTGGTAGCTTCGTATTTCTCTGCTGCGCTCAGAGAAAAGGAATTCTAACCCTTACCCAATACCCGGAGGTAAAAGCGGAGCGACTACGCGAGTAGTGACACCGCAATGCTCGGACGTGCACTAGTGTATGCGGGCACAACGTACGCACTACGTACACATATCCCCGAGCTAACAAACAACTCTTCTTTGACTCTTAAGTGATAGATTAATATGACCACTGCTAATCGCTACTGTTAAATGCCATTACAGTTACATACAGTCAATAGAATTTTGGAATAATTTAAGATATGAAGGAGTGCAGTTTAGCAAAATCCACGCGGTATGCGTCCGCGCAGTACATCCGACATATATTATACAGGTGATGAAATAAAAATCAATAGTTCGTGTTTTTAATTTAATGCGATAAAATAAGGCGGGGTATACTGCGCGGACGGGCGCATGCGCGTTTAGTTCTGGAAGAGCGTATGCGTGAAGTCGATGTAGTCGAGCGCATTGGGTATCGGTCGCTCCGTCTTCGAGTCGACGTAAGGTTTCATACGAGCCACGCAATAGTCTGCCATCTCCTTGGTGAGGTTCTGTTAAACAGATTTCAATTTCAATAATTTTTATACTTAAATGTATCTAGGGCACTAGCTAAGTTACCTTTCTAACGAAAATGATAAAAATGTCCAGAACTGACATATGTAATCAAGTGAACAGCATAAATTTTTAAAAGGAACTGCTAGCTTTAAATGTTTGAACATAAAAAATGTACTGTACAATTTCATCCCATTTTTTTTTAAATATATTTCATTGGTTAAAATTAACTCAGTGTTATCGCTGTACTGTTCAATTTGCAACATAATCATATGAAATTAATCTAAAGACAACACATACTGGCTTAAGCGTAGAGGGAACAGATAGAAAATCTTCAGGATATTTCTTACTCTTTCACTATGAACTGAAAGAGCTAATTACGAAAAATATGAAGAGCAAAAGAGAATGGGATTGGGAGAGAAAGTGATATGAATTTTCTGTCTCTATCGCTGTAATCACTTGTTTGTTGCTAAAATCATCAGAGTTGTTAAAACAGTTGCAGTGCAACTGTTGTGAGCGTTTTGTAGTGGATTTTATTAACATTTTATTATAGCAGTGTTTTGTGTGTACGAACAATAGTAATTAAAAAAAAATTATATCTGTACTCCAAAATATCGCAATCTTGCACATCAACGAATATGAAGGACCAGCCCAAACAGTTTGAAACTTTCAATAAATGTCATTAACGTGATTTAGATTGTCAACGGTTAGAAAACCCGTAAGGTATGTTTGCAGGTACTAACCGCGTAGAGTTCTTCCTTGGTGACGTAGGCGCGGTCCTGGTGAGCGGTGATGGCTCGGAACGCGTTCTCGATCTCCTCGGAGGAGTGCACGTTCTCCGTCTCCTTACTGATCATGAACGCCATGTACTCCTGAAGGGAGACCTGCCCGTCGCGGTTCGGATCCACCACGTCTGAACACGACACAATGTAAAGTTAAACTTCCATTCCTCAGCATTGGACAAAAAGAAGTCCATTTAATAAAACAATGCCTTAAGTAATCTTTAAGTTAAATTTTAAAAAAATGTATGTACAATTAGTTTTCTAGATGTCTCTTTATTTTATTTAGTACAGTAAAATGACATTTCATGTGCTGCAAGTTAATGGTACTAAAAGAAATGATGTCCACCAATCACAGAATGAAATGTAAGATTATACGAGATATTATGCATTTTTTCAAGCTTTTCAGCATAAAACTCTGAACGTTCCGAAGGAGACCCAATGAGGTGTGAACATTATAAGCCAACAGATGCATCTTTCTGGAGGGGTTTTTATTTAGTAAATAGATAGCTACATCTGCCGTCCAAAGAAAGAAAAACCTCATCTTTAGATTTTTGATGAGTTTCATTTATAATTAGTACATTCGGAAGCAGACAGAAAATGCATAATATGCGTTTGTTTTCTGTTTGCTTATTACCTTCCGCTCTTGGATCTAAATCTAAAAAACAATTATCTCCTTAAATTGTATTTCAAATTCTATCCAGTTTGTATTTCACTTCAGTGACAGATATGTGCTCTTTTAGTTTCCATAGTGATGTAATGATAAAGTAGAAAAACTTACTGAGTATAGCTTCAAACTCTGGGTCCGGCTGTCCTTCTTCAACCATGGGCAGGTCGTAGCCGAGCGCGCGCAGGCACGACTTGAACTCGTGGTGGTTCAGCCGCCCGGACCGGTCCTTATCAAAGTGCTTGAACATCATCGAGAACTCCTTCAGCGCGTCCTCGCTCACACCTACAACAATAACGACAATGGTAAATTCATTTTTTTGTAATTTGCAATTACACATTCCAAAAAGAACAAGCACTAAGACATTCATAATCCAATTGAGCGGTTTCAACAGTTAGATATATTATAGTTGATCCCGAAATGCGACAAAACAAAAGAAAGTCACTCTAATGGGTTTATCACCATGTAGTACGATGGTCGCGGGCTGAATCTGACACAAATCCCAACCACCCTCTTTGATTGCAATTAAGAGATTTCGACTTTTTTTATATAGTAGGGCCAATGCAAAAGATCACATATTATATGACATATGTTAATCTTAAAAATCTGTCTGTCAAATAAAAATCTAATTTCAACTACAAAGCGACCTCTAGTTACAATAAATACATATTTTTTACTAAAAAAGTAAACTAATTGTGTAGTTCTAAATAAAAAAATTATTTTGATGTTATGGCGGGTCTAACGGCTGGTGTATGGTGGTCGCGATCCAGTTTGAAACAATTGTTATGTCCAATCAACAGGTATGTTGATATAGATGCATACATGATTTAAGAATTTTGATTACGGACAGAGTAGTACATGCACAAAATTAATTCGGTAAAATATCAGCATCAATACATTATAGTTAACACGAGGAATAGAAGTGGCATCTTACCGGAATGGTTCCTGGCCTGTATCTGCTGCTCGAGGTTGTGCTGCATACGCATCGAGAGCTGGTCGAGCTGATCCCACTGCTGCGCGAGACCCACCGTGCTGTGCTCCGTGTAACGGTTGTCAAGGATCAGATGTTCCTCTAACGCGGCGCCTACGTACACACAGATGTTATATCTTGTTACAACCATAGTTATATATTATAGCTCTTAGCATTCTATTGATTCCACGTGAATGGGTGGCGGCTCCATCGTGATGCAGGAGTCATGATCATGTGACTCATAAGGAGCTCTTAACAATACACATCAGCCTACCATTCCAACCTTGTACAATTTTGTAATGTCGCTTTGAATAGGCTTTCCAATACTGCTGAGCACATAGTAGATTTTGGAAGACCGAGATATTTTATACTGTGTTTGTTATTCCCATGGATTGAATTGACAATTACTAATGTCAAACTTGAATATAATGTCACATTTATTTTTGTTGTGTTGTGCTACATATTTAATTTACGGTACAATTATTTGAATCGTAAGATTGCAAAAATTGGTTTGAAAGTTATTAAGTATTTATTAATTTAAATATTTTGTGGTATTCAACACACCCAATAATTTACTATTATAAACTATGGTGAACAACTGCAAAAAAACCACTTTGGTTGATCCACGAGAGATGTGAATTTGCCTCCCTTATTCGGGCTTCACACAAGGTTCAATGTTTTTTGAAACAAAATTATCAATTGGTGACACCACTATTTTAAAAATACATTAAATGTTATTTCACTCTGTGGGAATAAAAACGCACTATAGTAGGTTGTTACGAGATTTTGCTGAAATACTCCATTCTCCCACTTCCATTGCCTAAAAGTAACCACATAGGTTTTTCTGGACAACTTATCAGTTAGGTCGCAATATTTGATCGGTTCAGTTGTAAGTTTACGAATGCACCTACCTGGTCTGAATGTCGAAATACTAACCTCCACTGGGATCTTAGGCTATGAAATAATCCTTAACAAATTGTGCTCATAAGATTTTGATCAATACAAACTTTACTGAATACTGTAAGTATTCTGGTGGTATTCTACACACATAACTGTGAGTCGCGATAAAAAAAACAATATTACTGCAAAATGACGCACTATACATTATAATAAGCAAAATACAACTCAAAACAAACGCTGACTATCGCTGGTCCTCTCTCTGTTTTGCTTGTTGGCAGCTGGATACACACCAGTTGTTCCCGAAAGGCGACAATTTAAAAGAGCTTATTACCATGCGTATGGCCGTAGGTACAGACACTCCCCCTACCACGTCTTTAATTGAATTCTTATAAAGACACAAACAGAATACATAAATCGACGTATAGAGAAACGTATCAGCTCATTTAAATAATTTTTAACTAACCCAATTCTTCAAGGCGACGCAAGTCAGCCCTCCTTGCGCGTACCTCCCCGGCCCTCTGTCTGAGTGTAGCGAGCTGCTGCTCCAATGAGCCAGTTCCCTCCATCATCGATGTCCTGCGTAATGTACAATCATATTATGAAGTTATCGGACTCGAGAAATTCAACAAAAAAAAACAACACCATTTCACGAGTCGACACACACTCCTTCCCCCCTGTATAATATCATTATTGTAAACTGCGTTTGATAAATTTACACTTAATTGACTTTTCACTAGACGAATTTTCATGCAAATGCAGTTACGATATTCGATATTATACACTTGTAACACGAGTGTAGATTTTAGACTTTTATTAAATAACTCAAATTCGAGCCGCGATTCAACTGAATGATGGCTTAGTTTGAATAACATTCATGCTGATATGGCCTATAGACACAGATACTGGGCTGTCTAGACAGACGATGAGAAACTATTAAAAGAAAAAGGGAGAATTTACGAGTGTGAAGAGGAGAAACAGAAGAAAACTGAAGGGTAGAACCAGAATAATGAAGAGAAAAAATAAAAGGGATATAAATAGAAAACATGAACGAGAAATATTGGATGAAATAGGTTCAGTTTTAAATAATTACCATTCGGAATTATCTGCAGAATAATCTCTTGTTGATAAATTAGTTAATACATTCATGAATATGATTTTATTTTATAGTATGCATCATGAAAATTTGAAAATAATTAGTAAAATTATAGTAAAGTACATAATATGATTTAACACTCAAAATTACAAGAAGAGATACACACCTATAAAATATTTACAATAGTAGTTTTAACATACGACTCATTTACACAGGTTGCAAACAATTTGTTTAACAATTAAGCCATCTCATTATTACGCGAACGTATAGAAACGACAGTACATAAATGTGCTTAAACGTTGAGCGGTTTGGCAAAACATTTTCACCACAGATCACTCACTTCTTATGATTAGACATAAATACATACCCAGCCAATTAATACTATCACTCGATTAAGGAAGTATATTGGGTCAATACTAAAATTACATCGATAATTGGGGATTGGTGAAGTGTTCGTTTAGTTATGACCAGTACACAAATATAATTAACGAAGCCAATTACTAATGTACGAACACAGAACAAGTACTATTTATGTCGTACCAAATAATTATAAAAATGTAGAAAGAAAAACCTTATATATACGCCAACCGCTGTTAGCGTGACCCTCCAGATTATTTGCGGGATGCGGGTGTGCACAGATATACACGGTATTGAGATAATACCAAATCTTAAGACCAATATTTTATGCACGGTAATGTAACTGTGACAAATAATTAATGATAAATAAAATATTTAATGTTAATTATATGATAATATAATGTAGTCTTTATTAAAATTATATATAAAAAAAAAACTATATGTGTAATATTCTTTACACGCGGATGAAGTAAAACTTCTTTGAATTCAATAATAACAACATAATTTACTCAGAACGAGTCAAAGCATTACTTTTGATTCATGTGCATTAGTTACAAAAATAAAACCGCTAAAGCCCCGACGTCAAACTTCTTTTGTGGCCGACGGCCGGCAACAGACTAGCTTATTGGTCAATCTTTTTCCCCTCCCGCGTCCCGCAAACCATCAGAAGAGTCGCACTTGCGTGATCAGCCGTATAAAAATGAAATATTTATTTTTCTATAGAAATCGTCAAGATAAAAAGTAGTTAAAGAAATACGTAAATAATGATCTCACATTAAAACTTTTTATATTCACATGGACAAATAATGTTTTTATTTTTAAACAATATCTCAAGAGCTTTTTTCATTTATAGGAAGTCCTTAACTTATTAATTTCAAACTTAACAGTGAAATGTCAGAGGTAAATGTTACGAATACAACTTTGATCGGATGTTTCATGTTTTGCCAAACTGTAAAGCATGATGACCATTTCGTTTAGTATAAAAACACGTGTTATATTCTGGTACTTTACCCGTCCCAGCCTAGCAGCCGGTACCTGTACACCAATGTAAACGTAAATCTTCACACCTCAAACTCATTTTTTTTTTTCACTTTTATAGTATTATGTAGAGTGGTTTAGACTGTCGGAATATAGATTCGATGAACACGAACCTCAAGCGGACCACAGTCCCGAGGCTAGTCATGACAGGTGCTTGCAACTCTTGAGGAATCAGTGGGAATGGCTTGTATAAAAAATAACCTTAAAACTATGTCTTGAATTACCTTTTTTACCAACATTTCTGAGAAACTATTTATCGACGATTTATCTTACTAGTGAGTTTACTGATCTTCCATGATAGTTTATGTCAGCTAAATTTCTGTTATCAGAAACAAAGTTTGCATAATACATGATATATAATACAAATGAGAAAGTTATTAGAAGACTTGGTAAAACTGATTTAACCTTATTTTGTTTTATACACAAATACTGTAAGTATCTATCAGACTATCTTACAAAAGTGTATAAGAGGTTCTTAAATATCCTATGGTGCTTAAGCCTTGTCAAACAGACAGCGAACCGAACATGTGGCGAAAGCGAACAGAACATGAGACGTTTTTATTTTGTATTGTATAAGTTTACTGAAATCTAGTCAAATAGAAATGCGAAAGCGATCGCTTTCCATGGATAACTACAAATAAATAAACAATATATTGATAATTACTCTATATGGGGAAATAATTTTTAATAAAGGAATGAGTAACGTCCTGCCATTTGTATTTGCTGAACGTTGAATGCGACGATTGCGAATGTCGTATGCGTGTATGCGAACACACATCTCTCTCTCCAACAAATATCGAAAATCTGATAACGGTTTATATTACATTCCATAGATACTTTGATTTATTATTGAAAACATCCCCTATTGTACCATTGTAAGGGATAATTTTCAAAAACGCGGAACACTCTTTATTCCTTACCAAACCCATAAATATGAATTCTCATACCCTTAATTTGAGAAATTATGGATTCTCGATACAAACATTCATCCCTATTTCACTCCTTCAAGTTTTATTTTCGCGACAATAGGTAGCCATGTCCTCCTCCAAGAACCACACTTCTATCACTATATCAAAATTTATCGAAATGATTCAGCGGTTTATGAGTGAAAATGTAATAAGAAAGAGTTACTTTCGCATTTACAGTATGGATAGTAATGGTTTACCGTGTCTCGGTGAGCCACTGGTGGAACGTGTTGGCGTGTTTCGCGAACTCCTTACGCAGCTTGTCGTTCTCCTCCTGCCGCTGAGCCTCCTTCGTCAACTCTACGTCGCGCTCCGCTGCGTTAAACAAAAATACATATGATAAAACGACATAAACAAGCCGAATTATTAAAAAAAAAAACATCTGCAAAAAAAACCACTTCACTAAAAAATATATTTGTATTTTTGCTTTTTATTTGATTCCGAGACAACATATTTAAATATTATATAGCCTATGTCACACCCACAATTAAAACGAATCTAACGACACCACGTATGCTAAAATACATCAAGCTATTTAGGCTGCAGAACGTGTCAAATATATAGACATACATACATAAACTCGAAAAACATAACCCTCCTTTTTCGCAGTCGGGTAAACAATACTATCTCGTCTCTCCCTGCGTTTCATAGTAATAATACAAGTTTGTAAATATCTCACAAATGGAAATCTGTTTTTGAATGATCTCGTAGTACCGTCGCGTAGTATAAAAATACAAAAATATATTTCTTAGCGTTTGAAACTGCCAATTCATCACTACAGTACATGATATGATCAATTCCGTGCAAAAAATTAAAATTCATTAAATTAATCAGAAGTGGGACTTCAATATTGCATACATTATGAATCGTTGAGTTAAATTCGATTGACTTTAATTTAACCCGAAGTCAATAGAAAAACATAACTTATGTGAAAATACGCGAAAAGGAATAATTTCATCGGAAAGGATATCATGTAGTAAAACCTTATGAAAAATATAACATGGTTTACCAATAATCTTGCGCAAGTTACGCCATGTCTCTTCAAGAGCCTCCATCGTAAACCAAGTGTAAGGGTTAGCGCCCACATTGAACGATTTGATCTGTTCATCGAGAGCCGCCAGGGCTTCGAAGTCGCTTTGAGCTGATGATAGCGAAGCCTGTCGATCGATTCATATAGACAATATTAATATACAATTTTATATAACAAACAGTGTATCCATAAATAATAAAATAATTGATTTTAGTATTTGTCCGAGTTTTATATTGTATATAATAGATTGCGCTACGGTCGATTTAGATCGCGCTCACGGTAGCCTTTCTTGGTAATGTATGGCTCCGACCGATAGTACGTAATGTTGTTGTTTTCAAAGATTAGATTGTATCCTTCTCAATGAACTGTATAGTAAGAAAATATAAAAGTGAAAGTAAAGTGAAGTGTTTTAGTTAGTGTTCTGTGAGTCCCTACGAAGGTAGAATTTGTACAGTATTGTTGTATCAACAATCGTGGACACCCAAAAGGTTTTTTTTACACAATGGTGATCACCGAGAGATCGTAATCCATCGACGGTCGCAAATGTCATGACGACCTGCATTAATTTAATTGGTTATGCACAGACTGATCCCGAAACGCGACAAGCAAAAGTGAGTCACTATGTCGGACTTCTCACCATATACATGGTGGTCGCGACAAAGTCGGGCAAAACAGCCCCTACTACCTTGCATATTTGAATATCGATTAAAATATTATCATTATAATTATTGACCTGGAATTGAGCATGTGCGTCCTTGAGAGCGCGGATTTCTTCGATGGAGTTGCAGCGGACGGGGTCCGTGAGGTCCTCCTCGGCGTTCTCGAACCACGAGTTGAATGCAGACGCCTGGACAGGTATGAAGGTTTTATAATACCGTGTAAATAACAAACATAAACTCGTCATTAAAAGTATAACTATGTAAGTGAAAAATAACCGGCCCCCAATTACAAAATTCACAAGAAAAAGTATTTGAAGAAATTGTTACATATTGGCTTCGAAAAGATAAATTCGTATTATGTTCCGGCCATAATATATCAAAAACCGCCTGTTTTTAGGAACGTACACAGTTCATCCTGTTAATTGTCTATTGCATACTATAACAACTCCCAAAAGTTCTAATACATAACAAGACAGAAAAATAATTGTTTGTCAAATGTACCTTTTTAGCGAAAGTGAGGTAAAGTTCCTCGATCTGCCTGAACTGGTCTTGCAGCTGCAGCAGGCGCTGCTTACGCGCCGCCGAGTCAGCCAGGAGTCGCTGCCAGCGCGAGATCACGTCTGCGTGACGCTTCACGATGGCCGGCGTCTGCTCGTGGTTCGCCGCCACCAGCTGCTCCTTCAGTGACGTTATGTTTTGGATGCCCTCGTGTTCAAACGCGGCCAGACCTGGACATACACATTGAAATATATTAGGGCCTTGATAATCCGAACGACCCCCTCCACCCCGTTCAGGCAAACCACTGTTGTCTCACAAAGCATCGCAGCGCCACTCATTGCATATTACACGTATCAATGTATCTATCGTCAAATTCTCGTTGCCCGCGCGTCGTTCCACCATTTTATGCATTTGTCTAAGTATTCTTTGCGTACTGAATCATGGCTTCAACATCAAAGGAAAGAAAATATGTGACATTGACAATATATCATAGACGCGAAATTTTAGGCAAGAAGTACTCGTCATGTTAAGTACATGCTTTTTTACACTCTGCCCAAAATTTCTCCTTAATAATGAAAACGGAAGATAAAATAGAATTTACAGTTTAGGATTTCTTGATTCGCATTGGTGTCTTGTTTGTACTGTATTCGATTATTCTTTTTTTTTTAATGTTTATTTTGATAGTTCACGCGTTTTCTTGAACCGGTAACAGTGGACAAAACAACAACCAACACAGTTTAATAAATTAATTAAGTGGAAGGAAACCAATAAGCCAATAAAACTATTGAAAGACAAACAAGCCCAGTAAACCGTTCTCAACCCTAAGTGTAAGGTTAGTGCTTCCGATGTCGAAAATGATTATTTTCTCTGGTCATTCTTAGGAGTTAACTTAGCAGCTATTTCTTATAATAAATATTTTCTTCTTGAATATTTCTTATACATGAATATTCATAGAATATTTGTTTATGGGGGAGTGAATTCATTTCACATAATATTGTCTAATAAATACACAAGTGAAAGTACTGACCAGCATCAAAGGTGTCCTGCTTGGTAAGCAAGGTCTGCACGGTGGAGAGGTCTCGTCCGAACTCGTCGGAGCGCACGTGGGTTTCCTTATCCGCGATCCAGGACTCGACGACGTCCGCCTTCCACAACAGCTGCAGGTACAGCGAGTTGTCGACAAGAGCGGCCTTGCGCCGCGCGGCTAGGCTGGTCAGCTTCTCCAGTTTTGCCTGTGATCGAACAATTGTTATAAAGACTGTATGTATTAGTTCGCTCACGAAATTACACAACGCACGTAAATAAGTCTACATCAATGCCCATTTGCCTCACAAATGCTATTTAGATACATTGGTATAAAGTTCAAAATTATCTAGTAAAAGTGACAAAAAAGCATATATATCACAGGGATGTGAGATTCGTAAAAGTTTTATAATATACACGAGAATCTATTATGCATATAATAATGTCAATATTAATAATATATGTAAGTTTTAAAATAAACTGCTACTGGCACTGCTATGCTAAAGGTCGTGGGTTCGATTCCCAGTAGCAGCTCGGCGTTTGGCTTTGTGCCCGATTTATGGTAATAGGCTCGCCCCCTATTACATGGGACCTAAAGAAACTTTCCCGGCGAACTGTGGCTGTACATTAGTACACCTCTGCCTAACTTTTCGGGGATACAGGCGTAATAATATATTATGTTAGTAATAAAACCTTGTTAATTAAAGTATGATATAATAATAGCACAGTACTTGTAGAGCGCGGATCCTATGCGAGAGCGCGTCCGCGTGCAGGTTCCCAGCGGAGAGCAGAGCGTCCCCCTCGCTGGCGAGGTCACGCACGCGGTCAGCGCGCGCTGCCAGCTCCGCCTCGAGAGCCTCGTGCTTCTTGAGCAGGCCCTGCACCGCGGCCATGCTGTCCCCGCACTCGCCCACCACCACCAGCTGCTGCTTCTCACTGTCCGCACACAACATATCACTCTTCATAGATTACATGTACTTTCTAAGTTTACCGTGTTATATGCTTTATACGAATGTAATAATCAAGTGGAACTCAACTCACAAAGTTATGGCAGGTAAGTAAAGTTGAGCAGGCCTTCTATACATATGTGCAATTATGTGCCCTTCATTAACTAAAATAGATTTGTTTAATTTAATATTATTCATAAAGCTCCTCCTGTCCCTAGATCCACTCTAGTTTACACAGAAAGCCTGACCTAGTATTAAGAAATAATAATTATTATATGTGTTGTACCAGTATGTACTCTGTACAAAATAAATCAGTTCCTCTTTGATTTTGTTTCTGTCAACATCCGAATTCACAACAATAAGAAGCCTACTTATTTTTTCAAACATCACACAAGAAATATAAAATTCCTTATTACTATTGAATAATCTAACCTGATCCAGGCTTCCTCTTCATCAACCTTAGCCAGGAACTGCTGGTAAGCTAGGGATTGTTGCAATTTGGCTCCCCTCTCACCAGCCAGGGCTTGAAGCTCCGCCCAGGCGAGGGCCAGCGCCTTCAGCCGCTGCTCGATCTCAGGAACGCCCAGATTAGAAACGTCCATGAGTTTCTCTCCAGCCTCTTGTACGGCTTGGATAGCGGGCTCATGACTCGCCAGCTCGGCTTCGAGACGTTTGTGCTTCTTGAGTAGGTTCTGCACGCCGGTCAAGTCACGACCGTAGTCATCCGACGCGACCAGCAGTTTCTTCTCCCTGAACAAGAAAGTCAATATGTGCTACGACGCTTTTATACAGAAAGGGTGGATGTCACTGACAATATTTTTCCGTAAAAAAATTTGATAACTACTATTTCAAACAATAAATTTATATTATATAGCAGATAAGAATCGCAAATATGTAACATTTTTTTTGTCCCTTTTTCCTCTTATACAAACAAATAAGAGCTCTTTTTTTTGTTAGACAACACAAATTGTTAAATTGCCAATTTTGATATAGGCAGAAAGAAACAAAAAGGCGTTAGCAATATAGTTGTCACTCGCGTAAGTGTCTTCCTTTGTAATTGGCTAAAATATTTTTGACCATAAAAACAAAAAATATAATTGTAAGAAGTATGTCTGTGCAACTTAAAAACACCTTAATCTACTACTAAACTATAAATAAACTGTAAAATGATGCGCAAGTATAAATTTAAAATCATTGAGATATATGAATAAAAATAAACTTTATTTAAATAAATACTTTATCTCATTACTTTTTGGATAGGCAACCTGACAGTAGACATAAAAAAATATAAAATGTAACTGAAAATAATGTTCATAAGATTATAATCATCTTTCAATCATTTATTTTTTTGTGTGTTATTTTTTATTTTATTAATAATAACATCATATATTTTCTGCTGTTTTTTATGTCAAACGAAACACCAATGTAAGTGTGTGACGTCATACGTGTGTAATTAAACGGTACCCTAATTGGTATGTTGAGCTGAAATCAGCTGTTGTTTCCTAAAAAAAAAACTGCGTTTATTTAGTACCGACTCCACGTATGATATCACGCGCTGTGCGATATCGTTTGCGCGGCAATTTAAAAAATGTATGCATTTAGACATTCGTTTTAAATACTTTATAATACGTTGTTTTTCCTAGCTTTTTATAAATCCATAATGATTTAATATTACCGCATTAGTATAAGAGTATATTTACTTGATCCAAGATTCCTCGTCGGCGATGTCTCTGAAGAACTGGTGCAGCGTGTTTGCCTCGTGCAGACGAGCACGGCGGTGCGCTGCTAGATTGCGCACGCGCTCGAAACGCTCGTTGATAGCGGAGCGACGCGCACCAATACCCGCGCTATCGAACTGACCGCTCGACACGAGAGCGTCCGCTTGAGCGTTCATGTCTAACCGATAAACATAACCAGATTAAATCATTTGAAATAATAATTCATTGAAAGCCACAAATAGTTTGAACCACTTTCCATATTTATTATTAGCGAGAATTAAAGAAAACCATTTTATATTGTGAGTATAAATCATTTTGGCCTATAAATATATATTAACACAATTTTTTTAAGTTTAGCTCGATATGACTACAACTGTGAAAGCGATTACGTAGGTAGTTTGATATACACTGACTGCCACGGAACCAAGACACTATGACTAGTTTAACTAACACTATACCTATGTGAGTGGCTAGTATGTCTTTAAATCTTCTAATCGCCACCTAATAAGGGAAGTTCAGGTTCTCCAACTCAAAAATGTACTTATTTTTCAAGTTTGATGTTAAGTAAATCTCAACAAGACTAAAATGCTTACCGTTAATTCTATCTTCGTGCGCTTGGATGTCTGCCTCGACCAGTTGGTGCTTCTTCATCAAGTTTTGCACCGAAGCGAGATCTTTACCGGAGTCCTCAGACGTCAACAGGCTCTCGACCTCACCGAGCCAAAAGTCGAGGTCCTTGACGGCAGCGATGTAAGTGCGCTGTTTGTTGGCCTCTTTCAACTTGAGCGACTTCTCAGTTGTCTTCTGTGTTAGGAACTCCCATTGGTCCGCGATGGAGGCGAGACGAGCCTGTGTTTGTTTAAGTTTGTATTATAGTGATTTGATGATACCATAGAACATGTTGTTACGAATTGTGTAAAAAATGCTTTAATTTCGAACCCTAAAAGACTAGAACTTTCTGTAAACATTGGGTTTAAATTCATAAAAGGGATAAGGCGCCGCGATCAAGCGGAACATGCACACATTGAAGACTTATTGCTCAAGAATTTAAACACTCCAAACATTTTCTAAAAATAGCCTGCCTAGAAATTTCTACCATTCTTTGAAACATCATTGGTATGTTATAACTAAAAAAAGTTGACGTTTTGCTGCTAACTGGCAAGAACATAAAATATGTGGTGTTTGCACCTCTTTATCGTATTGTGAATCGATGTTATAAATGTTCCATCCCTAAATCCGCCAAACGCTACGTCTAATTTCCTACCGGTTTCTTGTACCTATCGTCGTGCGCGCCAGGGTCTTCGTTGATCAGCATAAAACGAACCGTATCGCTACGACAAAATCGTGCCGTTGAGCCTGACCACACGCACATATCAAAACATTGTAATTTGGAAGAAATATCCATCTTCGGCCTGGACAGTTTGTGACTCAAAATTGTGAGTACCTCTTTTTCCTATCCTACCTATATTTGTTCCCCATTATCGAATCGGTTCACATATGAATTTCACTTAGTATTCGTAGGTACATCAAAATCTTTTCGTTTCTGCTTAATTTTAATAAAGCCATACACAGTCCACTCATTATCGCTCAAACATGTGGAATTCTCAGGTAATTTGGTGGGCGACCTTTAGGTCAAATAAAAAGAGCTGCGAGACTTCTAGGCGAAAGACAGTTTGCTTAGTAAAACAGTTTGTTACATACACACTGTTTAGCTGACATAGTGGGCATCTAACTGCATACTGCCGTTTTAATACTTGAAGGCTTGCATGAGTGTGATTTTTTAAAACAACAAACTGTGGAAACATCAACATTCGATATTTGTAATCGATGTTTTTGAAAACCTAACATCGATGTTTTAACACTCAAAATAAATAATCGTTACCTGCACAGCGTCCTCGCTTCCGCTGCACTGTCCGCGCTGCACGAGGTTGCCGCCCATGGCGAGAACGGACTGGATGCGTTCCGCGTTGGCGGCCAGTTCCGCCTCGAACGCTTGGTGCTTCTGGTGTTTTGACTGAATGTTCGCCGGATCCTACATCGTAGAAATTAAAACGATTTCAATATATATTTATACAACACTAATTTACTTTACAATACATTTATTACTGAATGATGATATTATTGGATTATAACAAAGTTTATGTAGAGAAAACTCACCTTGTAACTCTCTTCAGTAGCAAGCTGGAGCTTCTCTGCGATCCAATTCTCCATTTCGTCGGCGTCGCGCGAGAACTGTTGCAGAGTTTGTTCATCACCCAACCTTTATAAAATAAAGAGCCAAATTAGATTATTTTTTCATGTATTGCTTTAACATAATAGTTTAAGGAATTGAATGAAAATATTTGTTTAATTTGTGTAAATAAATGAGCTTCTAAATGTTTAAATTTATTAAAGCCCACTTCTGATTTACAGATAATCTACTATTTAATAAGACACTAGATGTGAGCCACGCTTTAAAAAAAAGGATTTTCGTAATAACCGTTCTTAGTGAGCGTCTATAAAACAAAAGGAGTAACTATGCAAAATTTCAAGTCAATCGAACCCATAGTTTGGAGATGTCGTGATTAGTGGTATATATTTAAAATGTCAAATTGCAACACAGAACCAAATTAGACTATTTTACTAAATAGATAATTATCAGGTTATTATATATATTATGTTCTTTGTATATGTGTGCTATGAGACCAATTTTTTTTCTGACATAACAATAATCGGATAAATAATAATACCTGGAGCGCTTTTCAATAAGGTCTTCTTTAAGGTGACGCCAGCGACCGAGCACTTGTTTACGTTTGCCGTCTATATCATCGGTCGCGTAGTGCTCCGACGCCATCAGCTGGTCCGCCAGTGTCTGCAGCTGAGCTATCTTCTCCTCCTGTGTACACAATAACATTAAATCTAAAATTTTTTTAATTAATTAGATGACTTATGAACCTCATAACAATACTAAAAGCAAGATAACACATTATTATAGCGTTCTAAGTATTATTTACTTGTTTGAACTATGCATCATTTTGAACTTGTTGCTGTGTTCTGATCGGCCAAAAAATTTGACGCTTATGATTATTATCAACATATTGTGTTAGAAGTTATACACCTTTGAATAGTCACATAACATTAATTTTCAACTTTCCCCAGAATAAAACAAGTACCTAGTTTAAGCAAGCAACTTCATAGTATAGAAGGAATTCAATCTCATCACTTTCTCATATCACTCTTAAGGCACCACATCCACGAACAACTATATGAACGTGTCTCCAAACGGCGATACGACAATGACGACCAACAAATGGCAACGTAACCGCTGCGAGACGCGACCTATTTGCAGAGCACTGGCTGGAAAACGATTCACGATGATACGCAGGCGGAAGAATAATATTCTCGTGGCGATACACACGCACGTGGTGGAGGCGCCTAAAGAACTTAAAAAATGTAAAAAGGATTGAAGAAAAAGTGTACGAACATGAGCGTTGATCGCCTTATCGAAGTCCTCGTGTTTCTTGATCAGCTGCTCGACGTTGTCAGGCTGCGCTTGGTCGGGCTGGTCGTGCGGCGCGCCCTGCAACGGCTGCGCTTCCGAGGGCGCCAGGAAAGCCTCGCGCGCGCCCATCCAGCCCTCGGCTTGCTCGCAGTCACGGTAGAACAGCTGCAACTCCAGGTTCTGGTCGAGCTTCATACGACGGTTCACCCACGCCCTAGACACGAGTACATCAACAAATGTTTTAAACAAATATTTAAACTAAAAAACGTGCAGATTTATTTTTAAGCACAGCTGCCTGAACATACAATAAGTACTAGGTAGGGGGTTATAATTATTTAGACATACTAGCTGTGCCCGTGGTCGCGCACACATTTATCATTAATGACTCTTATAGTTATCAATTGATGAATGACTTAAAACGATGTACAAAATTTCATCAAAATCGATCTACCCGTTTCCGAGTTAATCCAGGCATACATATAATTTTTAAATGTGCCAATTATTAGTTGCCTTTTTAATATGCAACTTTCACAAAAATAGCTATTTTTTATCGATATTGGTTTAGCATTGTGGCCACAATCTCATCTGTAAAGATTAGGCCCAGATTACAGCACGCTTAGCCTAGTGGAAGACTAGCTCTCAAGTGCAGTTGCCGGAACACAATAATTGGTGGTTTGCGACAGATTTTCAACTTGCCTAATACTTCTCTAGTGTATAAACTTACTTTTCGAGTTCCTGCCTGGCGTCACCCATGTTGTTAAGTTTCTCTTGGATATCGACGCTGGCGTAGTGTCCGCCCTGCAGCAGTTGTTGCCCGAACAGCTCAAGAGCTTGGAACGTGCCGGCTCGTGCGTCCATCTCCGTGCGGTGTTCCTGCGATACGCACATTCTTCTTTAAACTCCTAGCACTACTTATATAAACGCATATAATCACACAAAGGTAACAATGTTATGTGCGTTTAGACATATGGGTGTTTCCTAAGATATGACAAAGTATGGAAATTTCAATTCAGATACTTACTAAAATTAAGTAAAACTTAAAACAGGAGGAAAAGAGTAAAAGAATCAAAATTTCTTGAAATACATAACATATTTTTAAAGGATCCCAATACTCTTTGAGATGGTTAGGGGTGGGTCTTGGAATTTTGGGATCACGTAACTGTTTTTTTTTGAAATGATGAACGCGCAAAATGGTTTCTGCGTGGGTTTGAATCAGACTAAATTATAATGTAATTTCAATAACTTTTATACCTTAAAAAGTGGAACAATATAGATCAAATTTATTAAAATTAGCAAAAAAACTTTATTTAATCAACATAAATGGAATATTTTAAGTAATGGTGACGTATGAACCACAACGACAACAACAACAACAACAACACACATGACGTAAATAGTATGATGACGAACAAAAAGATAAAATCGAAGATGTTACAATATCAAACGGTATTGAGGGAACATCAAATCAAAAACACACTGAAGCGTAAAGGTAAACACTCACACAAAGTAATTGTAGTACAGTCATATTCAAAAACTTAACTGAACAAAAAATCCTGAATTTAAAAAACCTTTTATTATATTATTTATTAATAATTTATAAAATATAACAAAAGGAAAGCGTATTAAACAGAAAAACGACTAAATCTCACCTGCATAAGAAATAATATTTTCTTATTTATTTACTTAACTATATCATACCGTATTAGTTAAAAATGTAAAATTATATACCAACTGTTTCCTATGTAACAACTATTATATTATATAATTACTTATATTCATATTATTTACTGTTACATAATAGGTAACAATTAACAAAATTACCAATTTTTTTCAATATCACTAAACAAGAAATGACATTTCTGTGTCCGTTTATTTCAAACACTTCTACGTTATTATTATTTTTGAAAAAGACTGTATATTAAACATACAAAATTATAAATTAAAAAAATATTTTTCTAAACATTTTATTGTGTTAATTCGAAATTACGTGAATTTTTTATATAGTGTGATTAAAAGGTCTTATTTTTTCTGTGGTTACTTCTCCATTACGAAACGATATGTTATAATACTGTTACTATAATTTTATCTTACAACAATAATTAGAAAGTATTAAAATAGAGATTACATCGAATGTGGCGGTGTAGTATTATTGCGTACACTAATGTTTAGATAATACGTTCATAATTATTATTTAGGTTCATCGTATTGTCTTTTTTTCTCTTTTAATTGTAAAATATAAGTGTAAAGCATAAAGTGCAAGGCATTTTGTTTTTTGGCCAACATTATTTACTGATTCATTTCATTTATATTTACACTTATTTTAATTTCCCGTTCACTCCATCAACATTAAATGTATTGGCTATGTGACAAAATTCTTTTGTAAAATTTTGTTACAGCGCATGATGATTGATTTATTAGGAGAGAGTCAGCAGATGTCAATTTTATTTGAAATTTTTTTTTTCTATACAGCATACACGAGCATTAAATAAGATGAACCAAAATAATTCGAATAAACTCGGAAGTCTTCCTATAGATTATGATTTCTTGTTAAAAATATATCACAAGATGTTGACAACAAACACTGTTAAGACTGAATAACTTCTAATTTTTTTTGTGTGTTACTAAATTTATTATACTTAGTAAAAATACTAATTCATTTCAAAATTATATAAAATCACACATATTCAATGTACATATTGCTTTTTATATATTTGAAGTAAAAGGTCCATAAACACCAGCAAAAGAAAAAGTTTTTTAGACCGTAATCTTACTGGTACAGATTGACACGACGCGACTACCGGAATAAATGGTAGACACGTTCGCGCCCCAAATACTTAAGTACCTTGTTATTCTCTTAACGCATTCAATGTCTGATGTCAATCATACAACTACCAAATTAAGATATACATTTAACAGGAAATGTCTCAGTGTAAAGGAGGGCGTTAAAGATTAAGTGATACGTTAGGCTTTGCGCACACATGCGTGCAAGGCGTCTATCTGACCTGCGGCATTATACCGTAACGCGCGTCTATCTCCAAACGCTGGGTCTAGAAATACAGTACACGCTATTATAGTAGGCTACAAATGTGTTACATCGATAAAATATACGTACAAAGAATTAAAAAAAAGTGAATTAATTAAATAAAAAGGCTTGAGTTATTTTGTGATGACCAACTAACCGGCGAATTATCTGACGGCCGCTATAAAAAAATCGTATATTCTATAAGTTTTATTCTTCGTAGCTTCGTAACTCACTGCTTCATAGCTGACCAAAATCTTATCAAGCCAATAAGTTACAACTGCACAGCAACGTTTAATAATTTACTAAAAGCTGAAATAAATTATCATGTGGGAAATTCGCCCAAAATGAACCTTTTTTCTTTCGTAAAAATATTTTTAACTTTAATATAAGTAGTTTTATGTGTATTATAAAGATACCTAAAACATCTGAGATATAAAATAAATCAATGATCCTGTGACTAAAAACCAAATTATTACTTTCAATCTAAATTATATATTAAATGTAAAAAAATCTAATGACTACTCTGGTTTCAATACAAACACAATGACGTAATGGTAAACAGACATGAATGGATCACGCGCATGCGCGAACACAAAATAAACATGATGAATCTTACTACAAAACTGCGCGTACACAGGACAAGGACGGCACGACTAAAATGGGCTTCATGAAAATGTAAAATATTAACACTTGTCATATAGTTCCCGTCACGAATCGTGAGTATAATCTTGACCTACAGTTTAAACAATTTCTTCTTCTATTTAAGGAGACGGCGCATCTGCCCTTGAAAATATTATGTTATATATAACTAATTTCGGAAAAATTACCTTTTTACTATTTGCCTAAGCTGTAGCATAGGACGTATTCCAGTTACGTTTTATTAAAGTGGTGGTTACTCCACTGTTACTAAAACTTTCGAAGGAGATTTGGAATCAACTGGAAATGTATATGCTGTGTTATTATTTAAATTCACTTCATTTTGGCTGACTAGCTTAGCAAAATATTAAATTATATTAGAAGCGATCTACTCTTAAGTCTTCGTCTCTAGGTCTCTAGGTCCGGATTTACCTAGCCTTACTAGAACTTTTTATGGAATATTCGAGACGACTATCATATAAAAAAAGATATTATAGGGTTAAATAACGCAAGTTTATGAATTCAAGCATTACATGAGCAATCAAGTACTCCACGTACATGGACATATTTAGCGATATGAGCAGAGGGGCGGGGCACATAGTATGTTATATCCGCTCGCGTAATTGGCTCATATCAGGGACGTCGTCGTCGAAGGGCTGTTAAGGCGCACGCTACAACTCGTGACTGGAACTATACATTACACTATATACATACGTTGTTCTAGGTTCTATGTTAGTAATGATACGTATGGGACGTACCTGGTGCCTCTCTAGGAGTGCCTCGGCGCCGGTGACGTCATTAGCGAGCTCGTCCGAACTCACGAGCGCCATCATCGAGTTGATCCAGGCCATCAGGTCGCGATAGTCCGAAAGGAATCTATCACAAAACGTTTTATAATAACAATAATGAAAACCAGCGTCAATGATTTGGAGGAGTTCTCTGGTGTGTCTTTGAAGTCGAAGGTCAAATGCCAATGAGATGAAAATGAGGCCACCCTTGAGGTATACCTTTTTCAACGAAAAAATAATCATCTAAATCGGTTCATAAACAAAGTAATTATGGCTGAAAATCCATAAAAAAAATACATTCAAATTAGAGTACATTCTCATTTATTGTAGTCGGATTTCCTAATGATAGCATAATACACTACAAAAGCAATAACCATCGCTGATCGTTGCGGTCATGACGGCCTGCAAGCCTCCCTCTAGCAGGATATAAATTGGCCAAACCATGTTGTGAGCATGTGCATGATCATTGCGAACCAGTTGGATACAGATACCCTACCCCTAACTTGATTACTGGTTATACACTGACTGATCTCGGAACGTGTATGATAGAGATGAAACAGATAGTAAATAGTTTGGCCGGATACCAGATATTCAGCAAGCTTATTCGGCCTTTTCTCGCAGTACAAGTTGTGACGAGTTTGATTTGAGTGAACGAGATTGGAAGCGTTCGGGCGCGTTCGGGCGTCATCGGCTAGCATAAGTCACAGCGTGACGACTACTTTTATTAGTTTTCCACTTTTTTCGTAGATTTAGGGAAAGTAGGTTGACATTTTAGTAGCTCAAAATGCTTCATTAGAATTTAGTTGATTTTGGTCTAGGTAGGAAAATTGACAATACTGTTAGAGTCAATATTTAAGTCGGGGATTTACTGTAAGCTGTGATTGGATGAATGCATATTATAAAGCATAATTGATCCTATTATTTGAAATTTAAAGTCTTGTGATTTCAGTTTTCAATAAAACCTTCGGGAACTAGGGCTTTCATTCTGAGACTGACTTTCTTCGTAACGGACACCACCACCGAGATGTCCGGGATATGTAGGACTAATTGTAGTATTCATTAAACATTGATAGTAGGGGGATTAAACTAAGATATTCGGTATCCGGCCGGATATCCCTTCCATCTCTTGTGTGTGTTGGTCGTGATCAACATCAACACATTCCTAGATGCATGGTAGATTATTACCTCTGCAGATCGTAAGAGTCGAGTAGTTTCTCCTTCCTGGCGTTTGCCCTCGCCTGCAGCTGCTGCCAGGCCTCGTTGATCTCGCGCTGCTTGCTGTAGGTCGCGTCGGCGGAATCACCGTGCGTGGACATCAGCCGGTTGGCCGTGTCGTCCAACTGACGGATCTTATCGCCGAGGGCGGCCAGGTCGCGCTCTAAGCCCTCGTGTTTGCCTGATCAAATGAACAGTGTTAAAGATCAGAAAAACTTTTTATAAGAATCTGAATTATGATGCTTTAATTACTAAATAATAATTGTCTTTGAAAGAGTAAATAAATTTCACATATTATTTTTATAAGGTGTGTATATCTATACAATTTTTTAACAGTTTTTTACTAAATGCATATGAAAGTATATATGATACATATAACAAAAAGCCAATTTTTAAAATTTTTGTCTGTCTGTCTGTTTGTTCCGGGTAATCTCTGAAACGGTTGGACCAATTTTAACAGGACTTTCACAGGTAGATAGCTGATAATATAGGGAGTAACTTAGGCTACTTTTGTTTTAGAATAAGAATTAAGAGTCATGGTGAATCAATTCGCGCGCTTAAATGGCTTATGCTGAGTAAACCATAAGAGATATAGAAAATTAATGTACTTCATTATTGTAGGCATTAAAAAGAACTACAAAAAGTCCGGGAGAGTATACATCTATCTTCTAAGAAACACCCACAATAAGCATTTTTGTCTTTAAAATAGCCGGGAGCGGGGAGTAAAATTCGCGCGGGCAATATGTAGTTTACGTGAGCGAAGACACGGGCACAGCTAGTTTTAAATAATAAAATCAAAGAAAATATATATTTTTTTAATTACTACAAATATTGGTCTGTAGGTAAATTTTAAAATAATTAAACGGAGTTCGTGAAAGATATCACAGACTTCCAAGGTTCCTCCTTATTTCCCATAATTATGAATATTCTTTTGCAAGAGTGTACACTTCCCAACTGACTTTGTTTTGTTTGTATTTACTTTCCCAACTTAAAATCCAACCAACCAAGCGATTCTCAATTTTTTTCTAAATTTACAAAATGTTACAATGATACTTTTAAATAGAAGATAATATAAATGTGGATAGGTAAGTGACTCACGTTGCAAGGTCTGCACGGAGCGCAAGTCTTTCCCGAGATCGTCTGTGGCGAGAGCTGCCTCCTTCTCGGCGATCCAGTCCTTGGTCTCGTCGACGTCGCGATGGAATCGCTGTACTTCGTGCGCAGAGCCGAGCTGAGCGGCCCTCTCCGCCGTCAGTTGTTGGAGTGACGTCCATTTCGAGTTCAATTCCTGAATCGTCGATTTAATCATTTTTAATTTTAATTATTAAACTCAAACCAACACTAGTCTAAGCTTTTGTGTTGATGAGCGATACGAAATCTCGAACATCTCGGTGGTCGGTAATATTTTCTATTAAAGTCAAGCGTCAATTTGACGAAAACACACATTGCGTTGCACAAAATCAGATGACGCGAGAAATCAAACTCGATATGTCAAAAGTTCCATAGAAAAATAAAAAGAGACAGTTTACTTTTGGATTCGGATGGAAGTCTTGATTATAGTAATTATTTAAATTTGTTATACATTTCAGATCTGGCTGCCGCTCACTTCCAAACCGTCTCATTACTATAGAGAATTTGATCACAAACTCCTTAATATTCTGTAACTTTTAAACAACCTACGATGTTCTCGCGGCTATTCGATAATTATAGACAAATACATAAATTATATTATTTATATAAACACTATAAAAAAGAAGAAGAAAAACTACTTATATGTATACTAAAAGCTGGCAGAAGAAGAAAGCATTTTCTTTTTTATTACCCTTGAGCCCGATGGAGTACACCATCAGCAACATCCCAGGAAACATCTAATTTTTAACCACCTTGAGGGATATATTTTCAAAAATACTTCCTTAGTGCTTGATAAAACCAATAAATAAAATGCCAATAATATGAACCGATTTGCATAATTTCATGTATTTAGACCATTCATTCATGCATTGCACCCATTGGGTACAATAATGCTAAACTATAAAGTCCCATAATACCTACTAATCAAACGAATATTGATCAAGACAGGAAGACATGAGAAAAAGAGACAAACAACCCGAATGTAGAACTTATATAATATATTCTTAATTGCACATACAACGTAAAATCGGAGACTTAAAGCTAAAAAGCAATCACTACCAGTTTTGAGGAGCAAGAGAAAGATAAATGAAAGGTGTGCATAACATTTCGTATAAAAAAAAAATCTAGCCTATATTCAACTGCTCCAAATAAAACCTACGTAGCGAATACTTGAAGAAATCTCCAGAATTGGCTAGTTGGATGTTGATAGGAAGCGAATTTCACAGTTCCACATATTTATAATGCTATGTCGTGATAAACAAATTACTTTCACACTAACGTAAGCAAAACTAAACCACAATCATGTATAATCTTGAAGCATACATCAACAAACATCGGATAAGGATGTGTGTTTAGTAAATTATCATAACAAATAAAGTCTCAACGGAATGTTCGCATTACTACTGCTCTACATATAAATAAGTACTACTATTTACTTTTGCATTTTCGTGAACTCGGATATCATGAAAAACATTCTTATACACTTACAGGCGTACGACATTGAAGGTTGTCCTATTTTCAGTACATTACACAACATATTTAAATGCCCAAAA
Source organism: Saturnia japonica (assembly GCA_033032175.1). Lineage (NCBI taxonomy): Eukaryota > Metazoa > Arthropoda > Insecta > Lepidoptera > Saturniidae > Saturnia > Saturnia japonica. Next base: position 22,106,534 of record CM065307.1, on the reverse strand, counting down.
CATTTGCACTTTACCCCATCTTTGATTACACAGTTATCATTAGATCTACTCAACAAAGAAACAGATTAAAAATAAAAATTACTGACCTGCATCTGAGTCTTAATTTTGAGAGCAGCTTCGGTCTGACCGACGGTCATGAGTTGGACGGCGATCTCGTTCATCTCGGCGAGGCGGACCTCGTTTGCGCGCAAGTCGTTCTGGAAGTCGTCGAACTTCTTCTGCATCACCTCGACCTGTTCCAGGTCCTCGCCCACATCTTGCACTTGAGCGTGCATTTCCTAAATAAATCAAAAGTGCATAAAATCATCTATATTAGTGATATACTTTCACCACTACCCATATTTGTTTCACATCTGTCTCCACCAAATAAAACCAATGCCTCTTAAGATAAATATATTTCATGTCAAAATAAGACGATCGATCTAAAGAAACGAAAGGTAGCGTCCTGAATAAATTACTTTAAAGTACTAATAGCATAACAATATCATCATGAAAAAAACTCGATGTTGAGAATCGTTTTTTTTTTAGAACTGACTATATACTGTTAGCCTTAGAGGCCCTGAAGCCGCTGCGGCTTTTACAGCTTCATCGAACTTGGTTAAGAATCGGGTCCTCTAATTACGTATTTAGCAAGGACAAAGTGATAGCAGAAATCGTTATATATCAGCTTTAATATCGTAAATTCAGATTGTTTAGTTCATTATGGCATAATACAACTTTGCTTTTTTTAATAGGTGATATTTAGCAATTTCTGTCATCATTTTACTCTTGTGAAACACATAATTAGAAGAAAAGGCCACACATCAATTTTCCTAGCACATAGATTAAATAATTAAACAGCTGTGATATTCTCTATGGATCTTTGTTCAGTATCTCAAATTCTTCTTCTTCTTCTTACCCTTATCTCACTTAAGTAGGGTCGGCAAAACATGTTTTCCCCTTCCACTCTCTTTGTCACCTTTCATATGCTTATCGTTCCTTACACTATCTATGTTTATCTTTTTATCTACTTCCACTCCTATTTCATAACATGTTCAGTACTTTAACAACAAAAACAAACAATTTCGAATACCTTATCCTTGATCCAGGTGGCGAGCTCGGCCGCCTCGCGCACCAGCACGTAAGCCTTGACGGTTTCATTTAGCTTGTTCTGTCTCTCGCGCGCCAACGACAGCAAGTTGTCGTACTGACCCTCGATCTAGCAACAAATACATTGATTATAAAATCATTGAACATAAACATATATTATAATACGCAGCGCATTTAATCCCAAATTTTTTCATCAGTAACAAATTTCAATTACAATATCACTTAATTTTACTGTTGAAAATAAAATTGCTAATTAAAACAAAATGATAGCTCAGTTAGTAGCGTGTACGGACTCTACGTCGATCGACGTGATTTCGAATCCTTGCAATGAGCCTTCGGAGAGTCTTCGGTGAAGTAAAACATCGTGATAAAACCATGGCATGGTGTTAGGGCTTTTTCTAATGTCCGTCTGGCTAGCTACCACCCTCAAGTTGAAAATCTGTCCCCAAGCATCAATAGGTGTGTTCCGACAGCTGCACTTGTGAGCCAGTCTTCCACCAGGCTTAGCGTGCTACCATCTTGGGCCACATCGTCCCTTAAGATCAGATGACTTTGTGGCCATAACGCTAAGCCTATAATGATTAAAAAAATACTTTACAGATTTTGACCTTATATCAAGATCCTTATTGAATTCAAATTAATAATATGTATGCACAGGATATGAAATTAAAGTCATATAAAATAAAACAATATGATTGTTGTCCTATTTTATTGAAATAGTTGCTTACTTGGTTCTGCCTGGCGGTAATCGAACTAGAGTCAGCCAGGTTCTGTTGCGATGACGAAAGTCCTGCATCGATCTTCTTAACATAGGCGGCCGGAACGAAACCTTGCCGGTCGTTCACTTCCACCTTCCACCAATCCTAATAAAATATATTATTATATCATATTCAGTACGCTACAGCGTTCTGTGCTATAGGGACGTTCAAATATTAAGTAAAAAATCCTTCAGGGTTTTAAAATTTCGAGATAGGTCTATCATTCGTCATTTTTAAATTGTTAATTTTAAATAGTTTTTTTTATAACAAAAAATACGCGATGACCTTCAGTATAACCACAATAAAAACAGTAAATGTATAATTCTGAAGATATCTTTTTATTTTAGATTTTTTTAATCTTAACCCGTATTGTCAAGAAAAATATGAAAAAAGGCCTAAAGGGCCCAGAGGCCTATTTACGTAATACTTGAACGAACCCAATTTTATTTCTCTAAGCAAATTAACGAGAAATTAGATATAATTATTTCAATAATGGTATTGTAAGAATACACTCATAAGCAGACTTGAAGTATCGAACACCTGCTTGCAGTTTGGCGCTACATCCACGAGCGAGTGTATCGCCACAAGTCCGTCCTGCTATCGTCGGATCATCTCCACGAGACGACTCACGACGGATTACTGAGCGTCCATAACAAGTTGTTTTGTTGAAAAGAATTCAATTTAGTGACAGGCAAGAGTGAAATTAGGAGTGTCAATAGTTTAGCATGGCGAAAGTGTGTCATGTTTTGTGGCGAGTACGCAGCTAGTGGTTGGCGTTTTCCTCATTAATGTCACTCATCGAATCGCCGCGATAGTAGTACCGTGTGGACACACTTTTGAGTTATGATAGAATTAAGTGGCAGAAGTGGAAAAACTCGCTCGTGGCGGTGGGGCCTGATAGTATATAATATGCGCAAAATTGATAATACATCACTAAAATATAAAACGGATTATGTACATTTACGCTTCACTAAATTATTATTATCGTACAGTTGAAAAAAAAGGTAAACCCAATCGAGTTTCTTACCGGTTCTTCTCGATGATTGGGATGTTTTCCGAAACGGAGGTAGTGTATTGACATTCATAAGTGCCTTCTTAGGGCCTAAATTGAATAAAGAATTTATTGATTTTAACTGGCTGGATTTAACTTTGATTCCCTTTTTATCTCTTTTTTGATAAAATATGATATTTCCTATATAAATATCCACATGTCGCATTTTAACTTTTGTGGTATATATTTCTCGAGACGAGTTTTGTAATTAAAGAAACACTAAATATTAATCTATTAAGTTTCTAACACTTAAGATATCTATATTGTAAGACTACTATGAACTATCGTCAATCAACGACCTCTTGTCTCTGATAAGTGATACAACAAAATATGATATATTATAAGAGATTGTTTACTCATTAATAAAATAAATTATGTATACACGTTACGTATTTATCACGTCATTTATGACAAATCTGTTTGCACCATGCAGTTAATATTATGTCGTAGTTTGAGTATACATATTGCAAGCACATGAAAATATAAATAGTTATATAGAACAGGTATCTTTGGATTTTCAATAATAGATCGTAAGTTTTTTTAAAGATAATTAATAACCTTAGCACAGAGTTTAATCTTTTTTTTTCAGAATTAATCGTTGTGATTTCCACTATTTAATTAATTAAATACTAATTTCTTTTTGAAAACGGTATCCTCCTAAATATTCGGCCTCTTTAATTTTTCCGATGTATTTTTTTAACCCGCCTCAATAGCCTAGTGGTCCTAAGCGCGACTGCTATGATCGAGGTCCTGAGTTCGATTCCCAGGTCGAACAAAGTGTTATTTGGCTTTTCTATTAAATTCTCAGTAGCAGTTTAGAGTTTGGTTTTGTGCCAGATTAATGGCAATAGGCTCGGCAAAACATACTCGGCGAGCTGTGGGTGTACATTAGAACATCTCTGCCTAACCCTTGGGAAACAGGCGATGACGGTATGTTATGTTATGTTTCATTTCTTTTTTTAATAGGAGCTCGGCAAAATGCATGCGACATGTGTTGTACTATATAAACCAAACATAACATCGACCACCGAGAGATGGAAATCTATCGGAGGACATAGAATATGTACTAAATATAGGTTGTTAACAAGTACATATAGTGTATTCTAGCTGCTGCAGTTTAGAACCAATTGTCCCCTAAAATCGTATCGTGTGACCAGCTTAGACACATCGTCACTTAACATCAAACGTATATGATGCACTATAATGTATATAAATCAAACTTACACACGAAAGTACTCTCTTCTTATAAACAAACACATTCTCCAGCAACACCACAACAATCCAGCTCAACACTATCATTTTGGTACAACTACACTAATATCACGACACTATCACAGTTGGATTATACTAACGCAGAAACTATTCTAACTACATTCTATTTGGATATTCACAGTATGTTCTCATTCGTCGCTGCCGCATTTTAAATTAAATTTTATCAATACATTCAAAACATCACACCTTTTATATCACCGAAATTACAATAACTGTTAACACTCACGTAACATTAACATAATTTAATAAACCATAAAAAGATAATTAAACATTAACAAGGTTTACAAAATAAATCAATCGTAAAACAATTTTATAAAACGATTCATTTATCAAGTTCTATTTACCTAATCACGATTCTATACATTGTATACATCTTTACTAATAATAAAATAATATATTATCACAATGAAATTAAAAACGTTCGTTCCTATGTAAGGATGATCACGGTGTGTTGGTGTGTTCTCGTAACTGTTTACAGTGAGTTACATAAACGTAACCAGTTCGATTCAGCTATAATAATGAACCGTGAATAATAAAACAGTGTTCAGATGCGACATCTCATATATTTTGAAATTCTAATCACAATACGCCAACTAACACAAGCTATACTTTTGTTTCCATTTGAATTCCTTTTAAATTTTTTTTTTCTATTGTGTAAATATGTTAACTGTGACGATTCCTAGCATCATATAGTTTCCTGAAAAAATTTCCTTCCATCAATAGCTTAATAGCCGCTTCGAAAAAACGCTCTAATTCACTAACGTACATACATTGGGCCTTTTCCCAACGGGTTAAGCAGACACTACGTCCTTCCACTTGCTACGATCCTGGCATACTTCTTTCGCTTCTTCAACATTTATTAATCTTTTCACGCATGCTCGTCTGTTCAGAGTACACTAGACCTGACCTTCCTTCAGAGCGTCTCCGATTTGATTTGCCTAAACCTTCCTCTTCCAATGTTTCCATTCACACTCGTCTTATATATAAACCTATTATATCTAGTCCTATAATATGCTCGTTCATCCTCTCTACCTGCTCAAACCATTTAAGCATGCGTTTCTCAATCCTTGTGGCTATATCTTCCATCATACTACAATGCTTTTCTTATCAAACTATACATTTACAATACACATTACACTGTTAGTACTACATATTATTATAAAGTGTTAAAGTTTGTTTATAACTGGAACTACTTATCCGATTCTAATAATTATTTCACTGGTACAAAGCTGCATTTTCCTGGAGTGATTATATTTAGGTAATAGGTAATATTTCATTATAGTTAAATATCATATTGTAATTAAATCGAATTAAATTACATGCGGTTGTTGGTATTTTAATAATCAGACACCATATGAAATCCATTAAATGATAGAATAGTAAAATTTACATCCAACAGATGAAAGAAAACTTTTTTTTTTAATAGTTATAGTGACGGCACTGTTCTTCTGTTCAAAAACAACGACCCGGGTGAATAAATATATCTCATCATGTTACGTTTGACGATACACGCGCAATACGGCAAAGATAACACAAAGAGAAAATTAGTTAGTTATAGCAACCAGAACTTACATTTATTAAATAAAAAATTGTGAAGATCATTAGCAAAATCGTATTAGTACTATATTCAGTGTCTATGTCGTTGTTGGTACTAATTAGCTTAGCACATTTTATCCGACACTGATATAATAAATCTTATCAGCTAATAATATTGATTATTACGACTTCATTATAGACCAATCATTTTAATTTATACTAAAATTGTTTTACACATAACAACCCTATATTTAAAAAGTTTTCTCCATTACTTTAGGTTTAAATTCCAATCTTTTGTTTATTATTATTTATTTATTTGAGAAATTGCACAATAATGTATTACATTTAAACTTAAGGCTAGTTTCCCACAAAACCGGTTTAGCGGTTTGACTGTGGGCGATTCGTGTAAGTAATAAATATGTCATGCCAAGTATTACATTATAAACCTAATATTAAAAAAAAAATCTTTTTAAATCTATTAAAATCCAATGCCTTTCGGATATCCGCCAGCAGGCTGTTTAGCAAGTAGGGTATGCGCTTATTAAGTGTTCTATCGCCGTAGTAGTTACCTACTCTCGGCACAATATACCTACTGGCAGACATCGACACGGTATTATGACTATTTGTTATCAGTGATAAGTCATGGTCCTGCCTGGTATGCTGGTTAATAAGCAAAAGATATTTATGTTTTAGGCTGACAGGCAAGACACCACATATTTTAAATAGTTTTCTATAATCACCCTTCCAGCTGGCTTAAGTCTTTTGTAATATTTTTAGTCTTTTTTTTTTCTTTTGTAATTGTATCTTAGGACTCTATAATACATGCAGTCAGGTATAGCCTAGTTTGAGACCTTAGTTTAAGCTAAACATGCTGATTGTTTTTAATAACAGTACCTAATAATAATTTATTGGAACCATAAACCATGTTATAATGAAAAATGTACAATATTAGCTACATTAGTGAAGACTGTGCCGCAGCAAGCAGCGTCCACTTCCAACCAATATAACAGTAACCCTACTCTTATATTGCGTTCCATAATATAATGAAAATTACAAAAAAAACAAAAAAAAAAAAAAATTACATTCTGCCATTAAATTAGCAACATTTAATATTTTGCATTTGTGTTTCGTATTCTATCCTATTTCTTACATTGCTGGAAGTCAAATAAGGATTAAGAATGAAGAAATTTAATAATCAGTTATAAATTAAAATAGTTTAAAGTAATTTAATTATTATAACCTACATATTAATATCTTAAGTTTTCTGTAGGGAGAGGTGAGCTTTAGATTTACTAATATGATACTTGATAACTTATTTCATTGATATACACATTAATACTGGTGCTTATAAGCTGTTTTATTATTAATATTTTGTTTAATATTGTATAACTAACGCCTATGAACACATGGGTTGGTGTTTAAAATTAAGGGGTTGAATGAAGGGCTTTTTAAATAGCCTTTAACTGTTATCTTCTAGCTTAAACAATGAGTTATTAAAAAGATCACAGACAATGGTGTTGAAAGAGTCGATGTTCCACATCAAACGGTGGATAAATATAGGCAAGTAAAATAAATAGATTCTGACTTAAAAACCACTGAAACATGCAACAGAATGCGTGATTAATAAGACACTAGCAGCTGTTGCTCGTGGTTTCGTTTACGTGGTATTCAATTTAATGTTAAAAAAAATCCGCCAAAATTATTTATTGCGCTTTTTAAATTACTCACGACCTTAACAATTGTAAAATGGCTTCACTTTACCCTTTGTCACCGGACATCACAAAAATGTACGTAAAACTGGCACAAAGGACATCCACAGGAGCCCAGTTATTAATTCCGAAATATTCGCTGACGGGTTCGTAGCAGCTCGCCACACAGTTTCAAACAGACCAACATTCAATTTATATACATAATAAATTGCGTGAAATAAAGATATACCTTATTGTTAGAGTTGAGCAGAGTGAGTACGTCGCCCCTCTTCATAGATACCTCTCGCGGCGACTTCTCCGCGTAATCGTACAGTGCAACCACGCACTCCTTGCCCGAAACATCCACGACAGGAGACTCTTGTTGCTGCATTGAAGAAAAAAAAACAACAACTTCTTAATTGATCAAATGAGTGGTTGTAAATTATCAAAGAAACATATTTCACAGACAAAAAGGGGATAATATAGTGAAGGGGAAAAATATGAGTTACCCGGCAAGCATTCGCCTGTTCCCGAAGCGACTTGATGGTGTTCCCGAAAGCCTCGAGGTCAGATAACAACGCTTCATGCTTCTTGAGCAGTGCCTCAGAGGAGTCCTCGTCCTTGCCGTAGTCCTGCGTGTTCGCCATCGGCTCCTTCTCGCGCATCCACGACTCCGCCTCGTTAGCATCAGCAAAGTACTGCTGGGCTTGCAATGAGTCCTCCAAGTCTTGCTTGCGCTATTATTATCATGACAATATAATTAATTACAAGCTTCTACTCGTAACTTCGTCTCCAAGGGCATCAGAATTGGGTCCAGAGAGAAATAAAAAATATATCATTCACCAGGATAAAAAACTATTCAAGTTTCAATCCAGGTTATAGACTATCTATCTATGTGCAAAATTTCGCTTAAATCAGTAAAGCTGTTTTTGCAGAACTGAGTAACAAAACATAAACTTTCACATTTATAATATTAGTGTTAAATAATAATAAATTTAAAGGTGTCTTTGAAACACACCATTGCTATAAAGTATATCAATTTATCTTTGTAAACGCATCATATAATGTCTTCCAAATTTATCACTAGGGTGCGCTCTCTCTCTTATGTTTTACTGTCATATCGAACTGTACGCAAAAAGGAAAAGTAAATCTGTTATTTAAGAAATCTTAATCAGTTTTATTACAATTAGTAGGATTTATTCACATAACTCCACATACGCATAATACGACCCGTGAACGCAAACTCGTTTACATTTACATACTAATTGAAATTTGTGTGATTAACACTGATAACTTTTTTAACGAAAGAGTTATTTTTTGTGTGTTAGAAATGTGTTAGAACTTGTGCACAGTTTGATTGTGGGTTCACCACCTCTATCTATATCTACATATTTCTGTTGCAAAGCAGCAATGCGTTTGGTCCAAAAGATGTGATTGCCAACATTTACTAACACATTAGACATTCCAGCTTAGTTCTGAAGAGTAGCAAATCTATTATGACTGGCACTCACACAAAATAGGCGCAAGTAGGCGTCGAGTTGCGGAAACTTCGCCCTTGGACACCTGATATTACTGGCTTCAGGACTAAAGTTGGTCTTATGTGAACTCCATGTATGGATGTTACTTTATACCATAAAAAACCTGATTTACTATTAGGGAGATTCAAATTGACAATTTTATATAAGTTTATGCTTGCTGTTTCCACCTATTCGGATTTATTTTTATGTGGTGAATCATTGTACCTGTAACGCTTTCTCCTGGAGATGAGTCCAGTTATTGTGGAGCTGGTGTAAGCGCGTTGCGATCTCGTCCGCGGCGAAGTGTCCGGCGTCGCGTAGCGCCGTGCCGGCCGCGCGGACTGCCTCCACGCGGGCCTCGTGCTGCGCCATCTCACCCATCACGGCCTGGTGTTTCTTCATCAGGTTCTGCACGCCGATCAGATCGCGACCTATGGACAAACGCGTATTTAAAACGATCATCGCCTCTTGATCTCTGAAAGAGCTGAAAATTTTCAGGAAAAATTATGGGGCGTCAAGAAAGTCAATAATGGGTGCTAGCAGATATAGAAATGGTGAAAAATCTTGTTAACTTGGTATGTACTTCCACAGCTCTACTAACTTAGATTTCTCATCTAAATTATACTTTAACGAATAAAGAGGTAAAAGTAATCCTCGGGAACTACTAACGCAATTCTAAAAACTCTTTCACTTAGAGAAAAGTACATTAAGCCTCCATTGATATAGGGTTCTCTTATTATTATTAAATTTTATTTTGTACTTAAAATGAAAGAAGTCGCGGGCCGTTGCTGGTTACAAAATACAAAAAAGTGTGAATTTAGATGTTACACATATGCCAGGCGTTGTATGACGGATCAAAAACTTGAAACAAACAACAAACCTCTGTTTGTGGAAGCAATGATTGGTTCCTTTTCGCGGATCCAAGCTGCCTCGTCGTCCAAGTCGCGGAAGAGCTGCTGAGCTTGGAGCGAGTCCAGAAGCCTGCGCTTGCGAATCGCCATCGGCTTGTCCAACGCAGCGTAACGACCGACCAGGGCGTCCTATACAGAGTAAACAAGTTATTGTTAGTAACTCATTGAGAGAATAAATGAAACGGTTCGATTTACAGTTAAAAAGAACTCAACAACCGTCAAATAATTTTAATAAGGTGAAAACATGTTTTATAGTTTATTGTGCTTTGTTTGGATACATTTAACTTTTATAGAAGAAATATATATAAATACGAGCGATAATTGGGGTCGAGGCAAGGAACATTCTTGCTGGGATCCTCAGACTGTTCACATAGGTACACACATTCTGTGATGTCATACTTTTAACACCTGTCCCTTGTCATAAGTTTTTATAACACACTAAGCACTTTTATATTTACAGTTCTGATGTCTTATTACAGAGTTTGCTGATCATAACGTTACCCACTATCATGGTGTCCATAGAGTATGTGTGTTACATAAAAATATACATTCCAATTGAGAAACTCCTCTTTTGCTTGTTTAAAAACTGGGCTAAAGATAAGCATTGCTAATACTTAGTCAACGTTTATAAATAAGGTTGTATGTGTTACAACCCGTAATACATAATTTTTATATGCGAAGTTATTAGTATATAACTTACCCTCTTAGCTTTGATGTTATCAGCATCGAAATGTCCCTTCTCGATAAATTGTTCTGCTTGATTACGGATCGCTTCAATGCGTTCAGCATGCGAACTCACATCAGCTTCGAGAAGTGCATGCTTCTTCTGTAGATTCTGAACACTGGTCAAGTCCTGTACGAGTACAGAATTAGATTTAACCTCTATTCACAAATCTAGGTGGAAAGAAATTCAATAACACATAGAGTATACATCTTTAGAATATAAGTCAGGCCTCAAATCGGGGATGTTCAAGAAAGGCCATGCCAAGAGTACTTTAAACTGATGAGCATGCGTGGAAGGACATAATGTCTGTCTACACAGTTGGGAAAGAGGTGTGTATGTACTACTTAATTAGTAGATAAGTGATACCTTGCCATAGTCCTCGCTCAGCAGCTGGCCTTCGACCTCGGAGAGCCAGAGTTCGATGTCCTCAACAGCGCGGTTGTACTGTTGTTGTTGTGCAGCCTCTTGTAGTTTGTTACCTTTCAGTTCGGACGCTGCGACTAATTTCTCCCATATACCAGCTAGCTCGCCGACACGGGAATCGATTTGAGCTAACGAAACATGACAAATATTATATATTTATTTTCATCTGAGACGCATTTACAAATTAAATTAAATTTAAAAGATTTCACTTAGTTTTAAGTAACATATATTAATAAATCTACAGTTTTGTCTGTACATAAAATTTTTATTTATTTCCTGATTTGTCTATTATAAAAGGTCTTGATCACGAAAATGACAAATTTTATGTTTTTATGTCCGAATTTAACCCCGAAATGGCGATTTAGCGCCCTTGCTAAACACGTTTATGTGACTCCTTATGATTTAAAAATACAAATTATGGAAATAAAAGAACAGAGACATTATAAGGGCCACCAGCGTGGTAAAAACTTTTACTACATTTCTCACTCTTATCTAATAGAAGATAATTGCACTATTTTCATGTTATTCATTTGATTTTTACAGACAACAAACAATGACATCCAACTATGCACGTTTCATTATGTATACTATATGCGTAAGTTTATAAGTAATCGCACTTTTTGGGGTAAGAAACTAGTCAAAATGTGAATCGGAACACAGAGACTGCTTTACCGACTCGTTAATTATGTTTAACTAAATCAGCGCACTGTATGTCTCGTGCAAGATGACCCTAAATGCGTTTACGATAATTCTATTTAAGAGGCTAAATGTAATTAACTAATTTTGTTTAGCAGTGAGTTAAATGAAATGTTGCACAAGTCGCCCTTAGAATATAAATCTTCTCAATGGAATTAAATAGTAAACTCTAAAAGTTTTTATATCTGCTATTAAAATTGCTGTTTTGGACTTACGTTTCGCGAAGTGTTCTTGTTCGAGCAGGCGGCTGCCGACGGCGGTGATCTCGTCGACTCGTGGCTTGTTGGCTTGCAACTCCTGCTCGAAGTTCTGGTGTTTCTGCACCTTGCCGTTCAAATTGGTCGGGTCCAGGTACGAGTCGTCAGTCGCGAACTTCAGCTTCTCGTTTATCCAACCTTCAGTGATGAGAAAAGTCATTAATTAATTGCATTTTAATTGCCACAAGCTTCCTTTTTTACAACAAAAGACATATTTTTTCAACTGAAATAAATGCGTATACAATTCATTATTATATAGAAGACATATTAGATATAACAGAGAAAGAGCATAATAAGGCATATGTCAGAGCGAGTTAGGGACACAGCACGAGTTTTTAAAAGCTAAGGCACCACAGGGCCATTTCTCAATCATGACGAAAAGAAATAACGCTTATTTTCGTAAAATATAAGGTTAAACAATATGTTACTGAAGTTACGGTAATAATACAAAATTTATATACCATATTTTGTTAAAGTGAAATGTCTTTGGCCATGGTGGTGAAAATATTATATCGGAAACAGCATTACTGTACTTTGTGAAATTTACGAAAATTAGTAAATTTAGTAAAAAATTATTGCGTTATGTAAAGTTCCTTATACATTTAATTAAGATTAATAAATAAGTTCACACTCAAAAATATCACTACTAAAAGCACTGGAAGACACGAAATGAGTTAAATTCTGTGTCAAATCAAGAATATTCTCTTGATACATTCATTTACGTAATGGTATAACTAACCTTTTGTTTCGTCGCAGTCACGTTCGAACTGCTGGTACTTGTAGGCGTCTTCTAGAAGCGCGCGACGTTGGCTCGATTTCTCCAGAAGAGCGGCACGCCGTTCTAAAAGCTGTACGAATAGATATAGATAGAACGTTAACCTTCTTCATAGAACTATGCTTATACCAATAAAAACAAGGAAGAAAGACGTATAAAATACCATTTCTCGTCTCTGCGCTACGTCATCAGCAGCATAATGCTGCCCCTCGATTAGCGTCGTCGCGAACTCATCGAGAGCTTTGATCTTCTCCTCTTGCGCGGCGAGCGACTTCTCAAAGTCCTCATGTTTCTTCAGCAAAGCCTCAACTGAATCCAAGGAGTCTCCGACATCCTCATTCGCTAAGAAGGCCTGCATAAGATATAATATGTATATAGACACATGAAATCAGTATCTATAAAGAAAATGGATACACAATATTAAAATGATATGCAAGAATGCTCGTCATTATCATGCATGCATATCGCTATTGATAAATGAACTGGTAAAGTTAAACGAATTACTCAATCAACTGACTTGAAATCCTACCAATCCTACTAATATAATAAATGTGAGTGTGTATTGTTTGGATGTTTGTTACTCAATCACACTAAAATGGCTGAACAGATAGATCTCAATGAAATTTGGCACACAGATCGTCTATGACCTGGAATAACACATGGGGTACTTTTTATCCCAGTAAAAGTCATAGTTTAACCAGTGTTATCCTACAACTGTAATAAATGTAAAGTTTCTATGTTTGTTACTCAATCAAGCAAAAACGGCGATTTTTTTGGTTTGTCTTGTTCCAAGATCAGTCTGTGTATATCCAATAATACGCAGACGAAGTCGCGGGTACCAGCTAGTTATTAACTAAGATGAGAATTGAGCACTACTAAATCTAAATCACTTATGAAACTTGCTTTTTAGAACTGGCACCCTAAGCCAAGTAGTGAGAATACGCAAATATTTCAAGATTTTAAAATCATAAATCATTATCTTTTGGTATACTATTTCCATTTCTTTATTTTCTCGATGACAGCTCTAATTTGATAGTTGTAGTGTTGTGACCAAATAAGTAATGATATCGATCGCATATATCGTGACAGTGACGATTCATCAGATTTTGATTAAAATAAATAAATAAAGATTACCTGTCGTTATAATTATTTCGTTTCATTGTCGAGTACCTACCTATACTTACTTATTTAACAACAGCTTCGAAAATTTTGAAAAAGTTGGCATTATCAATCAAGAATTAATATGTGTAACATCATGTAATTCAATATAATATTAGTTAATAAATTTGTACAAAAGTATCCGGCAGTAGTTTAGTTTCTTACATTTTGTAAAAAAATATCGGGTCTGTTATCGTGTTACGTTTATCGATATAGCTCCATCCCTATCAGTTTCTCCGACTCTGGTATAACCTTGTACGTGTGTAAACGTCATATTTTTATAAAATAATGCATACATAATGTAAAAAAGACGTTCGTTCAAGTTTTCACAGGAGCTGTCGAGAAAATAAAGAAATGGAAATGGTATAATGGCAACAGGACAGTAATCTCAAAAAAAAAAAGCAAAGACACTGATATGAAGGAATATTTAGTGTAATGCTCTGGTGAACTAACCTCTTGTTTATGCATCCAGGTGTCGGCCTGCTCGGTGTCGCGGTAGAAGAGCTGCAAGTCCATGCACTGTAGGTAGAGCACGCGGCGCTGCTCCCACAGCTGGTGCAGCGCTGCGATCTCGCGCTGCAGGTTGTCAAGCGCGGCCTGCACGTCGGAAGCGGCGCGGTGCCCGCTTGCTACGAGCGCGTCGCCGGCCGCCGCGCATGCGCTCATCACGTCAGACCGTGCGTCCATCTCGCCCTGCACAACGACCACATTTTATTCAGCATTACATAACATACCATCACACCTGCATCCCTGAAGGGTTAGCCAGAGGTGTACCAATGTACACCCACAAAGCTAATCTCTGAGGTGCAACTGAGAATTTAATAGAAAAACCAAATAACAGTTTGCTCGATCTGGGAATCGAACCCAGGGCTTCGAGCATAGCAGTCACGCTTAGGACCAATAGGCTAATGGCAGTTGATATAACTATCCAAAATATATTGACCTACAGAGAAAAATTAACAGGAAACTCAAATAATTTCCAAAATAAATTCCAACCCGTTTCAATCTTGTTACCCCAAAACTATTGGTGAAAATCATTTTACCCATTTAAAAAAAAAATTATCATAGAGAAACAACACATGAAAATACAAACTCTTACTATATATAGCATAATAAATTGTAAAAAAAATTGTACTTTAACCATTTGAATGAAAAGTTCCCTGATGATAGGAATTGATGAACACTTTAAAGGTGTTTTCACCATCTCATTGGATTTGTAATTCTTCCCTTGTAACACTTTACACTTTTGTACACTTTTTGTTGCTTTATTAACACCCGAAAAATAGCGGTTTTACCTCCGTAAAAAAATCACCCCTAGTTTCGGAACCCAGGATCTATATATAGGGTGTTACAGACAACCCTCTACGCAGAGGGTGCATAACTGCAGTGGGGATAGCTGCTTTTGGAGTGCAGTACATACCAACGAGCACACTACCTTGGACTCCGGCATAAGCAAGCTGTTAGTTTTCCTGAAGAACAAACGAAACCCAACCGCCACTCAAAAGAGGCCATACAGATGCATAGTTGCGGAAACCAGTCCGTTCACCAAGTACCAATTAACAGGAAACTCAGTGAGAATATATATATATAACATATTTTTTATGCTTCCATTGTGAGCTTGCTTCTGATTTTACAATAGTTCTGAATATAGTTTGTAAAATCAATAACAAACTTGACTGCTTAATACTTGTAGTGAAAATATTTTTTTATATAATAATACAAAGACGGTACTGTGACTAAAGGTAACATTCAAAAACAGTGGCGACCACCGAGAGATCAGCAATCGATCGCCAGTCACCGCTGTCACACAAGGCTGCGTAACTAGAAACTGTATGGGCTGATCAAAACACGACAGGCATAAGAAAATCACTATGATGGGCATTTTTCCATATACACTGTAGTTGCAACCCAGTCTGCTATATTGCCTCACTTCGTTCTCACCAGGTTGCAACATATCCAGATGAGATTGATTTGGGGGTCTTAAATCCTGAGATTTCATTTGAACCCCTCAAACATTTCAAGAATGATAAAATTTGCTCAAGAATTTGGTAGGGTTTTTTTACGTTAAAAAAAATATGCTCGCATAAAATAAATACAGCTTTCACATTAATGAGATGCATATAAAGGCAAACATACCTTATGTTCCTGATGTACGAATAGATATAGATAGAACGTTAACCTTCTTCATAGAACTATGCTTATACCAATAAAAACAAGGAAGAAAGACGTATAAAATACCATTTCTCGTCTCTGCGCTACGTCATCAGCAGCATAATGCTGCCCCTCGATTAGCGTCGTCGCGAACTCATCGAGAGCTTTGATCTTCTCCTCTTGCGCGGCGAGCGACTTCTCAAAGTCCTCATGTTTCTTCAGCAAAGCCTCAACTGAATCCAAGGAGTCTCCGACATCCTCATTCGCTAAGAAGGCCTGCATAAGATATAATATGTATATAGACACATGAAATCAGTATCTATAAAGAAAATGGATACACAATATTAAAATGATATGCAAGAATGCTCGTCATTATCATGCATGCATATCGCTATTGATAAATGAACTGGTAAAGTTAAACGAATTACTCAATCAACTGACTTGAAATCCTACCAATCCTACTAATATAATAAATGTGAGTGTGTATTGTTTGGATGTTTGTTACTCAATCACACTAAAATGGCTGAACAGATAGATCTCAATGAAATTTGGCACACAGATCGTCTATGACCTGGAATAACACATGGGGTACTTTTTATCCCAGTAAAAGTCATAGTTTAACCAGTGTTATCCTACAACTGTAATAAATGTAAAGTTTCTATGTTTGTTACTCAATCAAGCAAAAACGGCGATTTTTTTGGTTTGTCTTGTTCCAAGATCAGTCTGTGTATATCCAATAATACGCAGACGAAGTCGCGGGTACCAGCTAGTTATTAACTAAGATGAGAATTGAGCACTACTAAATCTAAATCACTTATGAAACTTGCTTTTTAGAACTGGCACCCTAAGCCAAGTAGTGAGAATACGCAAATATTTCAAGATTTTAAAATCATAAATCATTATCTTTTGGTATACTATTTCCATTTCTTTATTTTCTCGATGACAGCTCTAATTTGATAGTTGTAGTGTTGTGACCAAATAAGTAATGATATCGATCGCATATATCGTGACAGTGACGATTCATCAGATTTTGATTAAAATAAATAAATAAAGATTACCTGTCGTTATAATTATTTCGTTTCATTGTCGAGTACCTACCTATACTTACTTATTTAACAACAGCTTCGAAAATTTTGAAAAAGTTGGCATTATCAATCAAGAATTAATATGTGTAACATCATGTAATTCAATATAATATTAGTTAATAAATTTGTACAAAAGTATCCGGCAGTAGTTTAGTTTCTTACATTTTGTAAAAAAATATCGGGTCTGTTATCGTGTTACGTTTATCGATATAGCTCCATCCCTATCAGTTTCTCCGACTCTGGTATAACCTTGTACGTGTGTAAACGTCATATTTTTATAAAATAATGCATACATAATGTAAAAAAGACGTTCGTTCAAGTTTTCACAGGAGCTGTCGAGAAAATAAAGAAATGGAAATGGTATAATGGCAACAGGACAGTAATCTCAAAAAAAAAAAGCAAAGACACTGATATGAAGGAATATTTAGTGTAATGCTCTGGTGAACTAACCTCTTGTTTATGCATCCAGGTGTCGGCCTGCTCGGTGTCGCGGTAGAAGAGCTGCAAGTCCATGCACTGTAGGTAGAGCACGCGGCGCTGCTCCCACAGCTGGTGCAGCGCTGCGATCTCGCGCTGCAGGTTGTCAAGCGCGGCCTGCACGTCGGAAGCGGCGCGGTGCCCGCTTGCTACGAGCGCGTCGCCGGCCGCCGCGCATGCGCTCATCACGTCAGACCGTGCGTCCATCTCGCCCTGCACAACGACCACATTTTATTCAGCATTACATAACATACCATCACACCTGCATCCCTGAAGGGTTAGCCAGAGGTGTACCAATGTACACCCACAAAGCTAATCTCTGAGGTGCAACTGAGAATTTAATAGAAAAACCAAATAACAGTTTGCTCGATCTGGGAATCGAACCCAGGGCTTCGAGCATAGCAGTCACGCTTAGGACCAATAGGCTAATGGCAGTTGATATAACTATCCAAAATATATTGACCTACAGAGAAAAATTAACAGGAAACTCAAATAATTTCCAAAATAAATTCCAACCCGTTTCAATCTTGTTACCCCAAAACTATTGGTGAAAATCATTTTACCCATTTAAAAAAAAAATTATCATAGAGAAACAACACATGAAAATACAAACTCTTACTATATATAGCATAATAAATTGTAAAAAAAATTGTACTTTAACCATTTGAATGAAAAGTTCCCTGATGATAGGAATTGATGAACACTTTAAAGGTGTTTTCACCATCTCATTGGATTTGTAATTCTTCCCTTGTAACACTTTACACTTTTGTACACTTTTTGTTTGCTTTATTAACACCCGAAAAATAGCGGTTTTACCTCCGTAAAAAAATCACCCCTAGTTTCGGAACCCAGGATCTATATATAGGGTGTTACAGACAACCCTCTACGCAGAGGGTGCATAACTGCAGTGGGGATAGCTGCTTTTGGAGTGCAGTACATACCAACGAGCACACTACCTTGGACTCCGGCATAAGCAAGCTGTTAGTTTTCCTGAAGAACAAACGAAACCCAACCGCCACTCAAAAGAGGCCATACAGATGCATAGTTGCGGAAACCAGTCCGTTCACCAAGTACCAATTAACAGGAAACTCAGTGAGAATATATATATATAACATATTTTTTATGCTTCCATTGTGAGCTTGCTTCTGATTTTACAATAGTTCTGAATATAGTTTGTAAAATCAATAACAAACTTGACTGCTTAATACTTGTAGTGAAAATATTTTTTTATATAATAATACAAAGACGGTACTGTGACTAAAGGTAACATTCAAAAACAGTGGCGACCACCGAGAGATCAGCAATCGATCGCCAGTCACCGCTGTCACACAAGGCTGCGTAACTAGAAACTGTATGGGCTGATCAAAACACGACAGGCATAAGAAAATCACTATGATGGGCATTTTTCCATATACACTGTAGTTGCAACCCAGTCTGCTATATTGCCTCACTTCGTTCTCACCAGGTTGCAACATATCCAGATGAGATTGATTTGGGGGTCTTAAATCCTGAGATTTCATTTGAACCCCTCAAACATTTCAAGAATGATAAAATTTGCTCAAGAATTTGGTAGGGTTTTTTTACGTTAAAAAAAATATGCTCGCATAAAATAAATACAGCTTTCACATTAATGAGATGCATATAAAGGCAAACATACCTTATGTTCCTGATGTCTCTCTAGCAGCGCTTCGGCGCCGGGCACGTCCTTGGCGAGGTCGTCGGCGGCGATGAGGGCGCGGATGTCGCTAACCCAGGACACCAAGTCGCGGTAGTCGGCGAGGAATCGGTGTAGCGCGTGCGAGCTCTCCAGCTCCGAGCGACGCTCCTACAACAGCGCAACGGGATAAATACGCATGGAAAAAACCCCGTATAGTGATTTAATGTAATGTTTCATTGGACACTACTGAGGACTTAATGTTAAAAAGTATTCTCCTGTTTTCTAGGGGTGTATGAGAAAGGTGTAAGCAAGGTGTGCATAATGTTTGTCAAATAACCTGTTTATGCAGGTAGAAACTACATAGTATTTGCTTGAAAGGATCCCATAATGTCTTGGATAATCGGATTTATATTGATTATGGAAGTGCGTCCTAAAGCCGTTTTGCAGTACTGGCAAATGATTGCTAATGTAATTTACTACACTACTACATCCTAATCTATCGACAGTCATCACTATTCTATACTCACTATCAGCCACCAGCCATCACATCACCAAAATGAATGCATTGTTCATAGGCTAGCATTTGGTAAGATATCTTGCAGATTCTAACTACATTTAAAATTTAAACTTTGTTTGTTTTTTAGGGCAGTACAGTACCTTTTGGCTTTTCATTATTTTATAGACAGAAGGATTTAACCACGATCTCCCCAAATATGGTGATGATGTGGTTAAATACAATATTTGCAGATTAGCATTCGCACTACTGGGCCTACCCACAACCCCTCTGGTAAACGCCAGTTGTCTCTAGGATAGGTTTGTGGTTTGTGACCACACATGTTTTCTATACAATAATTCAAGTTAAGTAATAAATCTGCCAAATATTTCCGATTTATAATTAACACAGGTAAGCGCAGAACCCTATATACCCCTCGTCCTTATAGTAGCTAACAAGGCAAACATTAAAAATATCCAACATCTTTAAATTTGAATCAAAACAAATAAAAAACTAACCTTGGCTTTTTGGACGAGTTTCTGCCAGGCGTTCGTGATCTCATCGCGCTTGCTGTGAATGGCTGGCGCGTGGTCCGCGTGGATGGCAGCAAGACGAGCCGCCTCACCGTCTAGAGTGGACACTTTGTCCTCTAACGCGGCTAGATCACGTTCTACACCCTCGTGCTTACGCTATCAACAACAAGAGATTGTAAAAATGAACTCATTTTATTGAGTAATGGTAAGTTATAAAGGGCTTTTGATAAAAAAAGTCTGAATCCCAGTCTTTGCAAGCAGTGTGACATCATAAAGGTTAACCTAAGTGATCTCACTTTTATCTGAGTAGCTAAATAAGTCATTTTACCAAGCTAAATGCAACAAAAACATCCATGAAAAATATATAATTAACTTTAATGAAATATTGCAAGAACACCAACTTACAACAGTGGTATCATTGCGTTTGGGCTCAATTAATTGGTTATTTCTGTCTGGGGTGTTTAAATGTACTTTGTTAGATAAGTTGTGGAAATAAATGGCTCACAAGTAACGTTTATTAGATCTGTAAAGTATGGTACCTGTAAAGTTTGCACGGTGGCTAAGTCACGTCCGTAATCGTCTGAGCCCAGCACGACATCCTTCTCTGATATCCAGGCGATCGTTTCATCAGCGTCGCGGTTGAACCGTTGTATTTCATGCGCGCCGAACAAACGCTCCTGACGCATTAGCGCCATCTGACGGAGACGCTGCCAGGCCTCGTTCAGCTCCTAAATACACGAAAATGTACGTTCAAATATTTTGGTTACTTCAGATCTTACATAATCCAAAATTTTATTACACTGCATATATAGGTGAATGACTATGTTTTCTATCTACAATAAGGGTGATTTTCGTAACCCTTTAAATACACAATATATTTATATGGTCTTCTTAAAATTTATTAATTAACCTAATAAACAAACAGAACAAATACATTTTTTTCTGTTACTAATTTTAAAGCCTATGAAGTGGACATTAAAATCCTTGCATTGGATTGAGATGTAATATTTTAAATTAGAAATGTTACATTTCAAAGCACATAAGTTTGAACAGAGACACAGCTTGATATTTGTTAAATAAAAACACCTGTGCACATGGAACCTAACTAAATTTGAAAATATCAATATGTTTCACAAATTTCTATGTGAAGTTTATGTCAATTAAAATATTTTTTTTTTATATTAAATCTTTAACTCTAAACACTTTGTGTAATAGTTCAATTTATTATTATAGGCAGACTGTCAGCGCAATCCCCCGAATGGCGACCGTCAAAAGACTAGCTTAATGGTCAGTCTTCTTCCCCTCCCGCGTCCCGCAGACCCTAAGGAGAGTCGCACTTGCGGCAAACAGCGGTATATAAATGAAATAAAAACCAATTATACAACATTTGGTACCTTAATAAATTGGCTCTCGGGGATGGCATATATGGCCAATGTTACGTACATTTTTGTGATGTCCGGAGCCAAAGTGTTAAACTGTCTTATAATTTGTTTTAATGACAAATAGTATTTTTATGAAAACGAATACTTATTATAGATTCAATTCAGAGTACGTACATCCTTCCTTTTGACGATGGTCTCTCGTTCGGGGTGTCCCTCGAGAACAAGCCGCTCGGCGAGCTGGTTTACTTCGGTGACGCGGTACTCCTGCGCGGCCATGTCCTTTTGGAACTCGTCGAACTTACGCTGCAGCACCTCCACGTGCTCCAAATCGGAACCGAACTCGTCCGCGCACACAAACGTCTCCTGTACATCATTTAATATAATAATAATATAATACTATTTTTTATTTTTATATTTATTATTATATTATCTTGAACAATATTATTTTTCAGACCTCAGATCTTTCTCTATAATACTTGCAATGCAACATAATTATTTCAAAAGTAAAAACCACTAAATCCTTTTTATTCATATCATTCTTGTAGGAACAGAAGAGAGCTTGTGCAGAGACATGTAAAAACATTAACCCCTAATTACGTATTTCGTAATAGCAGAAGGATAGAGGAAATCGCTAAACAGCTTCAAAATCGTGAATTCAAACTACGTGCCAGCCATAAAGCACAAACATTATGTGAAATTACAATTTTGAAGCTGATATTTACTGTTTTCTGCTAGTGCTTTCCTCTTCTCGAAAGTAGGAGGCTATTTCACCAAATTCAAGAGTTTGTTGATTTATACCTCAAAAATGTTAGAAAATTAGTAAATTTGGCCTAGTCATTCCCA
The DNA here is from genome assembly GCA_033032175.1 of Saturnia japonica. Lineage (NCBI taxonomy): Eukaryota > Metazoa > Arthropoda > Insecta > Lepidoptera > Saturniidae > Saturnia > Saturnia japonica. Next base: position 22,084,058 of record CM065307.1, on the reverse strand, counting down.
AGAATCACCAACTACATTAGGTCACACGTCTACATAACATCTTTGCATGAAATATATATTGTAAATATTTTCTATTATTCAATTTTTACAAAAGTGAATTATTTCATTGTGTTACCTCACATACTTATCATATAAAATCAAAAGGGTCAAAGTAGGTCTGGCGATAAAGTGATAATTAAAAAAAAAGTAATAAATAGCTATTGCATCCATGGCGGATATTTTACTGTTAGCTTCAGCCAAACCTAATTAATGAAATAATCGCAATAAATGTATAAGGATACAATTGAAATTTATTATTTTTATTTGAATTACCAAGTTATCAGTCAGATCTACTTTGCCGGCTTTGATTATAAATGACTCAATTATTGGTTTGCTAGCCACATGGTCTGCTAAATTTCAACTTCCCCTATTTAATCAATTTGTTTCATATATATAACAAAACTCACCTTGTCATGAATCCAAAACATGACTTCATCGCAGTGACGCAAGAACTGCACCAAGACTAACGCCTGCTGCAGCTTCATCCCCTTTTCGGCGAGCCGCGAGAGCAGCAGCTCCCAGAGACGATGAAGCTCGTCAAGCCGACGGCGTATGGTCTCCGAGGCGAAATGCCCGGCTGAAATCATTTCGCTGCCGGTGTTGTCCAACACAACGATAGCGTTGGAGTGAGCCGCGACTTCCGCTTCGAAAGCCTGGTGCTTTTGAATCTTGGCCTGTTAATTAAACATTTTCTGTTACAATTCAAATCTTCTTCAAAGTAGATTTATTCTGGAGCCCAAATACAGAAGGGCGCATTTTTAGATATTTTCTAATTGAGTTTTATTTATAAAGACTATTTATTACCTTCCATTCTCGAATTACACTTAGTCTAAAACTGAAATGTCCCTACAAACTTTTCGACATTTCTCGGGTTTATATTTTAGTTAGATACGCCTCTTGTATTTATGGTGGCAGTATTATAATTTATAGAATATTTTATAAATATCATACATAAAAATATAAGGAAATGATGGAAACAATAAGAAATAATTAATATCTGATCAATTATGTGCTTATTTTTGACAAAATCCAATGTAATTATGAATTTGAATTAGGTTAACTGCTTGACCACACCTAGTTGAATTCACTTTTATGTTCATTAAGAAAATACATATATACTATAATTTCTCATTTACCACAAAAGCAAAACAGTAAACTGTTTAAGACCTATGACTATCAAAACCATAACAAGTTGTATCAACAAATATCAAAGGATAACTGAATGGTAAGAAACATACTTGAAGGTTGGTAGGATCTTTATAGCTCTCATCGCTGGCGGCCTGCAACTTCTCTTGGATCCAGGACTCGAGCTCATCTGCATCACGCTTGAAATACTGGAACCGGCGTGAGTCTTCAAGTTTCTCACGCTTGGCGCGCGCCTCCTGTTTAAACTCTTCATAGCGGTTGAGCACCTGTTAGAAGTGAAAGCAGTTAATTCAACTCTTGTTCAGGGCGATAAAGGAGAGTATTTGGGGTATATATAAAATAAAACAATATAAATGATGGATTTCCCCAAAAAAACTCTGTCAACAATAAAATATGAACCTCAGCTGATAATAATACTTAAAAATATATGTTTGCGTGTAATAATGTTTACACATGGTTGAAGAGAAACTTTTTCGAATTTGAAAACTATACATTTTAGAGCCTAAAATTTAGACTATTACGTATCGTCAGCAACGTAACACACACATTTTCCTTAATAAAAAAGGTACTTGAAAACACAGATATAATTACATTACAATAGATTGGAGTATTACTTAATAAACATTTGTATAAAAAGCAATGCCCCCAAATAAAAAACCGTATTCAACATCGATAACGAACCCCAGCTAAGCACATCTACAGCCAATGGTGGGCTGGTTTTCAGCTGAGTCCATACTAAAGAAGGAAACAATAATTTTAACACGCAACGCGGAGGGAAGGAATGGAAATCTATACCAATATTATAAAAAGATTTGATTTTTTGTTTGTAATGGAAAAACTCAAAAACTACTGGACCAATTTTAAAAATTATTTCATCAATAAAAAGGTACAGTATCAGCGAGTAACATAGGCTATATTATAATTTGAAAAATTAATTTATTCCACATAAAAATGTCAACAGTTTTACATAAGGTATAAAATATATCCCACACGGGTGCGTTGGCGATGTTTGTCGTATAAAATTAACCCGGGTGAAACCATGGGGCACAGCTAGTATGTTATAAATCGAGATAGAGTTGTGCGCACTTCGCGACGAGTGTTAAAAATATGTTTCTGGTTACATAAATCAGTAAAATTTGAGTTGAGTCAACACGCGTCGTGTAACGTGGCGCGTTAAAACTATGTTCTTGCTCGTTATACTGATGAATACTAAAAAGAGATTCGCTTCTTTCAAATGTAAAGAACACACCGAAAAGAAACTCCCATTGCTCTAATTAAATATGTACTTTAAAAAGTGAACAAAATGGATCATATTTTAATGTTTGATAAATACCTCCTCACGACGCTCTTGAATGTCTTCGGCGGTTTCGAGGATTTTCACCTCCTTAGGGGGAGGAATCTGCTCCATGGTTCGCGAGTCTTCTTACCTGAAACAATAATGAATTTTAATAACATTTAAACAGACAAAATATGGAGCATTCAGTGTCGGGTTTATTTTATAGATTGATTATTTATTGTAATTTGAATATAATTTATTTTATACAAAATAGGCTAAAACGTTATTTGGCCAAATTTCAAGTAATTAAATCATTTTTTATAAGCGGAATCACATTTAAAAAAATTACTAAAATTCTTTTAAATTGCGTCACTAACATTAAATTATCTTTAACACAAGATAAAACAAATACTGAAAATCATCTTAATCAGTAAATAGAGGACAAAAATTTCGATTTCATATTTGGAATGTCGTGAAGAATTCACTATATGAGCACAAAATGAAGCACATCAATTAAGGTGACGCTTCGCTTGACATCAGCCGTTGATTACATCACCGACCTTGTGACTCAGACAGTGTAATCAGTATTGTGAATTGTGATAAAGAATCTGTTTTTACACATACCTTTTGAAGACATTCCACCTTTGTGAAAATAAAAATACATCTAATAATTTATATATTTACTAGCTATGCCCGTGGCTTCGCTCACGTGGATTACACATTGCCCGCGCGAATCTTTCCCCCGCTCCCCGCTATTTTAAAGACAAAAATGCTTATTGTGGGTGTTCCTTAGAAGATAGATGTATACTCTCCCGGACTTTTTTATACCTAGGTCTTTTTAATGGCCATGATTATGTGGTACATTAATTTGCTATATCTCTTATGGCTTACTCAGCATAAGCCATTTAAGTGCCCGAATTGATTCACCTTGACCAGTTTTTTTATATTTGTGCGGAACCCTAATTATTTTTCTAAAATATAAGTAGCCTAAGTTACTCCCTATAACATCAGCTATCTATCAGTGAAAGTCCCATCAAAATCCGTTTCGGAGATTATTCGAAACAAACAGACTTTCATATGCATTTAGTAAAAAGCTGTTATTTTGACATTACAAATAGACACTTCAATTTTAATAATTGTATAGATATAGATAAAAACAAGGCTTATTTAAAACATTCTATTATGCATAATTAGTTTCCACATTATCCCATACGATATGTCTCTATCAGACGCCGATACGCGGATAGATAATATCGGATACGATAATTTGTTCCTTTACATGCTTCCCTTGGCGTTATATTGTTCTGTTTTCTCCAATTAGCTAGATTAGATTAGTAGTAGATTAATTAATATTATAGCAGAGAGTGCACTTCTGCAGAAAATTATAGAACAAGACGCGGTGTTGATTCATTTGAAAGTTGGTGGATCTATGTGTTTGTTCATAGAGAAGCTCTTTATGGTTTCCATTTCAATATTAAAACAAACGAAATTGCGGCCATAGCTAGTAAATATATAAAAAACATCATGCAGATTCGTCGAAAATTAGAATCTGTGAATGTATTTATTGTTACGCAATCGGACATCGAATCGTAGTCCGACGAAAATATCGTATCGGTGTCTAAACATACTATTATGATAATGTGTAGAATATTACGTCTATTAATGTTGGTATGATAATTGTGAAATGTTTATGTACATTTTACATAAATGGGTCGATGACACTCAGGTGCTAATCAGCTTTGCTCAAGATTCATACTAGGCTTTACTTTAACACTTCACTCGTAATTTATCAGTAGTTGATACTCAAAACTTTGATACTACTATAACAATAATAAATTTAAAAAAAAGAATTAGAACATTATTTATATATTTACATCCATATTAATAACTTGACTCCATGAATAGCATTAATTAAAAAATTATGCGCATTTTGTGTGACCTTTGGAGGTGAGGGTTAAAATATGTTTTCAGTTAATTAAAAAAATCAGTTAATTAAAAAAAACCTCACTTTTTGCCTGTTTCTAAAACTTCTAATATGGGCAATTATTCACACAAAAACGAAAATTAAACAAAAAAAAAAAGTACAAAGTTCTGTCTATTCTCGTTCCACTAATAAAATTAACGATTTTATAACCTTAAAGTTTAACTAGGAAAGGCAGAACATAAAATGGTATAATTAAATTACACTGACCTAGAAAGCAAGTCTCAGTTGAATGCATGAACAAGGAACATAATATCTGACTAGTAAATCAATATTGTAACACAAGCCAAGCATGAATATAACAGTTGTGTCACACATGGGTGGGGCTCTTAACTACAGTTACACTTGGGTTTATTTACTTTAAACTAATGCTAAACCACCATCTTACATCAAAGGAGTTTTTTTTTTTTAAACTTGCAATATCTAGGTACTTACTGTTCCTAAGATTTAATGGAAGAAATTTCAGAAATTCAAAACTGTACATTAAAAAAAGGCAGGCATAAATCCTTACATATAATTTTTATATCATACTTAAGAATAGAGTTTATCCAGATTCGAAAATGTATCACAAGAACCGAAATATGTAGTTACAAAATATTAAGCATTTACTAACATAGGTATAAGATCTTTCTTTCATTTTATACTAACCAACTATGGATGAGGATTATTCAAATAAAAAATAAAAAATCTATTGTCAGGTCAGCTACCACTTTCAAGTTGAAAATCTGTCACCAAGCACCTAGCATTTCAGAGAAAATTTCTCTAGGCTTGGCATATTACAATTACTAGCTACAGTGCTACTAAACATATAGATTTGTAAAATCTCATATAAATTTTAAATGTGGTTGATGATAAAAACACAGTAAGTCTAAATATGGGATTGGCTATCAAGTGCCGGAAGATAGCTTTTCACAATTCTCTGAAATTCCATAATTTCTCAATTTGAACCAAGCACAACCATGCAAACTCAATAATAATAAGATATGCAATAAACTGAATCATACATTAAACACGTTAATATTTATATTTTCTTTAAAATTTGTTGTTTATTGTATATAAGCACACTAAAATATTTTTTCATATGATTTGTAGGTACAAAAGTGTTTTTACTTTATGTATTCTAAACCTGTTTACATTATCATCATCTTAAGGTTCTACAGCCACAGGTGGGCCTTAACATAGTCCAGTATGTCCCTCCAGACCAATTGATTGTGGGCTTTATCTCTCTAGCTCTTCACACCAATTGTTTTTAAATCCTTATGAACTTCATCCAACTATCTTAGTTTAGGCCTGCCACAAGTTCTACACTTCCATTAGGTATTCTTCAAGAAATCTGGCTCAGCTTTCCATTGACGTCCGTCGAGTTGGGGGATGAATTTTTTTTTACAAGGTTACATTATTATAAGCACATACGCAAAGTTTCAACAAGCGGAAACCCGTAGTTTTTGAGAAAAAAAAAAAAAAAAAATTATTTTTGTATTAATTGTCAATCCCTACAACAGATTATATAGAATTCACGCCATTGAACGTTTCGTTTTACCTACGGTTAACTTGTCATACGTTCAGTAACATTTTATTTTATATAAATTTACGAAAATAATTATATTTTGTACTCATTTCAATAATTTATCAAGCACATATATATTTACCAGTTTATATATATTAAATTATAGAATTATTTTCATTATGATTCATGAAATTAAAATGTGTAGAGTTAGTCTTTTGCGGGCTTGCTGAACGAAACGTAAAACTGACGCCATTTTGTACTGTCATTGTCAGTGTCATCGTTAGTCTTCCGACTAATGTATATGTTCAGCCAAAAGTACAGTTATCTTCAAGTAAAATTAGAGACAGCCCGTGAAGATCGAGAAGCAGTTTTATCAAGAAGGACAATAGCTGACTGGTTTTCTTATTGCCGGGAGACAGTAGTTGTTTATGTATTAGGCACCAAGAAGATAACGGCAAGATTTATGGTCCAGGAAAATCGTACAAATGATGAATCAAAATTTGGAAAAAGAAAGTACAATAGAGGGAGACACATTGAAGGCCACTGGGTGCTGGGCATGATAGAAAACGGGAAAGATGATTTAAGATTAGAAGTGTGTCCCGATTATGACAGATCTACGGAAATGTTGGTGCCACTAATAGAAAAGCATGTGGAGGTAGACACTGAAATCCATACCGATTTTTGGAGAGCCTATGATTGCCTACCTCAATATGGATACATGCATAAGAAGGTAAATCACAGCAACCCTATAAATAAATTTGTGGCACCAGAATGGACACACACACAACGAATCGAAATCCACTGGCGAAATTTAAAAGTGATGATCCTTAGGGATGGTTATAAAGGAAACTTCACAGACTGGCTCATAGAATATTCTTGGCGAAGAAAAATAAAAATAAATAAAAGTAATAATTAACACAATATGTTTATAAAATTGATTAAAATATTATTAATTAGTATTTAATTTGTTTTATTTTAACAGTACCTATTAAGGAAGATAACAAATAAAATAATAGGTTAGGTTCAACTTATGGCAAAAAACTGAATTGATTGACTCCAACTCTACCTGGTATGAGTCTCTCCTACCCCTAGAGTGTTTTTATAAAACTGGAGGCGCATAGGAAGAGCAGCCTCCGCCTGCTGTTCCTAATTGTAGGCATTGGACGAGCCAAAACGGCTGAGGCTGGTCACCAAAGGCGACCAATAAGCCGAAGCTGCAGAGGCGAGAATGGATGCCTGTGATTTGTTACACAAGGGCGTAGAGGCTACTCTTCCCGCAGCGCTGGAGATGTTGCAGTCTCAAAATAGATATCGACGGTTAAAAGTTAATAGGGCATAAGCGACACTTTGGTTGAAAATGAGTTATGAATCCCATCCTACTTAAAATTTTTCGCTCTTTCGAATGCACTCACCCCCGTAGCTCTACGACGACTTTTTTGTCGCTTATGCCCAAGCCAAAAACTGCTATTTCAAAGTGTAATTTCGTTCAACCAACCAAATATTAGGCCTTTTTTATTCTAAAGGCGCTTATACCCCTGTAAAAATGGCACAACTTTAGGTTTATAGTCGGTAATATATTTTTACTTTTTACCTGCGTAGAGATTCCAGGCGTTTACGGCTCCTTACCATTAGTACCTGTATTGAAAGCTGGAACTAATGCTTTTTTACCTTTCTCATCAAAAACATTAAGCGTCAGTTATATCCTACTACCATTTACAAATTTACAATATAATTGTCACTTATACGCAATTACTAAAATGAAAATGGTATGGAACTGTCGCTTATACCTTACTACCATTTACAACTTTAAAATACAGTTGTCGCTTATACGCAATTACTAAAATGTTATTTGATATTGATATGTCGATTATACCCCATTACTATTTACTATTTTAATAGAACTCTGTCGCATAAGCCGTATTACTTTACAATGATCATTTATTAATTGGCACTTACGTCAATTTGGTTTCACTTTGTTGTACTGAAATAGCTATTTAGCGAGTCGCTTTTCTCAAAATCAGTCGGTCGTGTGCAGTGAAACCGCGAGAGCACGATGGACATTTAAACGTAAATTTTTTGCTGCGGTGGTATAAGAAAGAAGATTAAGCCTTTCAGAACAGAGAAGAAAGGATTGGATCGTCAGCCTAACCCAGAAAACTAATATCAATAGAAAGAGGAGTAAAGATTCAGAAAAACGCACCACAACGTACAAGTACAACATTACACATGGTGAAGCTCATCGACAAGTATGTCTGCAATTTTTGTGTAGAACGATTGATGTGTCACACAAATACATTTATTATACAGTTTCGACTGCCGATGAGTTTGGTAGTGCCAAAGAATCTGAAAGGGGTAAAAGTTTTCCTCCCAACAATACCAGCAACAATGAAATTATTCATAATTCATTGATTTCATGAAGTTACTAAAGTTTTATTTTAAAGAAGAATCATGTCGGTTGTGATTCTATTATTTTTAAGACGTGACGTTTAATTCTCGTTACCAATTGCCCATATAATGTTGTATGTTGGATGTTCTCATTATCCTCTGGTTATAGAAATCTTGATCTGCGGAAGTACCACATTACCTATTTTTTCAACCAACTTACAGTGTCGGTAATGTCTAACATCGTCATGATTTTTTTGCTAAGCACTGTTTCTTATGCTTCATTATGTTTTGGCAAAATTATCTGAATTGTCACTAATACTTCTTTACCCATTTACGTTATTCTACAGTGATGTCACTTATGCCCTATTACCTCTTGGTATGGGAATATCAAATGTAGCTAATTCTTCTCTACTCTTGTTTTCTTTTCTGTGTAGATATAACTTATTCCGAATTACCTCATAAAGAGAACAAGACATATTGATCTAAGCGACAAAAAAGTACATAAAACAATGTTGAATCAAATAAATTAAAGTACCAATTAATGCTTTTATTTTTCTTGATTCTAGAGCTGTTTCCATTTTTACGATATGACAATAAATAAAAAAGTTATTTTCATTTTTCTGAAATTTCAAACTTTAAAGTGATCTCCTGAACAATTAGGTTTTTGTCGCCTGTACCCTATTACTTTTAAACCGTCGATATAAAAATCCCTCTGAATCTGTCCCCCTATTTTTCGCTGATGAAGAAGGGTGTTCTACTCCTTCCATAGGGGACCCTACTCCTTCCGTAGGGGACCCCTTCCCCTCAAGGGGTCACCCCTTGTTTTTTACACTTATTATTAGTTTTAACCCATAAAATGAGGAAAATTTCCTGAGAATGAAAAATTTAAAAAACTCGAAAAGGGGGGTGATCTGCAACTTGTCATACCAGAAATCTTTCTACATATAAGTTTTTATGGCACAAATCATTAGTAACAGAATATGGGGTACAATATTATTTCTCATTCTATTTCCTATAGTTTTTTATTACCTTATCTATGACATAAGATTTATATGATAAGGTAGAGTTACAACACCAATCTTTGTAACTAACCTTATGGTTAACATTAATATTATTATAAAATATTGATAATTATAATGGCAAAAATGTAAATTTTCAAGGTTACATAACAAGTAATAAAATTAAAAAATAACCATAATGGCTATGCCTAAAGATATTAAATCCTTCTTAGACAATTGATTATCAATTATTTAATAGCTTTATAAAATGTATACTATCTTGAATTTTATTTACTAGCATTACCTAGTAAAATCTTTATACATATATTAAAAAGAAAAATGTTTAGACAATAGTATTTAAAATTCATTTATATTATATTCTTAAGTTTATTTCAATAGAAATTATATGGCATAATTTATATTTTCTTATTATAACAATAAGAATAAATATACTATAAAAAAAAAAAAATGAAAAAATTGTTCAGAATATATAAGAATATAAAAAGAAAACATATTCAATTACCTATCAGCTGATCGAATTTAATAGAAAATCAATCACAGATGTCATGGGTATCAATGGTCATAGTCATAATACATCTAATCAATAAACACAATACAGTATGTACACAATACACAACACAATTCAATTCAAACATTCACTAATATATATGAAGATATTAAGTGTGTATTGCAAGTAGAACGCCGCAATGCTGATTGCCGAGCGGCGAAACAGTGTTCTACTTCACCGTTTACCGGCCCGACCGCGACCCCGCCGCGCCAGCCGGTTCTCTATCGACCAACTTCCCTCGTCGTAGTCCAATGACGTAATGTTCCAAAATAAACCTAATAAGGATAACGGCCATGGACAATTTTAGACTTCCGCAGGATGCATCACGATGCACCTCAAAGTTAGCATGTAATTTATTTATATTCAACTCACAATTATTCTAATCACTTTCCGAAAGTTGGGACACTTTCAATTGCAATTCGCCGATACAATATACATGGGTGTGTCATAGATAAAAATTATCTGCTTCTTTCAAAGTTACTAATATCTTTATTTTGTGGTATATTAATTAATATTAAAAAGACTTACCAAGAAAGAAGATTTATATCACAAATGATATAGAAATTCTTCAATTTTATAAAATTTTGATTGAACTCGTTCGTTCGACGTGCACTCGCGTCACTCCACAGACCATAGACCTATAACCAGAGGACCACAGACTAAGTAGAGATCATAGATAATATATTTATACGTAGAGATCGTAGAGATCGTAATCGTTAAATCCATATAAACGAAGTTGCTAGATAAAAAAAGTAACTTATCTAGGGCTTACAATGTCTATGCCCAGAGTTATTGATTATTTAAATCTGATACTATTATAATGTTTTTTTTGGTTGTTTGATTGAACACGCTAACCTCTGGAACTACAAGTCGAATTCGAAAAATTATTTTTTATATTAAAGCCAGATTCACGAGGAGTAGTATCTATAGCTATCTAGCATTAAGCCACACCTCTCAGCTAGCCTTTAATATTGTTAATTATGTCAGAACACAAAGCGCCCCCGAACTGCTTTATCCGTGTGCGCTGCCGTAATGGTTATTAATACGTAAATACAATGTTCTACAAAAATATTAATCCTTAGTATATTCATACGCGTATATCTTATACTTTAGCCACATTATGATATTTTGTGACAAAAGTTTGTTGAAAATTTAAAAGTTGTTTAATAGCATTATTTTTTGGCATAGCATATTCACCCTTATAAACGAAAGTTACTTCATCATCAAGACAATTTTATGATGATAAGCTTTGCCTTTTGGACACATAGTTTGGGAGATAATGGAAAATTAAAATAATGCAACACCCAGCTCGGGTATGTCCGATAAAGTGATTAATCAGTGATTTCTTTTATGTTATACGCGGGTGAAGCCGCGATGCATAACTAGAAAATTTTAAAACCCGAGACTTTGCTTGTTTGAACTCACTGATAGAGTAAAGTTATACATAGGGAACTCACTGATCTCTGGAAATACCTATCAGGTTTGAAGTATTTTTATTAGACATGGTTAACACTATATACGCCGCGTAATTGCGCCAACTCAGTTCACTACTCTGGATGTGTCGATTTACTTATTTCAAAAATAGTAGAACATAGACATAACGCACTTCAGTGCAGCTTCTCAAAACATCGTTATGTGAAAATTTTCGTGCTATGGAAGTTGGAAGAAACTTTAATTATAACTTATTTTTCTACATATACATATTATAGTATTTTACTTATAATATATAGGGACATTACACAACATAGTATAGAAATCAGATAAATACAATTTTAACCCTATAAACAATATTTTACTGGCAAATTCGTTTCGTGTATTGCAACGCAGTCCGTTCAAGTGACCGAGATCACTTAGATAAAGCAAACGCATAGCCACAGACTATTAGATGTACAAGTATATATCATAATTATATATATATGCGCATAGCACCGGTTAGCTGACTAATTCATTCTCTCACTCACTAACGCTGAGCCAAAGTGCGCTTTGTTTTGCTAGAAGACAGCAAGCGCAGGGTGTGCGTGACCTGTGCTTGCCGACTTACTCGGCGTGTACCATTTTCTTGAACCATAATGTTTATTTAAGTTAACTCAATACGCTAGCGTAATAAGCTGCACCTAAGTTAGGGAATTGTCGTAAAGATTTTTGCTGAGTTGCCCATGTATAATTTTATTGAATTAGTTAGGTAGTTTAAGCCAGCCGTATACGTCCGGTTTCCCTATTAGGTTTCCGATTCAAAATTCCATGAGCTTTGCGCAGACTTTCGTTTTTTTTCATCTGGAATAATTTACTACCAGTATGTAAAGTGACGTCTGTGTGAAAGCATCGCAGTATGAATGATGATGATTTAATTACTATTGCTTAAATTTGCTTTCACACAAGGATAAGAAGAAACGTCGTTATTAGGTGCTTCCACTGAATACATTAAGAGTAAAGGAGAGTCTATTTTATCTCAATAGGGCAAAATAGCGAGCACGCCCAGACGCATTCTTAAATTTTTAGAAGTGTCAATAAAGTCCTTCGATGAGCTTCATTATGGCCTATGGGCAAAATTGCGTTAAAAAAAAGCAAGTAGATGTCCTCTAGGAACGGTGCTATCGCAATTTCCGTGCGTGTGCGGCGCGGCGGTGCACTCAAAATGTTTGTGAGCGCTGCACTCGGGGTGACGTCATTCGTTTTTTTTTTCATTTGGACAGTACGAACTCACCGGCTGGCTTCCGAATTGAACGCCAGGAATTTTTTTCGTTCGGAACATACATGATCGTGTGCGCTATGTACCTAGTACAATTTATATGAAATGCGTGTACTCGGGTGTCCAAATCGGAATTCCTGATCCGGTTCACTTAAGTGTGTTACAATGAACGATTTAAACACAAGTTAATTACGGGCATAGCTAGTTTAAGTTTACAATTTTCTGTTATAGGATGATCCACTCTATGAATAACAACTTACTAACGAATAAACTGGAAAAACAGTTTTCATAGACATTCACTATAATAATATGATCACAGAACATTTACTACCGGGGGAATATGATTCAGCTCTATCTAAAGTAGGTAATTTAGTAGATAATTTTTTTTATTTCCAAAAGCAAGTGACTTTTTATATTGTACTGTCATTAATCATTAATTATAATTTTTAAATTTTATCTTTTTACTAATTATTTCACGTAGGCAACTTTAGCCAGCAGTTGTCAAAAAATCTTGTCTTTAGCGGTAGGTGCTCTTGGTTTTGTCTTTGTTTGTTAGATCAATTTGTATGTCAATTATCAATTAACCCTTGTCTAGTGATGGCGTGTTGATTATTGAAAAGTAGTACTTGTGCTGACATTATCAATGTGTGGTGCAGTGTGTATGTAAAATATGGCTTCTGGTGGTGAGGAACTGTGGCGCGAGTGCGCGGCCTGGTTGACAAAGTGTGGGCTGCTACGTCCCGACCATAAGGCTAATTGGGAAACTAGCACCATCCACGATCTAGCGTATACCTTACGCGATGGCGTACTGCTGTGCAACTTGCTGAACGTGTTGCATCCAGGCTGTATCGACATGAAGGATGTGAACCAAAGACCTCAGATGGCGCAGGTACGTTTCATATGACAATATTGTTCTAAATTTTATGATAATGATAATATTTCTGAAGCTATATTTATTACCTACAAAATATAATTTATAATAATATCCAAAAACGTGAATATAATTCAAAATTTAATTTTTTTAGAAGGAAACTATATTATGAGTAAAAAATTTATTTTCCTATATATTCTATTTATACTTTAATTGTATATATGTCACAAATTACAATTTTATGTAGATATTCATTGAATTCAATAATCAGTGTACAGTTATTAAAGTTATTGAGTGTGATTTGATTTAATTATGCAAGCAATGTTCTGAATATCACTACTTCATTCATATGTATGCAAACTGGACGCAATACAATATGTTCCGGTGTATTATCTGCATTGTAAATTAAATATGAATGGACATCTGATTGTCAATTCTATTGCTTTATATATTGGGATCTAATACAACTTTAAAAGGACTTAGTTTGCATATAGATGTTTCAGAGGTATGATATTTTTATTTAATTACTTGTAGAAGCAACATTTTTCATTCAAACATGTTATAATAAATATGATGGTTAATTTAACCTATTACATTATGTATACCTATAACTAATAGATTAAGAATAGAAACATTAATTTTAAAACTATTTTGATAACTAGGTTTAATAATTAATTTAAAAAAATATTTTATTAAATCAGCAAAAAAGAAAGAGAAATACATGTTGTACATATTGATATTATTAGTTGCATATACAATCCACATTTGTTTTAAAACCATATTGGAGGTGGTCAGGTCCCCATTCAATAGTTAATAGGCTTGGAATATTTTATATATCAATATTGCACACACTCTCATGTATAAAAAAGGATAAATGAATGTGAATTCTTCTTTGTCATTATGAGTTTTATTTTCTTTCAATAAAAAAATAATATCTATTTCATTAGATACCTTTGCTTTTTGTTTTCACAAAGAAAGGAAGAAAATACAAAAAAGGCCCCTCTCGTGTGTGCTCTGGTGCCCATATTGTTTCCCCCTAAATCTGATCCTGGAGAGGATGTATACTTTTGACATTAGTGCAAGACCTATATCTGGCAGTGATATGAAAGGAATTTACATTTGCATATGAATAATATGAAACATTATATTACTCAGTGACGTTTTATGAATAAACATGTTATACTCTCTTTAAAAGCAATTTAAAAACATTAATTTTTTTGCTGTCAACATGTTAAAACAAAAGAGATAGGAAATCACAGCATAAGACGGAAACTCTGTTGTCAAAAAAGGATAAAAGTTTCTTATTGCTCACACAGACACCAGTATCAAGTCAAAGTGAACTGAAAGTGATTGCCCACAATTTACGATGGCATTTAAAGAGTGCCAATGCCATATCTACTTATAAAATATCATTAATATTACTGAAGAAAAACTTCACTGAGTCAATCATAGAAGTTTATAGCTGGTTTTCTTAGTAAATGTTAATTGTGTAAATTAATAAAATAAATAAACATATTCCAGGTGGTCCAAATAAATATTAATAGATTTGTTTTCTTTTATGCCCTTTCATTTGGGATCATAGTTGACACCTAAAGTAAGTAAATAATAATACATATTTTTACAGAAACGTATGGATTGTTGATACATATTATGAATGTAACATTTGTATCTCTTCTCATACATAGTCAATCTTTTTAAATAAATAAAAAAATGTTTATTTCTATTTCAAGTCCTATGAAATTTACTGAGAAATATAAAAAAACAATATTCATTTACTATGATATATATATACATGGTTCATTTCTCTAAATTTAATCATATCAAATTTCTCATACAACTACTCTTCACTAGGATTATATAAAAAATTATTCTTTTAGAAAAACCTTAAAGTCATAAAAAAGGGTGTCATGTCATTTTTTTTAAATTGTAGATTTCATATATATTTCTGATTATTTCATGATCTTCATGCATAATGCATTTTAATGAAACTTGATTGTAGGTTAAAATAATTTCTTAATTTTTTTAAATATATAGTGAAGTACTTATATGTTTTAATTACCAAATACAATAAAAATAAAAGCAAGTTGTAATTAAATAAAAAAGAATTATAATTAATATTACTTGGTAAAATAAGAACAAAGTATAATATCAATTGTCTTATTCAACAGAATATGGGATTGACGGTTACATTATTTTGATATATTATAATAGTGGATTATATAGTTGGATGTAAGGTATGCACTGCACATATAAATAATATAATAATAATAAGAATGATAAGAAAAACATCTCTAACATAACAGTTAATTTTGCACAAATAAAAAGTTCAAGATTTCTTTTAATCTAATAAATAAATAAATAGAATTTTTACCATCTCTCCTACAGTTCCTGTGCATGCGAAACATAAAAGTATTCTTGAGGACGTGCCACGAAGTTTTCGAGTTGCGGGAGACGGATCTCTTCGATCCTTCGATGCTGTTTGATCTGTCCAATTTCCACAGAGTTCTGTGCACCTTAGCCAAGTTGAGCCAGTGTCCGAAAGCATTGGCCAATGAAGTGGAGTATGTATTTTAATAATAATTTTATGATTTATAATAGGATTTTAAACATTTCTGGTGTTAGGTGAAGATGTGCTCGAATATAATAACAGTGTAAATCTTGATAATAGAAAGGTAGCTGTAGGCTGAGTGTGTAAGTTTTTAAGTTGATGGTGGTGGATACCTGCATGAGCACCAGGAAATTCCTTACCACCGCAGTACTATGGTTGTATCACTGTGTTTTCAATCAGTGAAAACTGTTTGAGTTGAAATTCGAATTTACAACTCTCCTAAATGATACAGGAGCATACTTCCCCTGAACCATTATCATTGTACAACTACTTGATAATGATATCTCTGTTTCATGCCTAACCTGCAAAACTTTAAAAAAGTATTATGTTTGAACAAAGTAGGTATAACTTCGACATACTTAAAATAATTTTACTGCAAGTGAAATTTCTACTTATGAAAAATATATTTGTTTCAGTTTGACTGTTTTGTTTAGTGAGAGTAATAATAATGATAAATATATTATTTTCAGGCCATTCACAGCACAGAGGACACAGTCTGAAGAAAATATATATGTAGATCTGCAGGCTGCGTAAGTACCATATTTGTTTTTTTTTTTCTAACTTCAAGAATGAGTTCCAATATTAATCAAAAATATGACTTACCTAATACTGATATTAATTACATACATATAAGATCAAAGGTATATACATAACAGTATCTATATTTGATTAAAAAATTTAAGAACACCATAAACTATAAAACATTATATTGACATGACATAGGTACATGTATAATATGAAACTAATAAAACACATACATTGTATACAGAAAAATCTTCGATATGAAGACGGAATATTGGAATTTTTAATATGTTACTGTATTTATATATCATTGTGATGCCAGCGGCTGTTTTTGCCCTAACATAAGATGATGTACAGATATTTTGATGTTTAAAAAAAAATGTCTACTATATTTCTTTACCTAATTTTTTATGTAGGACTTGTAAATTACATTCATATTCCATACATGTGTGAGGGCATTGAAATTCATTCCGTCTTACAATAGTTGACGTAAAAATTAACAGGTTCAGTTAAAAATCATTGCATATTACGCATTGCATATTGCTTATAAATTGTGTTCGGCAAAGAAATTCTCTGCTTTCCAATTCTCATTCGAAATTTCATATAATTAAAACAACACATCGCGCCGGGACTATGCATATCAGTGGATTTTGAATTTTTAAAACAATTGAAAACAAAAATATGAAATTATAGTATTGCGAATGGCATGATGGAGCCGCCGTCATACGCGGCCGAAAACTCGGCTCCATCGGAAACGGCGGAAGTGCCCTGGGTCCAGTTTACGATACCCAGTGCGACCTGCGAGGACAGGGTCGAGGAGATATACGAGGATCTGTGCTACGTGAAGTTTACTTCGTCGATGCCAGAGGTGGCTCTATTTACTATTATGCGCATGGTATTGCGATGTGGCCGGTTCTACGGTGTGCTGTCCGCGGACAAACCGATTCGCTTTAGCTTCATTATAATAGCTTATATAGTATTTTTTTCTTGTAATTTGTATGTAGTTAATTAATTACTGTATATATTTTCCTGTATAGCTAGCTCATAAATATTGTATATATCGTACTTCAGATATATAAAGGACATTTTAATTGGAAAATTATAGTATACTCGGTATAGGAGTAAAGTTGAGTAAATAAACCTAACTTACGCACTGCTAACTGTAGGCCTCTTCTTTTTTACGTTATTCCAAAGCGTCTTGTTCAATTATCAATCAATAAATTTTCTTTCAAAATCCGCCATCTCTTATCTCAAAGCTATCATCACATAGATACTATTTAAATTTACCATAAATAAATTAAATAAATCCTATGTGCTATATAAATTGGAAACAAGTCTAGTACATATATCTTAAATTATTAAATGGCGGTGAGCTAAGAGGCATTACTTAAAAAGAGTTTTGGGCAGAAGAGTTGTTAAGAGTGGCCACATACAGGCGGAATTCCGGGTCGGGATTTCGATTCAAAATATCAATTCGCGATTCCGTACATATTTCACACACATACGTTTATTTCCGTTCGGAATAACAAGGCTCAGTTGTGAGACGACGACCAATGACATTTTAACAGCGATGGACGACGATTTTCTACTTGCGATTGCATTGTTGATGTATCTTGCTAAGAAGAAGAAAATGCCGTTACTGGGTACATCCACTTAACACTCAAAGATTGCAAGACAGTCAAAAGTACCAAATTACGAGCCAATCGTACGACGCTGACTGACTGGCGTTCCGTACGCAATTAACGAATGTGTGATGCGACTCGTACAAAATCTATGAAAGAGATGCATTCGAAACAGTTTTTTCCGTGCGTGATTCCGGACGCGCGGGCTACCATGCGGAATTTCGGATCGGAGAAAACTACGAACGGAAAACTACTATAAGTTTGTGATAGGTCCATAGATTTGTATGGATTTAGGAACTGCGTTCGAAATTCCGATTCGATATTTCGAATGGAAAACCGAAACGGAATTCCGCCAGTATGTGACCGCTATAAGGCGTCTAGGAATGTATTACGTACTTCTAATTATAGAGAATATTATGTTTTTGAAAACATAACGAAGTTATTTGATATGTTAAAAAAGTGTGCTATTGTAATGTGTGTAATAATATTTTTGAGTTTAAAATTTTGTTGCTGAGGCTGCGAAACTTGTCGCCACCGCGCCAGTCTCTCGTTAATGAAAGATTTAGCACGAAACTCCGAACGGTGATTAAAATTTTAGCACATTGTTAATACCTACCGAACTTGGCTCAGTAGCGAGTAGTCAGTAGCTCAGTAGGCAAGCGAAACTAATAAACTAAGCGTTTTATCGTCCGACCTCGAATTACATCGTATTACGAAATACCATAGTTATGAATGTTTTATTTACTACGTGCTACCTACTTACATAACATACCGCATGCGAATTGATAATTTGATTCCTCGTGTGTCAGATTACATTAGGGTTGCTAGTGGTCACCTTTTATTTGAGCAAATAAAGTAAAGTAAAAACCAATAGGTTGTTAAAAAAATGAGAAATAAATTTGAGTGTGAGTTCACACGCGGTAGAAGTGAAACTCTCTCTCTCTCTATCTTTGTATATATTTCCTGTACATTAAGAATAGACGAAGAACAGGGAAACTATATAGAAACGCATTCTATCTCATTCACTCACAGCCTAAAACCTATATATACATTTTTAACTATCTCTTTTTCGTGTCATAAACTCCAATACACACCGTTCCAAAAGAAGTTCCACTTCAAAAATTGAAATATTATATCAGCATGTTGTAAGACATCAGTGAAAACAGGAGAATATGTAAGTACATAGATCTTATCTTAAATTACGATCAACTTTTTTGGTTTATAATGTTTTGCATAAATTAACGTGTCTTACCAAAATCAAACCAACAATATATATTATTATGGTTTTATTGAAGTGTTCTCACGTATTTTATATAATTGCACTGTTAACATTGCAATATTTTATTACAAAGTACGGTTGGCAACAATATCAGCTAATCACGATGAGCTGGTTCACTGTGCAGTTTTTTTATTGTATATTTTTATCTAGGTTACATATCTGCTCTTCACTTTATAGTAGATAAGTAGGCACTGTTCAAAAACAGAGTTGATCAAAATAAATTTATTACGAGTGAAACCGTCGGGCGCAGTTAGTAATTTAAGAGACAAATATCTTAGCATTCCATGGATTCACCGTGCGGGTGCCGGTCCATCGTGTAGCAGACAGAGAGAACACGAGCAGTCCCCGGGACTTGCGACTCAGGTGTAGGTTTAAGGGGCCCCTTATGATGCACATCAGCGCTCAGCTTGACTCTGCCAAGCAAGATTTGGTAAGAGTCTGTTAATGCTGCTTTAGATACTCGTTCTAAACTTTTAACAAGTTATAGGGAGATTTCGCTGGAATGTAATTATTTCATCTTAGGTTTTCCCCAAGACATACATTTTGGTGACTAAGTTCTAATGGCCTCTTTAATTTTATCTCAAAATTATTATGATCCTAAATAAAGTTGAGGGGTCAGCCGAATGTGCCAGTCCAAGCCATAACCTCAACATCTTTATGACCTTTGCATCTATCTTTGCCAGGAGAGTTTTACCAAAGTCATATACCAGGACAGGCCAAGTCTATCCTTTTTATTCTAGTGTATAAACAGTTGAGAGATAGGTAGGTACACGCATAGAATGGATGAATATTTGTTAATACAGTTTTGCAGTGTGTTTTAGCCGTTAATAACTTTCTATCGAATTAATTAGTGAAGACGCACATGTGCTGATAGAATTTGTACTGGTCGTCATTCATTTTCGTTTTATCCAATGAATCCGTATAATTGCTGTGGGTTACGTAATTACGTCCAGAGACTAGTTTATATCGACGGTTTTACCCGTCTTTTCTAACCGTTTCTAAAAAATAAGTCAACAAATTTTATGCGGATTCATCGAATAATCTATTACCACAATTTTGATAAAAAAATAAAACCAATGATTTTGAGGAGTTCTTTTGTATATCTTCGAAGTCGAAGGTCCAATGCCAATAGTATTAAAATGGGAACCGCATTGAGGTATTCTCTTTCTAACAAAAAAAGAATCACCTAAATCGGTTTATAAACAAATAGTTATGGCGGAAGCATCCATTAGAGATATAATAAAGAGCGTGGTTGGAACTAGGAATGTTACGGATATGATATTTCGGATCTGGGGATCTTAATATTTCAAAAAGTGGTAGGCCACATAGAAAAATTTCTTTGGAGATTTCACTTTACTAGGGGCAGCCCCGCCCCACTGGTGGAATACCTCCATCCTACATAATATCGCAAGCCAAATAACCGTGTGTCTTATTCCTGCGGTGAGCAGGGTTTCCAGTTCTCCTTGGTCTAAGGGGTCAAGGTCGGCGACGCGCTATTTGATACCTATGGTATTACAAGGGTCCATAGGCCGCCATAGATAGCCGCTTCTTACCTTCAAGCGGGCCGTATGCTTTGTTTGACACTTTAGTTGTGTATAAAAAATTTGTTTAGTTTACGAATACGGATATTAAATTGTTTTAGATATCCGTTACTTTCGGATAATTTCAGATATGGATATTACATATTCCAAAGAGTATTTACAAGAACTAGCGATCGCCCTTAAGCTCGAAATTCGACCTGCGACTTTTTGATCATAGACTATTTTTTCTGTTTGACATTTGTTTGGGGGATCTAAGTTCAATGGCACCGGTCGAGTTAGGATTCGCAGTATTAATTAATTAATTAATTTAATTTAATATATTAGTAACAGATATTATAGATAAATTTTAGCTTTCTGCACTCCTTCTCCATATGAACTTTAACCATGCCAAATCTGACAGTCTTCCGTGCACGCAATATGCTTAAAAAGGCACCGAAATCTTTTGCTTTATGTATTAATATATAAGAAGATAGTAGGTGTTATTAGAATATTTGTAGGTGAACAATATTAACTTTGATTTTAGTTATAGTTATGTTCTTTCATGTTTACTGATCGACTCCTTAGAATCGTAGCGTGAAGTTATATAGCTTTAACCTTCCTCAATGAATAGGCAAAAAGCATTTTTCCAATCTCAGCAACTAAATAAAAACCTCAATCTCACCCTACAAAGACTTATATAAAAAGCCTGACTGCTATGCTCGAGGTCCTGAGTTCTATTCCCAGGTCGAGCAAAGTTTTATTGGGTTTTTCTATGAGAATATATTACAGAATTACATACACGTACATTCCTTTTTATATGTACATAAACGCAATTTATATATCATATAATTATTCATACATATAAAAATGTATCCTAAATATATCTTCACACTATATGCTACAATCATACCAAATTTCATTAAATTTCATCCAGTAGTTTTTGTGTGATTGACGTTCAAACATACAGAAAGACTATCCAAATGTGTTATGTCCATGATTTAGAATCATCATCACACGTATTCCCCACCTATTATTTTTTCTCAAATGTCTTTAATGTACAGATTTCGACGTTTTACTCTTTTATTGCAAGTATAGATTATTAAATATGATTATTGTTTAGATATGTTATAATATAGATAATGTCTATTATCATAATAATGACGTGAACATTATTGTCAGGTTTAAGATGCGAATCCGCTTATAAGGGTATTGATAACGTTCGATAAGCCGGTGTTCATACGCTGCGGCTTACGTTTCTAAGAACTATAAGAAAGAGTACATTATTATAACAGATAGTTGGAAATAAGCGAATGATTCACAGTTCATACAGAGTGTAGGTGCACCGCGGCACCGCGGCATCGCACCGTACTCTTTCCTATCAGTTGACGAGGCCGCGATAATTTCACATGTCACGTAAATTCGTTGAAGTTTATTCTTGTTATAAACATAATGATCCTTTATACTAGGAATTAATAAGTCCGGTTTTTGTTTCAAGTACGTACTTACGTTATCATATTATCTTTGATCAAATCATCCGTACCGTCTGAACCAGAACAACGGACCTTCAAGTTTCTCTTTTAGAGTCTCTTTTATTTAATTATAATTTTATTAAATCTACCTTCAGCTTTTATTTTAGTTTCAACTTCTTACTTCCATATTTATTATAATACTTCAGGGCTTGTCGACTAAGTAGTTGGCAAGATCTCGGAAAAATATTAACAAGCAGAATCTATATATTAATACGTGAAGCAAAAACTTTATTCCCCTTTTTAAGCGTATTGCGTGCACGGAAGACTGAGAATTGGCATGGTTAAAGTTTATATAGAGAAGGATTGCAGTATCTATAATATATGTTGTGACTAATATATTAAATTAATACTGCGGAATTCTTACTCGACCAGTGCCATTGAACTTAGACCTCCCAAAATATTGACATTGTCACTCAACGAAAAGTGACAGCAAGTGATGTAGATAATACTCATTGTTTAGGTTCATGAATACTGCAAATGTCAAACAGTAAATAGTCTATGATCAAAAAGTCGCTGGTCGAATTTCGAGCTTAGGGCGATCGCTAGTTTTAATAAATGTATAAAATTTAAAATAATGTTATTTTTTTAGTTTTTCACCTAGTAAAACCTCAGTAGGTTCTAGTCGAGAACAATTACACCTGTCAAAAAAATTTGACTTTGTTGAATCTGTAAAAAATCAATGTTCAAAAAATAAGGGGTCTACCCAAAACAGTAAAAATTGGTAAGGGGTCTATGAGACAAAAATGTTTGGGGACCATTGATCTATACAAATAAATAAAATTGAAGAGTCCGTTTGTAATGTCAAGACAAGAGCTTTTTACTAAAAGCATATGAAAGTATATACGATACCTAATACAAAAAACCAATTTGTAAAATTTTTGTCTGTCTTAAAACAACCTACGACAAGAATTCTAAGTCTCACTCACTATTAGCATTTTTGTCTTTAAAATAACCGGGAGCGGGGGTAACATGACAAGCGCGTGTGTGCGATCGACGGCACTATGTAGTCCACGCGAACGCAGCCGCGGGCACGGCTAGTATATAATATGTATGCTACGAGCAACCGTCCGCGACAATGTACGCGATAATTAGAAAATAAAAATGTATGTCAATTAAACATAACTCTTGGATAATGTAGCTTTCCATATTAGTGAAAGATATGTCAATTCCATACTTTATTTCGTTTTCTGTTAGTAACGTGAATGATTGTAGAAAGGCAACTTGGGTAGGGCTCCAGTAGTTCCAGAAATTACCTCCTTAGTAGAACAGATAACTTTTTTATAGTAACTCGGCCAATTGACGGTACTGTCCCTGATGGTAACCACAGCATAATCCAAACACGACAGTGACCATATAGAGATCGAAATTCATCAGCTGTCGCCGCCGCATCGTCGTTTGGCCTGCATAAATATCCCTTCACGTTACGATGTCGTAAGGAGGGAACACATTAGCCTGTATATAATTACTTTTAAAACTAATTGTAGGAAAAATCTACAATTAAAATAATAATAAATGTACCTATTGAAATTTTGTTTACATTATGTCATTCTCTCATTTGGTCGAATGCTTTTTTTTTTTAATGTGTTTAATGTAAACAAACTAAGAATGTATTATTTCGTACTATTTACGTTTACATAATTCTTCGATACGAACAAAGTATACGCTCTCGTGGAAAACTATGAAGGTAATGCCAAATCGATTTACTTTGGAAAACTGAAAGCAGTTGACTATGGCAAATGGCACTTTGTCATGACAGTTATTATCAAGAGAGAGCGATGATATACAAGGTGTCCAGAAAGGGTATCGGGTATTTGTTTTCGCGCTATATTCGAAACGGGGCGTCTAAAGGGTGCGGGGAGGGGTTCGTGGCATCCGCTATTTTGTGAAGTTTTAGTCACGATGGAACAGTACTCGGGGACGCATCGCGCATTTTGCGTACGAGCGTATTATCGTAATGGTGAATCAATAGTGACTGCTCAACGTCTCTATCGTGCGGAATATCGTACACGCCACGCGCCAAGTGACGATAGCATTAGGAAATGGATCAGGATGTTCGAGAATACAGGTGCGACAGTTAAAATTCAAAACTCTGGTCGTCCTCGTTCAGTTCGCGATGAAGAAACAATTGAAGAAGTTGAGGCGTCGGTTCGTCAAAATCCGTCTTTATCCATCCGAAAGCGAAGCCAAGCGTTGAACATCAAAAAATCGTCTTTACATTCGATTTTAAAGAAAGACTTACATCTAAAAGCCTATAAAATTCAATTGGTTCAAGAATTGACGGATACGGACTATGCTAATCGACTGAATTTTGCGAACGAAATGCTGCAGCGATTTAACAACTTTAACAACATACTGTTCAGTGACGAAGCAAATTTTCACCTGAATGGTCATGTTAATAAGCAGAATTGTCGGTACTGGGCAGTGGAGAATCCGAGACGAAAGCATGAACGACCCCTGCATAGCCTAAAGGTCGTTGTTTGGGCCGCTATGTCTGCTAAAGGCATAATTGGTCCTCATTTTCATGAAGATCAACGAGGCCGAGCAATTAATGTGAATAGTGACCGTTATTGCGATATGTTGCGAAATTTTTTGGTCTCAGAGTTGCAGGAGTTTGCAGGTTTCAACTCAAGAACGTGGTTCCAGCAAGATGGGGCCACTTGCCATACCTCAAATGACTCAATGGAAGTTGTTAACGAATTATTCCCTAATAAAGTCATTTCGCGAAGGGGTAACATCAACTGGCCTCCCAGAAGCCCCGACCTTAGCCCGCTTGACTATTTTGCATGGGAATACCTTAAAAGTAAGGTTTATTAAAACAATCCGACGAATCTAACCCAGTTAAAGCAAAACATCAGGTCAGAAATGGCAGCAATATCGATAGCTATGTGTCAACGTGTTATCGCCAATCTTCGTTTCCGTTTAGAAGAGTGCCAGCAACGTAACGGTCATCATTTGGATAACATCATCTTTTCCAAATAATTCTCCAATTCATATGCTAATAATAAACAATAAACTTTTTTATTGCGTACAAATAATTTTTGTTTCATTGAACTTACAAATACCCGATACCCTTTCTGGACACCTTGTATTAAGTAAATCAATAAAAAACTATATAAGAATGTATTGCTAATTTACTAAGCGCACTTAATATAGCACTGCGCTCAAGGTAGCAGTGTATTGACATTCTTATATGCCTTTTTAGAATAAAAATTAGATAAAATATATTTCAACTGTTTATAAGCCGGTATTTACTACTAGCTGTTGCCCGTCCTCTACGCTGGGTGATTAAAAAAGCTATGTTATGCCCTACTCCACGATCAAATTGATTTCTATGCAAAATTTCATTAAGAACCGTCTAGCCGTTTGAGCGTGACGACTCATCATTATGTTAATACGTGAAGCAAAAACTTTTTACCCCTTTTTAAGCGTATTGCGTACATGGAAGACTGTGAGATTTGGCATGGTTAAAGTTTATATGCAGAAGGAGTGCAAAAAGCTATAATTTATCTATAATATCTGTTGGAAATGTACATTAGCTCGCACCGTGAGATTGCGAGATCGCGGGATGGCCTGTGATAGGCGGGCTAATGGCAGGTGCAATCGTTCTGCGCCGCGTCGCCCCCCTAGCTCTGCTGGCACGTAGGTCCAGTCTGCGTCGTGCTTTGGCCGTGAACTCACGTTTGTTTGTTTTGTACGCGCTACGTCATTTCGGACGTTCGGCTAGCGCTAGATATGTGATTTACGGTGATTGAAGTTTTTGAATTGTGTAACTTTGAGTTGGTGTCCCGGGAGGGTTTTGATGAACAGATTGTTTGCGTGATAGTGTCCTCTGGGATTTGAGGCTGCACACACAGTTCACTCTATACACACTTACTTCACAATCTGCAGTCCAGGTCGACGAGGCAAGGTCAAGGTCACCTGACAAGACCTGACCCGGCAAGGTCCTGACGAGGTGAGTCGCTTTTGTTTGTTATTAGAATAATTACTGTGTATCGCAACAATAGCTTCGAGAGGGATTGATTCGCGATTGATTGAATTAAGGGTCCAGCACATATTCAGAACAATATCTATTACTAATATGTTAAATTATATAAATGAATACTGCGAATCCTAACACAACCAGTCCCATTGAACTTAAACCCCCCCCCCCCCAAATATTGACATTGTCACTCAATGAAAAGTGACAGCAAGTGATATAAATATTCATTTTTTAGGTTCTACTGCAAATGTCAAACAGAAAATAATCTATGATTAAAAAGTCGCTGATCGAATTTCGATCACTGGGCGACCGCTAGAACAAGATAAAATATTCAAACAAGCGTACTTTCGCTTATACATATGTATATGCATAAAATTTTGAGTGCGTTTATTGGTGATTCTCTATAACTTCTAAGCGACTGAACCGATTGTGTTAACATTATATAACTATTTTATCAAGACGATGGTTTATAGATAATATATTAGGATCCTTGTGTGATTGTGCCTGTGGTCGAGTCATTACATACCGAAAAGGGCAGAATACGTGTGCCGGCTTAGCTAGTAACAATATAAATATTTTAAAAGTATATTATAATATATTATATTACATACTATTGACCTAGTGTTCTTACACTTCGTAGGAACTATTGACTAGACACTTTGAAAAGGCGGCCGACGGTCAGGGCAACGATTTTCACTCCGAATATGAACTGTTCACATCGCACAACAGAATATATTCCTCATGGCCAAACCGGCCAAGGATAATGAAGATGGCAACGTGCCCTAGCTCACACCGCCCTTGATGGCTTCATACACATATCCACTCTGGCATAGTAATCTCTGGAACTACTGGTTCGATTCTAAAAGGTCTTCCACTTTTGGGAAGCTACATTATCCCTCAGTGAAATAGGCTAATTTTTATTCTTAATAAATTTTATATTGTAACGCGAGTTAAGGTTGTTTTAATCAACGCGAACGAAGTTACGGTCTGCTGTTAGTATTATTTATGTCACCGTATAAATTGTAAAATCTAGTGTGATTATATACTATCGATAAATTGTTAACGGACACTCTTGTTTTTAAATTTTTTAAGGTTGTGTCTATTAAGTAAGCAAGATTATGAGATACTAAAGTTGAAAAACGTAAATTTTCAACAGCTAATTTGTTTCTGGCACCCCCTTGCCGTGGCATGCCCGCTTCGCTCACTCGGCTCGTGCGTTACGATCGCAGTTTCAACCTGATATAACCAATCTAGTGCATAACTAAATATGCATCTAGTTAGTTTAAAGTTTAAAAAGCTACGAAAACCGAAGCGTTAGATTTCAAATGTTAGTGTCTGATCACAATCTACTGACAGTTTAAAATCTCACTACCTGTAATATAAAGAATATATGATAGCTGTTTTGACACAAAAGTGACGTGAAATGAACCATATCGACGAAATTCACAATAAACAGACTCCAAATTACCGAGCAATACGAAGCCAGGTCAAAACTATATCACAATCGCGGTGCACTAGTGTGTTCTTTTCAAAGCATCGTCAAGTCGAAACTGCTTTGTTTTGCATTGAGCATTGAAGCGAGTTTGCCGGAGGTAGTAGTTGTTCTGGCCAGCGATTCTATATGTGACGATCGTATTAGTTTTCATTTTGTGTCCTAAATTATACATTCGATAAATGTTATGACTAAATGCACGTCACTATTGAAAGTAAACAACAGCAATGTGCTCCTTCAAACGTAGATAATGAGACTTCAACTCACCTTTGCGCTCGGCCCTATGTGTGCGTGAGCTAAAGGACATATAGTTTTTATTTGTGTGACAGTAACGCGCCAGTCGTCTGCCGTTCAACACGTGTTTTTATCGCTTTGTGCTACGGGTACAGTCAGTAATAAAAATGTCTGGCTCATCACGGAGACAATGATTCACCTAAGCAGTAGTTGTGCTTTTTAATGCGTAGTATCACAATTATCAAAATAGTAAAACGCTAAATTCTAATTTAAATCAGCAATCGGTAACAGAAAAATACACAGTAAAATAGTATAAAAATTCTTCGTCTATCACCATATCATCCTAAACCCTATGGAAAATATTTAAAATTGTACAGAACATGACGGAAATAATGAAATTAATTGAAAGTTCATTATTTAGTATTTCTAGTGGTAAGGATACGGAATAATATATTCAATAAACATGCATTTACCTAATTGAGCTGTTGATTTATTTTAATTTTGAACAAATAAGATGTAAAAATATTTGACATAAGTAAAATAATTAATAGAATTCTCTTTTGTACTTGACTGTACCCCTTGACACGCACGCATAGTCACTGTCTATATTAATTTATACGAAATTTCACGAGCGGACAAACGTTAAAACGGCCATCATAGCGTGCCTCTACTTGTAGATTGTCAATAAAGTAACGGTTTGTACAATTATCTGGTGACATTATAATTATCATAAAATGTATTGGCTGTTTTTATTTTAAGCGGGACATCGTTCGGTATACTTTCGGATTCTGTCCCAACGTCGCTTATTTCTAGTTTACAGTAGCAATATCAATTGATATATACCAGTGAACCCTGATTTTCTGTACCTACTCGAGTAAACACCTATACACGGTGAAGTATAAACAAGCGATCTACGTCATCATAGATTTGTTTATACTTTCATGAACACAATTTATTATACGCGTGGGTTCTGTATGAATGGTTTATATAAAGGTCGAGCTCGAGGCTCGTTTGTTCGGTTTATTATTAGTTAATGATTAATTAGTCGGGGACTCGTCTCCGGTTCAATTATATACAGCATGTATTTCATGACGCTACTTAATGAGAGATGAAAGATAGAAAGTTTAATCATACTATACTGAATTTTGAATTTTGAATATTTTTTGTATTTACCTAAAAACATTCAAAAACAACAACGTAGTATAGAATTGAGGTTCTATCAGAGGACAGTCGCTTTTAATCATTAGGATTACGTTGGAATGCTTTGTTCGACAGTGTTACAAAGTATTTGCATAGATTATCCCTTCCCGGGTCTATCTAGACTCTTCCAAAATCAACCGGGAAATCGATTGTTTCGTTTTTTCTATGTTAAAATTTAATCTTAAAACATCTGAATTTCACTCGAAAGATTTACTACTTGTGTTGTCTTGCCATATATTATAATAAATTGAACGTTTATTTTTAAATACAATTTTTGTTATCAGAATCCCGATTCTGAAATTTCGGATCTGAATCTGGCAATACATAAAAGATAGAACGAAGTTGATAAGATTGGTAGAAAGTAAAAACCTAGGTGGAGTTAAATACAGGTAAAATAAGAGTTTCACGTCATAGTTCAGTAGTCGCTCTTAATGATCTTTCAAATTCAAAATGTGGGTCGTAGCTGATATTGACTAATTAATTAATTCTTTCGTTATCATTTTATATCGGACTGTTGGAACGAGAAGATTCAAAAGGAAATCAAAAGGTCGTTTAATGTTTTACCTCTAACCTGTTAAATTTAGACTTCAATCGTGATACATATATATTTTTAGCAGTCACAGTTATCGAAAACTACGGCTATTTTCATTCATACCTTTATCCGTATTCTGTACATACCTCCTACATTCCTTTAAACTATTTTTAGCGGACTGGTTGGTTGTTTTTTATCTATTGATTAGCGTAGTTTAGCGTTTGGTTACAATATCCCCTGATGCCCAAGTTGATAATACTCTATGCCTACTGGGGGAACTGGCACTCAAGTGCAACTGCCGGAACACACCTGTAATTGCTTGGCGATAGATTCTCAACTTGTGGGGAAAAAATAATGATTAGAAGAAGAATGATTTATTACAAAAGGACTTACCATCATACTACATACCACCACACTGCCATATTATCGTATACTACCATACCACAGTTGATTTCATCGCGATGTTTTTTTTTCCAAGAAAGCTTAGGCTCACTGCACGGATTCGAACTCAAGTAGATCAACGCGGTGTCCGTACACACTACCATTGAGCTTTCATTGTTTCAAAAATGTATGTTAATTAGATACAGTAAATTTAGGTCAGCTTGAACTCCCCTCGGTGTCCGCCCAGTTCTAACTGTTGCTATTTGCTCGTAAGTTTATTAGTTTTTGGATCTAAGACGTTTTATTAAATCAATAAACAGCATAAAAGAAAGTCGCTATCTGCTATTTTTCTGTATGTCCGCTTACTTCTTCTAAACCACGCATCAGATTTTTATAAATTTTCCACGTCATTTATAGATTTTTTACAGAAGGTTAGCATATTATAGAATAAATTCCAAATTGTTTCTGTATGGTAGAGAAAATTCGTCATTTTAATAAATACCGTATAAGATATCACGAATTCAAAATTACGCGTGACAAAAGAAATCACTTGCAGCGAAATGATTGGCCGGCACTCCGCACCGTACTTTTCGTAACAATGAAGTTATAAACATTTTATTAGTTATCAATACTAAACCGATTAACTTTAAATCATGCTTTTTAAAATACACCACTTTGTTAATTACACCCTTGCGAAGCTGGCCTGGTCGCTAGTATAGTATAACGTTTTTAATTTGATGTATATCTCGTTATTTCCAAACTTTCTAATTAAATACAACAGTGATAATAAAATGCTGCGTGCATACAAATATTGTTCTTATGACATACATTACATAATTAACCAAGTAAATCGTTTGATTTGAATAGAATATACGTTGAAATGTGTATTATATAAGATTTATAAGGAATACGTTTACTGATATGGCCGCCAGTCTGTTCAAATCAATTGCATTTTATTATTAAATAGGTAAACATTATTTGTGTGTGTACGAAATGCATAAAGCCCCTAAAAGTATATAAAAAATGTAAATCGTTTGATTAAAATAACATTTTGAGCAATTATCGATATCGCCATTTTTGTTTAGAGCGCACCAATACTCGCGCTAGTTACGATGCTAATGAACTTGCATGCGTTAAGGTAGTGTCTTTCGTCGAGGACTCCTAGACAATATAATGTTAGTCGATACAAAGTATCGAATGGTGATAAGTACAATTACTCAAAATTCGCGTAAATTTAATTCGAATTTAATAGTAACACTAGCTAGGGGGGCGACGAGACCACCTCGGTTGCCACCCGTTTGGATTTTTTTTAATACAAAGGTGGCAAACAAGCATACGGCCCGCCTGATCGTAAGCGGCTACCGTAGCCTATGGACGCTTGTAATACCATAGATATTACTAGCGCGTCGCCTACCTTGAATCACTCCACCCTAAAAAGCTCTGGAAATACCTTACTCTCAGCAGGAACACAACACTAGGTTTTTTGGCTCCAGTCGGTCTCTGCCCCAAGTAGTGAGAATACCTGACCGTGAAAATAATGGGTACTTACACTTATCATTACAATGTTTGCAAACATAGGGTGTCCTCGGTTTATTTGTGTACAATAATAAAATAAGTAAGTTTAGAGAAACCGCCAAAAAAACCTTCTGGAAGCTCAACGCACTTTACCTTTCCTGCTCTATGCGCTCCCAGAGATGCGATTTACCGCCACGGGTGCCACCTATTCTAGCCACGCCACTGGTAACACTAACTGATGAAGTGATGACAATGAACGAAGACAACATGAGAAAACTTGGTGTTTGAAAAATATTCGCATAGTACCACCGTGAAAATGGAAAATACATAATTACAAATTTATTGACGTATGAAATCGTCACAACGTCGTGGGTGAGGATTTTGCCCAATCGTGGGATCAATATCCGGCTTCTATTACACCGTTTATAATATGTCCATAACTGAGCATACAACCCTCCGGCTCTAGAGGTCAACGCTTGATATAAAATGTGTCCAATGTTTTATCAATAGCCGAAACTAGGTTGGCTGTCGTGGACGGACGATAAATAAGTTTGCAAAGCGGCCGCGGCCGGACCTCGATAATTGATTTGTAATTTACTCGAAAACCGGGCGGTGAATCGAATAATCCTCATTTTGTATGCACATTCACTTTCGCGGTTTCTAAACTATCGATGATTTTTTTCGCAATGCATTTGAATTCTAATGAACGTAATTTATAATAATAATCTGTATATTAATACGTGAAGCAAAAGTAAAATATCTGTTACTAATATATTAAATGAAATTAAATAATACTGCGAATCCTAAACCGACCAGTGCCATTGAACTTAAACCCCCCAAAATATTGACATTGTCACTCAATGAAAAGTGATTTAGATAATAGTCATTGTTTAGGTTCATGAATACTGCAAATGTCAAACAGAATATAGTCTATGATCAAAAAGTCGCTGGTCGAATTTCGAGCTTAGGGCGATCGCTAGTAATAATAAATTCGTTAACATTAATAACTTTGATTTGTTAAATTTATTCGTTTATTTTAAAATTTTACCTTAATGAGAGTATAAGCTTATAAATACGTTTTCGTTGACGATCAAACACAAGCAACACGCCCAGCCCCCATGGGAAACGTTTTAAACTGGCAGTATTTACAGAAGCCTAAATGTTTTATCGGTTTCACTGGAACAGTTCATAGGAAGACTAAAACGATAAATTATTTTTTGAGCTATCTTGAAAAAATATTTACTCTTACTTTCGGGAATACTTCGACCGAGCAGTTATCATCAGCTACCCCCCTGCGCGTACCTGGCTACGCCCATGGCTGCCTTTATATTATAT
This sequence comes from Saturnia japonica, assembly GCA_033032175.1. Lineage (NCBI taxonomy): Eukaryota > Metazoa > Arthropoda > Insecta > Lepidoptera > Saturniidae > Saturnia > Saturnia japonica. The sequence goes on along the minus strand of CM065307.1, from coordinate 22,050,850 downwards.
AGATATTAATAGGTATTTTTAAGTAATCAATGTCCATTTGATAAGGCATCACGGAAGATCTACGTAACAACGGACCGTAACAAAATGTCATAAAGGTGAGACAACCCGAAACACCTGATATACAAGCAATAATAATATCATTAGATACCCAATTCTTAAAAAAGGGTCAGAGGTCGGAGTGACGACTGATAAGGTCCTCGAAGATATTTTTGAAGTGAAACTTGTTTGGACGCGATGCGAGTATAATTATTTATTTTTAAGATCGACTTTATTGCAATGTTTTACAATTCAACGTTTTGCAACGAAACGTTTCTAAAGCAAAAGAGTAAAGAAAGTGGTTTCAAAATGTCTGATGAAAACCATGATTCGCAATAATTGGCGTCTAGGTCCTTATAGATTGACTTCATCTTATAGAACTAATTTTCAAGACCAAGACCACCGTCTCTTGTGAAGTAACTTGTTAAATCGGTGTACCAGAATGCCATTCATATTGGCTTGTTTATTAAATATATTTATTTTAGCTTTTACAATGTATATAAATTTATTTTCTCCTTTGCTTTATGTAGTGGTTTTATTATTTAGAATGTATGATAAGTTCAGGCATAGACCACAAATCAATTCGGTACAATCTGGTAAACGCTTTAAACGTATATTTTAAAGATATGATTTTTAGAAGGAAATTAAAACTTTAAATGAGTTAAATTATTCGAGATTAGATAATTGATCATTATCATGATGTTACCGAATCTCATAGACCGCACACGACTAGACGTGACTTCTCGGAATTGTTGTAAAGCATAACATATAAATATGTTATAATGAGATAGATGGATAGTTAATCAGAGTGGAATTAAAAAAAATGTTTATAACACAATCTCTCATAGCATCACAGTATAGTTACTTGATAAAGTTTTTATCATTGTACCTGTAACCTATATAATTTATCTCCTGGAGATGAGAGTATTTGGACAAACAGTCTACTTCACTGACTGGCCAATCTTTCCACCACGGCACTAAAATACAATAAGAAAAAAATCTGTCCCACTTCAAAATTGGGTATGTCCATAAATTATTTTGGATTGTGAGTAAACATATTAGATATTTTGCGCATAGGTTATTTAGATACGGGAGGTGTCCATTAATTCATGTCTAATAACAAGATGTCTGTAGAAAAAAAAAACATTTTCAACCATAATGGGTCCCACGCTTCCATAAGAATTATGATGACTAGTATTTGTGGTTTATGATTGTACTAAGTAAGGCATGGTGTGCGTGCGTAGCGGCGTCGCGTGCGCGCCTCCTGGCGGCGACGACGGTGAGTACGCGAGCTACTGCGCGAGCAAGCACGACGAGGAGATCTACCACGACCTCTGCTCGGTCAAGACCACGATCAGGGATTTCCCCGCACCGCCACGCTCCCTGCACACAGTATGCTTCTTATTTATAATTTTCATTTCGCTTGGTTTTTTTTTTTTGTTGTTGGCCGAGAAGAAATTGACCGTAAACATCAATTAGATATTAAATATTTGAACAAACGAGATTCCCACGGTGTCTTGAAAACAAAAATCACCTTGCTATATATACTTGGAAAGTAAAGTATAAGTACATAATTACATGCAAATCGTTCGAACTGTTTCTGAGAAATCAAATCAATAAAAATTTCTCAATTGAACACAATATTTTGAAAAACATGGCTTTGAACTAAAAGGTCACTAACAATAAGTCATATTTGAATTAAAATACTTTAAGCCATAATTTTTTTTTTACTAATACGTCCAAGAAACAGTACTGCCATTGCAAACAACGCTAAAATTCATTACTTATTTAATTATCATAATTATTTAAATTTTGCTACTCATTTTTAAGAGAACGTTGTGGTCACAAGGATTGATAAAGGGATGCATATAAGCATGTATGAAAAGAATGATGAATGTTGAAGAAGCAAAAGATGTATGCCAGGATCGTAGCAAGTGGAAGGACGTGGTCTCTGCCTACCCCGTTGTGAAAAAATCTTTATTTATGTATGTATGTAATTTTTAATACTAGAGCTGTCAACATAAATATACTTCAGTTTGTATGATCAAAAAGACGCTAAGACAATTTCATTATTTTATTTTATAATTATAATAACTATATTTGTTTTGCAAAATCCATCAAGTGTCAACATTGTGAAATGTTAATGCAATAATTAAAAAATAAGTCCATACTGTGTCAAAATTATAAATACCATTTTTATTTATGTAGAGAGAAAGTTTTTCCGCAAATTATAAATATAGTTCTACAGTATTAAACAAAATCGAAAGTGCACTGTGAAGAATTTCTAAATATTTCGTGCTCAAATGAATACAAGAGTTTGCTGTGAGTAAAAGTTTGTAGAGTAGACGACGCGGACGTGAATTTTTTATGGTGCAATTACTTCTCGGAGTACGGCTAACTTAACCGCTAGTTTTAATACTAATCGTCTATAGCGTTTGCTTTAGTAGTTTTGGCTTAGATCGGTCATGTTGTATAATATATTTCATTATTGTTTCTCTGACGTGTTTGTTTAGAGTTATAGTTTGGATTCAATGAGTAAATTTGTTTTGTACCAATAATTTTCTTTCAACCAAGTATATTTTAATTAAAGAATTGTATTTAAATTATATATTTTTATAATAAGTTTGACAGTCGCGGATCTAGCGGTTTAAGTCTGGAGGGGATCATACATTAGAGTGTCTCGAAGATTCAACATCAAATACATAAAAAAGAAATATAATTGTCTATGATAATCGAAAACCATATTTATTTTTGTCATGACTTATATTGCCCCCTCCCTTGGATCCGCGCCTGAATTTTGATTACACCGAATGTGTTTACAGTAGTGGATAAAACTGTATACATATATTCATACGAAAATAAAATTATATACAAATATGTATAAAAATATTTTTTTGGATAAAGGTTTTCGATTACCTATCACATTTCACTCGATCAAGCGTTTTCATATAAAACATATTATATTGAAACATAATTAGGAGGAGTCCATTAATTACGTGAGCTCAAAATGCGGGTGAAGGGGTTCAGCAAAATACCACTAAATTTCTCTTCAAACTTTGATAATATATATTGTTATAATATAATATTTTGTTTAATAAGTATTGTATCTGCGCGGGATTCCCAAAGAAAACATCAGTATTAACGCTTAGGTATTTCATGGCATGAAGCAAAACACATTAACATATCAAATAAATTATTTAAAATCTGTAGGGTAAATTTCACGTGAGGGAGAGGGGTAGTCTAACGATTCTCACTAATAAAATAATAAGAAACAGCTCATTTAATTAATGGATATCCCCTTATGTATAAACATTGAATTTTTTGTTTGCTGATAAATTAAACTGAGTTTTTAATGTTAGTTTCTGAACGAATACAATAAAATAAAAAATATTTATTTATGAAGTTACAATTTAGAAGTATTTGTATAATGGTTTAACTTCATATACGAGGCTTAATTCAATATAAACTTTGATTATATTTAAATTAAATACATATTACAGCTAGCGACATCGTCGCACAGTCTCGAGAAGAGAGATTATGTTATTAGGGAGCTCGTCGACACAGAGTGCAATTATGTCGATGTTTTAAGTAAAATAATCAAGCACTTCATGAGGCCGCTCATGCCGTTTCTGAAGCCTCAGGATCTGCAGGTCATATTCTTCGGTGTCAAGGTAAGAATCATGTTTCGTTAATTTCATAACATAACTTACACAACTCCGCTAAAAAAAGTAAAGGTAGTGAAAAATATATATTTTTTTCTTTTACTCCTTCAAATAGCGTAGCGTAAGCCTTTGCCAGTGTCAATATATTCTTTTATTTAATTAATAGTTCGTATTCAATTCGATATTGTTCTTTTGCTGTAGTGTAAACCTTCTAAAAATTCGTAAACTTTTGTGCTAGTATATTAGACGTGATCATATAGTAAAATGGTAGTCACGTTATATTAGAACTTTCTAGAGAGGATTTTAAATAATTCGAAAATCACATTATCTGCTATAATTTCAAGTTTACTTGACTTGTGCACAATAAACAAACCCTTGAAACAACCCCTTAAAAATTACAGAATATATATAAAGAAATAACGTAAGAAAATTTGCAGATCTATGTGATTCAAATAAGGTTTTCTTAGGTAGTTTTTTTTTTGTAACACGGTTAAGTTGTGAGTCTGATAGTATATATGGCATAATCCAAAAATAACGGCGACCACCGAAAGATCACTGTTATCGGCCAACAAGCCTCTCGGCAGTAGTGGTCGCGACCCTGTAATATACAGATGCCTACCACCCCGCTTTATTACTAGATATACACCGGCTGATCCCGGAACGTGAATCGACGAAGCGTGCTACTATAGCGTATGCTACACCTGGTGTATGATGGTCACAACCCAGTAAGGTACAAATGCCTACCACTCCGCTTGATTACTAGATATACACCAGCTGATCCCGGAACGCGACACGACTAAGCGTACTACTATGGCGGTTGTTACACCTGGTGTATATTGGTCGCGGCTCAGTCAGGTACAGATGCCTACTACCCTGCTTGATTACTAGATATACACCAGCTGATCCCGGAACGCGACACGACTAGGCGTGCTACTATGGCGGTTGTTACACCTGGTGCATGATGGCGCGGCTAAATCAGGTACAGATGCCTACCACCCCGCTTGTTTACTAGATAAACACCGGCTGATCCCGGAACGCGACACGACTAAGCGTGCTACTATAGCGGTTTTTACACCTGGTGTATATTGGTCGCGGCTCAGTCAGGTACAGATGCCTACTACCCTGCTTGTTTACTAGATATACACCGGCTGATCCCGGAACGCGACACAACTAAGCGTGCTACTATGGCGGTTTTTACACCTGGTGTATATTGGTCGCGGCTCAGTCAGGTACAGATGCCTACTACCCTGCTTGATTACTAGATATACACCGACTGATCCTGGAACGCGACACGGCTAAGCGTACTACTATGGCAGTTGTTCCACTTGGTGTATGGTGGTCGCGATCCAATCATCAATTGCCATATTCCTACCGTTCATTATAACCACATAAACTGACTTATTATCACAGGAACTCCACGAAATCCACTCTGGTATGCTCCGGCAGTTGAAACTGGCGACGGAGGCGTGCGTGCCAGGTAGTGGGGCGCCTCGGCTCGCGGACGTGTTTCTCACGTGGAGGGAGCGGCTACTCTTGTATGGCGACTACTGCTCGAACCTGACTCACGCCCAGGAGACGCTCAAAACACTCGAAGCCAGGGACAGCATATTTAATAAACAACTGGCTGTGAGTATTATTGCCGTTACGAGTTTTGACCACAACCTCGACTTCTTCTTCTTCTTCTTCGACACCACAGAAAGTACTTTCCAGTGTCAATGTATTTAAGCCATCGTAGTTCGTAGTATTTTCTAATAAACAAAGTGGGTCCAACAAGATGGTGGCGCCCTTGTTAGAACTATCATAGGAAGTTTTTATGTTATCTCAAAATGCATGTTTCCAGTTTACATTTATAATCCCCTTCGCGTACGCACTAGAACCAAACTATATCACGAAATTGCCACCAATATTACACAATATAGGGTCAAGTTATCCAAGTTAATGAATTAAAAGAAAATCCAGAACATGGCAGTTTAAAATCTCGCCAAAAACTCAACATAGACTTGTACAAGACGGTATGTCAGCATGCACCGCCCACTTTGCATGTAAATAATATTATAGCGCCCTCCGAAAATCGAGTTCTTTACCAAAAACTTTTTAAAAGTTGATTGATAATTTTTCTCCGAGTTATCGACGGGAACCTTCTATAGAAATGCTAATTATTCCGACTTGTCGAGTGCTCAGATTTCGAGTAGTGGTGGTAATAGGGTTTGAAGGGAAGCGAATAAGGATTCCATTCGAGTTATAGAATGTTCGACTTAACGAGTTTATCATGTGGATTTCCGTTGCAGAAATCACAAAAGGAACACAGCGACGGACGGATACAGCTCCGTGACATATTGTCAGTGCCAATGCAAAGGGTGCTCAAATATCACTTGCTGCTTGACAAACTCGTGCAGGAGACACAGCCGGTAGGTCCACCTTGTTTGTAAACCCAACTTGCTGTGGTAACAAAGAGGTAATAGAGGTCAACTATCTAAGATAAATAAAAAGGAAACAAAAATACTTGACTAAAAAATATGTTTTTCTATTTTTTCTCTTTATTTGATTCCCAGACCTCATACTTAAATATTATATAGCCTATGACATTCCCACAATTGAGGCGAATCTAACGACACCTCATATGCTAAAATCCATCAAGCTGTTTAGGCTATAGAGCGTGCGAAAATTTTTATATACATATGCTCGAAAAAGATAACCCTTATTGTTCACTAATTGGAACTTACTGATAGACATCTCACATCTTAAACCAGTTGATCGAGAAGCATTAAATTTTTTACAAGAATTCCTTAAATAACTTAGGTGAGTACAAGAAAGGGTTTTTGAAGATTCATCCTTCATTATCGAATGGATAAAAGTTACTGATGAAGGAGGTAAAAGTTACTGAGGTGTTGTGGATGCGAAACCCCAGCGGCTAGTATTATAATATATGTTGGTGAAATACTCATATAAAAATTATTATGGGATAATATTGTATTATAGAATCATGAAGAGTTTCGAGGATTGGAGCGAGCGAAAGAGGCTATGGTTGACGTCGCACAGTACATCAACGAGGTGAAGCGAGACAGCGAGGTGCTTGCATTGCTGGCCAATGTGCAGGTTCGTATTCCATATAATTTACATATCATATTCCCATATCTTTTTCTGTATCTTTTTTTTATAGGATGAGGACTGAATGTTGAGTATAAGCTACTTAGGCATATAGATTGCTTCTTGGTGACTAATTCTGTACTTATTATGATGGCTCAGACGTCGATCAACGCACGTTCCAGTCCCACAATGAACCTCCGGTTTCAGTGAAGATAAATATCGTAATGAAACTATAGTATTGTGTTAGGGTGTTTTTTAATGACCGCCAGACTATCTACCACCCTCAAGTGCAAAATCTGTCGTTAAGCACCATTTGTTTTCCGGCAGTTGCACTCGAGTGTCAGTCTCTTCTAAGCTTAGATCTTTACTATTTAAGGCACTTGAGATAATGAGGAATTCTGGTCAATCGCTAAAACTATAAAAAAATTTAAGCGACATCGGCTAACAGTCGAGAGAAAGAGAGAGAGATACCGAATGTCCTTTGAGTGGACAGTAACAGTGAGAAAAAAGTTCATATTATTTTCGATCGATATGTTTGTTGTCGAAAGATGGTGACCGTTCATCGGGTTGTTCCATTGTTTTATAGTGTATTTTTTTTAAATCTCTTGATGTTAAAACTTGCTTGTTTTCGTTGAGAACGAAAGAGAACAACCAGTGGATGGTAAGATCTAAATTTCATGTCGGCTAGAAACAATTTTTGAGGCCCGTTATGAGTGACTTCTAATATTTCCTTGCTACTTCTGCTTTATAAAACCTACGAGGCGCGAAGCCCCTTGGAATGCGAGGCCACAGGCTGGATCACCGCCTATCTACGCCTTCCCCTTTTCTGAAAATATTATGTAATGTAGTATCGATTAAAATTATCGATATGTTTTGTATAAAATAAGGTCACAGTTCGGTACAACCCTAACTGCCCCCGACCCGTCTCTTGTTCGGCCAAGGAGGAAGAAGAAGGCGAGTGAATCACCCCCTACTACTGCTCGCTCGTTTACGCTGGAAAGTGCTGCTCAGAGGATCATTGTCGCGAGCCTTTTGCACGGTTCCCGTTTGCGACATAAAACCCTCGTAGAAGGAGAACATCGCCTACCCCCTCACTGTTCAGCAAGGCGCTACCCACACTCGATAATGAGAAGTCCCCTCCTACCTCCATCACGCAGCACACTCCGAGAGAGAGAAACTAACTGAATCACGTTCTTCTTGCTATTGTTTTGATTATATACATTACTAGCTGACCCTCGCAACTTCGTCTGTGTCATATAAAGAGAGAGAGAGAGAGAGAGAGTGGGTCTTAGGCACTGTATTAAAGGTACCGCCTGCATCCCACAATATTCTGCATAATAAAATTGCGCTCGCTATACTTGATCATTATTTTGCTGCAGAGTTATTTTAAAACTACGATGTCTCCTAAGATATTCATTTAAATCAATTACTGTAAAGGGCAATTTTCTTCAAAATTAAATACTTGTGATGAATAACGTATTTATTTCGATAATGATAATACTCTAATACCATGTATTCACCTTCGCAAATAATTCATTATTTTAGATCAAATTTTATTACCATGAAAAAGATTATATTGAGTAAACATTAAAAGATAGCCGTATGCTGTTCTGGACTTTTTTAGAACTTTTTAAGAGAAACAATTTCGTCGCAAACGATTGTTGCGTAACTTTAACCATTCACGCAGCGCAAGCAGTGGAAGCTCTCAAAAGGAATAAATTTCCCCCGTTTTTGCAACATTTTTCATGGATGCTCCGCTCCTATTGGTCGTAGCGTGATTTTATATAGCCTATAGCCTACCTCGATAAATGGGCTATCCAACACTAAAATATTTTTTTCCATTCGTACCAGTAGTTCCTGGGATTAGCGCGTTCAACCAAGCAAACACATTCTTCAGTTTTATAATATTAGTATAGATATACATTTAATTATTAATCAGCCACAAATTCTTTGTTTGTGGATCGAATTTGATGATTCTTTTTTTGTTAGATAGAGGATGCCTCATAATTTTATTGGTATTGGACCTTCAACTTCGAGGATACACAAGGGAAATCTTCAAATTCATTCTTTTTTGTTAAAAATTGTCTCGTTAAATATCTTTTCACATACGTTACTGAATAAACGATTTTAATGATTATTTCTGTATAGCGTAATTTGCTGAATGCGTTAATAAAACTGAAACAGGAGAGTATAATAGGCTGGGAGGGCGGAGCTCTGGGCGCGGGCGGTGCGGGTCTCGCTGCGTACGGACGGCTGCTGCTTGACGGCGAACTCAAGGTGAAAGCTCACGAGGACCAGAAAGTGAGGGCCAGATATGTCTTCGTCTTCGATAAACTCATGCTGCTTTGCAAGCCTGCTAAGGTCAGTCTTAATTAAGGATTTACGGTCATTTTTAATGTGAAAAATCGAATGCCGCGGGTTAGGTCCCGTCGCTTCTCTCTCACCGCGCTGAGCTCGTATATAGTTGTTCCATCATACGAATTCTGGATTGGCACTCAAACGTAGAAACCGGAAAACAGCTATAGGTGCATGGTGACAGACTTCCAACTTAAGGGTGGTAGCTAGCTAGAGGCAGGGATTTAGAAAATGCCCTACCATCTATGGTTTCATCAGCAATATTTTCCTTCACTAAAAGCTCCGAGCCAGAGATTCGAACTCACCTCGATCGACACGGTGTCATCATCAAACAGACACTTCAATATTATTAATTGTATAGATGTTACAGGATAATCAGTACTCGTACCGTCTGGGAGTCCGCCTGGCGGAGTACCGTGTCGAGGAGGGCTGCACTCGTCGTACTCTGAAGAGCGATGCGCGCTGGTCCTCGCACTTCTACCTCGTGCGGCGAGCGAAGAACGTGACGTTCACGCTGTACGCACGCACCGACGACTGCAAACGTAAATGGGTCAACACAATACGAGATGCCATGTAAGTATACTACTATACTTTGTTCATAATAAGAAGCTCTGTATGAAGTGTCATTAGAACGTAAATTGTTAGGACATGCACATTAGAACATTGTGTTTTTTATTTACTACCTGCAGTGTGTTACTTTCTATGCTACTTAAAAATAGAGTAGACAAAAATAATAAAACAATCACACAATGCGGCGTTACTAAAACCTTGATCCCGGATTCAATCGCGGATCGCGACACGCCAAAGTTTGCGGCTATGGTGGTGGTTTATGGTAGTCGCAAGCCACTCAGATACAATTTTCGGTTCCTACTACTCACCGGATGACCACTTTATTATGGAATAGTAATATTGGGGTGACATTGTCACATTTGTGTCTGATCGCATTGCAACCACCATACATATATGAAACCTGCTCATGTAATGTTTTACTATCTAATTAAATTATATTTAGTTATATATGAAGGTGCCATTAATTACAAAAAGTAAAAAAAATTAAGAGCAATTTTTAACAGAAAGCTGTTCTATTTGTCATGGTAAAAGTGTTGCACGAAACATTTTAGGTATAAGTTGTAATTTCTTAACGGTTCTTTTCGATGACTGGGATGGGTTCGAACCGGTGGTAGTGTTTAGACATGCATATATGTCTTCCTGTGACCTCGTTTTGATTAAAGTGTTTTCTATTTTTTTTTCTAGAGACAACTTAGAACCGCCCGGCTGTAGAAGCACGAATCACAAGTTCGTCCTGCACACTTTCGAAAAGCCCGCCACGTGTCACCACTGTAGTAAATTTCTTAAAGGAAGAATATTTCAGGTTCGTAAGAAAATAATAACGGATCTTCTAATTATTTGTTTAATAACAATAATTTAAAATCAAAATTAAGATGTTCGCTATCACCTATTGACTGTATCTCATAGTGCTAAACCCATCGCAGTGGACTCTCTTTTTATGGTTTGTTGCGTTTCGGGATCACCTAGCGATAGAGACGAACGGCGTTGGATTATCGATCGAGGAAAAAAAAAATAGAAAAAAAAAATTGTTTTATTAGTCAAGAGTTTTTGTTACCTTTTTAATAATTTAGCTTGTTTGATTGTACTTTACTTACCGCCAGACATAGTGCCGTACTAGCAAAAAAAAAAGTTATGAGATGCAATTTTTCTGTCATGGTTGTTTTGCAGGGATACCTGTGCTCAGTGTGCAATGCGTGTGCGCACAAAGAGTGCATAGCGGCGTCGGGGCGATGCGGCGGTGGGCTCACCCCCGCGCCGCCCCTACCCCCGCATCACCATCAACCCGATATGGCGCTACACTACTACATGTGGTCAGTATTACCTTACGATATATTCGTCGCAACTACGGTTGCCATCAACTAATTTGTTGAGAACGGATAACAATTTGAAAATCCGCAGATATTCGGGTGGACTCGAAGTTTTCTCCAGATCTTAAGAAATGGTTTTTTAACAGAAATAAAATAGTCATCTATATTTTTTATTTATTTCTTTCTTAATTAATTAATCAGATTTTCGCCGGAAGTAAAAATTGTTCTGGTTTTAACCAGATAGTTTTAAAGTCTCCTTCCGGACGATTGCGAAATCATCCGGAGAAACATGAGCGGATGGCAGCTCTAACCTTGACGCAATGCTAGTAAGCTCTACTTTTGAGCAAAGAGGTTGTGGGTTCGATCACCGCGATTGATTCACATTTCTGTGATGAGTATAATAATTATTAGCTGTGTGTCTGGATGTTTAATATATTCTTAGATGTTCATATCCGGCTATGAATATAATATCCACGGGCAATTAAACAATGTGAACGGTTCGACGATTCAAACGGCATTGTTTTACTTTTTTTCTAAATGACTATACTGTTAGCCTGAGGGGCCCTAAAAACCAGAGCCTCTGACGACTTTTACAAGTTGACAGAGGCTTGGAGGCGAACGGTTAAGGCACTCAGTCTCAAAACACTGTCTTACTTCGAATATTCGTTGTATTTAAATGAATATCCCGAACAAAGCCAAACACGACATTCAAACATGTCCGAACACGTTTGAAAACATTTTTTGATTACAATTTACTTTTTTTTAACGGTAGTTTGGTTATTTTTGATCGTAGAGAAAGCTTTCCACTAATTAAATTTATACACTAAATTCTCCCGCGACTTCGTACGCGTTGATTACAATATGAAATTGAATAATAATGTAAAATAGCCTATAAGACGCCGAGGGATAATGTGACTTTCAATTAGTGAAATGATTTTTAGAATGGAACAGTACTTCTAGAGATTAAAACCTACAAATATACTAATAAACTTTCTGCTTAGTTACCATATGTATAAGTTACACTAAGTATGGAATTAAATGGCCGCGTGGGGAACTGTGTCTCCATATTAAAAATAAATAAATAAACTAAAATTCCAATCTACTTCCTTTTCTTATTTAGAGTACTTCTCTATCTACTGTCCATTGTCAGTCAACTTCTTTGCTCAGGGTTTATCTACAACTATCTATACTAAAGAGTTAAAGCTTGTGAGTTTGTATGTTGGGGGTAATCTCTGGAAGTAGAGATCCGATTCTTTAATTAATAGAAAGTTACATTAACGAAAGGTGGTATGTTGGATAGGTATGTGGGTGAAATGGGCCGCGAGACGGCGACGGCGCGGCTCGAGCGGCGCGTCGACGGTACGTTCCTGCTGCGCGTGCGCCCCTACCCCCACCAGCCGGCCTCCGCGCCCGCGCACCCTCCCAACGACACCAGATACGCGCTCTCGCTCAAGTAACTAACCATCCACCGTTTAAAAATTATCACGCATAGCATGCGTTTCTAATGAGAAGATAATTGTCAAACAGCCATCTTAATTAACAAAATGCAAAGGTTTATTTTTTATCGAAATTAATAACTTTAATTTCAATTATCATCACTAGATGTAAATTATACAGTGGATGTAATATTTAAATTGATCATTGAGGGGAACTCTGAAAGTGTAAGAGATAGAGAAATATGTTCTAAAGAACCATGACATCGATTTTAAAGATAAGAAAACTGCATTTTCGAAAAAACTTATTTATTAGGTTCGATTCCCGACTCCTGTATAAGTTTTTTTTTAAATCTAATATTGTCGTTTTACTTATCTTTAAAACTCTGTCATAGTTCTTTAGCACATATTTCTCTACCTTTTACAGTTTCTGTCTGTGTCTGTTTGTTCAGTTTTTACAGTACAAATATGTTTCGACGTGAACAATTTCTCCCACAGGACAGACAACACGGTGAAACACATGCGAGTGTGCAGGAAACCGATAGACCAAGTGCCGCACTATTTCCTCTCCGAGTCGCGTTTCTTCAGAAGTATAGTTGAACTTGTATCATATTACGAGAAGACCAGTCTCTGCGAGAACTTTGAAGGGTAAATATAAATATATTATTAGCCTAATCTAAATAATATAATAAAGGGTTCTTTCTCCGGCCTTCTAAAAATACCCTCATGAATTGTAATAAATATGAGCAAATTAAAAGTAAAAGTCAAACCAGATAAGGAGAGTTATGGTTATGTATATTTCTATGGCACGGTCTATTGCCCAAACGGCTTTATGGATTTTAGCATACGAGGTGTCGTTAGATTTTTCATAATTGTGGGAATGGCAGGCTATATATTATTTAATTACTACGTCTGGGAATCAAATAAAAAGGAAACATAGAAAAAAAAATTTAGTCGTGTTTTTCTTGCAGTCGGTTTTTTTGTTCCCTTTTTAATAATTTAGCTTGTGTTATTATTTTCATATCAACACTGTTGGCAACGGACCTTCACTACATACTGAAATAAATTTGATAGACCCTAATTGGGATCGATTTTGCATGACCAATTTGTTTAAAAGGCCACAATGATTGCCAGACGAATTCAAACTATGAATATACCTCTAAATATATTCAATGAAAAATATTATATATGGTTTATGTTTACTATTGTTAAGACTTAACTCGAATCTCCGATGGCCGTTCCGGCGCGTCGTGGCGACAGTCATACACGACTTCAGGCCACTGGAGTCTTCACAGTTAGCTCTCAGGCCTGGCGCCAAGGTGCTGATTCTCAGTAAAGAGGGCGATAGCCGGGGTTGGTGGAAAGGAAGAATGTTAGAAAAGGTAAAAAAAAAATGTAGTGACTTGATAGTGTTGGAATATATTATCTGTGCATTTAAAGTTTCGCATCTTCCTTTATAACAAGCTTTATAATGTATCATATATTCTGTGTTCTCTACTCTGTAAAACATTGGTTTCGGTTTTTTTACGATATTTTTTTATATGATACTGTTAGCCATAAGGGCTCTGGAGCCTTAGACGGCTTTTACAGCTACACCGTGGCTTGGGGACGAGCGCTTAAAGGACTCAACTAGGAAAGCGTGGTAACCTGCTCAAGGGTGCCAAAGTGGCCTAACCTCAGCTTGGACTGTTGCCGTAGTTGAAAGTTTGAAATTCGAACTAAACTAACATATACATATAAACATGTTCCTGCCTTTAGTGATCTGTCAATGTGGGAGTAAGGATGGTGGTTTTGCTACATCAGAAATACTATCATACCTTAATAATATCGTACAGGACGACCATCGAACTGGATACTTCCCGAAAGAGTGCGTGCGCGAGGAACCAGAGTGCATCGGCGCACTCGACTGATGTCAGCTCTGTCTCGCCGAACGCGAGCTGCATTACTGCGCGCCGCCTGCACCGCCTGCACCGCGCCCACCACCACTTCCACCACACCACCAGCCAGACCACGATGACGCGGATCTCGTGTAAGCGACCTCACTCTTAGTGTTGCTAAAGCTGTAAAATATCGGTTTTTCGAACAATCGATAGAAAGTGATGGTTTTTGATAATACAATCGATTGATTAACGATTGTTTTTGGTACGGAATATATGTCAGGCTGTCATCGAAAATTACAGCGGAAAACAAAATTTCATGAAGTGTTCCAAAACTAGTGTACGTTCATAATTTGACGAGCTAAAAACATCATTCGCGGAAATCCTTGTTTTCCCAAAAATACAATTGATTGTTTGATAGTCCTAATGACTATCGATTATGGATTATTAATCGAAGTTGTAGCAATACTACTCACTCTCATATCTGACCAATAGCTAAACTTTATTTTGTCTCTCTTTAGCGGAAAGTAAGCTCAATATCGATAACAAGGAAATAAATAAAAATGACGGCAGCTTTGTTTCGACCAAAATATTTATACAGAAATACTCAGTGTACTTGTTTATAGAATTACATGGATGGATTACTTCAACGAAGTTAGTAAAAAGGAAAAAAAAATAGTGGTCTTTTTTCGATAATATCTTAGAACTCAATAGAGTTGCGAATTTATATTTGGCTATTTAATTACAACTAAATCGATGCAAGTTCTGAGAGAATTTGTGCAGTTCAATATGGTAAAGAATTGTACATAAAGAGTTTAACTTTAGACACTGTTTGTATCAAATTATATTATCGATAAACTTTACACATAGATAAATATAGTATTGGAATTTTTATTTTAAATTCAATACGGATTTTAATCGGAATCAATGCAAAGATGAATTGTAAATATATAATGCAATTAGACAGTTTTTTTATTATTTAGGTCATTTTAATTTGAAAATCGCTTGTGTGTTCTGTAAGTTATATAGTATGATCCAATGAGTTTGAAGTCACGATTTTGATATATGATTTAGATTATAATTAGAGTCGCATTTAAAAGTTTATGCATTATGTTCAATATTATTTAAAAGTGAAATAATTTCGTAGCCCAGTGACAACGGATCGCAATGGTGCATTTTAATTATTAAACATGTTTGTAAATAGATTAGTTGTGTAAGATATATTTGACAATTGCAAATGTGCCGATATTGCGAGCTCAATAATGTTCGTCATGTGTACGTTTTAGTTTAAAAATATATATATAATTATAAATATTATGATACTGAGATTTTAGAATAAGGAAAGCGTGAATTGTTGGACGTCTAGTGGTAAGTTGGGAGTTTCGATTCATGCGTAAGCAGTGATGACGTCAGCGTAAGCACGTTTTTAGAGAAAATGCTTACGATCATAGAACTAATTAGAAACCACTTGCATTTGTTTAAAACGTTATATTCAAAATGACAAATTAATATGTCTATAATAACTATTTAAACTTTTCACTAGACCCATAAATATTTATTAAAACGATCCAAATAATTTAACTACTTATAATTAAGTAGTAAAATTATAAATAGATTAATGATTGATGTTTACTATTGTGAACTCATGTGTAATTTGTTGTCTACGACTTGGAAATAGAACGCCACCTTGCGTCGAAATTCGAAACTGAATTTCTAGTGATTGACGCTAGATGGCGTCAATATTTATTCTCACTATTTTAGCGAGAAACGTATTTAAGTGTAATTGTATAGTTATGGGGTCACTTCTGAAAATGCTACGTTAGTCAAATGAAATATCAGTCAGCTAGGGATGATCGATTTTAGAAAGACATTGATGTCGAATAAATATATTTCCTAACATCGATGGTTTGGTGCTACACCTATAGTTTACGACCTTTCTTTTTAGGAAAACTTGTTTATTTCTGTTTATATTTTTGCTTACGTACGTACCTTCGAACTCCGTTCTACAACACTTAAAGTGGGAAATATCGATTATCGATGTTTTCATACTCAATACCAATGTTTCGATAATATTGATCATCCCCACAGTCAGCTTTCTTCTTTACACATGCTATTAGTGTATAAAAACTGGTATAAAATATGTATATCTTTATACATAATATCATACATGTCTTTAAAAATATACTTTTATTAAAATAATTTTAATAAATCACTTTCAGAATTAGCCTCGATTATAAATAAATATACTATGAAAGATATAAAATGTAAAAACATTTTAAAAGTAAACTATGTTTAATGTTGTTAAGTGTCTCAAAATATATTCATTATCGACTTTAAAAAAAAAATAACAACCAATGTTATATCACGATGTTCTTACATTATACATATACGGTTTCGTACATAAACTATCGATATCGATAGATTTGTATGAAATCGATGTTGAACAAAATTGAAAAAAAAAAAAACGTAAAACCGATTGCTAATATTTTAAGATAGTACAATTTCAACCACAGTATCATAACACCATTTCTAATTAATTGTAATGCTTTTAGTCCTAATTCATATACTATGACGTCTAAAGCAAAGCAATAAAAAAATTCTTTATCTTTATTAGGTAACATTTTAATTGACACTCCTCTCTTATTGATTATATGGTCTCCTGCATAATAAATGATCTACGTTCTACATCTTTTAAAAAGCACCACGAGGTTAATTGCAGGCTGTTTATCTTCGCTCATTCTATAAATAATATTAACGTTAATTTTCTGGTCTTTTCACAGTAGGTTTTAATTTAAAAAAATGTTAGTTCTAAATATTATCTTTGGTTTTTATAATTTCATAATTTTAAACGAGAAATTTCATTTTACTTCACCTGTTGACTTGTCTAGTTCATGATTTATTGGGAAAATGTACGTCACGTAATGTAAGAACATCGTTCTTTTCTGCCCTCTTCAAGACTCTTATATAATGTCACTTGAGTGTTTTGATGGTGCGTAAAAAATGCTTTAATATTAGCATACGTGTTAGGTATAGCGTTATTTAGAAAATTATTAAAACCTTTCTTAAATTCTCTATTTCTCCCAGTAATACGCAAAATATATCTTCATCATTACTATACTTGGTTCATCTTAAGAAGGTTTGCTTGACGTATGTTAAATCTTTATTTGTCATTTGCATAACGTAAATTGGAATTCGATTTACCGATTATCTAATTTTTTTTGAGCCAACTATCTACAATACGACTATGCTTTAATACTATTTAAGGGTGTGTAATATCGTAATCTGGAACATTTTAATTATTAAATGGCTGTCGCGAAACAACAAGATTAATTCTTCCAGACAATATTCTCCTTGGTTGCGTATCGCTGCAGTAAAAATGAATATTTTTATTTGACATTAAAAAGATTTGAAATTAAACGTACGACGGCGTTCTGTTACATCCATACTTTACTCCCTGCATTTGCTGTTTCAGCGATATATCATTTCCACATTTTTAAAATGCTAAATTGCATTTTTCCATTACCTTTGTTATATCTATTTCATTAAGTTCAGTTAGTTTCCAGTCTTCGCGAAGTGGTGACGAGTTCCCCGTAAACAAAACCCTAGAACCCGCACAGCACTTAATTTGTAAATTTTAATTCAGACAATTAAATTATTAGTGTTGTGTATTTTTCTTAAAAAAGCCTACCGCTGTGGTCTGAAAACAGTTTCGACTAATTCGATTAATTTTCGATTCGTACGATTTATATTTGATTCCTTAGTTTTATTATTTTTATATAATCTAGTTTTAAGTAATAAAAAAAAGTAATGCGGTACGTAGTAATTTGGAAAAATACGAAAACACGTCGTTTAGGATTTTGTCGGGAAAAATAATTTATCACTATCAAAATATTTTTATAATGATAATAATTTATAGTCACAAGTTCTTATTTTTAGGTTATGAGATAATTTACACGACTTAACAATTTACGTTCTATGGTTATTATGTCATGCAAGCCTTCTTAGGATGAACATAGTATGGTAACACTACTTCAATGCACATTTATAATACTTACCTCATTAATAATTCCAGGAGATTTATATACATTCCATTGCGTCATGTATTTTTCTATTTGATGGAATCACATGATAGGCCGAGTTATGATAAGGATTTTTAAAGAAAGCTCTTGTTACCCAATTGTGTCATAGTAAATATTAATTAGGTTTATATTATTATTAAAACATTTCATATACTTTAAAAGATTGGTTGACTTGTTTAAAAATTCAGAAACCTAAAGTTGTGATATATTTACACTCTACGGTCTCGAATAATGTAATAACCGTATGTATTGATTTGATGGTTTATTGATAAATTCAAGGTAAAATTAATTAAAAAAATTACAATAATCTATATTATCTGTATAAACTATATTTATCTATTTATTATCTATCTATATTTCATGAATTATTAAAAAAAAAACTCTTGTTGATGCAAAAATTAAACATTTTCATTATTCAAATCATAAACAAAGAAATAAACTTTCAAAAGCTACAAATTCATTCTTTCTTTCAATTTAATCATTTATAACCATTAAAAAAACTTTAAAATACAAGTGAAAGCATTCAAAACATTTGTTTTTTTAAATATTCTATTCAGTAAGAAATATTTATTACGTTCATATGAATTACAGTATCATTATCAATTACATATCATTAACATAAATAACATTATTCTTATATTTCCATGATACTTATATATTTTTGCTAATAGAAAAATACTATTGATAAATAGAATGGAACATAAACAATACCACGCATTTTCATCTATGTCACAAATATTAAATAGAAACAGTATTTAGTAGAGAACGTCTCTCTTTTTCCAGTTCGTAATTAGGAATCCGTTCTTCGTATTTAACTTAGGATCTGTACCAGTCATTGTAAATAATGTTAACTTAACTTCTGCTGTGGACTCACTCGATAACTTGTTTCTATAATATAGTATAATAATATAAATGTTACCCTTCCGCTGTCTATACATAACTTATGTAACATAAGTTTAGGTAAATGAATCAAGTTAATTCTGTATTTAAATGTATAATAATTTGGAAGTGATTACGTTATATACTTACTTAGAGGATCTATAATAACTAGCTGTCGCCCAATGATCAAATACCACCAGCGACTTTTTAATCATAGATTATTTTCTGTTTGACATTTGCAGAATGAACCTAAACAATGAGTATAATATCACTTGCTATCACTTTTCATTGAGTGACAATGTCAATATTTTGTGGGGTCTAAGTTCAATGGCACTGGTCGGGTTAGGATTCACAGTATTAATTAATTTAATTTAATATATTAGTAACAGGTATTATAGATAAATTTTACCTTTTTTCACTTCCTCTCCATAGAAACTTTAACCATGCCAAATATAAAAGTCTTCCGTGCGCGCAATACGCTTAAAAAGGAGTATAAAGTTTTTGCTTCACGTATTAATATAATGATAATGTTTTTTCCTAGTATCAAATAACGCGCAAACTTCATGGCGTTAATTATTATATATTATGATACAATAAAATAATTACATTTACCACTGGGTATATAAATAATTTAAATTGGTATTTATATTTTATGCAAAATTTATTTGCAATCATAAAACTTTCATTTTCAGTTTTCACCAACCTGATAATTATGAAAAATTAACTAAATAATGTGAGTTTTTTGAAAATAACGTAAGCCACTTCCAAATCAATATAATATAAATGAATGTAAAACAAAATACTTATAATCCATCATAAATGAAGTCATGTTGAATAATTTTGTGTAACCACCCTCTATAAATGAAGTTGTGAAATTGATATATTTAATTAAATAATAAATTTAAGTGACAATAGTACTTGTCCAAGGCGACAGGGTTTGGTATAATTATTGTATTATGAAAATTATATTGGGGTTGGGTATGTCCTTTAAACTATCTAACCAAATGAAATGGATAACGAAATCAAGAGTATTGAATTGAAAAACACGTTCTGAATACCGTTTTTATAAACGTGTTGTAATTTGATCCTTTGATGTAAATTAAGCTATTAGAATTTTTAATTCAGTTATTTGAAATCGATAGAATTTTTAAATTTCCGCGCGAAAGCTATCCACTATACTGCTTAGGTTCATGACGTCACTAGACAATCAACTGCTGTCAAATGTACATCTGAATGTGCTTTGAATAAAAAAAGTAAATTCAGTGTAAACTCTTTATAACGAAACTCAAGGGACTGAGCATTTTTTGTCGTTATAGAGAGTTATCGTTATATGAAGTGAACAAAAAAACAACCAAATTAACAAGATTTTTTAATATGTATGTCTTAGATAATAAATGCTTATAAATTATTGTTTACACATATAGTCTGATAACTTTGTCTGACGTTTTTTACTATGCCAGTACTTGTTTTGTATTATTTTATGTATTCTATTCATATCTTTTTCTATCAAACTTTTTTAAATTATGCCAACTTGGTTGGCAAACTTTTCAGCCTTAGCTTTTACAATTGGCCCCGAGATGGATACATTATTCTGGCGCTGATTGTTAAACCACGACAACATTGCCTGATCTGTCTTCGAATTTTGGCTTTCTTAATTTTTTAGAAGAGTTTCCTTCCAGCGCCCCCTGTAGAATTGTTTTTTGGTTTTTCCAAATGGTAGCAACAGTGGATTGATTTAGTTCAAAACGCCTTCCAGCGTCACTTTTATTTTCTCCCTTTTCAATCGCAAGTATCACACAAACTTTTTCGTCAACACTAATCACTTTCCGTTTACTGGCCATGTTAACAGTTTCAAAGTAGGTTTATGACTGATAATACGATAGGTACCCAGTATGCTTGGTCGAAGACAATCACTTCCGAGAAAACAATGCGTCATGCTGCACGTGTTCAAGGCAATTAAGGATAACAAAAGCTAGACCGACCTCGGATGTTTCGGAGCTTCAAAGTCTTTTGTTACCTGATAACATAACATAAACAATAATACCGATAATAAATATTTACTGTCTAAAAATATGAACACATTTCTTCGTAATAGAGAATGGCGTATCGCTATAAAGAGTGTTTCAATATGTGGGTTTTAACGCAAACCAACCAAGTTGGGCTCACTTCAACGTTATAGGGAGTTTATCGTTATAAAGGATAACGTTATAAAGAGTTTACACTGTAATTTTTACAATTGACGTTTACTATACAATGACGTTACCAATGGCAAGTAAAGAACGTCAATACCGTACCTACTTATAATATGTTTTTTTCTCGTTCACACTAGTATAAATTGAAAGTGAACTGATGGCAATTGCCCACCACTCACGATGGCAAGTAAAAAGCGTCAATACCGTACCTACTTATAATGTTTTTTCTCGTTCATGCCGGCATAAATCGAAAGTGAACTGACGGCAATTGCCCACCATTCACGATGGCAAGTAAAGAGCGTCAATACCGTACCTACTTATAATATGTTTTTTCTCGTTCATGCCGGCATAAATCGAAAGTGAACTGACGGCAATTGCCCACCATTCACGATGGCAAGTAAAGAGCGTCAATACCGTACCTACTTATAATATGTTTTTTCTCGTTCATGCCGGTATAAATCGAAAGTGAACTGACGGCAATTGCCCACCATTCACGATGGCAACTAAAGAGCGTCAATACCGTACCTACTTATAATATGTTTTTTCTCGTTCATGCCGGCATAAATCGAAAGTGAACTGACGGCAATTGCCCACCATTCACGATGGCAACTAAAGAGCGTCAATACCGTACCTACTTATAATATGTTTTTTCTCGTTCGGCATAAATCGAAAGTGAACTGACGGCAATTGCCCACCATTCACGGTGGCAACTAAAAAGCGTCAATACCGTACCTACTTATAAAATATCATATATATTTCTGATGACGCAGAGCAGGATTGCTAGCGATGCTGCGGTCCAACATAGTCCAAAACAGCAGACTTATTTGTGGTTGCATATATATAAGAACGTGGACTATATTTACTATTTAACGTTTAATTGACGTCATGATCCTTTTTGTTATAAACGAGAAATGGTATACAGCGGTGCCTACGGGTCAATCAGAAAGCAATCTCTAGATAGTTTCCTTTATTAGTTTTAAAATGAGATAGTAAAAATTTTAATCATATAACTTATTTAATCATGAAAATTTTCTCGTGAGCCGTCTCGCACGTTCTCGAGAAATATTTAAATTAAATAGAAATACATCGATTAAATGATTCAAAGGCAATGTCTGATTCATTCATATACCCTATGTCATGGCATGTACCCAGCCCTTTACGTTTAATAGATTTAAATTAATAAAATATTATAGTTGTTGTAATATTAGTAAATATATATTTTTTCAATTGAGTTGGAATGCCGAAGGTCGGTTGAAAACGAAAAGAAATTAACGATATAATTACGTATAAATTAAAACATAGCAATATTTCGTATTTCCGATCGTTTTTATATCAATTTATGTTGACTAGTTAAGTTCTACATGAAGGATTTTCGAGATTTAATAGCTCAACAGTAGTATTATCATAACTAGAGGAACAATGTGGTCGAAAATTAATTTTTAATTAATTAATCGAAACAATTGAATTAATCTCTACGTTTTATATGAATCATTGAAAAGCAACAATGGTAATTAATATTGTACCATATGTTTGAAACATCTGTCTACTGGAAATATTCAGTAAAGGTAAACTGCTGTCAAATTTGTTAATGAACTTTCACGAATGTGAATTTAACCGCAAGTTGAAAATAATCTGAAATTAATTATAGAAAAACTCTGTTTGGTGATTATTGATGGAATTAAAGCCATTTAATATGACGCGTTGCGTTACAATTTGTCTGGATTAATTAATATTTGTACATGGACGTACCTAACAAATGTAATGCCCATATACTTTTTTGAGACATCTCATATTATTGGTAATGTCTGTTTGTAATGTCAAAATAACAGTTTTTTACTAAATGCATATGAAAGTATATACGATACTTACCTGTAACAAAACACCCTTTTTTTAATTTTTGTCTGTCTGTCTGTTTGTTCCGGGTAATCTCCGAAACGGTTGGACCGATTTTGACCGGACTTTAACTGGTAGATAGTTGAATTTATAGGGAGTAACTTGGCTACTTTTATTTTAGAAAAAGAATTAGGGTCCCAAACAAATAAAAAAAACTGGTCATGGTGAATCAATTCGGTCGCTTAAATGGCTTACGCTGAGTAAACCATATGAGATATAGCAAATTAAGGTACTAAACAATTGTAGACATAAAAAAGTCTGGGAGTATATACGTTTTTCTTCTTAGGAACACCCACAATAAGCATGTTTGTCTTTAAAAAACCGGGAGCGGGGAGCAAGATTCGCGCGGGCGTTTTGTAGTCTACGTGAGCGAAGCCACGGGCACACCTAGTTCAAAATAGAATTCTTAGTTTTATATTTTCTATGCAAAATCGGATGCTTTTTATAATAATTCAGAATTTCACGTGAATATTTCTTACACTGTTATATTATTAATTATGCGACTAGCAGTGGATTTACGCGTCCACAAATTATTATATGGGTACGTCCAAGTATTTATGTTTCACGAGTGCCAAAGTAAATATAATTTAAAGATACGTAGAGAATATCCGTAGATCTCTTGTTATTACTAAAACATTTAAAATGCATTCATAATTTAACATAAGTTTGTAACTTGCGATTTTATTGTTACATAATTATAAACAGTGCAAAAATATTTTCTACGACGCCTAAAGTAAATAAAGAAGTAGGAAATATTGTTATTGAATTTCATCTATGGGCTTTTAATTATGTATAAGGCTTTCTATTTTAAATGGCGGAAATTTTAAGTATGAAATCATTATTTAATCAACGATTCTTTAAAATTTCCTATCGTATTTAAGTTACATTGATTGCTAAAGATTTTTATGCATAAAAATACGAGGCCTCAGTTCCGCTTGTTGTGTTGTAAGCGTATATCAAATTTCTGGAATTATCTATGCAACTTCGTTTGTAAACTTGACATATTATTGGCGCCTATAGGTGAAAATCGAACTCGATAAAGGACACAATTGAATTGCAATGCATTAATTAGTCGGAGCACTCGTTATATTATAATGCAGTCACATGCAATTCCTTGCACGAATAATTATTTCTATTTTGCAATTTAAATTACGTTTATAATTAATAATTATATGCAAGTATCTTTGCGATTGTATTTTTATGTGGAATCGTTTATATCGCATTGTGGTGAGAAATTCAAATTTGTAAATGTTTTTCATCAAGTGATGAGGAATTGGTATTTTTAATTTTATGTTATTGAACCACGATAACCAGTGGTGCTAATGTATGTCAATTTGTGTTCTATTTTGACGCTTTATTCTCTCCCATTGTAGGTGAATGGTTAAGATGTGGTCTCCCGACGGCCACTGTTAAACATAGAGCGTATTTTGATATTATTTATGATCATGTTTGTAAATATATATATATATATATATGTATACAGAAACGGCATATCTCTTGGTTCTGTTGTTAAATAAGGTGTCTCCGAAATAAATGTTACAATGGAAGTGTTTGTTTTATTTCCTTCAGCAATGGTGGTCATTAAACGGTTGAATATAAAAAACAATTACCATTTTTTAAATTTTAATAACTTAACCTTATTACCTCTATCTGAGGAATAATTTTGACGTTTCGACAGAATCTGTCAAAATTTAAAAATTATTTCGCAAATAAAATTATCTGTTGATTATGAAAAAATGTTACAAACACTTAAAAAGACCTACCTAGGTCAGGGGCACCTAGCTGACCTAGCCAATGGTTCGCATTAAGAAATTAATCCCAAATGATCGTTGGATTTTTTTGAATACTACAAAAGAGGCAAACAAGCATACGGCCCGCCTGATGGTATGCGGCTAGCGTAGCCTATGGACGTTTGTAATAACCATACCGACGTTGAACCCCACCACCGCAAGGAGCTCTGGAACCCCTACTTACCGCAGGAACACAACACAAGGTTGCGATTTTCTGTAGGGTGGAGATACTCGACCAGTCAGGCTGTCCAAAGTAGAAAGAAATTTCTCTGTGCCCTAACTCTGTTAAAGTTCTCTGTAAGTAGTTGGTTGGATATAAATAATTATTATTATGAAATACATAGAGGTAATTATTTCTTCGTTTATTTATTAAATATTGTATACTATACAGGTTCTTTCATCGTGTTATACAGGTGGATTTTTGAGCTGGGATAGGTACCTTAACCGTAGTAGCTCGTTACTGCCCCATCTCAAAAATCCACCTGTATGTATAAATAAATATTTATAATAAATAATTTTATAATCATTTACATCTATAGATAAGTTACAACATAAAATCTTCATTTAGAAATGAATAATTGCGTAGTTAATTGTTGGAATTTCAAGAGCCATACTGATTTTATTACGACTATAGGTACATGATATGTGAATTGCGTGCATGAGACATATTAAAAGGCTAGTTTCCTTTACAAACATTGGCATAACAATAGTACAGTAATTTTTTTTACTCCATAGATTAATTTATTTACAATACATACTTTCAAGTCATCACGGTAACAAGATCCGATACTGTATTAGACTGGAATCAAATCCAACTTAAACTTAAAAATTCGATAAAATTAAATATCCAACTAGTAAATGATGGAGGAAGCTTTCTGGTGCATGCCTGGAGTTGGAAAATCTGTCCCATTTGCATTGCACAAAGTAAGCTACACTTAGGAACCACTTCCCTTCCCGTAACCTTACTTATATTCAGCAGTATAGATTGATGTGTATTCAACTGGGTCGAGAGTCACGACTGCACTCTTGCTTTATCTCGATATCGGCCAATTATACAACTGCCGATCTCTTAATGATCGCAGTTGTTTCTGACTTGTACTCTATGCTTACTACCAAAAGTACATTATTGTAGTAAGAAACTTAATTTCTTTGAACCACTAAGTTTAAAAATAATTTCTTTATAAACATGTATTTTTCTGAATCGTAAAGGAGACGGATTCTCTTTCATACAGACGTGGGTCTGAGTAAAAAGAGATATGTAAAAATATGCAAAACTGTGTAAATTAATAGCTAATGCATTATCAAACAGTCACTGAAAAAAAGCGGATTTATTGCAATCTAAAAGCAGAGATTTAGGATATTTCGTAAAAGCGAAGTCATGTAATTAAACTTTAATTAAACTATTTTTGAAGTAGGATTAATATCATATACTTATATATAATAAAAAAGGGTTATATTTATTATCTTTTAAAGTTATTAGTTATTTTGTTGATTTTGAATTTTAATGACATTGTACGATTTTAAAAACAAAAATATATTCGATTTTATAAACCCTATTTCAACTAATTATATTCTGGGCCCAGAAATACCCGTCTCCTTTATTTCAAGTTGGGCGTACTACTGCCTAAATAAGTCTTGAGATCTGTGATGGTGGATCTGATAAGTTTAGCTGGGATCGACGGTCGATTGAGGCGTTTGTAAGCGGCATACCTATGGCAACCTCCGAAACTGTAGTAATAGTCGCCACCTTCGGAGCCCTTGATCCAGAGTATGTCTATCGGGGGTACGTTACCAGACTCTTCTTCTTTCTGAAAATATATAAAAGGACACTTAAGGATTAAAATAAAATAAATGTTTATTCTTACGTTTTTTTACCTATTTAAGTAATTGTTCAATACCTATAGAGCAAAAGTATTTGAATATTTATATAAAAATTTTCAGGTAGGTCAAAATGTAAAAATAATGTCTAAGGAAAAGTTCTGGATACGAAGAAAATATTTATTATAAAAACCTAGTTTATTGATATAGATATATCCATAAACCGACAATAATATAAAAGGCAATGGCATGATCATCGAGCCGAAATTACCTACTAAGAATAGAAATTTCATATTTCGGGAGGATGTTGACTTTTAATTGTAAGCATTTCTCGAAACTCACCCACTAAGGGATGAAAAAACTGGTATGGAAAATATTTTTAAAATACATTCACTATATTATATTTAGGATCTAAAGCTTTAAAAATCTTATTAGTATATAAGCGAGCATAGGCGCAGCGACGACGGACGGATTAAATAGGTACTAGGTAAGTACTTTGTTGTTTTTACAAATTATTATTTTTGAACAATGAAATTCAAATGAAAACTTGTAAATCACAGTTAAGGAAAAAATGCATAATATACTGTGATATTTATTTATAGATTGAGCTTGTTTGTTATGTTTTATGCGATAAACTTATTGTTCAATTTTACTATGTTCCGATATCAGTAACATAATTTGCATGATATGTTTACAATATTTATTTTCGAGGTTAAACACCTCTGATAATCTTCAAGAATTGTAAGTCAAACAACATTTATGATACCAATTAACACTGATATGATATCAAGTGTCAACCTAAAAAGTGACCTTACAGTTAACAGTCAATGTACTTAAAATAATATATTAAAAACAAATCTAAGTACCTACATTATATTGGACCTATAATTATAATATATTTACAGGTATTTACCACTAAATATATATGGCATAGGTTTAAATCTATGGGCCTATATAGCCTGACGTAATTTTATATCAAAAAAGTATTTTTTGAATAACATCAATAAATTCTGGAAATTACGTCCTATAAACAAAAACCTAAACTCAAAAATAAAATAGAAGAGAACATTTTTAACAGTGTAAACTCTTTATAACGTTATCCTTTATAACGATAAACTCCCTATAACGTTGAAGTGAGCCCAACTTGGTTGGTTTGCGTTAAAACCCACATATTGAAACACTCTTTATAGCGATACGCCATTCTCTATTACGAAGAAATGTGTTCATATTTTTAGACAGTAAATATTTATTATCGGTATTATTGTTTATTATCAGGTAACAAAAGACATAAAATAATACAAAACAAGTACTGGCATAGCAAAAAACGTCAGACAAAGTTATCAGACTATATGGGTAAACAATAATTTATAAGCATTTATTATCTAAGACATACATATTAAAAATTCTTGTTAATTTGGTTTTTTTTTGTTTACTCCATATAACGATAACTCTATAACGACAAAAAATTCTCAGTCCCTTGAGTTTCGTTATAAAGAGTTTACACTGTTATTTAAAATATAAATCGTAATCTCAAAATGGCGTTTAGACTTTTAACGCACGTTTGTGCTGTCTGATGCTTCAAAGAACCTCGGGCTAGTGTGCTTAACGTCCCAGGTTTATTATCGGATTGAATTTATTTGACAACAATCTCAAACTTCGAGTGTTGAGGAAAATGTAATTATAAAAGGTAGGTAAGATTTTCGGCTTGAGTATGTTACTTAACCAGAGGTGAGCGTTCCGCTCCACTATCAAGTCGTTTTACTATACCTGCTTATCTGTAGGTATATATGTTCCTCAACACTCGAAGTTAACCTGGGACGCTAAGAATGGGTAGTACCTAGGGAGGCAAATCGCACTTCTCGGAGCGGCTAGTGCAGAAAAAAAAATGTGGTCTTTCCAGGTGGGCGATCTTTTTTAAATGATTTCCCAACATTTACATACTTTTTTTAAATTATCGCATATACAAATAACTTATGATCTCATAGTTTTACATTTTTTCACAGTCACTCAAAAAGGTAGGTTCAAAATAATATTTTAGTATTTATAGCGCACATTCATAGAACTATTGAATATAAAATAAACGTCAAGACCCTAACAAATATTAGGTCCAATCACGTTTATATAATTGACTCTTTGAAACTTATGTAGAAATATTTATGACGTACCAGCTCCATAAAAAAATTTCAGAAATTGAAGATCTTCATTTAACGAAATACAAATAATTTATGGCGAATTAAACGGTTACCAATGATCTATACTAACTATCGGTCGCCCAATGATTGAAATTCGACCCACGACTTTTTAATCATAAACTATTTTCTGTTTGACATTTGCATTATGAACCTAAACAAGGAATATTATATCACTTGCTGTCACTTTTCTATAACTAGTGACTATGTAAATATTTTGGGGGGTCTAAGTTTTATGGCACTAGTCTGGTTAGGATTCGCAGTATTAATTTATTTAATTTAATATATTAGTAACAGATATTATAGATAAATTTTAGCTTTCTACACTCCTTCTCCATATAAACTTTAACCATGCTAAATATCACAGTCTTTCGTGCACGCAATAAGCTTAAAAAGGGGTTGTTACCTATAAAGTTTTTGCTTCACGTATAGATTAGACAGTTTGCTTGGACGCGCTAATCTAATGGAACTACGACAACACCAGTCACATTTGAAAAATTATATGTATTTGGAAGGATATAATAGGCTATAATATAATTTTAGTCTACAACCTTGAACGTTTAGCAATCCGGAATGCTGTATACAAGTACGGGAATGAGAACAAATCCCGGCGTAGCGAGTTAGTCGAATAAACTTAACATGGATGAAACTGCGGGGCACAGTCAGTTAGTTAAAAATGTCGCGATTTCTTAATATAGCCTAGACTACGTAAGTCTTAAAGGAACCTTTTTATTTGTAACCTTTATTCGAAACATGTTAGCCCTGATTGCAAGTAAACTACCTCATTAATCCTGTTAATGATATTTAACGGATACAGAAATAGCACTGATAGCGAAATCAAGGCAAACATTGATTTATTGTATTGAAACACATATAAATGTGTTTATATGTAATGTATAAACATGACTTGTGTCCGTACAATACAAAATGTAACAGTGAAAGAATACAAAGTACCTGATGGAAAATCTGTAGCGCGATTACACAATTGATATTTAACCTGTCTGATTTCTGGTAATTAATTTAGCTCCGAAGAGCCGACAAGAAGTACGATCGAGTACCTAAGTCATTTTTTTACAATGTAAAATATAGATTTAGTGTAAATAAATAATGTATACAATTAATACATAATTATACTATTTTATATATTATTATTTAATTTATATCCTTCCTCCTTCGTCATTGTCATCAGCATTTCAGCAGAAAGACCTTCATTGCTGGAGATAGGTTACCCCAAAGATCGCCACGACGACAAGTCCTGTCCTGCCCGCCTGTCCTTTACCAGCTTGTCGGACCACCTTGTGACAGGTCTACCCACGCTTCGTTTTCGTTCTCTTGTTCTAAAACACGCAGCCATATACCAAAAAAAATATTATTCTTTTGGTGTGAGTCTGCAGCTTTCAAACAACCTAAATCAGATTTACTCCCAAACATCTGTTTTCAGGAATTATATTTCAAAAACCGATAAACTTAGATAAGGTTATCTTACAATTAAAAACGAATGAATGACATATCAAACCTGTATAGTCTCCATTAGGGATTGCACTTTCAGCTCGTCCAATTCAGGGATGAAGGGCCTCGTTATGACCGACATGGGGACGTCGTGGACTTCATCTTTATACGCGCTGTGCACACTTGTCATTCTCGACGCTAAACAGACGAACGACACCAACTTTAAGAACAGTCTACTTGGACGCATTTTATTACATCGAGTCATTTCAATGTTACGATTATGTTTACGGTTATCACAAATTCTATATCATATTATTGTAAGTAATATATCGCCGTATTAATCAGTCAATCGATGATACGAAAAAATCTAAACACGCATTATACTCTGCACGCATTATTTTTCTTGGGAAGTCAGTTATTTTCCTATCTAAACAGTGTTCTAAACTTTAAGTTCTGAAGTACTTATACTATAGGTATTAAAAGAAAATATTATTGTATTTTATTATGGGAATGTTTTTGAATCCCGTGGAACGATTCCGCTAAAGTTTAAGTAATCTAAATGTCTGGGTCTGGCTGATCGTGTCAGACATTTAGTGTACCTAATCAATATATGTATACCATTCTTTACATGCCATACAATCAAACTTAGACTTTTTGATACTAAAAATTGTGAAATATTTATTTGCTCAAAAACTACAAACAGGAGTTTGTGCTCATTGTTGTTTAAAAAATATTTTAAACACTGCGGCACGATGATCTACTTGGAGTGTTTTAATCTTAAATGCGTACAAAATAAAATACAATTGTTATATTTCTCTAACAAATTAATATAGGTAGCTTCTTTTTGAAATGTAGTTTAAGCGATTACTATTACTCACAGGCTATGTACCATGAGCTGTTAATGACTAGGCACAAAATAAAATGATGTAATGTAATGCAACTAAAATTATAAATCGTAAAAGAAGGATAGTTATCAAAATTTCCATGAAAAACAAATATAATTATTTGCATAATATAATTTTTATGTTTAAAACTGAATTTAAACTCATGTTTTGTGTTCGAACTAAGCAGTTAGCTTAAGCATATTCTAAAAGTAAATTTATTTTCATAAATATATTCATTTTTTACAAACAAATTTGCAAAAGCATAAGTTAAGGGAAAAATTGGAGTAAACTATATCATTTTAATAAATGAAAGAAATTTTAATGTTAAATTAGGGCTAAAATAAGATAAATTTTATACATATATATTTATTTTAAAGAATTGCTTACGATTTCTCACGACCGTGGTCGACGTTAAATTCACAATAGATTTTAACATAAGTCTGAAATTCACGTAACGCACCTTACTCGGCCCAAGGATTTTACAACACTGTCCGGTTTGTCAGCTTGTCATATAAATTACTAACAACTTGTAGGTATTATCAAGGTCACACTTGAACGTGATAAAAATAATCACAAATAAAAGTGTTTTATACACAAACATACCACTAAATTGGTTGCACTTTTAAGGGAGTAAACACAGTAAAGAAAATAGTTTTTCATGTAAAATTAAAGCATAAATAAATATACTTATTTCTTCCGCAAAGCATTAATCAATGAACAGTATAATCGTGAACGCAAATTCGTAAACGAATAACCAGCTCGATCTTCGGGGTTAGCAACCTATCAATGAATAACCTGAGACCTGAGTCCAAAGAACATATATTCGCCTTACTTCGAGTCTACGGCCCTATAGGTATGAAATTGGCCATTCGTTGTGATTTGGAACTTTGTAATCTCTCACGTCGGCGAAAACTTTTTGGACCTGAAAAGCTGAAGTTGTACATGATTGACCTTGACTTGACTGTTCCTACTTAGTATCCTTCGAAGATTGACCAATGGGCTTTTCCCATGAAGACGGACGCCGATGTAGGTAGGTAAGTAATTTGTTGTAAGTTAGTTAGCCCTGCGAATCGCAGACGGTTCTGTCCATATCCAACCGAAAGTTCAGATGACAAAGTCTTTTTTTTTTTTTTTTTTTTTTTTTTTTTTTTTTTTTTTTTTTTTCGAACTGACTACACTGTTAGCCTTAGGGGCCCTAAAGCCGCTGCGGCTTTTACAGCTTCACCGGACTTGGGGGCGAGCGCAGAGGGCACTCAGCCGCGAAAGTTGTATGGACGACTCACACGAGGGTGCCAAAGTGGCTGGACCTCGGCTCGGGCGGTCGTCGCGTTTGCAAATAAGTCGCGATCTAATCGAATCCCTACACCTACGATTCGAGCTAACTAAATTATACACATAGGCACGTTCCCTTCCTCCTGGGAGGAAGGAAGGAACCATGCGTAGGTGTATTCAGTAATCGGAAATGTTTTCTACACTAACTAGCGCTAACTAACTAGCGTAAAAAAAGAAAAAAAAGGTCCCTCACAGAACCTATGTACCTGTGTGGTGTGCACGTGTGTATGTTCATACGTGTGTAGTGTTGTATGTAGGTAGCTAAGTGATGCACGTACAGTGTCACTTGTATCGCGCGGGCGTTTGCCTGACCCAAGGGTTTCACACCGAGGAACGGACCTAGGCTTGGTTTGCCGCTAGAGAGGGTCCGTGACGGGTGTACGGGAGCAAAATTGACCGCCCGTCCTCTGCGGAGAGAACGGTGGTTACGCGGGCGTGGGCGCTGGCACGCTCTGTTTGGAGAGACGAATCGATATAGTTTATTGTACATACGAAAATAAAACTTTTTGCGTGGCCGGCCTTTATGCCGGGTGGTCACGTGTTTCACAGTCGAGACGGTGTAACGTCTCAACGAGGCGGGGGAAAGCGCATACGGTCTTGACGAGTCCGTAACGCTCTAGGTGATCATTGTAGTCAATGATCTCCTGAATACCATGCTCACGAAGGAGCAAGATCATGAGATCATTTCTCGCAACGTTAGAGAGAGCGCGGGGCGCGGAATTATCCATCGCCATACGAGGCTGTGGATTAGGGCGACGGGGCCCCCATGCGTTCGGAGCCGAACGCACGGGTTGTGATTGACCGCGTAAAGGCGCGGGAGGGCCGGCGGCGGCCGGGATCTGGCGAGGGACTGGAAGCGCGGGAAATTCTCCTGGCGCCAGCAGGGGTTGCGCTCGGAGGGCTGAGGCGGGAGGCGCCGCCCGGGGGGCCGTCTGCCTCTGGTGCCGAGGCCGCGTAGTGCGCGGAGCCTTGGGGCAACCGCGATAGTTCGCAGGGTGCCCCTCCCCCTCGCACAGTACGCAGCTCGGGGGGGGGGTGGTGGAGTCACGCTCGCGCGTGCACTCCCTAGTAGGGTGGTCCTCTCGGCACTTAACGCACCACAAAGTCTTTCACTGCGCTTAAGTATTTATACCTGAGTGTTTATTTGGGGTGGAAATAATCTTTTGTCGTCAGATGAACTACATGTTCCCACTGCTAAGTACTAAGTACTCTTTCATTAACAAGCAAAATCATTAAAAACCCGACTGCAACAAAAACACGACAAAAAAAAAATATTTTTATTTTATTCCTAGACGTTTTGGCGTGTTCAATAATAATTCTAGTCAGAAGGGCTATAGTACATTTACTTTATAATAAAATAATACAAGTTTTAGTACATAACGTGACGTGAAACCAACTGTCTGAATTTCATCAGTCACTCTGATATGTCATCACTTAAGTACTTTTTGATATTAACGATTAGAAAAAACCAGTACAAAAATAGTGGCGAATGAGACGCCACAACGTCTTTCTTAAATATTATATAGCCTATGGACCTATGCCACTTCAACAATTAAGACTAATCCAGCGACACCTCACTACAGAGCCTGCCAAAAAAATATACGTATTAAATACATACATACGCTCTTTGTTCCCTAATCGGGTAAAAAAAACGATTGCCTGGGTTTTAAAGTTTATTTTTATGTGACATACTCTATGTAATGATGTCTTTAGTAACTGCTAATATACTGGGTCACCGCATTTATTAACGTAGGTTCGATTCCTACATTGCCTTCGAAACTTATTACCCAGGGTCTAATCTAGTAAATTTGACGCTCTGAGAAAAAAAAACATTTTTCAACTTTTTCGCCACAGCGTTACTCAACAGCAGGTGAGATTGCAGTAAATCGGTAAATCTATGAAGTATAAAATATCATTGGTTGAGTTTCTTGAACAATAAGGCAGAGCTAACGCATCGATAAAATTTAAGTTATTTCTAATGTTTAATTTTCTTGTTTAGTAGGGTGGGAATATGATTTGGCTGGCTACTTTTATTTTTTTGGGTTTTCTACTTTCACATGAAATGTACTACTTTTTTTCTGTACAGAAAATTACTTGTAACTCCAAGGTATCAAGCATTAGCACGTAGCCGACATTGAACAAAGCTCTGAAAGCCCTTCTCACCACAGGAACACAACAAAGTTATTATTTAGCTGTGGTCTGTGGTCTTCTGTAGGGTTGGAGGCATTTTAACATTCGGCTGGAGATATTATTTTGTGCCCTAGATCGCTTCTTGAATCTCCTGCTCCCTATCCACGGAGCTCTGGTACTTTTCGTGATTTGTTTTTATAACGTTATCATTATTATAAAAACATTGGTTATATTTACATGAACCGACTTCATAAACATCTGTTAATATGATTAATTAACTGTTAGGTCGGTGATCTTTAACTTTTAAGATAATTACGTAAGTTATTACTTAACGTGTCATTACAAGTTTGTCAAAAT
Source organism: Saturnia japonica (assembly GCA_033032175.1). Classification (NCBI taxonomy): domain Eukaryota; kingdom Metazoa; phylum Arthropoda; class Insecta; order Lepidoptera; family Saturniidae; genus Saturnia; species Saturnia japonica. The sequence continues at coordinate 22,015,531 of CM065307.1, read as the reverse complement.
AAGATACAATATCGATAATGTTCCCCTTTCGAAACCGTCAGATAGGTATTCACATTGACAGGAAAACATTTTTAGCACCATTGCGACTTGAAAAAACATATATCTATAGGATTTAGCATGCAAGAGAATTAGATAGAATAACACAGTGTTTCTGTGGTATATCTATGACCTCTTATATCTAGTCTGTGGACGTTCCTTAGCAACTAGTTTGTTATAATAATTGTCATATCTACTACAAAATATGTAACATCGATTTTGTTAATAAAAACCTTTTAAATGCAAGGTTTTGTCCTTAACAGTTTCCTATTATGTCGATCTCCTCTTTGTACGTGCGTGTGCGACTGCGTATTACGAAGCCTTTGAAAAAAGGAATCCGATTTAGGTTTAACGTTGTGGCCACAATCTCACCTGATCTTAAGATGTGGCCCAAGATGGTAGCACGCTAGTGGAAGCCTGACTCTCGAGTGCAGCTGCCGGAACACACCTATTAGTGTTTGGTGACTGATATTCAACTTGAAGGTGGTAGCTAGCCAGGCGGGCATTAGAAAAAACCGTACCACCATGCTTATGATTTCATCACGATGTTTTCCGTCACCGAAAGCTCAGACTCAATGCAGGGATTCGAATTCACGTCGATCGACGCAGAGTCCGTACACGCTACCAATTAAGCCATCATTGCTTTTGTTCACATGTATCGTTATGTGAATATGTTTATTTTCTAAAGATTTCTACCGGATATGAACTGCACACATATCATTATTTTTTATAACTATTTCAACGTAATAAATAGTAGCCAGTGAATACGTGACCTATATTTGACATCAATCATACATCATATGTGTGAAATGTATATAACTATGACACATATGATGTGAATGTGAAGTCAAACTTAGGTCATGTGTTCACTGGGTAGAAACGAAGCTTTTTTTTACTTTAGCTTCGCTTTTGACTACAGTCTCACCCGATGTGGCCGTTAATACTAAACATAGAGGATTTTTTTTTCGGGTACAGCCGCCGGGACTACCTATACCTCGCGTCAGATTTTCAACTTACACATTGACGGATAGTACTATCTCACTGGTTTGGGCTGCTGAGGCAGTACTCATTTTTATAGGTTGTCTATAGGCGTAATCTCACTAGCCACAACTTAAAAACATTTGTTACGACAGAACGGATATAGCTGAAAACGGCGTAAGGTGTTCTTCGGAACTAATGGGTTGGTGATATAGTAATGGTTGATATTCTCTCCATCATCAGCAAACGGGTCTTGGCTCGATCCAGGAGTAGAAGACCGATGCAGAAGTACGACGCCTATGGCATACTTTCTTTGAACAAGTTCTCAAACATAGTGTTGTGACAGAGCGAAGGCTATAATTATTATACCTTGGGTGGCAGTACCTCATGCCGTTGCTTACAATAGTATGAAAAATCGATCACCGTGGAACGTACTGATTTTATAGCTACTAGCTAGCCATAATAATAGGCTCGCCCCCTATTACATGGGACCTAAAAACATACTCGGCGAACTGTGGGTCTACATTAGTACACCTCTGCCTAACCCTTCGGGGAATACAGGCGTGACGGTATGTAGCTAGCCATGCGGACATTAGCTAATGTTAAATAATAGAATTCATTATAGAAAACATACTGGAATATTATCAGAAATATTCAATCTATATCATATCCACTTACTCATCACCAGATCTCAGAAAGTATAGATTTTACATAGTTACCCCGTTCGTGATATAGACGCCCAAATAATAATCTATTTTACGCAAATTCTACCAAAAATTTCAACACGTGTGAAACCGTGGGTCACAGATAGTATTATAATAACCGCTATATTATAAGCGAACCAAAAAACTTTTATGGAACCACATAAATAATGTAGTAACTAGTAACCAATCCATCACTATTTTAGTGCAGGAATTTTACCAGTGAAATTTTAATGATTTAAATATTATATTAATAAAACGTGTAAAGTAACAATTTTATATTTAACGTCTTTTTTCACATAACAATGACAAACGTTTATTCCCATTTAAAAAAGGAATCACACCGCTCTCTCCTCGCTCCCGCACCTTACCTCACCTCTCTTCACCACTCGTCGCCTCTTTCCCACTCACCTCTGCCAATCACGCTCTAGACTCACCACACCTCACCGTCCGTCATTTAAAATACTTACATTACAATATAGTTAATGAAATAAAACAACATTTAATTAACTACACAAAAATGTATTTAGTCAATTTGATGGTCGCAATAACATTGAATGTCGTCGTATACATGGTGTTCGCGCCGCTTCAGTCATCGTTCATACATGGTGTAACTTACGACGCGATGCAATATCAATGTCCAACAGCGAATTTAACTATATATTTTTTTTATCTCAATTTAATTTCTCATTATTCTTTTTTTTATCTTCGTATACTGGCTTCAGATATTTCATAATAGAACACGTCAACTTAATTGTATCAATTTTTTAAATTTCGTATTTATAAACTAATTATTATAAATCTATTATGAATCGGCTCGTTCAATCAATCTTACCAAGAAAAACAACATAAAACTTACAGGCTAAAAAGAATAATAAACGGGAAGTATCTTAAACTGAACCAAGATTATAACGAAACAATTTGTTATGATATTCATATCTCCTGTCATATAACAAAATAAAATGTAAGTTATATAAATAGAACATTTAAAATAATTGATAATACATATGTTAACGTTGTGCAATATACACACAACCATTGCAAAAACAGGGTTACCTACTACTATTTCCAAAACTCAATTCGTTACAAGGGACCGTTACTATTACGGAACCGAAAATGGAAACCTTTCGAAGTAAATAAAATCTTTCACCATTTAATCAACTAAAGAGTTTAAAACTCGTTTTATAAAACGGAAGATATATATATATCCCGATTGCAAGGATAACTTCAGGTTTGTGGCAACCCTATATTCTTATAAAAATTGCACAAGATTCTGCAGTGTCCTGACACGGCAGCGCTTTATGCTTCAATAATGTAGTCTACTGATTATAGTATATTCTATTTTAAAAAATGATTATATATAATATAAACATTAATAATGTCGGTGTGAACGCAAGTGCTCTAGTACTAGAAAACTGCACCGACATCTCGTATACAAGAATTTCTAAAGTGCCATAAAAATAATGTAACTAAAGTTGCAATAATCCGAACCAAGTCGCTCCACACGTATTTGATAACTGTTATTAGACGTCTATTAAACTGCCCGCGTGAAAAACCATGTGGAAAGGAAACATAATTAGGGTTGCCAACCCTATTATATAATTAAATACTATTCGCTAAACTGGTACGGAAAAAAAAATCTATCAAGAATATAATAAAAGTACATTATAATATTTATTTAAAACCGTATTTTATTGCTTACGTATTTATAAAATTTAATATTTAATTTATTACTTGAACTAAAACATTGATTATTTTGTAAAATAAAAAACTTGGCAACCCTAACCACCTCATATTACGCATGTAGCGACATCTTACATACGAGAAAGCGTACATACAAATATCGAAGTGAATTAAAGTCGGGAAAACAATGACGTAATCAAAGCAGGTTAGTATACAATATACGGACGCTTCATTACAACACTGTACAGCACAAAATATTATAAACAATACTTACATTTAAAACATTACAGCTACAATTCACCTTACAAACTATCGTATATTTGTAACCACCGTAGAGTATACCGTAATGAACGCGAAGAAACGAGATCCAAACAATTGATATTATCATTTACTCTTATAATCGGGCCTCGAGACTCGGTATCCAGCAAAGTATATTTTCTTGACATCTCTATGCAAATTTCACCTAAGCAGCAATGTCGATAAAATATTTTTCAATCATTTATTATAGACATAAAAGTTTTCATATGTACAATATGAAGAAGCTAAGTCATATACGGTTTTCACAATCGATACAGGTTTGCCCTTAACCCCCCCCCCCCCCCACATTCTTTATACACATATCATATTCCTCATACAATCCATTCATAAGTTCTTCTTCGATCTTCGTCTACTCCTTTATCCATCCACCTTAACACACTTTTAGTTATTACTCTGATCCCCAGGACATGTCCATACTATTCTAACCTATTACTTCTCAACCTCTTTATGACTCATGCTTTTCATTTATCATAACATAAATATTCATGTTAATGTACAGGTAACATCGAAACATTGCGCTGTGTATAGGAAATGAAATTATGAGGACATGTATCCACAACTCACCCGTACTCAAATAGGTTAGTGGACAGATACATTCCACTTAATTAATAAAACTAATATAGAAAAAGATTTGTGTTAGCATATACCTAATGAATATACGCAACCCATTGATACGATATTTATCGATATATTTTGTAAAAGAAATATTGCTTCAGTTCTAACGTTAAATTTAATGTATGCATACTTTTGTCCCTTCTCTTTTAATTACTACGGTAATAAACATTAGGTAGTGTTTACCTCATACTTAGTATATTTGACAAATACCGAGTCTCATGCCAATTTCTGTTTCACCGATGTTATTCACCCATATAAAATTACTAATACTGTCCAAATAATTACTTTAGAAGTTCAAAACGATCACTGTTTCGCATACGAAAGTAATAAATAATACTAGAAAAAATTGCTGCATAATTTAAAAAATAATAATATAATGTAAAATAAATACTGGTGCGCCAGTCGTGGTGTATAATAATATAGATTAATACAAATAAAATACATTAAAATTACATTTCCCTCCAAAAATACGATCGCTAGATAATATTTATATAATAATGTAACGCACTAATGCGGTAGTATACAACGTTCTATTTCCTAAGGCATCGTGCGGAGTAACCGCGGGCTACATAACGTAACATAATTATTAAGGTAATATAAATGGCAATTCTGTGGAAGCTGCACAATAGTGTGACGCGCCCCTCGCGCCCCTCGCCTGGAATACAAACAGAAATCGTTATGTGAGTATCCTTTCACACTTCCCATATAACTGTAATCTATGTTCCTTTATAAGGAACTTCAAAATGGACTGTAGTCTTATTCAAGGTCAATCACAGCCAAGTAGCATTCATTAAACATCGATTAATCGATTATCAGGCTCACACTATCGATAACACATTTGGCATATTTTAAAAAGAAGGTACACAATTTGTCCGAGTGCAAGCGTGATACAAATGAACCTTTTCTTCGCCACAATCGCTCTGTACACCTAAATGTTATGTAATAAGAATGTATCGAACGCCTGCGAGTTGAATGCAACCGGCGGGGCCTGAGGTGAAGAGCAGGAGTTTTCTCCCCCGCCGTCCGCATGCTTCACCTAACGCCCCTTTACTGTATGATGTAGTGACAACTATCATATGCTAACTGTTCGAGTTAATACTCGAGTTGCGATTCCGTGTTACTTTTTTTTTAATAATGAGCGATCCAAGCACTGCAAATGGAGAACATAGACTGTGACAATGATTCAATTTCAATTATTTATTTTTTTGGTTTGGTTTGTTTGGTAAATTATTATGGTGTATGGTTGTCGCGATTCTGTTCGACACAATTGAGGCGTAGAAAAAAAATCCAGTGAACTTTGAAAAACAATTCAACTCATTTAAAAGCAGTGTTGAGATTATTATTACTAAATTAATATTATATCAACTGATTTCTTTCCAAAGTATTTTTCTTTTGTGGGACCAGCCACTGAAAATCACTTTATTAATAAAACATTGTCAAAAGAAATATTTCTTGTTTAGCCTGCCTTTATTTCATTGAAAGTTGACATCTTTGCTTTTATATCTCTCAATAGGCTACTTAACAGAAATCAGTTTATATTAACAAAATATAACCATTATAATACATTATCGATAATTTACACGATGTATTTTGCTCTTTTGTAAATCACGTTAAATTTTCCAACTAAAACTTTCCAAACAGTCATCAAATTTTTCGTATGACGTCACATCTTTCAAAGCAACCAGATTAGTGGAGTTTCAAGTGTTTCGAATGATGACGTTATGCACTCTCAATGGTGTTGAATCAACAAACCACAGACAACGACATGCACGCTCATTTGTGTTTTATGCCATGTGACCAAGAGCTGTATTTTACTTATTTCTTGAGAATATTAAATAATCTTAAATGAATTTAGAAATTAGTTTCAATTTCAACAATTTTTAATTAAGACCGATCATAGAAAACAAACTTTTATGAGGTTTTCTTTTACTATCATTTAGCCTTTTTTATAGTGACTTGGTCAATTGACGGTACTGTACCTGAAGGTAAGCGCAGTACAATCCTAACACAATGGCGACTACCGAGAGATCTAAATCTACCGACGGTAGCTACCAGCCTGCATAAATACGCTAGGTTACGCTTGAAGGACCCAATGTCAGAAGGAGTGAACACATTATCCGGGGGTTCCGCAGTTTCACAGTACGATAATGATAAGACACTGAGAACTTTTTAGTTCGTACTGAGATGGAAGTTACCATAAAACTGTAACTCTGAAGCCCAGTGTGTGTGGTGCTGTTGTGGAAAGGAGAAAAGGGAAGTAAATTGTTTTATAACATTAGCCATACTGTTAGCCATAGGAACCCTGGAGCCTCAGACAGCTTCTACTGCTTCACCATGGCTGGGGTGAGCACTTAAGGCACTCAGTTGTGAAAGTGTGGCCACTTGCCCAAGGATGCCAAAGTGGCCGAACCTTAACTTGGGCTGTTTCTGTAGTTGCGAACTGGCTAAAAAGGAATTAGATTATATTGTGTTGTATTATAGCACCTAGAAAAGTTGTAACTTGTATATAATAAGGAGTAAATACAGACCCGCGCGAGTGACGAGCTCGGGACGGTGACGAGAGGAGACTAGGGCGAGAGGTCTTGGTGCATGGGGTCGTAGCCCATGGCGCCGTCGTAGGGCGGCTGGGACTGGTCGTAGCCGGGAGCGGGCAGCGAGTATCCCATGGAGTCCTGCGTGGGCGCCGGTGACATCATCGGCGTGGCCGTCCCGGACGCAGCGCCCATCGAGTACGGCGACGCGCCTGCCGCTGGGACCAACACACCCTACTAGTACTATGGCTCGACATTACATATATTATACACATTTCTACAAATAGTTTGCTTATATCTTAATACTAGCTGTGTCACGTAGACGTCACAAGAACACATAATGCTGTTATAAAAATCGTAGTTTCTTATAACTTTTAACTAATGTTTAAATTAAAACTGAATCCTAAACACTATACCTGAGTTGCCCAGTCTCCTTCTACGGGAAGCAAGTAACAATTTACTCTGGACATTCCTGTGAGTGTTGAATGTACTGACATTCAACTGATATGATTTTTACAGTATAGAGAGGTAGGACACAGAAAATCTTTGGAAATTTCTCTCTACTTGGAACAGTCCCACCCTACAGAAGATCGCAGAGCCAAGTAACCTTGTGTTGTTTTCCTGCAGTTACTACTGGTTTCCAGAGCTCTTTGGGGTAGGCGGATTCAAGGTCGGCGACACGCTAGTAATGCCTATGGTATTACAAGTATCTGTAGGCTACGGTAGTCGCTTATTATCAGGCGGGTCATATGATTGTTTGTCACCTTGTATAAAAAAAAAAATTTGCCGGCGGACTCATAGTGTGTAAAAGTCTTAACCCATCAACAGTAAACGCGAGGTTTGAATATACGACATTGTTAAATTTTCACTGTTTTCTCTAAGATTTTGAGAGAACACGTGCCTACTCGTTTATCGGATATTTCATTAAAAGCTGATTTACATGTATCCAGTCGCTGGCGCCAATCGCCTGCGTCACAAGCCGACATGTCAGCGCTGGCCTGGCTCAGTGTGTCTATACGCGTCCAACTCAGTCGTGAGCTTTTCTTGTTATGTCCAGTTACAACTGTTTAAAAAGAAATATGTAAAGAAAATTTCTACACTATTACAAGAGGAACTTTTATTATATCACTATTAAATCTTTCTATATCCATTCGTTCCTGAATTTTACATTACTTTCTACATGAGTCATTCAAGGTAGGCAATGTGCTAGCGATAAGGTGTTACAAGAGTTTATAGGCTATGGCAGCCGTTTGCCATTATGCGGACATGCATGTTTTCGTGTAATTTTTATAACACAAAAAAAAGCCATTTACTCGTCGTGTCCACAGCCCTGGCACGGGACACGCGGGTGAAAGTCACTGGCATGGCATGTACCTACAGCACCAATGCTTATTAAGCTTTAGTCTTGCGATCGTAACGCACAACGCTGTGGCACGCGTTATGCTGCACCGGACACATAAACACACAAAACTTCTAGAATAGTCTTTTATTGCGTCACAGCACGCGTCAGCAGTGAGGGGCAAGCGCGATGTTCAATGCTGCATTGCGCGTCACGGATCGACATGGATTTCTTTGAAGATAATTTGATAGAATTAATCTGTAATTACCCTTCTTTATAACGAAAAAAAGACAAAACAGAAAAGTTTAACAGTGAAGGATAGTTGCAGGAAGTAGATGTTCATGTTAACACATTTATTTTGGTAGACATGGTAACATCAACTGACCTCTTCTGGCAGCTACATCGCGTCATGAAGCAACATTGTGCGTTACGATCGCGAGACTAAAGCTTTGCCTTGCCAATGCTGGCATGCCTGGATACGTATAAATCAGCTTTTACATCTTATCCCTGTTTCACTTTACTTTATAAAAGAGAAATGAATGTGGAGCAGTAAAGCGTCCACCTAAACGATGCACTCACCGGCAGCCTTCTTAGCGGCGTACAGGTTGGCCTCCTCCTGCGCCTTGCCGATATTCTTCTTGTAACGGATGCGCTTGTTCCCGAACCAATTAGAAACCTAATGATTAAAATACACATTTTATTTTATAATTTTAATCATTACTCTCTTGGTACTTACTATTATAAATCGAAATATCTTTTTCCTTTTATTTCTGTTAGTATTTCTATTTTTTACTAGCTGTGCCCGCGGCTCCCCTCGCATGGACTACAGAATATCGTCGGTATTGTGGTGACTTACCACTCAGGGCAGTCGCCCATGCGTTATTTTAAAGATAAAAATGCTTATTATAATATATTATTATTTGTGCAAAACACTTTCTTTTTTTTTTTAATAAAAGAAGGCTAGTCCTTATAACACCAGCTATCTACTAGTGAAAGTCCCGTCAAAATTGATTCAACCCTTTTAGTGATTAGCCAGAATGAACAGACAACGAAATGATTTTAATTTTGTTATAAGATTCGAATCCACATCGATCGACACTGTGTTGGAACACACACTAGCCATCATACTTAAAAAAATAATTTTGGTAAAATTGCAACACTGGTGAATTTCATGAAAAAGCATATGGACCTGAGAAACGGTAATGCCGCACTTCCTCGCCAGCTCTTCTTTCGCCTCCTCACTTGGGTACGGGTTCGACAGGTGAGAATAGAAATATTCGTTTAATATCTCGGACGCTTGCTTGCTGAAGTTACGCCGCTTCCGACGTGCATCCAGAAAACTGTGAAACGTAAAACACAAATTAACACCATAATATGTTTTATTTTCTGTAAATAAATTAAGTACATATTTGCTTCTTGCAATATAAGAATTAATGTCTAATGGAATTATGATAAATGAGGGGTTAAACGACATAACATAGTATTTAATTCCGTTTTAAAGTGGCCATTATATAAAAAAAAGGTCATAAAATTATTTTGCTCAATAGTGGTGTTCTTACTTTCTCCCTTAACAGACTCTCACTGTACTCTTCTTATTTCATGTACCTCAAATATTAGAAACGTAAATACGGTCGACCAAGGGCCTTGAAAAATGGCCAAATGGCATTGAAAAATGTGTATTGTTTGCCATTAGATGTGAACACCAATGGTTCGTAAGAAGCCGAGTCCCAGCACTAGAGAAGAGTCAACAAGTTATATTGACTGTGGAAAGGCTAATTGACTAACATACAATACACAAGTCCAAAATTCAAATTCATAGTTAGTCAATAAATAGTTTAAAAAAGTTAGCGACTGGTAACTTAGCATTTGCTTAGCTTTCTTTACTTGAGTTAAGTGCAAGTCATTAATTTCGCTGGTTTACGGTAAACTTGTTTTATATTGAAGGATTACTTTATAAAATCTAAACATTTTGGATGTAATATTGTTTAACATAGAATGTTCTGTTCACTTATAATTGGTTAGCATATAAGAATTTTGTAATAACCTGATTTCTTATCAATATTTAATCTATGCTATCTGTTGGTGTCCCTATAATAAATAAATAAATAAAAAAGAATATACCATAAAAGTTATATAACATTGATCATAAATTTAAAAACTAAGATTGGGCTGAGTTAAATACTTAGCTAAGTTTGAGCTAAAGTAAGGATGAGTTAATGCTGAGTAAGCTTTATATATTTCACCCTAAGCATGTTAGTAAATTAGGCATCCCACCTTCATTATTATGATTACTAGATAGATTGCATATGCATTGGACATTTTGAATACATACCGTGAGCGTAATATCATAACAGCTTCACAAGTGGACTGCTTCAGCTGCATTTGGATAGAACTGAACTTCTTGTGAATTATTTGGACCATACGCTCGATTTCCTGTTATTGAAAAAAAATAAAGTCGTATCACTAAACATTAGTCTCTGGATAATAAGTCTAATTTCTGGATAAAATAAAACTTCTTCCAATACGTCATCATAAATAATAACATAAATACATTGCAGAATTATTTTGCTTTAATAGCTGAATTTCTATTTATTTCTATTATATTTAAAATCAAATATTATATTCTGCATATAGCAAATCAGATGAAAGGAATACTATTAAGACAATTATTAAATCATATTATCAAGGGTAGAAAGGCTAATTTGACTAACATGTAAAGTTTACTATATGCTATATTAGTTAATTTGTCTTTCTACCATAAATATTATGATTTATATTTATTTAATGTTTTGAAACTCTCACTTTTGGAGTGATGGGTCTCGTGCGACTCTGCTCACGGAGTAGATTCATTACGTGAGTTGTGAACTCGTTGCAGGCATTCTCATACTTGTCCAGCTCCTGGTGGTAGATCTGGCGGATCTGGGCGAGCTTCGCGCGGTAGTCCGAGTGCTCGATAGCGTTATCTGATTATTTCACAATGTATTAAGAGTGGCAGATCGCGAAATAATATAATCCATAGCACAAAGGCAAGCAGAAATAAAAATACAAAGCCTGAATATCATCATAACACAATATCCCCATAATTTCATCTTCTTCTTGCCCTTATCCCACCTAGGTACGTACTCTACTTAGGTTAGGTGTAGGCTACACCATGTAGTATGTACTCTATGAATTAAAATGTCAGTATTCCCACCTATTAATACACATCATTCCTCACTAAATTCATTCATATGTACCTTCTCTCATCTTCCTCTACTCCTATATCTATCCACTTTCATAGTTAACTAGCTGACCCATACAATTTCGTCTGCGTCACGCAATGCAAGCTCTCAAAAGGAATAAATTTTCCCCATTCTAACAACATTTTTTATTGATGCTCCGCTTCTATTGGTTGTAGTGTGATGTTGTATAGCCTTCCTCGATAAATAGGCTATCCAACACCAAAATGATTTTTCCATTCCAACCAGTAGTTTTTGAGATTAGCGCATTCAACGACACAAATAGACTCTTCAGCTTTATAATATTACTAGTATAGATATATATTCATACTTTCCATCATGTTGGATATGGCTGTTATTTGGTTCAGATACCCTACCTGACATCAATCTTTCCTCGGAACATGATTATCAAGTCCCATAATTGCATCTATAGACAGATATTTGACTGAAACTTTTAAGATTCAAAATTTACTATTTATAAGGGTGTATTAAAGGTATTTAAATGTAAAAAGAGCTAAGATAACAAAGTAAAATCATAAACTAAAAATGGTATACCCCATTCGCCAGCAGCTGCTGAAGCAGATGCAGCAGCCCCTGCCCCACCTCCCTTCTCAGGACCAGCAACACCTTCAGCAATTAGCATGTTGTCTAACCTCATCAGCTGAGGATCTGGAGGCTCCTCCTCTTGTGTGTTGCGTAGTGATAGAACTTGGAAGAGAAATAATTTGATATTTGAAAAGGAATAAGAAAGTTTATTCTGTTGCAGGTATGGGTAGTAAATATACATAACATAATAAAGTAAATATCATTTGTATAACATAATTATTTTTCAGTCAAGTTTAACTGATTTGATCGGTCCATCATTGACGTCAGTGAGCAAAAGGCTTACTTGGTAACTTTTTTATCAGAATAAACCTACTTATAGAATTTATGTATGGACATTTGTAGCATGGACAACTTATTCAGATAGACACTTATTACTTCTTAATTTGTACTGAAATTATTATGATTAGGCAAAATTGAACAAATTAAAAAAGACAATACATGCAAAGCTAAGAAAATATTATCTGTGTCTATCAGTTTGTGGTTAAAATATTATGGTTTATCAATTTGATTAGCTAAAAGAAACCAGTGAACTGATATTAAGTGTCTACTTGGATAAGTAAACAACTTTTTGTAAATACACAAACTTCTAATTGCACAACTATTTTAAAATTCTGCCAGTGTCAGATAATAATCACAACAAAAATAGTTTTTTTTATGTACTTAACGAAAAAAAATTTTTTTTTAGTTTTTTGCTTCAAGCAAAATATAAATTAATTAATAAATAAAAAAAATTATACATTTACTCTGTGAAAATTATATTACAACACATTAAAAGAATTTACAAGTAAATAAAATGATCTAAAGTAAAATTTTATTCCAAAAATTCTAAACTGGTAAATTAAGTATAACAATTAATATAACATATCATTATGAGTGTTTTTGTACCCTTAATTTCTATCAGCCAGCTTGATACTCTTGAGTCTAATTTATCATTCAAACAAAAAAATCAAGAGTAAAAAATAGTTTCATTTACGAATGCCGGTTGAAATATGGAATAAAATAAATGAATTAGTACAAAAGTCCAAATAGCTACAAATGTAACATCTCATTTAATTTTTTTTTTTAAATAGTATCATTTATGAATGCTGGTTAAAATTTGGAATAAAATAAATGAATTAGTACAAAAGTGCAATTAGATATAAAAGTAACATCTCATCTTAAAAAATAAATACATAATTTACCTGTTTTCTCTTTGATTTCACATAAAACTGAAAACAATGCAGGCTTCATTCTGTGGCAGTTGAGAGTGTGTTTCCTTGCCTGCGCTTCGTCAAGACTCTGGTCCGTAATGTTCATGATCTGCTGAAGGATCTCGCCTATGTCCTGCTTGCGGGCCTCACCCTCACCTGAAGTCGGCGCACCATCTCCACCAGGCAAGCCATATCCTTGCGGTCCTAGCATCCCACCGCTGTGCGCCATCATCCTATTTGGATCGTCCATTTTTTCCTCCTCAATACATATAAATTCTTGTAACTTACACTAAACACGTATACACGTTTGTACGTAGATTTAATAATGTTTAGAATGTAAAATAATACGGGATAAAATTATAGTTTCAATCCCGTTCCCGAGCCTGCAATAAAATGGCCGCCTCAATTTGTGCTGTCAAATCTGAAATATTTGAAAGCAAACAAATAATTAAAACTGTTCCTGTCACACTTCATCTTGTAATCCTTTACGCAGTGATTTAGTGTGCGAAAGAGATGCTACGAGAAGTGATACAATATCTTTCATTTATTAATTATAAACAAATCATGTTTCATTTTTCATATTTCTATCATATTTTTATTGATTGTTATTTTATTATATGGTAATTTAGAAATCAATATATACGTGATTTTAAAATTAAAAGTACAATTGATAATATCAATAAAAGTAACAATAATTTATAAAAAAAAAAAAAAAAAAAATATAGAAGAAGAAGTAAATAAATAAAAATCTGATTTGCGAGAAAACGTTGATTTTTTCTATCGGTGGGTGATTAAAAGGTACAATACTAATGCAATCATTACATATTATAAAGTAGTATGTTGTTTATACAAAAATCAATAATTCAATGAAATCCTATTCTTATTCACACTATAGCCTGAACAATATTTAACAAAAAATTGGCAGTAACAGGTTGCCTAAGTGGCTGTTGTGAAACGACCATTATACACATAGTAATAAAATAAATACCCTATAAACAAAAGTACTCTGTGACCTTCACAGTAACTTTCTTTTGACTTGTCGTGATGGTGTTTGTTTTTTTTCTAATTTTTTTTAATATTTTAAAATCACGCAATCTGCGGGGTATCGCTCAACTTTTTATATAAGCTTTTTTCGATTCCTATTTTTAATATTAACGGTCAGTAACCTCTGCTTCGATTCCCTCGTAAAACGAGATGAAATTTTTTTCGCAAAAAGAAAATTTATTAGCTATTTGACATACTTAATATCAATTATGAAGCAAAGAATATACTACTCTCTACCGAGAGTTATGAAGTATCTTCTTCTTCTTGTTTTGGCGCCGTAGAAGCATTTGCCAGTCAATATCATGAAACCTTAAAAAAAGTAGGTGGTAGATCTATATACTTTTCAAAGTAGGATTCACTATAAAACTACCAACTTTTGAATATCTACCAGAGATAAATATCTACCTCCTAGGCAAAGTTCGGGTTGGTAACACTGCTATAAAATGTCACCTTGACAGTCGCCCTTTTCCTTGGCGTCTGTGCTTGGCGTAGTTGGCGATTTTCGTCATTCACCACGCTATCAAAAATTTAATTACCTACCGGCTAACAGATGTCTCGACTTAAATGCAGCAAATATTAAAAAATATATAAATGAGACACGTTCTCACCTTAGTTTATAAGTGTAGTGTGCTTAGTAAACATATTCCAGTCGTTTGTAAGCAGTTCAATCTTTCGCTTAGTCAACAGTGGGGCAGCAATAAAGTTCATAGGAAAATCAAAATACCCAATCCATTACGTGAAATAATCATGGCTGATCCTAAGATTGAAGAAATTCTTGCGCCGTTGCGTGCCAACGTAAAAGAACAAGGCGATCTAGTCAGGAAGTTGAAAGAAGAGAAAGCTCCTGAAATAGACATCAAAAAGGCCGTAGCAGAATTGAAAGCAAGGAAAAAGGTTCTAGAGGACAAGGAACTGAGCCTCGCGCCCTCCGAAGAGCTATTTGATCGTGCCAAGATGGAAGACCTAGTCAAGAGAAGATTCTTCTATGACCAATCTTTTGCAATATATGGTGGTATTACTGGCCAGTTTGATTTCGGACCAATGGGGTGTGCCCTAAAGAGCAACATGATCCAGTTATGGAGAAAGTACTTCATCCTCCAAGAACAGATGCTAGAAGTTGATTGTTCCATACTGACACCTGAACCTGTTCTAAAAGCATCAGGCCATGTGGAAAGGTTTGCTGATCTTATGACAAAGGATGTAAAGAGTGGTGAATGCTTCCGTCTGGATCATTTAATTAAAGCTCATCTTGAAAAAATTAAAGCAGATAAAAATACTGAAAATGAATTGAAATTAGAAATAGAAGATATAATAGTTAAACTTGATGGAATGTCTGCAGATGAGATGTCTGCACTCATGAAGTGGTTTGATATGAAATCTCCAATAAGCGGGAATGAGCTCACCCCTCCAGTTGAATTTAACCTCATGTTCAACACTCAGATTGGTCCATCAGGACTTGTGAAAGGTTTCCTAAGGCCTGAAACCGCACAAGGTATTTTTGTCAATTTCAAACGTCTCCTTGAATTTAATCAAGGTCGTCTTCCATTTGCTGCAGCTCAAATAGGCAATTCATTCAGGAATGAAATCTCACCACGCTCTGGGCTACTCAGGGTCAGAGAGTTTACTATGTGTGAAATAGAACACTTCTGCGATATAAAAAATCATCCCAAATTTGATACTGTAAAGAATACTAAAATGTTACTATACTCTGCTAATAACCAGGAACAAGGAATGGCTGCAGAAATTATGACAATTGGAGAAGCGGTCTCAAAAGGCATAGTGAACAATGAAACCTTGGGGTATTTCATGGCCAGGATCCATATCTACATGTTAGCTGTTGGTATTGATCCTAAGAAACTTAGATTCAGACAACACATGGGCAATGAAATGGCCCATTACGCCTGCGATTGCTGGGATGCTGAATGCTTGTCAAGCTATGGATGGGTAGAATGTGTTGGTTGTGCTGATCGGTCAGCATATGACTTGACCCAACATACCAAGGCAACCGGTATTCGTCTTGCAGCAGAAAAGAAACTTGCTGCTCCAAAACAAATAGAAGTTGTTGAAGGAGTAGCAAATAAAGCCACCATAGGAAAAGAATTCAAAAAGGATGCCAAGGTTATTAATGATGCTATAGTAGCAATGGACTCTGCAGCTTTGCAAGAGATGCAGGAAAAATTAGACAGTGAAGGTGTCTATGTCTTGACAACTCCTAATGGTGAATTCAAACTGACACCTAACCTTGTATCAGTAAAGAAGAGTCAAAAAACCATCCATGTTGAGGAAATTATACCAAGTGTTATTGAGCCTTCCTTTGGCATTGGCAGGATTTTATACTGTATTTTAGAACACAACTTCAAAATGAGGGAAGGTGATGAGCAGAGGACATATTTCTCTTTGCCAGCAACTGTAGCTCCAATGAAATGCGCTGTCTTGCCTTTGAGTGGTAATGCTGAGTTCCAGCCTTTCGTAAGGGAACTTTCTCAAGAGTTAACCAGTGTGGATGTATCACACAAAGTTGATGATTCTTCAGGCTCAATTGGACGTAGATATGCGAGAACAGATG
Source organism: Saturnia japonica (assembly GCA_033032175.1). Classification (NCBI taxonomy): domain Eukaryota; kingdom Metazoa; phylum Arthropoda; class Insecta; order Lepidoptera; family Saturniidae; genus Saturnia; species Saturnia japonica. Next base: position 21,998,706 of record CM065307.1, on the reverse strand, counting down.
AGTTGGGAGTGCCTTATGCAATTACTGTAGACTTTGATACAACAAAAACTCCACATACAGTCACTTTGAGAGAAAGAGATAGCATGGGTCAAGTGAGATTACCATTAGATGATGTTCCGGTTGTTGTTAGAGATCTATCTAACAGTAAAATTTCTTGGGCTGATGTAGAACAAAAGTACCCTAAGTTTGAACAACAGGAGACTGTGAAGGGCGCCGCAGCATAGCTCATGCTTATTTGAACAACTGCATTGTCAATACTGTAATTCCATTGTATTCTATTTATTGTTAGCCCTAGGCTTGTGTCATACGAGAAAATTGTCTATACATGTTTCTTGCAGATTAATTTGATTCACAGTGGAATAAATAATTTATCAAAAATCTTTTCAATTTTTTCATTCTACATTCCACTCGTTTTATTTGGCATAATTTAAAGTTTCAACAAATATACATTAATATGCGACGCCAAATATTACGAAATAGTTTTAACGTTCTTCCCAAAATGATTTTTTTTCTCATACTGATTTTACTGTTAGCCTTATGGGCCCTAGAGACATTAAAGGCTTTGACAGCTTCACCGGGCTTAGCCCAAACTGACTGCACCTTTAGAAAATTTGATTTAAAAAAATATTCTTGTAAGTGTATTTGAATCTTTTTGTGGCTAATTAGGGTGACTAAGTAGTGGGATCATTGTGATTCCAATCACAATCTTTAGAGAAAGTAACTTCGCAACCTACTAAAACAGCTATTTAAATTAAAAACCGTAGTAAAACTGTCAAATAGTAATTAGCGGAGTTTCTACAGAATGACATTTTAAATGGGTAAGTACAATTTTTTCTGTTTTCAGTTGTAGTCCATGGACTACAAAACGTGTTACTTAGTAGTATCTGGTATTTGTTGTATACGGAATCAGTGAATGTAAGTTGTAGGTACATATAATATTCTCGGATATCATTGTAATTCTAGAGAAAGTCACGAATTTGAAACGTACATTTGGTACAAATTGCATGTAAAACGTGCCTTTCGTAACTCTACGTTCGTTTTTATGATCATAGTTATTAATTTTTATATTACAAGATAAGTGAAACCCAGCTATAAGTACCATGAAAATTAAGCGTAGGTAATTGCTTACTGAGGTAACTTTGTTATCAACTTGACAAATGCTGTGGGTCCTATAGAATTCCTAACCACATAGTAATTACGAGTTCCTGGTGTCCATACTTTCACTGAAAGGAAATAGGGTATTTTACACCGACTTAATATACGTATTTTGTAATTTAATCTTGCTGAGTTGCCATAATATTTTATAAAACTGTCAGCAAGAAGTTGTAATCCTCTCTAGTAGATTTCTAAGAAGAGATTTCGTGTTTTTAAATTTAGTCAAAAGTTTCTTTTTAAAAATGTTCTCAACAGTGATTTCTTTATCACTATAGGTTTCGTATTGTGGCCACAACCTCTCCTGATTTTGTGACGATGTGGCCCAAGATGGTAGTACGCTAAGCCCAGTGGAAGACTGGCTCTTAAGTGCAGTTGCCGGAACACACGTATTGGTGTATGGTGATAGATTTACTAGCTATAGCTAGTGGTAGCTAGCCAGACGAGCATTAGAAAATCCCTACCACCATGCTATGGTTTCATCACGATGTTTTCCTTCATCGGGCACTCAGGCTCACTGCAGGGATTCTAAATCACGTCGATCGACGCGGAGGCCTTCCACGCTACCATCTAAGACATGATTGCTTCAGTTTGATGCAATGGAATAAACAGAAACCAATATTTATATAACGGTTCATTGTAATGTTTGAAAACATAAAATTCATATTTGTAATCAATTTACTGATCTTTATTTTATAGCATAAGCATTAGGCCATAGGCGGCTCTCAAAACATGTTCGATTCTAGTTTTTTTATATCTTTGAATCAACTTGAGTTGCACAATTTTGTCGTTGCAGTCCGTAAGAAGTTTCCAAATAATTTAAGACATGCGTTTAACTGAACACCAGATTACTAAAATATAACTGTAAAAAAAGTACTTTATTAGTATAAAAATAGTAAACGGCCACCAAAATCAAAATATTTTTTATTCAATTTAAGCCCTAAGAAGGATGTTTGCTATCCTATTAAAGCAACTAATTACAAACTAATCATTGTTAAACCAAAAAGTACACGACCACCAAGAATTCAATATTATTAGTATCTGGCGCTCGCCAGTCGCTGTTGAGGCAGTCTCCCAATTTGTTTCTTATCACAAGTTAAACCTAACCTAACCCAGCCACAATGTTTGATATGTATTAACAGCGCTTCATTTAATCGCTGAGAATTAGTGATCATTAATTATTTTTGGCAGTATAAAGTAATTTTTTGGTAAGAGATTGTCATATTTGGTGGTCATTATAATTAACAGTATTTAATTTCAAAATCAGTTCTCTAGAAACACGCTTCGAATTGGCATTTAAATAGCTGTAATTTGTATGGAACAGCGAATAGCGTGTCCACACAACAAGAACGAAGCATTTCGCTATTTGAGAAGTGAGGGATCCCTTACTTTAGTTAGTAAAGTACATATAACCACAATCTATACTAATATAATAAAGCGGAAGTTTTTGTTTGTTTGTTTAAACACGCTAATCTCTGGAACTACCAGTCGGATTCGAGAAATTCTGTTTTTATATAGCCAGACTCGAGGAATAATGTAGGCTATTTAAGATTACGCTACAACTCTGAGATAGCCTTAAATATTGTTTTTTGTTATTTATGTAAATCGGAAGACGAGGCTCTTCCGAACTGCTTTAGGCCGTGCGCTGGCGTAATGGTTAATGATAAGGAAATAGAATGTTCTAGAATAATGTTGGTCCTTAGGATGTCTAAAAAAAAAACAGTGATAGTATATGTCTATCTCTTATACATAAGCCACAATAAGGTATTATTTCGTGACATAGATTTGTTGAAAATTAAAAAGTGATTTATTAGCATGATTTTTAGACATGGTATATTAATCCTTACAAATAAAAGTTACTTCATCATAGAGACAATTTTATGAAGCTAAATTTTGCTCTTTTAGAGAGTATGTTATTTGGACGCATAGTTTAGGAGATAATGAAAACTTAAATTGTACTTGGGGAAGAACAATTATGATAAACTACACGGGTGCTTTGGCGGTGCGGTGTTTGTCGAATAAAATTAACACAGGTGAAACCGTGGGGCACAGCTAGTTAAGAATATACAAACTGATGAATAAAACATAACCGTTTGAACATTCATTATTATATTCATGGACACAATAACCATTATAATAATTCTAGTGCAGTGCTGTATCATCGATAGCGTCTTTCCCTCGAGCGTGATCGATGCCTGGGACGGTCGCGTGAACGTGACCGGTCGCGGTACTTGTCCCGGCGATCACGCTCTCTGTCCCTGTCTCTTCTGTCTCTGTCCTTATCCCGAGAACTTCTTTCGCGATCCCTCTCTCTATCTCTGTCGTCTCGTTTCGATCTGTCTTTCATGTATCTGAAAAATAAATTTCGTGAAATATAGTATAGAAAATACATAGTACCTATAGATCATCACAAGATTATTTGTTTGAACAAACGGTTGCATAGAGATTTTTACGGTCCTAGCCCCAGTAATTTGGGCTGTGCATTGATGTGTCATTCAATCATTCAGTTATTCTTTTATATATTAAAATATAGGTTATAGGTTTTGAACATAACAAATATTATGTCCTTACATATGAAATTGGCGTTTTGTACGGGAGGAATATAAAGTCAATTTATTCTTTGGAAAATATATTTAATTAATCAAAGTGTGCACTGTTGTTGTCTATGTACTTTTGCCATCTCATAAGTAGTTTATTGATCCCTTTACTAAAAAAAAACATGGGGGCGAGAATCAATAAACTCTTTGAAGGCGTTTTGGACTGCCGCATCGGAGTTGAATTTTTTTTTGTAAGAAGTTGTCCAAATTTCGCAAAAAATGGTAATCTGTTGGAGTAAGGTTCGAGGAGTACGGTGGATGTCGCAGACATTCTAATTGTAGCTGATCTAACTTAGTGGTTGTTTGTTGTGCAGTGTGTGGTCTTGCGTAATCGTTTAGCAGCAGTGGCCTAGAGCGATTGACCAATCTCGGTTGTTTAGTAGCTAGTTCTTCCTTCATGATTTGCAGTTGCTGACAATAGACATCTGCCGTAATCGTTTGGGCAGATTTTAGAAAGCTGTAGTGAACGACACCGGCGCTAGTCCATCAAAAACGCACAAGTAACTTTTTCTGAGTCAATTTTCGTTCAGGCCAGGACTTGGCTGGGTCTCCAGGGTTCAGTCATTGCGACGAGCGCTTCCGATTATCGTACAGTATCCACTTGTCATCACAAGTAATGATTCGATTTAAAATCCCTTCATTATTGTGTCGGTTGAGCAAAGTAACACAGCAGTCGACGCGTGTTTGCAAGTTCGATTCACTCTATTCATGAGATACCCATTGTTCAAGTTTTTTTACTTTCCCGATTTCATTCAAGTGGATTAATACAGTTTTATCACTTACCCCGAAGCCTGCAGCTATCTCTGAAGTGCGTTGTGATGGATCCGCTTTCACAATAGCCTTTAATTCTTAATTTTCCACTTTAGTCTCTGGCCGTCCACGGAGTTGGCTCTGAAGATCGAAATTACCAGAACGAAAACGTTGAAACCAAAAACGTACCGTGCTTTCTTTTGCGACACCAGCGCCGTACACATAAATCCTTCGAGCTGTTTCTGCAGCACTGGTACCACCGTAGAACTCGTACTCGTAAATATACCGATATTTCATGATTTCCATTGTGCGGTAATAAGTGACGCCAAAGAAAAACAAATGAATGACTGTTTTCCATGTTAGGATACTGACTCGTCATAACACACGACAATATAATAGGACAATAGGAAGAAGAAGAAAACTGTTTTCAAATTTCAAATGTACCAGCTAAATTAATTTATAAATTTGAATTTAAGATTCTTAACCAAAGAGGTGATATTTCAGATCAAAGTGATCAGTACGACAAAATGCTAATTTCATATGTAAGGACCTAATACAATATTAAATCCCAACTAATGGAATAAAAGTAAGAAAAAAAGGAACAAGCAACATTTCGCAAGTTGACTGTATGTTTGAAAATTAAAGTAAATTATTGAGTAATATTGGTAATATAGTAAGCCTAAAATTTATCTAAAATAATTCAAATCTGGAAAAAGTATTTTTTTTATTTATTATACAATATTTTTTGTCTGTGAGTCACGTGATTTGCAACACCGATTAGAAGACGTGATGTCACCATTCAGGAAATATAAACGTTACTCTTTCGTAAGTTGTCACGTTTGTCATTGTTGTCATAGAAAATGAACGATGACATCACGGGACCATAACGGTGCGTGTTTTTAGCATATTTTTTGTTCAAATTAAAAAATGTTTTTAAATCACTTTTTATGCTGTATTAATGAAAATATTATTTATAGGTGTTATTTTCAACATATAAAGTGTTTAAAACAATTTTCCAAAAGTTGTCAATTCCTGGATTGAGCAATCGTCAATTCAAGCAAATGTGTGTGGAGACTAACCTGTCCCCATCACCGTAGTCCCTTCGGTCTCGGTCGTCGTGTTCGCTCCGATCAGTATCCTTGCGGCTGGGGTTATACGCGCTACTCCCGCTGTGGAAGTTCTGCGCTGGCTTCGTCGCCACAGACTGCCTGTTATGTTCACCTAGCCTACATAGTTTTGATAAATATATTTTTAGTATTACTGGTTGTGATCACAAGCAAATAACTTATAAAGATTGGAAAAGGATAGATAGATTTCTATCCCGACCCATATATTCCTATGAGGTTTACATTTTTTTAATATGGCTTTCATAAATTACTTTGGTATCTGCTTGATTAATGGGTAGGACTGTTTTGCCCACCTGAATCGCGACCACCATACATATAGTGAAAATCCAGATATTTTGATTCGCTTACGAACGTCGTGCTTCGGAATCAGCCGGTGCTTATTCAGTTTCTATTTATTTATTACACAGGGTGGGCCAGAAAGGCGTACGATTTTAAAAACACTCTTACGTTTGAACATTATGAGCGGGGGCTGCGCGGTTGATGGGGATGAGAAGCTCGGTTCTCGGAAATTTAGTCGCGATGGATCGCTTCACCGGATCGCAGCGTGCATTCTGCGTTAAACATTATTATAAAAATGGCGATTCGTGCGCTATTGTTCGAAGTTTATTTCGGCGTGAGTTTGAATTACATGACGTAAATCAGTGTCCGAAGGAAAGTGTGATTCGATCTTGGATCAGAAAATTCAAAGCGTTCGACTCTCAAACAGAAGCCTGCGGGACACCCAAGGTCAACAAGAACGGAAGACACAATTGAACAAGTTAGAACTACAGTTCAAGGTAATACTGGTCTATCGACTCGCAAGCGATCAGCTGAACTTGTGGTGTCCAGAACATCTTTGCGTCGCATTTTGTTGAAAGATTTGAATTTGCACCCGTATAAAATTCAACTTGTGCAGGAATTACTGCCAAATGACCCAATTTTACGACGAGCTTTTGTTGAAACAATGTTAGAACGCTTTCATAGTTTCAACAATATTATGTTGTCCGAAGAAGCCCATTTTCACTTAAATGGGCATGTCAATAAACAGAATTGCCGTTACTGGGCTGCAGAGGACCCACGTGCAAAACATCAAAAGCCTCTGCATTCGCCAAAAGTAACCGTTTGGGCGGCCATATTCTTTAAAAATCAACAAAGACAATCTGTCACTGTAAATTCCGATCGATCCGCAACTGCAACAATTTGAAGCCTATAATTGTGCGAATTGATTTCAACAAGATGGTGCGACATGCCATACATCTAAAAGAAATGGCAGCTATTCCTCGCGCAATGTGTCAGCGAGTTTTTAACAATTTGAGGTTCAGATTCGAGAAATGTTTGCAGCGGGATGGTGCACACCGGAATGATGTAATTTTTAAGAAATAAATTTCCCAGATGTCTATTTTAATTGAAATAAAGATGTGTATTGTATTTGGTTGTTTTTTCTATATTTTTTAAAATTCGCAAATCTTTCTGGCCAACCCTGTATTTATTTATTATTTACATATTTATAGTAGCATAGCAAATTGCGTGTACTGTCCCTGATGGTAAGCACAGTACAATACTAACAACGGCGACCACCGTGAGATCATAATCCAACGACGGTCGCCGCTGTCATGCCGACCTGCATTAATTTAAGTGGATATGCACAGGCTGATCCCGAAACGCGACACGTAAAAGCGAGTCACTATGACGGACTTTTCACCACATGCATGGTAGTGGCGACCCAGTCGGGCAAAACAGCCCTACCACCCGTTACCGTTGTGCTGTTCTTACCATGAGAGACGGTACGTAAATTTGTCGAACTATATGAAAGAAATAAAAACAAAGATGGGTTTGTGTTTGTTTCAAAAATGCCAACTGGAAAGAAACCATGCTGAGGAATGAAATCTAGCGATTCCTTCTTTTGGAAGCCACAACTATGATTGGGGGTGTATTTTAATTGCATTCAAATACTTTTAACATAATTAGTGAATACAACCTGCTCTGAAAATAAAAGTGAAAGATTCAAAAATTAATGTATTTTATAGACATTAAAATAAAGAAGAAAGAAACAATGTTACATTGTCACTTGTGACAGGTATGGCAGAGATAGCACTTACCTTAGTAAGTGAACTATAAAGTTTCCCTTTGCAGCATTTAAGACTTTATGCTTTTTATAAAGTAAACACTTTCGCAAAATGATAATGCAAATTTTTCAAATGTATACATAGGTTTTAGGCTGTGAGAGAATAAGACAGAATGCGTTTCTATATAGTTACATTATCCTTCGTCTATTCTTAATGTATATGTGTGTGAGAGAGAGAGATCTTTAAAGAGAAGTTTCACTTATACAGGGTATGATGAGCTCACACTGTTTTTTTTTTTTTTTTCTATATTAATATAAAAATTGTCATAATGTATATGTAATAAATACCTTTGTGCCAAATTTAATTGAAATCATTTCAACAGTTTCAGTTATTAAGGAACAAATATCCTATGATAATCTTAATTTGTGCATAATCTTGTGTGCATCTGTTACTGATTGTGTAACTTCTAAATGAGTTGACTGATTAGGCGCATATTGACATAATATATTTGTTTTATCGAGGCCATGGTTCATAGATAAATTTTAAAATTCGATAGTTGGCGATGTGGTCGAGCCATTAATTACCGGAAAGAGCACAACAACGTTACCAGGCCAGCTAGTATTATATGTATAAAAACGCGCGAGTTGAATGCAGAGTTTCGTAATTCGATAGTGCTGTGACCTAATTAGAATTATTGCTGTCGATAAATTTTATCGTGGCTTTAAATTTAACATTTACATCATGGTTAACATGATGAATAAAAAACATAATATTTTTTATTTTTATTAATTATTCCGCAAAAACAAAACTAAAAATATTTTCTAAAATTGAATAATTATCAGATTAATTTTCGCCATTTCCCGTGCTTGGCGATGAATAAAAACATGTTTTTTGGAACAAAACTTGACAGACTCTGTTCAGTCATTATTAAAAACAAAAAGTAACATGTGGTCGAAACTTAAATAATAGGTCCTTACATAAATGAAATTATCGTTTTGTCGTACTGACCACTTTGATATGAAATATCTCCTCTTTGGTTAAGAATTCCAAATTCAAATTTATAAATTCATTTAGCTGGTACATTTGAGTTTTGAATTCATTTGTTTTTTCCTCATTATATTTTTCTTTGGCATCGCTTATTACCGCACAATAGAAAACATGAAATATCGGTATATTTATGAGTAAGAGTTCCACCATGGCACCAGTGCTGCAGAAACAGCTCGAAGGTTTAATGATGTGTACGGCGTTGGTGTCGCAAAAGAAAGCACGGTACGTTTTTGGTTTCAACGTTTTCGTTCTGGAAATTTCGACCTTCAGAACCAACCCTGTGGACGGCCGGAGACCAAAGTGGAAAACGAAGAATTAAAGGCTATTGTGGAAGCGGATCCCTCACAAAGCACTTCAGAAATAGCTGCAGGCTTCGGGGTAAGTGATAAAACTGTATTAATAATCCACTTAAAGCAAATAGGAAAACTTAAAAAACTTGAACGATGGGTACCTCATGAATTGAGTGAATCGAACTTGCAAACACGCATCGAATGCTGTGTTACTTTGCTCAAACGAAACAATAATGAAGGGATTTTAAATCGAATCATTACTTGTGATGAAATGTGGATACTGTACGATAAACGGAAGCGCTCGTCGCAATGGCTGAACCCTGGAGACCCAGCCAAGACTTGGCCTGAACGAAAATTGACTCAGAAAAAGTTACTTGTGAGTGTTTGGTGGACTAGCGTCGGTGTCGTTCACTACAGCTTTCTAAAATCTGGCCAAACGATTACGGCAGATATCTATTGTCAGCAACTGCAAACCATGAAGGAAGAACTAGCTACTAAACAACCGAGATTGGTCAATCGCTCTAGGCCACTACTGCTTCACGAAAACGCAAGACCACACACTGCACAACAAACAACCACTAAATTAGATGAGCTACAATTGGAATATCTGCGACATCCACCATACTCCCCGGACTTTGCTCAAACAGATTGCCATTTTTTACTGAATTTGGACAACTTCTTACAGGGAAAAAATTCAACTCCGATGCGGCAGTCCAAACCGCCTTCAAAGAGTTTATTGATTCTCGCCCCAATGGTTTTTTTTTTGGAAAGGGATCAATGAACTACCTATGAGAGATGGCAAAAGTGCATAGATAACGGTACATACTTTGATTAATTAAAAATATTTTGCAAAAAAAAATGACTTTATATTCCTCCCGTACAAAACGCCAATTTCATATGTAAGGACCTAATATTAACGTGATCAGAAAGCAACAGTTGATTGATAGTTGTCAAAGACAGCATCACATCACTACAGTAAAGCAAGCGCGTGAGGCGAGGCGAGCGGACGGCGAGGGAGATGTTCCCACTCTTCAACTCATGCCTGGACTACATTCAACTCGCATGTGTACATATAGAATATATTACGCATTAAAAAAAAAGAAGAGCTCTCTACGCCAGCTACTGTCACAACTGCAAAGATGCTCGCGATTTACTGCCGATTACTGCGCCATGAGCTGCGCGGAAAAATAACGCCGGCTAGTGTATTGGAGGTTTTAACGATTTTAACCTGATTAAAAAGGTAAAAAAGGTAAAGGTGTACAATAAAAACAATGGTACCTCTGTTCAATCTGCTTTTGTATAGGAACGGGTATTCTGGGGAAGAGCGTGCTGAACCAGTCGAGCTTGATGAGCATCTGCCGGACGAGGGCGCCCATGGTGGTCGGAGCCCCTCCTCCCGCGCGTGGCTCCACCTCCTCCTCGTCGTCGAGGTAGTCGACGTACCAGTCGAACAAGTCCGCCGGCGGTTGAGTGTAACGTACATACATAAATCCTTAACACACAATATATTCACTTTGATTCACTTATTTCCATATTTTCAAATCGTAGAACTGTCGTCCAATGCAATTAATTCACTCCTTTTTATCCGACTGCCAAAAGGATGATTATGTTTTTCAAGCATATATGTATTTATGTCTATTTCTTTTGCGCGTTCTATAGCCTAAATGGCTTGATGGATTTTAGCATACGAGGTGTCGTTAGAATCGTCTTAGAGTACTAGCGCACTAGACGGCCAGTGAGATCTAGTATTGTTCATAAATTTAAAATACCACACGCATCTGACGACAAGCGGCCAGCGACTACGCCTGGTTGCCGCGACCAATGAGATCTTGCGCGACACACATGCGGCTAGGCGTGGCCGTCGAATTCAGTACATATCTTTCAATTTTGTAGATGCGAACGCATTAATCGTTGCGATCGGTACAGTGCAGTACAGTACAGACAGGGTTGAACGGACGACGTTACGATATCTCGCCACAATCATTCCGATAACAAAAGATTTATAACAGAAGTTGAAATTAGAAGAGGAATATGGGATATGTCGTCGAGTGATTACTCAAATAGAGATATTAAACGACAAATATGGATTGAAATAACAAATATCTTTTAGGACTTTTTCTTGTTCTTTTTCCGCAGTATAGTTGCATACACAAGTGCAGCAACACTGATCTACGTATATTTGAAAGCAACCAGTAAATTCAACTGAAAATCCTTGGCCACCAAGAACCGCTTCGCCACCTAATGCGTTCGTAGCCTTAATTGTGGTAGTGTATGGTAAGTAATGATTAGTATGATGTTTGAGAATCAAACAAAAACCAAAAATAGAAAAAAAAATTGTACAGTATTTTTTTGCCTTCAGATTTTTTGTTTCCTTTATTTTCATTTCTATTTTTAATAATAAAATCTGTAATGGTGGCACAAAATTTATGCATTTTATTTCTTTACAAGGCTTGAACAGGTTGACAAGGTGCCTTGGATCAAAATTTCAAAATTAGTTGTACCCGCGGCTCCGCTCGCGTGGACGACAGGAGTATACGTAGTACTTATAAAAATCGTAATGTCTTAAAACTTTAACATTTTGGCTCCATTACATAACAGAAATGTATGCGAAATAGGCTAATTCGCTATCAAAGTGAGCTGAGGGACAACGCTTTATTGAATGATGATACCATGATTTTTTTTTTAGATGAGGGCGAGTATCTAAGAAGTAAAACAACAAAAAAAGGTCAATTCTATGCAGTAGTTTTTGCGTGATTTACGGATAACGGCAAACCTATATAAAGTTTTTATTGGCATTTAATTTATATGATGTATTATAAATAAAGTTATTTTTGGAATGTCACATTTGTGTTTTTTTTTTAAATATAGGATTAACCACTAAAATGTAAAATTGAAAAATATAATACATAATAACACTATTTGAGTAAATGTGAAAGTATTTTTGTTTGAATGTTTGTCCATCAATCATGCAAAATGGCTGAACGGATTTTAATGCAACTAGGCATAGAAGTTGATTATGTCATGGAGTAGAGCTAGCAGTGAAGGGGGCAAGCAATATACCAGTATGTAACAAAGGTATTATTATTAAAAGTACTTATTTGGAGTTTTACTCTGTATAACTCACTTTAATGTCCAATTCCATCAATTCTAATTACTGTAGAAGATATTTAAAGAAAAGTTAATGAAAATCAGTACATTAATATTTTTTATGGTTACCACTAAATCCCATTTTATTATATTACCATTTATCAATTATAAAATGCCTATGTAAGTTACCATTCTTAGAGAGCATTTATCATATTTTTATCAGCCATCATCAAGCCCCATTAAATAAGTTAAGTAATAGTTTCATTAAGCAAAATGTGTAAATTTCCAAAATAACCTTTTTAATGTTGGATACAATTTGATCTGAGGTAATTTTTTTTTGTAAAAATCTAATGTGTTCTACCTTTTAGTAGAGTACAAGCAGTAATAAAGGAAGTTTAAGTAGGTAGTTTAGTAACACAAAACATTGGCTAGAGTTACCAAAAAAAAAAAATTTGGCATCATACCTACCGAGAGCTCTTATGTAAGGCGAGTCTGAGTGCTGTAACAGCCCATTAACTTGTTTTCGTGTCAACCGCAATGTATACAGTTTGTAGAGAAGGCAAAAGGCAGTTGAGACAATGCCACCTGCACCAACACCACGCACCTGTAAATTTCATAAGAATAACTCATTAGGAGCCATTCATAAAATACACCAAGCTAATTTTTTTTCTTTATAAACCCCTGCCCCCATTGTTTGTCATGGTATCTTAGATTGTTGTAGTATTGCATAACAAATGATAGATTTTACCCATTCATGAAATTAATAGTACACAAATTTCAATACAGTGTAAACTCTTTATAACATTATCCTTTATAATGATAAACTCTCTATAACGTTGATGTGAGCCCAACTTGGTTGGTTTGCGTTAAAACCCACATATTGAAACTCCACTCCATATAACGATAACTCTCTATAACGACAATTTTAAATTTTTTTTTTTTTTTTTTTTATATTTTCTTACATCTCTCTATTTACTCAAGACCAAGATTGTAAGAAAGAGTTTCATCTCCTTTATTAACATGTTTAATGTCCTACAATACTATAGTGGGTAGAAATTCCCAACAAAAGCTATATAATTTTAACTACAAAATTAATTAAATTTACAATAATCATTCAACAACACAAAATTAAAAAAAAAATGAGAATATTTTTAAATTTATCAAATTTTTTCACTGATACAGAATAGATTACTGAACAGAGCTCCCTAATCCAGATAATAAGTTAATAAATTTTTAACAAAGGCCCAACTCCCATTATAAATAGCTTATAAGAAATTATTATTTTTAAGAGACTTTTTTAAAGATACCAGGAAGAAAAAAGTTCAGAGAAAGTAATGTCATATGTGGCTGAACATACTCACTCCACCACACATGCCCGTCTGGCCGGAAGTCTTTCGGCTCCCTCTCTCCCACGGCTCCAGGTGCTTCACCTGGTAATAAATCTCATCCACCACCTCATGGTATGTCTTCAGCTTGAACAGATGCACTGGGGACAATTACAATTACTTCAGTTTTAAAATTTTATGAATTATTTATACATATTATAAATATAAAAAAATAATAATTATCACATGATATAACTTATAAATACTGATTTATGATACTATACAAAGACGATTTTATTGTATTATAATTTAAAAGTCAATCACATTTTAAGTTACAATTTAAGTACAGGTACATTTTATTGACTTAAAAGAACTTATTGCTATAATTATAATAGTTTCTGATTCTCATAAATATACTCTAGTAGCATATAAGTAATAGTACACTTCTTTAGTTGTACTTAAAATTTCATATAGTACTTAAAGAAGGAAGTAGCCATGTTATAAAGCAAATATTGAGACAGCTCTGCTCGCTTTTTAGCATCCTAACTTACACAACTGAGTAAATACCTTTTAAGTGAAACATTAATGTTAGATTTTATTCCCTGGAGAAAATAACATGAAAAAGATGGGAACAATCTCAACAAACACAGTTTCCTATTCAACCAAACTCATAAAATACTACATAAGAATGCTTTATATAGCATCATGAAACCAGTTCCTAGTATCGAATATACTGATTTGAATTATTATAAAAATTAAATCCGAACTCCTGTGCGGTGTTATGTTTGCTTACCTACCTTTGAAGTAGCTAGAACCCTGTATATTGGCTAATATAAGTGGATTCAAGTTCATAGTTTGTTCGTTACCCCAAATCGGTAATACGTTATGTTGCTTCCCAGTCTTTGACGGTTTCTGCTGATTATACTCTGGAAAATAAAAAACGTTAGTCACATAGTTCCATTGTAAGCGATGAAAAAATTGGCACGCTACACACCTTCAGCATCCGTCATTTTACAAACTTATACAGGTACTACAAAGTTGAATACGCAAAACAAAACTTTAAAATGCTAAAGCACCATTTTCATTCTTTTATTTAGAATATCACTACTATTATAATCTCACAGGAGTGTTTTTTCACGTAGTTTCTTTTACATAAATCTATTTTCCTAATTTTACCACTAACAATCATAGACAAAGACAAACTAACAATGTAACATTATTTTATTACATTTCAGTACAATACATTACCATAGACAACATAACATAAAAATGGTGGACAGGAGTTGACAAAACGCGTTAAGTTCGGTGAAGCTGTAAAAGCCGCAGCGCGGCTTCAGGCGTAAAGCGAGTATAATTATGTTCCTTGCTTCAGGACATTTAGGGCTAGTCATAGTCAGGTATTAAAAAAAAATACATTGACAGAACGCAGCGTTGTCAATTGCCGAATTCCCCAAACTCAAGCTAAAATTCCTCAAATTGGAGAAGACCAAAGTCCTAATTCCTACAAATAAATAACATGTAAATATTAATACGTAAAGTAATAAAAAATATGCACTGTAGCTCACGAAGATATGCAGGTACTTTGAAGGTTTGGGAATCGCATTTCTCTAGCGTTTTTTGTTATTAAAGTTTAATTCTTAAGAATTGATGTTCATTTAAGGGCTCCAGTATGGATATTGTATGAGTGAAATTCATAAAGCCATTACGTTATTCTGAGCAACGTACCTTGCTCACTTTTCAATTTGAAATCTTGTATGTATATACATACATCATTTTGCTTTTAGATAAATCATTAACCTCTCAATCATCTCTTTGCCTATTACATATTCAAACGCAATCGTACTTAAGGAGTTACCAGTCATGTGTCTTAGCTGACACACATAAACATTTTTATTTGTACTGATCACTTCATGAAGGGTCCTTTCTTTTTCTTAAGTTTACTACATAACATTTTTATGAATCATGAACAATATACAACATGTAACAGGAATAACGCACACCCTCAAACATTGCAATTAGAACAATAAGTTATAATCATAATACCGATACAATAAATATACTTGAATGTACTTTGATATTTTTTATTTGTGGAATTAGTTATACTCATTGTGGACGAGTAGCATGGACACATTACAAACCTACGCAAAAAATATGCAATACGCAGTCAGCAGAGGTACACATTTTTTAAACCCCAGCAACTTTTAGCAAGACAATATAAATTAATGATTTGTTATATCGTAAGGTTAGATACTATCCATCAAACTATCAATAATCAAGAGCTTATAAAAATAATGAGTAGGTATATATGTAATCACTTAAGAAGTTATATTACTTTAGCGAAAATAAACAATTAATAATTCATAAAAGTTTTATTCCATTTTATACGTCACATAGTCCTCGAGGAGCTTATTCACAACTAAGCGTGCCAAAAAAAGAAAAACTTAAAACTGGTAAACAATTAAAATACACGTATATCACCAATCCTCAATGGAGTCATAATCCTCGATTTTGGGGAATTTCTCACAAACCGACATCCATGCTGTACACAAATCCGAGTTGGCGCCGCCGCCTCGCGTCGTAGGGGCGTAGCGCAGTGTTACCCGCATAGAGTAGAGTAATACATAGGGAAGTTACCATGTTTAGTTTGAAATTCAAAAAAAATACTTAATAATTTCCTATTTATTAGATGCTTAGAAAGGTTTAAATAAAAAAATTATCATTTCACTAATTACATTTAATATATTATTATTTATAAAATTTATAATTTAAAAATAAAATATTTCTCTTATTGATAATACAGCTCCAAATTCATTCCATCATGGATTTCATCTGAGAATTGGAATTAAGGAAAAAATATTTTTAGCTTATTGGGTGACAGTTTATGAACATTATAGAAGTACTTAACAGAGGTTTATAAAAATTGTATAATTGAAGAAACTTTTTTTAGCTTGCCAAACATAATATCACCTTATTATACTTGACTAATTATGGTAATTTAATTGATGTTGATACTGGCTAAATAACTGGAAAATGTAATAAAGGATTTGGATTTTAAGATTTATTACTGTCTGCAACCCTGAGATAATAGTATTTTGAATCAATAAACTCTTAATAAATTAAAGTAACATTTTTATACATTAAATAAATACATTGATACAATTTCATCCACAACCGTTTAATTCCAAGTTAAGCACAGCTTGTATTATAGTAATTAAACAGCTGAAATACATTCATATATAGATATCTAATACCTAGACACAACTGAAAATTATGCTCTTCACAAAAATGGCAATTGTGTGCGGGGCTTGATCCCACAATGATCAATTGGTTAGGCTCAATAGTAGAGCTTACTACCACTGTGCAACAAGGCCTCCAAAAAAATCAAGATTGTTAGTGACTCTCCAAACTCTGGTGGATGT
This sequence comes from Saturnia japonica, assembly GCA_033032175.1. Taxonomy (NCBI): domain Eukaryota; kingdom Metazoa; phylum Arthropoda; class Insecta; order Lepidoptera; family Saturniidae; genus Saturnia; species Saturnia japonica. The sequence goes on along the minus strand of CM065307.1, from coordinate 21,981,867 downwards.
TAGCAGTCAGCTCTTTGTATTAACATACTGTCTCTGGCCTTACATTTGTGCAGTATTCCCTTTTAAACGAGGATATAATAAAAACTCCATTAAAATCCTATTCTAAATATGTAATGAAACTCTCAATTTTACTTTCGAATTATATCAGTATTCAGGTGTTCTTGCTATAAAACTACCATAATTATCTTAAATGTACTTACAGCAGTAATTGGTTATTTAGGCACATTAATAACACTACTTGTTGATCCTTGATACAGGATTAAAAATATGGTTGTCTCATAAATCTCAGAACAGATCAAAATTTATAGTATATTGAAACTTAGATATTTTAAATAAATATAAGTAACTCTAGTACAATACGCAATAATTATTGTTAGTAAGTAGGTTTATTAATGAGTCCAGTAATACTTTTTAAAAACCAAAAGGATACAATCTGACAATTTGATGTGGTCTTTAAAAACTGTGTACCATTTCTTTAGCACGATTTTGTCGTACCGTGTGCCCGTCTGTGCCGCTATCAATTTCTTCAGGTCTCCTACTGTGTCATCGGGGTTGCATTTCACTCTAACTTTTTTTCCAAGTCGATCATTACAAGTTACCTCGAGCATCTCGTTGAATATATATGTAAACTGCTAAATTGTATGATACTTCAATTATTTACGCTGATTGTGAGATTAGTTGTCTTTTTTTATATTATCGTTTTAATACATTACCATACAATAGGTTATATTATTTACGAAATCAAAACACGAAAAAAGCAAAAGCCAAAGCGAAGCGAGTTCACAAATACAAATGTACTCTGTCTATGGTTTACATTTGATTTCAGTTTCACAAAATAAAATAAAAATAATATTTTATTTATTACTAGGGATGAGCAAAAATATCGTTTTATAATAATATTAAATGATTGTTTATTATTTTAAAGTATTATATTCATATCGAATTCAATATATTTTTAACGCAACTCTGGTTATGTGTATTGCTAGAACTATAAAGTTAAAATTAAAAGTAGAATTTCCTATATGTGTATTATTTTTCTACGTGTTTTAAATTGTTGGGAATTTGTATGAATAATTACCATGTAGTAGTTATTGGCAGTATCTTGTTCTGTCTTATTGTGGTTTTTATTTTAATTCGTAATTTTAGTTTATTTGACGCTATATTATGTTGAGGAGGAGGTTATGTTGAGTTATGTTATGTTATGTGGGCTCCACTTGTCCGCACTTAGACTCTTCCTAGGTCCATTGTGCGTAGATATTCCGACTGGCTATTCCAGCCAGCTCAACTCCGACCAGAAGCACAGAAGCCTCCTGGGGCATTCACAGGCTTCTCGAAGTGACCTCGGGTTTTTGAGGGTTTTCGCCCGTTGGGTTGCAACTCCCGCGCATTTCAGGACTACGTGGGTAGCGGTTTCTTCGCCCTCCATGCATGCTCTGCACATGGGACTGTCAGTGACACCCAGAACATAAAGGAGTTTGTTAAGTGAACAATGGCCAGTTATAGTGCCTACCATAACACGTAGATCACTTCTATTAAGACCAAGAAGTCGCCGTGACAATCGCGGTTCAGGGATGGGCAGTGTCTCCTTCGACTGTCTACAGTCACTGGCTGTTGTCCATTGATCTTTATGTGATTCTGTTGTTCTTTGACGCAGCCACGAGCGAATCAGGCTGAACGGCAGAGGCAATATGGGTAAAGGACCCATCCGCAGAGTGCCGGAACCTCTCTTTGCCAGGTCATCTGCTGCGTCATTGCCCAGTGATCCACTGTGTCCTTTAATCCACTGTAGGGTTACTTTGTTGTTAGTTGTAACCCTTTCCAGTACTTTGTGACACTCATTTATAAGCCCAGAGTCGTGTATGTTACTCTCCAGAGCTCGTAAGACTGCAGTGCTGTCGGAGAGAATTCTTATATTGTGGTTCTCTATTTTCCTGTTCAGCACTGCGTTTGCCGCCTCAGTAATGGCTACACATTCACATTGGAAGATGGAACTGTGTGGCCCTAAAGCTATTGATATTTTAATGTTTAGATCACAGGAAAATACCCCGGCGCCTGTTCCTGTATCAGTTTTTGAACCATCTGTATATATCCGAACCTCGTTTATGCCGGATTGGTCCTGTTTTTCTTCGCATAGTTCTATCGAGTACTTTCTGTTGAAAATATGTTTCTTTAGGATCCTATCACACGGAGAGCTTAACAGAGGTTCGTACATGATAGCCTTCTTTAAAATTTTTGTGTGTGGTCCATTCGGATTGCCCCACAGTCCCAGATTTGTCATTCGTATTGCTGATACCGCGGCTTCCTGTTGTATAAACAGATCTAAGGGTGGCATGCCGAGAATGACTTCCAGGGCTGTTGTTGGCGTGGTGCGCATGCAGCCGGTTATAGCTGAGCAAGCCAATCGTTGGAATTGCTGCAGCTTTCGTCCGACTGTGCTTAGTTCGGTCCTAGGCCACCAAACCACTGCACCATAGGTAACGGTCGGTCGAATTACGGTAGTATAAAGCCAGTGGGTAATCTTTGGAGATAGACCCCATTTCTTGACCAGTAATCTTTTACATTGCCAGAATGTAATGCAGGCCTTATTTAGTTTGTTCTCCAGGTGTTTATTCCACAGTAGCTTGCTGTCTAAAATTACGCCTAGGTATTTGACTTCAGCTATTAGTGCTAGGTCAGTGCCGAATAACTTTGGTAAAACAAAGTTACTCAATTTGCGTTTGTTAGTGAACAACACTAGTTCCGTTTTCGACGGATTAACAGTGAGTTCCTGTTTTTTACACCAATTTTCTACTATGCGGAAGGCACCTCTCATCAAATCGCAGAGTGTGCCTTCATGTGAACCATTGAGTAGAATTGCTAGATCATCAGCATAGCCTACAGTATAATAACTGTTTTTGATCAGGTCAGTGATGAGTTCGTTTACAACCAAATTCCAGAGTAGTGGCGAGAGTACTCCCCCCTGGGGGCACCCCCTAACCGCAATACCTCTGGTGGTTGTATTCACTGTAACCTGGACTACTCTATATCGAAGCATGTTATCAATCCAACTTCTAAGCGTTGGATCTACTCCATGTCTTAAATGGGCATGGCTGATGCTGTTAAAAGTTGTTTTGTCAAAGGCCCCTTCAATATCAATAAAAGAGCCTAGGGTTGATAATTTACTTGATAGAGCATATTCAATACGTGAGACTACGTTATGTAATGCAGATTCTGTTGATTTACCTACAGTATAGGCATGTTGTTGGTAGTGAAGTGGTTTGCCCATATGGATGTTATCCCTTATTTCTCTATCACAGAGTCTCTCTAGGGTCTTTAAAATAAAGGACGTGAGACTAATGGGTCTGAAAGATTTTGTCTGTGTATAGTCACTTCTGCCTGGTTTGGGTATAAATACTACCTTTACTTCCCTCCACTGTTTGGGTGTGTATCGAAAGGCAATGCAGCCCTGGAAAATTATTAGCAGGTGTGCTGCAATTGCCTTATCGCATCATCTTAAAAGCCCGAGGTTGGAAAGATACCATCCAAACCGGGTGCTTTATATGGAAGTGAAGCTGTTTATTGCCCACAATAACGTTATCTTGTTGGACAATTGTTACGGGCAGTTATCCAATCCGATTCTATGCGCTCTCCTACCGAACCGTCGCTCCAGCATTGGTCGGCACTTAGTATGACAACTCCGGAAAGTGGGTTCTGGAGAAGGAGTTCACATGTCTCTACATCGGATTTCGTGTAGGTAAAAGTTGTCAGGTTTCTTAAGTGACCCCAATGATCGCGTCCTGGGCTTTCGCCTGCGAGTATATTTTTAGACTCTGGCTGCCTGACTGTTTGAATCATATGTTGGTACAGTTTTAAGTTCTTCGCTCACGACTCGCGTTTGCGTTGTCGTATATGGTATTTAAATTGGCGTTGTATCTCCTTTTGTATAGCATTCCAGTCTTGTTCTGTTCCTGGTGTTCTTCGCATGGTTAAAAAGTTTTCGAACTTTGCTACGTAAGCGCTCAAGTTCGGGGCCCCACCAGCCGTCCTTCCTTTTAGCATTGGCGGATTGCTTTGTAAGAGGGCACGTTTTTTTGTAACACTCTATTATTGTTGATGTAAGTTTATTTAGATGGATTTCTATACCTTCCGTATCAGTGTACGGTGGTGGGTTTCCTGTTGTCCATTGATCTTTATGTGATTCTGTTGTTCTTTGACGCAGCCACGAGCGAATCAGGCTGAACGGCAGAGGCAATATGGGTAAAGGACCCATCCGCAGAGTGCCGGAACCTCTCTTTGCCAGGTCATCTGCTGCGTCATTGCCCAGTGATCCACTGTGTCCTTTAATCCACTGTAGGGTTACTTTGTTGTTAGTTGTAACCCTTTCCAGTACTTTGTGACACTCATTTATAAGCCCAGAGTCGTGTATGTTACTCTCCAGAGCTCGTAAGACTGCAGTGCTGTCGGAGAGAATTCTTATATTGTGGTTCTCTATTTTCCTGTTCAGCACTGCGTTTGCCGCCTCAGTAATGGCTACACATTCACATTGGAAGATGGAACTGTGTGGCCCTAAAGCTATTGATATTTTAATGTTTAGATCACAGGAAAATACCCCGGCGCCTGTTCCTGTATCAGTTTTTGAACCATCTGTATATATCCGAACCTCGTTTATGCCGGATTGGTCCTGTTTTTCTTCGCATAGTTCTATCGAGTACTTTCTGTTGAAAATATGTTTCTTTAGGATCCTATCACACGGAGAGCTTAACAGAGGTTCGTACATGATAGCCTTCTTTAAAATTTTTGTGTGTGGTCCATTCGGATTGCCCCACAGTCCCAGATTTGTCATTCGTATTGCTGATACCGCGGCTTCCTGTTGTATAAACAGATCTAAGGGTGGCATGCCGAGAATGACTTCCAGGGCTGTTGTTGGCGTGGTGCGCATGCAGCCGGTTATAGCTGAGCAAGCCAATCGTTGGAATTGCTGCAGCTTTCGTCCGACTGTGCTTAGTTCGGTCCTAGGCCACCAAACCACTGCACCATAGGTAACGGTCGGTCGAATTACGGTAGTATAAAGCCAGTGGGTAATCTTTGGAGATAGACCCCATTTCTTGACCAGTAATCTTTTACATTGCCAGAATGTAATGCAGGCCTTATTTAGTTTGTTCTCCAGGTGTTTATTCCACAGTAGCTTGCTGTCTAAAATTACGCCTAGGTATTTGACTTCAGCTATTAGTGCTAGGTCAGTGCCGAATAACTTTGGTAAAACAAAGTTACTCAATTTGCGTTTGTTAGTGAACAACACTAGTTCCGTTTTCGACGGATTAACAGTGAGTTCCTGTTTTTTACACCAATTTTCTACTATGCGGAAGGCACCTCTCATCAAATCGCAGAGTGTGCCTTCATGTGAACCATTGAGTAGAATTGCTAGATCATCAGCATAGCCTACAGTATAATAACTGTTTTTGATCAGGTCAGTGATGAGTTCGTTTACAACCAAATTCCAGAGTAGTGGCGAGAGTACTCCCCCCTGGGGGCACCCCCTAACCGCAATACCTCTGGTGGTTGTATTCACTGTAACCTGGACTACTCTATATCGAAGCATGTTATCAATCCAACTTCTAAGCGTTGGATCTACTCCATGTCTTAAATGGGCATGGCTGATGCTGTTAAAAGTTGTTTTGTCAAAGGCCCCTTCAATATCAATAAAAGAGCCTAGGGTTGATAATTTACTTGATAGAGCATATTCAATACGTGAGACTACGTTATGTAATGCAGATTCTGTTGATTTACCTACAGTATAGGCATGTTGTTGGTAGTGAAGTGGTTTGCCCATATGGATGTTATCCCTTATTTCTCTATCACAGAGTCTCTCTAGGGTCTTTAAAATAAAGGACGTGAGACTAATGGGTCTGAAAGATTTTGTCTGTGTATAGTCACTTCTGCCTGGTTTGGGTATAAATACTACCTTTACTTCCCTCCACTGTTTGGGTGTGTATCGAAAGGCAATGCAGCCCTGGAAAATTATTAGCAGGTGTGCTGCAATTGCCTTATCGCATCATCTTAAAAGCCCGGGAAAGATACCATCCAAACCGGGTGCTTTATATGGAAGGAAGCTGTTTATTGCCCACAATAACTTATCTTGTTGGACAATGTTACGGGCAGTTATCCAATCCGATTCTATGCGCTCTCCTACCGAACCGTCGCTCCAGCATTGGTCGGCACTTAGTAGACAACCCGGAAAGTGGGTTTGGAGAAGGAGTTCACATGTCTCTACATCGGATTTCGTGTAGGTGTTGTCAGGTTTCTTAAGTGACCCCAATGATCGGTTGGGCTCGCCTGCGAGTATATTTTTGACTCTGGCTGCCTGACTGTTTGAATCAATGTTGGTACAGAAGCTTCGCCACGACTCGCGTTTGCGTTGTCGTATATGGTATTTAAATTGGCGTTGTATCTCCTTGTAAGCATTCCAGTCTTGTTCTTTCCTGGTGTTCTTCGCATGGTTAAAAAGTTTTCGAACTTTGCTACGTAAGCGCTCAAGTTCGGGGCCCCACCAGCCGTCCTTCCTTTTAGCATTGGCGGATTGCTTTGTAAGAGGGCACGTTTTTTTGTAACACTCTATTATTGTTGATGTAAGTTTATTTAGATGGATTTCTATACCTTCCGTATCAGTGTACGGTGGTGGGTTTCCGTACTTATTTAATTCCATCTCCACCAGCTTTTTGTATTAGACGCGATCGGTCTTACGTGGATTGCGACTCGGTTCTGGTGAAGGCACGTCTACATATAGGCTATATTCAATCCATCTATGATCGGAACAGGAAACCTCATTGGATACTCGCCAATCCTTAATGAAGTTTGATGCTCTTTCCGATGCGAAAGTAACGTCTATGATGGTTTGAGCCCTCGAAGTGACAAAGGTCGGTTCCGAACCTATGTTCATGATTTGAAAGTCAGTAGAGAATAGAAAGTTTATAAGTTGTTCACCTCTCAGGTTTGAGGTGTCAACCCCAAAGGGGATGGTGTGAGTTAGTATCCGCTGAGATAACCAGCTTAAGTCCTTCCCCTTCGCAGTGTTCAATAAGGGCAGCCAGCTCTGGCGTTGGGACCTCAGCATCACCCTGCAGGTAGGCAGATGCGAGGACCAGCTCTGGTAGCTGGTTGCTCATTCCACCCCCGAGTCTAATAACAGTCAGATCTCTGGAACAGAATTCATTCATTAGTACAGTCGTTAGATTTCTTGGCATTAGACACAAGTGCGTGGATTACTTACAGTTGTGTCCAGAAGGATCTTACCACCGATGTTAGAGAGACCACAAATCCTGTCCCTCCTGATCCACGGCTCCTGAATCAGGGCAATGGTCTCGTTGTTCACCTCCAGCTGCCGACGCAGGGTAGCTGCCGCGAGTTGCTTGTGCTGGAGGTTGGTCTGTATTACCTTAATGGTGGGTCGGGGATGATGTAATGAAGTCATCAGTATCTAATGACCCCTCAGATCCCCCCTCACAGTCCCTCAGTCCCCAGCTCTGCGGGGTTTCCGACCTACCAACGCAAGTGGTAGCCTCACTCTCCAGCGCGCCACTGTTGGCACTCCTGGAGGATGCTGCGGCGACAGCTTCGCATAGCCTAATGGCCGTGCTGATGCGTCGCGCTTGAGGAACTGTGGTATCCTCCTTGGTGGTTTCGGCTTCACTTTGCTCTAGAGCCAGCGATGCCTCCACCTCCATGGTTGGGTTAGCTACAGCTTGTGTAGTGTGTTGTATGTTCGGTTCTGGGAATCCTGGGGGCACATTTTTTTAGGCCTCCACTCTCCCCAAAGAACCTGATGTAGACGCAGCCTACCGAGTAGACCACGCGGCGTCCTCTCTCTAGTATTATAGGGATCTCCGCAGCCGGGATCCCAAGTACGAGGAAGACGCCGTCCTCTCTTGTTTGGGCGTTGTAAAGTGCCCAGGTGTTGAGGTGGTACCACGGATTCTGCCCAATGAGCAGTCTCCGCAGTGTGTCAACATCTTTGGACCAGTCGGGTACGAACATGGCGCACTTCATCCTACGGGGGATGTCTGCCTGTCGTTTGACAACTAGTCCAGTTCCGGGTACTGGTGATGGGGTACTTGCGGTGGTTTTGTGAAGCCAGTTGAGGGCGAGATCATTCTCGCACCACATCTTCAGGACCCCTTCGCTGAAGAACGGCTTCCCACGGAAGGCATGTGTCGCGGAGCTAGACGGGCTGACCATATCTAGCAATTTGGTCGCCAGGTTCATTTTGATTTCTTCTGCCTGTTCCGCAGTAAGATCACGAAACGGCTGGATCATAACTGCTACGCAGAGGTCATTGGTCTTGCTGATGTCGGCGTAGCTTGTGTTCGGGCGCTTGCTGGAAGTGCTAGGCTCAAACCTGAGACGTTTGCTCTCACCCTTCGGAGACATAGTCTCGTCGGGACGAGCCCTTTTGTTGGAGGGCATGGTTTGACCAGAGGTCTCCCCAGAGCTGACATCTGGTCGTCACTTCGCCTTTCCGGACCGTTTTCCTCGCAACCGTCAGGGCTGTACAGTACCCTTTGTCACGGGTTCGCTAACCTGCTCAGCCTTTTCTGCGGTGCCTGCCCCTGCGGCCTTTACGTCGCATTGGGACGAAACCTCGCATACTTCGACTACGGGTTTCAGTGGTTTTGACACTTCAGCAGCTTTCGGTTTGCCGCGCTTTCGTCGACGGGCCCTAAGCCCGGTCGCAGCAGCAGTGTCAGGTAGCTGCTTCCTGAGCAGGTCTGCCTTCTTTACCTTCCCAGCTTCCCAGCACGTTTACCTTTGCTGGTTGGCTTGTTGGTGTTTTATCCCTTCTTGGTCATCATTTGCCAAACTGGTCCCTCTTGCGAGGTCGTTGCTGGCATGGCATCCCTAAGGGTGTTAAGGTCTAGATATGTAGGCGCATCCTTAGACGCAGCCCTGTCTTGTTGTTGTGGTTGTTGTGGCGCATTTGCAGCCTGAGTGTTGTTTATCGGGACAGGTGCACCCTCAGGCGCAGCCCTCTTCCCTTTGGTTTCCTTTTTTCAATTCTGACATTTGAATTTTAAATTTTTAAAGCCACTGGATACATGTTCTATAAGTATAACTTCGTATTATTTTTGTAAGATACAAAATCACTCTAACATGATGATGGTGCCCTTGTTAGAATAGTCCTAGAAGTTTTTGTGGTAAATCAAAGTATAAGTGTCTTTTTATTATTTATTGTGCACAAAAACTAAACCATATCACACAACACTCGACCAATATTACATAAATAAGGTCAAAAACCTCTACCTACTACTTAATATATTTTTATCATCTGTTCTTTTTTCTTTCTCTCTACAACGTATTAAATAATATGTAAATATAGTTATAATTTACTAGCCGAGCTATAAGGATTGTTATTATGTACTTACGATAAAGTTCAAATAGCAGATTTGCAGTGAAAAATTATGAATTAATTTTGAAAAGAACAAGAAATTTTAAGAAAAATGTTTTTGAAACTTATGAATGAAATGAATCGTTTTCTAATGTTTGACAATTCCAATCAAAACATCCGGATCAAATTAATACTTAAAATTGGTGTTTTATTTATGGTGTTAACTCATTTACGTTAAATATTGCATAAATTATTTGAATGATTAAAAATATATTCTTATTATAATATATTCGTTCCTTTATTTAGAAAACTACTTTACTTTGTAATAAAGCATATAAGGCGGCCGGAAATCAATCCAACTATCCACACGTCATTCGACAGCGGTCGACTGACGTGAATTCGACAGCAGTGAAATCTCTAGTGAATGTGTTGTGAACTTGCGGTAAAAAAATGCAAATACCAAATGAATACGTATCTACCGCCGAAGATATTGCAGACCAGGTTAGTATTAACCACATTTTATACGTACCGTGAAATATTTATTTCCATTTTGTTTTTTATGTACTTTGGATGCTGTTTGTCACGTCACCGTGCTTATTCTCTTGTTGAAATTTTCTCAACATGTAGTGCGTATTTATTATATTTAATAATAGTTATAATTATTATAGGTATAATTCGCTGCCAAGCATGGAGTTGTTATTGTCAGCGCTTACTTTGTGTAGTCTCTGTTAGGAAGTTACTTTAAAAATAAATAATTGCTTATGTTTTACCCTTTAACCCATCTACCTTTTGATTACGATAACTTCTTACTTATGTTTATTATTAATTGTAAATTGGAATTTAAAAGTTACCAGTGGATAGCATTTATTAGGGAAACTGAAATTTAAAATTAGTTCTCTGTGTTAAATTTGTTCTACAGAAATGAAGTTTTACTTGCAAATATAGAGAAATTACTTTTTTTTTCATACACATGTTTCGTGTTTCATAAAGGTTGGTTATTGTATATTATAACTTAAAGTATAAGTTTACTTATTGTATCAAAAATATTAACTGATTGTATTTACAGATAATTCTATACTAATTACAGTCATAAATTATGTAGGCATTTGTCCTAATGTTACTCAATAACAGGGGACCTCATGTCATTATACAATTGGCTTCAATTTTATGTATTCTTCAATAGAAGAATATATCTTATATTTATTTTAAAATTTGAACACTGACTTTTGTGACATGGAGAGTATAATATGAAAATTCCTTTTTAAACTAACAAAGTTGAAATTAGAATGTTTATAAAATTGTATAAAAACATAATATTTTAGTTATATTACTTATTTAACATGGTCAAATTTGTTTGAAGTTAGTAAGCTTAATACAAAAGTAAAGTGGTCTGGTATCCTTAACTTCTGAGTAGAGGATATGGAAAATTTTGATTATAAATTTTATTTTTATTATATTATCTAAAATGATATATCTTCACACATGCTATACTACGTAACATTCTGATATTTTTTTAAGTTACCTTTGAGAGTAATCACCTCTAGTGTTAAGTAATGAAGCGGTGTCATCATAATCCCTAAAAACTTGGCAGTCAGGGAAGTTCCAAATATCAAAGCACACTGCGATATCTAGCTAAAAAAGTGATTTACTATCAAACAATACTTTTACCTTGATATTGGACTAAAGAAGTTATGTATGTGGCTAAATTATTGCTTCCGATAATAGTGTGGTTGTTTATTTAAGGAAACTGTTAGTGTGAAATTTGTGATTTTTGTTTATTACTCATGTAATTATAATCTGTACTAATAAAGCTAAAAGGTTTGTTTGTTTGTTTGGTTGAATGAGCTAATCTCAGGATCTTTACTAGTTCAAATGGAAAAGCTATTTTAGTGTTAGATGATAGCCCATTTATCAAGGAAGGCTATAAAATAACATCACTCTATGACCAATAGGAGTTGCACACCAATGAAAAATGTTGCAAAAATAGGGAAAATGTATTATTTTGAAAGCTTTGGCATAAAGAAAGAAAACATTATTTAAATAATACTATACACAATTTAGACTTGGATTTTTTTTTTAATCTGTATTATTGCATTGGTTTTAGCATAGATTTATAAGTGCTAACATGCTATATTTCTCTTTACCTACCTGAACATTTATAAACAAAAGCAAATTATAACTGTTGAGCATCTGTGGATGTGAACAAGAGACAAAAAAGCTTTATGATCCTATGAATAAATCTTTGTGTGTTGACTTGATCTTGGCATGTACACTCCCTCCAATATCTGCAATGGATTTCTAGGAACTAGTTACAAATGGTCCATTAAAATTAGTCACTATAACCAAACAATTTTCCTCTAAAAGTATACTTTAAATTCAAGGGACTTGTGTGTTACCTAACTATAACTAAAAAGTCGTTACAACTGAGGTCATGAGCATAAAATCCACTGTATACTGTTAATATAACCTCTTACTGTTTGACTACTAATTAACATAGCAGTTTGCCAGTCAAGAAACTGTGTTTTTTATTGTTTCTAGGTTTAGCGCTATGGCCACAATCCAATCTCACCTGATCTTAAGTGACTATGTGGCCCAAGATGGTAAAAACACTAAGCCTAGTGGAAGACTGGCTCTAGAGAGTACCTGTCAAAACACCTATTGGTGCTTGGTGACATATTTTCAACTTGAGGGAAGCCCCACCTACCATGCTACGGTTTCATTATGACGTTTTCCTTCACTGAAAGCTCAGGCTCATTGTAGAGATTCAAACTCACATCAGTCGAAGTGATATCCGTACACACTTCCACTGAGCTATCATTGCTTCAAAAATTACATTATTAATAGTGTAATTAATTATACTTGTACTTAAATATATTATGATTATGGGACAGTTTTTTTTGTGTTCACGGAAATCTTAGTGTGCTTCAATATTTTGATGTTATTCTATTTACTGTTTTTTCACAGTAAGTTAAGAAATAAAAACAGTATTAAAACCAATAATTTTTTTATCTGTACTTACACAAAGTTTCATACTAATGTGATACTTAGTTATTGTGTAAGTGTTTGTGGAAATAATTACCGTCCTGTTGATAATATGGTAGCACCAGTAAATGCGTTGATTGCACGGTGTCATCGATACAATTAATAAAATTGAAGTGTCTGTTTGCAATGTCAAAATAACTGCTTTTTACTAAATACATAGGAAACTATATATGGTACTTAAAACACCAATTTTTGTGTCAGTTTGTTCCGGGTAATATCCAAAACGGTTGGTTAATTTTACAATCGGTTCAGACCGGTTCATTTTAGAAAAAGAATTAGGGTATAGCGCAAAAAAAAATTGGTCAAGGTGAATCAATTCGGGCATTAAATGGCTTACGCTGAGTAAACCGTAAGAGATATATCAAATGAATGTACTTCATAATTGTAGATCACCAAAACAGTTACAAAAAAGTCAGCAAGGGCTATATCTAAGGCTATCTTCTAATGACTGTCCACAATGAGCATTTTTGGACTTAATACTTATAACCGGGAGCAGGGATACTTCAATTTGAGGATGTGCCAGATCGACAGCATTCTATAGTCCAGGCGAACGTAGCCGCGGGCACATCTATCTTCATATAAATATCTTTTAATATGACAGTTTTAAATTACCTATGCTGACGCGAGATATAAATTGGTTTATCTAATTAAAGCCAACACCAAAGCTTATTAGTAAGTCCTCAGTCATAATACGGTTTGTTCATTTTAATGTGTAATATTTAGTACCTTGACCAATATAGTTTTTTTGTTTAATGAAAAATTTACCTACTTACATTATTTACTGATGTTTATTATATAAAATGTATTTAAACATAATTAAAATTATTTCAATGTATTTGCTATTTGAGCATTAATTTTCACACAAATAACAAAAAAAAAGCAAATTACATAAAGATCTGTAAATCTAGAATATAAAATAATAAATAAATATGTATTGTAGTAGATTATATCATAAGGCATTAAAACAGAGGTCCCTAAACTTTTTTGTCTTCTGAGTAAAGTAAGGTATTATAAACTGTATCTTACCTTATGTTACCTGATAATGATTTCTTGTAAATTAATTAACTTCAACTTTTTATACATCTTATATAGTGCTACTAATTTTGTGATTTAAATTTCTAACTATAGTGTAATGTAAAAAACTACAAAACACACATGTTAAGGTTTATACATTTAGTAGTTAAAACGAACCCAATGAAGTTAATATATGTTGCATAAATATTATATAATATAAAATAACTAAGCAAAACATTAATGCTTTTACATTCTACAAATTACCATGGAATAATACTTTTTTCCAAATAAAAACTTTCGTAGGAAAAAAAACCTACGCAGTCGGAATTGCGGGTAACTGCTAATTTACAATAATTCTTAAAGAGTTTTAATTATCAGAACATATACCAAATATAGTAGTAATTTAAATTTCTTGTAAAAATGAAATTTGCAACAGATTGATACACTACTTTTTATCTCTATCTACGAAAAAAACTTGCCTCGGTGTGGAGCCCTTCAGATTAGCAGCCGCTCGCGCGATACAGTGATACTGCACCCCACACTCGTGCACACTACATAGGATCTGTAAGGGACCTTGTTTTTCCACTAGTTAACTAGACAAAATTAACAGATTACTAAATACATATACACACATTTCCAGAAGACAGAAACATGTTTTTAAGTAGGTATAAGTTTAGCTCGAATTCTACGGATAGGGAATTATTAAGATTGCGAAGGTGCATATTCGGCAACAGCCCAAATCGAGTTTCGGCCACTGCGGCACCTTTGAGCTTGTTGCCGCGCTTTCGCGGCTGAGTGCCTTCAAGCGCTCGCCCCCAAGTCCGGGGAAGCTGTAAAAGCCGTCTGACTCGAGTTTTCTTGGGTCTCTATGGCTATAGTCAGTTTTAAAAAAAATGAGCTTAGTTAAGAGGGCGGTCACTGCCCACCATATAAAACTTATTGCCCCCTGTAGAAAAATCGACAGTAATTGAAGAAATATAATGTTTTTATTCTTTTCATCTTTAGATACAAAAAGAGAGCTTAAACAACTATACATGAATCGTTTAAGCTATTTATTTAAATTATCTTTATTTAATTTAGTATACTTTTAGGAAACTCTTTTGGCTATAATCTAATTTATAAGTGACCTATTCTTGTATATAGGTAAATGGTTTTTCGGTAACGGCTCCAACGATTTTAATGAAATTTTGTATTTATATAATGTTTTACATTCGAAGTTTATCTATATAGATAGGTGTTTTTTTTAAGACACCGAGCGCATCTCTTCTGTTGCTCAGATATTTTATTACTTAATTAAGTGAAATTCCAAAAATTACGTCAAGATATCAAACTCTGAATTACAACGCGATGTTCGCGACGTTTATATTATAATTAATACTCACAGGGAATAATTAAAAAAAAAAAACCATAACACGGGTCGTAGATAACTTTGGTGTATGACCAAACCTTACACACCTCGTTCTACAATTTCACTTTTACTTTTATCGCATCCGTGGACTTTCACTTTAACTAGAATATGTATGCTACTAGTTGCCTACCGTATCGTATTAATATCTTAAATTACATATTTTGATTTTTTCTTTATAAAGCCGTAATTGTGTTGTTGCACTGTAGTAGAAACTTAAGCAAATCAGCCATTCTGAAGAGAATCAACTTAGTGGATATATTTTTTCACCGACCTGTACAAAGAATTTGAGATACTTCCGCATTTTACACACACGTAACTATTACTATCTAAATTTATTATTAGACGTTCCTGATTAAATATGCTGTTTTAAAGTGTTAAAACCAGAAAGAAGTCTGCAAACTTTTTTATGCAACAGACAACTAATCGATTTTAATTATTGTTAAAAATGTCGCTAGTTGAATAGAGAATTAAAAAACCGACCAAGTGTGAGTCGGAATCGAGCACCGAGGGTTTCGTAATTGTAAAGGCAAATTCACCGAAATAATTAGGTAACATTACTGAAGAAAGCACCGAACAACTCTAACGAAAAGATGAAAGTATCTGTTAGCGACGCATAGGGCTAGGCGTGATGATTTAAAAAATAACATGGATAATTAGTTGAAGGTATAAGTTGCTAGGCTTATGGAATAAACATTTACGTATGAACAATCGTTGATTTACTGTTTCTGTGTTAAAGAAATAAAGTGTAGGTATTTAAAGATAGTAACTACGTAGTACGTAGTAATAAAGTTTATAATTTCGTAGGAATAGCATAGAAACGTACTGAACTTATATTTAATTATGTGTAATCTATAACGTATAAATGATGAGATATTGTCTATGGGTCCAATCCATGCTTTCGTAGCTCAATATTATTTTTATCTTTACTAATATCTGAAGGTATCTAAAGAGGATTAAAAGGAAATAAGTAATAAAATGAAAAGGAAAAGCGATTATCTAAAGAGATAAAGTACATACAATAGTATGTATGTATGTGTATTGTGTAGTTTGTATGTATGTAAGTAAGAAAGTAAGTATGAAACTACTGATCCGATTTTATAAATTTTTGAATAATACGAAGCTTTTTTAAATGCTTTAACAATGAGTGATATGAGTCATTTTTAATAAATGTTATATAGAAATTAACCGTCAACGCGAACGAAGGAGCGGGCGGTTGGTTGCCACTATTTAATAAAATATTAAAGGACTGAAATTTAAATATAAACGTGGTTTATCAAAGTAATTATGACTTGTATTATTACAAATTACGTTTAGTTGCAGCAACATCGTGTTAGATACGTTATCTTTCTCATATTAATAATATTACACAATTATCTTTATCACAGCCACAAAGTGTATCGTAATATTTAAATAATTATAAAAGAATCATTTCACTTGTTATTAGAGTTGTGTGAATATTTGCGAATTTACGAATTATTCGTTTATGATTCGTATAGGTTGTAACTCAATTGGAAAGTCAAGAGGAATATTCAAACAATTTGAAATTATCGAGTAATTCCTTGGATTCGTTTATAACATTCGTTGAAGACGAAGAAATTATTAGAATAGTTTCAATTGTTCAAAAATAACTCTAATATTAAAAAAAAAGAAGGTATCTAATTAGAAGTTCTGGTTGATTTAATTAAACTCAATTTAAGAATACGTTTGTACTTTGTAATTGGTAATAAGAACCACAGATTATATTTTATTTCTCTTCCACTATCCATTTATAGATTATGGTTTTTGTTCCGAAATGTTTGCCTTTTACAGAACTCTAGTAGATGGGTATTCTTTCTATTGATTGTCATGATTTAGTCTATTCAAAATCTAAAATATCTAAAATTAAAAAAGTTTAACGTAAATCTTATATTTTTTATGGGTTCTTTTCTTTATTATTGATCTTAATATGGACTAGTTAATAATTATTGAATAATATGTAAACAGTTGATTTATGAGGAAATACGGGCAGTGTTTTGCCCATGCGCCTATTCCTCTGTTTCCTCCCTGAAAAATGGTATTACAGCAAATATTTTTATACCGTTAAAATCTATATCTGTCACTACCATATGTTCCTCCGATGTTTTGATTTATTTTGTTTTGAAATATTATAAAAACTAGGAGCCTTTTAAAATGTTGAAAATTGCCCTTTTTTACAGTCATATTCAGACGTCTAGCAAACAAATTTGACAACTACAAAAGAAAACATACAAACATAGCCAAAGTTCTACTTATATTTCTTGATAAATATATTAGAATCGGTTTATTTTTGGAGGAAACCAGGGATTACGAAACTATGATTTTGTCAATTTTACTTGTTTATAATCAGTGCGACTGCAGTTGTCACTCTCACACTACTCAGTGAGGTTTCAGGCACAGCGCGACAGCAATCGATTTTAGAAATACCCATTTTTGAAATGTTTCTTAGACCGCGCATCCTCTTAATTAAAAAACTTATTATTTTGTTGTAAAAAAACCTTGACATAATATAATAATCATTACGGTATAATTTAGAGAAAATGTAACATTACAATTGGTCATATTTATATTAGGATGTTACAAAACGCAGTGTAGGCTTTCTTCGTATAGGTAACTAAGCTTGTCTGCTATTCTATTTTTAAACCTTCTCGTTTTCGAGACCGCTTTACGCCCATGGGTTATATTTTTAAATCATCACCCTTATTTTTCTGTTTAAATCTTTTTTTTTTATGAATGTTCAACTTGAGTTAGTTATACAAATCTACTACAAAATCCAGGCTCTGTTTAAAAAAAAAAAATACTAGCTCTGAAAAAAAACACCACAGTATTTGATATTCGGTTATAATCAGAAACAACGGCGACCGCCGCACCATCGACTAATTCCAATTTTGTATCGGTTTGCTTCTTCGATCCTCGTTTGAAGGGCACGCTGGCCGTGAGGAGATTCAAAATGTTCATAATAGGCAACCAGTTAAAAGCGTAAGTTATTAATCATTATGGATTTATAAGGCTAGGAAAAATGTCATTTCAATTAATGCCTTATAAGTAGGTACTTAAAATAACGTCTAAACGTACACATTTTTAAATTGCCTCACAGCTGTGCCCCATGGTTTCACCCGTGTTAATTTTATACGAGAAACACTGCGCCGCCAACCCACTCATGTATAGCCTATCATAATTATTGTTCTCACTTCCCAGAAGTACAAATTATTGTAATTTTTCATTATCTCCTAAACTATGTGTCCAAATAAAATGATATATGGGGCAAAATTTAACTTCATAAAAATGTCTTTAAAAATCAAGTTTTAATGAACAAAATTTTTTCGCAAAATGCTTTTTTGTGGTTTATATATAAGAGATAGGCATATGCTATCACTGACTTTTTTAGATATACTAACCACCTATACTTTTGTAGAACATTGCATTTACGTATCATTAACTATTCTGCCAGTGCACACGGATAAAGCAGTTCGGGACGACTTCCACTTCCGACTTACTTAACAAAAATCAATATTTAAGGAAAGCTGAGAGTTATAGCCTAATGTTAGATAGATAGCCTACACTATTCCTCGTGAATCTGGCTATCATATACGTTATATATATGAACTAGCTGTGCCCATGGCTTCGCTCACGTGGACTACAGAATGACCGGGCGAATCTTGCTGCCCCGTTCCCAGCTATTTAAAAGACAAAAATGCTTGTTGTGAGTGTTCCTTGGAAGATAGACGTATACTCTCCTATCTTTTTTGTAGGTCTTTTTAATCCTTCTAATTATGTATTACATTAATTTGCTATATCTCTTAAGGTTTACTCAGCATAAGCCATTTAAGCGCCCGAATTGATTCACCATGACCAGTTTTTTTAAATTTGTGCGAAATCCTAATTCTTTTTGTACAATAAAAGTAGCCTAAGTTACTCCCTATATCATCAGCTTTCTATCAGTGAAAGTCCCGTCAAAATCGGTCCAACTGTTTCGGAGATTACCCGGAACAAACAGACATACAGACAGAAAGATAGACAGACACAAAAATTAAAAAAATGGGCTTTTTGTTATAGGTATCGTATATACTTTCATATGCATTTAGTAAAAAACTGTTGACATTACAAACAGACACTTCAGTTTTATTAATTGTATAGATGTACTGCCTTAGATAGACTGCCTCGTTAGCCTAGTGGTCGTAAGCGTGACTGCTATGAGCGATGTCCTGGGTTCGATTCCCAGGTCGAGCAAAGTGTTATTGGGTTTTCCTATGAAATTCTTAGTAGCAGCTCGGAGTTTCATTTCGTGCCCGATTAATGGCAATAGGCTCGCCCCCTATTACATGGGACCTAAAAACATACTCGGCGAACTGTGGGTGTACCTTAGTACACCTCTGCCTAAACCTTCGGGGAATACAGGCGTGATGGTATGTATGTATGTATAGATATATAATATTCGACAGATCTGATTGAGATAATATTTGAAAGATTTGAAAAACCTCAACCTGATGCTGCAGCGTCGTATGGAATTTGTAGGATACCTAACTCCTCACCAACTTACAGCAGACATATCGTGTTTGGGCTCATTGGTATGACCTCAATGAATAGGTTACTTATGTCGGAGGTTTAATAAATTTTCAATTGACCTTGTAGACCTAATGGTCTAAAACATAATTTTCGTCTGTAACGTAACATCACGTTACACACATTTTTCCTTACCGTGCATAAAGAAAACAACTCCAGTGATCTATCTTCGAAGTCCAATGTCCAATACCAATAAAATTAAAATAGGACGACCCTTGAAGTATCCCCTTTCCAAAAAAAAAAAAAAATCTTCTAAATCGGACCATAAACAAAGAAGTTAGGCCTGAACATCCATTAAAAAAATACATTGGTATTGAGAACATACTCCTTTTTTGAAAGTCGATTAAAAAGAAGAAAAAATAAACAAATTTTTTTTTCACAGGTAATACGTAAAGGCAAAAATGTACTGCCGACGGTGGCGAGGCTATGCCTCATATCCACGTTCCTCGAGGACGGGCTCAGGATGTGGTTCCAGTGGTCTGAGCAGCGGGATTATATGGACATGTCTTGGGGCTGCGGCAAGTTCCTCGCCACAATGTTTGTTGTAAGTACTATTTGTACCTAGAATTTATAGGATTGCCAACCTTAGTATAGGTAAATTAATAAAAAAACAGTAATATTTTTATAGCCTTCTAATATTTTTGTTTATAATTCAAACTTTATTTATGGCTGTTATTAACTTTATATTTATTGTACAAAGAAACAAATTAGAATGTTTATTTTCTTACTTTGGCATTACGTTAAGGTGATGAGTAACTGTATAAATAGAAAAGAAGCTCAAATAAGAGAATGCATAATTTCTATTTTACCTGAAAATTGTCGTCCCGCTCAGTAAAAAAGTATAAATGTCAGAAAATGCATTGGGTATCCCAGGTGTAGTGTTGGTAATTTCATAATATTTACCTGTTTCATTCCATCACTCTTTGAGAAGAGATATCGGAATATCAACTTAATGACGTCATTAACGTAGTAGTAGGCACTGGTCGGGTTAGGATTCGCAGTATTAATTTATTTTATTTAATATATTAGTAACAGATAATAGATAAATTTTAGTTTTCTCTACTCCTTTTCCATGTAAATTTTAACCATGCCAAATCTCAGTCTTCCGTGCACGCAATACGCTTAAGAAGGTACCGAAAGCTTTTGGTTTACGTATTAATATTATAAATATAATAATAATATCATTTTTTTTGTTATTATAAATAAGTAATAAATTGTTAAATACATGCTAAACTACACAAATGCTAATTAAAAGATCAAGGTGGTATTTCAAAATTCTGTTAACCCAGTATTATTACACGCGTTTTGATTTATTTTAATTTAAATAAATATATTCATTATACATATTTATATTTTAAATTCGAAAGTCTACACTACGTAATGAAATCGATGTATAAGGTTAATAAAGGATCTAAGGATAGACGATGAACGATGTGTTATTTTGTCTTTTTTAATCTCTCTCTCTTTTTTTTTGTAACAAGGCTTTAATCTGTATGTATATAATGTTTATGAATTTGCCGTTGGAGGAATAAGAGGTAATCTGATGTTTTTGGCGGGATCTTGAAATGACATGTTGTGGTTTTTGTTTATAATTCATTTACTTAGGTTTTTTTATATTAGCGGCCCTTTGATTGATATAGTAAGTTTTTGTGCATAAGTGAATTGGATTATAAATATAAACTGAAAGCATGCTTTCTGGGATCCCACAAAACTCCCTAGAAAGTTCGAACTAGGTAGCCACCAACTTGTTAGGATGCTGAAATTGTCATAAGACAGGTCACTTTATTCACTTGATAATGGCACTATTGGTCTTCATTAAAAGACTAGTTGCCAAGTTACGAAGAAGAAGACGTGATCTCTGGAACCGCTAGTCTGATTGTAAAAATTATCTCACTAATAGAAAGCTACATTCGAGGTGATTTTACGTTTTATTTTCATTAAATTTTATATTCTACGACCGAGCTGTGCCCAGTCCATCTCCTGGGTTTAATGTGTTACCATCTTAGGCCACATCGACACTCAAATACACACACACACACACACACACACAATTTTTTGCCTACTTCATGTCCACATTAACATATGAACTTCGTAACACAAACGTCCTGAACATTCGAACGACTTTTATAGGCCCACCTAGTTTGTGTTACAAAGGCCAGGTTCCTCTATCAACACGTCGCGTCGTATTGAATTACATATTATAATATACTAGGGTATATTAATAAATGGATATTCATAACTACCCTATTGGTCGGACCGTTTGCAAGAGTATATAAGGCGTAGCGCACAAAGAGCGATGCCCATGTTTGGTGAAGCTCTAAAAGCCTTCTGAGGCTTCAGGGCCCTTTTGGATAACAATATATGTAGTCAAATCGGAGAAAAAAAAGAAGCGACGCATTCTCGCTCGAACTATTGCATCATCAAGACCTCAGTTAATAAGTCGATTACAATAAACACTGTTCCTGAGTGCCTCCTCGCTGTCCGTCTCGCAGCGTATTTTTTTTTTCAATTTAAACTACAAAAGTGGTAAACAGGCATAAGGCCCACCTGATGGTAAGCGGATACCGTAGTTTATAAAACCCTACTCACCGCAGAAACACAACTCGAAAGTCATTTGGCTGCGATATTCTGTAGGGTGGGAGTATGCTGCCAGTCGGAATGCACCAAGTAGAGATAAATCTTCAAATAAATTTATCTTTGTTTAATCTCTTACATCTCAGAATTAAACCACGGTTAAAAGGCAGCAAAAAGGAACAGCGTTTATTGTAGTCGACTGTGATTATCTCTTTACAATAGTCGTTTAAATTGTATAGGATTGTTGGTTGGTATAAACAATAATGTTGGCACAGTTATCTAAGAACGTGCTGAACTTTGTTTTGTGTCCTCTCTGTCGAGCACAGCGTGTGTACCAACCAACATTACACGATTATTTTTTTACACAATTTCACACACGGCCATTTAATTCCAAATTAAGCAAAGTTATGGTAACTAAATAGCTGATATACATACATATAAGGATATTAACACCCAAACACACAACTGACATTATTCTCATCACACAAAAGTCAGTCATGGGCGGGGTTCGAACCCGCGATCTCTCGGCTCAATAGTAGCGTTTACTACCACTGCACCACGAGTCGTGTCTAATAATTTATCGTTTTGCGACTGATCTAAAATATAGTTATTTGTTTAAATGTTATTAAAATAGGACCGGACCACTCTTGAGGTATCTCCCCTTATCCAACAAAAAAAGAAAAAGAAGAATGGTTTCAGCCATACCGTAAAAAAGTATACATTGGAATTGAATCGGTTAATAAAAGAAAAACGACATGATTAGTTAATATTTAAAAGCCATTCGATTTTAAAGTAATGTTTAACTTTCTGTGTTTTGATATTATTCTAGTGATGTTTTACTCAAAATAATTGAACCATGAACTACACGTAAATAGTAAGGACAAGGTATAATTCTGGTTTTGTCTGGTTTCTATTTTTTCTTTATTTGTTCCCCTCCCACTTAGTGAGATTTGGTAAGAATGTGGTGGGATCTTCACGTGATACCTATAATATTCAAATAAGTAAATATATTGTTTATGGTCTTGGTCATGTATTTTCCTTTAGAAAATGTTATCTGTGTATATAGGTTTAATAACGTACGTTCTCTAAATTTAAAAAACTGACGCCATGACGTGATATTTTTTTTACCCCTCCCCCATCTTCAATGAAGTTTGCTTTAGGAGTTTGCTTTACCCCTCTCCGAATATTTTAAGCTTACATAATTAATGGGCATTCCCTCTAACTAGAATTGGTTGGTCTATAATAAAGATTCACAGCTCGATTGCAACTACGGCAAGAGCCCAAGCCGAGGTTCGGCCACTTTGGTACAGTTGAGCACGTTACCATGCTTTCGCGGCTGAGTGACTTAAATGATTTTAAGGGTTAAAACTACGTTACCATAAAAACGTACCGACTTCTATGATTGATGTATTTATTATTTAATTTCAGATAGTAAACTTAGTAGGACAGCTCGGAGGTTGTGTGATGGTGCTGGGGAGACTCAAGGTGGATGTTGCTTGTGGGATACTGTTCTTCATTGTTGTACTACAGGTAACAGAGAACCCTCTATACATCGCATACTTAGTCGCTTTAGAAGAAAAAAAATCCGCATATTTGGTGGTATATTTTACCAACGAAGATTTATTTATTCGTAAAAAATCCGCATTTTTGGTAGTGTATTTTTACTAACGAAGATTTATTTATTCGTTTACAATCATATTTTTCAACTTTCAGTGAAATTAAATCTAAAAAAAATCTTTAATTAATTTCAAAAACCCAGTCATCGAGAAAGGCCGGCAAGAAACACAATTGGGATTATCAAAAAAAGTAGTTTTGTTTTTACTATATAATTGCTGTTTGCAGTAATTACAAATTCCAGAGAACGAGTTACTTGTAGGCGTCACTATTATTCACGTTACGATCCGGCCTATAACCCTTTCAACAATAAAATATGCTTTATATGTTACCTATATGAATTTATTGTCCGGCAAATCGGTAACAGTGAAACAAAAGAAAACATAATGATGCACCTTTAATATGATGGTGGGACATATACAAGTTGAAAAACAGTCACCAAGGTCCTATAGTTGTGTCTTAGTAGTTTACTCGCAAACCAATATTCTTTTGCAGGCTTAGAAATGGTGTCATTCTATAAGTGAAGCTTGAAATATATAAATTTTATAATTCCGTAACATTCATTCCAGACATTCGCATATAGCATACTATGGGACATGCAGTTCCTTCTCCGCAACTTGGCGCTGATCGGAGCCCTGTTGCTCGTCGTGGCTGAAGCGAGGGCCGAGGGCCGCAGCTTATTCGCGGGCGTGCCATCGCTCGGCGAGAACAAACCCAAGACGTACCTGCAGCTTGCCGGCAGAATACTGCTCGCTTTCATGTTCATCACGCTGCTCCGCTTTGAAATGTCCTTCTTACAGGTGAGAAACCATTAATCTATTGGATTAAAAGCTCTGTCAAATATTCCAAGGGGAGCTTTTGTATGGGATCTTGATCTGTCATGAGATGGTTTAATAAGTATTTTAATTCATAAACTTATGCTATTTGGTTTCTACATTAGATCTTGTTAGAACTATATTTGAAGATAACAAGAATAATTATAAGAATATTCGTTTTTTAAAAACGTCGCCCTATTTTTTTTATGTAGTAAGACGATTTCATAACATTAACAATTTTATCAAGAAACAGGTAAAAAAAATTTACTCTCACGTAAAATATTCTTTTCATACGTTAATATTTTTTATTCCGATTAGTAGCTAAACACAATCGTTGTTGGAGTCATGTTTTTTTTACAATTATAATACTTTTTCAAATGATCGGAGCCCTTCTATCAAGATTCTCCTCGATCTTGATCAGTTAGTGAAGATGAGGAGTCTGGATGCACTATTTTTTATGTAAGCTGTTTGTGCTTGGTCCCAAGGCCAGTTCTCAGTTAACTGTGTAGGTGTCATTCGCTAATACGAAAGTCGAACGCTCACTGAACAAGAAAACTGACACGGATCATTGTTGTGACATTATGAACGCGTTTTATTATTCACAAGTCATGTTAACGGTTTATGACATAACGGATGGTGGTAATATACGTTATTGCTAAATATATAGCGACCGGTTTTATAATCTATGTTCGCGGACGGAAATTTGTGAATTAAAGCGGTTTTTTTTTATTTGTTAAATATATGGAACGTTTTAAAATTTTACTGATATACGTGTACATACTCGTGATTATCACAAAAAAGAACTGCACGAATCGACAGCTATGTCTGAGCTCAGATGTATTATAATACTAGCTATGCCCGCGGCTTCGCTCACGTGTACTACGGAATGGCATCGATCGGGCACACGCGTAAATCTTGCTTCCCCACTCCTGGTTATTTTAAAGACGAAAATGCTTATTGTGGTTGTTCTTTACTTACCAGCCCCCTTAATTATCTCATCTGCCTGTCTCCCTTTTGGTCTTCGCACTTTACTTTTATCATTTGGTCGTAGAGTTGATTGAATAAATTGAATACGGGTGAAAATATGGGACACCCCGCAAGTAATATTCTAAAACCTTGAAACAGATTGTTCAAGACCTGCTCGGCAGCATACTTATGGTGTTGGTGACAGTCGGCTACCGCACGAAGCTGTCGGCTCTGATGCTAGTGTTGGTGCTGTCTGTACTAAACCTGTACCACAACGCTTGGTGGGCCGTGCCGTCCTACAAACCTCTCAGGGATTTCCTCAAATATGATTTCTTCCAGGTAACAATATCTACTGTTATTATCTTGATCGGTTTAACAAGTGACCTATCCAATTATAGACTTCAAAACTATATTTTTAAATTTTATTCGAATACTGCTCACTACTAATAACAGGCTAATTTATGGATTCGAACTTGCTACATCGATCAATTTGGAGTTCAAACATGCTACCACAGAACCATCTACGCTTCAAATACTAATGCCAAGCCTTAAAATCTTATCTGAAAATGTGTGTATCTGTCTGTCTTCATTTAAATTAGGTAAAACAATACAAATAAAACTACAATTCTTTTCGTTGGTAAACGCATTACTTGAGAACAGCTGGACCGATCTGTAAATTTTTTTATGTTAGTAATACTCTGAATAAAGTTTAGGGAAAGAAAATGTTTAAAAGTTTTACCCAGAAAAATTGAATTTTTTTTTTCTATTGTTTTGTGCAGGTCAGAACTATAACATAACACGATAGATATGCGTAATTCTTGTTTTTGTTTTGTACTTTACTGCCTTGGTATAATTTTCAGAACAAAAATCGAGACAGGTGGAACTGTGGTAGATTTATTCACTATCGGAATGGGCATAACGTTTGCCAAGCCAGCTAATCCTACTAATATTATAAATGTGAAAGTTTGTATGTTTGTTTACTTTATCACCCAATAAAAAGTGCTGAACACTTTTTATCCTGGTAAATGACATGTTGTTCGTTTATCTCTGACCCAATTCTGGAAGGAAAAATTGAAGAAAAGCAAGTAAGAGGAAACTTTTTCCAACAAGTGAAGGATAAAGTGGGAGTCGTGTCATATCAAGAGGTCAAAAGAAAGGCAGAGGGATAGGGAACAGTGGCAACTGCTCCACTGACAAGAGCTGAGCTCTTCAATTAAAGAGGAAGGAGAATCCTGAAGTCCACGCGGACGAAATCGCGGGCACAAGCTAGTATGCTAATAAAAAAATATATTTTCCCAGACTTTATCAGTGATCGGCGGTCTCCTTATGATCGTGTACCTTGGCCCGGGCGGCGTCAGTATGGACGAGCACAAGAAGAAGTGGTAGAGACACGTCTCCCGCACTCTGGACCAAGTCCTACCGTGCACGGACTCATGATATTACTCCCTAAGATTGTTGCTGTGGTGCGAGACGATTTTTTTATTCATTCAATTCAACAAATTTAATAGTGTTCTTTTTTCTTTGTTCCCTACTACGTGTCAAAACACAATACAGAATTAATTCGGGTGATAATATTTTCAAACATCACTGAAGACGAACAATCTATGTTTTTAAAATGTTTGTAAGCCCTGGTTGTTATGTAGGTAGCGAAGTGATCACGTGACAGGACAGTAAAGATATCATGTTTCTTAAACTTTTTTTTTTATATAGCCAAATTCACAAAACATTTATAAGTGTGCGGAACGTACGCGTCGCACCATGCAGGTTCAATCTATCTATATACGTTTTATAAACAGATCTATTTTTTGTAAGTGCGTCCTATAATATTATATTCAATGTTATAAAATTATTGAATTTATATTTCAAGATTTCTTTATTATAAACATCCCTTCAAGTGCATGTATATTTCTATATTTTCTACATTCTTGAAAACCTTTTGTTAATGTTGATGAAATAAGTTATAACATTGATTGTAATAATTTTGATTATTTTATAGCGGTATGTTTTACATGGTTTTGTGTAAATTTTTAAGTATATTTTAAATATTGCTTCCCATAATGATAACATCAAGAAACCTTATTGCAACTTCCATTTCTAGTATCAAATCAAAAACGCATTAAATTAGGTCAAATCTTTTGTGATTAAATTTTTATTCATTGTGAAAAATGTCGTTAATATTATCTCGAAATTTCTGTTCCTTTAATGAATTTAGCTTCCATAACTTGGATGTTCAGTGGAGGAACAAACTCTATTAACTTTTTTTTTAAATGTTTATACTTCCATGATGATGTTGTGTTCTATTTTCAATCGTCATGGTGTAGTTATTAAGAATGAGTTAGTCACTATTGTAACAATCGCTAGACTAAATATTTCATTCCGTATATTTTTACATATTATTATGATGTCGATTGTAAATAATAAATTATCTATTTTGTACTTATTGACTGAAATTATATATTTGGATTTAAATACACAACAATGTAAGAGTCGCTGGTCAACTTGAATCTGAATTGTAAAATGTAAAAAAAAAACTTAATGCAATGAAAATTTTTATGGCTAAACATTGATTGTCTGTTTAATATTGCTGTCTTCTAACATGAAATGCTAAATAAGTATGTACAATTGTTATAAAATGTATAAAAGACAAGATATTTTTGTATTTTTATTTTTTTTATTTTCTTAAGTTTCAGTTTGGACATTGGCCGTAGAATTGATAAATTTATAACAGATTTGTTCCGAATAAATTTTCCATAATAAATAACTAAGGAGATTTTTATTTTGTGGAATTGAGAAACTGACGTGTTTTTAACAATCTATATTTTATTGTTCTTTTGCTTTGGCTGTTTTTTTATCCTTTTCTTCTAAATATTTGAACACTTTGTTTGCTAGCTGCCTGTATTTCTCTGCATGTATACTGTCCGGGAGTGCGTATATCGCCGGTTTCCCGCTGTTTATGCATTCGGACATATTTACGTCGACTTCGAAACTCTCGATTATCTCTAATCCCATCTCGCTTGCCATCTTCCTCGTTTCATTGCCGAATACGTAGTTTTTGGTACCGCATTTCGAACATATAGCGTGCGACATATTTTCGACCATACCGATAATAGGAACTTTTAGTTTTTCGAACATGTTCACACCTCTTTTGGTGACTTGCAAAGCTGCCGATTGCGGTGTCGTAACTATTATTGCGCCTGTCGAAACATTATCAGGTTAAAAATAGTAAAAGAAGCTGTTGCATTAAAAAATTGAATTGTATAAAGCCGCGTTTTCATTATACGGAAGTACACTGACACTACTCATAGTTTGAAAACGCGTGATACGAGCGCACTATGACATAGATCCGAATAAAACATGAATATAGAAAATAAAATTAAAAAATCGTTTTTTTTTTATGAACTTGAATAACATAATCCATCAATCATATCGAGCTATGAGAATTTCCTGATGACTGGTTAACGTAACAGTAAAATTTTCAACGTTTATTTTCAATGTTCAATAACATTTTGATACAAGAGTGGGCCAATAATTTTTACAGTACTTTATTTTGATCGATTTCCAAATTCGAATCGAAATTTCGCGGTCTAAGCTATATAACCACAGACTTCACATGATCACATGCATAACAGTGGAAACAAATTTTCTAGTAAATAGGTAAAATTTCACAAAAATTACCTAAAAGTTTTGGAAAATTGAGATTTTTCATGCTTACAATAGAGGTAAAATTAAAGAATGGATGATAATATAGTGTACTAATACCGATAATACACATACCATCAAGAGGTAAGTTCTGTGCTAGTGAGAGATGTGTATCTCCTGTGCCAGGTGGTGTGTCGACAATGAGGCAGTCGAGAGGACTCCAAGCAACATGCCGTGTTAACCGTTCCAATGCCTGCATCACCATCAACCCTCGCCACACCACTGCGTTCTCACCGGACACCAGCAAACCCATTGACATACTGTAAAAAAAATCATATTGTTTACTTACAAATCATAAAAAAAATACAAACAACCAACACAAATAAAAAAATTAAAAATCAAATCAGACATTAATTTTATCTTCACAGGCATGTGCAGGGACGTATTTGCCCTGGAGACAAGATGGTATGCAGTGGATCACACAAAAGTAAAATATGTCTGAATTTTTCATGTAGATGAACATTTTCTGAATGGTTTCTCTAAAAATAATTCTTTGACTATAAACATACAAACTAGCAATCATTTACTACATTTCATAATCATTACCTATTTTTATGTTAATTTATGAGGCAATAAGCTTTACTGTATACTGGCCCAGGACGACAAAAACACCAAATCGTGAAATATGCCACCTTACCTATTGTTTATGCGGTTAATGCTCAACTTTGCTATATCGGTTGATGAAAAAATGGTCGACTAAACTGCCTAGGATTTCAGAAAAGAAGCAGCTTGTGAAAAAAGGTATGATGCACAATACCTTATTTTGCTGGCGAAGACATTCACTTCCTTTTTGCAAGACTGCTGCAAAGGGGATATTGTCCACAATCCACCACATAAACACAAAAGAGAAAGTATTTCTTTCTGCTACAACAGCGGAAGCGCGCAATATCGTGCAGCCACGAATGAATGCTAATTGCAAGTGACGTTAAGATATGTGCGGGGCGGGGTGAGGGGTAAGCAGTTCACCAACCGATACATTATTAAATAGGCGCAACCACCTATGACACAATTTCTCACAATGATAAAATTGCTGGATTGCAAGTTACAAATTTTCGAAAAACCTGACATAGAGACATAATAGATCATTTCTGCAAGCGCGTTTTAGAAAACATAAAAACTAACTAGCGGTTTTAGTTGACTATCACCAGATTTCATTTCTAATCTGAATGCTTTACTACTGGCACTATAAAAAAGATTTTTGTATAGCAACTACATTCCAGTAAAGACTGGTAGTCCTATTATGCAAACTTAGTAATATCCTCACCATTTAACTCCATAATTAAGCAGTGGTTCAATGAGATTCTCATCATTCAACATTGGCTCCCCACTAATGTTCATCATTAAGGGTACAGAGGGTCCAAAAACGTCTGCATCAAGAAGTCCTATCTCCTTGTCTGGTTCTATCACTTTCATTGCACATGCAAGATTAACTGAAAACAAACAAATATTTTAAATAAATTTTATTAGCACAAATGCTTAAGGATTATATCTCTCTCACTCATATAATATGTGTTTGTAACTTTGTATATAATATTAACAGAAAATTTGATATCAGATTTATTGTGTTATAAATAGTATCTAATAAATCTAATGATTAACCTGAAATGAATGAAATTATTTCTCTGTTATATAGAATTTATCCAATATAATAAAAAAATCTGTAAAGCGTAAAGTTAGCTTCTATGTAAACATAAATAATTATTGAAAATCATAAAAAAAACCCCACAGTTAAATAAAAATGGTAACATACCACACATTGCTTTTTTTGTCTTATTTAAAGTAAAATGTTCATTATTATCAACTGTTAATATTTAAAAGAGTAATCTTAATAAATAGGTATGAATATTACATACCAGCAGTAGTAGTCTTTCCAACTCCGCCTTTACCGGAAGCAACAAGAATAATACTCTTGACACCAGGTAATGGCTTCTTCTCTGGCAACCCTCGACTCATGACCTTTGCTCTGTGTTCATTAATATCATTCTGACTGTGCTTGAAACGATTTGTGTAACCACATGGTACTGCCTACACAAATTTTTAAAACATATATATTAATTAATAATCTGTCCCAGTGATACAGTAATAGCAATGTGCAGAATTTATAAACGGAACAGACTTGGTGATAAACAAAACCATTAATTCTGGGTTTCTTGTTTCATGAATGTCTATCAGTTGTTTGATTGCCATGGTATAGCAGCACACAAGCAGTTTATAAATCTAGAACTGAAATGTAAAAAGGAGAAAATAAAACCTGAAAGTGTTTTTATTTTTTATTCGAAATTCATGTTGTTTGACGCTTATTTTTGTGTAATAGTGGCATTTTACTAAATAAAGCTTGGTTATTGTGAACAAGTGCACAAGCACAAATAATAACATGGACCATCAATTTTTAGATGACACAAAAACTCCCTGGAAAGTATAATGTCCAGGGAGCCACTATATTGTTAGAATACTGAAATCATTACAGGACACTCTTTAATTAATAACTCAATAACAACAATAATGCTTTTCAATAATGAGAACCAGTTGCCATGATAGGAAAAAAAAGGAGAAGAATCAATATACAATGACAAATCATGTGTGTATATGTTTCTTAACGTTTTGGTAAATTTTAGACACTAAAAGTAAGGTACTGTACTACCCTATCTGGGCATTAAGAATATAGCAAATTTTTAAACCTCATTTATTAAGTAAATGTATTGAACACTTTTTAAATTAGTTGATAAACAAATTTATTACTTATGAACATATTAAATACTGCGCAATTTTACACTAGATAATTTTTGCAGTAATTATTTGCATTCTCTCAATAACCGTCGAGTGTTCCTGTATTGTATATTACATATGGTGTGTATGTAAGTGTATGTGTAAGTGTGTATTATATATGGTCGAGTGCATACTGAATCAGCTTATCAAAAAATATTCAGATAGAATTCCTACATATTTACATTTATACAGAATAACTACAAAAAAGTTATTGTAATGTATACTTACTGATTTCAAATTATGGCTCAACAATTGAATAGAAGAGACCTTTTGGAACGTTCGTTGTAAATGCATTACTAAGCTATTCGTAAATTTTGAATAGACTAAAGCTATTTGTTTTTAAATGATAGTTTTCAAATATCTTTGCGATAATATAATAACAAACGATATAACAAAAGACTTAAAACTAAACTCGCCACTCGAGCGGGAATCGCAAGCAATAATCGCGAATTCGCAATTTATATTTTATATCATAGACCATTAACCAGAGGTTTTATATCAGCTGGGCAGGATCTCCAGACGAGTTTTAGAAATTTCTCTATGGCGGCCAAAAAATTCCCAAAAATGATAGTATTTCCGCTACTTTTCTCCAAACAACTTATACCTACGTATTTATTAAAATTGTTATTTATTGTTAGCATTGGCAGCATTAAGAAGTAGAGATATGTGTTCAGAATTTTAAATTTGGTAATAAAAACAGATATTCTGTCAAGATAACCAAAAAAAAATAGCTCTAAGGAAGTCACATTTGCTTTCTTCATATGTACTTCTCTGTTCTATTGATTTACAATAAGAACTAAGTTAGTATAGTTAATTTAAAATTAGTTATAAGACCTTTCATTCGGCTTATTGACTAACAAAATTATAATTACGGCGTGGAGGCATAATTTATAAAGTGCATACCAATAACAAATATAAATTTGCTCGGCTATAAAAATTATAGACACTCGTGCGCTTTCAGACACACAAACAAATATACACGCACGCGTAACATTTATTTTTTTATTCGTATTATTTTATATATAATATTTCGAATAAAAATACATAAATTATGTTTTTATTTAAACGTAATTTAAAGCTGTAAATTTTATTACATAGATAAATTAGATCGACCTATTAGCGTAACGATATTATGTTCCATTCGTCAATAAGACTGTGAATGATTATAAAGAACTTTTTGATATTCAATCGTGGATTATATCATCATATGAATAGTTGTGAACCGCGGCTTATCTTCCGTTTATTTTTTTAAATTTTGTACTACTAATAGAACCTATCAGTACTCCAGCGGAAACAATATTTTTAGTTTAGATATTAATAGTTCGACCTTTCCCGGTAGTGCTCTGTTCTCTTTGGGTGACCAAACAGTTTCAGTCCCCGATGACCCGTGCCACGAGCCCGTGTCCCGTCCATACTATTACTTCGTTCTACCTTAGCGTACAGTCTGATCGACACTTTGTATAATCATTGATTTGATCTTATAAGCTTCCTTAAAAATCTATACTTAATATAATAAATTGGAAAAGTTTTTTTGTTTGTTTATTTAAACATGCCTATCTCTGAAACTATCAGTCTGATTTGATAAATTCTTTTTTATATTATAGCCAGACTCTCGAGAAATAGTAGAGGCTATTTAGGATTAGGCTGTAACTCTCATATAGCCTTAAATATTGATTTTTGTTATGTAAGTCGGAAGTCAAGTTCCTCTCGAACTGCTTTAACCACGTGCGATGATGCAATCGTTAATGATATGGAAATACAGTGTTCTACAATAATATTGGTCCTTAGTATACACAACAGAATTTGATGATAGCATATACCTATCTCTTATGCATAAGCCACAATAGGGTATTTTGTGACAACGATTTGTTTAAAATTAAAAAGTGATATTTATGCATTATTTTTAGACATGGCGTAGTCGCTTACATTTCTCTATAATATTGTCTGTATCAATTTATTTTATCGTAACACATAGTACATAAAACATAAACACAATAATATCACATAATATCCTAACATAAGACACGAAAACAACTGTTCTGTCGCCAACAATTTCTATTCATGGTTCACAACCTAAAGCATGACAGCTATCGCACCAGAAATTTCGAAATCATCATATTTCCCTATATTAGACCAAAACTATCGTACTCCACCAATTTCTGACTACAGAAGCCCTATTTTTTTAATTATTGTATAGTTAAAATTATGGTTTTTTCGAATAATTTGAAAATTTGCTATCGTATGAGGGCATGCAATTATCGTAAATGTACGATATGTATGTAAGGTTGTAATCCTCGCTTGTGCTAATGCCATCTCTGATATTTTAATTCAAACAACCCATACTCGTTTTTGAATATATTTATTGTTTTTTTTTAAATAGACAAATTGACTGGACTGTCTCTGTTGGATGAAATAATCTTTCTGCCTTTCCCTTCAAATCCACCTTCTTTTAGCGTCCCTGGTCCAAAGATCGAAATAATTACAACAACAAATAATATAAACGAATAATGTAATGCATGATTCCCACGCAATGTATAACAAATTATTGAAGACGCTATTATTCTACTGTCGGTTATACTTTATTATTGATAACAAAGACAATAGTCGGCCGGAGTTACTGCAACGTGCGAATAATCAAGCATTATGTAGGAAATTACCATTAGCTCTGAAAGAGAGAACTTTTCACATTTCTTACACTGAACACTACAATGCGAATTACGATTTTTCCGAATTTACGTTAACAATCCCTGACTATGTCATTCCCACAATTAAGACGAATCTAACGACACCTCGTATGCTAAAACCCCCCGCTAACACTACAGAGCGTGCCAAATAGCTAAAAATATATGAAAAAACATAACCGTCCTTTTTCGCGGTCAGGTAAAAACAGTAATGTTACATTGCATGTTTTGTATAATTTTTATAGCAGAGAAAATTTGTATTCCATATTCATTAAATACTTTAGAAATTTTATGCCACTGTAATTATACTTGTGCGTAAGTCACATAATAGCTCTGTTATCTATTTCTAAAGTTTACTTTACCTTCTGCTAGAATATAGAGAAGAACGCACTAAGAAAGCACCCATAAAACAATATTTTTTGTTAATCTGTTCAGAATGTTTTTATTTGCAAATAAAAAAAAAATCAGAACAGAACCATATTTCAGATAACTTCAAATCATAAAAGTACCATCGTGGTACTAGAAAAAAAAAATTAAAGGAATAGGCAGGTTTAAGTTGTTTAGGGAAAAATTTCTAAAATCGTATCACTTTAAGGAAATTTTTTAGCCGCCAAGGGGAAATTCGAAAATTCAATCTGTAGACCCTGGCTATCGGGCACTGGCGACACTGAATGTTTCTGTCATAATTTCTCGATATGTCGACAATTTTTTGCGAGACATTTTCAAAATATTCGGATTTTATTGCGATGCGAATTGACTAAATTTAAATGACAAAATGTCTTTTTGTTTACGTACGTTCTCCCATAAAATCTTACCTATAAATGGGATTGTTTCTACGAAAAACCATTCTAATCGGTTGGTGAGGAAAATACCGATGCGCACTCAATTTCTGGAAGACGTAAGTTTATTTTTGAATTTACGATACTAGTACCTATTTATAATTTATGAAAATTTGTTTTACAGTATATACTATGAGGAAATAAATGAAATATATAATAAAGTTTTTCCGCTTTGACATTGATCTAATTAGTGTTGCTGAATCAAAATTGAAGATTCACGTGGTTTCCAATTGTTTTTTATTACATTATCATCTATCTGTGTATCATCACGCCATGTCTCTAATTAGGCAGACAAATAGGATACAATGGCATTTCTATGTATCATTGCACATAAATGATGCTTTATTTTTCATTTATTAATCCAACCCTGTTATGCATAATATAAATAATTAATAATATCCGGGTGACCGAGCTGTGCTCGCTGTCTTATATAAAAAATAGGGAAACACCTATCTAGGTAAACTTTGAATGTAAAACATTATCTAAATGCAAAGTGTCTTTCCAAATTGTTCGAGCCGTTTCCGAGAAACCAATTACATATATACAAGAATTACTCAATATAATAAGATTAATATGTTCAATTTGGGAGTTGACAACTTTTGGAAAATTGTTTTAAATACTTTATGGGTTGAAAGTAATACATAAGAATAATTTTGTTTTCATTAATACAGTATAAAAAGTGATTAAAAAAAAAGGACGCCATAAAAACTTTAATTTATAAACATACTGTCAACTCACGTATTAGTAAATTTGATGTTCTTTTCGTAATTTTTGATACTGTAATAATCTCTAAAGAAATAATTTTTATGGCAGATATTTCTAACATTATGTATGTTTTATTTTTATGAAAAGTCATAAAATTTCTCTAAACATGCATCTTAAATTTATATATATCAAGAAAGAAAAAAACAAAATTGTGAATATGTACATAATGCCAAGTTGATTTTATATTTATACCTTGTTCATTGTAGGAAGACTTGTATGGTACATCCACATGATGTAAATTGTTATGTCATGCAAATCATGCCTGCATTTCAACTATCAATTATCATTATTAAAAAAATATGACACTGTTAAACACTATGAGAACATTTTGCATAGCAAAATCCTAAATAACTTCCTCTATACAATATTTTTAGTGAATTTTCGTATTGTTTTTACTTTATACAGTGTTTTATCTATGGTACTTAAAACTAGAGTAGATCAAAATATTAAAATCAATGAAGGGGAAATCATATGAATTGAAAATAAATCAAATGAATCATGCTCCATTGTACATTTGATTTATAAGTTTTAGTTTATTTCGATTAAACATATATATATTTACTTAATTACTACATTTTACTGCAACAAAGAATATTGTTTGGAAGAGTTAAAATCCTGTTGTTTGGCATTGGGTGTTCAATAATTAATCTTAATTGTTGTTACAGTTTATTTTTGTTATTTTATTTAAGAAGCTTACACAATTAAATAAAGGAATTGATTTAAAGCATAATCATATTATTGATTATATTTAGCTTTAAAAAATTATTTAATAATTGTAAAATCAACCTCAAGGTTAAGCTTTGCTACATCTCTAAAATAAATTTTTTGGCATGTGTCTTACAAGCCTTCATAGGATGATTATATAATATTAATAGATATTTTTTATTAGTTATAAGGTCTAGGCAAACTCTATCAATATCCAGATCTTTTTTATCTTTCTGTACATTGAAATAATGATATATATACCTGTTGTTGTCTTCTTTTCTCCATACTTAATAATCCCAAATCCCCTAAATATGTATATAAAAACACTTTCTCGCGTATATGCACAATAGACAGCTGAGATTTTCTGATTCTTTAATTCTCAGTATACTGTGTCATAATACTAATTTCCATGATCGATCTTTTATTATAACAGCAGCATGACTGTGTAATTTGCTTCCTATCAACATTGAACTAGCAAACTCTCAGAATTTGTTTATGTATTCACTACGTAGGGTTTTTCGTTCAAGAATTTGTATATCTGCATTTAAAAAAAAAAATTATGCACTCCTTGCATACCTTTCTCTTGCTGCCCTGGAAGACTTCTAAAGAATGCTTTGTAGCATTAAGTCCTACAATTTTATTTTTATCTGCAATATAGAATAAAATAATAATAACATAATATTTAACATTATAGGTACAGCATAAGATTACACATATTTTTATGGGACTGCGAAAAATGGAGGTTATTACTTTCTAGCTGATGTATGTTTTTTTGCCACACTCTAGAATAAAGGGCTTGATGGATTTTAGCATATGAGGTTTAGCTAGATTCCTCTCAATAGTGGGAGTAACATAGGCTATACTATTTATTATAATATTAAAGTATGACATCTGGGTATCTAATAAAAAGCATAAAAAGAAAAATATATTTTTAGTCAAATGTTTTTAGTTGCAGTCTGTATTTTTTTCCTTATTAATAATTTTGCTTGTTTTAAAATATATATTGTTTAAATATTTTATTGTATTTTAAGTTAGCCTTTGGTCACAATCTTATCTCAATTGAAAATGTTGCAGAAGCTAAATCACATTAAACCTGTTCATTTGTAAAACATTCATTTGTTAAACCTGTAAACATTTTCAACATCAGCAAGCTTGGTGGGCAAATACTAAAATGACTTTCTTTTTCCATCTCAGACAGATTTTAAGCTTCACCAGGCATGGGGGTGAGCGCAGAAGCCACTCAGCCATGTAAAAGTAGCTGATAATGCAAATTGTATTGTTTCAGTTTTTAAATCATCGCCGCTTATCTAGTTGTCAACTTGCTCCGAGATGCACAACTGAGACCAGCATAGATGACATCTATATTAATGAAACCATAAACAATTTAGGCCAACAACATAAAATCGACACTGATAACCTAACAACAGACGCCAGTGATTGTGGCATAGGTTATAGAAATAATTACGGATTAGATGGCAGAGTAGTAGGATTGACTTCAGATGACTACATAGAGGAGAGATTACCGCAATGTACATTTGACATTCTATACACCAATATTAGCGATATACATTCGGCGAAATTCAATAATGATGTAAGTATTCCCTTCAACTTATTAATTAGTTGTTTTTTATCACAGCAAACAGTTGTACAGTTTTTGATATTAATTGGTCACTGAAACCAATAACTTTCTGTGAACAACTTTCAGATGTATTGAATTTTTGAGTCCCCATTATTCTTCTCCAATATCGAGTTACTAGATATTTTTATTCTAACTTTATTCTTTATTTCTTTATTAAGTCTCAAATATATTTTATTCTCTGAGATTAGTTACAATGTCAAATCAAAATCTACATTTTAGTGCAATTGTATCTGATGAGAAAATGATTGAAATGATTGAAAATTATAAACCTTGTATAGGAAAGTGCTGATGTAATGTATTCATGTACCTATTCAAATACAATCAGTAGTATTTTGGTGTTTATAGAATGTTGTTTTCTGTTTGTAACACATAGAAATAAAATGCTAACTGATACTATAGTTACAGGAAATTGAGCCTAATTGTATGTCAGAGTTTGAACGCAACGCAGTTGCATATTGTCGTGGGCCAACACCAACTCCTGCTGCTGATGCACCAAAAGTCAGTACTGATGGAAAACCGAGTGAAGAGCAACTCATGAAAGTGTTTCATGTTTTATCTGATAATGTAAGATTTTTTACTTTGTTTCTTTATAAAATAAGCATAAATATTTAATAAAAAAAATTAATAATATGTTCGTAGAAAAAATAGCACTTAAACTTTATACTGTTAAATGTTAAGTTTTCAAAAAAGGGTCATTTTTGTAATTGACTTGTGGGTGTTGACTGCTGGCAATAAGAATAGACATCTTTATTCGAGCCTATAATACTGCAATGGCGGTAGACCCTATGGAAAACGTGATTCGGTTTTCCTAAGCTAGTCATTAAAACAAGTTTTTCGTTATATGTTCTTTGGTCCGTTACAAGTTTCTTACTTCTCTCTAATTTTTATACAATTGCCATGCGCATCTCGTTGTGTAACTGGCCTGACACCCCAACACGTTATAAATACCTAAGTCGTATTTACAAATAAGGAAGGCTTAATTTACCGTATGGATATTTAAATATATTTTTTTGTAAAATTATTTTATTTTATTTAATACGTAAAATCATATTTCAGATGCCGTATTTATTTATTAAACCTATGGACTACTCAATCTACCATCCAAACATGGTGTTTGTGAACAACATTAGAGGAACAACGAGTGTGTAAGTATTAAAGTTGACCTCATTTAGGCAAAAAAATGATTGTACAATAATACTTTTTAATACTACCATTATCAGGTTATTAAATTTGATTAAATTTATCGGTTTTGTTCTATGATATCATTATATGACATACTAGTGCTCAAATATTGGTTTTTGGTTAAACGATAGTAAACTTGGGGTTTAAAAAAAAACAATCCTATAATTGATTGATAATCAATTGGTTGTAGTACGAAATAATTATCAGTCCATTGCGTCGTCGAAAACGACAGCGAAATTAAAACAAAGGTAAACGCGTTATTCCGAAACTTGCGTCCTTAAGTAACTTAACGAGCTAAAAAAAAGATCATTCATGAAATCTTTCTTATTTTTACAGTAGTTCAAATGACCCTCGATTAATATACATATTGTCCATCGATATTTTTTTGTTAACAAATATTGATTTTCAGCATTATATCATATTATAAACACAGTGTCACATAAGAAAATTATATATTCAACAAATTCAATATTTGTTACAGTGGCTTATTCCCTTATGTGAGGCAATTGGCTCTTTTGCGAACTATAGGACATCTGAAATTTGCTTATGTCAAATTGGAAGTGTTGAAGATCACTGCACATCCAGAAGACTCCTCTGTCAAGTAAGTATCTAGAGTCCAGACTGATCAGAGTTGGCTTACTTGGTACTTTGTGAGCGGACTGGTTTCTGCAACTAGGCCTCTGATGGGCCCTTGTGTGACGGGTGGGTTTTGCTAGCCTATC
The DNA here is from genome assembly GCA_033032175.1 of Saturnia japonica. Taxonomy (NCBI): domain Eukaryota; kingdom Metazoa; phylum Arthropoda; class Insecta; order Lepidoptera; family Saturniidae; genus Saturnia; species Saturnia japonica. The sequence goes on along the minus strand of CM065307.1, from coordinate 21,941,500 downwards.
CACCCGATGTTCTCCAGGAATGCCATCAGCTCGATTATGACGGCGCAGGCCTCCCTGGTCGTCCTCTGCGTCCCAAGATAGTGTGCTCACTGCACTTCAGGAGCATGTGCGTGGCTGTCTTCTCTGCAATCATGCACCCTCTATCAGAGTTGGTTTCTTAGGTTTTTAGTGTTTGGTCACAATCTTGAAGTGAAGTGTAACTGCTGCGAGACATTTATAGGTGCCTGGTGACAGATTTTTAATTTGGGGTGGTAGCCTAGCTAGCTAACTAAACGCCCTACCCACCATTCTATGGATTCATCAAGAAGTTTTCCTTCACTGAAAGCTCAGGCTCACTGTAGGGATTCGACCTCACGTCAGTCGATGCGGTTTCGGAACACGCACTACTACAGAGTCATCATTGCAAAACTACTTTCGTATGTAGTGTGTGTGTGTTGTATAAAATTTTATTAAAATAATAATTGGAACAATATTTTGTCGTAATTTATCGGTCAATGTATGAATATCAGTAAGTATAATAATAATAATTAAATTAATGAACAAAAATGGTACCAATAATTATTAATTTTGGTAAATTGCGAAAAAAACACAAGGTCTACCGCCAGTATTCATGAAAATGTGTTTAATAAAGTAAATTTGTAATATATAAAACAATAGGCTATGTTGTTTTTCAGGATGCGCTGGCGAATCAAAGGGATATCTGGTCTTAAAGTATTCTTCATGTTTTGGAAGTACAAGCTGTGGAACATGAAGGAGGTGTGGCAGGATCAGGCATTGTGAGTTTAGCTTCTTTTATAATATTATTATATATGTGCAGTTTGCATCGACAGGGAGTGTGGTTTTAATCGAGGATTGAACCGTTAACTCAATGTGGAACACAAATATTTTAACGGCAACATTAAGAAGTTAATTTTTTTTTTTGTTGTTAATTACTCCCATAGAAAAATCGAATGTAAATGTTGCCACAATAATTTATACGAATACGCCTATGTAGATTTTTTGAAGGCAATAAAAACTTGGTTATTAATTTATTTACATTAAAAATTTAGATTATTCGATGTTACGGGATTACTGCAGCCTATGGACGCTTTCGACACCAGAAGAATCAGATGGCAACCCACTACAAAATCTGCTCATTCCCGTGTCGAAGAACCCTATGAGCCTAGAGTTAGCCTACCCTAGAGTTTGCGAATGACTCTTCTCTTCTCTAAAACCAGATTGTCAAGGTTCCCAGGTGTGAGGATGAACACTTTGTCAATGTTAAACGGGTCAATGGTATAAGGCAACTGCTTGCGTCACGTCAAAAAACTACTTAAAGTCTTTCAAACAATTTGTTATTAATTAAACAAGCAATTAATAAATGGTAGAAAACGCACATGGAGGGCGCAAAATTAATTACTTGTGAATTTGGATTAACGTATTATTTGTTTGTTTATATAATAAAGACGTACATTGTTGATGGATTAACATAATCTTTCGTCGATGACTGTTTGTCTTTGATTGTATTGTAGATACTCTCTATTTTCCGATGTCAGAAGCGTTCGAAGAAGCTCCGTTGGAGCCGCGTACCGTAGCGTTGTGCGTTACGATCACGAAACTAAAGCTAAATAAGCAATAATAAACGTCATCATCTTATTGCCGTTATCCGACATAAGTAGGGATAGCAAAATACGTGTTTCTCTTCCACTCTCCTTTATCAGCTGTCAGCTCAGTATTCTCACCTTTTACTTTTATACACAAACATTTCTCACGCAATCAATCCACACCTACTTCGGTCTTCCACTACTCTTATATCTCTCCTCCTTCATTCTTAACACTCTTTCATTCCTCTTCTTGAGGATAGGGAATTAGAGAGATCGCAATGTTGCATATCTGGCAATAGCCCAAGCCAAGGTCCAGCCACTTTGTCACCTTTGAGCTTGTTGCCACACTTTCGCGGCTGAATGCCTTAAGCGCTCTCCTCTAAGCCTGGTAAAGCTGTAAAAGCCATCTGAGGTTTCAGGTTAACAGTATAGTCAGATCGAAAAAATCCCTCTTTTGAAATGGCCATACTAAGAAAAAATAAACACGATTATTTCTTTTCAGATGGTACGACGGTTTTTCTACATTTTACGTGGGAGCGGATGGTCTCATTCAGAAACATGTTGTTGATAAGGTACTGTGAACTCTTGTCTTTATTAATTACACACAATATGTATTAAAACCCCGTCGGATCCGTGAAGGTGTTATTAGGTTTCGAGATTAAGTTCTGTTTATGTTATCTATCTCAGATTATAAGTAAAAAAAAATTACCTCTAATAAAGTGTAAAAGAAATATACTTAAATGAGGAAACTTACATGGCTAGCGACGGTATTATCACGTTTTAAAAATTTGCTAAATTTTAGGGAAACTAAATATGTTAATTTTAAATCGCAATAACATTTTTATTTTAATATTAAATAAAATTTTGAAATTTTTATCGGTAATGTCATTGGGGTACCTTTTCGGATTCGACAGGGATTTTTATATATTGTATACTGTTATAATATTCAAACATATATTCTGATATGAGGTGTACAGTATTTAGGATTAGTTATTGCTTACTAGCTATCACCTGTAGTTGAAAATCTGTTGGTGAGGTCTTATTAACGAGTTCCAGCAACTACAATTCAGTGAAAATGATATCGTCTTCTGTTTCACAACACTTAAAACATGTATTTTATGTAAAGTACAATATAACTCTGGTGATTATTTAGAAATATGCATGTAAAGACTTTTGCTACTGTTATAAATTTATATGTATTATTAAGTGAAGCAATAGCTTTCGGTACCTTTTTAAGCGTATTGCGTGCACGGAAGACTGAGATTTGGCATGGTTACAGTTTATATGGAGAATGAGTGCAGAAAACTAAAATTTATCTATAATATCTGTTACTAATATATTAAATAAAGTAAATTAATACTGCGAATCCTAACACGACCAGTGCCATTAAACTTGGACCCCCCCCGAAATATTGACATTGTCACTCAATGAAAAGTGACAGCAAGTGATATAATATTCATTATTTAGATTCATACTGCAAATGTCAAACAGAAAATAGTCTATGATCAAAAAGTCACTTGTCGAATTTCGACCTTAGGGCGATCGCTAGTTCTATTAAACGTACAAGAGTGAAGCTATCAAGTAATAGGTATAAACTGGATAATTTCTGAAAACACGACGAGGCGATGCTGCACTGTAACTGGTTTTCATCGGGTGGTATCTGGTATTGTGATTATAAACACAGTATGAGGAGCAACACAGACTTTATTATTTTAATTAAAAGTTTACAATTATTGACATTCGTTTTAGAGACACAAAGCGTACGCGTTCGACTTGGTGTGTAATGCCGGAAACCCGGTCATTGGTATATAGACTATATATAGATACACAGAGAGAAGCAATGTTGCCCGCTCTATTACAGTATCGAGTTGACTGTATGTTTAAATAATAAAGTAAATTATTGAGTAATATTGGTCTATAGATAAAAAAGCCTAAAACAATACAAATCTGGAAAAATATTTTTTTATTTAGTTAATTTTCCCTTTGGAAAATTAATAATTTCTGTCTGTGAGTCACTTGATTTGAAATTACGATTAGAAAATTTGACGTCATCATTCAGGAAATATGAACGTTAGACTCTTGCGTAAGTGGTCAAACTTGTCACTCTTATCGTACAAAATGACATATAAAATGAATGATGACGTCACGAGACCATAAAGCAACGTTTTTGTGGCAAATTTTTTATTTAGATTATAAAGTGTAAATAAATAACTTTAATGGTGTGTTAATAACAAAAAAAAAAATACGAGAGGAAGAATTAACAGGTGACTCTTTTTGTTTACTGTTTTAGATGATGCCAGATCAAGACACCATAATAGACGACACAGAGAAAGCTCCCATAGCGGCAAAGCTGGCCCTTCTCGTGGGGCTGCTACCAAGGAACTACCTTTCGGATGTGTCCCCGTTTTTCAGCTCGTCGTCAGGCACAGCGGATTTGACGCCTCTCCCTTTCAAAGCGTTAGAATAAAACTGACAGTACAATGAATACGAATAATTATTATACTAAATGATTATTAACAGTACCGAAAAACGTCTGGATTTAATAATCTACAATCCCTATAGCACGGTAATGAATATACCAATAGCAACACTGAAGCCAATTTTTTAAAGCTATTTGTTAGTTTGTTCCTAAAATATTTACATCTCAGTGAAGTGAGCGTCAACTCTTGACGGAGGGCTAGCCGAGAGGAAGAAATATGTGCATACATTATCACTCATTTTTATTGGCCTCATTTGGGCGTATGAGTAATTTGAGCTTTAACTTTACCATCGAAACGAGGATTGAAAAATATAAAATTAGGAATTAACAAAATTATAGAAATACATTTTGGTAATAGTCTTCAATAAATCATTGACGCGTATAGAATGAATTGATCTTCAAATAACAGTAAATATTTAGGTTCAACATGACTAATGAAATGAATCGTGACGCGTTATTCGTTACTGATATAAATCGTAAATATTGTTTTTTTTAATGGGGCTGCCATCCTAAAGCCCTCGTTACCCAACTTTGTTAAATATTAATATCGAACATATTTGTAAGTATCTCGCATACACAATAATTTTTAGACTTTGTTATATTATTTATTTGAAATTATGTTAAAAGCTTATTCTTTTTTAGTTGAATTAGTAGATATAGCTTCGAAGTTCAACGTATACGCGACATTGTCAGTGACCAACCTGTGGTCACTCGCGTAGTGCGTCAGTGATATAATATGATAAACTGTGAATGCCTTGCGTTAATTTAATGTTATGTATTACTGTAATACAAAGAAAAGGTTATGTGTAATTGTTTGTTTCATTTCTACTGGCGCTTCTTGCTTTTAGCTAATTAGCTAACATTTCCGTAGAACCTTGTTTCCATTCTCATAGGTTTGATTCCCTTTTAGTTCCTTTGTCTAAAAGTTATATAGTTATTAGAGCACTGATTATTAATAAAAGGTCCGAGATTTCCTAGTAGAAAAAAATTAATATCAGTCATTCTTTCAGTCCAATTTCAGTTTGCTTTATTTGGCCCTACATTCAATTTAATACATTGTGTAATATAGCTAATTATTGTGCCCAAAAATTTCCTGGAAACTAACAAGGGGCCAGTGGATGTATCAATCAAAATCAAAATTTTCTTTATTCAATTTAGGCCCTAAGAAGGCACTTGCACTTCTATTAGTACTACCACTGTTGGGTTCGCGTCAATTCCCCTCTGCGTAAGGAGGGGGAGGGGGCGATTTTATTTAGCCGGATGCCCGTCACGTAGACACCGTACGCATGCCAGTAGGGCGAGGTGGTAGTGAGAGGTGCTGGGTCTTTACTCTTTAATAAAACTCGAGCTTCTTCACTGTGGCGTTCGCAGGACGACCAATCTTGTTTGCTTCCTTATGTCGTAGAGGTGTAACGAATAAATTCGTAATAGGTTCAGGGATTATATTACGCGCCACGGACTAATATATTATGATAAACGAGTACAGAATATTACCAAATATTAGTAAAATAATAGGGACGCGATTCACGATCCGCGCAACGAGTCAAGACATTATACACGTCGGGCTTCGTATCAAAACTGCATGGGTTGGTAGCACAGTAAGCAAGCAATGAGAACAGAATCCTATATTAGACACCGTTTTTAACGAATATCAGTGTATTAGCTAATACGGATATTAGTCAGATTCACAGATTAGTTTGTAATTTTTGTATTAGGTATCTATTGTTATTTCGAATTAAGAATCACTATATTAGGCGCTGTTTTAACGAATATCAGTGTATTAGCTAATACGGATATTAATTATATTCATAGATTAGTTTGTAATTTTGGTATTAGGTATCTATTAATATATCGTATTATATTAGCAGTTCCTTGTAACTAGCTGCGATTGCATACATGTTATCGTATCTATATATTTTTGAGAATTTCAAATGTAAATATTTATTATTTTGTGTTTAGAATCAATTAAAAAATCAATCGATTGACCGTTTTTAATGGACATATATAAAAATCTATAATTGTAGTACATGACATAGTGATATTTTTTAACATAATATATTTTAATATATCAAAGATTTTGACGTTAACGACAGTCCGTAATCTATACAAATAATAAAATTGAAGTGTCTGTTTGTAATGTCTAAATAACAGTTTTTTTAACTAAATGCATATGAAAGTTTATACAATACCTATAACAAAAAACCCATTTTTAAATTTCTTGTCTGTCTTTTTGTTCGGGATAATCTCCAAAACGGTTTATAAATAAAAAGCTGGTCATGGTGAATCAATTGGGGCGCTTAAGTGGCTTACGCTGATAAAGCATAAGAGATATAGTAAATTATTGTACTACATAATTGTAGGCATTAAAAAGACCTACAAAAAAGTCTGGAAGAGTATACATCTATCTTCTAAGGAACACCTACAATAAGCATTATTGTCTTTAAAATAGCCGGGAGCGGGGGAGCAAAATTCGCGCGGGCATTTTGTAGTCCACGTGAGCGAAGCTAGTTTATTAACACGAAGGACAATTTAATTACTTTTTCATTTACGTTATATAATAAATATACCGATTATAATAATAAATATTTCATACTAAGATTCTATTAAGTAGAGAATAGATACGCATATTATCAGTATTACATTCAAGTAGGTAGCGAATAGCGATTATTGAATCGGTGACTATTATTTGACTAATACAGAATAAATACTAATATATTCCTTAGTAATACCGAAATTTCAGCCTACAGCACCTATATTAGGCGGGTGGATGTCGTTATCAAGCAGTGTTGCCAAACTAAAGAAAAATGTTTTGGTAGAAAAGTAGGTACAAAATCGGTAGTATTTTCAAGTTGTAAATGAACTATTATTTTTCAATTTCGATGCTGCCGATTGCCGCCTCCTAATATGGGTGCCCTAGGCTGTTGCCTAGTTCGCCTATATGAACGGGCCGGCCCTGATGTGCCAACACATTTGGAACAAGTGTGTTAACGCACCCGGCACGGTAAACTGAGCTGGCGCAATTGCGGGGCGTAGCGCAGTGTTGCCCATGTCTACTTCAGACATCAGTGAACACATTACCACACATTACTACTGAAGATTAGAAAAAAGACTACAAAATTACGTATCCTCTCACTAAATTTACATCTTCTTATCCTCAGTTATCTGTGGCTAGGCCTAAAGGACATGTACCCAGTGGCTATAACAGATTAATAACGAGATGTACGAGAAATCTCGTAACTGTACGAGAATTAGCAGTCCTGTATGAGATACGAGAAAAATAAATTTCTCGTATTCTTTTTTACGAGATTTTAACAATGTTGACTACCTGCGTCATGAATACTAATATAAGAAATATTAATTATAAAAAGAATATCTGTCCATGCTACAAACGAAAGACTCAGCACATGACTAGATTCATTACCTCATCACCAAATGTATATTTAGACGTTGACCGAAAAATCCCCGCTTAGATGAATTTGTTGTCATTACCCATAAGGTACTAATGAATAAAATATATTGCTTTCTTATCTCTGTTACACTAACTGAAATATGTGGGGAAATGTATTTTTGTGCAATAGTAGTTGAAGTTCCAGGGCATTGCCGAAGTTTACCCTAATTATTCAGTAGTTAATTTTACATTAGGAGTACTTAGTGACATTGACTTTCGCAATGAGTGGTTAAGATATCTGATATTTCAAGACTGGCTGCAGAGGCTTAAATTTCTTAGAAAACGAATTGTGCATATCATCTATCAAGCTCTCTGGTAGCTAAAATCAAAAATCTCAAATCCCAGGCCAAATTAAAAAAAAACTTTTGGCAAAATAAACTTGTTTCATCAGGTCTACGGTCTCAAAAGTTGACTTCATTTGGTTTGCATAATACAATGGTTGGCTAAACCCCATAAAGGCACGCGTGTGCAGGTTTTCATCAAAAGTAATTAAATTAACACAGACCTTAGAAATCGTCTTATTATAGACTAGTTGTGCCTGCAGCTTCACTCGCATGGACGAAATAAGAACACGTAATTCTTATAGAATTCGTAGTTTCTTAAAACTTTAATATATTTTTATTATATTAAGATGTCGTGATAATAATTTTTTGGATAAGGAGTACGAATTAAAACAAAAAAAAATTATCAAAATCTAACCTGTAGTTTTTGCATGATCCGTACACAACGGCAAACCTCAATCATTTTATAAATATAGATACAGGATATTGTAGACTTTTAGAAATTGTATAAATTTCAAACTATCTAAGGAAATGTATCCCAAAATATGAAACACTGATAGCGGGACAAGGTAAAACAAGGTAAGTTTATTTTTCATTTAGCGGTCCCAAACCTAAGAGATAAGCTAACTAAATTTAACATAACTTAAGGTATGGATGGCTAGTATTAGTACATAGTGTAAATTATAGATATTAAGTGATTTTTTTAATTTATACTTTTACGAGATTATGTCTGGAAAGTACGAGATATTTGGCTGCTCTGGAACGAGAAAAAATATTCGCCATCTGGCAACCCTGATAAACAATAAACAATTTAAAAAATAAAAAGAATTATTTTACGTCATTTGAGGTGAAGGGTTTTTGTTTTCAAATATTATATTTTTTTTGAAAATCATAAAAGAATGCCATTGCCGTATACACTCAAAATATGCATGTGAAAGTTTATTATACATAAAAAAACTGAGGACTTGTTTTATTTGTATTCATTCAGTTTACTACACAAAATCTTTCTTTTAATACAATGTTCATTGTTTGATAAAAATTAAGCAAACCTAGACCAGGTTTCAGCTGGGATTTGTTCACGTGATGTCATTATTACGGTGAGTTTTATTATATCAAAATGAATAACGTCTGTAATTGATCCACGAGAGGTCATTGCTCGCGATAAGTCGCATGTCTCGCCGATGTACCATTTTAATTGTTTTTGTGCACCGAAGAAGATGCACGGACGTGCGCCTCCTCACTATATTCTGGAATAGTGCCAAGTCGGTTGGTGTGCGTAACTAATGGTCATTGTAAATCTGAAAATAGTTTTTAACAAGATCACTTTCATTGATTAAGTGGTGACAACTGGCTTGTTAGGCGTGTTTGTTGTTATATTGGATTCCAACCCAACTCGTGGTTTGTAATTTTACTTATAATGATAATAAAATTGACTTTTGATTTGAAATCTTATCTTTGTATATAAACTTATTTTAATTTTGGTTTTAGTATCATAAAATAAATGAATTGTTATTAAAAACTATTTGAACTTTTCCACTGTAGAAAATAAAATTTAAAAAAAACTTGTATTACATAATATTATAGTTATTTAAGAAAATACTACTAAATGTATTGGCCTCTAACTATAATGTGAAATTATAAGATAAGATTTAAAATTGTTATTTCATTTTGAAATATTCTATAAGTATAAAAAAATGCTTGGTTCATGTGAAAAGGTAAAGTGAATATTGAAAAGATAAAGTATAATTAATTACCTCAATATACAATAATTTTCCATTACAAAGTGATTTCTGTATAAAAATAATAGCTTTGTGTGAATTAGAAATTGAATGAGTTTTTATTTTATTTTTATATCTACCAATATGGTCATATGAACTATTGCTGTGGGAAGTGTATACAGTTATAAGTGAGTAACCAAAACTGGGTTATTTTGTAATTAGCATATATTAACACCATAAAATATTTAGGATTAATAATAGACAGTACTCTTTGTTTCCAGTCCCATATTGAACTTCTTACTTCTAGAGTGCATAAGCTTACATATATTTTTAAAAATTTACGACACATTACTACTTGTACTTGTATTGGTACTAGAAAACCATACTCACAATGACAAACCCATCTATGATTCTCTTTTGGTCTATCGTGTTCTGAGATCAGTCGGTGTATATGCAGTAATACGCAGATGAAGTCACAGGTACCAGCTAGTATAAAAATAATTTGAGACGAACTTATGTAGATTTAGGCCATATCAACTCATCATAATTTTTTTAGATCATATAAGAATACATTTAATGGAAATGTTTTAATTAAAAAGAGTTTATGAATAATTATTATGTGAGAATATATTATTATGAAGCTATCTATACCAAATTATGACAGTAATATATATCTCTAATGAGAATTTTGTATCCTACTCTTGTCAGAGTCACTTAACAATTTGTTTGCATTTATGAGCAGCAATTGTTAGAATAGCTGACAATAGTTAACAGATATTGGTTGGTAGTGTATGACTAAATGTGAAATTATGCATGATTGTGATGGGATTTATATTACCTGTTTACTAGTATTGTGTGGTTTGCTGTTGCTAAAGTGTATTGTTTTACTGTTCAAGTGTAAACATAAGGTCGATAAGAAATTAACTATGCAAATTATATCCATTCATTTATAATTAATTGATGGCTGGATGGGTTTTGTGTTGTTTGATTTTGCTCTTATAAGTTAGATAACAAATCCCATCATAAATGATGTATGTACATATTTTAATGAATGTTATTTAATAGGTTCTACTGCCCACAATTTCCTTCGCATTGATTACAATATAAAATGTAATATCAATAAAATAATAGCTTGTATCACTTTAACTGTACCACACTGTAACATTCTATTAGTGAAAGAATTCTAAGAATCAGATCAGTAGTTCCAGAGATTACCTCCTATGAAAATTACCTCTTTTAAAAAAGATTTATTGAATTTGTTAACTTAATTCTTTTTTACTTTGTTTTATCTATGGTAGTAATTTACCAAACAGACAGTCATATCATCTATACAAATAAATAAAATTGAAATGTCTGCTTGTGATGTCAATATATCAGCTATTTTACTAAATGCATGTGAAAAAACCAATTTTGTGAAAATATTTGTCTTTCTGTTTGTTACGGATAATCTCTGAAATGGTTGGACCTATTTTGACGGGGCTTTCACTGGTAGATAGCTGATGTTATAAGGAGTAACATGCAACACTTTTATTTTAGGAAAAGAATGAGGGTTCCGCACAAATAAATAAAATGGTTATGGTGAATCAATTGTGACACTTAAATGGTTTATATGTAGAAAACTATAACAGATATAACAAATTAATGTACTATATAATTGTAGACATTAAAAAGAAAATGTTATTTATTTGTATAAATAATACATCAAAACCAAATTAAAATAAATATCTGAAAGAAGAAATTTAACTTGGAGTCATAAAAGATAACCTGACAAGCATTCTTAGTGTGGTTTTTTATCAATATGAGTCAAAATGTAATTTGTATCTACAACTGTTGTAATTGGTTTACCACTAATTCAACTTTATTAAGGTTTGGATGATGCATTTACATACTTGGTACATAAGCTCTATCTAAAATATTATATGATCCTGTAGTGACTTTGGTTTCTTTTACTTGTGCCGCCTGTTCAAGTGCTTATAGTACTGCTCTGCCTCTCATCCTATTGACATCTCCCTGATTAGGATTGGTTCTTACTTCACATCTTTCTATGTACATCAGATATCAGGTTTTGCACTGACTAAGTTTCCGCAACTCAATGTTTATATGCCCCTATTTTGTGTGGTGGTGGTGGCGGCTGCTTTTGTTCATGCCAGCCCAGTTTCTTCAGGAAGTCCACCAGTCGCCTGATATTGTAAAAGACTTCTGAGAGGGTCTGCAGTATACCGAGGTGTTTAAGCTGATATCGAGCCAGCTCTTTGCACTCTAAGAGCATGACCTGTCTCCTTACTATGCACGCTCCGTAGGTTTGTTATAATTAAAAGGTTAAATATCGGGATCCCGGTCGTATTTTGATCCCGAAAATTTCGGCATGAAATATGACAAATCCCTAAATTTTACGGATTAACAAAACTTTTTAAATTGTTTTAAAAATATTGCTGTTGCGGACAGCGAGCGGGGCGAGCGAATAACGATAGTCTAATAGTATAAAATGAACAAGTAAATGAAATAATACGTGTTAGGAATAAGGTTTATAAATACGTGTTAGGAATAGATATAATAATATGAACTGAATATGTGTGAATATGTGTATTTTGAAACGATTAGAATAAGAATATAGCTAGTTGTAAGTTTAAATGTATAAATTTCACTAGTTGTAAGGATGAACCATGCCAGACTCGGAACATCTGGCATGGTGACTCATGGTACTGCCGAGAGCGCGCACACAGGGCGTGCGCGCTCATTGGCTGAGCGACGCCCCGCACGGAATCCATCGCACTACCGGTTGCGAGGCAAAGGGCGAGTTTAAATATAGCGGAGAGGGCGGCAGTACTGCGATCAGTTCGAGAAACACCACAACACCAGCAACAGCAAGCAGCGAATCTACAAGCAAACTACAGTCAAGAACGTTATTAAGAAACCTCATTGTTACTACGAACTACTGTAACTTTGTAAGAAACAAGAATAAAACAAGCGCTATTAATTTAGCACACATTAAAATATTGTGGACGTCCTTTTATTCACAATAATTGCATATCACGAAACATCCTGTTATTCCAGATGATTTGATTAGTTTGCGTTTGCGCCGACTCGGCACGGAGACACAACATTGGATTCATTATTATTTCTTAGATTTTATTTTCGCAATACAAGTAAGACCTAGGTAAAGTGTATAACCATTTTAAATCATATAGTCATTTAAATTTAATAATTTGAATACTAATCTCAGTAGAATAACCTGATTGTTAAGAAAACTCAAGTATTTTAAGTTTAACTTATTAATTTTAAGTGTTATATACAGAAGTATATAGTGGGATTATTAAATAATATGGGCAGTTTGAAATGGTTTGATTTTGTTTAACTTACTTTTTCTGATAAGATTTAAAAAGGTATCTGGTCATTTTAATTTCATAATTAATATTGATCAGTGTAGAAGAATAGCCTTTGTTATTGGAATTTTTGGTTCCTTTAAGTTTTAAGAGTTATAGATATAAGTTGTTTGTTTATTTTAACAGTTTTAAGGTAAATTTTAACTTCTTACTTTTTTGATTGATTATTTTATGAGGGTTTAATTATTTTGTGAATAATATAATCATTACAAAGTAGATTTTTACATAGTAATCTGACTTTTCATTACCTGTCTAAAATCTCGGGACTATCCCAGTATCCTGGGATTATTTGTAGACAGTCTCAAAATCCCGGGATAACAAAAAAGAGCCAGGAGGGATAGAATCATCAAGTTGTAATATCCATGTCTTGTTAAGCTCTGGTGCCCATCCGTTCTTTGTATTTGGTCAAGGGTAAAATGGCTTTAGAGATATTAGAATTGGTAGAGGGTAGTGATTCCCTCGGCTGTGTGTACATTTTTTTTTTACAAACGCCGCGCCCTGGCAATATTAAGATTATTGGATAGACATTGGTTGTACTAGCTAAAATGATTGGTGTAAAATTCTTGTTTTTTCCAGTGCCATGCAGGTATGGTCATTTCCCCATTCCTTGTTCAATTTAGTATATATTGTGAGCAGGTGGGATGGGGTTCCGTATCAGACATGTTACTTGATACCCCTCGCAAAGGACTTGTCTGTTTCTCATATTACAAAGGGGTGTGATGTAATAATAGTGAAACTTTGTTAAGGTTTTTCCTAATAAAATTAAAATTTAAAGCACGTCTGGAATGTGGATCTTGCCTTTTTGGTATATAATGGTTGCAGTTACTCTGTGTATATTTCGAAGGTGTTTTTTTTTGTTGTTATGGAATTCATAAGGCATGACGAACGTTACTGTCGACTGATCTTGAGTCTTAGAGGTCGTCATTGTTTTTGGATTGCTATTTCTCTGCATTTTAAACGATTTCAAAAAAACAAAGTGGTTGTCAATTCGAATGTATATTTTTTTATGTATGTTCAGGCATAACTTCTTTGTTTATAAACCGATTTAGATCCCTTATTTTCGTTGGAAAGAGGTTACCTCAAGTTTTTTACAATTTTAATTTCATTGGCATTGGACCTTCGACTTCGAAGATACATCTCAAAATAATTGAAGTTTTTAAGTTGTTAAAAATTATCTTGTACTCTCTCAATTTTTATTCAGTTAAATTATTGTCATATCAAAATTAAGATGCTCTAATTTGTTCCAGGTGCTCAATAAGAGTCTGACATAATTTTACGTAGTGCAATATCGTTGGAGACTGATACAATTATAGATAATGACATAGTGAACAATGTCGAAAGTGTTGAGCGCTCTCGGCGGTGCATTGCCTGATGAGAGGCCACTCCTGTCGCTGCAGATCGTGGAGACAGTGGCAAAGTGTCCGACCGGCTACTGGGCGGTTAGCCGTACATACGACGAGGACGCCGACGCGGGACTGTTACGCCAGAATGGATTGTTCGGGAAGAAACCAAGCCATTACATTTGTTTATCGAAGTCTGAAGGTATGTTTACAGCTTTACAAACTTTTTTTTGGAGTTTACTCCTTAAAAATCGATTTCCATATAAGAAGCCCGCTATGGAAATTTTATGAGGAGTGAAAACGCTTTTATAAATTTCACTCCTCATAAAATTTCCATAGCGGGCTTCTTATATGGAAATCGATTTTTAACGTTCTTCTGTGAATCTTTCATTTTGAAATCATGCACTTGTATACATACATCAGTACAGTACAGATACTGTAATAGTGACCGTCTTATTGCATATTCAAATACAATCCTACTTAATAGTCGTGCATCGGAGCTGACACAGACAAAAACTTTTTTATTAATTTTGCAGCAAAGTGACTGCTCTATGCTATAACTGATGTACGGTAGTCGCGATCCAGTCTGAAACAATCCGCCAGTTGATGATTGTATAATTAAAAATTAAAGTAACTTATTGAGTAATACTGGTCTATAGATAAAATGAAACAATACAAATCTGGAAAAAATATGTACATAATCGTTTATTTATTTAATTTTCCTGATTTCAAACGCCAGTTAAAAACCATGACGACACCATTCAGGTAATATAAATGTTTAGGTTTAGTAGACACTTGCATGAGTTCTGTGAGTTGTTACATTTGTTGTTACCTTTGACGGGACGGGACGTCACAGGACCTTAATGCCACGTTTCTGTGGCGTGTTTATTTATCTAAATAACTAACCAACTTTTTCGGGTGTAATAATTTTTTTTTCCATATTTAGTACCTATTATCTATACAATTAATAAAATTGAAGTGTCTGTTTGTAATGTCAAAATAACAGCTTTTTAGTAAATGCATATGAAAGTAACGATACCTATAAGAAAACACCCATTTTTAAAAATGCTGCTCTCTGTTTGCCTTTTTGTTCCGGGTAATCTCCGAAACTGTTGGACCTATTTTGACGGGACTTTCACTGGTAGATAGCTGAATTTTTATAGGGAGTAACTAGTCTACTTTTATTTTACAAAAAGAATGGAAGTTCCGCACAAATAGAAAAACTTGTCATGATGATTCAATTCGGGCGCTTAAATGGCTTACGCTGAGTAAACCAGAAGAGATATAGCAAATTAATGTACTGAACAATTGTAGTCATTAAAAAGACCTACAAAAAAGTCTGGGAGAGTATACGTCTCTTTTCTAAGAAACACCCTCAATAAGCATTTTAGTCTTTAAAATAGCCGGGAGCGGGGGAGCAAGATTCGCGCGGGTATTCTGTAGTCCACGTGAGCGAAGTCACGGGCACAGCTAGTTTTCAATATATAAAGTGTTTTTTAACAATTTTTCAAAAGTTGTCTATTCCCCGATTGTTGTGTTTTACCACAAAGCCGTTTACCATATTTTAGAACTTCTTAAACCCTCTTCGTGTTATGTTGTTATATCGTGTAACTATGTTGGTTGTTGATTGTTGTTATATAGATTTAAATGATTCCAAGACATCTTACATTCACCATACACTCAGTATCTCGATTAGTTTATATATTAACTGGTCAACGTATGGCTGCCAAGCCTAGAATTCTCTTCATTTCTTAAGACTCCAGTGTACATATGAAACCTTACTATCATTTTTTCATGATTATAACGTTTCAAATCTTGGAGGCCAAAAATATTAAACATTGGAAATAATTATGAAAATTATGAAAGTTTCTAATAGAAAAAGTAGGACACGTGTCCTAGATAACGTGTGATGTTATTCGATGACCAATCAATAAGCACGTGTGACGTCACTCATCAGTGAGGTGCTAGGCGCGATCACATGCTGTCACGTAATTGTTCACGGTCAACGCTCGCTGCTCTGGACTCATATTCTAATTAATATGTAACTGTATGAATCGATTTTAAATCGGATTTCAAATTATTTTCCTGCATTTAGCTTACACAAAATATTTTACCGAAAGCGACTTGCTGTTCTTTGAAAAGCGACATCGATTCTTTTTATTTAAGCCTTCCTTCGGATATCATCAGAACTAAGTTTTGAAACTAAACAACAAGTTGGAACTAAATATTGAACACATCTCACCTGATGTTATAAGTGAAGGCGTGGCCTAAGATGTTAAGTCGTTAAGTTTATTAAAGAGCAAGGTTGCGATCATGTTGAACCAATTCGGACACTTAAATGGCTTACGCTAAGTAAACCATAAAAAATATATCAAATTAACGTAGTGCATCCTTGTAGATATTAAAAAGACCTACAAAAAAGTCAGCGAGAGTATATGTTTATCGATCACCTACAATAAGCATTTTTAACTTTAAAATAACCGGGAGCACAGTTAGTACAAGTTATACGTAGCAGCATTCTGTAGTCCACGCGAGAGTATAAGCCGGCACGGCTAGTACTGAATAATACATGTTTTCAATAAATATCTATTTATTAATACGTTAAGCAAAAGCTTTCGGTACCATTTTAAGCGTATTAAGATTTGGCACGGTTGAAGTTTATATGGAGAAGGAGTGCAGAACGCTAAAATTTATCTATAATATCTGTTACTAATATATTAAATAAAATAAATTAATACTGCGAATCCTAAACCGAACAGTGCCATTGAACTTAGACCCCCCAAAATATTGACATTGTCACTCAACGAAAAGTGACAGCAAGTGATGTAGATAATACTCATTGTTTATGAATTCTGTAAATATCAAACAGAAAATAGTCTATGATCAAAAAGTCGCTGGTCGAATTTCGACCTTAGGGCGATCGCTAGTATATATATTGATAGATATTTGAAATGAACAAAGCTTTCAATTACACATAGTTTAATAATATTCAATAAGTTAAAAAAAATTGCGCTTGAGTTTACACGCGGTAGAAGTGAAACTTCTTTCTCTTTTCCTCTCTTTATATATTTCGAGTAAATTAAGAATAGACAAAGGATATGCAAACTATGTATATAGAAACGCATTCTATCTCATTTTCTCACAGCCTGAATACTATATATACATTATTAGTTATCTCTTTTTCTTTTCATAAAAACCAATTCACACCGTCCCAAAAGAAGTTTTACTTCAAAAGTACGACACCAACCGCGCGCTGTTGTTGGCGGGGGCCTTGAAGCCGTTGCGGCTTTTACTGCTTCACCGAACTTGGGGACGAGCGCAGAAGGCACTCAACCGCGAAAGTTGTGTGGACGACTGGAACGAGGGAGCCAAAGTGGCCGGATCTCGGCTCGGGCGGTCGTCGCGCATGCAAATAGGTCGCGATCTAACTGAATCCCTACTCCTACGATTCGAGTTAACTAATATATACTCATAGGCATGTTCCCTTCCTCCTGGGAGGAAGGGAGGAACCATGTGTATGTGTATTTAGTGATCGGAAAGGGTTTTCTACACTAACTAGAGCAAAACTAACTAGCGCAAAAAAAGAAAAAAAGGTCCCTTACAGAACCCGTTTATATACCTGTGTGGTGTGCACGTGTGTAATGTTGTATTTGGATAGCTTAGTGTTGCACGTATAGTGTCACTTGTATCGCGCGGGCGGTTGCCTGACCCAAGGGCTTCACGCCGAGGAAACGGACCTAGGCTTGGGTTACCGCTGGAGAGGGTGGACGTGGGGGGTGTGTGGGAGCGAAATTGTCCGCCCGTCCTCTGCGGAGAGCACGGTGGTTACGCGGGCGTGGGCGCTAACACGCTCTGTTTAGAGAGACGGATGAATAATATATATTTGCTTTTTCGACGCGATTGTCCGGGTCGGTGAAAATGTTACGCGGCTGGCGTTTATGCCGGGGGCAGTGGGGTCCGCGACATATGTAGCAGCTGCTTTAAGATATCTCTATGGGTATCTTCACTTCGAATATACCTAGGGGCCCCGGTGAGATGGTAAAGAAACCTATTCTGTATTGTTTGTAACCGTTTAACTATACGTCATAATCGGACGGATGCACATCTTGTAGAGCGTAAGCTTATGTCTCGTGGACATTTTGCTTACCGAACATAACAGAGCATGCAAACGGCTCAGGACCCAGGCGGCCCTGTTCCTGACTATACAGACGTGGGGTCTAAAGGAGAGCCTACTATCTAGGGTTACACCTAGATATTTGGTCTCCTTTACCCAGGGGATCGGATTACCGA
The DNA here is from genome assembly GCA_033032175.1 of Saturnia japonica. Lineage (NCBI taxonomy): Eukaryota > Metazoa > Arthropoda > Insecta > Lepidoptera > Saturniidae > Saturnia > Saturnia japonica. Next base: position 21,922,978 of record CM065307.1, on the reverse strand, counting down.
AGAGTTCAAGAAGTTTGAGCCTCCTCGACAACCGTGAGAAATCTGCGTCGAAGAGCATCGCGGCGCTCTTCGAAGGATTAACGGCTATTCGCCAGTCGTTAAACCACTCCCCGAGAGTGGTCACGGCGCGTTGGACTCTAAACGTGTGTTTGGGAACCCTTGCTATAAAATATGGGGGGGGGGACGGGGGGACGACAGCTAGCCAGGTCGACATTAGAAAAAGCTCTATCGCTAACCCAGTGCGATATTTTCCGTAACCGAGAGAGCTCTGGGCATGAGCCAACAATGATGTTGTATTCACGGATTGTATTGTCTGAAGACGCTACAACTGGGACCTAGCCAAATACCTTCCTACAATCTTTAACGCTCATGAAAACAACCAGAGGCAGTCATACGCACTGCACAAAATTGAAAACTCAAAACAATGGAACAACTGTGTTACTTTTTTGAATTTTTAAATCAATTTTAGTTTGAATTATTGAAATTTCATAATTTGTAAACTGCTATTACAGCATGTCGGTGACGCAAAATAACAAGATCTTACCCATCCAAAAGTCAAACATGCATATGGTACAGTCGTGTATATACAATGTATTAGTGTATATATGCGTATACATGTACACAGGCCGCTATACTATGCGTCGCTAATCTGGCGCAAGCGCAATACGTCACGAGCATGTCGACGTAATCGGTGACGCGAACCTATAAGATTTCCCTACCAAAAATCGCTCAATGCGGCTAAAGAAGTTTCCACTTCGCTAACGCTAACGAACGAACGAAAGTACGGTCTTTATTATCAGCATAGTTCATTCGCAGTAATTAGCGAAACACTAACAGACAAGAACAATTAAAAATGAAATTGATAATCAGGGATAAAAAATTCTTCTATTTACTGTTAAGTTCGTTATGTTCTATTATTACCTACAAGGCTGTTGTAAACATTTGATCTCTTTCCTCATGTCATTTAATTTAATTATTAAAATAAATTCGACGGTGAACAATTAAACTGATAAATTATAAATGATTAGCTATAATGAGTAACATAATTTGTCTTTTTTTTGTTACTCTTATCGGCTATTAATTAACTAACAAGGATTTACGAGATATGGAGTATTTTTTAATGTATGTATATAAACATACCTACTATCTATAGATTTCCTCTTAGATCCCTTTTATAATTTTTTAAACGAATTTTGTACACGGGAAGTACATAATATAATTACGTTATTTCTCCTACATGAATTGTCAATGATATGAGTAAAAATAAAATTACGAGATGAAACTAATTATCGTTTACTACCGGTTGCCCAATGATCGAAATTCGACCAGCGAGTTTTTAATCATAGACTATTTTCTGTTTGACATTTGCAGTATGAACCAAAACAATGAATATTATATCACTTGATGTCACTTTTCATTGAGTGACAATGACAATATTTTGGGGGTCTAAGTTCAATGGCACCAGTCCTGTTAAGATTCGCAGTAATTATTTATATTATTTAGTATATTAGTAAACAGATATTATAGATAAATTTTCGCTTTCTGCACTCGTTCTCCATATAAACTTTAATCATGCCAAATCGTAAGTCTTCCGTGCACGCAATACGCTTAAAAAGGAGTACAGAGTTTTTCCTACACGTATTATAACGATGATGGTTAATTTAATTGACAGAGGTTTGCCGTTGTGCACATATCACGCAAAAACTAGTGAATAAATTTTGATAATTTTCTTTGTTTTACTTAGATACTTGGTCCCTTATCTAAAAAAAAATTATCACGATATCTTCATTCAATAAAAAGTTATTAAAGTTTTAAGAAACTACGATTTTTATAAGCACTACGCGTTCTTCTGTCGTTCATGCGAGCGAAGCTGGGAGTACATCTATTTTCATAATAAACGGGGGCCATGGGAGAAATCTAATTATTATATACAAGCTGTGCCCCACGGTTACACCCGTGCTAAATTTAGAGTCTTAGTTTGAAGTTACATAACATATATACATTAATTTAAAGAAAAAACGTACGTCGATTCAATATAACTCTTATTACTAAATCTCGTTCAAGATCACCATATAGCACGTAACTCAGCCGTTCAACTGAACATAATATCATCTTCGTATCCGGTGTTTGTGTTTTAATTAAAGACATTAATGATCCATGAACACGAAATCTAGTTTATTACTCAAATTTATTTTCCGTTTCAACATATTTTTTTTCTGTTCATTTTTAAATGCTGAGCTGCTCTGATCAACTAGTTTTATACAGTTTGTTTTGAATTGATTACGACTTTATTCGATTGTAATATCTAATTGTGTTATTCACTCATTGTCAGTTTTTATCTATCATCACACCATGTTTCTAAATATCTAATGTAATATCTAAATGCAGTAAATACCCATGTTCTTTTAAATCACCTTCGCTTCTCTATATCGTTGTGGACTTCTTTCTCTTTCAAAAAATTCGTTGTTCGCTCCGGCTCTGTTTGCTTTTTACTTCCTCTAAAATCAGAACCTTTTCTATTTGATGTGTAGGAGTTGGTTTTGCTGTTCCTGGTGTTTAATTCCACATACATTCATTATGTTTTTGTTATTCTTTCTTCATTTATACGATCAGCGTTTCCAGAATCAACTACATATTTTCGGATTTTTTACAATCAAAAATCACTACTATTCTTATAGGTATTTTAAATTGTCAATCTTTACAATCAAATTTAAGGGGGTATATATAGTCCTAGAGATTTCTAAAACTAAACCGTTCGATATACTTACGAAAGTAACAATGATTGAAATTAAATTAGTTATGAACTCCAAAGAAAAAATATGTTTCTTTCAATTTCATAAATTTATATGCGATTTAAATTGTAGGCTCAGTAAAAAAAGTAGATATTTGAAGTGATATTGATGCTTTCCTTAGTGTATATAACTATATACCCTACGAGCTATAATTAACGGAATTAATTGGGTATAACTGCTCGCACCGTACGCAATGCTTTATGAACACTCGCCTACTGTCCGTTATCTGCCAACTGTTACGACGATGTGGGATATTGAGTGTACAAATAGAATACTAGCAAGTAGCAAGATTAATAGGTCACGGCGATAGAATTTCAAATGGCCTGTTTAAATCGCTTATCTAAGGTCATAAGTCCTTCCATGGTTCGGTTGGGAATTTTTTAAAGTATACGAGTTCATAAATTAGGTAATCAAAACTTAATTACTTATTTGAATTTTTAATTTGTATTAACACCTATTTTATATACTTAAATTAAAATGACTTAGTTGCCGGAGAAGAGAAAATAGGAGCGTCTTATCGTTGCCATGTGAATCTACTCTTCACGACGCGACGCACACTTTGTGTATCTCCTTGCTTACGCAGTAAAGAATGATCATCTATCACTACTAAATCGTTTTATACATGTAATTGGTAAACATTTTTTTTTTAATAATTATAACTGTTTTATGTTCTTGTACGTAACAATTGGAAAATAAACTAAACGTCTGATCGATTGTTTGAATGTATGCATGTGTATTGAATGTGATTATAACTATGTATGTATGTATGTGTTTTATGCGTTTTTGAAAATATTAAACTTGCGTGGACATTTTAATTGTTTATAAGTTGGCGTTTGGTCACAATAATTTTACTTGATGGAGCAAACGTAACACGCTAAGCTTATAAATAGGACTGGCTTTCAAGTGCAGCTGGCGGAACACAATTGTGTCTAATTGAGAGTGATACATAAACAGACGGACAAGCATTAGAAAATGCCCTACCATTTTATTATGGTTTCACGAGAGTCATTTTGTAAAATTATAGATAGTGGGTGATACAAAGCAGTGTTCGGTTTGAAGGAAAGTAGCCAGTAAGATTTCTTATTGTTTTTTAACTAAGGTAACTCGACTCTTTTTATCTGGATGTTTATAATCGTTTTAGCTGACGACAAAGTGCAGCTACTACGTAAAATATGCAGAAAAGCAATATTTAATCTTCGTCATTCTACGAAGAAAATTAGTCATTTGTGATTCATGTCTATGATAACTCCATTTGCTTGCTTTTTTACATTAATATACCTATATTTACGATACCTGTACCAAAAAATAAAACTTGATAACTTTTTAGTGATGTTTACTGGGTTTTTAAAACGTCCTTTTACTATGTACTGGCAACCGCCCGCGACGTTGTGCACGTTAATTCAAATATAAAATTAATAATAATAAGACATGTAAGAAGAGTTCTCGAGTGGTAACAAGGTATCGAACGATGCATTGTGGACAGACCCACTACATGGTGGACCGACTTTTATTAATTTTTTTAATATGACTATATTGTTAGCCATAAGAGCCCTGAAGCCTCAGACAGCTTTTACAGCTTCACCGGGCTTAGGGGCGAGCGCTTAAGGCACTTGGCGGCAAAACCGTAGTAACTAGCTCAAGGGTGCCAAAGTATATGGAGTGAACAAAAAAACAACCAAATAAACAAGAATTTTTAATATGTATGTCTTAGATAATAAATGCTTATAAATTATTGTTTTTTGCTATGCCAGTACTTGTTTTGTATTATTTTATGTATTCTATTCATATCTAGATATGTGGTGGAATCGTCTTCCTACACATTTCTTCGTAATAGAGAATGGCGTATCGCTATAAAGAGTGTTTCAATATGTAGGTTTTAACGCAAACCAACCAAGTTGGGCTCACTTCAACGTAACAGAACCTATGTAATTATAGGTACAGGTGTGTGGTGTGTACGTATGTGGTGGTGCATATAATGATGTATCTGTTGGTAGCTTGGGATTGCAAGTGCAGTGTTACTGTATCGCGCGAGCGTCTGCTTGGCCCAAGGGCTCCACATCGAAGGAAAAAACAGACCGTCGACATGATGAAGGTCGAAGATTAATTACTTCTTAATAAAGATAAATTTATTAGTGTTAATAAAACATCTATTGCTTGCAAATCTGATAGAATCGATATCCATGTCAATAAACTATCGATTAATCAAGGTAACTCGAAGTATTAGAATATAGGTGTAAAATTAAGCATCGCCCCGTGAAGCTGTCAAAGCCTTTAAGACTATAACAGTATAGTCAGTCAGAAATCCATGAACAACAACGTCAGAATTTATTTGAGGTTACTCGATCAACAGATGCAATTAAACCTAGAACCGATCTGTTCTCAATGCACTGTATTTAATTCACAAATCGTTTTCAATAAACTAGAGAGAGGAAGGTCACGGTTCACGGTTGTCACCTAACCGTTACGCAATCGACTGGCTTCAAATCGAATACAATATAATGACGTCATAATACCACATTGTGTACAGATTAAATCGGACGGTGCGCCGCACGACGCTCTCGCTTCGCTTGTAACCGATTGCGTTCATTTAAAATTCCAAGCCTAATCGAGCAATCATTATTTATTTATCCCAACTGGATTTCGAGTAGGAGTTAAGTTATTATTCATCGTCGTTAACGGATACGTCCCGTTGTGACTGTCTACACTTTATTTAGATGTTGGACATTCACAACGACGCGACGGGAATCTGCATTGACGATTGACGGTTTTAATAAGTAATAATAACGTCACATTACAAGAAAGTCCAAATGCAAATGCCCTTCGATGCTAACTATCGAGTCATGGAAGATGTTACGTCATGATCAAATGCGTCACGGTGAATAACGTCACAGATCTTTGATTACTATTGTCGTCATCACTGTATTTTTTAAGTTTTAAATACTTTGCGGTAGAAATTTCAAAACATCATTCAGTTTAATTTTAAGGGACTTTCGAGCAAATGTATATGCAAATTGTAATGGTACCCATAATTATATTTGACGAAATATAGAATTATAAATAATAACCCAGTTATTTTGGCTGAAGAGTTTAGAGCTAGTGCCTAGTAGGTACTGGGTGCTCAATTGGTCACTACAGAAGCTCTTTAATGGTTTAATATAATCACGTTAGTTCATGATCTATTAACAATAATTTAAAGCACCGATATTTTTTTTTTTTTTCTCTACTTGATAACTATAGAACGAGAACATTTTTCTAGTGCCCAGGTTCTGTAAATATGTAATACATTTACCAGCTGATAGTGTTGCTAATTATGTTCAAATTAGTATACCTATGCGAGTTACGAAAAATTCGTCGGTAAACATGGCGATCTGAATCAATAGTCCTAATTACTTGATCTGCTAGGTGAAACTGAATGTTTTATATTTTATACGTTTAGCGTTTCACTATAATCACAGTTTATTTTTAAAACATGATTGAAATAATAATTTGAAGTCTCCATACACAAATAAATTGATAAAGTTATTTGATTAATTTTGCTTTCACCTGACTATTTGTTCAATATTTTATGTTACGTTTCAGTCAGGCCATTACCTCCTCAACTAAAAACAAAATCAAATAGAATAGTCAATTAAATAAGAATAATAGTAAAAATATAAATAAAAGACGTAAATAGGCTTCTGTGACTAGAAAATAAAAAATAGAGTAATATTTATACCATAAAGAGAACGAACGTAAGAAACGGAGGCAGCTCACTTTAATCCAGAGAAGATACGTTATTTCCGTAGAACATGAAGCATATTCACATGAAAGACGTCGCGAGCGCCAGCTAGCATTTATTGGTATAATTTAAAACAAGCTAAATTATTAAAAAGGAAACAAAAAACCTGACTGCAACAAAAACACTTGACAATATTTTTTTTTGTATTTTCGTTTTTCATTTGATTTCCAAGCATTGTACTTAAATATTATAAAGCCTATGTCAGTCCAACGATTAAGCGAATCTAACGACATCTCGTATGCTAAAATCCAGCAAGCTGTTTAGGCTACAAAGCGTGACAAAGAAATAGAACATACATACATTCATACTTTCTAAAAACATAACCCTCCTTTAACATTGCTTTAAATAAATTATTAAATAACATTGCTTTATTGTTGGTAAATCTTTAGTCTAGTTTCATTGTAGTGGTAAATAAAGTATATTACCCGACTTCGAAAAAGAAGGGTTATGTTTTCCGATCGAATGTATGTATGTAAGTATGTATGCATGTCTATTTCATTGGCACGCTCTGTAGCCTAAACGGCTTGATGGATTTTAGCATACGAGGAGTCGTTAGATCCGTCTTAACTGTGGGAGTGACATAGGCTATTATTATATAGCCTAAGGACGACGTTTGGGAATCAGATAAAAAGGGGGAAAAAATTCTCAAATTTGTTGCAGTCGGTTTTTTTGTTTCCTTTTTAATAATTTAGCTTGTTATTATTTTTATCCGACTGCAAAAAAGAGGGTTATTTTTTTCAAGCGTATGTATGTATGTCTATTTCTTTGGCACGCTTTGATGCCTAAACGGCTTGATGGATTTTAGCATACGAGGTGTCATTAGATTCGTCTTCATTGTGGCAGTGACATAGGCTATATAATATTTAAGTACGACGACTGGAAAACAAATAAAAAGAAAAAATTTCACGTGGTTTTATTGTTTCCTTTTTAATAATTTAGCTTGTTTCTGTCACGTTTCCAATTTAGTTGCTGATTTATTATCAATCACTTGTATGTTCACTCCAACTGAGTTGTATTGATAACGAATACACGTATTCGCGTGAATTGTAACTACTATTAAGGTGTAAATTTGTTGAACTCCAGGAGTGCCTGGCTACGTGATGGACGGCGTCGTTGTCGTCGGAGAGCGGGAGGCCGCGCCCCCGGGGTACAGTGTGGCGGGACGCGCGGGGAAACGTCGCCTTTGCACCCGTGTATCCCGGCACGCGGCCTCTTCGGCCTCTCCTCCAGTCACTGACGTCATCGTCTGCTCCAAAATGCGGAACGCACCCCAGGGTTTCATACTGGCCGGGTGAGTCACTGATACAAAACAATATAGAATATTACAATCAGCTTTCTATGGAAGAACATTGTGATGAAATCATAACACGGTAAAAGGGCATTTTACCTTTGCCAGGTTACTTTGCACTATACAACAGTTTTAATATGAGGCATGCTTTAGGCGTATTGCTATCCAGGATTAGCCAATGTATATGTTGGTAAACAAGTGGTGTCGTGTATAGCCAGTTGTAATGATTTAAAACCAATTTATCCATTTAGCAATTTTCACGTCAGAACTGATATACGGTTTTCATAATATACAAGTAAACTTCTTATGACGTCATGCAAAGCGCATGCGTTAAAGTAATCTTTTTAATAGAACTATGACAATAATTAACAACAAAAATCAATGGCATAATTAAAATTATAGAAACCTTCGGGCTTACTTAATGAAATATAATAATATGTGAAGCAAAAGCTTTCTACCCCTTTTTAAGCGTATTGCGTGCACGGAAGACAGATTTGACATGGGCAAAGTTTATATGGAGAAGGTATGCCGAAATCTAAAATTTATCTATAATATCTGATACTAATATATTAAATTACATATTTTAATACTGCGAATCCTAATCTGACAAGTGCCATTAAACTTAGACCAGTCAAAATATTGACATTGTCACTCAAAGAAAAGTGACAGCAAGTGATCTAGATAATACCCATTATTTAGGTTCATGAATACTGCAAATGTCAAACAGAAAATAGTCTATGATCAAAAAGTCGCTGGTCGAATTTCGACCTTTGAACGATCTCTAGCTAGTATTAGTAAATATGAAACGATAAAATATAAATAATAATAATTTATTTATTACTTTATATGAATGAAATAAAGTGGTTTAAAAGCAAAACAGATAATAAGTTTTAAACACTAAATTCTAAATAAATTTCTCAGATAACAAAATATCTAAATCCTTTATTTGAATATATAATTTAACAGGAATTAAAAAAAACATTATTTTTCATGGTTCTCAACTATGTATTTATTTAATGTAAGCAAATGTAGCATTCAAATAACATTATACATAATGGACAAAAATGATGAAATGGAAAATACATGATAATAATCGCAAAGGTATTGTGATAATATCAAACGATAATGTTTATAAACAGTAAACGTTCAACGATGTGCAAGTATTTTATCTAAAAACAAACATTGCAAGAGCGCACAATGTTCTATAAAACAGTAATTTATAATAACGTATTTTGAGAACAAAATTTCAATGATATAGCAAAGTGTACTTGACAATTTTACGAGACAAGGCACGCGGCTAGTTACTTCACCTAGCAAATGAGTGAAGTGACTATTACCACAATAATTAAAGATTCAACACCATAAACATTAACATGGTAGCCAACGATACACTCTTGAAATTTCCTCTAGAACTAACTAAGTGGTTAACTATGACATTTATAAGGGGCCGTTCATAAAATATGTCACGCAAAATTTAACACCCCCTTCGTCAGGCTATGACCGTTTTTTTGCGAAATCCCCCAATCAATATTGCGTCACTAATTATAGACATCCGTACATGATATAATATGGCAATTACTAGTACACAAATTTCGATATTTATTATCTGTAATAAAATAACGAACAAACAAATGTTTCTGTTATTTATTAGAAGTTCATGGATTTTTCACATGTTCTGAAATATCTGTAATCAGTATTTTTGGGTTTTCTTTTTTAATATTGGAGATACGAGATATCTGATTGTGACGGACCGCAACGCTAACGTCGACGTCGAAAACAAATAACAAAAAAAAACAAAACGTGAGTAAATATAACAAGTCATTAAGCCATTATGACGGAAATATAAATATAAAATTATGTAAAAATATTTATGTATCTACAAATATAAAACGAATATATTTCTATCGTAATAAAAAAAAAACGAGAGAAAACCCCCGGCAAGACCCCCGACCCCCCTTGTCGCAGTAAGGTGGTCACAGTTCCATAAGTGCGAACGTATTTTATGAACGGTCCATAAGTACTTTCTTAGTAATATTGCTTGTCCTACCAACGTCCAGTACATTACTTACATTTATGTGTATCCCACTTTAATTAAAATATTGGCAGTCTTTATTTATCGCAATAATATATAATTGTAATTTATTTTTATTCTTATCTGTATAAACTATGCTTTCTATGCTACGCTTAATGTATTACATGTATGTAATGTATTAACTATGCTTAATGTATTATAATCTTATAATATCCCTGCAGAACCCATAACACAATATACTTCTTCTTGTTTTGGCACCGGAAAAAGCACTTGCCAGCGTCAATGTTTTCAAGCCATCGTAGTAGTTGGTATTTTATTCAAAGTGGCGTCTAACAAGATGGTGGCCCCCTTGTAGAATTATCTAGGGAGTTATTGTAAGATTTCTAAATGCATGCTTTCAGTTTATATTTACAATCCACTTCACTTATTAAGCACAATAACCAAACTATATCACACAAAACACCACCAATATTACATAATATAAGGTCAAAAACCTAAGTTAATGCTTTATAAATAAAAACCACAACATGTCACTTCAAGATCCCGCCATAAACTCCATAACACAATATTAGGTATCTCTAAAATGCTAGTTTTCTACTGTGTCGTTGTTTTTTGTTTTTAGGTCATTCTACAGTACGCTGAAAAATTATTAACTTAAGTTTAAAACGTGTATTTGTCATACTTGACATTGGCCAAATTGCCTACATAAGATAAACTATAATATTAAAAAAACAATCGTCAATTTTTTTTTGTATTTCCGGGTTTTTTTTAAATAAAAGTGTATATTGTTTCAGCGAGATAAACGGGAAGGTAGTCTGCTATAAGGTGTGCGGTGGAAGCTTGGAGACGTCGCCCACACATATCGAGTACGAGAACATTGTTACGAACATCACGCCGGAGGCGAACAGGAGGTTACTTGCAGTTGTATATATTTTAACATCGCATAAAACATGTCCTCCCTTTGCAAAATGCAGCGACAACTTACACAGGGTGCCTGGAATTGATTACATGCAGAAGAATTAAGATTTATTTATTTTAGGTCTATATCTAGTTATAAAATATAATACACTAGCAACCCGCCCCGGCTTCGTACGAGTAGCAGAGTAATAAATACAACTCTATTGGTTTACTCGGCGGACGCCAGTAAAGCTCCCAGTCGACATGATTTCTCCGACATACTCAACAATCATCATTATATTTCAGCCAATTTAGACAAAATTTTAATTAATTATACTCCTAAACTTTCTTCATGAATCATTCTGTCCATTGATGAAAATTGTATGAAAACACGTTCGTTAGTTTTTGAGTTTATCACGTTCAGACTGACAGATAGACGTGGTGGGAGACTTTGTTTTATAATATAGTAAGATAATAAAAGGACAGATTAAAATGTTCAGTACAGATTACGAAAACTGTGTAGTTACTTGAAAAATTTTTTTTTTTATCAAACTAACCTTACTGTTAGCCTGAGGGGTCCTATTCAAAAACAGAGCCGCTGATGGCTTTTACAGCTTTACCAGGCTTGGGGGCGAGCGCTTAAGGCACTCAGCCGCGAAAGCGTAAGCAACCAGCGCGCAAGGGTGCCAAAGTGGCCGGACCACGGCTTGGGCTGTTGCCTCGATTGGAACTAAGTTATGATCTGAGTGATTTGAAAACATGTGTTGTTCAGGCTACGGAGTGTCCCCGAGCGGCCGCCGAAGATGTCGCCGCTCATCAACGAGCTGAACAGCATCAACTTGGTCCAATCGCCAACCGCTTACCCCAAGATAGACGAGCTCGCTAACGACCACGACTACGTAGCATTGAACTCGTCGTACGTGAAGCCGACGAGACCCGCACCCCGTCCTCCCTCCGTTGGCTCCCCGCCCCCGGAACGGCCGTCCCCCGCGCACGCGACGCCCTCCCCCATACCTGCGCCCGGCAGGAAGAAGGGTCCGGCGCCTCTGCCACGGAACACGATGTATCAGACCCTGGGCGGCTACAACGGCATGGAGGGGGTGCCGTTCCTGTTGAACCCGAAGCTGAGGGGGTTGCCTAGTGATACTCTGGTGAGTTCAATATACTAATATATAAACCTAGTCCGGCCATAAGTTCTGTTACAAATGAAAATGCATTTTTTTTAAAATGAAGTAATGTAATATTTACATACATACAATTATACCTACATATTTATTAGACTCAGCAAAAAAAAAAAAAAAAAATATTCTATTCGAAATGACTATTTTTGGCTTTTATACAGGCCTTTAATCTGTTTGGCCAGGAATCTATGGATTTACGCACTGTTTCCAAGGGAAATTTCGCCACTGCTTGCTCCAAAGATTTTCTAAGAGACTCAATGTCGCCGTGTCGTTAAGAGCAGGCCATGTCCTCTAAAACTGACCATAATTTTAAGTCTAAAGGGTTGAGGTCTGGGCTAGATGAGCGCCAGTCTTCAGCTCTTATAAAGTCCGGAACGTTGGTTTCAAGCCAGGCTTGGGTAGTTCGTGCCTTGTGACCAGGTGCAGAACCCTGCTGGAAAGTCCACGATATATTTTTAAAAAGTGTATTGCTGAGAGGTTTCACAACATGATCCAAGACTGTATCTTTGTACACTTTGGCTGAAGTTTCACTCCTTTTTCACAAAAATGTAGTTTTGTGACTCATTGATATGACACGCCCCACCAAACCATCACTGACGCAGGATGATGACCACGTTTTACCTTTCCGACCACTTGAGCAGCTTCTTTAAAACTTTGAGCGTACACTTTATCATTTAGCTTATTGTAATATTCTTCAATTGTGAATTTTTTTCATCAGTAAAGAGGATATTTCTTTGCATTTCACCTGCGTATCGCGACAGAAGGCGTTTTAATCGATTCACTCTCTTTAACTGTAAAGATTGATTTAGGGCATGTCCTGTATATCGACGATAAGCACCGAGCTCCAGGTCTTGTTTTATAATACGCGACAGAGTCCTAGCGGGAAATCTTCATTTCTCGCCTTAAGATTTTTTGCTTTCTAATGGGGTTTTGACGAATTCTGGCTTTAACTGCATTAACGGCCTTTGTAGTTCTAACAGCACGCGGCCGCCCAGATCTTTTCTGGTCTTCGACAGAGGAAGTGTTGTTGTATCTGTTGATAGCACTATATACAAACATACGGCTGATACCAAGCTTTTGAAGTGTCTGGAATATGACCGACGGCTCCAAACCCACTTTGTGCAAGGCGATCACTGCAATCCTTTTTTCTTTAACACCCCATTCCATATTGTAATTTGATAATGGACACGAAAAAGTATGTGAAATGGCACAAAATCGAAAGAAGTTTTTATAATAATATACATGTTCCAAATTCAAAATAATTAGAAAGTTGAAATAAAGACAAGTTTTTATGTAACAGTATTTATGGCCAGACTAGTTATAGACGACGTACTTATCTTCGGTGATAACACAATATGTTGTATGTCAAAAGACTCCGCCTCAATATTATTTAATTCATAAATATTTCTAGTTATGTTCACATTAGATCTACATTCAAGGTTGATTCTTGCTGGGTTCTATTATATTGATGTTACTATCGATATACAATATGCATGTCAAACACCTAGAAAAACGTTTAAAAGTTTTCTCTCCTGTAAAATCAGTTCATATTAGTGACATAACCCGGTTTGCAGTATCACCGACATTATGTGTAACAAAAACATAATTTTTACTTTTGTATCAAGTAGGTACGGAGTTCTTAGCGGGATCTTGATCTGTTTTAATTCAAAAACTTACGTAATTTGTTTATTGTAAAGTGAAATGGGTTATAAATAAGTGGAAAATGCATTTTAAGTAGCGGTGGGCGATTATGAGATATACTAATGTAATCATTCGCTTATGAAGATATCTCTCTAGCTATAAAAAAATCGAATTAGTAGTTCGATGATGAGTGATCATTCATAAATCGAAGTACCATTAGTGATTACTAATGCTAGGTTACTAATTTGATCCAATTAGTAATTATTACGTCCAAATGACCTTTTTTTGTTAGCTAATTGTTATATATTTTTTAGCTTTCCACTCTTCGTTTTTATTCGCCCACCTCGCTCGATTATGAATTATCACTCATCATCGAAATATCTCGAATATGTAAATCATTCATAATCATCCACATCTAATTTTTAGATGCCACAAAAACTGCCTGAACTGTTTTAACAAAGGGACTGCCATATTGTTAATTCGATGTTTGATGATTTAAAAAAAAAATTCTATTCACTTGACGTTGGTAGAATTATGGAAGTTAAATAAATAAAGAAAAGTAGATGAAATAAGTAGGTACAATACAATCTATGGAGACTCGTAGAGTGAAGTTATCCCAATATTAATTATTTTACTGTTAATACTTGTTAAATGTGAGCTGGCTATAATTAATGAAAACTTTTACAAAAATGCTTAGGTGGAGAAAATGAGTTTGAAAAATTTAAGCGTCACGATCGACAAATATAAAAATAAACCTTGGAAATTATCCTATTCATTTGATATATTTCAATACGTTAACATTTCTAGAGAACAAAAAAGCTTCTCTAAAGCCGCGTTTTCACTGTACGAGTAGGTACGCTCGGACCGAGTGCGCTCATACAAGCTAGATCGTATGGCAGTCTACTCGGAATTGATTTACATCTTATTGAGTTTATAATCATCCGAGTAGCGTTTTTCTTCTTGCAAAATGTTCTAAGAGTCACGTTCATTCCACATTTAGTTGACGCAATTTTATTTTCATAAAATTTTCGAAGTAGATCGTAAAAATAGAACTGAGTCCTATTGCACTAGGATCGGATGCCGATGTCCGAGTGCGCTCGCATAATGATTGGCGACATATCGTTTTTTGACTTTATAAAAATTTGACCATCTTGAGACAGAAATTAAATACTTTGTTTTGTATACTGAAGTGTATTATTATTATTATATCGTATTTTGAAATGTAATAACCTAGGATGTTTGATTATTTTCAGAACAAATTACCGTCGGTCAAGAGACGCACGCGTTTCGATCTCGACCGGGACTATACTTACAACTTTTCCGTCGAGCGGCAAACGTGAGACGCGACCCTATAGACTGTAAAACCAATGTATAAAATAATAAAAACTGGTCCTACACTGCTATTGTAAATTAGGAATGAACATTTGACAAAATGGATGGACGTATGAGTTTTGACGATTGTTTGTACTCTTACAGATTAGGTCATCCCTAATCGAACAAATTTGTAAATGTTCCAAATTTAAGTTAAGTATTTTTAGTCTGTGACATTTTATCGATATTTTAGTTTGAAAAATTATCGATGTAGTTCGATTTTTTTATCGATATTTTATTTCGACAGTTTATCGATGTATTTAACGAGAGTTCGATAGCTTACTCATGGGAGTATAATAATTCAGTTCATCAAATGAACGCCAGTACACAAACTTATTGCGAGGAAATCAAATGCACGGTTGTGTTTTTTTTTAATAAACACATATTAAAGTTGAAATTGTAATGTATTTTAATATTTCTATAGAAATTATACATAAACATGTCAAATAACTTTGTATAATCATGTCTCTGTGTAGTGAAAACACGTTGTTTAAATTAAAAGTAATGAGATAATGGGATACTAAAATTCTTATACAAATTGGTTGAGTTTATTTTTTATAAAGTAATTTAAGGTTTTGCCGAGTGACAAATTTAATTTATGTCTTATAATAGTTTACAGATTTTGTAGGTTGTACCGTGAGATTATCGAGATTTCTAATGTTTATAATGGTTACAGTTTAAAGTTAACTGAGATATCGATTGGAAATATACTTAATAGGGGTGTATATATTGAATATTTGTAAATTGAAAAATTCGGATTTACTATACGGGCAGTAGCTTACGGTCCAACTTGTTTGTCGATAATTTTTATCGTGTGTTTTATCTACAGTGTTTCATCTCTAGTGTTTTTTATAAGACGTGTGGTATTGTTCGAAAAAGAATTAAAAAGAGTTTAAGAAGTTATTATTACGTAAAAAAAGAGGTCCGTGGTAAATAGTATTTAGAAATGTAGGGAACAACAGAAAAAGAATTAACCCTTACAAAGTAGAAAAATACTCGGTTAATTTGACATCAAGATAAAATATTAATTCTTCTCATCTTTTCAAGGGTTTTATGTTTTTAACGTTCTTTTATTGGATAATTTGAAAATGAAAATTTAAACTGTGGTATGTCTCAATTTTAATTATCAATTTTTTTTTAATTGTTGAATATTTTGAGTATAGGTAACAATCGTGTTCTATGATTCTTTTTTTTTATATTTTAGAGAAGTAGTGTTTGTTCAGTGTGCCAAGAACAGTACAATTATCCGGATTGACCGGTCACTAGGCAGTGTTGCCAGCCAAATTAATGTTACTAGTCCAAGTAATTAATACTTTTAATGAAATTGCACAAATTTAAATCTGATATCCTTTAAAATCTAACTATGATAAAATCTATTTTAAAATGATTTGTAATAAAATTATGATAGTTTTTAAAGATAAATTGTAAATAAGGAAATATATACGAAAAGTTAGTAATAACAATTTGCACCAAAACTGGTTTAAGTAATAAATATAATTTACTATAAGATGTATGACTGCCTCGTTAGTCTAGTGGTCGTAAATGCGACTGCTGTGAGCGAGGCCCTGGGTTCGAATCTCAGGTCGAGCAAAGTGTTTTTGGGTTTTTTCTATGAAATTCTCAGTAACAGCTCGGAGTTTGGTTTTGTGCCCGATTAATGGCAATAGGCGCTCGCCCCCTATTACGTGGGACCTAAAAACATATTCGGTGAACTGTGGGTGTACATTAGTACACATCTGCCTAACGCTTCGCGGAATACAGGCGTCATGGTATGATGGTATTAGAGTATAATTCGTATGAATATGAGATCGGGTACCATATCGATTATAACTTATTGCACGGAAATACGTTACTCCTAAAATACGTGATAATATTTTAGTTCAATCGCAATTAATACTATACAATATATCGGTATGATAATGCATATTCGTATATAAACTCGACTATTAATTAATAAAATATACTGTTTTATATTTTTATTTGTACTAAGTTATTAATTATTGTATTGAACATAATTGAATAATAAATTCACTTCTTGTTAGTTTCAAATCGTTTTGTAATTGGTGGGTTATTTTATGGTGTTTGCTTGTCCACAATTCCGGACTTGAAAAACGTTCACCAAGAACCTCTTCGTACGTTTATAGTGTATTTATCACCAGGGTCTGATTTAGAAGAGGGTGTTGTAAAGAAAAAGTAAACTCATTCAGGAATTAATTATTTTTTCTAAATCCATAGTTCCTCAATTGGTTTCGATAAACGTGAATTCGAATCCCTGCAATGAGCCTGAGCTTTCGGTGAAGGAAAATATCGTGACGTAACCATAGGAATGCGGTTTTTCTAATGTCTACTAGCTACCACCCTCAAATTGAAAATCTGTCGCCGACCACTAATAGGTGTGTTCCCGCAACTGCACTTGAGAGCCAATCATCCGTACTACCCATCTTGGGCCACATCAATTAAGATCAGGTGAGATTGTTGCGACCACGCTGAACCTATAACGATAAAAAAAAAACCATTAAATCTGGCCCTAGTTACCACACGCAGCAACCACCACCACGTATAATGTCGTGAGTAGCTAGCATAGACAATAATAATACAATTTTAGTCACTTGTAAAACCAATCGGTTCTTTTTATTATGGTCACAATAATTATTTTTCGGATCTCATAGACAATATTATTATAGAATGAATTATAAGAGTAGACGAATTTTATCATAGTAATAGTGAATTCCGCCCGTTAAATTGTTCACTGCGACTGCCTTTCGTCAATTATGTACATATCCAATTTTTACTTGTTAATATATTATGTCGGTTTTCCATATTTTTAGTGCAGTTAGTAGTTAAGTTTTGAAGAATTGTGTTTTTTTTTAAAGTAGTTTGATAAAAGTGCAAGTGTCTTTCGAGAAAAGCCATATGCCTGATATCTGCAATATATGTGTTAAGAGTTAATTTTAAATAAAAGGAACGTACACCGTTTATCTGACTGCAACAAATCCCAAAAGATCACGCAATTTTCTTCACCTACATGTAAAATAGTGTACCAAGAATCAGTCGATATTTAATCGATAAATTGATGCTTGATCAATTTAACTATACTTTTTTCTACAATTCAATAGATTTATAGGGTTTTCAAACAAAACGAACACTCGTGGATCTGTAAGATGAGTGATATAATTATTTTTTCTATCATTATTTCTAATAGGTTGAGAAACAGGGCGCGCGTGAGTCTATCAGAAAGTGTACTCCCATAAATTAACCAATAAGATGCGAAACGTTTTGTAATGTTTTTGAATTGTAGTTCATGATTTACGATGTTAAAGACAAAAAAGGCTTGGTCTCATCTCTGGTACTTGTGGATGAAGAATTGTTTTTTAGTGAATTGACTTATAAATACTTATACAAAACTATTACCAAATTGTAATTGGTTAACTATATTATCTGTTATATAATACCGGTTTTTTTCGTTGCGCAATGATTTTTACCAATATATTTAAATTCATATTATTTAATTATATTTCAGTGAAAAATTAATCTTGTTTGCTATTTCCGCGCATATCTATTGTTTCTATTTCTATGAGAAAATCCTTATAACATTTAATTTAGACCACTCTAAATTGGTCATTTTATTAATTATCATTAAAAGATTGGACATTTTAGACTATTTATTTTTAAATTACAACTATTTTTCCTGCGCGGGCGCAGCAAAGAAGATTAATGATTTTTCCATAATTAACAACATAATGACGAATGCACTAGGTTCTTTGGAGTGTAATATTTTAAATGAAATATTATGTCCACTAATAATGATTTATTGTAACTTTTAATATAAATAGTCTTGTAAATATAATTACAGAATGCAATTAGATAATTAGTATGCTTTTTACATATTAGAAATTGTATTAACGGAATTATAAAAGGATAAAAATTAAATTATTGACTGATATATCTATTGGGATTTTAATTTTGGTTGATAATTCTTATCCCGTGTAATCTGAGATGTATTAAAAATACCATCGCCTGATGCTACTAAATAAAGAGTGAAGAGGCGTTTTTGATGAGATCTTGAATTGCCTGCCATGTCGTGGTTGTTATTTTCATTTATTACTTTAGTTTTTTGACCCTATATTATGGTAATAATCGTGGTATTTTCGTTTGGTTATTGTGCATACGTGAAGTGGATGATAAATATATCATGGAAACATGCATTTTTAGTTGCCACAAAAACTTCCTACATAGTTCTAATAAGAGAGCCACCATTTTGTTATATAAACACCACTATGAAAATTACAAAATACAATGAAGGCTTAAAAGTGATACCGGCAAGTGCTTTTTGGGCGCCAAAACAACAAAAAAAGAGTGGAGCATTTGTGCAAGGTCGACTGAAAGCGTTTCCACTATACACACAAATAAGGTATCCATACATATCTATCGCTAAGCAGCTATACTCGTGCTCTTTGTGTTCCGGTATGAACATGCTGTAATAACTAATTCCCCATAAGTTAAAAACTATACATACAGTTGACCCGCGGTAATCCAACGAACGTTTTACAAGGCGGTATCAGTTTATCAAATTTCTCGGACTATAGAGTATTGCCAGAGACCCCGTGTAGTTCGGTAGGATTCTATATGTATTATAAATCATTCGATGTAGAATTTAGTAAATTAAACAACACAAAATACAGCGTAGGGTTTATTATAAAATTAACATCATTTTTGCTATTGACTTTTTCCATTGCAAACCCAGCTCAAATGCGTTGAACGCATCTTGTACTGCCACTTGCGGAATAGTAATGAATTACGTTCTCGTCATCTTGATTTATAATTGTAGAAATAGAAACCCGATTTATAATGTCTTCGTCGGATATTTGGGAAAAATGAGTATCTGAGTCGCTTCAGGGCTTGTGAAGACATTACGGTATGTGATGGACAATGACGCTATCAAGTTACAACCTGTTTAACGATGCATTCGCGAAGGACACCTCCCGTGACGTATTCATAACGCGGCTCGACTTATAGGCATATCGGATTACCGAGGGACCACTATTTCAAATTTTTTTTTCTGAAAATATAAAACAAAAAAATCCTTATGCACTGTTACATTGAGGAACGAGACAAGTGAAAAGCAAAGAGGATAGTTACACAACTAAACAGCTATCGTCGTGCTGCAAGGCACGGCACGCATATAAACATACAATGTACACGTAAAAAGTTATTCTTCTTTGGCGTAACAAAATAACACAAAAAAAATGATTTCACCTGCCAGCAAAATAAATAATTTTAATGTTCATTTCTACCGTAAAATTATTTTTAACACTTTTGCTCAAAAAAAAAAAACATAAAGAAGCATTTACGAAGGAAGCATGTATACATTGTTCTCATTCCTCTACTAAACGCGCCAAAAGAAGTACTTATAACTAAAAAAACGATATTGTTCACTTAAACACAACTCGCCTTTCTCACTCATATTTGTCAAGCAGATTCATATACAATAAAACAACAGATATTAAATGAACAATTATGTATTAAAAAATAATGATTCATAATATTTACTTTCATTTAAAAATTGCAACAAATACATACAAGATTATTATACATATCAACAATAAACCAGATTGCAACGATAACATTTTACGCTATTCGATACACCAACGTCGTATTTGTATTCATTCACACATTCATAAATATTCAATGATGAAATATGGCAGTACAGTTACCGTGAGACTGGACTTTTATGGCCAAAAAACTCATGAAATCTTAATGCCTGTCTGTTCTCGGAACACCAGTGTCAAAATTTCATTCAATTCTGTATTGAAAAAGGTATACTCATCTTAACAATAAAATATGAGTTACCCCTTTTTTTTAATTAAACTTAATAAAAATGTATACAAATGCAATATTCATTTTGTTCTTTGCTTACCTCTCAATAACAAAAATCAACAACATATTTAAAATATTCCTATGTGGATTGTAGTTTCGTGTATAAATATAATAATATATATTTTAATCATCAAAATAATTTTACAAAAAATCATGGCCGACGAGCGTATTTTATTCGCCATACACTAAAATTATAAAAACAAAAAATATATAATTTCATTATTGAGTGCTCACAAATGAATATTTTAATATTGTTTATATCGACATTTTATTAAGTTGAAGTGGGAGAGACATCCAAGTAATAAAATAAAAGACGAAAATTTGTTTATGTGTTTATGTTTGTTACTTTTTCACGTCCAAACGGCTGGACCAATTTTGATGAAAATTTCTATGGAGGTAGATGACACCCTGGATTAACACTTTGGCTTCTTTTAAGGTTTTTTTTTACAGTTCAATTTTACTTTTAACTTATACGCGCGTGAAACCGTGGAGCACAGCTAGTAACAATTAATTAAATGTCCACAACAAAATGAAGACTTCAAAAAGGTATATTTTCTATTATTATTATGTACATGGAATTATGTATTTACAAAAAGATTTTTCAGAACAAAAATAATATTTGAAAACAACAAATTTTCATAACATTGTAGGGAACGAGTGTTAGTACCATAATGGGTACAAAATTATAACCATTTTTATATTACCGTTAAAGGGCAAAGTAATTTTATTTAAACTGAACGATTCACAAGTAATTATTTTAAAAAAAGATTATTATTGAAAATCTGTTTTACAAAAACCCAGAATCACAAATTAATGATGAGATTAATGTAAGCAATTATTTTGTCAATTGTAACCTAATATCATCAAATTTCTATCCAATTAGAGTTCATAACCTGAAGAGTCATAAGTTTTATATATTTCATCGTGTTAATTTCCAAACCTCGTATATAAATTATTACGTCCACGATAAAATCAAGTCTAAGGTTGCCTGTCCACTGAACCGGAGCTGTGCAAATCTCGATCAATAAAATTGCATAAAAATCTAGAGTTGCAATTTTATTAGTCGAAATACTCCGCAACTCCACTCCTCTCTTCCTCGCACCGCTTCGGCATCCTTAAGGGCCTATGTAGACCACTTTGAAAATCCCTGATGCAATACTGTTTAATTATGTCATAAGAAGACCAAAATTTAGGAAATATTCGTGCATTTATTGAGACATATTAAAATGAAAAAAAGGGTACTTGAAATTTAAGACATATTTTTGTACAAAATAAACATATAATTATTTGTTGAATTACTAAGATTTAAGAAAAACTTTCGACATTCAAAATTATCCAGTCAGCTGTTTCAAAACGTAACATAAAATTTTAAACCAACGGAATTTCATAACTTCCATATTAAGTTTCCTATTTAACCCCATTCAAAAATAGTCATAATAATAAAAAAACCTGATACATTGTAAATAACACGTCCGAATAATTAAAACTGAGCAATGATACCAGAACTGAGCAAAGATACCAGTTTATGGTATTCTCGTAGAGAAATGTAACCTTCAGTCGGTAGATGGTGTGAGGTCATTGCGGCGCCGGCGGCTGCTTCATCTGCTTCTGCTGCTCCAGGAGCCGCTCGAGCGGAGACGGACCTGGCCCGGACCACAGCGACTATAAAATAAAAATACAGCTGTTTGTATTTACATTATCTTTTTTTCTTTCTCGTTATAAGGAGAATATTACACATAACTTATTTACTTATATAAATAACATTAAATAATGCCCTTGCATAAAATTATTACTTTCATTTTAGTACAACTGAAATATTGAATAAAAGCCCTTATCATAGAGGTGCATAAAAAATAACTGGTCCGCCATATTGGATTTAGAATGACATCACAATAGCTAACCATGTATTGTACGTGCATTGCAACGTGTATGCAAAATTTCAGCTCAATCGGTTGGGGAAACGGAGTTTGAAACAGTTATTCAAAATTCAGTTGCAAGATTTGACCCGTACTAACAAGGTAAGTTAAGTAAAACCTTGTAATAATTACTAATGTCAATAATTTTTTTTTCCAAAGATCTTGAAAATATTGTTTAGAATGACAAAAAAAAATTATATTAAGATATGCATCAACGTAATTTTTAATTTCCATTAAAATAGTAAAATGGGATAATTGTTTTTTTAACTTTGTAATTTTGTGGCTCATTCAACAGAACAGTTCATGTTATCTTTTGATGATAAACTTACTCTTTTAAAAGATATTCAATTTCAATGTCGAATTCGCAATCAATTTTAATATTTTTTTCATTTTCCCAGTGAAACTATCAAACTTATCTTAAAATGTTATCGAACTTTTTTAGGATTAATTTTTATTTTTATTTTCAATCAGTTACATTTCATATGTATATTATATACAAAGTATATGAACGTTGTGTATTCGAAAACGATTCGCAGTGTTGACAATTAATAAACTATATATATATAAAAAAGAAATACTATGGAAGAAAAATGCTTCAATGTATGTATATGTGCAGATGTAGATGTCATCGTTTTCAGAAATATAATAAGCAGAATTATAACTCATTCTGTTTTGTAGTACTTTAAGTTCAGACGTTACTGAAAATGGACCTCAAGTCTATATTATTTTTTACGACAAACAAGCTTGCGACCCGCCTGATGGTTAGCGGTCACTACAGCCTATGGACGCTTGCAACGCCAGCAGAATCATATATAGCTGACCCCTTAAAACCGTTTCACTTCCCTTTTAAAGAATCCCATATTGTAGTTTCCAGCATTCCACAAATTCTTGGGGCCCATTCCACATTGGGAGTATTCGCGGAAGGAAACTCCTCTGCAACCGGATTTTTCGTGACCAATTAAGTTACAAGCTGTGAGGATGAACTCCCTCTATATTATGAATCTATCAGTTTTTTTAAAGCTTTTCTAGACAGACCTGCTGCACGGGGTGTCGCTGCGTTGAGCCCCAAGCGGTAGTCGTAGTGTCCGGCGTGCCACTAAACAGCGAGTACGTATTGCCTTGACCATCCATGTTTGTTCTCTCACCCATCTAAAATAATTTATCAAAATCAGTATACGATATACAAACACACAGGCTTCCTTACAAAATTTGCCTTTTTTTAAATTGTAACGACACAATGGATACATGTACTTTAAGGTCAACGGAAATGTTTGTATTAAAAAAAGGTCCAAACTCATAGAATCTGGTCATGAGACAAATGGAGTATGGTTGCAAACATTTTTTTCGGCTGATTAATAATATATTTCTCCAACTAGGCTATGATAATATATGTGGGAAACGGAACGTAAGAGGGAATGAAAAGAATGGATGAATGTCTGAGACGAATTAATGAAATATAAGATGGCGAACACAACGATTGTAGCGTAGAGCGTGTTAAGTTGTTAGTTTCTAAAAGAAATATTTAATGCTGAAGATGCAATTTTATTTATCTCTGAGCCAATCGCACGTAATATTTTATACTTTGCAACTTGGATAAACATTCCAGTTTTAACAGCTAACTACCGATTACTATAATTTAAATACCTACTACTTTCACCATGACTTTCACTGGCTAAATTGTGAAATACATCGACAGATGTTAACTAAATTTAAAAAAAGATATTTTTTATCATAAACTCACCCCAACATGATCTATATTTTTCGGAGCTCCCATCTCGTTCAACTGTTCATTGAAGTTGATTGGAAAGTTCCTCTGCTGCATGTCCATCATGTTCGAACTGAACCCGACCCCAATGTCCATCATGTCCTTGTTACCCGGATAGCTCACTTGAGGCTTATCCTGTATCTTCATCTGAATCGGCTGGTAGCTCAACTTGTTACCAAAATGGGGGTACATCGACGAGTCGTACCCAACGTTCGAGCCGTAGGAATCGAACCCAGCCAACGAGGAACTAAAACTCGGTGACGTCACCAGATTCTGTAACGTCTGCAGTTGGGGCTGACCAATTGCCGGCTGGCGGTAACCCTGGCTCATCACGTTCTCGGGCGTGCTCTGCTGGCCCAAGTTGTTCAATGGTGGATTGAAAGGCACATTCTGGTAAGGGTTCGGTAGGTTCGCGTTCATCTGGGGAGCGAAGTAGTTTGGCTGCACATTCATAGAGTAATTCGCGTTGAAGTTGGGCGGGTTCTCGGGTTTCCACCACTGCATCGGCTGCTGGTAGCTTTCCGGCCAGTTCGGCCTCTGCTGGTTATTGAACTGCGTGTTGTCAGGCTTGAAGGTGTCGTCTTTGAACTTGTTCTCGTTTAACTGGTTCTCCTGGGCGGTTTGCCAATAGCGGTACTGGTTGGCGAACCGAGGCGGCAGGTCGTTGAGGAAGTTTTTCTTGTCGCCCGACATCTGATAGTTTTGATTCGCGAACTTGGTTCCGTCCTGGAATACGTCCTGTCGCGAGTTCTGCTTCTGCAACGCCGCGGTTCTGACGTCGATCTCTTTAGGGTTGACGACTGGGAGGCGTATGCCCTGGTTACCGTTCGCTTGGTACGTTGGGTTGTAGCTGATCCCTGTTGTCTGTATGCCGTAGTTCTTCTGTAAGGCCATACGAGGTTGTTCGTGGTAATTCGGCTGGTTAGCAGTCCAGTTTACCGCGGGGACATTTTCTTGACGTTTCTGCTGGTAAGTCTGCGAGCTCTGACTGGTGCCTTGACTCAGTTTGGGTTCTTTCTTCTCCTCCTTTTCTAATTTCTTTGGCGGCTCCGGATCAGTGTTGACGAGATGCGGGTATCCAGCGGATTTGTCCTTCAGTGAAAGGATGCCACCAGTTTTCCTTCCTAGAGGCAGGTTAGCCAACGATTTCACGGGTTTCGGTTGGATCATTTTGGGTTTGTCCTGTTCTTTTACTTCTGCGTTGTCGACTGTGGAATCGGGCGTTGGAGGAGGAGTCACGAACTTAACCTATACAAAAAAACAATAATAAATATCCTTTAGATATATATAGAATTTTATACATAAGAGGTAATCGCCCACCACTAATAAGTATTACCTGTTTGTTTGTTTCTTCCTGTTTCCTCATGATGGCCGCCATTGCGATGTTGACCCGAGGTTTTCGCGTCTCCTTTTTATCATCGCTCTTACTGTTATCATCAGTTATGTCCGTGTCCTGCTTTATAAATAATCTATTAACATTCGCGAACGCTAACCGACCAACATTTTTGATAATACCCGCTAACCCTATGACACAAAAATTAATTTAGACCCTAAGAAGGCACTTATGAATGTCAGAATACAAAATCTTTTATTTTAGTGGATGTACAGAGAGGGACAATTATAAAATCTAGTTTGTCAAATTTCAATAGCAGTATGAACGTAAACAATAAATAATTATATCACTTGCTGTCACTTTGCAATAAAAGTCAATGTCTTGGGGGATAGGGGAGGGGGTTAATGTATTAGTATCACATATTATATACAAATTTTAGCTTTCTCCTACATATAAACTTTAACCATGACTAATTTCAGAGTTGCCCATGCGAAAGGAGTCCGAAATTTCCTGTCACATTTTAATAATATTAATTATTTTATGTAAATTCAGCAATCTCAGGTACCTGTTCATCAATAGTGGTGGCCTGGGCACGTTCCTCCCGGGCCCTCTCCAGCGATCCCTGCGGCTTCAGGATACCGACACGCTTCTCCCGTACTGTAACAAGATACGAAAAAAAAAATGCATCTCGATTTGTCACTAAGTTGCCTTACTGCAATCGTTAACGAAAACGAAAAAAATGTATGAACTTGACATATCTCAAATTTAAATCACGTGATCAGTTATGTAAATTCCATACATTTTTTTTTTGTTTTCTGCTAGAACTGACGCTTATAAATAGACAACTTGGCTAGGTCCTTAGATATACCGCAGAACATATACGTCCTTATACTTAAAAGGAAACGAGTTTGCATGTCTTGTGTTTCGTAGAAAACTTACTGAAGTGAAACTTGAGCTTATGGCACGTTCTTGAACTGGTTTTGTATTTGAATTTTAAACTTTTTGTTATTTTGCCCTAAATTATGTAATTTTGTGCACAAATAAATTGGATTACAAATAATAACTAGGAACATGCGTTTTGAGTTGACATAAAATATCCTTGGACAGTTTTAATAAGAGAGCCCACATCTTGTTAAAGCATTGCTTGATTTCTGAAGATTGTATAAACATTCTATTGCGTATAAAACACAAGTTGCCATTAAATAATAAGAAGAAAAAATATAAAACTTCTTTGGGCGCAATGAAACTAAAATATGGTCTCATTTTAGTGTAATGGTTAGCGTTAGTGCAAAAAGGACGGAAGTAGGTATTCGTCCAGAGAGAAAATTAAAGAACATGCTGTAAGCAGAGAGAGATAGGGCACGATAGAAAAGTCAGTGACTGTACGTGGGCTAGAGCGCGTTAGATCTGGCATCCACATCACACATCTATTCCACATCTTGCATATCTGCCACGTACAAAAGCTGTTTCGATTTCTTAAACGGTCGAGCCACCAATTCTTCCTTTTGTCTAAGGCTGCCCAGAGCCACACCTGCTGAGGCATTTCAATTTGCGCGCCAATAGTAACGGTCAGCTGCCGATACGCGTTTGATGTCGTGCTTTTAAATTTTTTGACAATCTTTAACTGTAGTGCCAGGAATAGAGAGAGATGGAGAAGTATCGCAAAAATCGAAACCGATAAATGAAATGATCCATGAACACGAACAATCCGCTAGCAGTGTACGACTAAAAATAAGAATTTTTAACTGAAAACCGTATTCATTTTACATATCTATCTATTTATGTAATATATGAATCCATAGCCGTAAACAAGTATTATTCACCAGGTGGCCCTCCAGCGGCCATGGATACCCATGGATACGAAATTATGGCCCAACTTCAAAGTTAATTGGTCCTGTCTTTAGGGTGACCGCCGTAAGCGCGGCACTCCTGATAACCTGCAGGACGCTGGAGGGAAAAAAGACCGACCAACAAGTTAGTCTATTGCCTGCCATCGGCATCAATAGACGTTTGATCTGGAGGGCTTTCGCGGTTTTATTTTTGTGGCTGCTACACATGAGATTATTTTACCAAGATGAAATTAACGACGTTGTCCTTTAAAACACTATATAGACAATGTAAAGTAATACTTTAACGCGTTATGATTAAACTGTATTGTCACTAAACAATATGTATAAAAGACCCCGTCGAATCCAAAAAAGTATATAGGTACCCCAATGACATTACCAAAAAAACATTCCAAATATTATTTATTATATAAATAAAAATGATATTGCGATTTACAATTAACATATTTAATTTTAGTTTCCCTAAAATTTAGCAAATTTTAAAACGTAATAAATACCTTCACGGATCCGATGGAGTTTTTAATACATATTGTATAGTATTATATACATTCAAATACGTTTCACTTCAACCGCATGAAAAGAACAGACCATTTTTTTTTTGCTTAGCACCATTTTAATTAAATACAGCAATATGATACATATTTAACATTTTATTTATCTTTACATATCTGTCACAGTTGTAAGTAATAACATGCATAAAATATTGATCTTAAGATATAGGGTATTATCTAAATACCGTGTATATTCGTACACACCCGTCGCCTCGCGTCCGGAACCATCAGAAGGTTTTACAGCATTCAGCCTATAGTAAAAACATATTTTTGACATCTTATTTTGAAAACATACCTTTTTCCCTAAAATCTGCTTCAGATATGATGATAGGAGGCGGTGGCGCTACGAGTTCCTCATCGCTTTCGTCCTCTCCCCCGCTGTGGGGCTGCGTGCCATCCCCCTGGGCAGCCTTGGCGGCGGACAACTCGGCAAGCGCTAGGGACAACTGTTCCCCTCCCGCAGACGCCGCTGTGAACGTTACCATACCGTCTTCCTCTCTGTAAACAATATTATTCCATTTAAACATCATACATATATATATATACTAGCTGTGCCCAACGGGTTAACCCGTGTTAATTTTATCCGACAAACACTAGCACCGTAAACCCACCCGTTTAGCCTGTAATAATTATTCTCCCTTTCCGCAATTACAAATGATTAGCAAGTATAAATACCAAATAACATGCTTAAAAAGCTAAATTTTACTTTATAAAATTGTCATTATTATGAAGAACTTTTATTCGTAAGGATTAATATGACATGCCTAAAAATATGCTCAATCAATTTTTTAATCCTGAACAATTTTTTTTCGCAAAATACCTTATTATGGCTTATTTATAAGAGATAGGTATATATACTATCGCGGACTTTTTTTTAGATATACTAAGGACCAATATTTTTGTAGAACATTGTATTTCCGTATCATTAACTATTACGCCAGCGCATGCGAATAAAGCCGTTTGAGAGGGCTTCGACTTAATACGACGTAATTAACAAAAATCAATATTTAAGGCTAGCTGAGAGTTGTAGCCTAATGTTAGATAACCTACACTGTTTATATATACGTGTTAAAAAAAAACAATAATACTCTTCCGTTTTATTATATATATGTATATATTCACCTATATGAAACAATAGAACAAATATTTAACACTTCTGAGACATAGTATGCCAAAATTTAGAAACGCGCATTTTGATGAAACTACCAACCCCTTAAAAAAATTATTTAATCGCTCGCGCTTATGGGATTGTTCCTATTGATCAGCTGAGCGTTGCCCAACGTGGAGCCAATATGTGACGTACTCGGCACACTACCTTTTTCCAATAAAAAAAAGCAAAGATATAATTATGTTCTATTTCTTTTAATTTTTTACATCCCGCTTCTGAACGTTGATATTCTTCTCGTAATATTAAATGGTAATAGCGGACTTTAGACCTTTAATCAGATACGCAAGAGACAAACGATTTCCTAAGTCCTGAACCAGATCAAAGAAACTGTAAAAATTGACTTAGGAATGGATTTCGCAAAATCTAATTTTTAATAATTTAGCTATAAGATACTAACGTGTACGAGAAATGTTCGGGTCGAAGTTGGGCGAGCCAGTTTGCCGAGCTCGACGAGCCGATGTGCGCGCACTCGCTCCTCCAATTGCGGCTCGTTGGTAAAACAACGAGCGGTCTCTGAAGGGGACCTGCCATGGAAACACTAAACACGTTTATTTTTCGTTTTTATCAATTACTTTAAATTACATAAAAGGTGCCAAACATTTTCATAAGTTTCAACTGAAACTCTTACTCTGGTAAACTCAATCTTTAATCTCAGTTTTATTTAGAAGAAGAACAGATACTATTTGAGCATTTGCGAGTGAACAATATTAACTTTATTTAATAATAACTGATAGTTGAATTTTAAGTCATTTTTGTGTCCGACAATGTTTCATTCGACTCCGTACCTAACTGAAAATATTTGTAACATTTATAGAGGATACGGTTAAGTAAATTCATAACACTCCTGAACTGCATACATGGTTAATATTTCCATTGTATATATAAATATAGTACTGACTGTACATCGGAGTCACGTTCGTCATTATTGTCGATGTGTGGCACCCGGCCATCGTATGTGTCCCAGGCTGCATGGTTGTGGAACCTGAGCCCTTTGAACCCCGCCTCTAGTGGCAAGAACCCGTGCAGTTCCTCGTCCTCGGGCAGCGGAACCATCTCATCTAAACATTACAATATTGATTGATTTATACTGTCTCAGGTATTATATTATATTTATATATTATATATATATATATATACAATATGGATTAAAAATTCCCGTCGAATCCGAAAATGGTTTATAGGTAACCCAATGGCATTACAAAAAAAAAAAAAATTTTTTGAAAATAAAATTGTTATTGCGATTTAAAATTAATATATTTAGTTTTAGTTTCCCTAAAATTTAGCAAATTTTTAAAACGTGATAATACAGTCATCAAGCCCGCGCGGCGCAGCGGTACGTGTGATCGTATGACGATACCCTGCGTCGCGCCGCCTATATTGCCATTTAAGTTTCTCCATTTAACTAATTTTTTTTACATTTTATTAGGGGTATTTTTTTTACTTATAATCTGAGATAGATAACATAAACAGAATATAATCTCGATACCTAGTAACACCTTCACGGATCCGACGGGGTTTTTAATGCACACTGTATACGTAAGACGTTGTTTTTTTTACCGTAAACACGGCAAATTGACTGACCTGTCCCTGTGGTAAGCACAGCAGCAAACACCGAGAGATGTGGTACACGATAATGTGCATTTCCCCACATGCATGGTGGTCGCGACCCAGTCGGGCAAAACAGCTCCCCCTACCCGCTATCGCTATTTCCTTGTTCGTTATTCAGCAGGGTGCACAACATGAAGTGAGGTTGGCTAAGCCATATCAGTGCTGAAGATGTAATTCGACACTACTTACACCCCATAATCCTTGGTCGAGTGGTATACACCACACACACCCGGCTAAATATCGATTCGACTGTTCGCAATTCGCGTACATTTACTAATTCAAATTTATAACACTATCCAGCTCACGGTGAAGGAAAATATCGTGAGGAAACCCGAACACTTGAGAAATGTTCTTGTAGTAACACAGTATGGAGGACATTTTTATAAGGTCCATCAGTCACTGTCCACCTTGGCGCGAATCTAAACGGAGAGGAGATATAGGTGTCAAGATGTTTACCGCGTGGGGATACGAATATCCCGTTTTACCCTGAAAATACGTCTTTGTGGTTTTTACAACTAGAGAACCAATTTCACCTGGCAAATGTAACATCGGATGCCACAAAATTTCATTATGCTGTGTTTCAGTACGCAGTGTCACTACACTGTTATTTTTCATATGGGATGTAAATTAGGCGCATGAATTTTTATTACTACTATTTTTCATATGATAATCCTGAATGAACTTTAAATAATGTTATTTCTGATATGCTATAGAAAATATGACTCTGGGTTAATACGAAGCGAGGAACTAAAAAAGGTCATCACATTACTTAACACATTTGAAATAGTAGTATTAATAAAATATAACTTCACTGCTATGCAATTATATAAAAATAGCAATAATGTCTATGCCTAAGTATAAAAGAAAATCGCTCATCTAGACTTGCATTCCATTCACTAACGGATAATACCATTATCTCACGATAAGCCTGGACCAAATAAAAACAATTATATCTAAAGATAACGGTGATTATCACCGTTTTTTGAGTATTAAAGTCGAGAAGGACTTACAGGCCGCGTCACAGTTCGTCGAGTGACGGTGTTTGTCGGCCAGCATGTTGAGATTGTGCGCGAGCCCAGCCCACAGCGACGCGCGACTGCTCCAAGCGCCGCTCCTCAGTATCTGGGGGTGCGAGACCGTCCACTGCAGCCACACCTTCACTAAATATACATATTAGATCATCATCAACAGCCTATAGCGGCACAGTTCGCACCACCACCAGGCAAAGATCGAAAAGTGGTTGCAGGCGGTCATAACCCCCCGATTTCACCTGGTGTATGATAATTATTATTTTAATATGTGAAGCAAAAACTTTGTACCCCTTTTTAAGCGTATTGCGTGTACGAAAGACTGTGAGATTGTTATTGTTAAAGTTTATATGGAGAAGGAGTGCAGAAAGCGAAAATGTATCTATAATATCTGTTACTAATATATTAAATTAAATTAATTAATACTGCGAATCCTAACCCGACGAGAGCCATTGAAATTAGACCCCCCAAAATATTGACATTGTCACTCAATGAAAAGTGACATAATATTCATTGTTTAGGTGCAAACTGCAAATGTCAAACAGAAAATAGTCTATAATTAAAAAGTCGCTGCTCAAATTTCGATCATTGGGCAACTGCTAGTCATATATTGTCCTAAATGATTGTGTACATTATTTACAGTAATGTTGGTATTTGGACTGGTTACAAACCGTATCGCAAATATCACAATTTCACACATCACAATCACAATGGGCATTATAAACAACAGTGATTTAATGATAAATGATTACGTTGTAAATGTGTGGCTCTTTGTGTAACCTATAAAGATGGCAATAACGGCTGTTTTTCAACAATGAATTACGGCTGTTGTGTTTTATGTTCAACAATCATTATTATAAACTGTTGTCGTTGCTCTGATGTATAGTATTATGTAAGGTAACAATGACACAAAAAATAAAAGTGAACTTTATGCCCTACACTCAAGGATTACAATCGAACATTAATTATTCGTAACAACGTGAACTTCTCTCTCTTACACACCTGTTGACGGTTGCATAATGCATGCCTGTTCACACATTGTGTTAACACAGGCTGACCATTATCCTTGTCAATAATGATTAGGATCAGCTGATAATCGACAACATAATAATTATGTTCTCAATAATTTGTTATTTGTTGCGTAGGAGTAATGCATTATACGTTATTAGCTGTTGTAATATTGACCACCTCTATTAGATAATGTGTGAACAGTGTGTTAGTAACGTGAGATTTATATCGCACGTCACAAACAAAGAAGTATTATCTTCAAAAGCCACGTCCGAGATAATCACTTTTTGAAAGTTTGAAAATTCACTGCTGCTTAACTAAAGATTCCAAATGTCATAAATTATTCTATAATAATTTAATTGTAGTTATCCATTTTTGTGTATACATTTATTTGCATGACACATATTATGTTCGGATGTTTTTTAGCCCGAAGTGAAAATAAATAAATATGCA
The DNA here is from genome assembly GCA_033032175.1 of Saturnia japonica. Taxonomy (NCBI): domain Eukaryota; kingdom Metazoa; phylum Arthropoda; class Insecta; order Lepidoptera; family Saturniidae; genus Saturnia; species Saturnia japonica. Next base: position 21,889,444 of record CM065307.1, on the reverse strand, counting down.
ACAGTCTTTTTTTTTAATTTGAAACTTTGCCTTTAATACACAAACAGTATTGACGTGTTCATGGCTATCGCTTCTTAGGGCAGTAGCGTGAATCTTCCTCTATAAATAGGCCATGAGAGTCAGAAAGAGTTTTTCAAAATTTCCTGGTAGTTCTAGAGATTATCGCGTTCAAACGAACAAACAAACTATTCCCAATAAATATGAGAGAGCAAAACCCAGCAAATAGTAATTTAAAGTAAGTCGACTGACATGGCGGCAGTGCTCGGTGTGGTGGTTGGTCCGCGGAGTAAGCCGGCAGTAACAGCGCCAGCAGCGACCCCGCGGCGAGGGCGCAGCTCAGCTCGGCTGCCTCCGCCTCACCGTCACTCAGGGCACCCTCCGCGCTGAACTCCTCTGTCGACGAGTGCACCGCCCACATCACCACGCACGCCATCTATTTCATTCGATTTTACATGACACAAAATTCAGGATTATCGTTATGTAAAAAGGTTTAATCAACACACCAACTTACGACAAGTTGGCGATTTGAAACACTGAGAGAAATCACTAGATATGTATTTTTTAAATGTTACATTTACTGGATAAACATCTTTAAAGCCTATACTACGATACCAAGCATATATTATTTTTTCTAATCTTTTAACGTCGCTTTAAAAAGTGATGACTCCCTTGCGCCTTGTGGCAACTCAAAATGCATGTTTCTAGTTATTATTAATAAATACTCGTACGCAATAATGAAACTATATCACGCAATTTTAATTACTAAACTTCCATTACATTCTTAAAATTATTCAAAGAATATTCCCTCAAAATTTCAACCCTTTGAGAGCAGGTTATAGAATGACCCATGACAACTTTACTATCGATAGGCGCGTACTTGCAACCCTCAACATTTTCAAACATAATAGTGTTGCTGACGTAACCACGAGAAGAAAGCCAGAACGGTACTTTCTTAATTAAATAATACTAAAACGTTATTTTACACATTAATTCTTAGAGCTTTGTTAAAATCGGGCTAGTCGGATGGACCGGTAGCTCTTAAAACTAACAATGATATTTCACTAATACTACTACTGTGTTTGTAAAACACAGATAAAAAAAATACTAATTTTATAATTTAAAAAAGTGGTAGCAAAATATTTTGTATATGAATATTTCTGTGGTACAAAATCATAATGAATTGTTACTAAAAATCCTTACTTTGATTAACGTAGCCGATTCAAAGCTGTCTGTTGCGATTAGAGCCGTCAGCGAGGAATTCAGTGAAGTCACCAACTTTGCCGCCGTTTTTAATCTGAAACATAGAGACAAATTCATTTTTCATTATCACTATTTATCGGTTAATTGTTAGCATATTATTTAATGGAAGTTAAGGAAAAGCTAAAAAGCAACGTATTGTTATATAAGCTCTAACATTTATGACCGAGACGAAAGTAAAATTTCAAAATAGAAATTCACTGCAACGTTTCTGACGCAAAAAGGCCATAAGTATTTGGCCAAAGAGAAAAATAGAAAGAACTAACCATGAATATTTTTTTCTGTTTATTATCATTAATTGACAGAAAATATAATTGAATCCGAAATTTTAAATATGACTCATTTGTTAAATAAATTATTGAACAATCAAAGGTTTACTTTAAAAAAAAAAAGCGACGTTTGACGATTTCCGTCAAAAACGATAATCAGTTACCGGCCGTAAATAACATCGAACTACAGAGGGAGATAATCGGCTACTTTCCGCTTCGTAGCGAGTCGTATCTAACACTCAGTACATTATGTAACGTTTTTCCGCTTGGAAGCACTGTTGGTTAGCTCTACGAAGCCTAAAGTAGCAGATTAACTCCTTCTTTAGCTCCGTATGCACTGTTTACACCTAGTAACTGTAAACTGATGCCAAAAATTTTGTTCATAAAGTACGTTAAGTAATACTTTATAATTTAGAAAGGCGACAATCAATCGACATTACGACATCATTTTGCTGGGTGGATAACTTATACTTAAACGATAATTTTGTTGTATTCGACTGTTCATCGTAAGAAGGCTTGCATACCATATCCACTAAACGTAAACTGTTATGTCGTGCAAATTATGACATAACCTAAAAATATGCATTTCGACTATTATCATTTTGATACTGATAAACTTTATAAAAACATTTTGCACGACAAAATCTTAAATAACTTCCTGTACACAATGGTTTTTGTGAATTTTCGTAGTTTTTTTTCTTTTACGTTTTAGTTACCCACGAATCAAAATTGAAGTCTATATTTTTAATTTGGAAAAAATATTTATATTTACGTAATTGTTACATTTTACTACAGCAACTCGCAACGAATCAATCTTGTTCGGCGTCAGGCATCAAGTGTTCCGGATTGCGATCTCAGTTGTTATTACAGTTTATTTTTGATTATTTATTTTCCACAGCTTTTAATTTATTGAAAGTTATTTTTTATTTATATTATTTATTACACAACTCAATTAATTTAAAGTATAATCATATTATCGATTATATATAGCTCTAAAAAAGAATCGATAATCGTAAAATCAACTTCCATGTTAAGTTATGCTACATCTCTAAAATAATCATTTGACACGTGTCATTTAGCCTTCTTATGATGAACCAAGTATAGTGAAACGGCTATTCAATTTCCAATAAAAAATTGAATATCATGGGAAGAAGGTAATGCTTTTCAGCAAATAAACTCACTCTTCGACTGTATGTATGAGGTGCAAAGCGCGAATTAGATCTGTGATGTATGAATGCGCATCCAAACGTCCCGAAGTGGAGATCGGTTTCTGCTCCGGCGTTGTAGACGTGATGCCAGGCAACACCGGCAAATCTCTGGACGTCTGGCTGCAAAGCGTCAAGGATTCAGCTGTTATTAAGATTCAATCTCCTCAAGCTTCTAAGGTTATTGCTGATTGTAAAAATATAGATATATCTATATTAGTATTCATATGATATCGATGCATATAGCTCATTTAAACAATATAACAAGGCATAGTAAAAGTACATTTCGTTTTATTTTACCTATATCATAATTTTGATATATCTACAGTCCTACAGGGTCGAACGTGGCCGACAGACGATAACGGGAGCGGGGTTGTGTAACAGAGAAGGGGAACGCGTCAATTGCGTGACGTAGGCCCGCAGTCACAGTACACAAAAGTAAACAGTATAATAATAATGTCTTCATACAAACAGCCGCAATGACGTACTTCGAAATCTCTGTGAATTTCAGTACACAATAGTCGCGGGTGCGAGTTCCGATGGATTTAGATATCTCGGTGGTCGCTGTTGTGTTTGGATTGTGCTGTGCTTACCACCAGGGAGAGTATCGTCAATGTGTCTCGCTATTATTTAAAAAAAGTTACGTACCTAATTTATAACTAATAACGATATATTATATTATCTACTTTCTAGAATTTAATAATATTTTTGATTTAAGTAAAAAAAATATTATATTTTATTTTAATGAAATATGTACATTCTCTTCACTCACACCACTTTTGAAACAAAAAATAAAACTCAAGTAGACATAATTTAAATTAAAGTTTTACAACTTTTGCAGTAATATATTTTGGTAAAAAGATAATAATGACAATTTAATATAGCATTACCAAATACGTAACTAGGTAACCCAAGAAATGCAGTGAAAGGCAAGAGAGCAAGCGGCTGTAGGTAATTATTTCAAGAACACTGTTAATACTACATACTGTTTACTTTAGTGTAGTGACGTAATGACGTGCTGCCTCGTCCCCGCCAACGTCTATCTCACATACGACGGTCGCGCACAAACTTGTAGGGATTATAATAATAAATGTAAAAGTATCTTTGTTTGTATGTTCCTCCTACTGGTGTACCTTGCAGCAGCGCGGAGAGTGCGACTGAGATTAGCGGGTGCCGGGGGGAAGGGAGTTCGCACTAGAAGCGCCCGCACGTGCCAGTAGAGTGCCGGTAACCTGTGAGCGCGACGGCTTGCCACCAGCGCTAACTGGTTGTAGGGCTGCCCTGAGTGAGCCCACACGGACACCGCTTGCCTGCGTAGAGAACAACCCTATTCTTATTTCAATACAAACTAAACCATACTTCGTACTATGCAATAAATAGTACAGTACAGCACAGCTCGAAGTACAGTTTCAAAAAAGATGAAGTTACAGTTGATAATTTTTATCTGATCTTAGAATTTTAATGAAAGGGAATTTCACACATTAAAAAAAAATTCAGTTGATGAATCAAAATGAAAAGTTAAAATTTCTGTAGGACAATAGTTAAAATTCGTATAAAATTATAATAATCTTTTATTTTTAAGATAAGATTATTTAAGATACAGTTTATTCCTTTTATATCAGTTTTAGAATATATTTTAATAATAAAAATATGTATTAGAATAAGATAGACAGACATAGAAAGAGATAATATATTTAGCGGGAAGAAGCATGGTAACATGTCAAGTTCGACATTCCCATGGTATAAAACCCACACATCCCACACCACACCCATTCAAGGGTATATATGCGGAGTGTGCACTCAATTCCAGCGAGAGGAAAATGAAACTAAAAGAAGATGAAAGGAAGACTGAAGAGAGATAGAGACAAACGCATTATGTCAAAAGCTTAAAATAAAGAATCTTGTTTCTATACTCGGCGATCAAGCTATGGTACATAAAATTAATCATTTGGATTAACATTTTAAGGTTGTTAGTAAGCGTTCACAATGATCACGCTCATGACCGCAGTTTTTCCCATTTCCACTTGCTTGTGAGCGTTACTGTCGTAAACACAAGTGATATAGATTATAGAGCGTTAAACAATACAAACGGCGTGTTAGTAAAAAGAAAAGAAAGCGATTTAAGATTATAAAGGTTATAATATTGGCAATCAGGGAATAATTAATATAATAATTATATTAATTATATAATAATATGAATATTAATCATAAACTGCAATCCATTTTTCTGAACTTGTTTTACATAATTATATTTACCTGTGGAGTCACGTTGAGCATCCGCTGCAGAAACATTCACTTCTACTAAAATATCTCTTTCCGCATGAAATAACGTAAGTTTCACGGTCGCCATCTTTGATGCTTTGAGTTTTGAAAATGCCGCTAATTTTCTTAATGATCACGACGACCCACTTCTTAAGAAGGATCGTCGTGAACTTCGCGAGAGCGTAAGTCATGACGTCATGAGTGACGTTTTCGCCGCGGTCGTTATGTGGAACGACTAAAGGAGCATTTTGATCGTTGTGGGCGTTTAGTGGAACGCACCCTACAACTACTACGGCATACCACACTCGCAGACTAGCCCCGAAATGGATATATGCCCAAATTGCAATACCTATTCAATATATTTTCAATACTGTAATGGTTTGTTAATCTGATCAGCTACCTTTGCCCTTGGAACTTTCTGGAGCAATCAGTCCAATCCTTAGGCTAAAATGGGGGATCTAGATCAACGAAGAGTTATTTTTAATTAACTTAAAAAAAAGGTTGTCAATTTAATAATTTTTTTTATGGATGTCGTCCATCTATAACTTTTTGTTTATAAACCGATTTGTGTGATTCTTTTTTCGTTGGAAAGGGGATACCACAAGAGTGGTTCCATTTTAATTTCATCGCCATTAGACTTAGTAGAAGTTAGCTTAGAAAAATTGTCTTGTTATAATGTTGAGGTCGCGTACTCACCTGTAGAAGGAGTGAGCTACGCGGAGCTGTTGTTTGTACCGCGCCAGATCACCAAGGTGCACCAGACAATGCTGGCAGATGTACCGCGCAGCTCCCGCAGCCGGCAGCCGGGCTCCGGCCGAGCGCTCCCCAGCGCCCCATCCTTCCACCCAGCCCAGTAATGACGCACGTCGTCTGATATATCAAATAACCATAATTGAAGTGATGATGATTATAGAAATTTTGAAGCAATGATGGCGCAGTGGTGGCGTCTACGGACATCGCGTCAATCAAAACATCGTGACGAAATCATAGCATGGTGGTAGGGTTCTTTCTAATGCTCGCCTTACTAGCTGTCACCCTTAATTTGAAAATCTGTCGCCAAAAACCAATAGGTGTATTCCGGCAGCTGCACTTGAGAGCCAGTCTTTCACTAGGCTTAGCGTTCTACAATCTTAGGCCACATTGTCAGTAAAGATCAGGTGGGATTATGGCTACAACGCTAAATCTATAATGATAATTTTAAAAAAACTCCGCTGGCAGAAATCGCGTGTTCAACAAAAATATACATACACGTGTTATCTCACTACATCTCCCCCTCCCCATTGTAATATTTTATGATTTTTCTGAACCTCCAACCCTTTCGCGCCTCATGATTAATGGGCGATCCCTAATGAGCTTAAAAATTATAACTAAAGAAAATCCTTTTAAATATTATACCTGAAAGGTAAGTCCAATTTGAATGTGGTACACAGTTGATGAAGCAGACAGAGGTAGAATCCAGCGGCTACTTGCAAAACCCACGACAACATTGCCTGACCATCGCTGCGAAGTGGGTTCTAAGACAATAACTTTGAAATTAGACCATAACAATAAATTTATGAATATGCGTCTCACAAGTAGCGCCTTAAAAGTCAGTCTTTTTGCGCAACATTGTTTTAATCTTAATTTTTTTTAATACTTTAGCAAATTAAGCACGCGAGATAGACGAAATGAAATGAAATTAGTAAAGACCTCCATAATAGAAATTCATAAAATACACCTTGTCTAACCATCCGATCATGTGTGCTTTTTTACTATCACAAGCTATTGTTCAACTACAGTTATATCTGAGTCTAGGGAATGCAATCCCGGAAGACCGGGATCCCGCATTACATTTTGCGGGACTAATCTCGGTGAAAAATTTGCAGGATTCCGCTCAACTGGCGGGATTACAGAGAAGCGTGAATCATAGGTATTACTTTGCGCGCGTACATACTTTGAATTCACCTATAATTCAATATTGACTATTGTACCAACCAGCGTGGAAGGTCAAGAGCTTTTAAGGTTAAATTTAATGTATGTGCGCCATATGCCTTTACGTTTTTTTGGTATGTAGGTGATTATTTCAATTTATGTTATTGATGTGACTTTGTCTTAATGTTTATGTCTAAAAGTATTAATAATCCATATAAAATGTACCAAAATGCTTGTTTAATTTAGGCTAAAATTAAAACTATGGTCTAAGTTCACTTTGCTTGATTCTGCAAATACCTGGATCCAGCGGGACCAAGATGGTTCGGTCCCGCAAATACTTGGATTGATATTATCTTGCGGTATTGCATTCTCTACCTACAATCTGACGCGAAAAAAAATTTTGTTTAGAAAACTGTGGTTCAGAGATTATAAAAAACTAAATTTATATGAGGAATAGAAAATACAGACACTGAACCTATCAATATATACTGATTCTCGAATTTATAGTAATCAATATTTATTTACTACCTTTTATAAATTTATTGCTTATTTAGTAGCTCATAAATTAAAATACTATTTTTTTATGAATAAGACACTAAGTTTACTGTTCAGTATTATTTATATTGTAACCTATAAATATTAAATATCAAGTCAACTATCAAGAATTACTCAACATTAATCATAAAAACTTAAATTAAAATTTAATTTCAACAATATAAAAATAAGCCTACTAAATTACCACAAATTTGAGAGATTTATCTGTACAAATAAATGAAATTGAAGTGTCTGTTTGTAATATCAAAATAAAAGCTTTTTAATAAATGCTTATATACTAATATTGTACCTATAACTATTTTGTCTGTATGTCTGTTTGTTCCGGTTAATCTCTGAAAGGGTTGAAACGATTTTGATTGGACTTTCACTGTCAGATAGAATCCCTTCATACACAAAGAAGTTATGGCTGATCAATCATAAATATTTAAATAAACATATACATTGGAATTGAGAATCTACTCCGTTTTTTTTTAAATTAAGCACAATAAGCATTTTTATCTTTAAAATAACTGGGAGCTGGGGGTAGTATGACTCACGCGATTCTGTACTCCACGCAGGAGCAGCCGCAGGCACAGCCAGTCAATAATATATTTTAATGAAAATTGACAAACATAATCTTCCTTATGATTTCTAAAAATAGGTTTTTTTTAATATTAATATATCTGTGTGTAAATGTTGATTAAAATTAATGTTTATTGCACTTAGTCTTTTTACACTTTTTAACACCAATGTTTTCCTAATACAAGTTGGTAAGGTAAAAACATAGATAAAAAAATATGAAAGCCAATAATAATTACCTTCCTGTCTTTTGAAATGGCCTGAAGAGCTTCAATTTGCTGTTTGAAGCCAATGTTCCATAGGTCCTGCTCAACTTTCTTGTCCAATGCATAATCAAGATCCAGTACTAATAATTTTTGATAAACCTAAAAGAAATATTGAATTAATAAAAAAAATAATAATAATGTAATGTTTAATTACATTATTGGTTATCTAAGGTGTATATAGTTTTTTTTGTCATTCAGAATTATAACTGTTGTGAATACTATCCATGGTAAGCATACCCTAATGGAATACATGGTTTGCAGCTATCTCATGGTAAACAAGTTTTTGTCTTTGACTCCACACCATAAAAACCAGAGCTCTAAATGCTATAGTCGTACAAGTTCGTGTGCGACCGTCGTATGTTTATGACAGACGTTGGCGGGGACGAGGTACAATAGACGACAACAGGGGCCAGTAATGTAGAGGAGAAGGGAAGCAAGTGCAATTGCGTGACGTAGGCGCTCAAGTCACAATACACTGAAGTAAACAGTATTGAGTTTCGAAACGAAATCTAGGTAAACTGCATTACACAATAGTCGCGATTACGCAATTTATAACTAAAGACGAAATATTATATTACTTACTTCCAAGAATATAAAATTGTTTTTGATATATGAAACTTTACGCAAAACATTTTTTTTTTTTTAAAAAAGATATTTAAATTCCCTTCTTACTGCCTCACAATCACTTTTGAAACTAGAAATAAAACCCAATTTAAATTAAAACTTGCAAACTTTCTAGTAGATAATATATTTTGGCAAAAAGATAATAATGACATTTTAATATAGCATTATCAAATACAGTCAGAGAGCAGCTTTAGGTAAATATTTCAAGATCACAGCGGAGACAAGATACTGTTTACTTTAGTCTATTGTAGTGACGTAATTTCGTGCAACCTCATCCCTGCCAATGTCTGCTCTCTCACATCAACTCACATTGACAGTCATACATGAACCTGTTCGACTATAATAAAATCAATCAATTGAAAATTAAATTACTAACCATTCCGATCACTAAATACATATACGCATGGCTCCCTCCTTCCTCCCAGGAGGAGGGGAACGTGCATATGAGTATATATTAGTTAGCTCGAATTTGTAGGAGTAGGGTATTAGTTAGATCGCGACCTTTTCGCATTGGCGACGACCGCCCGAGCCGTGGTTCGGCCACTCTGGCACCCTCGTGCGAGTCGTCAAAAACTTTCGCGACTGAGTGCCCTAAGCGCTCACCCCCAAGTTCGGTGAAGCTGTAAAAGCCACAGCGGCTCTGTTTTTTGAATAGGGCCCCTAAGGCTAACTATAGACTAAATTTGGCTTGAAGTCAAAAGGTGGATTATTTGACATAGACCTAAGTGGTGGACCCCTAAACAACTACATAAATACATCCCTGATTTAATGTAACTTTTCACATCTCTTTACTTTTTGTGTCTCATCTGCAATATAGTTTTTAATTATTATTCATATGGTTATTATTATATTTATTTATTTTTAAATTTTATTAGTTTTAGCAATTTTTAAAATTATTATTATTTAAAAAAAAATGTTAAGTATTATTTTATAATAATTTTTTAGTATTATTATTTAATTACTATTTTTATTTTTATAAATTATTATTATCATTGTTTCAATTTTGAAACATTTTTATGTTGGAGGACAACAAAAACTGCTGTTAAACTGTTGCAGACGGAAGTAGCAAAGAAATTTGGGAAAAATTATTTAAGACTAGCTGGCACCCGCGTCTTTGTCTGCGTATTATTGGATATACACAGATTGATCTCGAAACACGACAAACCAAAAAAATCGCCGTTCTTGCGTGATTGAGTAACAAACATATTAACTTTCCATTTATTATATTTGTAGTATAACACTGGTTAAACTATGACTTTTACCAAGATAAAAAGTACCCTATGTGTTATTCCAGGTCATAGACTATCTGTGTGCCAAATTTCATTGATATCTGTTCAGTCGTTTTAACGTGATTGAGTAACAAACATCCGAACATCCAAACACACTTTCACCTTTGTTATATTAGTAGGATGAACTTCCGCAAGTAACACCTTCATCAATCAAATTTCTTAATTTAGTTTTTTTTTTGGTCTCAATATTAGATCATTAATAACATAACACAACAAACTATCATGTATGGCTGTGGTACAGATCACTGAAGGGTAAGGCAGGGGTGTACTACTAATGTACACCTACAGTTTGCTGGGTATATTATTAGGTTCCATATAATAGGAGGCGAGCCTATTGCCATTAATCTGGCACAAAGCCAAACTCTGAACAACTACTAAGAAATTAATAGAAAAACTCAATAACACTTTGCTCAACCTGGAAATTGAACCTCCTGAACCTCGAGCGTAGCAGCCGTGCTTAGGACCACTAGGCTAATGAGGCAGTTACTATATAGTTACTATACTTTTATTATTATGTAAGTAAGATTTAATGTACTGTAAATATTGACATTGATCATATAGAAAGTCTGATAATATAATTAAAGTTATAATTACATATTATATTTAAATGTTTATATTGGTATGTTGGATTGCCTGCATTACATATCACACAATAATGTGTAAATGGGCATTTGGTAAGGGGCACATAATATAAGGTGAACCACACTTAATATCTTTATAGAAGATATTACTATAGATTATTGGCATCTTATCCTTTACTGGTGACCTTCCGTAATTAATAAAAAGTGAAAGGTAACAGAAAAATATTACACATTTGTTATTTCTTTTAATATGGTTAAAGTTTACCTTTTGCAGTTGTTGCTGTGTAGTCCAGATACTGAGCTCTTGAAGCATAGAAGTGCCACTTTTAAATTTAATTATCTTCTCTTTCAGCTCATCTGCCTCTCTAAAAATATAAATGTGTTATATTGCTAATTGAACTGTAGAATTTTTGCTAATTTACTAGGTGTTCAATAGATTACAAATACATTTTTCAGAATAATAAAATATGAAGGGAGTTTTTTGTAATTTAACATTTTTTTATTCATGGCTAGATGGATGTACAGCATCTGACAGCAAGTATGGTATAATCGAAAACAATGACAACTACAAAAAATAATGTTCCATTGGAAATCCCAACTGTCAGTCTGGCTCAGATTATATTACTTTTGCTATAATTTACATTACATAGTACTTACTATCTAAACAAATAGAAGAAAATAAAAATTTTTAATACTGACATGGCTTTAGTAAATTTTACTTTCTTCCGCTTTTAACACACATTTAAGAAATATACAACTTTCTTAAGGTCAAAAATACTGACAAAAACAACAGTACGCTGACCCTAAACTAAAAAATATTGGATGATTACACAATATTCCGTCATAAACTTTATAGTGTATTTAATTTTTGGGTCAAAAACTCATTAAAAGATTGAATATCAAATATTACAAACACGCTTATGTATACGGAAACTTGCTGATAGAAAATAAAACGTGAAATAGGTTATTGAAGTTACTATAACAGTTTTTACATATTATTCCATACCTCAACATCTGTACAGCTGCATTTAGAACCATTTTGATAGAGGCTTAAAGCCTCAGCAGTTGTCATACCATTAGGGAATAATACAAATAATAAAATAACAGAACGGGAAGAAAAAATACTAAAAACAATCGAAATCCATTCCATCAATGTAAAATGCCAGTTTTGACAGCTCATAACTGTGTTGCTAATAAAACAATTTTAAATTCGTGTTTTTTCCAGCTTCTTAATAAACAAAAAAGTTATACTGTGTCCAGCAAATAAAAAAAACATATATGAATACTAAAAAAGTATGTTCTAAATATTCGAATTAAGTTACCTCAGTACTAATTGAAGTCCGAAGTAAAATAAAAAAAAATGTTCGAGGCGAGGAATCGAATCTACGACTTCGGCCATAGCAGTTACGCTTACCACCGCTAGGCTACGAACATATTAAGACTTACTGAAACTATGCTACTATTAATTTTACTGTTGCTTTCGATTTTTCGTTTCATCGACTTTCTAATCATAACTATGTTAAAGAAGTTTTTACTTCAAAAAGATTAAAGTTTCAAACCAATAACGAGAAACAACTGCAAAAAACAGGCATAACAAAATGTTTACGTAATAAAAACAGTCATTTCCATGTAGTAGCCAATAAGAATCAAGCAATAAAGATAATTTAAAAATGTAAAAACCACTGGTAGGTTAATATTATGCTATACTATTTTTTTAGTCGTATAAATACCTACATTTTTCGTACATCGACGAATTCAATGACTTGAACTTTACTCAGGCAGAGCTGAGCTAATGCTAAGCTTGCGACTATAAATTTGAATTTCGGAACTTAAGGCGGGGTTAAGTCTGAGCTAAGACTGAGTACGCCCAATAGATTTAGATATAGATAGAGATATAGATATAGACAAAGTAGTTATAATATTAATAGTTCTGTTATTGTTGTTCAATATCAAGCTATGTAAAGAAGTACAGGTAAGTTGACACATAAATAAGGATAAAATTTGCGTTTTTTCGACAATTATGAGAATGCGTTACTTTTATGATCAAAATGTTACTCTTTGAGCAGTTCTTGGTAATTTTTCGCAATCGGGCACTGGCTACATAGCTCATAAGTAGGGATGCTTAATAATATTTAAATTAATATAATCAATTTAAAAAGAATTATTATAATTTTTTAAAAAAAGGATTTTTTTAAATAATCTATGTTTTCCATGTTTTCTTGAGAAATTGAATTAAACACCTGAAATATTCACAATCATAACTTTCTTATTAAAATAATCATTTTAAATAAACATGTTTCAATAAACAGACAAAAATTATTGTTAATAACGGAGAATGTCCACTCTTGTATCAAATTTTGTTGTATTATAAGGTTGAAAAAAAGTAAACAATATTTTTTTTATATTATTTTACGACCTTTTGTCCTCAGAACATGGTTTTATAAGTAGGAATATTCTTTAAACTTTTAAAAGTATCATCTATCCTACTAATATAATAAATGTGAAAGTATGTACCTATGTTTTGATGTTTGTTACTCAATTACGCTAAAACGACTGAACAGATCACAATAAAATTTGGCACACACATAGTCTATGACTTGAAATAACATATAGGGTACTTTATATCTCGTTAAAAGTTATAGTTTAACAAGTGTTATCCTACAAATATAATAAATGGAGAGTTTCTATCTATGTTATTCAATCACGCAAAAACGGCGATTTTTTTAGTTTGTGTTTTTGCAACGTTTTTCATTAATGCTCCGCTTCTATTGGTCGTACTGTGATGTAATATAGCCTATAGCTTTCTTTAATCAATGAGCTATCCAACAAAATTTTTTTTTTCCCCAAATTGTTACTAAGATTAGCGCGTTCAACCAAACAAACAGACAAAGAAACTCTTCAGCCTTATAATATTAATAGACATTCATTAGCTTAGGTTGTAGACCCTATATTATGTAATACTGGTAGCGTTTTGTGTGATATAGCGTGGTTATTGTAGGGATGTGATTTTTTTAAATAAAATTGATTATTTTGTAAAAAATAAAATTGTTTTAAAAATAATTGATTTTATTAAAATAATTATCGATTGTTTTAAATAATAGATTTTTTTCATACATTTTTAAGAAATTGAATTATACGCCTGAAATATTCAAAATCATAACTTTATTAATCAAATAATCAATGTTTGTAACAGTAATAATCATCAGTCAGTAATAATATAACAACAATTAAGTATACAAATATTTAAAAACAAATTACCACATCTCTGTGGGTAAAGAATTTAGAAATAGCAGTTTTGGTAAATTTAACGCTGTTTTAAAAATACAGAAGGGTTATTAAATACCTACTTTCACAAAAAAATGACATTAGATTCTTTAAAAAAAATTATTGACAATGAAAAAAAATCTATTATTCAAAAATCGATTTAAAAAAAAAATGATTTCAAAATCGATTTCTCCAAAAAAATCCATTATTAATTATTTTTTTAATCATATTTTTTTTTCACATCCTTATTATTGTGCATATGTGAAGTAGATTATAAACTGGAAGCATACATTTTTATGTACCACAAAAACTCTCTAGAAAGTTCTAACAAGGGAGCCACCATCTTGTTGGGATACTGAATTAGTTCTATTAAAGGACACTATATTCACTTGATAATGGCTTATGGCAGTAATGGTTTTCAATAAAGAGGACTAGTTGGCAAGTTAGTAAGAAGAAGGGTGATTTACCTACTGTCACAAAAAAATTACATTAGACCCATCAAAAAAAAATTGACATTGATAAAAGAAATCAAGTATAAATGGAATTTCTTTATCTGTTTTCTGACTGTACATCTAATAGTCTGTGGTTTTCTTACTTCCCTACTCCTAAGTTTTCCTAAATTCCTATTTTGTACTGTTTTCATGTTTTGTACCTATCGGGGTTCGGCAATTTGTAAGTTTTCTAGTTTCCTTGATTTTTCACGTTATTTTGATTACGTTTATGTTATCAGTTTGGCGATTGTGTCATCCAATTCCTCGTACACTAATTGAGTCATACATTCAAGTAAATCTACAATCACTGACTTGATACAAATATCGAAGTCGCAATATTTATAGTTGAGATACACAAATACATATAAAAATCTTTCGATGGAAAGTATGGAATCCGTACCATCTACAACTTCTCGCAAGGATATGAGTTTGGTAAGATTTGTACTTGTTTTCTTTCGTGTTCATTTCCCGATATAACAGTTAGTTTTTTCATGTTTAGTAAATGTAGGTACATATACCTAACCTTTTACAATGCTTTAGTGATAATTTGGTAGAAAATGCAGAAGAATGATATATTTCACCATCCATTGCTTGTGAAAATAATCTCTCGACTCTCTTACTCCATTATGACGGTGAAGGAAAACGTCGTGAGGTAACGTGAACGCCTGAGAAATGTTCATATATTAACACTGTATGTAGGAAAAATATAGAACTGTTGATATGTCTGTGTTAGCCTCATTAGCCTGGTCGTCCCAAGCGCGACTACTATGCTCATGGTTCTGGGTTCGACTCCCAGGCCGATCAAAGTGTTATTGGGTTTTTCCTATGAAATTCTCAGTAGCAGCTCGGAGTTTGGCTTTGTGCCCGATTAATGGCAATAGGCTCGCTCCCTATTACATGGGACCTAGAAAAACATACTCTGTGAATTGTGGGTGTACATTAGTGTACACCTCTGCCTAACCCTTTGGGGAATACAGGCATAATGGTATGTACAAATCACCATTACATCTTGGACTGGCGTGGTGATTAAGTCCGTATACTCCATTGGCAAGAGGTCTTTTCCCAGCAGTGACAAACTTATAAGCTGATGTTATTATTATTGTCATATGATTCAAATGGTCAGCAAAAAAGCCACACTTCACCTGATGGTATGTAGAGTGCACTTGAGATACATGAACAATCACTGAGAACTGCCTTACTACACCTATAAACCTTACTATGGAAAAACCATTATAGTACAGTGGAATATTAAATAGAACGATCTGGACCTGAAATGTGAGAATGTGAGGCTGTCATACAATCTTACACAAATATTCAACCAACCAGCATTGTTATTGTTCTGCAAAAAGTGCAAAGTTTATCATGTTCAAATGAGAACCGGTTTTGTTGTCATAAAATGTTGTTCAACAACATGAAACCAACTTAAAATAATAAAAAACTTTTTTTTCTTACTTAGCTTTATTACTTACTTACAGGACAACCCTGATGTTGTATGCGGTAAAAAAAATTGCTATTCAAATGCAGCAAGGTGGCTGGGCATGTCTAATATGTATGAAAAGTTCCACCGTCCCAATCACTATGATATAGGTGGTACATATATTGAAACTATACCAGATTATTGGATCTCTTGTAAAACTGAAAGAGTGGGTGATATTTTCCTGCTCCATATTTTCATGTATAGAAAGGATGAATCATCATTTCATGTAGCAATGAGTTTCGGAAGTGATATCAGTATTGATAAGAAATCAAACAGTGTACATTTGCCATTGGCTCTCAAAGATTATGTTATAAAAAAATCTAATGTTGATAATAGACAAAATTTGTTTGTATACATTACAACATACAGCTTCACAGATCTTGACATAGAGATTTTAAAAGGTAGAAAATTTTTTATTCCAGTCTCCTTTCCAAAATCTGAAAGTTTAGATATTAATATGCAGAATGAAATAAGAGCCAATCACAGCTATGGGGCGTTGTTAATTGATCCTATAGAATCAGATTTCACTGTAGAATCATGTGATGGTGAAAAGTTTAAAGTACACAAAACAATACTTTCGACCCACAGTGAGGTGTTCAAAGCTATGTTCAAAGATGAGACAACAGAAAGTAAGAACAGTTACGTCAAACTCATTGATGTAACCGGTGAAGATTTGAAGCATTTATTAGAATTCATCTATACAGGTTCTATTAAAGAAATGGAAAATGTTGACTTTGTAAAATTATTGATACTTGCAGATCTGTACAATTTGAAAAGTTTATGGAGATTGTCTCAAATTGCATTAGCTCAACAGCTGGTGGTATCAAATGCATTATACACTCTGGCCATCGCCCATATGTATGATTCAGATGTATTAAAGAATGCTAGTTTTAAATTTATCAAAAAGAATGTTGATGCACTTAAGACTGATAATTTTAAGGAGATTACTGATGTTGGTCTAATGAGGCAGTTGTGCGAGTATTTAGCATATACAGATTAAGTGTATCATGTCACATTGACATATAAAAGGGATAACATTAGACCCTATAACGATGAGAACTTAAAAATTTGTATGGGAAAAACATACAATGATAAGCTTGTATTAAAAAAGTGCTCGTCTGACCGATTTGGCTTACCTTTGTTTCTACACATACTATTTATCAATGTTTCCTTACATACTGCTTACTAAACAACATTCTTTGGGAAACTGCCTGTCTTTACATGGAGGCTAAGCTAAATGCCATCTATTATTATAATTAAAATGTTGCCAAGTATACTTGATACATATATCTGGCGAAGAACACTTCATATCTGTTTGCATCTGTCCAATACCTTTAAAGACTGGGCAGAATATGTCTAGCCAGCTTTTACTATAGTACTTGTAGTCTAACAAGATGGTGGTCACTATCAGAAGATTCTCATGTATAAATATTATTTGCTGTACATGTACTGTTCAGTAAAAAGAGGGTTTCCCAGACTTTAGTAAGTTGTGACACTTGTAACACATCAGCAACATATGAATGCTTGTATCTATGTAAATTTGAATAACAATTTTTGGAAGTGTCCTTTATTACCTGTTTTGAGTAGAAGTGGGCGATTATGAATGATGGTATAATTGAAAAAAAGCTCCTTTAGTCGTAAAAGAAGTTCTTGATAAGGACATGTAACACCAAAGAGCTTCATTCAATACAAATAGTTTACATTTATGCTGTAAGTTACCTTGGTAACTTTGAAAGTATAATTGTAAATATATTTTAATGTCTTTTTTAAATGTGATCGATCTCTCAGTGGTCACCATTATTTTGTAATTATTCTGCACTTGTTGGGTGAGTGCAGTTAAGTTAAGTGCAGCCAGTTTATAATCTTGTCAATAAAATACTATTTGTTTAAAAAAACAGAATTTCTTTTTATAACATATTACTATGTTTTTTGATGTCTGTGTGGATATTACCAAAAGGTTTGTTTTTAATTAAATAAGATTTACTATTATTATTATTTTCACTTTGCATCATTTATTCATTAACATATAAAAACTAACAACGTATTTACCTGATTATGGAGATTGTTATATAACTTTGATTTTTATTATAATGCCGTTTGTATACCATAGTTAAAAATTCAAAACTCAGTTTCGTTAATTGTGCATGTACATTAGTAGATAAACAGAAGTAGTACATACACAGAATTTTTTTGTAGATTTTCTCTACCTGGGGCTGTCGAACTGGTGAATACCTTAAAGAAAGTATAGAAGATCTTGGCTAAATAAACTGTTCTGTTCTTGTGGTGAGTAGGGTTTTGAGATCTCCTTGGGGCAAAGGGGTTTAAGCACTGCAACGCAACCTAGTAAGGTGGGCAAGCGCAGTAACAGTATGGATAATTGTCTTCCAATTAATGTTTTCACTCCTTCATATTAGGGAAATTGGGATACAACGGATGAGATTAATCAAATCTCATTTGGCTATTTAATTTACATTAAAACACTTCTTTACGCGTGGTATTGTATTTTATAGATCCTGGGAGAGGTTTATTATATACATTTTTATCCAGGGCCAAAGAAGCGTGAATACCAGATGGACAAACTTTTTTAGTTTTATTTCTATATTTCATAACATTAAATCGAAATAACTCTGGTTCCGCGCTCCCAAATGGAGCACATTTTTTAGTGCCAATCTAAATTAGCTCACATTGTTGTCAAAGGCCCCACGCTAGTTATTTCGCCTTAGACCCTGGCAATAGGTACAAAATTGTTCGTCTGTGATAGCTAAAGCCAGAGCTGGTTTTATCAAACTATTTCGTTCTCGTTGCACTCACTATTTCCATTTTGCATGCACTAAAGCGCTAGTAATAAAAACCATGTGGAACTTCATTTACCAGTACAGAAGAAACATTCAAGCTTATTTCTAAACTATCGTATATTATACTCTCCACAAACATATACCTCAGGGCCTCGGTTATAAGACTTTACAAAAAATTTGCTTACAATTTTTTAAGGTATTACTAACATTTTTAGAGATTATTTTTATTTACGTATATATGATTGTTTAAAGTAATTTACCATGTATGTCTTATTTTATAGAGGCAAAAAAATCTCCCTTTTGTTATATTATTATCTTGGTTTTTATAAACAGTAAAAATTATTTTCATATGCGTAATGCACTCACGTGTTTGTGTGAACAAAAACGTAAACTGTATTTACTTAACTAAAAAAAAACAATTTCGGTAACTAACATTGTTTTACTGTTAATGTATAATATTTTTCACGTTTCTAAGACTAATTATAAATATTACTTGATATAATAATGTTTGTTAATTTTATTTATGTTAAAATGTTAACAATAAATAAGATATTTTTTTCTTAATTATAATTGTTTTTAATGTCCATTAAGTACCTGTGTATAATAATTATCTATTTACAGAATAAACAAACAAAAAAAGAATTAAACTATAAATAAAGAAAACGTAAAAATAAACTTTATTTGTATTTTAAACATAACTCCGTATTGTTTAATAAGCATTAAAAGTTTTTTTTTTTTAATAAATATAATAATTATTATTATAATAATAAATGTGTTGGTGGTCGGATAATGTTTTTAGACAGCGCGCGCGCCGCTCATCACTTGCGGTGTCCGGTGCGCACACGTCCGCTATACAATCATTTTGGAATGTTGCTTGCAGTCTTCGTTTCTGCGGCAAACAAACATTTCCCTCCATTAAAATGTTAGTCCGGCTCGCAATATTACTTAAATATGATCATAAATTATATCTTTTCGATGTTGTTCGGAAAGCATCGATATTTAGCTGTTTGGTGCTATAAAAAAAACAAGCTATATGAGCATAACATACAAGCCTCAAACTAAGCGATCTTGTTTTATTTGTCTTTTGTATAAGCTTATTTTGAATATAGAAGGTTTATTAGACAGCCAATAATGACACAAGATCCTGCGGCCATGCCCTCCCCACCAAAAATGTTTCGCTATAGATCGTACAGTCTAATAAGGCTTTAAGATCTGTGTTTGTTTAACGGCCGTTATACAAAAGCAGCCAGTATAACTATAAATTTATACTTAGGTTTTTATTCGTCAGTCACTTGCTGACGGTACAGTAGTGACATATGAACTCGCTATTCACCTTGTCAAAGCTCAAGAGGAGACTCGGCTAAAAGGACACTGGTAGACATGCGGGATAAGCAAGTAAAAAGACTAGAGTATTATATTTGTCTTATTATTTATTCATAACTGGAACCGATACAAGGATGAAATTAAAAGGATAAAAAAAAGTATTGCTTGAACGAACGCGAAATTCGGAATCTAGAAACCTATACCTAATTATTATTTCGAATATAAAAATAAAAACTTACTAAAACTCTCAACTTTATTTTATACCTGGATTACATACTACAATTATCTAACAAATCGAGTTTACTGGTTTTTTACCATTTAATATATATTAGACAGCACAAGGTTTTTGTTTACCACCAAAAATTTTCTACATTAACATCCTCAAATTTTGGTATTTGTTAAGAAATGTTTCATTATCTCTAAACTAAAAGGGATTTACTAAAATACATTAAGTATTTCGTTAAAAACTTATGATATATTCGGTTTTCTTTATTATTATTTTTTACTATATTTTTAAATGCTAAGTAATATCATAGTCGATACTCAAAATTATATATTAAAAAGAAAAAAAACCGATCCGTTGTCGGTAATGAAAAACTTCGAATTTTTATTCAGAACCTTTGTTTTGTTATAAAACCACCTATGGCCGCGGCATCGCTCGCGTGGACGACAGAAGAACGAATAATGCTTATAAAAATCGTAGTTTCATAAAACCTTAACGGTTTTTTATTGAATTTAGATATCGTGATATTTTCTTTTTTAATAAGGACCAAGTATCTAAGGAGTACTTTTTTAATAAGGACCAAGTATCTAAGGAGTAAATACAAAAATTATCAAAATCTATCCAGTAGCTTTTACGTGATGCGCGCACAACTAGTTTGACATTACGTAAAAAGAAAACGATTGATGTCACTGACGTACATTTCCGCTACAATCGAAATATTTTTTAACTCATCCCATTCATATAGTAATAATTTATATGTCGTAACGAACATATGAGTAGTTTTGCACTATTTCATCGATATACTTTTAACAAGTATGTGAGCCTTTACCACATTCAGTTTAGTTACTTTTGACTACCATATATATACATACAAAAATAATCATATTTAATTTGAAACCATTACTGAGAAAAGTACAAAGTAGAGTTGGTTTAATATAGCAAGAAATAACTAAACCAACAACATAACTCCTCGTCTTCGTTTTAAATAATATCTATATTATTTGATATTTCCTTATAATGCGAAAAGACGTAATAAATTATTCGTTACACAATAACGTATCGGTAAATGTAATTATTTGTACGATGTATCAAAACAATATTGGTAAAGAATTCTCAACTGTATTTACTTATGCAGAGACACTTCCGCCGGCGGACTGGGTAGATAGGGTTGCCACCTGAACTTATTAATAAACAATACTTTAAGTACGTCATTTCGAGCATTTATTACTCAAATAAAGTAAGATTAGGTGAAAATACTTTATTCCACATAGTTGTGATTTTGTATATGATTAATTTTACATGAACTGTCAGTACATTTAATTATTAATAAGTGTCTATGACAGAATAGTTAACTTAATTTTTCTATTTTATTTACATCCCGTAATTTTTTTTTCACTCATATTATTTACATTTCTTAATATAGTATATTGAGTAATGACACGTATTTCAATTGTACAATTTTCATTAAAATCGGTTGAGATTTATTGTTTTTCAAAATTCCAAAAGTATTATTGACAATTTTTATAGCCTATCAATTACGAAATGATGTATGCTTCTCATGTAAGAAATTTCATCAAAATCTGTTTAGAATTAGTACAAATTTATTATTTTGTAATTTTTCCATTTCTGTGTAATATTGGCAATTTCTATAGCCTATCAATTAAGGAATGACTTGCACTTCCCATGTACGAAATTTCATGAAAATCGTTCAAGCCGTTTTTGAGTTAAATCCGAACATCAAAACAGATAAATATTTATGAAATGGCATATTCGTGATCAGTGTCTTTAATATAGCATATCTATGAGGAAATTAAAAAAATAATAATTGTACAGATAGAGCTACAGACTTATAAATATAGATAAATGAAAATACAACAAAGACAATATCTACTTTCTTTCTTGCATGACATCATATGTCATAAAATATGTACTTTATTGTGATACAATGTACCGCTTTGGTTGATAACATACTTTTATTTAAATAAAAGGTGGCAACCCTAGAAATGGATGAAATACCATAGCGCGTCGTCGAGCCGATATGACTTCGTAAGCGTGAAAGTTAGGTTTAGTAACAGAGGATAAGAAACAAATTATTCATTATGCAAGATTAATTTTAAATCTACAGAAGATTTACAAGTTAATTTTGTCTATGGCTTTGTGCAGTTTTTAGTTATAGCAAGTTTAGAGCGTAGCGTACAAACAATATTCATACTATAGTAGTCATACTTTGTGCTATAAAATTAATATTTATAGCCAAAACGAGACAAAAAAAGTATTGATAAGTCTACAAAAAAGAAGACATTATTGTGGTGTCAAAAATTTTTTGTTCATATTTATTTATGGCACCACCTTTTATGTTTTGAAATCTATAAAAGCAACATTATTTATTACAGGGCTGTAAGGACTCTGAAAAAGCTAAAAAAGTGCGGGTATTACAGGTAATATCCAGTGTAAAAAAACGATGTCTACCCTTAGAGTAAACAATAAAAAAACACTTGTCTTTGGAAATTAATAAAGACAATTCGAAGTGTATTTAAAAGGTGTACATAACAGCTCATGCTCGTTGACCGATTTATAACCAACATTCAAACAAAAACAACAACAACTACTCAAAATTCGTTTTCTCAATATGAATCTAGGTGAGAACGGAACGTTTTGGATATTATAAAATTGAAAACATTTATATTTGTTACAGCAACTTTTTAATATTTCAATACAAAATATATTACTACATTATTATAACATTTATGTGTATTATTATAATAACTACAGACATATACATATGGAAAATTACATGCAGTTACTTTTCAAGTAAAATGTAATATTACAATGTGTTTAATGACGTAATCAATATATAGGAGTACCAGAGAGTTAACAATGGCTCACTTTTTATTTCTTTTTTTGATGCTCTGGATGTATCCTTATCACATTATTCACATCTTTATGGTCTTCAAAAAGGGTACACAACAACTTTACTTCATGAATATTTTTGTACTGTGGTTTTGAATATTCGCGAAAAATACTAGAGCTTGATATAATAGAGATAGGAAATAGCGATAAATTTCTTGTCCAAAATGTTCCGTGTATGATGTTATGTATGTACATTTGTGGCTGTACGCATGGTAGGGAGCTGTATCAGGGTGGTCGGACGTCGCGCCCCTAGCGTTTACCGTTGTTGTACGAGAGGCTCCGGAGTGGCGCCTTGAAGTTGGCAGCCGCCTGCTGCTGTATCTGGTAAGCGAGTGGGTGGATCTTGAACCCGTATAATCTGAAAAGTGAAATACAATCATGGCACATCCATATTGCCTAGGTAGGTACAAGTAGGAAGGAGGGCAGCTGTCCACCCCTCCCTGCCCCCAGTAAGGTGTTGGTAAATGATAAGCTGGAGTATTCCAGAATAGAACATCAAATACTTTGTCAAACTAGTAAAAGAAAAATGAACAAAATAAAAATTCAATTTAGGCACTTATGAATGTAAAACACTACTACTGGTTCGGAAACAGCCCAGTCATGAGAAGAACCAGTAAGAAACTCAATCAGGCTTATCTTTTATTTCCAACTGTAAAGTGTTACTATAGTACAATAATAATATTTTGTCCGGCAAATCTGTAATGTGTTTCGGGATCTCATTATAGAAGCTGACACTATTACCTAAAAAAAATATTGGTCTTATTAAGTCTAAAATCATAGTCTATTTCTAGTATTAACATTAGATATATCTTAAAAAATAAAGGCCAGTATTTAACTGCAAATCACAAAATTTTCCTTTTTTATATAAAAAAAATCCCAATCCTAATCAAAAATACCGATTATACAGCGTAATAGATGTCAAAATATTATTATTTTAGCATCAATTTGAGTTTGTGACGCATTGCTATTAATTGAAAAGCGGAGTTTTTTCATGAACGCTTATAATTTAATAATAACCATCGCACAACAAACCTTGTAATTTATTTTTGTTACAACTAAGCTTATATTTTTTTAACGCATAAAAAAATTTATATGGATCTCGCTGGCCGCTCCCGCGGCACGTTCTTTTTTTTTTTGACTGACTATACAGTTAGCCTTAGTGGCCCTGAAGGCTCTGACGGTTTTTACAGCTTAACCGTAACTCGGGGGCGAGCGCTTAAGGCACTCGGCAACGAAACCGCGGTACGCTCGCTCGGCTATTTCTTTTATTCATCGCAAGTAAATGAATGGGTCAGAGCTCAATTCGGTCGCTCCAAGCTACTTATTAACTTTTGAATGATTAAACCTTAGGTAAAACTTCAGTATCTCTTTTTATTTAAATAATATAATGTGTGAGTATTATGTCTGTACAATCTGGTTAATTTCATGTGTAATCAGTATATTCGAAATGAAAATAATATTTTCGTACATGGGATAATTATTTTATCGCGCAATAAAGGAAAAAATATAATACAGTATTCATGCATATTTTCGGAATTTCTTTGTAGGTACTAGTACTGTTAAAGATTTGGTTTATTTGTATTACAATAATTATTTTGATACAAAAAATATTTAATTGATGTAAATAAATGAACAAGTGATAAGTTTTTTGATGTGCATTTAAAAATAAGTCAAAAGAAAATACCTAGGCACGAATTGCGAGGCGGGACGCTTAGGTCTGTACTCTGGGTGCACCATGAAGACCATATGCGGGAACCCGGTGCCGAAGTAAGCGCCGTCGGTGTGATGGTGGCGAGACGATTTTGGCGTGTACACATCCATGCACCTCGGGCAGTATAGCTTCACCATCGCTTCACCGGGCACGTCCGACAGACCTGCGCATAATAATTTATTTCAACTATGTGAGTGTAAATGGGTCTTATGGCTTACATGAACAACAACGAGGAGCGGGGCACGAGCATCCCTTATCCCCCGCACCTGCACGCGATTGTATTCTTTTATATTAAACAATTACCGTTGTACCATCTTTATCTATAATAATCGAATCCACCAGCCCTACATCTCCAAAATCTATCTAAGCTATCGAAGCATATCTAACAATGTTCAAGTGGGCAAGAAAACAATAAAACGCACATAAGGCTTGGATAATACATTGGATACAGAATAAAGAGAGTTTCACATTCATTGAAAACCATTCATTTTAAAATATATTTCTTGTTAAGCTCTACATCCACTGGGGAAATTGAGCCCAGATTACTACCACTATCTACTACTAGCACCATTAATATTAGGTATTTACCTATGTATTTGCCGTTTTGTATGAAAAAATTTAAACGAATTTTTGTCATGTATTTTTTATTTGTATTAATCAAAGTAATCACCCATGCAATCAATGCATCTTTGCCAGCACAGTGGCAGTTTATTGATGCCCTTCTTAAAGAAATCAGCTGGACGGGAGGCAACAAATTCTTCAAAGGCATTTTGTACTGCCTCTCGGGTATTGAATTTTTTTCCCGCCAAGGAGTTATCCAAATTCTGGAAAAAGTAGTAGTCTATAGGCGCAAGGTCAGTGAGTAGGGCGGATGATGGAGAACTTCCAACCCCAGTTCTTGCAACTTGGAGACCGTCTGCTGTGCAATATGAGGTCGCGCGTTGTCGTGCAGGAGCAGCGGAGACGAGCGATTGACCAATGCTGGTTGGAGATGTGCCAGCTTCTCCATCATTGTGTTAAGTTCTTCATCTCCATCACTTTTCTAGGGGTAAGTTTTCGTTTAGGGCATTGTTTAGGTGCTGAACCAGGATCCAACCAACTTGCTGAGCGCTTGCGGCTATCAAACAGAATCCATTTTTCATCGCAGGTAACAATGCGGTTCAAAATTCCTTCATTTGTGTGTCTGTTGAGCAGTGCAAGGCACATCTCGACGCGTACTTCGCGCTGGCGATCATTGAGTTCGTGGGGCACCCATTTGTCAAGCTTTTTTACCTTGCCAATTTGACGCAAATGGACCAATATTGTTTTGACGCTAACGTCGAAAGCTGCTGCTAATTCAGGCGTAGATTGTGTATCATCAGCTTCCACAATCACCTTTAATTCGTCATTGTAGACCGCGTTGCTGCCACGACGGTACTCATATTCCATAATTACTCGAATTTTTAACGTATCCATAATGACAAAAAAGATTGAAATGCGATGAAAATGTAACACGAATCAATAAACAAATTACTACTTTGCGAAAAAGAATCCCATGTTTGTAAAATAAAATTAATTTGAAATTAGAATTCTTAGCCAAACAAAAATTATTTTGATTTGAAATGGCCAGTACTGCAGAACGGCAATTTCATAGGTAAAGACCTATTATTACCATTACTACTGTAATTTACTATAGTCGACGCATTATGAACTGAGGCTTCGGTTCATAAATCATATTTATCTGTCCGCCTCGCTCGCACTTACAGGGCTTATGGAGAGGTGTAGTGATGTGCGAAAGAATTGTAGAGGTGCGTATCGATAACGGGATAGGTACGATCGATATGCTAAATTATGTTAAGTATTAATAGGAATAATTTTTCGCTATATGAAAATAAAAGTTTTTAATTTGTAAAATAAAATATTTGTTTCGACGTAATCATAGAAAAACTGCATAGATCGTAATGTGGCCCTGAAAAGGGCCGTTTTTATCTTTTCTAGGGATATTTCTTAGTTCTTCAAAAATCTTCATCCGTATCATCTTCCTGTAGGTTAATTATCAGAGGTGGTGCTTGATCTCTTAAAATAGTTTTCCTTAAGTCCTTATCCTGGAGCTCCTCGGCATGCCTCACACATTTGGCCCAGCCTTCTTGAATAACATTGTCAATAGCGTTGTGGCGAAGAATTTCAACATCAGCAATGTTAAATGTATGATTTTTTGCAGCAACTTCTCCTTTTCATTTCAGTGTGGTAGTCAGCGTCCTTAGACTTAACGGCTTTGAAAATATATTTTGCCTCCGGCACAAAGCCAGTCTTTCCAGAACCAGCATGACACACGATTAATCTCTGGCCCTTCCCTACTAGCTGATTCTTGAAACCACCTTCATCATTCGTTCCAAGCCACATGCGTTTTCTCGAGTGGTTTTGATTGACCCAAGTCTCATCAAGATAAATTCGTGGCCGTTGCTCGTTGGTTTTATTGGTTGGTTGATTGAATTACAGCCCGAGCTTGAGCGTTGATGTCAACATTTAATTTCTTCAAAGTCACGTTAGAATATAAATTCTCCCATATACGTATTGTGTAACGAAGCGTAAGTAATGTAATGAGTGTCATAACAAAAAATCTTATATTTATAGAAAAACAACAACCGTTACTCGTAACGACCAATCAGGGGTCACAGTGCTAATGAAGGTCACGATGACGCATCGACCCCGCGTGCGCAGGTAGCTAAGTATCGATAACGGCTTGCATTGCGTGCACATTCCTACTGTCAGTGACATTTATTGCCCGACGACTCAGTTTAAAATGCGTCGACTATAGCTTCTGCCCGCCACTTCGTCTACGTGGGCTTCAGTACGTGGGAATAAAGTATTCATGTGTTAATCCATGTTATAAACCATATGTGTGCAAAATTTCATCAAAATCCGTTCAGCCGGTTTTGCGTGATTGACTAACAATCATACAAACATTCACATTTATAATATTATAGTAGTAGTATCTCTCCAACAAATATCGAAAATCTGCCGACGGTTTTTTAATATAGACTATAAATACAAAGATAAAAAAAATATACATATCATCCCCTATTGTATCTATATCTTGAGAGATAATTTTTGAAAAATGCGGAACAATTTATATTTTACCGAAAGCATAAATATGCATTTTCATATCCCTTCTTTGAAAAATGATGGGTTTTCCATACAAATTTTCTACTCTATAACCGAAATTCATCAAAATTGGTTCAGCGGTTTAGGTGTGAAAATGTAACAGTTAGATAGACATATAGGATTCAGCAGATTAGATGTGAAAATGTGACAAACAGTCGAAAAAGACGAGAGTTTTATTCGCATTTAACTTCGACAATATGAGTTGAACGTTTTGGTAGTCGAATTAATATGATTCGATGCCACTGGTAGAAGTTCAGCTATATCACGCCTGTATTCCCCGAAGTGTTAGGCAGAGGTGTACTAATGTACACCCCCAGTTCGCCGAGTATGTTTTTAGGTCCCATGTAATAGGGGGCGAGCCTATTGCCATTAAACAGACACAAAGCTAAACTCTGAGTTGCTACCGAGAATTTCATGGGAAAAACCCAATAACACTTTGCTCGACTTGGGAATCGAACCCAGGACCTGGAGCATAGCAGTTGAGCTTGATATAAAATGTCTTAAACACAGCCAGTGAATAGAACAGTGTGAAGAGAGATATCAAGTTTGTATACATTTTACGACAATAGCATTTGCGGTTTTTGCTGAATAAATAAATGAAATACAAAACTATGTGCAAATGCTGAATAAACTTCCTCAAAACAAAGGCTAATAAGATTTAAAAAAAAAAATTATAGGTGCAAGATTACCCTCCACACACACAAAATTCGCACTTTTTCTCTATAATATTAGTATCTTAGACCATATTGTATTATTACAAACTACTCACCAAGTGGAAGCATGGGTTGGCATTCACAGTAGACACGTGGGCAGTGACCAAAATCACCTGCTTGAAATTTTTCTAACATTTGCCCAATTCCTCTGTAAATGAAACAAAGGGTATGTTTAAACATAGTCTAATATGCAATTCTTGGATATTTGTTAGTGTGAATATTGAAACCGTACTAATGAGCCTAAAGATCATTCTGGCTCTAACTATCGGACGATGAGTAGTCCGTTAGTCATAGTTCGTAATTTGCAATATGTACGTGGATCGGTAGTCCGTTGTATGTAGGTAGAGAGTATTAACTTATACCATTTCCATTTCTTTATTTTCTCGATGACAGCTCCTGTGAAAACTTGAACGAGCGTCTTTTTTACATTATGTATGCATTATTTTATAAAAATATGACGTTTACACACGTACAAGGTTATACCAGAGTCTGAGAAACTGATAGGGGTGGAGCTATATCGATAAACGTAACACGATAACAGACCCGATATTTTTTACAAAATGTAATATTAATTCTTGATTGATAATGCCAACTTCTTCAAAATTTTCGAAGCTGTTGTAAAATAAGTAGGTATAGGTAGGTACTCGACAATGAAACGAAATACATAATTATAACGACAGGTAATCTTTATTTATTTATTTTAATTAAAACCTGATGAGTCGTCTCTGTCACTCGATGGTTATTACTTATTTGGTCACAACACTACAACTATCAAATTAGAACTGTCATCGAGAAAATAAAGAAATGGAAATGTTATAACAAACAAAAAGGTTTGTTCAGCTGTACTTCGATCGCGGTGTAGACACATCTCGGCAATGCTCATTGCTCATAGACGACTCTATGGTGCAATCGATTGGTAAATGAGCAGATTTTTAATATCTCCTTTCATTTAATAAAACAATAAAGTTTCTTTGTTTGTTTAAACACGCTAATATTTGGAACTACCAGTCAAATTTGAAAAATACTTTTTGTACATATATGATAGCCAGACTCTCGACTATATATACCTAGGTTATCTAACATTAGGCTACAACGCTCAGCTAGCCTTCAATATTTATTTTTATATTTTGTTAAGTCTGCAGTGGAAGCCCTCTCGAACTGTTTTATGCAATGATACGTGAATATAATGTTCTACAAAATATTGGCTCTTAAAATATCTAAATCATAAGCCACAATAAGGTATTTTGCGATTTTTTTGTTGAAGTTTAAAAATTTATTTATGAGCATTATTTTTAGGCATGGCATATTAATCCTTAGAAACATGTTATGAAGTTAAACTTTGCCCTTTATATCATGTTATTTGGAAACATAGTTTACGAGATTATGAAAAATTAAAATAATTTGTACTTGCGGGTAAGTGACAGCAATTATGATAGGCTACACGGTTGCATTAAACCGTAACCGTTACCATAACCGGAAACCGTAAAGCACACCTAGTTTTCTTTATAAAGAAAAACATAGTTTGTGAGACGTCAAACACAAGTTAATAATTTATCAAATTAATACTCTTTATATTCATGTTGTCTACGTGTGTATTGTGTGGTGTCACCGTTACCGAATCAGGCTCAGGGGGCTTTCAAGGTTTGATGGGCATGTTTTGGAGGACACGATAATTTAAGTAAACATCATCGTTTTTTGACGTGACAATGTCTTATAATTCGATGGAGCCGGCTGCACGCACGAAAAAGCATGACTCATGCGGCGTTACCTCGCTCTGAGGCGTTCCATTTAAGGCTTGAAGTGCAAGCGAGAGCGCGGAACGAGCGACAAAGAGGCACAATCGGCCTCCGCGTTTTGCAGCGTTCGACATCTGTCTTTTATTGCATTAAAATGATACCATTCCATCAGTATTTTCTTATGACGTTGTAACGTTCAACTATCGTCATTAAACCGACTTTACAGACAACCGATTTTCTTTTCTGTTATATGAATTATTTAAACAAAGAAATATGTACGAATAATGTAAACTTTGTTATATTAATGTATAAACACCCTGTTTTACTACACATAATAAACAAATACTCATCAATTCAGAAAGTGCTTAAGAACTGTCATGATGATTATTCTAAATTTAAATCAAAACCCTCCACCATAAACAATAATTAATATAATGTTTATTTACAAGTATATTATTCAAAATATAGACAGACAAGTTTAGTGCATGTAATATTCATTAATCACTGCAATATTAGACCATCTATCTATAATCTAGGCCAAACAATTGTCTGAGTAAAGTTACAAAATAGATTTAAACTCCTGGGGAAAAAGTGCTAAGTTAAAAATCCTCATGGGCTGGTGCATGTTGCTAATAATATTCAACTCAAAAAGTTCAGAGCAATATAAGAAAAAAAGGCAGTAATAGTTTTGCAGCAAAATATTTTTTTTTTTTTTTCAATAGTTTTAATTTAATATAATACAATAATAATAATAATAACCATATAATTTTGTGGATGCACAGATAAAGAGTCACTACCAGACATCACTATCAATCACATTATGATCCTCCCTATAATAACCTTTTCACAGTAAAACCTACTTAACATGGTCCTTGAACGCATCATCTAGTAAATCAGTAACATGCTTGGGGAACTTTTAAGAAACACTTCTTATCAATAAAGAAAGTATAACTTCAACATACAAATGTTCGTAAAAAATACACACATTCAATAATTAATAATCATGCAATAATATAGCCACTCAAATAAAAAACTCATTAAATGCATAAAATATAAAACATATCTTACTTTTAATTATGAAATGAGTCTTACACATGTAGGAGTTTATTTTCTGTTACTGGCCGCTTGGACGCCTAATTAGAAACATTTTAAAAAAGCATCCATAGCTCCTTATTTTTTTTAAATTGAAGAATAACATTTCTTTCTTGGCTTTTTCTATTATTTTGGCGGCAATTCAAAATTCAATCTGAATTTTATTTTGTTCAAAATGGGCAAAAATAAAAGTCGTGACGCGTTAACTAGGCAAATAATTTGTTAATTTACATATAGATCATAAGCTGAGCATTTAAATCGTTCTGTTAAGAAAGTTTTTAATGCAATTGATCATTATAAAACACATAGAACAGTTGAAAATGTTCTTAGAAAGCTATTATTACTCGATAAAAAATATGTTATTGGATCGTCGGAGAATGGAAAAAAGAGTTATTTTCAGATGAAACAAAAATAAATATGGTAAACAATGCTTTTAATTATAAATACACAAGGAGTATAGTCAAGCATGGTGGCAGTAACATTAAAGTTTGGGAGTGTTTATCGGGATGCGGAGTTGGACCTGTTCAGAAGATTGAAGGTACAATGGATCAATGGCAATACAAAAATATTCCCTACTCGGACAATCTTTGGCATGTAACCTGGATCTTTCAGCATGACAATGACCCTAAACACACGGCCAATATCATCAAATGTTTCCTAAGTGAACAGCGTATATCCGTTTTAGACTGGCCAGCTAATTGACCGGAATTAAAACCAGATACAAAATCTGTGGTATATTGTTAAAAAGAAAGTCTCAAACAAACGTAACACCAGTTAAAATGAACTATATGAAGCATGGAATTCAATACCCCTAGAAAAATGTATGAATTTGATTGAATCAATGCCACATCCTTGTAGTACTGTTATTGAAAATAAGGGATATGCCACTAAATATTAATTATAACTACTGGTAGGCTGCGGATAGTAGCTATTTCGTAAATAACAATACTAATTACTAATACTTAAAAATATATTGTTTTTTTATACTTTTTTGTTGTTTCTAATTAGTTGACCATTATTGTTCATACCTTAAAACTGATTTAAATGTTTGTCCATAATGTAATATTGAAACTGCACATGTGTAATGGGATTTATATTGTTTTTCTAATAAATGATAAGTCTTTAAACATATAGTTGTCCTATTAATGTTTAATTTCAAAGTAAAAAGGAGTGTGGTGAAGTATCTTACATAATGTAATGGACCATTGGTAGTGTTTCTAATTATAGGACCACCACTGTATATAAAAATATCAAGAATGTATTAGGATGGCAAAGTTAAGATGTTAAATTCCTCAAACTTGTTCTTTAGTGAACCACACTATCAAACTGTCTAACTGACCTCATCCGAGTTATATGTGTATTCAAGTTAATTGACTCACCGATTGGTTAATATGTAACGAGCATGTATAAGTCCATACAATATTTCTGACGCTTGCTCAACCAGGTCAGATTGATTCGGATTATCATCAAGATCATCATCTGTTAACAAAAAACATTACCTATCTATATTAATAAATCTATGGGCTCATAATATTTTTCCCAATTTCAACAATATCTATAAATACAATGCAATACAAATACAATTGCATGTCCAATTACAGTGTAAACTCTTTATAACGATAAACTCCCTATAACGTTGAAGTGAGCCCAACTTGGTTGGTTTGCATTAAAACCCACATATTGAAACACTCTTTATAGCGATACGCCATTCTCTATTAAGAAGAAATGTGTTCATATTTTTAGAGAGTTAATACATATTTATTATCCATATTGTATTATTGTTTATGTTATGTTATCAGGTAACAAAAGACTTTGAAGCTCCGAAACATCTGAGGTTGGTCTAGCTTTTGTTATCCTTAATTGCCTTGAACACGTTCAGTATGACGCATTGTTTTCTCGGAAGTGATGGTCTTCGACCAAGCATACTGGGTACCTATCGTATTATCAGTCGTAAGCCTACTTTGAAACTGTTAACATGGCCAGTAAACTGAAAGCGATTAGTGTTGACGAAAAAGTTTGATAGAAGAAGATATGAATAGAATACATAAAATAATACAAAACAAGTGCTGGCATAGCAAAAAACGTTCTGACGTTTGCAAATACTAATGACATATACTGACGTTTCTGACATTTACTATATGTGTAAACAATAATTTATAAGCATTTATTATCTAAGACATACATATTAAAAATTCTTGTTAATTTGATTGTTTTTTTGTTCACTCCATATAACGATAACTCTTTATAACGACAAAAAATGCTCAGTCCCTTGAGTTTCATTATAAAGAGTTTACACTGTATATCAAAATCGGCTTGACCAATGTTTTGAGCATCCCTCATTTATATGGTCATTAATTCCTGTACCATAAGTCATGTTATCACTTTATAAAACTTGGTAGTCTTCAAGCCAACCAACCAACCAATGATTTTGAGTTCCTTGGTGTAACTTCGATATCAAAGGTCCAATACCAATGAAATTAAATTTAGACCAACCTTGAGGTACCCCCTTTCCAACGATTTATAAACAAAGAAGATATGGCTCAACATCCATAAAAATACATTTGAATTGAGAACCTCCTCCTAATTTTAAGTTCTTAGTTGGTTAACACAATTTTCACTTTCCACATCCTGCGACTGTGATCAAATAAAGCCAAGACCTTGTAACCAATATTCAGCAACATTTGAATTAAATTGTTAGTTACCTGACACATGATGGTTAAAGACTCACCTGGCTCCAAGTCGAGAATCATGTCTAAAGCTTGTCTGTAATGTGGCACCTGCTCATTGAGACCCGTCAAGTTGAACTTATCGTTTATATAGTCCTCGTCCACCTGTCGAACACAGTTATAAAAGTCAGCATTTCATGCGATTCATTACTATTTGAATTAAGAAATACCAAGAAACTTACCTCGCAAAAAAACTCATTTCCGCGCAGACCGCAGAACCACGAAATCCATGATACCTCCTCCGAACTGCTCATTTTCCTACAATCAACGAACTGAGTTAAACCAAAAGGCACTGTTCCGATATTAAAATCCTACAAAAAACGCGATGCTAGCAACCGCACACTGTTACGACAAAATTCTAAGCATTCCTGTGTTTTCATATAGTTTTTGTTACTTTATATAATTATTTTTATAACGATTTAAACACTGAAAATTAATTTTTACTGTTGATATTGTTAATTTTACATGAATAAACATCAGAAATTCTGATAAAATGATGACAAACCTCACCTTTTCGTGCCTTGATTAGCCACGCTTGACGGGAGGGTACCTACTTACGAAGAGTGAGAGAGAAATTTCAATTTTCTACGTGTGTGGGTGTCGCACAATACACTATTTTGTCTTTGGTTGTAGACTTTTATGTCAAAGATAAATTACTATACCATAGACAAATAACCAAAGGGCTTAAGTTTGGTATACACGGTAGGCTTGTATAATAGATATGTAATGTTTTTCTTAAATAGGTAGTATTAAAATAAGCGCGCGAACTAATATATTATTATGATATACGAATACAGAATAATAGGCATGCGATTAATGATCCGCACGGCCAGTCACCGCTAAGTACCTCACTGTCCGTTGCGCGTCTGAGTGTGCGCACGTCTTGCGAGTAAGCGAGATGGCCACATGATTTGAAACTTCAAATAGAAACAAGCGATGGCTGCAGGCTTATCGTATTCACAGCTAAGTATGTATAATAAAGACATAGGTACATAAACACGTCGGGCTTCGTATGAAAACTAAATGGGTTGGTTAATCAAGCAATGAGAAGAGAATCATTATATTAGGCACCGGTTTAATGAATATCACTGAATTAGCTGATAGGGATATTAGATAAATTCATGGATTAATTTGTAGTTTTTGTATTAGATACATATTCGTATTTCGTACTATATAGCGGTTCCTTTAAGTCCTTGTCACTAGCTGCGATTGCATGCATGTTATCGAACCTGTATATTTTTGAGAACTTCAAACGTTAATATATATTATTTTGTGTTTAGAATTAACTAACAAGTCCATCGATTAAATTTTTTAATGGAAATATTTAACAAAAAATACTCGAAAATCTATAATTGTGTACATGACATTGAGTTTTTTTTAATATAATATACAATATACACAAGATTTCGACGTCAACGACAGTCCGTAATTTATTAGTACGAAGGAAAATTTAATCACTGTTTTATTTAGGTAATATAAAAAGCATACGGATAATAATAATAAATATTAATGAGAATCTTTTATTTCATACTCACATTCTATATGTAGAGAATAGATACGCTTAATATCAGTATTAGGTAGGTAGCGAAAAGCGAATATTGAATCGGTGACTATTATTTGACAAATACCCGGTAAAACACCTTTTATATTAATAAACTAAGTAAACTAATATGAGATAAAAAATATATTACATATTAGGAATATTTCATTATGAACCTAATATAAAATCTCTATAGATTTTTATGTAATAAGTTTTTCTTCTTCTTCTTCGTAACTTGGCAATCGGTTCTCTTTAATGAAGACCATTACTGCCATTGTCGAGTGAATTATTTTGTCATGTGTTATGACGATTCAGTATCCTAACAAGATGGTCGCTCCCTTGTTAGAACTTTCTAGGAAGTTTTTGTGGGATCTCGGAATGAATGCTTTCAGCTTATATTTATAAATCCACTTCACTTATGCACAAACACTAAACTATATCACGAAAAACACCAACAAAAACCTAAGTAAATGAATTAAAAATAAAAACCACAACATGTCACTTGAAGATCCCGCCAAAAACTCCGTAAAAAGTGTACTGCAGAAATCTTAACAGAAACAAACGTCTTAAGTTCGGTATAAATGGTAACGACTTTGGTCGATGATGACGGATGAATTCCGATTTCGACCGTTGGTGTGAACGGACGTGTCCGCTCGCACTCTCGATCGCTATCTGAATATCGCGCTGCTTAAACTAGTTTACAACTTGTTCACTCTGATCCACGGACCCGGTCCTAGGCCTGCCGGTTCAGAGTACACAGATTAAAGCTAGTTTTTTAAGCTTTTTCATACCGCGTTTTATAGTGAAGACGGTGTTATTGTTGTGTAGCGAGTATTTAGGTACTCGTTGCGCGCATAGGACCATCTGACTCGCACATTTCGTGTAGCACTTCGGTTCACACGAAAAACCGTACTTCTCAGTACGACAACAAACGCGCTTTTCAGCGCGAATCTTGTTTCGAAAGGCACGCAAATCCACGGTTAGTTGTCGTTCGGCGAATACCTAGCGGTGTTAACGAAGACGAACGGGGCGTGACCCAAGCGCTCTCCGGTTACCTCCTTCTGAGGTAAACGATAACTCGGACGGGCCTGGGAATCTTAGCCTTTGCCTTTTTGCATAGTTAAGCCCCAGGTGTCTCCTACCCAACCCTTCCTATCCTTACCATCCATCCTCGCGGTTGTTTGGGCGGAGCCACGGTTTATACCGCCCTGCGTCCTCTGCCACGAGACTGTTAGGGATTCCCCTAGGGAAACGTTAGGTCCTTTTCCTGTGCGTCATTGCACCGCGACACACAGGTCTCATTACTCCGGGCTCGGATAACCCGTTAAACTCATTCGTCGTACCCCCCTGCCCTCCAGGCAGGGAAGTGTTTAAATTCACTCCCCCGTCCTCCAAACCGCCACCGCGATGGCTTATTTATTAGCTTACGCAGACTTAGAGTCTAAATTTAAACAGCTGGAAGCCGAACACCAGCGGTTTATGAATTTTGTAGCCCTGCACATGCCCGCGCTCAGCGACGAGTATGTTAGCCGGGCACAGATGGCGGACTCGCTACGTCTGCCATCGTCCAATCAGAGCCTCGATACCGCGCACGCCATCCCCTCCACCTCAGCCGCCATCTCACCCACCTCTCTCCTCGCCTCCCTCCAAGAGCAAAAATTCCCCATCCGAGAAGTACATCGGATGTACAATAAGGAAAAACGAGCACTTCAACTGCTCGTTTTAATACTCGATAAGACGCCTGAAGGCAAAAAAATATTTAATCTCGAGCAGGTATGCGAGCTCTCCGG
Organism: Saturnia japonica; assembly: GCA_033032175.1. Taxonomy (NCBI): domain Eukaryota; kingdom Metazoa; phylum Arthropoda; class Insecta; order Lepidoptera; family Saturniidae; genus Saturnia; species Saturnia japonica. Next base: position 21,851,732 of record CM065307.1, on the reverse strand, counting down.
CGTATCCGTAGAGCCGCCATACAAAAACCACAAGCCCTCCCAATGCCCCAACAGTCAGTTGTACGGGCACTCCGCTCGCAACTGCTACTTACGTCCGAGGTGCGTTAAGTGCCTAGAGGACCACCCAACCAGGGAGTGCACGCGTCAGCTTGACTCTACCACCTCCCCCGAGCTGCGTACTATGCAGGGAGGAGGGACATCCCGCGAACTATTGCGGATGCCCCAAGGCCCCGCGCACCACGCACCCTCGCCGCCCTTGGCAGGCTGCCCCTCAGAGAGCACCCCCCACCTCAGGGTTCCGGTCCCAACCTCTGTTCAATCCAGAAGTGTTCCCGTCCCTCCCGACCTCCCGCCGCACTCAGGCAACCGTAGGCCCCCCCGCACCCCAGGTGCAGCCCAAACCCGTGCGTTCGACTCAGAACGCATGGTCCCCCAAACCACAGCCCCTCATGGCTATGAATATCCCCGCGCCCCGCGCTCCTGCGCCCCTCGCCTCCACCCATGGCACAAAAGATGACCTCATGATCTCGCTCATTCGTGAGCACGAGATAAGCGAGGTCCTCGCATACAAGGAACATCTTGAGAAGTACGGTTTCGTTGAAACCTTATATGCTTTTCCCCGGCTCATAGAGATGCTACAGCGTCTCTACCGCGAAGCCAACAACCTCAGGCCTCTCAATGGCTAGACTCAAGCCGCGAGGTATAAACATTTCCTTTTTTAATGCGCGGAATTTATATTAAAGATCACCAAATAGACGTTCTCTTAGTACAGGAAAGCTCTTAAAGCGTGGTAAACACAATCCAAGTATTGCAAACTACAACATTGTTAGAAATGACCGTCACGGCCGAGGAGGCGGCACTCTCATTTACTACAAACGATCGTTGTATTGTATGCCGGTAGATCCTCCGATACTTACCAATATGGAAGTATCCGTGTGTATACTAGGAATGACCGATCATCCTTCCATAACGATCGTATCCGTGTACCTCTCACCGACGAAAGTATCTCTCAGGTCTGACCTAGAGAAGCTACTTTCACTCGGCACATCGGTCATTATCGCAGGTGACCTCAACAGTGGACACACGTCCTTCAACAATTGGAGAGACTCCAGCAATGGGGTTATTCTCGAAGGGTTGTCGGACGAGTTAAACTTTGACGTCATAGCGCCTCCCACTCCCACCCACTTTCAAGATCACTGTACACCGACATTGCTTGACATAGCCCTCCTGAAAAATATCGTGCTTCAGGTACGACTCATTCGGGTCGTACAGGAACTCAATTCCGAGCATCGCCCGGTTATCCTACAGCTAGGTCAACTAGATGACTCCAGCCCTCCTTCAGTCACAACGGTTGACTATGCCAAACTCAAATACTACCTAGCGGATAGGCAGTCCTCGCCCAGTCTCGTTAGGGTCCCGGACGTATTGGAATCAGTTGCGCACGTAGATCTCGCGATCGACTTCCTAGTCGACCATCACCATGTCGGCATCGGAGAGGCCTCGAGAGAGGTCGAAGCGGCGAACGATCGCCGCTTAGTACTCCCTGCCGATGTGCGAGCGTTGTTGACGGAGAAGAACGCTGCGACTCGTGCGCATGACTCTTATCCGACCGAAGCAAACTGCGCACGGTTACGCGCACTCCAGAGAGCGGTTAAAGCCCGTATAACCGAGTTCAGAAGTCACAGATGGGACACCTTAGTCGAAGGGCTAAGGCCGTCACACCTGACTTACTGGAAAGTAGCCCACGCTCTTAAAATAGATCCCCACCCTCGCATGCCCCCCCTCGAAAGGGGTCCCGGCACTACACCCGCGTTCGATACCATCGACAAGGCGGAGTGCCTTGCCGCTTGTTTGGAGAGCCAGTGCTCCCCGAACAGCGTCAACGTAAATACCGACCGAGTAAGAGATATCGAAGCCCACGTGGGGGAGTTAAATAAGCTCCCCGCATCAGAATCCCTGTCCCCAGTCACTTCTGAGGAGGTCTGTGCCATACTCAAAAGCCTTAGGCTTAATAAGTCACCCGGTCCCGACGGGATCAGGAACGAAGTACTCAAACTTCTTCCCGAGCACCTCATAGCTCGATTAGTCTGCATCTTCAATGTAGCCATAGCCAACAGCCATTTGCCAGCCGTCTGGAAAACGGCCATTGTCATATGTTAGCAAGTAACACATAAGCGCCCAGAGATTGTTATTATTATACATATAATTCATAATTAATAATTTAGTTAATCATCATATAAATTGATATTGTAAACTTATTAGTACATAATCTGGCTTACGATTAATTTGGTATAAAGCGGGTAGGACAATGATTAATTTTATATAAAGCGGGTAGGACAATGATTATTTTTATATAAAGCGGGTAGCACAATGATTAATTTTATATAAAGCGGGTAGGACTACGATTATTTTGATATAAAAGCGGGTAGGTCAAGCCTTGATGATTCATTCGTGAAAGTAACCTCTTAGACAACGATACTCTGTCTGAATAAACCACGAATATTAAAGTATTAGACTATTATTCCACAAGACCCACAAGTTTTAACACATGTATTCACAAGCCCGGCAAGAGCGCGTCGCTTCCCGACAGCTACCGCTCTGTCAGTCTTCTCAATACCCTAGGTAAAATCTATGAGCGGCTCCTTCTGAAACGTCTCAAGTCCGTAATATAGGAGAAAAACCTCTATCCGCCTGAGCAATTCGGTTTTCGTGCTAGACACTCTTGCACTCACCAAGTGCACCGCCTCCCGGAGCACATTACGTTTAACTTTTCCGAGTTATACAAACCCCGTCGTACACTTGCAGTCTTCTTCGACATAGCCAAGGCCTTGATAAGGTTTGGCACGAAGGATTAGTCTATAAGCTGTACTCTCGCGAAGTCCCCGATAGAATAGTTAAAATCATCCGCGATTACCTCAAAGACTCCACCTTTCGCTACAGAGTGGAAGGTGAACTATCCACACCCCACCCCATACGCTCAGGCATTTCCCAAGGCCCCATCCTGGCTCCTAGCCTCTTCAATCTGTACGTCAGTAACCTACCAAAACTTCCCGAGAAAGTTGAGGTAGGGCTATACGCTGACGATACAGTTATATACTCCTCTCAAAGGCAAACGAGAAACCTCAAATGTAGGATCCAAAGAGCCGTGACCACTCTCGGGAAGTGGTTTAACGACTGGCGAATAGCCATAAACCCCACGAAGAGCGCAGCGGTGCTCTTCGACCAAACCGCCACACAGATACCGCGAAAACTCAAGGACAATCCCCTTGAACTCTTCGGTAATCCGATCCCCTGGGAAAAGGCGACCAAATATCTAGGTGTAACCCTAGACAGTAGACTCTCCTTTATACGCCACGTCACTCTGGTTAGGAAAAGGGTCGCCTGGACCCTCGCCCGATTGCATCCTCTGTTATGTGCTGCAAGCAAAATGTCTACGAGACATAAGCTTACGCTCTATAAGATGTGTATCCGACCGATTATGACATATAGCTGCGTTGTGTTCTCACATATGTCAAGATATAATTGGAGCTATCCAAGCCAAGCCAAGTCAAGCTATCCAGAATAGGTTTCTTCACCGCCTTACCGGCGCCCCTCGGTATGTTCGTATGGAAGATCTCCATAGAGATATGGACCTTCCTTCGATATATGCTTATGCCAAACACCTTTCTCGCTCTTATTTCGACACCGCGTCGAACCACGCGAATCCGTTAATCAAATACAGCTTCATATGTTCCCGACCCCAATGCCTGCCGGAGTAAACGCCGGCCGCGTAATATCTTCACTGACCCGCTCGACCAAATCGAAACAGCAAACGCTTTCTATGCCAACGCCTCTCCAAACAGAGCGTGCCACCGCCCGCACCCGCGTAACCACCGTTCTCACCGCAGAGGACGGGCGGTCAACTTCGCTCCCGCACACCCGTCACGTCCATCCACTCTAGCGGCAACCCAAGCCTAAGTCCGTTGCTCGGTGTAAAGCCCTTGGGTCAGGCAGCCGCCCGCGTGACACAAGTGACACTATACGTGCAACACTTAGCTACCCACATACAATATTACACACGTATGTACACACACACGTGCACACCACACAGGTACATAGGTTCTGTAAGGGACCCTTTTTTTTCTTTTTTGCGCTAGTTAGACTAATGCGCTAGTTAGTGTAGAAAAACCATTCCGATCACTAAATACACATACGTATGGTCCCCTCCTTCCTCCCAGGAGGAGGGGACCGTGTATATGAGTATATATTAGTTAGCTCGAATTTGTAGGAGTAGGGAATTAGTTAGAACGCGACCTTTTCGCATTCGTGACGACCGCCCGAGCCGAAGTTCGGCCACTCTGGCACTCCCGTGCGAGTCGTCAAAAACTTTCGCGGCTGAGTGCCCTAAGCGCTTGCCCCCAAGTTCGGTGAAGCTGTAAAAGCCGCAGCGGCTCTGTTTTTGGATAGGGCCCCTAAGGCTAACTGTTGGGTACGCGTCACTTCCCCTCTGCGTGAGGAAAGGGGGGGGGGTGTGACGCTTCCCCGGTTTGGACGGGCGTTTTGTTGCGCCGGATGCCCGTCTCGTAGACGCCGTACGGATGCCAGTGGGACGCGATGTTAGTAGTGAGGGGGTCCGGGGGGTGCAATAATGCACGACCGCTTGAGTTGCCGGGTCTTCAATGAAAGTCGAAATCTTCAATTAATTGTTCGCAGGACAACCAAAGCTTTCTTTGTTGTTACTTGTACTCGTTGAATTGCACCGTGCCCCATACGGCGCCTCTTCGAGCTTAAGTAGTTCGAAGAGTGACCGTAAAGAGAGCCCCGTTTAAATTCGTATTTTAATTTTAGTTTTCACTTTGGTTGCCCTGTTAATCTCTCTATATTTCTTTCATTATATATCTTATGTATACATGTTATGTATCAAAATATTCCTTGTTGTATTACCTATCCATTACACATTCACATATTATATATGTCGACATCGAGTCTGATTCGGAACGCCAGCGCCACTGGGCGGCGCTCGATGGAGTTAGTGACGCAGGCGCCACCGAGTCGGCAGTATGGAGACGACTCACTTTCTTGTTAGCGGGCGGCGCGTGCGGACGTTACTAAAACTATCGCGCGTTCTGAGAGACGTACCCTGTTATTAATTATGCGTGCCTACCTACATACTGTATGGTAATATCTAATCCGTGATACGAGTTTGTTCTATCCAACTACCCACCGACGCTCAAGGTTATAAACGTTGAAAATGAGCATTACTAACGATGGAGAAGCTCATCCCCCGTTATATACATAAAGTATATATTCCATGCGCATGCGGACGTTACTAAAACTATCGCGCGTTCTGAGAGACGTACCCTGTTATTAATTATGCGTGCCTACCTACATACTGTATGGTAATATCTAATCCGTGATACGAGTTTGTTCTATCCAACTACCCACCGACGCTCAAGGTTATAAACGTTGAAAATGAGCATTACTAACGATGGAGAAGCTCATCCCCCGTTATATACATAAAGTATATATTCCATACATAAGCCAAAAACAATGCAATTTACGGGCGGCATCACCGTTTTCCGTTCGTAAAATTTCTATAACATTGAATATCCTTACTCTATTGACTTATTCTATGCATTTATTATCTATTCTGTATTAGTTCTATTTTCATATATGTGACACACAATACATAATCATTTATATACAACTAATATATAACATGCAACTTATAATGTAGCGTAGTCGCTAACATTTCTCTATAATTTTGTCTATATCAATCTATTTTATCATAACACATAAACACAATAATATCCCATAATATCCTAACACATGACACGAAAATAACTGTTCTGTCGCCAACATATATCGATCTATTTTATCATGACACATAGTACATAACACATACACACAATAATATAACATAATATCCTAACACAAGACACGAAAATAACAGTTCTGTCGCCAACACTAAGTGTAGTTAGTTCAAAAAAAAAAAAAAGTCGATGACGACTCGCTGTCGATGTCATAGTTTGTGTGTGGACGTGAAGAATATTAGCAGCGATTTAATAACGCTGGCGATGCGGTGATCGCATCGCTGCAAATCTGAAATGTCGCTAGTAGCACTGGCTATAGAGTGGGTGGCTACTGAACCACCAGTATATATATTGTAGTCTTTGGTAGCCACTAGCCACTAGCCAGTGACCAAAGACTACAATATATACCAGTGACATCGCTGCTGTGTGGAAGTAGCGGGGGAGCGCGCCGCCATTTTCAGCATGGTGGATCTACGAAAATATTCACTTAATTTTGTGAAAGTATTCATAAAAAGTATAGAGATTTACAAAATATGTTTCCGAGAGAGTTTTAAAATAAAATTAAAAAATGTTTCAAATCAGGAATGACTATAGAAAATATTTCTACATCCTCATTATACTATTACATCAGAATATCTTGATTTTTAAAGTATCCATCACTTCATATAGCATCTTCTATTTTTTTCGAACATTTCGAGTACAGGCAAGATTTTATCATCAGCACGCACAGGTCTGTTACTTCTGCACATGTCTAGTACTAAATGAATATCGATCACTATCGTGTGGACACAAAAGACAAATATGTCAGCGATTCGCCAAATATCAAAGTCGCTGCGTGTATGGCTATTATACCAATCGAGAAACGACAGTAGTACCGTAAGCCGCGGCTTATGGATGCGTCCGAATAGTTTGTTCACATCTTTATACCACATAGTAGCACTGTACTATTTCCATTCGTACTATTTGAAACATTGAAAGAAGTTAGATTAAGTTTAACAATATGGTCACAATAAGCAACCGAAAGTAATCACAATAAAATATAAAATGCAGTTCTAATAATCTTCCTAATATTATGTGTGTGTTATCCTGATTTCGGTTACAGCGACTTTTGACTTCCTGGATATGCACAAAATTAACTTACTCAAAACTTTTTTGTTCTGCCCTTTGATGCGCTTTGTAGTGACTACTGTACCCAATTTTGTTGATGAAAGTACGAGCGTTTTTCGAGCATGTTAAAACTCCACCAACATAACTGTAAGTATGACCACAGATGGTCTGTTCTTCGAATCGTCTCGTCTATTACCGAGGTTATCACAGCGCTACGTTTCAAATGCGTTTGCCTGTAACTGAACAAGGTGTCTGTCTCCATTTATTGCGCTGTGCTGTTTTTGTCTCCCACTGAGAACGCTCTATTTTGCATAGCTTCATGTGTCTTTTTAGAACGTCCTTATATCTTAGTTACCAGCCTCCGCACTTACGCTTACCGTACTAGAGTTAGACCGCTCTGAGGGGCCCAACCAGCGTAACCCAACACGATGGTTAATACGCCCTTCAGAGTGGTATATTGGAATGCCTAATCGCTTAATAAGAAGAAAAAGCTGTTGTCACATTTTGTAAGGGGACAGAACGTCGACATCATGCTTATCTCCGAAACCTTTTTGAAACAGCAAGAAGACTATAAGATTCCTGGATAACACGTGTATATCAAGTGCGAGATAAATACCAAAATCTATGCCATATACAGACCTCCGGAACACCAATCGACGACCATGGAGGATGACATAGAAAGTCTTCTGTACCAAAGTGATACGCCGACCGTCCTTGCGGGCGATTTCAATATTAAGAACACGGCATGGGGTGCTAGCGCTACAACCGCACTCGGCGGACGCATGCACGCCCACTCCATGCTTAAAGGATACGAGATCGTTGAACCGGATCAACCTACACACCATTCGGCAACGTCTCAGGATGTCCTGGACATAGTGTTCTTGAATGGAATAACCTACCAACCGACACAGACGGTCCTAACTGACCTACCGTCCGACCACAGGCCGGTCCTCCTTGAGTTTCCATGTACACCAGTCCGGATCGGCTTCCCGGCAGCGCGACAGAAAGTCGACTGGAACAAACTCAAGGAGGAACTGCAGGCAACAACCCTCTCGGGACCAGTGTCCACTCGGGAGGAGGTGGAACGACTGACGTAGGACCTTACCAGGACGATCCAGAGTGCAGTAGAGAACAATTCCCACACTGTTCCAGCGGGAGGTAGACGCTGGCCCCTCCCCCGCTGGATCAAGGCACTAATACGGGAAAAGAAAGCACTCAGACATCAATGGCAGAATACCCGTTGCCCGAGTTTGAAAACCCGCCTCAACTCGCTCATAACGCGCGTTAAGGTCGCACTAGACGACCATGCAGCCGAAAACTGGGATAACCACATTATGGACATAGGTGATGACATGCCCTCTGTACATCGCCTGTGCCGAGCGTTATCGCAAGTGCCAAAGAAGGCTTACCCGCTGAAGGGTGACGATAATAAACCAAGATTTCTCGCTTCGGATAGAGCCGAAATATTTACAGCCCACCTAGAGAGACAGTGCCTTCCAAATCCGGCTAGCGATCAGACTCACGTAGCCGACGTAGCCAGACACTTGGAAGCCTATCTCCAAGACGCCAGCAGCAGCGCCGAAGAAATCTTTTTTGTCAGCCCGCGGAAGGTGCGGCGTGCGATTGATAAACTGAAGCCACGGAAAGCTCCGGGCGCGGACCGTATAACGGGCTCCGTATTGCGCAGCCTTCCATTGAAAACTGTCGCCGCAATCACGCGGCTGTTTAACGGCATACTGCGCTCGGGGCACTTCCCAAGCTCTTGGAAGGAAGGGCATGTCATCATGATTCCCAAGCCAGGGAAAAATCTCGGACAGCCGGACAGCTATCGCCCAATCACTCTACTCAATCAATTCTCTCTCAAAACTCTAATCAATTTCAAATATCAAAATAAGTTTTTTACTAAGTAAACTCCGAAACGGTTGGACCGATTTAGACAGCACTTTCACTGATAGATAGTTGATGTTATAAAGAATAACTTAGCCAACTTAGACTACTTATATTTTAGAAAAATAATTAGGGTTTAGCGCAAATAAAAAAAACTGATCATGGTGAATCATTCAGGCGCTTGACTGGCTTACGCTGAGTAAACCATAAGAGATATATCAAATTACTGCAACACATCATTTTAGATATTAAAAAGACCTACAAAAAAGTCAGCGAGTGCATATGTCTACATTCTATGGATCACCCACAATAAGCATATAACCGGGAACGAGAGTAGTACGCCTCGCGTGTATGCGATCGACGGCGTTCTGTAATCCACGCGAACAAAGTCGCGGGCACAGCTAGTGATTAATAATTATCGATGTTTCAAAAGTCGTCTATTGTCACAAACGACCTCGTCCTACGAAATGGCTGTATTGTATAGCCAATTTAATAGATCACATTTAACATAGCTGTCTGTCTTATGTTACCCGCACACACGCAATATTAATGGCAATCATTTCAATATTTACAATATTATTGTATACTAACTGTGCTCGTGGCTTCGCTCACGTGGAATACAGAATGCCATCCATCGGCCACACGCGCTAATCTTGCTCCCCGCCCGGCCGGCAATTTTTAAAACAAAAATGCTTATTGTGGGTGTTCTTTAGAAAATAGACATATACTCTCTGTGCCTTTTTTGTAGGTATATTTAATGTCTACAATTATGTAGTACATTAATTTGATATATCTCTTATGGTTTACTTAGCCTAAGCCATTTAAGCGCCCGAATTGCTTCACCGTGACCAGATTTTTTTACTGCGCGGCACCCTGATTTTTTTTCTTAAATAAAAGTAGCATGTCACTTCTAATAACATCAGCTACAAATCTGTTTGGAAAGAGAACTGTCGTGGAATTTGGGGGCGCATTTATTAATATTACCTTTTTTGTTTAGCGGGCAACACAATAGCGCATCTGTTTAAATTTGATCCTATAAACCTTATATAGGGTATATGCATGAAATTTTTTTATATTTTTAATCGACGCCGTAAAAAAATATGACGCAAAAAATAGTAGGTATATTACGCACCGAGGGAGAAAAGTAGGACATTCACGCCCGCGCGTATGGTTGTCACCCGAGACGAAGGCGAGGGTGACAATCGCGGGTGGGGATGTCATACTTTTCTCCCTAGGTGCGTTTACGATTGGATTGTTATAATGTACAACCATGGCTTCCCTTACTGGACACTAATTGATTCGTGATTTCAACAATGTATAATGTACTGGTCTTGGTCAAGAACCCGAGCCGTCTACGAAGTAACGCAGTAACTAACGATGAGTTAGGTTAGGTTGATGGCGGGGTAGGTTCGGGTGTGTCGGTGGACCTATGGAACTCGATATCTCGGCCGGCTTACACACTATCTTCTGCGCGTTTTTGGTTGTTAGTGTGTCTCGTTGTGCTCTAGTGGATTCCCTTTTGCGTTTTACGACTCGGCTTTTTCTTTGGACTCTGTTCCCGATTTTACCATTTTGACTTTCGGCACTTCGTTTATTTTGGATTCTGATTTGCCCTGTGTTCTGGTTTTGGTTGATTTGATTTCTTTTGCCGTGCTAGGGTGGAGGGTAACTCTCCCTAGCTAGTTGCATCAAAAAACTGGCGGAACTTCCGCCCAGGAATGAGCAGGAGTTGAAAAACCGTTGTACCTTGACGACGGTTTCGTCCGCGGTTGGGAAAAGCTTCCCCATGGCGTCCGGGAGTGATTCCGAGGTGTCTGGGAGGCTGGGGAAACGCCCGTTCGGGTCCCGGACAACGGCTTTGGAAACCGAGGTAGATGGGGCACAAGCCCCAAAGCGAGGAACTGCAAGACGAGGGGCGGTTCGGGGTCAGTGGCGTTCCAAAAGTGTGGAACGCTCAATCTGGGCCAGCAAGGGGGTAATATCCTCCTTTTTGAAGGAATCAAGCGGCGTTAGGGCTGCTGAAGATGATGAGGTGGTGTGCATTGGCGGCGAAAGTGACGCGGAAGAGGCACCTAGTGCGGATGTAATGGATGCGGGGGCTCTCAGAGCCCGAACCGAGGAAGGTGTAGACGCCATCCTGGAAGTTTGCCGGATTTCGGGCAACCTGAAGGGGACGTGTATTAAGTCCCTGAAGGAGGCGGCCAAATCCCTAAGAGAGGTGGTAGAAGTGCTCATTTCGCGCACTACCAATGAGGAGACGGCCCGATTGGCCCGAGATGCAAGGCTGCTCCGGCAGCAGGTGAAGGACCTCAAGGAGGAGGTCCTTGCGTGGAGAAGAGAGGCGAGTGCGAGGAGGATAATGCCTCCTCCCCCTCCGCCGCCACCTCCTAAGACGGTCCAGGTGGAGGCGCCTCCCTTGGGATGGGAGAAGGTCCTGGAGGGAGCGATGGGCAAGCTTGAGCTGTCCATCCGTACCACTGTCGGAGCGGTGATGGACGCGCGCTTCGACAGTCTGGAGGCGGATGGGCGGCTCTTGCCCAAGAAGGTTATTCGCCCTCCACTTGCGGGGGATAAAAGACCTGGGTTGGAGGGGAGGCAGAAGCCTGCTGCGGGAGCTGGGCCGGCCAGCCGTGCTGGCCCTAGTGCCAAGGTGGTGGGAGCAACAAAAAAGGCCCGGTCTGTGTCACGGGCCAGGTCTGAGGGAGCAGCTGAGCCCTCTGCACCCACCGCGCCTCTCGGTATGGAGTGGGCCGCTCCCCCGGGGGCTTCTGTCTCCCAGGCTGTTTCCCGGCCCCCATCTGAGGCAGGGGAGGTGGCGTGGACCACTGTGGTGCGTCGGGCGAAAAAACCCAGGGCGCCGGCAGCAGCAGTGGCTGCTCCTGCGCCTAAAGGGACCGCCAAGAAGATAGTTCAGCCGAAGGTGCCGCGCACTGCAGCGGTACTCATCACGCTGCAGCCTGAGGCTGTGGCCGGGGGTATCACGTACGCGGCTGCGGTACTGAAGGCGCGGGAGCAGGTGAAGCTGGCGGAGCTGGGAATCAGCGAACCGAAGCTCCGCACGTCGGCCACGGGGGCCAAGATTATAGAAATCAATGGCCCCAACGGTGAAATTAAGGCAGATGGCCTGGCGACACAGCTGCAGGCTGCACTAGCTGGTGTAGCTGTAGTTTCCAGGCCAATAAAACGGGCGGAGCTTCGGGTCGTTGGAATCGACGACTCGGTTGACGAAGGCGAGTTGAGGGCGGCCATAGTCGGTGCGACCGGATGTGAGCCGGCCGTGATTAGGGTCGGCTCCATCCGGCATAACTGGGGAGGGGGGGCGGCGTTTGTGTCGCTCCCAGTCGCGGAGGGGAAAAAGTTAGCCGATGCAGGGCGTCTCCTAGTCGGCTGGAGTGTGGCCCGAATCTGCCCATTGCCGGAGAAGCCCCTCCGGTGCTTCAGGTGCATGGGCTTGGGCCACACTCGCCCACTATGTGAGGCGATGGCCGACAGGAGCGCCCTATGTTACAGGTGCGGGGGGTCTGGCCACGCGGCGGCAGAATGTGCATCGTCCAAGATGCACTGTGATGTGTGTGCCGCCGCGGGTAAACCAGCGGACCACTACATGGGAGGGGCGAGCTGCAGGCCCCCTGCAACCAAGACGAGGCTTTTTGGGGCTGGTAGACCCAGGTCGGAGGCAGTTGGTACGACTCGTTAATGGATCGACGCCGTACCGACTGCCTTCAGGCGAATTTGAACCACTCCGCCACTTCACAAGACTTGTTTGTGCAATCAGTGGCGGAGTGGAACATCAGTGTGGCGGTGGCTGCGGAGCCGTACTGTGTCCCTGCTCAACCGTACTGGGCAGGCGACTTGGACGGCTCTGTAGCCATCTACAGTACGGGTACACCCCTCTCTGTTAGGGAGAGGGGTTCTGGGTTCGTGGCGGCCGCCTGGGGGGGATTCGGGGTTGTGGGGACGTATTTCTCCCCAAACCGGCCCCTGAGGGAGTTTGAAGAGTTTCTGGACTCCCTGGGGCCGGTGGTAAGGCGGCTGTCGCCGCTCCCCATTGTTCTGCTTGGCGACCTTAACGCCAAGTCGAGGACATGGGGAGCGGTGACCACGGACCCCCGAGGGGCAGTGGTGGAGGAGTGGGCAGTCCAGGCTGGGCTGTCCCTCCTCAACCGAGGGAATGTGCACACGTGCGTGCGACATAATGGAGGGTCCGTGGTGGACCTCTCCTTCGCCACGCCATCTGTCGCACGCCGTGTGCAGGATTGGAGGGTGCTGGAGGAGGTGGAGACCTTCTCTGATCACCGGTATATCCGGTTTGAGGTCTCCACCTCCTCAGAGGAGCTGGCGCACCATGCTCGGGGTGGGGCAAAGTTCCCCCGATGGGTTCTGGGCCGCCTCGACCGGCAGCTCGCCGAAGAGGCGGCCATCGTGCAGAGCTGGCGTGCGCCAGCTCCTAGTGAGGAGGATATCGACGCGTCCGCGGGCCGTTTCCGTAAGGCCCTTACGGCGGTCTGCGACGCGTCGATGCCGCGGAGCAAGAACCGCCCGCAAGGCAGGCGGGCGGTGTATTGGTGGACCCCAGAGATTGCCGATCTCCGGGTGGCCTGCTCCGCGGCGCGGCGGCAGCTACAACGCTGCCGCCGGCGGCAAACTCGAGTAGACGGAGAGGAGGCCCGGCTGCTTGGCCACTACAGGGAAACTAGGAAGTCCCTGCAGGTGGCCATCAGCCGGGCAAAGGATGAGCAGTGGGAGGAGCTCCTGAGGACCCTGGACAGGGACCCGTGGGGGCGCCCATACCGGGTAGCCCGGAAGAAGTTCCGGGGGCAGGCGCCCCCTTTAACGGAGTCCCTGGACTCAGAGGTCTTGGTGAGGGTCGTGGCCACATTGCTGCCCGACCCTCCGGAGCTCCTCCCACCCCCCATGTTAGATGGGAGTGTTGCGGAGGAGCTGTTACCACCCCCCCCCGTCACTGAGGAGGAAATGGGGTCGGTGGTGGAGCGCCTCCGCAACAAGCGGAGGGCGCCAGGCCCGGACGGGGTTCCGGGCCGGGTGTTAGGCGTGGCGCTGAACCACATGGGGGTAGAGCTTCGGGAGCTATTCAACCGATGTTTGTCGGTTGGACGGTTCCCGAAGCTCTGGAAGATGGGGCGACTCTGCCTTCTGGGGAAGGAGGGTCGCCCCCCGGACTGCCCGTCCTCGTACCGGCCCCTTGTGCTGCTGGACGACACGGGGAAGATGCTGGAGCGTATTCTGGCGTCTCGTGTCGTCCGGCACATGGCGGAAGTTGGGCCGGTACTTTCGGACCGGCAGTTCGGTTTCCGGAGAGGGCGTTCAACGCTGGACGCCCTCTCCACCCTGAAGGAGTGGTCCGCGGAGGCGACCGAGGGGGGAGGTAGGTTGTTGGCGGTGTCGATCGACATCGCCAACGCCTTCAACAGTCTGCCGCACGGTGTTATACGGGAGGCGCTCCGGTTTTTCGGAGTGCCCTCGTACCTGCGGCGGCTGTTGGGGGACTACCTCCAAGGCAGGGAGGTCGCCTTCGTGGACGGAAGGGGGGCTATGGTCCGGCGCCACACTGGGTGTGGGGTTCCACAGGGGTCGGTGTTGGGGCCGCTCCTGTGGAACATGGGCTACGACTGGGTGCTCCGCGTAGCTCTCCCTTCGGGGGTGCGAGTGCTATGCTACGCGGACGACACCCTAGTCGTAGCCCGGGGGAAAAGTTTTGAGGAGGTGGCGCGCCTGGCCACAGAGGGCACTGCCCTTGTGGTCGGGCGCATAAAGGCGTTGGGCCTCAGGGTGGCGGCGGATAAGACCGAGGCCATACTATTTCATGGGCCTCGGTGTGGGCCGCCTCCTGGGGCCCACATAAATGTGGAGGGAGTGAGGGTCCGGGTTGGGGCCCAGATGAAATATCTGGGCCTCCTCCTGGACGGACGTTGGCGGTTCGAGTCCCACTTTAAGGGACTCGAACCGCGGATAGTGGGAGCGGCGGCAGCTCTCGGTCGGCTACTTCCGAATTCGGGGGGGCCGGGCGCGAGCTGTCGCCGTTTGTTCGCGGGGGTCGTGCGGAGCATGGCCGTCTACGGGGCACCGATCTGGTCGGATGCTCTCAGCGCCACGAACAGACGCATACTGCGTGCTACGCAGCGTGTCGTGGCGCTGAGGGTAATTCGCGGGTACCGATCGGTGTCCGCGGGGGCGGCCTTGGTTCTTGCCGGCTCCCCGCCGTGGGAGCTGGAGGCGGAGGTGCTCGCCGCCGTGTACAAATTCACGGCGGCGAGGAGAGAGTTAGGGGAGCCTCCGGCTCCCACGGAGGTGGACAGGGTCCGACGTGAGGCCCGGGAGGTAATTTTTAGGAAGTGGGAGGAGGACCTGGCGGACGCGCGCTATGGGCGTTATACCATAGACGCCGTCCGCCCGGTCCTCCGAGAGTGGTGTATGAGGGAGCGTGGCTCCCTGAGCTTTAGGCTTGTGCAGGTACTATCCGGACATGGTTGCTTCGGATGGTACCTGCACAAGATTGCCAGGAGGGAACCGAACACTACGTGCCACGAGTGCGGGGCTGCAGAAGACACGGCGCAGCACACTCTCTCCGAGTGTGCTGCGTGGGTGGGGCAGCGCCGCACTCTGGCCGTAGCTGTTGGAGGGGACCTCTCGCTGCCGAGTGTGGTGAGAGCCATGCTCGGCAGCGAGAATGCATGGATGGAGATGGCCTCCTTCTGCGAGGAAGTCATCTCGCAGAAGGAGGCTGCGGAGAGGGCACGCGAGGGGGATCCCCTAAGCGGCCCTCTCCGACAAAGAAGAACGGGTGGCAGGAGGAGGCGGTTCATTCGCCAACTCCCGCCACCCTAGCCGAGCCAGAGGAGACGGGTCGGGGGGCCCGTCTTCTCATTGCACAGGCTCGGCGGACGGAGGAGACGGCTAGGGTGTACTGAGCCGTCTCCTATTTAGGCCGGGGCCCGGTTCAGCCGGGCCGGCCGCCGGGGCGGCGCGGCAGAATGCCAGCGCAGTGCCCGCGTCGCCCCAGTGTGGCGGCGGATGGTACACCGTGGAGTTTTAGTGAGTAGGAGTCTCACATAACCACTCGTTCCCCCGGGCGGGTGTGTACCCATGATGGGTTTCTCCACGTTAAAAAAAAAAAAAAAAAAAAAAAGGTTGATGGCGGTGGAGAAAACCACCTTAAAAATCACGGACGGACTGTGATGGAGTAAATAACCCTTCAAAAAATCACGGCCGGACGGTGGAAGATAACCACCTTAAAAAAAATACCGAGGAAGACAACCTCGTTAAAACATTACTAGAGGGACGTGGAGAGAACCACCATCATAAAAAATCAACGACGGACAGTGGAAGGAAACCACTTTAAAAAATAACCAGAAGGTTGAGGATGAGCACCTCTATAAAAAACCAACGCCGGACGGGGTGGGTTTATTCTCCTCCTTCCTCTGCGAGGCCTAACCAAGGAAAAATGGGTCGGGGGCCCGTCTTCACATTGCACTGGTTCGGCGGACGGGAAGACAGTTCCGTTGCACCAGACTGTCTCCATCAGCGGGTGGCCCTTCCAGGCCTTGCCGCCGGGGCAACGCGGTAGTATGCTACCTGCAGGTCCCGTGTCGCCCCATTATGGCAGCGGACAGTGCAACGTGGAGTTTTAGTGAGTAGGAGTCTCACATAACCACTCATCCCCCCGGGCGGGTGTGTACCCATGACGGATGTCTCCAGGTTAAAAAAAAGAAAAAAAACTTAGAACAAAGCGTATGAGCCGAGCGGCCGGTGAGTGCCAGAACAGGTCGGTCACCATTTATTCATTGATAGCTATTTAAATAATGGTTACAAGTCAAAACTCCAACATACTGACCTGTTTATTTTTCATTAAATTTTAAAAAAAACTACGCTTCTCCAGCGGAGTGAAAGAGTGGGGAGCAGCTCCCCTACCTCGCCCCCAAACCACCTACAACCCCCAATTAAGGCGACTTAGTTTAAGATTCTAACCAAATATTATTTCTCTAGTGGCACTATGTAAAGTTTTACCTTGTTTTGACATTTTTCTAAACAAATACAGAGTGAGCCAGAAAGATTTGCCAATTAAAAAAAAAAAAAAATACAATACACATACACATCTTTATTTAAATTAAAAACGACATCTGGGAAATTTATTTCTTAAAAATTACATCATTGAGGTGTGCACCATCCCGCTGCAAACATTCCTCGAATCTGAACCTCAAATTGGTAAAAACTCGCTGACACATTGCGCGAGGAATAGCTGCCATTTCTTCCCGGATATTTATCTTCAACTTAATCGTGGCTGGGTTATTGGAGTAGACTCTACTTTTCAGGTATCCCCACATGAAAAAGTCCGGTGGCGTTAGATCCGGACTTCTAGGCGGCCATGCAATGTCACCTCGGTGCGATATCAGTTTCCCAGCAAACATCTTGTTTACGGCCGCCAACGAAGCATTAGATGTATAGCATGTCGCACCATCCTGTTGAAACCACGTCGCACGATTATAGGCTTCAAATTGTTGCAGTTGCGGAAAGAAAAAATCCCTTAACATAGCTATGTATCGATCGGAATTTACAGTGACATTGAGATTGCCTTTGTTGATTTTCAAAGAAATAGGGTCCGATAATTCCGTGTGCTGATATGGCCGCCCAAACAGTTACTTTAGGCGAATGCAGAGGCTTTTGATGTTTTGAACGTGGGTTCACTGCAATCCAGTAACGGCAATTCTGTTTATTGACATGCCCGTTTAACTGAAAATGGGCTTCGTCGGAGAACAGAATATTGTTGAAACTTTGAAAGCGTTCCAACATTGTTTCAACAAAAGCTCGTCGTAAAATTGAGTCATTTGCATGTGCAAATTCAAATCTTCCAACAAAATGCGACGCAAAGATATTCTGGACACCACAAGTTCAGCTTATCGCTTGCGAGTCGATAGACCAGGATAACGTTGAACTGAAGCTCTAACTTGTTCAATTGGGTTTTCCGTTCTTATTGACCTTGGGCGTCCCGCAGGTTTCTGTTTGAGATTCGAACCAGTAGCTTCAAACTTTCTGACCCACGATCGAATCACACTTTTCTTCGGACACTGATTTACGTCATGTAATCCAAACTCACGCCGAAATAAACGTCAAACAATAGCGCACGAATCACAATTTTTATAATTATTTTTAATGCAGAATGCAAGCTGCGCTTCGGTGAAGCGACCCATCGCGATTTCCTAGAACCGAGCTTCTCATCCCCACCACCTGCGCAGCCCTCGCTCATAAGGTTCAAACGCAAGAGTGTTTTTAAAATCGTACGCCTTTCTGGCCCACCTGTATATCTAAAAACAACACGCTAGCTCACTCGATAACAATGCAGTTCGTTATGTTAACAGAGTTATTGACGTTTGCTAGGAAACGGGCGAGTTGCCATTTAAAAACCATTACGTTAGTTCCATTCTTGTCCACGATAGTTCTCTATCCGAACAAACTTCTTTATCTACCAAAGTCCCGTCAAAATCGGTCCAATCGTTTCGGAGATTACCCAGAACAAACAGACAGACAAAAATTAAAAAATTCGGTTTATTATATTATATGTATTGTATATACATACTTTCATATGCACGCTGTCATTTTGACGTTACAAACAGAAATTTAAATTTTCTTAATTGTATAGATTTGCAGGCAGTATTGTTAATATTGACAGCATTATTGCAGATGTCTAGAAATTGTGATTTTGTTTCAACATTATCGGGGGGAGGATGGGGTATTAGAAAATCTGGTACGGTTTGGTCCTTTAAAACTGATTTATCTGTGTAATGAAATGTATTTGAAGGGATTAAATTAGCGATGTGTTTGACAATGAATGAAGTATGACAAAAACAACAGTAGAATTAACAAGGACCATGATATATGTTAGGGGATACAGGGACTTATTATGCATTAAGGCTTTGAAATCCTATAAGTTTAGGGATTTGATAGCCTTTCGAATAATTATTTTTCAGGTGGCTCACTTAAAGTTAGGGCAGTTAGTCAGCATATTCCATTTTTTCCTTCTTGACAAAAAATTAAATATACGTCATAAGTCATAATCTATGACCTAACCAACCAAATGAAAAACAGGTAAATAATTACTATTTTAGTGTAATTTTAATAGTTTATGTGATAAATGAAATATGTATAAAAATAAAGAAGTATACATTTTTAATATAAATACACTATAAATTATTGAACCTTTTAATGAGACAACAAAATTGTAATGATTTTTCTTATAAGCAATTTTCTTCTTTAATTTGACTATGACGGAATAGAGATTTGGCTAATTCAACATCATTTAATTTATCCCAGCCCTCAGTATTCAATACATCAGGATACTTTTTGATGAAATCAAACACTTTAGCTTGCAATTCCTTTAGATTATACTTCTTAGCTACAAGAGCTACATCTATAGCATTGTTCACATCAATTTTTTTACCAATTAGATATTTTGTTACATTAAAAAGTGGTGTAAGTTCATATTTATGTGCAATTTCAAGAAGTTTAAAATGATCACGATTGTAAATATCTTTGACAATACCTGTGTACATGTATTGTATGAGCAGTTCAACTTCATTGTCACCCTGATCAAGGTGAAGAAAGGAACTAGATTCCTTCATCATTTCTCTCAATATAGTGCTATGAGCAGCAACTATGATCTTATGTACTGGATATTTCGTTCCATTGGCTGATATAAGTTCAAAGTCCTCTGTCTCCAGAGATGAAATCTTCATTGTGTTATGCTCTAATTTGATCGATTCAATCAATTCACTGTTGAGAGAAAATGTTGGCTGCATTGTAATAGCTACAGGTATATACAGAAAGGTGTATTTTAAACTGTTCTTCTGTTGACAATTAAAATTGAATGTTTTCACATAATGACTCTGATCTTGCTGTGAGCTTTGAAATCTATACCAAGTTAAAGTATCTGGCAATGTAGCAGTTTTGCAATCAGCCAATGTTTGGTATGAGAGTTCATTCGAGTTTGATATCCCTAAAGCAAAGCTGCCAGTTCTGCGGTGGCATACAAATAGATTAATCAAGTAGACTTGTTCTGGGCACACTGTTGTTGTGTAATAAAACCATAAATCCGGCTTATCATCTGTATAACAACCTCCTATATCATAATGACCCTCCATATAGAATTTATAAAATGAATCAAAAATGCACAGTCTTCTTGCATCGCTAGTTTTACATCTATGTAAACTTGAAATATTTCTTATCAAGACCTGAAAAAATTAATATATATAGGTATTATATAATATATCCTCTATATTATAGTATAATATAGGTTTCATAGTTCATAACATACTAGGATATAATCAATACCATAGACAAATATCCAGAAGGAATCAATATGTACCTACATACTTATTAACTATACAGTACAGACAGACCCATTTTTTATTAAACTCATAATAATATAAATACTTAAAATGACCATTATGACAAGATCGAATACCAGATGCGCCTACTGAATAATAAACAATTGTGTTTAAAAACATGGCTAAAACACTGCAGTGGCCACATGACACAGCTAATTTTGTTTTAATTTACTCCAATCAGCGTCAATTGTTTACAAAATCACTTTTCCCAAAGTGTATAATTACAAGCATGTTTAAATACAAAGAGAAGTATTATTATAATAAAAGCAGATAAATATTTACAAACTTTATTGGTTTCAGGAGTAACTTCGTCCATGTGGTCTTCTTCTGGTTCAGAGTCATCGTAAACCAACATTTCAACAGGATTCTCAACTACATTAATATCGAACATATTTTTAGAGAATTTATATTGCGAATAACTTTAATTTAAATATCGGTTTAACTTTGTTCTGTGGTTTATCTAATAAATAAACCATAGACCAATAACCAGAGGATAGACGACCATCTTAGAACAATCGTTTTGTTTCGTTAGCGAGGTGATTTACACATATTCACAGACGATACACATACACAACTTTCTATAGATACCAATTTATACATTTCATTCATGATTGATATCTCCATCGCATTTACTCTTGAAGTGGCCTAATAAGCCGTCCGCTACCTCTCTCTTTCCCTCATTATATTTGTATATATGGTACTTGTCAAATTACGTTAGTGATGGAATCATACATTTAAATCGGTACTTTACGGTAAATAAGTAAACTAGTGATGTATTTTCGTGTCAATCGGTATTTTACTAAACAAATTACCGGTTTTTATCGATATTTTTGCGACGGCAACCATTTTACCAGATTTATCAAACTGAATCTTAAAATAAAAGAAACGTAAGGATTACATAATATTTATTCTTATTGGGATTTACAAATATTAACATGCCATAAAACTTTCCCTTCATACTTCACGGGCTTAGGACCGGCTTTATGCATTGTTTTAAAACCTCAGACTTAGGAATTTCGGCAGGATCTTGAAGTGTTGTGGTGGTTTTTATTTTAATTCATACCTTATGTTGGCTCTATATTGTGTAATTTTGGCGACATTTTACGTGATGTAGTTTGGTTATTTTGCACAAGTGGATTATAAATACCTAACTGGGAACATGCATTTTAAGTTCACATAAAACTCCCTGTAAAATTTTAAAAATGGAGCCTCGATCTTGTTGAAGCTATGTTTGAATATTGCAATATATTTATAATATTTGAATATTGTTTAACATTGACTTTGGCTGAAATGTGTAATAACAGTACGAACAGTTGCCATTCAATAAAAGAAAGACGGAGCGCATGGAACTAAAAGTGAAACCAGAAAAAAGGAAATACAAAATGGAACATTATTACAATTAAATGATCATAAGAATTAAAATATTACCATAAAACAATAGTTATTAAAAGTATATAAAATAAGTTTCTTAATATGACTCATGAATGTAGACAAAAACTACAGAAATAACAGAATTAATCATCAATATAAAAATCAATCGCTCACAACGTATTTCTCAATATTATTACAGACAGGGAAAACAAATTCATATTACAATTAATTAATTAAGATCATAAGAATAAAAACATTACAAAATATTAACATAAAACAAAAGTCATTAAAAGTATACTTATAAAATAATTTTCTTAATATGAATCATGAATGTTGTTAAAAAATACACCAGACAAATTTGCATGCTTCATAAAATATTTGTATGAATAATTAGTAAATATTACACATAATGCCTAATTAAGTAATTAGAAACAAAGAAAATATGCTAGATTATGACATGATTACATACTAGAATTACATAATTATTATTTACCTTAAAAATCATAACAATACATGTGAGTATATTCATGCATCTTTTAAATTTTATTTTATAATTGATTCTGATTTAATCAATCAATGTTATATTATGTACATTAGATAACTAAGAACATTACCTAATAATAACAATGAATTATTAATAATATATTACAACTAGTAGTAGTACTATATTTTAAAAACAATGTAAACAAAATTTGCATACTCGTTAGAATTAACTATGAGGCATACTGAAGGAATTCTGTTAGTAATTGCATAGTGATATATTTTGCAAAGGCATAGTAGATATAGGTATCTAGATCCAGTAATAATATATCTATACATAATAATAGTTAATAGAGGAATTAAAATAAAGACAATTTTAGTTGCAGAAACTATGATAATAATATACTTATTATTATTATTATTATTAGTACTACTGTACCTATACAGTTAAATATGATTATGTAGTACTACGCCTTCTAACTGATCTGTAACTAAATCCTTTTGTAGCTTTAGTATGGATTAAACTTTCCATTTCTACATCTTTAGATCTGGAATCAATATTATGCATTCGTCTGTTAATATTAATGCCACCATTGTTTTACTTGCATTCTAATAAATAACAAATAACCAAAAAGCTTTGAGAAAAGTTTCTTTGTGCATCTCACAATTGTACAATGTAGTATCAATTTTTTGTTCCAATGAACATTCTCAGGGGGAATAAAATTCTTTATGAATTCAGTGTCGTCAGTTTCAAAATTATCAATGTATGATCCATATTTTTATTGGTTTACTAAATTTTGAAGGGTACCTAACATTTTGTCATCATCATTAGCACAATTTGTAAATAATGACTTACCAGTAGTGATGTTATTAATTAATAAAGTTTTATAAGCCGAGACAAAGTGAGTACAATCTGGGTTGGTATTGAAATTACCATGTGCTCTTATTAGACCAAAAAATTTTTCTAATGGATATTGGTTTAGTCGTCTGAGACTTAAAAATTTTACACCCTCAATAGAGCGTAAATCAGACCACAGATGTTTCATAGTTTTAATATTATGCATAAAATGCTTCAGTGACAAAGGCTTGCTTTCCCTTTCAACGGAAGAATCAAACCGCATTGAATTTAGTTTCTTCACAGCATTATTCCAGAAATCTATGTGTTCAGAATTTAAAGATAGAGCATGTTGCAATTTATAACCAGAGTGACCAAAACGATTTAAACTATCAAACAAATCATTTATAAATAAAAGTATTTCTACTGTGAAAAGATCATTATCAATATCCACATTCGGAATAGAATATTCATGCTCCTGTAGAAAAAGCAGGGACTTCATATAAACTTCAAGCGATGTAGCCACTTGTCTGCTGAATACTTGAGCAGCTAGTTTGACCTGGAAATATACAATAAAGTAATTTTATTTATAAAATAAAAAAATAATGCGGGGCAAAGCTAGTATCCATAATATACAGACGAAGTCGCGGGTACCAGCTAGTAAATATATATTCAGTAGTATTGGAGATGAAAATGACTAAAATATGTTGAGATCTCTTTAGTATGGGCAATCATACATCACTTTTGTCAAGCAAAGTGGTCATTTTATAAACTTCACATGCGACTGGGATTTTAATAATTTTACTTACATAGGTACATAGTGTATATAAATGATTTCACGCCTATACAGGTTGATTTTTGAGATGGGTCAGTGAGAATTTTACTTACCTTCATTTTATCATATGATGTAGGTTTAACATGTTTGTCGGTGAGTTTAGTGCTTCTTGCTCGTCCACCATTTCCATCTACTTTATAAAGAATTTCAATGTACTCCCACTTAGCACGCCGATTACCGATGAGAAGATCTTTCTTCTAAAATTTATTGCGAAAACATTTTAGTAAATGAGGTACATCATAGATGTGATATAGCCGGTTACTATTAATGTTATAGGAAACATTATTATCATTGTAGCCTTCACTGCGTACAAGTTCTCTATTTGAGTCCGATATTATTAGCTGCAACATTGGCAGAGCTTTGATCACTAACTGTGGCTCTAACTATGAATCCAGCTTTAAAAATTGCAAATACTACCTCCTTGATAATATTCTTTAAAACAAATGTTTTTACTCCATCTCGAGCAAATTAACAATTCCACAAATTAACAATTAAAAAATGTTTAACAATGTTAACTATGAACAACGAACAATGGCGGTTCAATTTGTTTTGTCAATTTTGACAATTCCAATGAAAATGGCGGCCACAGACCAATATGGCGGAAGAATATCAATGAGTATGCCTTTGTGTGAGTATTTCTTTGTGTGAAAGAGAAACGTAGCGGGTACGCTTATGGATTTTTCCCATGTTGAGTGAAATAGATGCGCGAGCTTTTCGTGTTAAAATATATAGGCGAGTTGACAGAGCCTGAAATAAACGACTCAAAACCATAGGCCATAGAGTACTATCCGTAAATAGGGAACTCAGCACTTGAGTAAATAATATTCGATAAACATCGATGCATTGAGTTCACTCTATTATTATAATACGATGAATTGAATCGATCCGATGCTTTGACAATCTTTTAATTTATTCCATGTATCGATGTATTTTCATGAAACATCGAATCAGTAGTAACCAACTAATAATTATTATACAATATAAAATGAAGCCATGGAATTTGATTCTTCAGATCTTTCCGACAAATCAGAAGATAACTTTTCTTTGTGGGAAGATTACCACAAATTAGTTCACAAGAGCTGTAAAACGGCGAAGTCTGAAGATGCTATTTCTAACAAGCTGTCTATTTACCTCCGTAGTCCAGTAGGAGTACTCAATGAGAACCCACTGGAAATTTGGAATGATCTGAAAATTCAAATTCCTAAGCTTCATACAATTGCTTACAAATACTTGAAAATAGTGGGAACTTCATTACCATCTAAACCAGGTATGGGCAACCTTTGTCATGTTGAGGGCCAAATTTTAAAATTAATTTAAAATTTAAAATTACCTTTAAAACTTTAAAATTACCTTTAAAACTTTAAAATTACCTATAAATTTGCACTATAAACTTAAATTAACACCAATTGTCATTACCTGCTACTAATCTTGATTATTTTTGTTCCACATTTGTACCAAAATGTCTTGATTTTGCTAATTAGGGTAATTAGTTTGTTTGTTTCGTTGATATTGATGTTTGTTCATAAAAGATTAAACAGTTATTTATGGGGCTAGATTAGGATTCTAAATGAAAGCAGTGTAAATAACATGAGATCTTATATTAATTGTAACTTATCGATTTCAACAGTACCTCTAAATAGAAGATGTAAATGTAAATTCCAAATATATAAAAATATTTTATAACAAAATTATGATATTATAAATTATGATATACATATAGTTCCGCTGATACCTACTTAATTACACTCATACATTACTCAGAGTCATACAAATTTCTTACATCTACAAACTCTATATTTTCTTTATCTGATGTAGAATTTACCAATAACAATTTAGCTTCATCTGATAGCGGTTTATGGCTAAGTTGACTTATCTTAGGTCTGATGCTGGATAGGTATGGGTCAGAAGTTATTAACAAACTATGGATCATATCCTCATTTGTTGCAATTCTACTAATTTTTCTCGAGTGATTCCACTCGAGAATTCACTCTAAAATTTTTAAAATCTTTATTGCGTGCTTCAGAAGCCTCTTCAGAAAGTTTGCCAATTGGGATAAAGTTATTATGCTCAATTATGTGTGCACTATGCATGAGTAATTTATGCACGCTAGAAGGCATATAATACCACTGATATAACTCGACATATTTATGAGCTGTTTTAGAACAATATTGCCGGAACTTTTCCAAATCAACAAACTATCCACATGAGACTACCTGAAGAATCACCGCAAATCTCCTGATGAGTTCTTCATCAACATCAGTGATCTGTGCAGTTACTTGAGGATTTGCAAAAAACCTTCTTGCGGTGTTCCCATCATTGGTCGTTTTCGCACCTTGTTTAACTATATCTACAAGCAGTCCCATTTCATCTCGAAACTTTTCTTGAATAATCTTTTTCTTGTTATCTACTAGTTGCTTATCGTCTTCTTTGGCTTGCCATTTTTTGAAATCTAGGCGATACGCATTCCATGCATTTAATCCAGGCGTGGAAGGAAGATAGGCCATACTTAAAAATATCCTCAGAATGAGTTTTTAACGGAGGTGAGGAACAGAGAGTAAAGTTCCTCATCCGCCATAGAAAAGGGAGGATCCTCCGGCCAGACGGGTGTTATGTCTGGCGGGCAGCTGCCCCGACTGTTGTAGTCGGGTTCTTGTATATATACTCAACGATAGAGTTAATTTCTATAGCGCGATGTAGGATAGTAGGAAGCGTCTTATGTGGCTAGATAGATGTCGCTATGTGTCGCTACGTAGTTGCGTCGATGCGTCAGTTGTGGCGAGAGATGTCGCTGCAAGTTCTTCGCGATATCAAATCGATGGCATTCATATCTTTCGGCTTCGCTTTACAAATATCACATGATGCTGTTGAGGTATCTGAAAGATATGAAGTTATCTTACCATCTATCATAGTCATATGAAGTCTGTGTTTCACATTTGTATCATTGACAGCTGTTGGCTGCAATGCAGCAATTTCCCTTTCAACTGCCAGCATTTCTTCTTTTATATTTAAATTACTTTCTTTTGAACGGGGACGCCTGGGCTCAATGTCAAAGGGCCTATAATTGAAAACAAAAAAGTTATGAAGAAAGGCAAGTTCATTTTCATACATATAAAATTTACAAGTCAATATTATTTGGTATATAAGGTAAAAATAAAGCTTTAAATTGGTAATTTATTAATGATAATTGGTGTTAATTTAAGTGGTTAGTCCAAATTTATAGGTAATGTAAAACTTTTCATAAAGAAAAATAGGTATATTGAAATTTTAAAACGAATTCTGAATCGTATTTTTGAAAACGAAGCGGTAGGGTAAATCAGGGATAACTATATTAATCGATACCTGTAGCATTCAGGTTTAAAATAAACCTACAGATTGATGATTTCACCTCAATACAATGTCATCAAAGTGTGAAATTGTTATCAACAAATATCTGTTGAACGGGGACGCTCGGAATCAAGGTGAAAGGTCCTAAGGGTTCATTACCACCCCAGTAACGATATGTATAAGTTTCAGCTTTACAACTTAAAACACAAAAAAGTTACGACGAAAAGAAAATCCATTTTCATACATTTGAAATTTACAAGCCCATATTATATGGTGTAGAAGGTAAAAATAAAGCTTGAAATTGCTAAATTATACAATGATATGACTGTTTTGACAAAACTGTATACTTAAAACTATGAAATAACATATTTATTTTCTAAAATCCTATGAAAGTGAGGCTCCGATTTTAGCCCACTGTGCGCCGCGCCGTTCTAAACGACCGTTGATAGCGGTATGTCCGTGGCTAGGCTCTTAGGTACCCTGGGGTGAATAGACTTTCCAGATCTCTTTGGGGTAGGTGGATTCAAGGTCGGTAACGCGCTATGGATTTTGGTATATTATAAGCATTCATAGGCTATAGCCACTTACTATTAGGCGGATCGTATACTTGTTTGCTACCTATCTATATCAATAAATCTGTAGTCCTGTCTGTACTTTTCATATTTTTCTAAAATTCCCCAATAGGCAAACTATATGAGCGATACTGTTCACGAATTGCTATTAAAAAAAAATTTCTCTGCCTGTATGTCTGTGTCTTGATTTAACTAAAAACTGCTTGACCGATTCTTATGAAATTTTGTATATGGGCAATTGATAGGGTATAAGAATTCAATATAACTTTTAGAAATCGTAAAACAAAGAATATACTACTCTCTACCGAGAGTCGTAAAATATATAATTTCCAAAAAATATATACATATACGTTAATTCTTGGCCGATTTTGATGAATTTTTGTACACGAGAAACGTACTAATCACACTATAATTGAGAGGCTGTAAGAATTATTAATAATGCATTAGAATTCGTAGGATACGTTAATAATTTTTTAACAATTTTGATGAAAATTATACACGGGAAGTACATATATGCCTTTTCTTAATTGATACGGCTTTTGAATTATCAACAATATGAATAAAAATAATATTACGGGATGTAAATAAAGACTGTACGCAGTAGTTACTACGATTACAAATGCGTGCGGAGCCGCGAGCACACCATTAGTGTTGTATAAAATAAAAGAAAAAAGTTTATGTTTATTGGACTTTTTTCCATTGGCGTTTATAAAGACTCTCTTTGCTGCTTTTCCATAGACAATGTATTTCTGTTCTATAGTTCATGGAAATCTTGAATTTTTCACCAAAAATTCACACAGATCGAGTTTCACATTTATTGACATTTAACATAGCTTGTTAAAATCACGTATCAATGTAGGTAATCATTTGTCACGCCTGTTACAATAAGATATATTGTTATTTGTTTCAGTGAGTGAAATATTTGTGACTTTGTGTATTTACAATACAAAACTATGACTACTTCAGCCGTTTGGGAATATTATGAAAAACTCCCAGATAAGAAGAGTGTAGCAAAATGCTTAATATGCCTTAAGCATTATTCATATAGGACAACAATCACCAATCTAAAGAAACATTTAATTTATAAACATTTTGATGTTTATCAAAACTATGTGAATATAACAAATGAATGTGAAGATACATCTGATAATCAGTTGTCAGATTTTGAACAGGTAAAGGAAGAACACGATTCTTCGCCAGAACGTGAAGTTCACAAATTTGATATTATTAAAACCTCAACACCAGTTCTAAGTGAACCTACACCAAAACGAATGAAGCAAAAACAAAATGTTACAGTTTACATTGCATGTATTTCAGATCAGCAAAAAAAGAAGATTGATCAAAGTTTACTTGAAATGATTATACGGAACTATGAACCGTTTTCAATGGTTGAAAGTGAAGCATTTCAAAGTTTCGTTAAAGCGCTGAACCCAAATTACGAACTGCCAACCAAAAAAATGATATCCGGGACATTGATTCGTGAACAATTTATTCTATGTAAAATGAAAATCATGGAAATGGTTCAAAATGCAAAAAATGTCTGCATCACTATTGACTGTTGGAATTCACTTACCATGGACTCATATTTTACTGTCACGGCTCATTTTGTAATGGATTTTCAATTAAAATCTGTTATGCTACACTGTGAACAATTCAATAGCTCTTTTAATGATGATATGACTAACTGTTTGCAAAATATAGTAGAAGAATATAACATAAGTAACAAAATTACTCTCGCTGTCTCAAATAATGATCAGGAAGTAAGATATGCAATAGAAAAAAATAAATGGACATTTTTTGGTTGTTTCCTGCATAAATTAAATTTGATAATTGAAAAAGCTATAAAAGTTATTAATTTTATTTTAGATAAAGTAAATACAACTGTAGACTATTTCAAAACAAATAATAATGCAGCAGAGGCTTTAATGAAATATCAAACAGATTCTCAAAAAAAATTACTACCTTTAAAGCTTATGCGGTCTGTCCCAAAAAGATGGAATTCTATTTTTTATATGTTAGACAGATTTTTGAAGTTACAGAGTGCTCTGGAAAAAGTGATACTTAACCTAAGATTGGACTCAACAATTATAACAACGGAAATTTGGAAAACAATTAAACATATTTGCATGATATTGCAACCCTTTGAGGAAGCAACTAGAATCATGAGTTCCGCTCACTATCTATCAGGGAGTCTGGTGGTAATAATTGTTGAGGGATTAAAAAATACAATAAATGTAATGAAAAGTAAGCCAATATATGGTGTGGCAAAAACATTTCTTGAGAAACTAGAGGAAGGTATGAAAGCCCATTTCCCAGAAAAGGAAATCAAAGACAACATGCTTTTAGCAGTATGTACATTTGTGGACCCTAGGTTCAAAATTCATGCTTTTCGAGATCACACAGAGGTAGAAGAGCATGTTTTAGAACTCATAAAAAGTAAATTACAAGACAGAAGTCAAGCAATGGCAGATAATATTGAGGTCAGGCCAGTTACACCAGACACCATTGAATTTTCAGAAGAATCTGAGTCAATTTCAATATGGGGTAAAATTTATGAAAACATTGTGGCAAATGCTCCTGCTGAAGATAAGTCTCTCAAAGCAAAAAAAGAATTGGAAATGTTTTTAAATGACAAGCTCCTCCACAGAGACTCATGTCCGTTGACTTGGTGGAAAGAGCATGCCATGGTATATCCAAATCTGGCAGAAATTTTTATGGAGCACTGTTACATTGTTGCCACGGCTGTAAAATGTGAAACAGTTTTTACTAAAGCAGGCAGTACGTTGTTAGAGAAGAGAGCATCTCTCGGCAGAAAACATGCGGCAGAGATGGTGTTCTTAAACAATAATATTGATTTTTGTGAACTGTAATAGTTTTACACAGAAATGAAGCCTATTTCACATACTGTTCACTGGGTATGTTTTTAGGTCCCATGTAATAGGGGGTGAGTTTATTGCCATTAATCAGGCAGAAAGCCAAACTCTGAGCTGCTACTGGGAATTTCATTAAAAAAAAACCAATAACACTTTGCACAACCTGGGAATAGAACCCAGGACCTTGAGCATAGCAGTCACGCTTAGGATGTCTAGGCTAATGAACCAGTTCACTATTCTTACTAACAACAAACAAAGCTCTAACAAGATAGCAGCTTCCTTGTTAAAACTGTCCCGAGACAAGTTAAAATGCATATTCCTAGGAACAATTTTTAATTACCTACTTTCATGTTTATTTTTTAAATTATTGTCACATTTTAAGTTTCAACAAAAAAGTTTTATAGCTTAGATTAATAGTTTTAGTGACAGATGGAGTTATCATGTTTACTCTTGTTATTATAATGTAAAAAAAGTTCTTAATTTTAATATTAGTAACAAAAAATTAACTGGAAAAACTTTAATGTTTACAACAATAATAAATGGGTGTGACAGTAAAAAAAAACTTATTCCTGAGGAAACACTTATAAATATTATATAATTATGTGTTGTTTATATCATAGAATTATATTAGTGCGAGTATGGAGTGCCGTTAATTATTATAAAATCTAAATAATAATAAGACATAGGAATTTGTCGCGACAAGTTCTTTGAAATTTCGAATTGCTTAACTATAATAGTGGAAGACGCTACGCTACGGTCTATCGAACAGGTGTGCCTGCTCAGGTCGACCGCACGTCCCTGTCAGGCCGTTTTTTTCTTTTTCTGCCTGACTATATACTGTTAGCCCTAGGCGCCCTATCCTAAAACAGAGCCGCTGATGGCTTTTACAGTTTCATCGAACTTGGACGCGTCATCAGTCCGTAAATGGGGCGTTACATAAGTATATGAGCAGACAGTATGGTATCACTAAAAATCGTTTTCGGTTTTGCTCCGGTGTATAAAATTGCGCGGGTCTATTACCAATAAAGGCACACCTGCTCTAGACGATAGCGTGTGTGGCTAGCGTAACAGAAATAACTAAGAATAGTTAGCATTTTTTGTATGTTGAACTTTATGAGCGTGTTTCCATTAACGCCATAACGTAGGTACAGAATTATTTTTATTATTCGAATACGTAACTTGATTATAATTTCCACATTTACATAAAGTAAATCATATCTTGAAGAAAAAAAAGGTTTTGGCTTTGACACGATCGCAATTACCGAACCATGTTGTACAAGGATATCATAGAATATTTTGTAACTATAGCCGGATCAAGCATCTGTTACGCTCTATCTAATAAACAAATAAGAGATAGGTTTTCGGACGTTTTCTTTACCGTTTAATCCAACCATTAGTGAACTAACCAAAAGGCTAAATGTGAGATCAAATAAATAAAATTATTATGATTAATCAAAAATCATCGGCTACTATCGAAGTAAGCCTCGGTTGGATATACACTGGGTGATGTCGAAATGCGACAAATCAAGAGTGTCACTTGAACGGGTTTATCACCATGTCGCGACTCGGTTGGGTAGAGAGATGCCTTCCACCCGGCTTGATTAGGTACTGGTTTATTACATCGGGTGCTCCCTATACTAGTGAATTTATCAGTAAGAATTTGATCAATAAGACTTTCAATTATTGACAGAGCATTGCGAAAAAAAAATCGTACTGTGAAAACTAAAGGCTAAAAAAGCCTACCGCGTATTATCCGCTGAATTACCAATTTGTAGGCACTAGTCTCACGCGGTGGAGTCTATGCCCCCTTGGTTCAGATGTAGGGTATTGAGGGATGGATAATTAGGATATACCTAATTATGTCAACAATGCAGAGATTGGAAGTATAAATAGAAACTACGTGTTTTTTTATGTATTTGCCTTTACTAATGTAAACCTTTAGGACATTTAATACGTAGATATTCGTAAATACCTACCTACCTATTACCTATATACCTATTTTATTTTCGTCTAAAGGGATTTGTAGATTATTTACGGAAATATTTTGACATCTTTCGGCTGTTTTCAATAACCTATCTATCCGTTGTTTCAGTTACTAAAGAAAGACAAATGTAACCTTTTTCCTTGCTTTTTTTTTCATTAACCTATCAATGGGTAATTTTTCGTGTCTAGATAATATATATCTGTAGCGACATCTCTCGCCACAACTGACGCATCGACGCAAATACGTAGCGACATCTATCGAGCCAAATACGACGCATCCTACATCGCGCTATAGAAATTAAATCTACAATTGAGTATATATATACAAGAACCCGACTACAACCGTTAGGGCAGCTGCCCGCCAGACATAGCACCCGTCTGGCCGGAGGATCCTCCCTTTTCTATGGCGGATGAGGAACTTTACTCTCTGTTACTCACCTCCGCTAAATATCCATATCTTAAAGCTTGAATAGATAAGATGGAAGCCGATATCTGTTTTAAGTTAAAGGTAGTACTTATTACAAATATGGTCTAATCGGGGATAGTAAACTCAGATATGTTATTAAAAACGGCCGTTAGTCAATCTTAGTCGAGCTAGATTTTGCTAAAGATCAGCACAATGTTGATACTTAGAAATAGAGATAAATTAGTCGTACCGTGTTTAAGCTAATTTCCAAGTCCGGTGAAGCTGTAAAAGCCACAGCGGCTTCAGGGCCCTTAAGGATAACAGTATAGTCAGTTCTAAAAATAATAATTTAGGCTAATAAACGTTTTTTAAGTAATAGGGTTAGGTTCCCTCTATTAAGATTCCGAAGCACATTACTGATTTTCCGGACAACAAGTTCAAGGACCATGTCAAGCGGGTTTTACTGTCAGAAGGTTAATATAAATAGGGTGGATCATTATGTTTTAGCGGAGGTGTGAGGAACAGAGAGTAAAGTTCCTCATCCGCCATAGAAAAGGGAGGATCCTCCGGCCAGACGGGTGCTATGTCTGGCGGGCAGCTGCCCCGACGGTTTTTTTTTTTTTTGAACTGACTACACTGTTAGCCTTAGGGGCCCTATCCAAAAACAGAGCCGCTGCGGCTTTGACAGCTTCACCGGACTTGGGGGCGAGCGCTTAGGGCACTCAGCCGCGATAGTTTGTGACGACCCGCACGAGGGTGCCAGAGTGGCCGAACCTCGGCTCGGGCGGGCGTCGCGAATGCGAAAAGGTCGCGATCTATCTAATTCCCTAATCTTAAGAAAATTGGAGCTAACTAACATATACTCATATGCACATGTATGCGTATGTGTATTTAGTAATCGGAATGGTTTTTCTACACTAACTAGCGCATTAGTCTAACTAGCGCAAAAAAAGAAAAAAAAAGGTCCCTTACAGAACCTATGTACCTGTGTGGTGTGCACGTGTGTGTGTTCATACGTGTGTAATGTTGTGTGTGGGTAGCTAAGTGTTGCACGTATAGTGTCACTTGTATCGCGCGGGCGGCTGCCTGACCCAAGGGCTTCACACCGAGGAACAGACCTAGGCTTGGGTTGCAGCTATAGAGGGTTGACGTGACGGGTGTGCGGGAGCGAAGTTAACCGCCCGTCCTCTGCGGAGAGAACGGTGGTTACGCGGGCGTGGGCGGTGGCACGCTCTGTTTGGAGAGACGGTGGCATCCCGACGGTTGTAGTCGGGTTCTTGTATATATACTCAACGATTGAGTTAATTTCTATAGCGCGATGTAGGATGCGTCGTATGTGGCTCGATAAATGTCGCTATGTGTCGCTACGTCGATGCGTCAGTTGTGGCGAGAGATGTCGCTACAATGTAAATGATAGCGATGTCTGGAAGTGACTTCCTCTCTGTGCATCCATTAAATTATTATTATTGTACCTATTAAATTAACACTTGTGCAGTTGAAAAAAAGAACAAAAATAAACCCGATCGAATTTCTTATTGGTTCTTCTCGATGTCTGGGATATTTTCCGAACCGGCAGTAGGTAGTGTTTTGACGTTCATAAGTGCCTTCTTAGGGCCTAAATTGAATTAAGATTATTTTGATTTTGATTTCATACTGTAGATGATATAGTATGCAGTATACGTAGGTTGTTCCAAAAATTGTTAGTGAAATGAAAAATAGGATATGAAAAAAGTTTATTTATTCTTAAATCTGTGTTTTATAGCTTTTAAAAATATTCTCCAATGCATTTATGCTTTCGGGTGAACCAACTTTATAAACATTTAAAAAGTTCATGTTTTTTACCGTGGGAAATAAAAATAAATCATATGGAAATAAATATGGTCTGTACGGAGGACGGGGTAACATTTGTACCCCGAAGTGTTCAAATAGTCCATGGTTCTAGATTCTAGAAGCTGTGTGAGCGGCTGCGTTATCTTGGTGAAAAAAAATGTCATGGATACTGCTCCTTGGACTGCAGTTGTAGGTCGACCGGGTCTAGGGGCATCGTTAAGGTTCTCTCGACCACGTTGAAATCCACGAAACCATTAAGTAACAGTTGCTTATGCAGGAGCAGACTCCTTCAGCATGCAGCTTGTAAACTTTCGTGAGATTCCTTGAAGGGAAACCATCGCTTATAATCATAAAAAATCATGGCACGAAAAGCTTCCCACGAGACGTCCATTGCATAGATTATTATATACAGGTAGCTGGTCCATTGTTGCAAAGAAGAAAAGAGTGACATCAAAGAGTGCAATATAATCTTTAATTTTTTTTTTATATATCTACACAGGTGGCCAATGATTTTCACCAAAGAGATTTGTATTGTAATTAGCTATCAATTCAAAATAGTTTCAAGAAAAAAGAATTTATTCCGTGGCTAACAATTTTCGGAACAACCTAGGTAGAATTATTTGTAAATGAGGGCCTGGAGGTGGTGAGGATAGCGCCTGCGCGACCCGGGACTCTCCGGAACCGCCTGGTACCACCCCTTATCAGTAGTGATGTTCGCTTGTCGATAAAATAGTTATTGTTTTGTTTTAATCCTGTGATATTTTACTTACTTATATATTTAACCATTATATGAATTAACTATTTAGAGTAAAAAAAACTATTTTGTGTTCCAGTGATAAGATTTGATTAGCAGAGTAATAATGCTTAATGAATTGTAGTTACACTCTGTTTAAAGGATTCTAAAAGACAAACGGAAACCTAATTGTAATTACCGTTAACTTATCCTCAATAAGGAAACAGAATAAAGCAGTCTTAAGTACTTAGGTATATTGTGTAATAATGACAGCTTGCAACGATATTGATCAACCCCTAAACTCCATGTACTGAAGGACATTTAATCACTGTAGTGTTTATAGTTTGTCAAATACATATGTGTTATGTATAAGTTGAAATGGTTAGTTTTAAATAATAATGAAGTTAACACTTCATGATTTGTTAATGAGTAATGGTGTAGCGTTTATACTACCATAAGTCGGGAGAAAACTAGCTTCATACGCAGCGGGTAGTAAAACGTTTTGGTCTCTGGCTAAATCGGTTGAATCAAACTTCTATCGCCCACTCACTTCCTATACTGCTAAGTCCCGACGGGTCGTTGGCTCACTCATATAAAGAGAAAGCGAACGTATTTGCTTCTCTTTTTGCTGGGTATCTTCAAGTCACGAGTGAATAGGTACCTTCTAGGCAAGAGTACTCCACCGTAGATCACATCATCACTTACGATCAGATGAGGTAATGGTCAAACGGAAACCTATCTATAGTAAAAAACTATGCTCAACCTCAACATAATGTAGTAATCCTTACCATTATTCCTTTATTTATACTTATTTCGTTTTAGATTTTATTTTTTTTCATTTATTTAAGGAAATCTACAGCTCTTAAATTCTAACATACATACATAATTAAGTTAACATATTGGCTTAGGCAAAATTATTTCAATCGTATTAAAATAAAGATATAACAATCCTATACCCCAACGATTTAGTGCTTCTAGTGTGAATGTGTGTGTGTACTAGTTACATATATGTATCACATTCTGAATAATATCAATAGCTTTTTCTTTAAACGTTGCATGACTGTCAAAAAATATGTCTAAATTTTCAGCTTTCGCATCATATGAATGTGTACACCTTATCAACACTGAATTACGGGCATAATTGGTCGTGGTTGTACGTACGTGAAAGGTCTGGGGTTTACGGATATGTTTAGTTGTAGTCCTTAGACCAATTCTATCCAACAAACACTTTACGACTTTAAATTTAAGAGAGGTAAGGCACAGATAAATTTCTTTGTTGTTTTCTCTATATTTGGGGCAGCTCGCCTAGTGGAATGCCTTCGCCCTACAGAAGATCGCCGCCCAATAATGTTGTGTTGTGTTGCGTTCCTGTGGTGAGTAGGGCGGCTACCTATGGTATTACAAGTATCCGCAAGTATCGTTAGCCGCTTATCATTAGGCGTGCCGTAGCTATACTTGTTTGGCACCTTTTTTGTATTAAAAACACGATTATTGAAAGTGAATTAGGTACTAATATAGTCGTGCTGTACAGTCCCTACAGTCCTATCATCCCGCTATTCATCGATAATAAAAGATAAGAGGAAAATAAATCCAAGCACTATACTGCAGCATTTTCAAGGACAGATCTTAGTCGGCTGCAAGCGGCCCTTGTCGTCGCACGATGCGGCTCGAGCAATGAGCACACAACGCGAACGGCGAGCGGATAACCTCGAGTTATTGCCTCTTAAATCGGCTTTAGTTAATAACAATTACAAGGATGACGAAGCCTATTACGCCTCACCTCAGCTCAACAAAAATGCTTCGAACGCAAACCTTTATGAGTATACTCTGTTGTCGAAAAGAACACCGGCTTCGAAAAGGTGAGGTATTTTTTTTCAATTACGCTCATTTTCTATCTATTAAATTTTAATATAGTTTTATTTCATACAGAACCGGTTTTTCAAACGCCAGATAGCTGTAATTGAGGAATAATTCTAACGTTTTATCAGATGATGTATGAAAATTCTGTCAAAATTTAAAAATGATCCCTCAAATATAGTTAATTGATGATTGAAAAATCGGCCCTTAGCTAATTGTAAATTCGGCTTTATGCTTTAAATGTAGACAAGGTTTAAATTAATAAAATGGGTTTTAATTGAATTTAGATTATTCTAAAACAAAGATGAACGATATGTTATTATTTGAAACGATTGATAATATAAAATAATTAAAAAAACGTACATTTTTTCGAAAGAATTACTTTTATTTAAAATAAATTATTTTCGTTGGGTATTTATATTTTAATAACCGAATTCAACAAAAGACGGTGACTCAATTCGAATGTATATTTTTTTTAATGGTTTTCAGCCATAATTTCTTTGTTTATGTACCGATTTGGATGATCCTTTTTTTGTTGGTTAAGGGATACATACCTCAAGGATGGTCCAATTTAAATTTCATTGTCATTGGACATTCAACTTCCAAGATACACAAGGAAACTCTTCGAAATCAATGAAGTTGTTTTTCTTTTTTGTTAAAAATTGGCTTGTAAATAAAGACTAGGTGCTGCAAGCGGCCCCGCCCGTATCATTAAAGTAAGTGCATAAATAATATAGTAAGGTTACATAGGTAATGTCAACATCAACCACATTTGAGCGAGTGTTTGTAGACACCATTTACAACTTACTCTAACTACAAGTAACTTTAAAAAATCAGTACATGTCTTCAAATTACTTAAAACTTATCCAGAGAAGGTTTATACTCCTAATACCTATTGCAGTTTACTACTAAGTAATTATATACTATGTATATGTACTTAGTAGTAACTTGACTTGACACAAGTAATTTATTTATTAATATGTGAAGCAAAAGCTTTCGTTACCTTTTTAAGCGTATTGCGTGCACGGAAGACTGAAATTTGTCATGGTTAAAGTTTATATGGAGAAGGAGTGCAGAAAGCTAAAATTGATCTATAAAATTTGTTACTAATATATTAAATAAAATAAATTAATACTGCGAATCCTAACCTGACAAGAGCCATTGAACTTAGACCCTCCAAAATATTGACATTTTCACTCAACGAAAAGTGACAGCAAGTGATGTAGATAATACCCATTGTTAAGGTTCATGAATATTGCAAATGTCAAACAGAAAATAGTCCAATGATCAAAAAGTCGTTCGTCGAATTTCGACCTTAGGACGATCGCTAGTAATTATAATTAAGCTTAGCCGGCAACACATAGGATATATAATTTTGGCAATATCGCGTTGCTACAAATGATTATAGTTGCAGGAGATTGAGTCAAATATTTGTTTTCATTCCTATATTTAAATTAATTTCTTATAATTTCAAAGTAGGAAATGAATAATTTACATGTACCCAAAGAGCGTCACACTGTCGCATAATCAGACACGTTAATAAAATTGAAGTGTCTGTTTGTAATATCAAAATAATAGCTTTTTACTAGGTGCATATGAAAGTATTAACGATTCCTATAACAAACCCCCATTTTTAAATTTATTATCTGTCCGTCTGTTTATTCCGGCTAATCTCTGAAATGATTGGACCAATTTTGTCGGGACTTTCATTGGCAGATTGCTGATGTTATAAGGATAAACTTTATAGAAAAAGAATTAGGGTTCCGCTCCATTGTAATAATAAGCATTTTTATCTCTGAAATAACTGGCTGGCGACCGCCACCATAATACCGACGGCATTCTGTAGTCCACATGAGCAGAGCCGCGGGCACAGGTACTCTAAAATATAATTTCATATTTCTTAGACTTCTATCATCTCGGACTGCGCTGCCGGCGCCAACGCCGGTGGTGACGCTATGCGGAGCGCCGCCGCCATCTAGGAAGCGAGAAGAGCTAACGGCCCTCGCTAACTTGCGCAAGAAGGTGGCACCAGCCCTACTGCATACTGTCAGGTAAATTCAGAAGATAACAATATTTTATTACATAAATATCACAAAAATGACTACGATAAGTCTTAAAATATGAACGATTTATGGCAACATTAAATATTGTTAATTTTTAAGAAGATTTATTACGTGCATCAAGTGGTTATCCTGCGATTCTCGTAGACCCTTGCATCCGCAGCAATTTTTAAACGACTTTTTAATAATAACCGAACATGCATGGTGGTAAGGCTTTTTCTAATACCCGTCTGGCTAGTTACCTCCCTTAAGTTGAAAATCTGTCGTCAAACACCAATAGGTGTTATCCGGCAGCTGAACTTGAGAGCTAGTCTTCCACTAGGCTTAGTGTGCTACCGTCTTGGGCCACATCGTCTCATAAGATTAGGCGAGATTGTGGCCATAACATCCAACCTATAATGATAAAAAAAGTATTTTTATCAGATTTACCAAAAAATTCACAAGCTGGAAAACATAAAAACCTGGCAACTCTAGCTAAATATATTTACCTAACAATAATACTACTTTGAATGGAAAAAGAACAAGCATATAGTTAACGATGTATTTTTATTTGAAAGGTTAAATTTATCCCTTTCGCAGTTTTATCACCACTTCTGTATTCACAGCAAGCCCTTGAACTCCAATACAAAATGCTTTAATCATAATATACCACTATTAACATGTATGGCACGCGAACCTTTGCAAAGTAAATTTGCAATTCTGAGACCACATTTAACCTATTTCGTAAATTGTATCATTCTATTCTACACGTTTTATGTTGGATATATTTTAAAACATTACCTATATAGTTAAACTACAATGTTGACCATTGGCTATTAGTTTGAACGTGTTTTGTAATTTTTATTATTAAAAAAAATGAATCTATTATTATTTTGTGCTATTTTTATATAAATATAACCCTTTATCTACAAATTACGTAAATGTTTTCTATTTTTTTTAGTATATAATTTATTTTATTTTAACAGTACCTATTGGGGTAGATAACAAATAAAATAGGTTAGGTTCAACTTATGTCAAAGAACCGAATTGATTCACCCCTATCCCTAGAGTGTTTTTATAAAGCCGGAGGCGCGTAGGGAGAGCAGCTTCCGAATGCTTGGGGACAGATTTCCAAGTTGAGGGCAGTAGCTAGCCAAACAAACATTAAAAAAAAATGTGTGTGTGTACCAGAGTACACAGGTAAGAAGTGAAACTTCTTTACAACATATCATTTTTCGACTATTTGCAACTTCACGAAAATGGGGTAGATAAGGCTTAAGCCTTAAGAAAAACAATTTTTTCCGTATTAAATTAAAGCTATTTTATTATTATAGACATGCATACAATTAATGAGTAATTTATTTTATCATTGTTCTTATTATAATATCATTGCTATTTATTTATTGTATTATATTTACAAGTTATGAATAAATAATTGGAATTATCTTTTCAAAGTAATACAATTATATGATGACAGTTAATCTTGTAGAAATGCAACGATTTTATAAAATTAAAAATGAATAAATAAATCAGTAAAAACGAATAATTAAAAAAGATGTACGTATACATATTTTTATTTTCTAATCGTGTTTTGTTTTATTTTTAAACTATTATTTAATTTATATTTTTTATTGTTTTTAGAATTAATAATGTTCACTAGATTTACAGTCATATTTATTAATACTTGCTAATTTTAACAGATTTATATACATTCACTGATACTTACAATCAAAAAGTGAGGGTAACCTCAAATAAATATTAAAATCATGCTCATACGTGTTGAATTTATAAAACGAAATATATAATCACTCTCACTTTTCTTGTAAATTCACTTAAATTTGAATAAGTCTTTTTATTTTATCACTTTCAAATTAATATATTGTTATTCTTATTTCAAACCAAACTTCAAAACTAATATATTGTTGTTATTATTATAATATATTACATTATATTCTTTACGTCACTATACTAAACTTTGATAAAAAAGCAACATGGCGCGTAACCGAAAAACGTG
Source organism: Saturnia japonica (assembly GCA_033032175.1). NCBI lineage: Eukaryota > Metazoa > Arthropoda > Insecta > Lepidoptera > Saturniidae > Saturnia > Saturnia japonica. Next base: position 21,810,395 of record CM065307.1, on the reverse strand, counting down.
ACGATTTGCTACAAAATTTCTCCCATACGTCGATAAAGAAGTTTCACTTCAAAAATTTCTATTAATTATTACATTCGTAATTATCTTTTGTTTACCAAAACATTTACCTGTGTTTTTTTTATCGTTATAGGTTTTAGCGTAATGCCACAATGTCACCTGATCATAAGTGACGATGTGGGAGCTTATCACGCTAAGTCTAGTGGGAGACTACGCTAGTCTAGTACGCTAGACTAGTCAAGTGCAGCTGCAGGAACACACCTACTGGTGCTTGGCGACAGATTTTCAACTTGAGGGTGGTAGCTAACCAGACTGTCATTAAAAAAAGCCTAACCACTATGCTATGGTTTCATCACTATGTTTTCCTTAATCGAAAGCTCAGCCTCATTGCAGGGATTCGAAATCACGTCGAACGACGCGATGTCCGTACACGCTAGGTACTTCTAGAGTCATCATTGCTTTTATTTGCATTGCATATAATTTGATAGCATAAAGATAAATGCGTACAGCATGTTTTCTGGTCAAGTATATAGGTCTCGAGTGATTAGCGTACCATTATTTTAATTGTAGGATGTTTAAAAATAAATGATCTTGCCCTGGAAAGTTATGATTTTAACAGTGCAATAATGCCGTAAGAATTGTTTTATGCTGTGATGGTCAGACACATAAGTAATTACTATCTTTAATTTAAAAGAGGTATCGGCTTCCCTTTTATCTATCCATCCAATAGGTTATGGATATATGTAGATACGACTTTTGTACCACTATAATTGTCTCTAAAATTAAATTAAATTCGATATGATATAAATACGCATAAATATTTAGTTCAGATTTATAATATTCAGGATCGGCGTGTTGTGACAATGCAAGACGCTTTAGTTTTAGTTCCAAAAATTTTCACCGCCAACTTATACTGGTGGCGCTACAATACTAGTTCTATAAATCTTTAATGTTTTTCAGAAACTCTAAGAATAACAATAACGACACGACAAATAAAGAAGAGACCGTCACTGAACAACTTGATAACAGGCCGAAATTATTGCAAAAGGTAAATTTCGAAATCTTTTGTAAATCGAATGCTTTTCGTAGTCTAGTTTGGTTAATGTCAGATAACACTTAGCCTAAGCCAACAGGTCCCAATCTTTGGATTAAATGGATTTTCTATTGATTAATCGAAACTCATGTAATACGCAGCGAGACGGCACACAGGAACAGTGTTTATTTGTAGTCGATTTATTAACTGTGGTCTGCATTAATTACTGCACACATGAATTGTTTATTTGTAGTTACTATATATTGTATTTTACGAAGTTTCACTTTATCACATACATATGGTGCTGCATGCGCAATTTTTTTTACGAAACAATCGATGTTTGCCCTTTTTCACACAACTGATGTGCATTAAACCAGTATAAGTTGACGCAGCAGTGAGCCACTGTACAGATAACCTGTGTTCACTATTTAGAGTTTATCACTGTAATTGACTATAAATTTGGATTAAGTTGGAGAGGAAATTAACACACAAGAATATTTAGTTCAAATTTATAATATTCTGAATCAGTTGGCTGTGACAAAGCCAGACGGCCGGTTTTAATTAACTCTATCATTAACGTTATCAAATTAACGCTATATTTAAGTAGTTAACATTACATTATTTTATACTTTAAACTATCGCAAATAAAGTAATATTTAATGGTAACAATTATTCCTGGCGCGAACTATTAACGTAACTTTGAGGTAAAACACAAAACGTTACGTTTTCTTTTCTATCTTTAAACGCTTTTTAAAGTACTTTTAGTAAAGTATCTGTTATAATAATATGTGCTCGCAATAGATATAGTGAGTTAGTGACTGTTAACTTGCGAGTCAAAAAATGATTTATTACATTAACATAAATTTAAACTCAACCCATTATTGGCGGCAGTGAAGATGGACAATGAGTACATAAAAAATTTGGGTGCCTACTCTTTTACATGACTACCTTTGTGTCATGTAAAAATATATCATATAGGTATTAGTATAATTTGTAATAAATATTCAATGAAATTGTTTGTTAATCAAATTTGTTCATTTCATCTGTATATTATTCGCATAACCTTGACCTGTTTGCTGCGGCGATGTTCATGTGGCCTTCATTTTCGCGAGGTTTATGTGATACTCATATAATATAGTAATATTAGAATTGTATATTGAAGTACTTACGGAAGTACATTAATCAAGTGGTAGGATTGTCACGACTTAGTAAATTATATTAACGCTAAAATCCGTCCCTACCTTTCGATCTTCATCTACTCCTATATCCGTTCGCTTTCATACTTAACAGTCTTAACACTCTTCTAGTTAAATAACTTTCATCCCTAAACATTACATACCTACACATATATTACGCTAACCTCCTTTGCTAACGCTAACTCCTCAACTTCTATATCACTGGTGCTAGTTGTAGGCTTCCTCTGATATACTCAGTGCCACATGTAAGGGGCCGTACAAGTATTACCTAAGGCAATTTGAGGGGAGGGGGGTCTTGTAAAACGATCTGATGCGTTACAAGGGCGGGAGGGGCTTTCGAAAAATGCGTTACGTAACATTGTTTTTTTTATTTAAAAAACTAGGCAATTATAATTTCCCAAGATCGCAAACGATTTCGTTCCCTCGATTGTATTATACGTTATTTTTATTAGTTGTCCCTAGTTGGCAACCCTTTTCGTTTATTTTACGAGGAATCCCTCGACTGTATTTTTAGTCACTTTTGTTAAAGTTAGTTCATACTGTAATGTCCTCAAAACAGGAAGATTTGCATCATCAGCTATTCTTGGCCTACAAAAGCTCTCATGCTGACTTACTGACTTGTGTGTTACGACGCGTTACATGGGTGGAAGGGGGATCAAAATTGTCAAAAATCTTCAAAACTTGTGTGACTAATATTTGAACGCCCACAGCTTCTTTTATCCTTTCATTCGTTGCCATTTAAGTATTTTTCTCTTGAGTTTTAAGGGTATTCGAGGATCACATGTTCATTTTATCATATTTCTCACGTCCCGGTTTAATGTATTCGTTGTTTTGGATCAATGAACCGAGATAGCGAAAATCGGAGTAGACTCATAGGGATACAATATAATATAAGGATATAATCACAGATATCCAGATTTATCTATGGAGAAAATTGGATGGATCATCGAAGTTGCAGGACAAACGTCTCCATCACAGTCTGGCCTGACGTTTAGAAATGATATCACGGAAAAAGAGTCTTAAACTTCGAAAGGGGCTTTGTTGTGAAGTAAAAAGCTATCAGAGCACGAATAGATTCTTGGTGATAAGTTTTAGATGGTTAGTAAGCAAGGCGAGTAAGAGTTTCTCTTTCTAAGAGTTTTTTTATATATTGGGCACTTTCAGTGCCCAACCATCATATATCGATGCTTGCCTTTTACTTTTATAAGTTTAATTAATAGGTTTCGTACCTTAGTCAGTCGAGTCAGTAAAAAATTTAAAAGCATATTTATTTTATTTTGCTTATATGAAGGGCGGTCCTTAATTTGAATATTTTTATGTTGCCGAGGGCTCATAGAGTAAGGTAAGAAATAAATAAAATAAAAAAATCTCAATTTATCCAGTCTCTCCGCGCATCTTTGAAATTTAAATTTCTTATTTGAGCACAGACCAGTAAAACACTTGTTTTACACATACTGTGTGTATGAGTAACAAGTAGCGAAGGGATTTTAGGTACTGAATAATAATTTTTTTATTCCTCCCAAATTTATAGCTGGTCAGAATTCAACCTTAATTCTTAGATCGTTTACATATTTTCAGTTAAATGAAAAACCCTGACCTACATTTATTAAGTACCTAACGTAAACGTTGTATAAGCGAATCCATCGTTATCGCGCATAAAAGGGTGCCAACTATGTCGTTTATCATTCATTGAGCGGCTAAATATATTCGCGTTTGAGTTAGTATGTATCAGCATGTTGATCATGGCTTCGACTGTAGGGATGTGAACCCGTTTGAGGAACACCAAAAAACGGTTTTTTCAGCAAAAGATCGGTTTCAAACTAAGTGTGTGACAGTGTGTCGTTCGCAGCATCTCTCACTCACCAAAACCAAAATCGCTTTAAAAGCTTTTTATTAAGGTACAATTATACATTACATAATTGGTGAAATAGGTACTATTAGTTGGATTAGATGGTTTCATTTTTGTGTTAAAGTTATGTTATGTTTTATCTTATGGTTAGAATCCTTTATTCTAGTAAAATATGTCACAAACAACCTCGTCCCAAGGGACCGCTTCAAGCTTGCGATCTGTATTGAACTAATCCTAAGAACCTAATCTCCTTAAATAAAATCGCACTTACCCAAATATTTATCGGTGGCGGCAACTTTTGTTGCTTTTAAAGTGCATGTTCTCGACAGCAGAATATGAGGCTTCTAGATGACGCTGTCAATCGAAAATGTTATATTAACCAAAATTGTTGTAAGTAATAATCTATGATGCTTGTCTACGGATAATCTATGATAAGTGATTTATGTCGATGGAAGTTTGTACGATCATTGTAAGACATTTTCGGAACATAAAAAATACAATTTACTTGAAAATCCAGTTAATCTTTCATTGAACAATAAAACATGGTGACAGCGGTAAACAATTAGGAATCATGGAGCCAAGTCTGAAGGGATTTGCTACATTGTCGACGGAGGGTGATATGCACAATAATTGGAGATTGTTCAAGAGACAATTTCTTACTTATATTGATGCTTATTATGCAGAAGCGAAAGAAAAACAGAAAATCGGCATATTATTACACCATGGGGGTGATTATTGTTTAGATATTTATGAAACATTTAAATGTTCAAATGAAGAAACACTATGTAGCTTGTTAGAAAAGTTTGACGGCCATTTTATACCTAAAACTAACGTAACTTATGAGAGGTATCAAATATTCACAAGGAAGCAGCAGACTGAAGAATCGTTTGAACAATATATGACGGTACTGAAGAGGATGAGCCAGTCTTGTAATTTTGGTGTAATCCAGGATGAGCTGGTAAGGGATTTATTCATTTGTGGCATTAATAACCCTGGGCTACAGAGACAGCTTCTTGGAGCAACGAACCTCACCTTGGAAAAATCGTTAGATATTTGCCGAAATCATACTGTTGTTGATAAGCAAGTAAGTCAAATGGAAAAAGTTTGTGAGCCAAATATTAAGAAAGAAGTAGATATAGACATAGTAAAGAAGAAAACGGAAAATAACAGAGAGTGTCAATATTGTGGATATAAACATGACTATGGGAAGTGCCCGGCTTATGGAAAAACATGTGCTATTTGTAAGAAAAAAAATCATTTTGCAAAAAAGTGTAAAACTAAAAAAATAAATATATTAGAGGAGGATAGTGATGGTGATACTGGATATAATGTAGCAATATTATCATTGGAAAATCAAAAAAAGTTTTCATGGTATTGTGTTAGTCTAAAAATAAATACATTACTGGTTAGCTTTAAGGTTGACTCTGGTGCACAATGCAATGTACTTAGTGAAAAGCAGTTTTTAAAGTTAGGTCTAAGATCAAAAGATTTAAAAAATACTAATGTTAAGATCACTTCTTTTACTAAGGGAAAAGTGCCTGTCATTGGTAAATGTATTCTTAATTGTCAGTACAAATCAAAAGTTTATCCAATTGAATTTTATGTTATAGGTTCAGATTGTTATAATTTATTGGGTTTGGAAAGTTCTGAACTGCTTGGACTCATTCAGAGAGTGGACCAGATCAATAAAAGTTTAGAATCTATTATTCCAGAGAGTTTCAAGGATTTGTTTGATGGGAATATAGGCTGTTTACCCTTTAAGATAAAATTAGAAATAAGTGAAGATGTAAAGCCTGTTGTTTCCCCAGCCAGGAGATTGCCTTATAGTTTAATGACTAAAGTTAAACAAGAGTTGGATAATTTAGTGAAAAAGGGTATCATTGCCCCAGTGACTGAACCAACTGACTGGGTAAGTCAGATGATTGTAGTACAGAAGAAAGATGGTTCTCTCCGTATATGTTTAGATCCTAGACCGTTAAACAAGGCTTTGAAGAGAGCACATTTTCCTTTTCCTAGAATTGAAGATATTACAGCACGTCTAGCGGGTGCTAAGGTATATTGTAAATTAGATGCTCAGTCGGCATTTTGGATGTGCCCTCTAGATGATAGTAGTTCAAGGTTGTGTACCTTTCAAACAGCATGGGGAAGGTATAGATTCTTACGCTTACCATTTGGAATTTCACCAGCACCTGAAATATTTCACAAAGTGGTCTGTGATACATTTCAGGACATTGACCAGGTTGCTACTTTTCAAGACGATGTGCTTTGTTGGGCTGAATCAGAGAAAGAATTGCAAAAGATTTTATGTAGAGTATTGACTAGAGCTAAAGAGAATCAAATCAAATTTAATCCACAAAAGTGTCAGTTTTTTGTAAATGAAGTTACTTTCTTGGGACATATTATTAGTAAAAATGGAGTAAGCATTGATAAAGAGAAGGTTAAGGCAGTAACTGAATTAGCACATCCCAAAGATAAAAAAGCCTTACAACGAGTACTAGGAATGTTTAATTATGTATCTAGATTTATTCCAGGATATGCTGAAATAACAGAACCGTTAAGGCATCTTTTGAAAATTGATGTTGATTATAAATGGGAAAATAATCATGAGAGGTGTTTTGAGCAACTGAAAAAACTAATAACTAATGCGCCCGTATTAGTATTTTATGAGCCAGAAAAGGAATTAACACTTAGTGTGGATGCAAGTTCTGTTGGATTGGGTGCAGTTTTGCTTCAAGAAGGATGTCCAATTGCTTATGCTTCAAAAGCATTAACTGAGGTACAGGTGAGATACTCCCAAATAGAAAAAGAGTTGCTGGCCATATGTTTTGGAGTAGAAAAATTCAAACAGTATTTGATTGGGGGAAATTCAGTTAGGGTAGAAACTGATCATAAGCCCATTATTGGAATTATGAATAAGCCATTATGTAAGGTACCGGCGAGATTACAGAAAATGATGATGCGACTGCAACCTTTTTGTCTGAATGTTGTTTATACCCCAGGAAAATATTTATATATTGCGGATACACTATAAAGAGGTTTTTCAGTGAGTGGCTGTGATCATGAGACCAATTTTGAAGATGACATAGAATTGCAAATCTGTTTATTACTGCAAAATTTACCAGTTACGCCTGAATGTTGGGAAAGACTTTCAAAAGCAGCAGATAAAGACAGGGTTATGAGTAAACTTAAAGTTGTTTGCCTTAATGGCTGGCCAAAATTTTATAAAGATGTTGAAGATGACTTAAAACCATATTACCAATTTCAAGATGAGATTGTCATAATAAAAGATTTGTTATTTAAAGGTGATAGGATCATAATACCAAGAATATTAAGACAGGACATGCTAAAAAGTTTACATACTGGTCATCCTGGCATCTCTAGAATGGTGAGCCGGGCTGAATTAACAATGTACTGGCCTGGTATAGCACGGGATATCAAGAAATTTGTACAAAACTGTAATGTGTGTCAAAAATATCAGGACAACAAACAAAAAATGGTTTTAAAATATAAGAAAGTTCCCATGCTTCCGTGGCAAGAGGTTGGATGTGATATTTTTGAGTTTAAACAGAAACAATATTTAGTTGTAGTGGATGCTCTATCGAATTACATTGAAGTAGCTAGCTTAAGAGATTTGAGAAGTGTAACAGTGATTAACCAATTGAAGGCTATTTTTGCAAGACATGGAATTCCTGTGTTACTATATTCTGATGGAGGGCTGTGCTTTGATTCTGAATTGTTTAAGTTATTTGAAAAAGATTGGAGTTTTGTGCATATAAAGTCTAGTCCACACTATCCAAAATCAAATGGACTAGCAGAGAGTGCAGTAAAAATTGTAAAAAAAATCTTTAAAAAGTCTGATGATGCTAATGAGGATCCTTTGCTGGCCCTCCTGAACCAGAGAAATACACCTAGAGGCAAGGTACATTCACCTGCTACAATACTGATGGGAAGACAGCTGCGGACAAATATTCCTAGTTCATTTGTGACTCTGGTACCTAAGCTTACTTATGATATGGACAGAAAAATATTAAAGAGACAAAAATTAGATACCAAAATGAATTATGACAAGACAGCAACTAAAAGAGACAGTTTCAGGGAAGGTCAATTAATTAGATTTCAGAAGAATCCTATAGAGAAGACATGGTTAAAAGGAAAAATTTTAAAGAAAAGTGATAAGCCAAGAGCATACATGGTGGAAAATGAAGAAGGAAAGAGATACTGGAGAAATGAAATTTTTATTAGGCCAAGTGATGTTACAGATAAAGTTCCATTGAATGAAGTGACAGATATCCAACACACTCAGAGAGTATGGGACCAAGATGAATCATCAGATGTTTCCAGTCCTGAGTGCACTGCAGAGGCTGAGCTTCCAAACCCAAATAAAAAATTGTCACGATCAGGTCGATTAATTAAATTTCCAGATAAATATATGGATTATGTAACTTAATCTATGTTACCCATTTAATGTTAGATGAATAATTGATTGATTATTAAATTAGAACACCAATGTTTGTTGATACATATTTTAATTTTAAGGGAACATAATGCTTAGTAGTGATGTTTTTAAGGTTAACAATAAGAAGTTTGATTGGTGTAGTTGTGTTCAGTGTTTGGTAAATTTATTAGTTATATTACATAGTGATTGTTTAAAAAAAAATAAGAGGGAAGATGTTGTAAGTAATAATCTATGATGCTTGTCTACGGATAATCTATGATAAGTGATTTATGTCGATGGAAGTTTGTACGATCATTGTAAGACATTTTCGGAACATAAAAAATACAATTTACTTGAAAATCCAGTTAATCTTTCATTGAACAATAAAACAGATGACTTCGTTAAAAATAAAAATAATATTAAAAACAAAGCGTTTTCTTTACTTCCCTGGATTTCTTAAAATTTTAGCTTTTATATATAATAAAAGTATTACGTAAAAACTGGTTGTGATAATTGTAACCGGTTCACATCCACTATACAACTGCCGATTGAATTTGTTACAAGCAATCTCCTTTGTTTCTGGCTTGTACTTTCATCATATACTGTGCAGTCATTTGCTTAGCCAACAGAGAAAGAAGAAAAAGATAAAGTTGATTTTGTGTGGAATATTAGCCTAATCGACATTGTCTATTATAATCCAGTCTAATCTATTGACTGTAAAATCGAACTAATGTCACACAGCATTTTGTTACTGGAATAAAATCAATAATAATTTATTGCCTTAAATTTGGGGTATATTTTAAGTATCTCCATGTGTCCTAATTTTTTTTAAACAATGTTATTCTGTAAGTTTAAAGTTATGCTATTCCGTTTTACTATTATATTTAGTTTAATTTCCTTGATAGACCACGAGTTCTTTCAGGTAGTTCAACTGCTAAATAAAATAGGGGGAAAACGTTCTCCGTTAAATTACGGGCGAAAATAGAAACGAAAATAAATTTCGTTCTGAGGTCAACGTGCGGGACAAAGATAAATGAACGGGGGACACGGGACGTTATCAATTCAACAGCTTTAAATGTCAGACTGAAGTTTTCAACGGGATTATAGTGAACCCGTTTTTTTTGCATTTCATTACTATTGTTTGTTCACTCGTTTTTTAATTATATCCTCCAGCCCAAAATATGTGTCTCAGCTGCATGGGATTTTATATACATACCGAGAAGAGGTCGCTATCTATAATATATATTTCCTTTTTAACAATGACTCCTTATACTCACACTGAAAGCAATTTGAAAACGTTACAAATTTTGTTATCAGCATGTTGAAACAAAAGATATAGAAATCACAGCGTATGGCGGAAAATCTATTGGCAAAAAAGGATAAAAGTTTCCTCTCGCTCACGCTGATATCATGTCGAAAGTGAACTGAGGGCAATTACCCACTGTTCACGATGGCATGTAAAGATCGAATGCCGTATCTACTTATAAAGTGTCATTGATGGAATAAAAAAATATTATGTTCTCTTTTACAGATGTGTTCAATTTTTTCCGCATTGATGTTCCTATAAAACGATAGTGTAAGCTTTTTAATGTCCCACTCAGGGTTCACAACCATACGATAATTATCGTATATGGACGAAAATTGCATGCGGGTACAATGTACAATAACTCAATTTTCAAATTATTGTACATAAAACGGTAATTTCAATATTCTAAGATTTCAAAAAGTAAGTCTTCTGGAACAGAAATCTATTATATAATATATTATATAAAACGTCATTAATTTCCATCCTGTATTTTACGCCTTGACCTAGTTTTGTATATGTATAAAAAACGACATATGTTTTGTACCTAAAGTTCTGTTTGTTGGTACATAAACTACACTAAAAGCGGTCGAGAGTTTAAAACTAATGAGAAAATGCCACTAGAAACTCCCACGTCTCGCGGTTTGAGCACTCACAACTTCGTTTCTTGGGAATTTTCCAACTCTGCTCGTACATTTTACCAAACAACTTTTCCAATTACATCTACCCTAAAGACATTTTGTGAATTGAAATTACGTCTAAACCTAAGTTATTTATTCATTCCGTGAACTTAAGTTTAAGTTAAGTGGTTCATTTGAACGTTTTGTTTAAATTGAAACTATAAAGTTGTTATTAAAGGATGATTAGCAGATTATTTATAATTGATCATATCAATTTTGTTTTTATAAAATTGCGTTGTGAAAGTCTTCGCGCAATAGTGTTTCACTGTTACTATGAAGATGTCACTGAATCGATTCCTGTATAGGACAGGGTTCAAATAACATGGAAATGGTGATAGTGGAGGTCCTGCCTTTACAGCCCTAGCTCTAGTTCACGACTATAGATTTAGATTTAGTAAGTACCTATAGTTAGCCATTTTTGAAAAAATAACCTAACTGAGGACCCTCAAGGTGAGAACCCTGGAAATTTGAGTGAATTCAGTAATACAATGATATATCAGTTATTTTGTATGGTATATATATTAAAAAAATTTACTCTTTCAGCTTATTGTCACATCTTCAGTCACTTAGCAATTAGCATCCGCTGTGATTATTAATTGTGATTTAATGCTATGACAAATACAAATGAGATACTTTATCATCCCTGATTTTCACTGCTTTGGTTTTCCTATAGAACTACAACTAGTATGGCGTACTTGGCGTACGCAGGACAGGTTAAAAATGTCTACAATGCGCATGTGATGCTTTGACTGCTTGTTTGCCAACGTCGCGGTATACAAAAACCATTAGCTATTGGATTGTCAAACAAATGTAAAAAAATATGTTCATAGGTGCTCAAGACTAGACCAGTTTCGATGGTAGTGCAGTGGAGCGAGGTGCGCACCGCCTGGCAGGACAGCGACTTCATCACGGAGTGCTTGTGTTGGCACAACGTATACCGGCAGAGGCATGCGGCACCCCAGCTCTACATGGCGCCAGAGGTAAATCCTAATAAATCAGCTTGGAGACGTTTTTGAGTTTGTAGTAGTGTTCGATATAGTATACGTATAAGTAGTGTATAGTGTACATTTGTAGTTGAGTGCGAGGCAAGTGGTAGCTAGCGGAAACTGGTTTATTCCAGTTTTACTCACTGTGTGTATTACACTACAACAAAAGCAAAAACGTCTCCAAGCTGATTTACCTAGCAATAGGTAGCAAGTTCATGTCTCTTGCTGAGCTCCACAATCTTGCCTGGTCTCTATAATGTGATAATACCCTAAGCCTTGGTTAACTGGCTCTCAACTGCTGCTGCCGGATCACACCTATTGGTGCTTGGCAACAGATTCTCCTAAAGTGGTAGCTAGACAGGCGGCATTAGAAATGTTTTCCTACCCTAAGTAAAAACGTATTATTGGGTAAGTTTTATTAATATTTGAACCTCAAGCTAACATTCAATGAGATGTCTTAATTTTAAAAATTATAATTTAATCATTAGGTACTGTTTCAGTAGAAAAGCGTAGGTAATGATATGTAGCCTAGATTACTATCAGAAATGACCTCTATCTGTCAATGAAAATCGAACCAAAACTTCTTCAGCTGTTTTATGGACTTGGTACTTGGTGAGCGGAATGGTTTCCGCAATTAGGCCTCGGTGGTGGGTCTTGTTATTCTGGCCAGCTTTGTTTCCCAGGAAAGCCAAGAGCTCGCGTGTGTCAGCTCACGCCTCCCAAGATTGCGTGCACGCTGAAACGCCACGCTGCTGCATTCGGCTGTCTCCTTGACAGTCATCCAGTGTCCCAAAGATGGACAAAAATTATAAAAACGCGTGTTTGGGTAACGGGCGCCGCAATTAATAACCTTACGAGCTTCAGAAAAAGTATTGGTTTCGAAATAGCAGACAGATACTTCATTTTTATTTATTTCTATTCCATTCTTCATTAAATAAAGAATTTTTTATTAATAATCATGTTTTGTTTAAAATGGTACAGATCTGTTGTTCGACGAATTTATATAATAGATTTTGTTTTACTTATTTTATTATAATACTAGCTGTGCCCGTGGCTTCGCTCACGTGGACTACAGAATGCCCGCGCGAATTTTGCTCCCCCGCTCTCGGATATTTTAAAGACAAAAATGCTTATTGTGGGTGTTCCGTAGAAGATACATGTATAGTATCGCTAACTTTTTTGTAGGTTTTTTTAATACCTCCAATTATTTGTACATTAATTTGCTATATCTCTTATGGTTTAAGCGCCCGATTTGATTCACCAGCTTTTTTTATTTGTGCGGATCCTGAATTCTTTTTCTAAAATAAAAGTAGCATATGTTACTCCCTATATCATCAGCTATCTATCAGTGAAAGTCCCGTCAAAATCGGGCCAACCGTTTCGGAGATTACCCGGAACAAACAGACAGACAATTTTTTTTAAAAAGAGCTTTTTGTTATAGTTATCGTATATACTTTCATGTGCATTTAGTAAAAAAACTACTATTTTGACATTACAAACAGACACTTCAATTCTATTAATTTTATAGATGTGTAGATCTAAAGTTATTATTATTTTGTAAAATAAAATCATTTACATCCGTGTTTATAGTTATGCGACTACGCGCAGGCTTGGGCGAATCATCTCGCTCACACAAACAAGTTTCACTACAGGAACGACAGGGACGTCGGACAAAATCTTTACCAGAGGCCAGTGAGCGCTTTGCAGCCTGACGTCACAGGTAGGTATTTAAATAACGTTACCTAAACGCATAACGCATAAAACCAAAAAGGAGGAAGTACTCAATTCGACTGTATCTATTTTTTTTAATATCAGCCATAACCTCTTTGTTTGATGATTATTTTTTTGCTAGTCCTACCCGTGCGCAATAAGTTGAGGGGACGGTGACGCACCAGACGCATGGTTATACTGTGCACAAAAAATATCACAAGTTTCCATCCACGACTTCGTCTCTGCTATTTTTTTTTATGTAGCGAGTGTTGTACTCGGAACAACTTTTTACTTTTTACTGCCTGATCAACAGGTAAACACAAATGTTTGTACCGCTTTTCGTTTTCAAAAAAGTCCAACGCTTTTAACACGAGATTTCTCTCTCCACTATGTAAAGTTTTACCCTTCATTATAACAATAAACTTAATACAAAAAATAACAATAAAATATAGCATTAAATCTAATAAATATTAACGAAACAGTATCAAATAAGATTATAGAATCGGAGCGCGTCGTCGTTGCGTGACGTAAGCCAGTACGAGACTAATATGTTTAAAAAAATGGCGTTGCCTACAGTACACCACGAGAGCTTGAGGGGAAGTTACAAGAATAGCGGGTGGAGGGTTGCATTCTAGGCGAGTCTCAACTTATCGCGCACGGCTAGTACCTCAAGGGTGGTCCCATTTTAAGTTCTTCAGCATTGGACATAAGAGTTCGAAGGTACACCAGGGAACTCCTCAAAAGTGTTACCACCACCATAGTGGAGGCACCAGTGCACGCATAGGTATGTCGCGTTCTATAGGATTAACCTGTGTATATCCAGGGATCAAGCAGTATGGTAGAGATCTGTACCCGACTGGATCTCGACCACCATGCATATTTGGATAAACCAGTCACGGTGACTCTTTTTTAGTTTGATGATAACGGTGACCGTCGACGGATACCCGATAGCTCGGTGGTCGCCGTTGTTTTTGGAATTTTAATATGTTTACCAACAGGTACAGTGTCATTGTCATTACCTTGCCGTGCTAAACTATATTTTTTTAAAACTTTTTATCTATTATTAGCAGACGCGCGCAACTTCGTCTGCGTCACATAAAAGAAAGAGAGAGAGAGAGAGAGGGTGAGAGAGAGTGGGTCGTAGGCACCTATAATACAATTCTAAAAGAGTTCAAACATTCTTTATCTACGAATCATTTACTCAGCCCACGCAACAGAAGCTCTCAAAATGAATAAATTTTCCTCGTTTTTGCAACATTTTTCATTGATGCTCCGCTCCTATTGATCATAGAGTGATGTTATATAGTCTATAGCCTTCCTTGATAAATGGGCTATTCAACACTAAAATAATTTTTCCATTCGAACCAGTAATTCCTGAGATTAGCGCGTTCAACCAAACAAACAAACTCTTCAGCTTTATAATATTAGTGTAGATAGACCTTTAAAGGCGTTAGCATATTCACTTAGGATCCTAGAAACAGATAATTAACTGATGAATCTTCTCTTAGCATCAAATTATTGTCTGTATAGATTTAGATGTTCATCGAAGGTCAATTTCGTTGTACAATTCCATCATCTCCTTTTCATATTAGAGGGATAATTATATAAAAAAATTTTTATTAAAAAAAAAAATTGTGTATGACGTGAACGTATTCTTCCAGGTCAAGAGGTATCTTCATATTGGTATGCGGCGGTTAGACAGTACAAGTTCTTCAAAGAGTCGGATGTACTTCACGCAAATGTCAATGCAGGTAAATTTTACACGAATAATATGTTAAACTAGCTGTGCCCGTGGCTTCGGTCTCGTAGACTACAGAATGCCCGCGCGAATATTGTTCCCCCGCTCCCGGCTATTTTAATGACAAAAACGCTTATTGTGGGTGTTCCTTATAAGGTAGTAGCCTCAGTTACTTCCTATAAATTCAGCTATCTACCAGTGAAAGTCCCGTCAAAATCGGTCCAACAATTTCGGAGGTTATCCGGAACAAACAGACAGACAGACAAAAATTTCAAAAATGGATTTTTCGGTAAAGGTCTAATCGTATATACTTTCATATGCATTTAGTAAAAAGATGTTATTTTGACATTACAAACAGAAACTTCAATTTTATTAATTGTATACGTATAAATACACAGCCATCGAGGTATCTTGGTACATAACCCTATCATTGAATATGATACCACGTACGGTTTCGAACCTAACAGGGTACGGATTTTTATAGCAGTGGAATTACTAGTATATCTATTATGACTAGCTTTAGGACTATGGTTCTTTTGAGTTTATTACATATGACTACTAGCTGTGCCCCACGGTTTCACCTGTGTTAACTTTATACGAGAAACATTGCTAACGCACCCGTCTATGTGTAGCCTATCATAATCAGAGAACATCACTTTCCGCAAGTACAAATTATTTTAATTTTGCTTTGACCCAATATCTATGTATCTAAATAACATGCTTTTAAGGTCAAAGATTAACTTCATAAAATTATTTTTATTATGAAGTAAATTTTGTTCGTAAGGATTTAATATGCCATGCCTAAAAGTAACGCTCAGAAATTACTTTTACACCCCTTGCACCCGGCTGCCGGCAACGGACTCGTGACTCATATTATTCGTCTTGTTCTCTCACGCGGTCTAACGGCACGTGTTAAAAAGAAACGAAATTAGATGCTATTCATATCATACTTATTGCTTTGTTGTAATTCGTTATCCTAGTGCTTATGTTCATTTCGATTATTTCAGGCCACTTCACACAAATGGTTTGGGTAGCTACCAGGTATTTCGGAGTCGGAAAAGCTAGATCGCGCGCCGGCAAGGTTATAGTTGTCGCGAACTATTCCCCGGCGGGCAATATCTCTGGGCAGTTTGAGAGCAACGTCCTAACGCCATTGCCAGAGAACTTTCCAGAACCGGCACCGCCACCGGAACAGTGACGGCGGTTTTCCATCCGCGGCAGACGGTTGCGAATAGACGGAACTCTATAAACAGTATTGAAGTAGACATTATTAAAAACTTTATTTGTGTTAAACTTTTTGGCTCCCAACGTCACACAAAATGCATGTAAAGTTGGCATAAATGCCATCCATGGGAGTCAAGTTATTGAACGCTCTAAATATTTAACTGGTTAGGTTTGCATTTTCGGTCACCGTAAGGTCCGGCTTCCTCCCCAAACCCCACGTAGGACTCTTTAGAATATAGTTACAGTGGTGAACTAAAGAGGAGTAGAAGAGCCTCTGGTCCTGGGGGCTTCCGAATTTCCAAAAGTTTTACTTAATTAAAAAAAAAAAAGGTCTCCCTTCTAGGATTCCTACAGCCGCCACAGCTGATCTTGCTTTTCTATTGATAGAGGCTGGGTTAGCCCTATAAAAAGTTACACCGAGGAGACCCATAGTTTAATGTCTCGTCAGTCGCTATTAATTTCACAAATTGCGAATGCAAAGAATTGCGACATGTGAATATTTTGAAGAATGAATTGATTCGTAAAAATGTACTGTTTGTAATGTAATTTGTAATGACAGTGTCGAGGAACATTACGAATAAGGCTAAAAGTTTCACGTTTTTGTTATTTATGAACAAAAACAGAAATAAAACGTTTTAATTTTAACGTTCGTATTGAGATACATTATAAAATTTCGAATAAAACTCAATAGTTCACTCATACGTGTTCTATGGCAGTTGTGAATTTTAATAATAAAATTATTATGTAAACCGTTTTATTACACTTTAGATTAAAAAATAAATTGATTGTTACATGTAATAAATAAGGTTCTAAATTGCTTGAGCTAAATGACCTATATCAATTAATTAAATAACAATGAACACCACTAGGTATAACCGTCATTAATACGCTATTAGCCGTCCTTAATGAACAAACTTGTGAAAAATTATTTGTATGAAACATAACGCTTCTAGACTAAGCTACTGATAATTCATTGTTATTATTTTAATATACGATCTTTTTATGCCTAATAGGTACCTAGTTATTATGCTATTTGTAGTCGTAGAATATTATATTTAAAAATTCTAATCACGGTTGTTTCGCTGAGCTTGACTTTTATAAATATTTTTAGAGTATAGAAGCAACAATACCTACAAAACGCACATAATAGGTACATTTAATATTCGTTTTATTTTTTAATTGGCAAAAGGTTAGGTTTCCGGCGTTGCCAGGGTTCGAAAACTCAGAGTATTACCTACCCGCGACCCCGGTTCAAAAGAGAGATTTACGACAATAAAATTTGTATAATTTTAATAATGATAATTTAAAGGAGTCGTAACGTATACTATATAACATATATAATGTCAATTTATCTTCTAAGGTAACTGATGTAATCTGGATTAGGTAAGGAGCTAATTTTTGTCCCTGAATCAAGTAGGTACTGGCTAAGCTCACGCCATAATGTGAATAGTTTAAGGTAGCCTAGTTTATGTTATGTATAACATTAATATGTGAAAATTTGTTGTACCTGGACTGGTCAAAATTTACACCTACATACAATCACTTGGTTGTGGTTCTATTCACGTGATATTGGCGGAATTGTGAACATGTACACACACGCTACCAATGTTGTCATTTAAAAAGGAAGAATAAATTTATTTTATCTGGGTGATTACTCAATTCTCTGTCAATTACGAATTTGGGTCCTTTATATTCAGTGATTCAAAAGTACTTTGACTAAGAGGTTGATATGGTTTAATAAACTAAATAATTAGATCAGTAGGTAGCAGATTGCTTAAAACCCTGTCTTCCCAAAGTTGATAATACAAAAAGTAGGTAACTGTTAAGTTTTAAAAACTTTTACCTACAAATTTTAAATAGGTATAAAAGTAATTTTAATTTTACTATTTATTTAATATAAGTAATCCATCTTGAATTACCTATAGATTAAAAATTATTAATGTATTCATTTAGAGTGATTATTGATAATAATTTTATTGTACGTTTTTAAACTGATTTACTGTAAAGCTACACTGTAAGAAAATAAACTTTCAAATTTAGTAAACGTTGAATAAAAATTAAATATAAATAGTAAAAACTGTTATCAAAACAAAACCAACAATGGAGGTTTATAGTTATATAATTATAATTTTTTACATTTTCTAGTTTTTAATATTTTAATTTTTTAGTTTGTATTTGAAACTTATCTGAATTGTGTTGTTAAAATTAAAAGTTACAATGAGATTTCAAACGGGAGTTTTTGGCGGGAACTTGAAGTGACATGTTATGATTTTATTTTTAATTCAATAACTTAGGTTTTTGACCCTATATTATGTAATTTTGGTGGCGTTTTGCGTGATATAGTTGGGATTTTGTGCATAAGTGAAGTGGATTATAAATATAAGCTGAAAGCATTCATTCTGAGATCCCACAAAATCTTCCTAGAAAGTTCTAACATGGGAGCCACCCATCTTAGGATACTAAATAGTCATAACACATGATACTATAATTCACTTGATAATGGCAGAGTAATGGTCTTTATTAAAAGAGGACCGGTTGCCAAGTTAGGAAGAAGAAGAAGAAGAGATTTCAAACAGAGATAATGTTTGTTTTTATGAATCTAGTGTAGGTTAATTGCTCGTTAGATTAGTTAATTATGTATCTAGCTTGTTTATACAGCCGTTCAAAGATGTAGAAATTGCCTACATAGGCAGAAAGCTAAAATAAAAAAATAAATAAAAAAGATGTACAAATAAGTAATTTGTAATACTTCTTATAATATAATTACATAGATACGTAATCTATCAAAAAATATTTAAAATTAGTAATAAGAAAAAAACAATGTCTCAAACATAACAATACTTTGTACAGTACAAATTTGAAATCAACAGTAATCTAGCATACATAATATGCTTACCCGAGGTGTTAAAATTACAAGAAAGTATTTGAATGATTTTCTTAAATCTATAAATGATGTTCTTGTTTTTATTTTAATATGTACTTTTCCTTAGAGTGATCATTATGAACGCAGTTTATAGAAGAAAAAAAACGTTTCATTGCCTAGTTATTTGTAAGATGCAACCATTAATATCTGCAACTTGTGTGCTTCATTATAAGATGTAAAAAATTAATATTGTGTTATAATATTAAATACGTTATTTGTTCTATTGAAATCTTGATCACGGTTTACTACACTGTAAATTACTATTACATTGTAGTACAGTAGGTGTTACAATCAAAGGCCTAACTTGTTTTGAGAAGAGTACATAGTTTTGAAGTGTGAGAATGTCCACACGATTTCTTCACAGTTTAAACCTTTTATAAATGTTAAATTTAAAATTTTTATTTATTTAATTAATAATAATTATTCATGATGTGAATAATACTTTTAACGGACTTTAATAAGGGGGGCGGGGGGATTGTGCACAATTTGAGTGTTTTTTTTTTTAAATGGATGTGTCATAATTTCTTTGTTTTTGAACCGAAGATTCTTGTTTCGTTGGAAAGGGGATACTTATTTCAAGGGTGGTCCTATTTTAATTTCATTACCATTGGACCTGAGACTTCGAAGAAACACCAGGGAAACTAGTTTTGCCACACGGTTTCGCCCGTGTTAATTTTGCAAACACTGTGCCGCTAATGAATCCGTGTAGCATATCGTAATTTTTCTCACTTCTCGCAAATACAAATTATTTTTATTTTTCAATATCTGCGTCCAAACAACGTGCTTTAAGGGGCAAAATTTAACTTCATAAAATTGTCGTCTTTATGAAAAAGTAACTTTTGTTCATAGAGATTAATATGATATGCCTAAAAATAATGCTCATAAATCAATATACCGCAAAATATCTTATTGTGGCTTATGTATATGTGATAGACATAATAATATGCTATCGCGGACTTTTTTTAAATATACTAAGGGCCAATAATTTTGTTCAACATTGTTTATATGTATCATTAACCATTACGCCAGCGCACGTGGATAAAGCAGTTCGGGAGGGCTTTTACTTTAGACTTACTGAACAAAAATCAATATTTAAAGCTAACTGAGAGTTGTAACCTAATGTTAGATAGGCTAATACTATTCCTTGTGAATCTGGCTATCATATATTAGCGTGTTTAAACAAACAAACAAAAAACTCTTCCGCTTTATTATATTATTAGTGATTAGTATTAGTATAGAATGTTTTGAAATCATGTTAAAATAAAGTGAATACAATAGTGTGTTAATACAAAATTTTGATTTACAATATTGTTATATACACAAGTTTTATTGATATAGGTAAAGCTAGGTAGAAACCCGTTAATTCCATAATTAACGAAGTTAAGAATATTGCAAAAATTTAACTTTAAGTTAAACCAGAAAATCATTACGTATCTTTTTTTTTTACTTCCATTAAATTTATTCCGTTACATTAATCAAGTTGATAATGTCGCGTCGTTTTGTTTGTTTGAATAGCGCGACACGTGTAAGTTCGGCTAATGATTATCCGCTAATCCTAGGGTACCTACGTAAATCCAGGCCTGCGGGCCAAGAATTGACCCTACAACATATTTGAATTTACCCACCAATACCTTCGATCGGCTGCCGCCATGCAATTGGTGGCCCACCGGCTGACATGATATAAAAATTATAGCTCACCGCCAAAGTGAATTCAAATATTTTATATATTTTTGGGGCCAACGTGTGGAGCCGGGGTACGAGAGTGTAGAGATAACAGAATAGTAATACTCTTGGCGGTAGACCATACCATCGCTCCTGTATTCCCCGAAGAGTTAGGCAGAGGTGTATTAATGTACATCCACAATTCGCCGAGTATGTTTTTAGGTCCCATGTAGAGATACTCAAAATCTACGAACTTACCCAAAGTTAGCCGAACGACGCGACACCCGCCCAACCGAATTACGGAGCGGCCAGATTTTGACCGAAACTAAGTTTTTAAACCGAAACCGAATCGAATCTTTGGACGGTCGTTAACAATAACCACCTCAATTACTTTAATTCAACACAAAAGTTCTTTATTACTTACTCGCTGTTATATTCACTATGTGCCAAACATAGATGTAGTTACTACATCCATGGTGCCAAATTAAAACAGAAGCACGAATCTTCACACACATATTACAATAATATTCATTTGAAATCTTTTTGAAAGTAATTTTCTATTTGATATTATAAAGCTTTTCACCTAAGTGTTACTAGATGTTTGTGAAAGATTTTTCAAACTGGAGGATGGCAGGCGCCGCGCCGTAAGGCGAGTATTTATGTTCCTTGGTGGTAGGTAGCTAAGTAAGCAAGATTCAAACCTATATTGTTTATAGATGTTACTTAACTATAACTTTATATCAATCATTACTCTCTTCATAAAAAAAAATTCTTTTCCTTTAGTCCTAGTTATATAGTGATGCTTCGTAAATAATGTACGTATGCATATAATTAAAGACCATGCAATAAAAGTGAATAAATTTTAATTTAAGTAATGAGCTAACGAAAAATGGCTATGCGGTTAATTTATATGTGGTAGAAGTGTGACTGAGAAGTATACCATCGAAATCTCTCTATAACTTGTTAAGACCTCAGCCTGTCGAGAACTGCAGTAAGTTCTATTTTAGAATGGGTACCTAAAGCAGCATTAACAGGCTCTTACCAAATCTGGCTTGGCAGTTAGAGTATTGCAGGCAGTCAAAAGGTGAGCACGATGTGCATTAAAAGGGGGCTACCTAAACCTACACCTGGGTCGAAAGTCCCGGGGGCTGCTCGTGTTTCCCTCTCTGCCACACAATGAACCCGGTACCCGCACAGTGAATCCATGGATTGCTAAGATGTTTGTCTCAATCATTCATTTAATGTTACTCCTTACGATTCCCAATCTACCCCACTGTCTTTTCCCAGCACTGCAACTGGAATCAGTATCTCTGTTTTACATCTCCCTAGGCTAATTTAATTTTAGGCCATTAGTATTAGTGTGTGCTTAGCTGAAAACCAGAGCTATGACAATTAACAATAGGCTCAGGCTAAGGTCCTTTTTGATGTTGAAAGCAGCATATGTTTTGCAATATTGAATATTATAAATTATCATTTTATTTTTCATTATATCCATGTTTTCAGTATCATATAAATGTACTTTCTTTCCTTCCTAATTTACAAAAATATATTTTATGGCCATAACATTTGTTTTTATAATTCATACTATAATTATTGTGTAGAATTTTCTGATGTATAAATAAAATTTGAAATGTAGTAACACACATTTGAATTAGGTTGTGTAGCTGTTAATTATGTATTGATTGATCAATGGCTGTGAATTGTTACTGTTGCTAAAGCAGATAATATGGCTTGTCAATATCATATTTTAAGTTTTAATAAATTTTATTTAATATTACTATTCAAGTTTTATTATAATTCTAGCTGTGCCCGTGGCTTCGCTCACATGGACTACAGAATGCCCATGTGAATTTCCCCCCCCCCCCTCCCGGCTTTTTTAAAGACAGAAGTGCTTATTGCTTAAGCTACAAAGTTTTTGTAAATATTAAACAGACAAATTTTATCAATTACATGGAAACAAAAATTGATATAATATTAATTGCTAATAAAATCAGATGTTAACTATAGTTTTAGACATTAAAAACCAACAGTTACTTTGATATAATTTAATATTTTCTACCAATGACACTAAAGTATTATGTGAGTTTCTAGTAGGAAATTGTTAATTAAGTAGTCCTTTTATTTTTATTTCATTTATTTGCATTGTTGTACACTTTATTCTGTAACTTGGTGGCGTTTGTAATAATTTGGTTCTGTACAATTGAAGTAAACTCGAGTTGTGAGCTGTTTTAAAATACCATTAGTTTATAAAATAACCACCACTTTAATGTAAAGTGACATGATGATGATGAGATTTGGAACATTGAAGATTATTATTTCCTTAGAATATTTTTTTATGGTCAAAAGTTTTTGTGAAGCAAATTGCACAAATAAAACAAATTTTCACTCAGTCCATCTGTGTTTACAACTAGTACACACATAGTACAATCTCATCTCCTCTTCAGCTCGTCTTGTCTGCCCCTGGAAGAATACAGCCTCGCGGTGGTTGCATTTTGGGCACATATGATCCTTAGTTCGAGGTAGAGTAGGATCGCTAACTACATCCGGATTTATATGAGTTAGTTCATCTACTTCGTGCATAATTTTGTTCACGTAGACACAGTTGGAGTCTGCTCGCTGTTTGTAGTCACAGTTTCTGCAAGCATATAGCAGTACTTTGTTGTTTTTATCTTCACGCGGGTAAAGCATGTTATTGCACTCTTGGCAGAACTGAATGCCAACATAGCCTGGTCCACCATCTTTTCTACCAACATTTACACTCATGATTGTTGTATTATATGACAATCTATCTAACAACTTATTTTTATAGTTATAATTATCTTTAGAACAACCAGAAATAAAAAACAAACAAAACTACAAGTTTACATTACAGCTATTTACTATTTTTATTTATGGGTCTACTGCATAGACCAATAACCAGAGGATAGACGACCATCTTAGAACAATCGTTTTGTTTCGTTAGCGAGGTGATTTACACATATTCACAGACGATACACATACACAACTTTCTATAGATACCAATTTATACATTTCATTCATGATTGATATCTCCATCGCATTTACTCTTGAAGTGGCCTAATGAGCCGTCCGCTACCTCTCTCTTTCCCTCATTATATTTGTATATATGGTACTTGTCAAATTACGTTAGTGATGGAATTATACATTTAAATCGGTACTTTACGGTAAATAAGTAAACTAGTGATGTATTTTCGTGTCAATCGGTATTTTACTAAACAAATTACCGGTTTTTATCGATATTTTTTCGACGGCAACCATTTTACCAGATTTATCAAACTGAATCTTAAAATAAAAGAAACGTAAGGATTACATAATATTTATTCTTATTGGGATTTACAAATATTAACATGCCATAAAACTTTCCCTTCATACTTCACGGGCTTAGGACCGGCTTTATGCATTGTTTTAAAACCTCAGACTTGGGAATTTCGGCAGGATCTTGAAGGTGATGGTTTTTATTTTAATTCATACCTTATGTTGGCTCTATATTGTGTAATTTTGGCGACATTTTACGTGATGTAGTTTGGTTATTTTGCACAAGTGGATTAAAAATACCTAACTGGGAACATGCATTTTAAGTTCACATAAAACTCCCTGTAAAATTTTAAAAATGGAGCCTCGATCTTGTTGAAGCTATGTTTGAATATTGCAATATATTTATAATATTTGAATATTGTTTAACATTGACTTTGGCTGAAATGTGTAATAACAGTACGAACAGTTGCCATTCAATAAAAGAAAGACGGAGCGCATGGAACTAAAAGTGAAACCAGAAAAAAGGAAATACAAAATGGAACATTATTACAATTAAATGATCATAAGAATTAAAATATTACCATAAAACAATAGTTATTAAAAGTATATAAAATAAGTTTCTTAATATGACTCATGAATGTAGACAAAAACTACAGAAATAACAGAATTAATCATCAATATAAAAATCAATCGCTCACAACGTATTTCTCAATATTATTACAGACAGGGAAAACAAATTTATATTACAATTAATTAATTAAGATCATAAGAATAAAAACATTACAAAATATTAACATAAAACAAAAGTTATTAGAAGTATACTTATAAAATAATTTTCTTAATATGAATCATGAATGTTGTTAAAAAATACACCAGACAAATTTGCATGCTTCATAAAATATTTGTATGAATAATTAGTAAATATTACACATAATGCCTAATTAAGTAATTAGAAACAAAGAAAATATGCTAGATTATGACATGATTACATACTAGAATTACATAATTATTATTTACCTTAAAAATCATAACAATACATGCGAGTATATTCATGCATCTTTTAAATTTTATTTTATAATTGATTCTGATTTAATCAATCAATGTTATATTATGTACATTAGATAACTAAGAACATTACCTAATAATAACAATGAATTATTAATAATATATTACAACTAGTAGTAGTACTATATTTTAAAAACAATGTAAACAAAATTTGCATACTCGTTAGAATTAACTATGAGGCATACTGAAGGAATTCTGTTAGTAATTGCAGTGATATATTTTGCAAAGGCATAGTAGATATAGGTATCTAGATCCAGTTATTACTGGATTATTATAATATTATAATTATTATATATCTATACATAATAATAGTTAATAGAGGAATTAAAATAAAGACAATTTTAGTTGCAGAAACTATGATAATAATAAGTAGTACCTATACAGTTAAATATGATTATGTAGTACTACGCCTTCTAACTGATCTGTAACTAAATCCTTTTGTAGCTTTAGTATGGATTAAACTTTCCATTTCTACATCTTTAGATCTGGAATCAATATTATGCATTTGTCTGTTAAAATTAATGCCACCATTGTTTTACTTGCATTCTAATAAATAACAAATAACCAAAAAGCTTTGAGAAAAGTTTCTTTGTGCATCTCACAATTGTACAATGTAGTATCAATTTTTTGTTCCAATGAACATTCTCAGGGGGAATAAAATTCTCTATGAATTCAGTGTCGTCAGTTTGAAAATTATCAATGTATGATCCATATTTTTATTGGTTTACTAAATTTTGAAGGGTACCTAACATTTTGTCATCATCATTAGCACAATTTGTAAATAATAACTTACCAGTAGTGATGTTATTAATTAATAAAGTTTTATAAGCCGAGACAAAGTGAGTACAATCTGGGTTGGTATTGAAATTACCATGTGCTCTTATTAGACCAAAAAATTTTTCTAATGGATATTGGTTTAGTTGTCTGAGACTTAAAAATTTTACACCCTCAATAGAGCGTAAATCAGACCACAGATGTTTCATAGTTTTAATATTATGCATAAAATGCTTCAGTGACAAAGGCTTGCTTTCCCTTTCAACGGAAGAATCAAACCGCATTGAATTTAGTTTCTTCACAGCATTATTCCAGAAATCTATGTGTTCAGAATTTAAAGATAGAGCATGTTGCAATTTATAACCAGAGTGACCAAAACGATTTAAACTATCAAACAAATCATTTATAAATAAAAGTATTTCTACTGTGAAAAGATCATTATCAATATCCACATTCGGAATAGAATATTCATGCTCCTGTAGAAAAAGCAGGGACTTCATATAAACTTCAAGCGATGTAGCCACTTGTCTGCTGAATACTTGAGCAGCTAGTTTGACCTGGAAATATACAATAAAGTAATTTTATTTATAAAATAAAAAAATAATGCAGGGCAAAGCTAGTATCCATAATATACAGACGAAGTCGCGGGTACCAGCTAGTAAATATATATTCAGTAGTATTGGAGATGAAAATGACTAAAATATGTTGAGATCTCTTTAGTATGGGAAATCATACATCACTTTTGTCAAGCAAAGTGGTCATTTTATAAACTTCACATGCGACTGGGGTTTTAATAATTTTACTTACATAGGTACATAGTGTATATAAATGATTTCACGCCTATACAGGTTGATTTTTGAGATGGGTCAGTGAGAATTTTACTTACCTTCATTTTATCATATGATGTAGGTTTAACATGTTTGTCGGTGAGTTTAGTGCTTCTTGCTCGTCCACCATTTCCATCTACTTTATAAAGAATTTCAATGTACTCCCACTTAGCACGCCGATTACCGATGAGAAGATCTTTCTTCTAAAAATTATTGCGAAAACATTTTAGTAAATGAGGTACATCATAGATGTGATATAGCCGGTTACTATTAATGTTATATGAAACATTATTATCATTGTAGCCTTCACTGCGTACAAGTTCTCTATTTGAGTCCGATATTATTAGCTGCAACATTGGCAGAGCTTTGATCACTAACTGTGGCTCTAACTATGAATCCAGCTTTAAAAATTGCAAATACTACCTCCTTGATAATATTCTTTAAAACAAATGTTTTTACTCCATCTCGAGCAAATTAACAATTCCACAAATTAACAAATATAAAATGTTTAATAATGTTAATTATGAACAACGAACAATGGCGGTTCAATTTGTTTTGTCAATTTTGACAATTCCAATGAAAATGGCGGCCACAGACCAATATGGCGGAAGAATATCAATGAGTATGCCTTTGTGTGAGTATTTCTTTGTGTGAAAGAGAAACGTAGCGGGTACGCTTATGGATTTTTCCCATGTTGAGTGAAATAGATGCGCGAGCTTTTCGTGTTAAAATATATAGGCGAGTTGACAGAGCCTGGTCTACTGCATCTAATAGTCTGTGGTCTACTGTCTAGTGCCCGGCATAGACCAATAACATAGACCAAACCAGAGATAAATAATGACCAAACCATTAACCAGAGGGTGCCCGGTGCCGCCATCAAGTGTCAACTTGACAATCTTGACATTGTCAAATTAATCTTTTTCTTTTTGTTTTAGCGCCACAATAGCACTCGCCAGTATCAATAATTTTATGCCTTCGTAAAAAACAAAATAGGGGAGTTTTTGGTGGGATCTTGGAGTGACATGTTGTGGTTTTTATTTTTGATTCATTAACTTAGGTTTTTGACCCTATATTACTATTATGTAATATTGGTGGCGTTTTGCGTGATATAGTTTAGTTTTTGTGCATAAGTGAAGTGGATTGATTATAAATATAAGCTGATAGCATTCATTCTGAGATCCAAACTCCCGTCTAATTAGCTTTCTTCTTGATTTGGCGCCACAAAAAGAACTTTACAGTGTCAATATGTCTTTTTTTTTTTTTTCTTTCTGCCTATGTTGGCCAATTTGGTAATGGCAAGTGTGACAAATACACGTTATAGAATTTAGTTGCCAAATGTTCGGTGTACTGTAGCATAACCTGAAAGAACTACCCATAAAAAAGATACAGTAACACGACATAAAACAGTCACAAATTTATATATATACAATACTTGTTAAGGGAAAACAAATAAATAAAAACTATCTATAATCTATGTAGACACAAACAAATGCCACCATTATTACCTATTATAAGGCCAAAAAACCTAAGATATTGAATTTTAAATAAAAACTACAACATATCACTTCAAGCTCCCGCCAAAAACTCCCGTATAGTTAGTAATTTACAAAATTATTTACAGATAAAAAAATATTTTAACGCAAAATTTTGAAGAGACAATCAATTGTTGACTCGTTTGCTGCAAGTGGTTAATAGTACAAAATAATCACTCTATAGATAGAGCATTATGACAATGCATCTTATTATTAAAATGTAAAATAAAAGGTATAATTTTCAATGTTTTTTTTTTCATGTAGCAATATCATACATTTAGTTAGGTACCTGTAATGCTGACACTACACAATCGTTCAATAGCCAAACCAAACTCCAACTCTGAACTTGGGCGAACTCTACCGATTTCCAAACTTGCCCTCCACACATCGACAGCGAATTTTAAACTTCATCAGTTTGTAATCATCAATTCATCACAGACGTAGAAGAGATAGCAGCGGTCTAGCTATATTGTGTTGGCATTTTATTATTGCTATATTCAATTAGACAATAATTATTGAGTGGAGTATTCAAGATTACTGTATTCAATTTTGACTGATTCTTCCATTATCCAACAAAATTACGAAAAATATTTCAAGAAACAAATAAATACGAGATTAATAGCCAAGCACGCTCTTATGCATTGTGTCTTGTATCGATGGTCAGTTTTTGCGATTTGGACAAAGCGTTCAAATTCCTTTGATTCGGGATCGATTTACCGCTTGGGATCGCTACCGGAGCGATCTCAGGCCAATTCTATCAAACTCCTACCAACGATCCCGAACCACCCCTCTACATATCGACGGTTGGACAATTAGTTTTTGTGTTGGACGCTGGTATAGTGCCAGCATTAAAATGTAGCTTTTTTTTTCAGTTGGCAATGATGATAGCTTCAAGCCCGTGGTTGGCTAGCAGTTTTGATAATTTCTTTTCCCATCTGTAGCCGATCGCGTTCGCGCTATCGTAATGGGTAAGAAATAGTTTTGTGCCGTTAGTTTTAGTTTATTTATTTGATATGATTTAAAATTATGCGCATAAGTGTAATAAACACGTGTGCTATGTAAAAGTGATATCTGTTATCAGTTTTTTTGTAAAATGAAAATTTGTATGT
The DNA here is from genome assembly GCA_033032175.1 of Saturnia japonica. Lineage (NCBI taxonomy): Eukaryota > Metazoa > Arthropoda > Insecta > Lepidoptera > Saturniidae > Saturnia > Saturnia japonica. The sequence goes on along the minus strand of CM065307.1, from coordinate 21,781,079 downwards.
GCCCGCTTAGGTGTCGGCCATGGCGCAGACATGTTATTCTCGTGGTGTAAAATAAATCTGTTTTCATCGCGCTATCGCGGCGGCATTTCCGAGGTGCAGCGAAAGTTTATCCATTCAAGAAATTCCATTTGAAGAATGAAGTGTTGATTTTGGTGTTTGAGAAAAAATCAGTGATAACCGGCGACCTCGACATTGCAGGTAAACCTCGGGGTATTCGTACGGCGCGCAAGCACGTGAATCACCGTCGTGAGCAGCGATGGGCCGACAAGGAATTCAAAAAGGCCCACATGGGTACGAGATGGAAGGCGAACCCCTTCGGTGGTGCATCTCACGCTAAGGGCATCGTCCTCGAAAAAGTGTAAGTAGGTACATCCTTATAAGTTTAGTCATTTGTTATTATTGTTTAATTTTAGCGTTGTTTAACGGCTTGAAGATTTTTTTACGATTCTGGAATAGTGATGAAACTCATGAAGAATTAAAGGCGTCGTGACCACGCGCAGTATTACTTCTGTGAATGTGTTTGAACTACAATCACAGGATAATACTGCGAGTGGCGACGTCGCAACAACGGGCTCGGCGAACAAGACAAAAAACTAATGTATAAAGAAGGAAAAGATAGGTACTAAATTGAAAGCTGGAGAAGTAAACATGCATCACACAGTCTTCGGAATTTCAAATGATAAAAACGTAAGACTTCTAGGTCAACGAACTTAAGTAGAGGTTATGAATATGCAGTGTTTACTCTATTTCTTATACCCTGCCTACATGTGTGCGTGATTGGAATTATTGTACATTTGCTAACATAATTGCAGTTCAGTTTTTATTGATGTTGTACATTATTCGCATGTTTGTGCTTGATGCATGAGTAATAAATTAATAATGCAGTTTTAGTAAAATTGATGTTACAAATGATTCAAATCCATTTTAGATTATCTGTGGAAGAAATTTGAAAATTTGATTATGAAGAATTGGTTCTAAATAAAAGATGTGTTATTTGAAATACAGAAAACTAGCTGTGCTCATGGCTCCACTTGAGTGAAAAATTATTTTTTTACAGGGATAAAAAGTATCCTGTCTTAATCCGGATTATAATAGATCTATGTGCCAAATTTCATCCAAATATTAGTAACCATTTTTGCCTAATTGGAGTAATAAACAAACTCACTTTAGCGTTTATAATATTAATTACAGTTTATGTTCATATTCTTGTAACTAAATGTATTATATAAAAATAAATATCAAGCACCTAAGTACAGTACTAATATCCATGTTCTGCAAATTAGTATATTCAGTGTAGAAATTGAACCCTAACAGAAATACAGATGAATTAAATTAGGCCATAAAGAAAATGTGGTTGTATTTGAAAAGTATATCACATCTGATACTGTATGCCTTGAAATCTGTACAGGTTTCATTTCTTTGTATTGAGTTGATGCACTGGTAGCAAGCTTTGTTGAAACATAGTCATTATGTCACAAGCATTTTCTAGAATATGCCTGGATATATGGTTACCTGCAAGTTGAAAATGTGTCACCAAGCACCTACATGTGTGCACAGTGTTATGGCTCCCTAAGATCTTCAGCTACATGATAAAATAATACCAGGTGAAATTGGGCTCAAAGGCTATCCTACTGGTCTATTTGATAAAAATTATATTCCTATCGGCTTATATGTCTTCAATCAAAATGCTCTCAATCAATCAAAATTATTTTATATTGATGGACTAACTGAAAACTAGGTCTACTTTGGATTTTTATTATCTTTATTGAATTAATAATAGCAATAGCTTCCAACTTCCTTTAAATCAATTATAATATAAAAGTAAATGATAACCTATGTCACTTTCTCAGAATCTGCTCAGTAGTTTCAGAGATTACCATATAAAGTTTACCTCTTTGTTATATTACTGTAAAGTAAAATTTTGTTAAGTTTATTTGATTTGTTAACTAATAATATTTGTCTCATGTGCAGTGGCGTTGAAGCCAAGCAGCCCAACTCTGCCATTCGCAAGTGTGTTCGTGTGCAACTCATCAAGAACGGCAAGAAAGTGACAGCTTTTGTACCTCGTGACGGTTGTCTGAACCACATTGAGGAGAACGATGAAGTGCTAGTGGCAGGATTCGGTCGTAAAGGTCATGCTGTTGGTGACATTCCTGGAGTCAGATTTAAGGCAAGTTTTTTTTTTTTGTTAAAATTATAGTATGTCTCAAGTTTATTGTGAAAATATAGTATACAACTTATGGTTATAGCTCAGTCTCTATGATTTAATCAAAAAGAAGTCCTAATGTTTACACCAGTGTGGTTGTTAGTTGGTTGATGTCTTGAATTAATGTTAATAATTTGTTACTCGATAATACTTTATAAAAATTGCTGTATAGGCTTTAAAATAAAAAAAATCGCAATGGGGTATGCTTGCGGGATCGAGAGGTCATAAATCCTGCAGATCTGCAGTTTTTTACTTCGCACATTCAACTTTAACACTTACTTATTGGCAGAATCGACTTCACATAGTAGTTACAAGCAGGTTCTAAGTACTTCCTCTTATGTTTCATTATCAGCTCAAGTGAATTTGAAGGTGAAGACTTGACAATTGAAGATATTTAGAACGACATCTGTGCTCATTTTCCTTTGAATTATTTTCTTTTTTCAGTCCCGCGAATCCCGTATTTTAAATCCCGCGCCTGGGTCTACTGATATTTATCTAACAACCGATGAAATGTGCGCGCGTTAACAGTCATCATCGCTCCTCATATGAACTCATTTTATCGTTCGTTGACGTGTGTTAACGCGCATTACATGTGAACTTAGCAGTTAAGTTCTTCCAATGTAGCAAACAAACATGCAAAATTTAGGTTTATTTCTATTTTAAGATAACTTTTTTCCTTAGGACGTTAATCTGTTTACGTTAATTAAAATCGAGTTCTAATAATGTTTGTCAATTAATTAAAATTATCACTAAAATGAGTTTTCCACATATTCCTAATTATTTGTTCAGTTTGTTTACAATTTGCCTTGAGACAGTGAGATTTTTTACAACACCTGATTGATACATATTATAATATTAGCGTAAAATCAGATTTTATATGGATTGGTTTCAAATGTATAACTAGACTAGCTGTGCCCCACGGTTTCACGCGTGTTAATTTTATCTGAGAAACACCGTGCTGGCAACATACCCTTGTAGTCTATAATACTTGTTCTTCTCGAAAGTACAAATTATTTTAATTTTTCATTATCTCCTAAACTATATGTCCAAATAGCATACTCTAAAGAGCAAAATGTAACTTCATAAAATCGTCTTTAAAAGTTACCATCACCATGTAACTTTTGTTTGTAAGGATTAATATGCCATGTCTAAAAATAATGCTTATAAAATCACTTTTTTATTTTCAACTAATGTTTGGCACAAAATAGCTTATTGTGGCTTATGTATAAAACATAGGCCTATGCTATCCCAGACTATTTTTTAGATATACTAAAGCTCAATATTTTTATACAACATCGTATTTACGTACCACTAAAAATTATCGCAGCGCACGCGGAAATGCAGTTCGGGAGAGATTCGTGTTCCGACTTGCTTAAAAAAAATATATATTAAAGACTTTCTTGAGTGTTGTAGCCTAATCTTAAATAGCCTATAAGTAATATTCCCAGAGAGTCTGGCTATCATATACAAAAAGAGTTTTTCGTATCCGAATGGTAGTTCCAGAGATTAGCCTTGTTTAAACAAACAAACAAAAAACTTTTCCGCTTTATTGTAATAGTATAGGTATACTGATAATTTATATGACATAGTTTCTATTAAATGTTATACAATCCTATAAATATGTTATGAAGAAAAGGGTTCAAGCAAATAAATACATCAAGCCCATGACATATTGGACATTCAGAAACTGAGAGAACACTAAGTTATGTATTTTCCCACTACATATATTATGATGATATTATTAGAATATTTTATTAGCATGTTCAGGTTTACTAAAAATATTTTCTTTCACTATCAGCTAATAGTATTTTTGTATCAACACAAGAAAATATCTTTAAAATGAATTTGCATATGCTATGGTTGGAACCCACAGCCATTGATCAATATTATATTATTCTTCAGACATGTCAGCCTTTTATTACACTATATTTTGAAAATTGGTGAATGTTTATAATTATGTAACTGTTTAAAGCAGTATGTTGTTATTTATTTATTTACATAAGTATATTTTTTGCAGGTGGTCAAGGTAGCAAATGTGTCACTTCTAGCTCTGTACAAAGAAAAGAAGGAGAGGCCGAGATCATAGGCTTACCCTGTGATAAGGTAATTATGTAATATTTTTGACAAAAACAAGAAAAATGTATTTGTTTTGCTACCTCCAATAAAACAAATATATCATAATATTATGATATCTAAACTGTTTACACAGTTCTGATAAATTATATTGATAAGAGAATTGTTTTCTTGTTAAAAATAATGAAAGTGGATAATGAAATAACTTCGGTTTTAATACTTTAGAATTCTAATCTTTAATGTTTACTATAGTACTTTTCAACTTATATTTACATATTACCTAAATATGTATTTAAACAAGTAAATGCTTAAAAATATTAAATAATAGAACACCAGTGTAATCATAATATATTGTAGAAATATGTGGTTGATTCGAAACAAAGTAATTTATTTGTAACCAAACTAAGGATTATTACCCAGCCATTTGACCGAGTTTAAATTATACTTCAGTAAAAAAAATCCATAGTAATAAATGAATCCCTGTCTTTCATGATATAACTTATATGCAAAATTTGATTAGAATCCGTGTAACCATTTGAGTTGTGACTGATGGACAAACATACATACTTTCATGTTTATAACTTATCTAAATCTTTTTCTGATAAATGATGTTTTTATATTTTTATTTGCTACTACTGAATGCTATGACGTAATATTCTTTCTGATATAGTTTGATGCAATTATAGATGTGCTGAGAGAATCGTTTTATCTGGCTAAGAATGATTTTTTCTTATTCCAGTGACCTGCTGCCAGGAGGAGAGTTGTTTATAAGTGTACTTTTATAATATGTAAAACCGAGTACATAATAAAAACTAGTGTACGGCCACTCTTTTGTTTTAATTTTAGATCTATAATGGAATTACTTTGATTAAGCCATGTTTTCAATATAGGAGTGCATTTTGACCGAGTGCACTCATATGAGCTAGATCGTATAGGGAGTCTACTCGGAATTTGGTTTACACGTTAACGAGTTTATGCTCGATGTAGCGTTTTGTTCCTTGCTAAATCTTTACAGCGACACATTCATTCCACTTTTCTATAGTTGATGCCAATTTATTTTCATAAAATGATCCGATTAAGCTGAAATATATAACCGCTTCCGAGTTCATTCTGATCGGATGCCGATGTCCGAGAGAGCGCTCAGATCGCGCGTTTTACGTTACGTGTAGTAGAGTAATCCAAGTGGACTTGGTCCGAGTGTACCCACCCCATAAAGTGAAAAAGCGACTTTATTGACATTTGAAATACTAGTAATCACGCCTTAAATTATAACAAAAAAATAAGGAAATGGATATATCTTAATTTTCTCTGAGAGAATGTCGTAGCTTTTGTATCAGTGAATAATTTTACATTAACTACCTCTTTATAATATTAGTATAGATTTTTTTCAATGTTATTCAATTAATTTTTAAATTCTTTTAAATTTTTTTTACATCTGTAGCAATGTTTCTGTATGTGGTGTAATAAGGCCTCTAAAACCGACCACATGCAACGGTCTACCTGTCCCGATAGGCGTGTATTCCAAATAGAGACTGCGATTTTTCAAACCTGCGCACATGTATTGCCTACTTTACTGTATGCCTGTGCACATGACAGGTGTGCAAAGTGGATTTTTTTTGGATTGATACCCTACAGTGGACCTGTGCGTGTCTACATGTCCATACACTTTACGACGTACGGTAAACCTGCGCAGATACAACTACGCAGGTAGACTTCCGGTAATCCGTAGCGTGTAGGGCGATCGTAAGGTACATTTTGAAATTTAATAAAGTATTCGTAAATTATGAGAATATCGACTAATTGAAAATAGATTTATGATAAAGTTACAATATATAAATAAAACAGAAAGGGAAAAGAAATGACTCAATGAAACGAAAAATATAAGTGGTTATTTATTTATTGCTAAATATATTATTTATTTCTGTTACTTGTTGATTACATAGATACATATTTTCGGTATATACTTGTAGCGACTAACAGCGGTTACTTAAACAAGTACGTTATTATATATTTCGGGAGTTTAAATACTAGACAAGGATTAAATATGATGATTACACGAATATAGTAAACTAGTATATAGTAAACATCATAATTTCTATTTGAAATTTTATTCAAGTGAAATAAGAGTTCCGTCTATTATGACGAGGTTCCAGTACAAAACATTTTCAAATTGTAATTACGTCTAAATGACATCATATCATAATTACCACGAGATTATAGGTATGTAATTTGAGTTTTGTAACGAATTGTCGTTATTTTACTATGACATCTATTGACATAAACTAGGGGTACTTTCCAAGAAAGGCTGGTCCTTGAGAAGCGTAGCCAAAAGACAATTTTAGGTTGGTTACTCGCACATCTTGCGGTGGGCATGGAACAATTCCTATATACACCAATGTTAACTCGAAATTTTTAGGATGATTATGCTTTCAAGAGTTCAATACGATTATACAATACAAAATAAAGAGCACTAGAGACGAAAGTTGTCAACATATTATCTATTTACAAAAAACATCAGTAAACAAATCATACACATCGACTATTTTAAGCGCCAATGTTCAATTCCTCATCAATCATTTGAAAACATAATATTATCTCAGACACATTCGTATTGTAATTATAATTTCGTATTCTTACTGTATAAATTATATTTTTAAAGGACAACAAAATAAGAATAAAGCGAAATCTTATATATAAAAATACGTTTTTTGGAATTAATGTTTTTTTTTTAATGTTTAACCTCCATTAATTATATTATCTGTATTTGAGAATGTCTTTTTTTAAGTGCGCTATATAAACCGGTGCTTAATTTTATTAATCGTATGAGTATAGTTGTTAAGCTTAAACTAATTTCATTATAACGAGAATACAGGTAATAATTAAAGGGTTCAGTTGGCAACACTTGATAACGAATGTTGCAAGGATAATAAACTAATACTCGTAAAAAAGAAAAGTAATATATTATTATGAATGATTTAAGCGTGAACACAATACTAGTGATTTCTATTTGAATAAAGTAATTCTTTGTTAAATGCTCATTCGCAACTAATATTACAAAAGTCGTACTTGTCGAGTTTTACCTTTCGTATTTTTCCCAAATTATTATTCTCAGAAACAAAATAGATACAAAAACTTCGAATGAATTGATTACCAGTACAACAAAATGGCATTAGAATTGAAATAACATTTGAAAATATTATACTATGTATTAAAAATGACATCCATAAAGAAATATGATTTTTTATTCGTTAATTTTTTTTTTCTACAATTCGAATATGATATTTTCTACTTTTCTTACATGATATAATTTGATTAGATAATATTTTTTTATTCTTTGCCAATATTAATTAAGACACGCTATACAAATTCCAATCACTTAGAACTAAGTACACAATTTACATATTATAATTATAATGTAATAAATAATCATTTTAAATTATTCGATCTCCGACATCATCATAAAATACATCTTACCTTACCGTTCCAATACAGACCTAAGTGGTATTCAAAAATACATTCTCTTCAATCCTAACCATTCCTTCTCCACTCTTTGCATTTTTAGTCTTAAGCAAGATGAAAAGGTGATGGAAAAATAATATTTATATAAAAGTATAATAAAGAGAAATAACAAAAATTATAAGATATATATAAAAAAAAACTGCCGTTACAATAGTATAGTCAGTTTCTTGTTCGATAATAGTATTTATATCCGTAAAGTTTATGTCTAAAAGCTGATTTATACGTATCCAGTCGCTGGCGCCAGTCTCGCTGGGGTGTAAATTTTTCGTGCCAGTCCAGTGGTGGCAGGCAGCCGCAAAAAGTTTATCCGAATATCTTGCCAGCGCCAGCATACCAACGGGACGGGCTCAGCGACTGGATACGTATAAATTAGTTTGAATATTATATAGTATTTCTGAATTATGAGTATAGTCTTCTGACCGGTGGTCAAAAAGTTAAGAGGAGAAGTAAATACCAAGCTTTTTTTTTAAAATCATTAACAGCATGTTACAATACAATTGATGTCGATTATACATCGCGAGTTTCTTTCATATTATATTATCCACATTATATCTCTAATTTTTCGGAAACCAGATGTTTCACTTACAAGATTTAGGAAAAAAAATACCTCAAAAATAATATAAACCCCTTTCACCAACGAGATTCGATTTTAAAAAGTTTGTTCATCAATTTATCAAGGATCATTCACCTGAAGTGCTTACATATAATAATTTTAAATTGTATGTTTTATTGGAACACCCAATTAGCATACAAACATAATTTTATACAAATATCATTAGTATAGTATTATATTATGAAAACGTTTACACGTCTCGAGGCCACTGAAACTGTAAATTCCGCAATACACTCCAAATTTGGTAATAAGATTTAAAAATATATACGTAATGTACGATAATTAATACGATAAAAACAAACTTTCGTAACACGAATTAGCATATTGAATATAATGATATAAAAATGATACAATACAAACTATTTACAATTATAAAAAATATATATGGAACTATACTTGTTTTATTTATCGATTTGAACGTTCACATTACCATAGTTTAAAGATCAACTAAGTCAAGCCAATGCTGAAAAGAGATTCATGTACATAGAACTGACAGCGCAATAACACATTACAGAGAATGCAAGAAGCAAAGAGCGGAGTAGCTAACTTTTCTCATCTGCACAAAGGTGGAGCGGAGACGTTTTAGAGATTGGTAACAAATACTTGTTGGTAGCAAATACATTCTTTTTGCATGATATCATATTTATTTGCTTGTAAGCGCATATATAAGGGACGGGAGGTCAACGGCATCACGAACTCCCCCCCCTCCCCCTCCCAAACTAGCTACAATTTTTAATTATGGTAGAAATATCTATTTATTTACTACAATTAATTCAATGATGGTTCTCCGAGAAACTTCAATCTATGATCTCCTCAAAACTTAAACACTAGAGCCCCTTGCATACTGGTAATGTATTTTTTTAACGGCTGCCTGATAAGCTACCACCCTCGAGTTGAGTATTGATCGCAAAACACCTATAGGTATGTTCTGGTAGCTGCTCTTGAGAGTCAGTCCCTCCACTAAGCTTAGCGTGTTACCACTTTGGGCCATGTCGCGCAAACCTACTAATAAGAATAAAAAAAAAATGTTTTCTTTTTCTCAAAGGATAAATTTTCTGTCTATCTACACATTACGCAATAGTATCTCACGCACTATGTTGACATCTCAATGCCTAATCCTAGTGGTGTGATTTATCGATATTATAAGAGCAGTTCTTAATTCTGCCCTACGAGTTAGCTAGTTGGTCTCTAAACTATAGTTTTACCTACATTCTATAAAATATTCTTCGTGGATATCTAAAAATACGATTGAAATAATTTTCCAATTAGTTTCGTTATCGATAGAAAAATTATGCCAATAATCGACACTAGACAGTCCTTTGCGTTTACCTTTGACTAAAGAGTTCAACCAATTACTACATTAATAATTTCGTTGTGCATTTAAGTATTTTTCATCATATCAGATGGAATATTAAACAGTATGTCGATTAGTTTTAAAATGTGTGTCGACGCCAAAGGACACTCCAATTGTTTGATTTTGAATTTTCTATACGCGCTGCACTCTGTAAAAGGAGAATTAAACAAATAAAATTTTACCAATAATTGTGCCCAACTGGATGTCGACCACCATACATCATGGTGTATAACACCCGCCGTAGTCGGTCACGCTTATGCCAGTCGCGTTACAAGACCAGTCAAGTCAGACAATGCGTTAATGATACTTAGACTTAGGCAGTTAGCAGATGATGCTACGAAGTATCCGATAGTCGACGATTCGAGTAGTTTCGCCACACGTGCAACACGTTGGTGACGCCAGTTTCGCGCGGCGTGCTAGCCGAGCCGAGGTCGGCGATTTTAATCATGTTGGGAGCAATTAATAAACATTAAATCCGTTCAAGAGATATGTAGAGAAACATGCCTGTTTATTTATATTGATGTAAATTTTATAAAAGGCTAAGAATTTAACATCTGCCGTTTTATATTTCTTTCTTTATTGAAATGAACCCAATATCATCTCCTATGGTAAATTTTGTTATGCATCAAATTATCAAATACTCTGGTACTTGAGTCAGATATGTTAATACATTTTAAATAGGCACGCTTTTGTTCTAGTAGCGACGGAGCGTCATATGCGAAGGGCCCTAGTTCCGTCATTATGAAAAAGTAACTTTTAAAATAATTATGTAATGGTTACCGTGCGCGTGCGGTAGGGCTAGGTGTCCAGTGGATAGTCCATGGTCTTGATGTAGGCGACGGCCGCGCAGAACTGCGTCCACCAGTACAGCGCCTCGCCCTGCAGAGCCGGCCCGCCGAGCGCGTTCACCAGTTCGATGCTCGACAACAGTGACGGTGGGTTCACCTGTACCAAAAAAAAAAATCTGTTTATTACAGTATTATGGTTAGGGATGGGCGATGTTAGAAAAACATCGATGTCGACATTGAAATCAATACTGGCAATTAAACGTAGAGGTCCGATATATTCATATAAATAAATACTAGCTGTGCCTCGCGGTTTCACCCGTGTTAATTTTATACGACAAACATCGCCAACGCACCTATGTAGGCAACTTTTTATACTTTGTGTAAAACTATCGACATTTTTATGAGGAATAAATTAATTTATAAAATTATAATATAGCCTATGTTACTTTCTGATACCGTAGCTTTATATTGGTGCAAGAATTTTCGAAATCGGTCCAGTAGTTTTTGAATTTATCTATTACAAACAAAAAACTAATCTTTCCTCTTTATGATAATATTGGTATAGATAAGAAAATTTTGACAAAAAAAAATCAAACTGCAACGATTTTGAGGAGTTCCCTAATATATTTTCGAAATCGGAGGTCAAATGCCAATGAAATTACAATGGGACGAGACCACCTTTGAGGTAGGCATCCCCTTTCCACCGAAAAAATAATCATCTAAATTGGTTCATAAACAAAGTACTATGGCTGAACATGCATCGAGAACCTCCTCTTTAATATGAAGTCAGTTAAAAATGAGTGAGGTTCCTGTTGTGCGCGCGCGCATCACACAAAAACTACTGCATCTATAGATTATGATCATTTTTTCCAGTATTACGTAACGCAATTATTAAAGATTTTTGAGCCTGTCTCCCGCCCATGTAACGCGTTGTAACATTTTTCTGTTCCCCCTCCTTAATCGTTACGTAACACCTAACTCGGTAAGTCAGCTGATGATGCAAATCTCCTTGTTTTGAGGACATTACAGTATGAACTCACTTTAACAACACTGACTACAGCGATACAGTCGAGAGATTCCCCGTAAAACAAACGAAAAAGGTTGCCAAATTGGGAGAACAAAATGAAAATTACGTAAAATACAATCGAGGGATTTCCCGCAAAACATAAACGAAAAGGGTTGCGACCTTGGAAAATTTTTATTGCCTAGTCTTTTATTTCAAGTAAAAAACAATGTTACATAACGCGTTGTTCGATCCCCATCCCGCCCTTCTAACGCATCGTAACGTTTCACAAGACCCCCCGCCCGCCAAATTGCGTTACGTAAAACTTGAACACCCACTTAGATCGAAGAAATATAATTGTTACGTTATCTTCATTAAAAAAAAAAGTTGTAATAGATATTATAGTTCTCGTTGTATATTATATTAAAATGAATTATAATTATTGTTTTTGGTTTATAGTGAAATAACATTTTATATAATTATAAAAGCAAATATAACAACAAAAGTAATGTACAAAAGTTTTAAGAAACTACGATTTTTGTAAGCATTACGCGTCCTTCTGTCATCCACGCGAGTGAAGCCGCGGGCACAGCTAGTACCGAAATGAAAATATCGACCTTTTTTTAACCTACTAAATTTATGTTACTGTATGTTCTTGTTAATTTTTGTGTTTGTATGTGTGTTTATGTTTTGATTACATATGTCGATGTCTGGTGTTTTTGAACATAACATGTTTTAAAGCAAGGTTCTAGCATAGAAGAAAAGCCGATGTCCCTTATTTCGGTCAAGTCAATGCATTGACCGATTTTACCGAGAGGTTATAAGCAAGAGATAAGGAGAAAAGGGGGAGACTGAGTATAAGTTACGTTACCTTTATGATGACATAGACGAGCACCGGCGTGAGATCGTCGGCGGAGGGAGCCGCTCCTTCCGTGAGTCCCAGGACAGCCATTATCGAAGTAACGCACCGCATTATACACGACAACTGTAATATGAAATAACTAGAATTTGTCTCGTAGGTTCCTGAATTTTTAAAACTTTATCTAACAAATTGACGTCTCCTATAAGGCTAACGCATAGTCATCAGGGATGTACCGAAGACACGTAAAAAAATAAATAAAAAAAGTTTTATTTGTTTATTTGTAAGCACACGCAATATGGTCCGCGTTAGATACAATAATTTAATGTAAACTCGATTGTTGATAAATATTTTGGTCTAGACCGTTTGAAACTAGAGAAGCAGATTTGAATCCTCCAATAAGGTCGAAATTTCAGTGAATGAAAACGTCATACAGCCGTTTTCAATAACCTATCAATTCGTTATTTCAGTTACTAAACATAGACAAATATAACCTATTGTCCTTACTTTTTTTCCAATAACCTATCAATGGAAGGTTTTTCGTACCTACATAATATATATCCATATTTCATAGCTTGAATAGATAAGAGGGAAGCCGAAATCTGTCTTTAGATAAAGATAATATCTACTTATAACAAATATGTACTAATCGGGGATAGTAAACTCAGATATGTTATTGAAAACAGCCGATAATGAAACAGTAGCATGGTGACAAGCCATGAAATTTTAAAAGCCATAAAATCTGTTGTATCCTTTATAATTTTCTGCCTTTATTTTTAGTGACTCCACGTATGACGTCACGCACTCTGCGGTATCGTTCGCGCGGCAACTTAATATTTTAAGTACTTATAATTCGTTATGTGAAATTATATATTTCCTAGCTTTATAAATCCATAAAGATTAATAATTAAATGTTTATATTCTTTCGTATTGTTGCGGTACCTTATCGGCTGGCGTGCGACAGACGGGCAGATAACGCAGCTGCATCTGAGCCCTGGGGAAGGGCGCCGCCCACAGATGCCTCGGAGCGATGCCAGCTCTGGCCGCGCTTGTGCAGGCCGACAACCGTCTGATGTGATCGCTCACCACCCTACGGCAAAACATTATTTTTTACCGTACTACTGTAGAACAGTCTCCCGACGAGCATTATTCCCGTTTTCCTATTAGCATTCATTTTGTCGTGCTTACTGTATAAAGGAATCGTTTCTCACAATGCCATCACTGAAGAAAATATCACGATAAAACCGTAGCATGTGATATATTGATAGTAACCGATTCCAGTGGGTTTTGAATATATTTAAAGGAAAATTTACTATCTTTTTAAATTATTATGTATTAGGAGAGGTGTAAGTTTTCCTGTGTGTAGCCTTTTATACATACTTGTAGTGGATTCTAAGTGATGACGTAACAAGAATAGCGTACATAACAACTATGAAGTTTTGCATGTATATATACTGTTTAATTCGGGAGTAGACAACATTTGGAAAATTGTTTTAAAACAATTTATATTGAAAATAATACATGTGAATTAATATTTATAAATTATTTACACCTTTAAAAGTAATAATATCTGAGCGAGCGAGTTGCGCTAAAAAAACCGCTGTCTAATATTCCATGTAAAACATTATCTAAATACAAAGAGTTTCATTCAAAAGATATAAAAATATTCTTTTGTTAAAAATAATAAAACATGTCGCAAAAACGCTGCGTACCGTCAACACCCAGTAAATAAAACTAAGATTAATAAATAAATGAAGTGCAAAGTTGAGTTTACTAGAATTTAAGTCATGTAATTTCTTCAGCGCGTATAATTTTAAGACCACTATTTCTATTTTCTATCCACATACCAATATAATTACATAATTAAAATCAATTTTTAAACATACTGTCAACTCGCAGGTTACTAATAAACACTGTATGTAAAATAATATAATAACATATAGTTTGAAAGATCGGTGTCTACAAGCCTCCAAATTCTTTTTGAATAAGAATAAATACACAGAAGAATTTGTTGGATGGCTATGTATAACTAAGAAAGTTGTCGTATTGTTTTTTTAAGGGTAATATTATTTAAAGTATATTATATTAAATGCATCATTAAAACAAATCGTAATAGAACTAATTTTTTTTGCAGTATAACCGATATATATAGTACATAAATTTAAACGTTCATGTATAAAATGTTATTTGAAATCGTGTCCTGTAAAATTATGATTTTACACATAGGCCTTTATATATAGGACTTATCGAGATAGTTTGGGTGAATGGACAAGCTATCGACTTACTGATCCCTTGCGATATCGCCGTCTCCATTGGGGAAGAGAACGTGGAGATAGAGTCGCGCGAACGCCGCACGCTCCACCGTCACTTCAGCCATCTCGAGCAGGCTGGCCGAAGCGCCTGACAATATAAACAGTGAAATTATTTTTAACTGAAAAAGTACATGGGGAAATTCGAAATCACATACCATCACGCCTGTATTCGCGAAGGGTTAGGCAGAGGTCTACTAATGTACACCCACAGTTCGCTGGATATGTTTTTAGGTCCCATGTATATATAATAGGGGGCGAGCCTATTGCCATTAATCGGGTACAAAGCCAAACTCCGAGCTGCTACTGAGAATTTCATAAAAAAACCCAAGTCAAACTTAATAAAACGTTTTTCTATTTTTATGTTAAATGGCTGTATTATATAAGTATGAGCAGGTGGATTATACCATGGTAAGTTTTTGTTCTGGGAGCCACTACATCTCCCGAAGTTCTTTCAAAAAAGAACATTTTACTAAAAAAAAATTAGAGAACGATCACCCACTTTGGAGTTCCAAATATATTTTACTTTCTCCCTTTTTATTTCATTTTCGCATTGTTAGGTTCAGGGGGAAAGCGACGCGGTCATCTGACAAGTGCCTGGAGCCTCATTTCGGTTGAGTTTCAGTCTCCAAAAGGTTAATTCCTCCGTAGTTGGTTGGCACTACTGCTCTTGGACTATATATACCACCATAATTAATTGATTATACCAAACTTTGATGAAAAAAGAACTGTCTTTATTTGTTACATATCGCGTTCACGACGTACTCTACTCGACAGTACAAAATGAAAAATCTATTCATACCTTCCCAGGAAGGATCCGCCTTCACCTCGGCTATTATTGCCTTTATACTGGCAGTCAGTCTTGTAGCCCTTTCATCCATCAGTTCACCGCCTAGACAAAAAACAACAATATTAATAATGTAACTTTCAGGTCATTGTACAATGCTTAGACAAGATATTGTCATTAATATAGGTCATCTGATTATATGCACGCGTTGTATTATATCTAACTAGCGAACAGTGTAGTACTTACATTTTTTTTTTTTTTAAATCTACGTGTTAAAATAAAGTACTTAATAAAAGTAGGCAATGTGTAACGGTTTAAAAAAAGTATTAATAAAGCTAGGTAAGGTGTGGCGGTTTTAAGAAAGTATTAATGAAGCTAGGTAATATTTAGCGGTGTTACCGTGCGCATGATGATGCTGGTGCGCCCGGTGTAGCGCGGCCAGCCTGCGCAGTGCGGCGCCGCGCTCCAGTTGCTGCAGCACGCGTGCAGCAGCGGCCGCGCGACTGCACCACGCCCACTCCCCACGGGCGCACTTTATCTGCCTACACAGAATAACATACAAAATATATAAGTACAGAAAGACGGCTCCATACTGCGACCGATTACGACGTCGTGTTTTACTAAAAAACATATGTAGCATGTACTCATTATATAAAACTCGAATATATAATATTTTGTGTATTAAGGTGGTAGTTATGCCCAATACAGAATCCCTGGTGGTATTCTTGTGCTTAAAAAAAAACTTAATAAGATCCCACTACGTGGATCCATGGCACTGAAAGGGATGTAAAGTGCATTATTCGCTCATCGATGGGGGAGGCTGGGCTTAACGCGAGTATAATACTTACTGGTGCAGTGCATGGTGTGCGTGCGAGAGTGCTGCACGACACGAGGCTAGGTAGGCCGCGTAAGGTCGGCGAGCGGCCAGGTCGGCGCGCAGGGCTGCCGCGAGCCGAGCGGTCAGCGGTCCCGCGGGGGACAACGCGCGAGCCATCTCTGCAGCGAGCGCCGCCCCCGTTTCGCTGCGAGCCCCGACCGCGGCGCCGCGCATCCATTCCACAAGCGAAGCACTTGTACAATGCTGAAAAATAAAATACACTTAAGTAACGTTCGCGAGTACCACAGTTTATGTTGGTACATTATGACGCTTTTGGGGTGCTTAAATGGCTTACACTGAGTAAACCATAAGAGATATATCAAATTAATGTACTATATAATTGTTGATTTCAAAAAGATTACAAAAAGTCAGTGAGAGCAATCATGTCTATCTTCTAAGGATTACCCACACCAAGCATTTTTGTCTTTAAAATTACTCTAATATTGATTGCGTTTACTCTTTACACTATGTAAAGATAAGAAATATACGTCTTTTTTATATAATAATTAAGGTGCAAAGAAGCGTACGGCCTGCCTTATGGTAGACAGACATAACATCAAATATATTCATCATAAGAGGTGTGCATAGATGAAATAACATAAATTATAACCTGGTACACTCCATATAATCAGTTCAATTATTAGCCTCTGATATCGAGTGCCGTTTCTGAAACATATTAATCTATGAATGAACTCACATTCGGTACGTATTCAATGCAGTGGAGATCCGGATTGGAGAGCACCATGCGCAGTTTCCGCTTCATGCTGTCGAACACCTCGGGGTCGCTCAGGTCCACAACGCCCTCGCACCTAAATAACACAAGGGTAAATTAAAATAACAATCTACTTAATTAATTTCTTAACACTGACTGACAGACAGAGCACATCTTAAACAGGTGGTTCTAAATAAGGTTGCCCAATTAATTAATTATCCTAATCTATTATTAATTTACTAGCGCTGCCCCACTGTTTCACCCGAGTTCCGATAAACACCGCACGGTCAACGCACCCTATCTAGTCTATCATAATTGTTATTCCCGCAAGTACAAATTATTTTAATTTTTCATTATCTCCTAAACTATGTGTCCAAATAGCATAATTTAACTTCATAAACTTGTCTTTATGATGAAGTCACTTTGATTCGTAAGGATTAATATGCCATGTCTAATAATAATATTTATGAATCACTTTTTAATTTTCAAATAATCTTTGTCACAAAATACTTTATTGTGGCTTATGTATAAGATATAGGCATATGCTATCACTAACTTTTTTTAGACATACTAAAGACCAATATTATTGTAGAACATTGTATTTCCGTCTCATTAACCATTACGCCAACGCATGCAGATAAGGCAGTTCGAGAGGGCCTCGACTTTCGACTTATAACAAAAATTAATATTTAAAGCTATCTGAGAGTTGTAGCCTAATCTTAAATAGCCTATACAATTCCTCGAGAGTCTGGCTGTCATATACAAAAAGAGTTTTTCGAGTTTAGCGTGTTAAAAAAATAACTTTTCCGCTTTTTTAGATTTAGTATAGATATAGCTTGCGGGACATATAGTGCATACTTCTTGTTTAAAGCGATGATAGCAAAAGTTAAACAAAAAAATCTCTATGTTAATCTTTTACGTACAGTGAAACTGCGGAACCGTCTCCAGGGCAATGTTTACCCTCCTTACGACATCTGATCCTTCAAGTGTAACGTGAAAACATATTAATGCAGACCTGTATAACAGCGGCGACTGCCCATCTATCGGTGACCACCGTTTGTTTGTATTTCACTGTGCTAACCGTCAAGGACAGTGCAGTAAAGCCGAGCTACTTAAGAAAAGACTGAGATATAAATAAATAAATATTTAAAAGTAATAAAGTTTTAACGTAAAAAGAAAAACAGTAAACACTGCTGTTGACGGGCAACTTGTATTGCTTAGGCTTGGGCAGTCTACACCTAGATGCACGAAATATTGCACAGAACTTACTTGTACAAAGGATACTGGAAAATTCATCTTCTAAGGTCGGTAAAATGTTTTTAGGAGGTAATTTCGGAGACTACTGGCCCGATTCTAAAAAATCTTTCAATAATAGGGAACTATATTATACCTGAGAAATGCAGGTTTTTTTTAAAAATAATCTTTATTTTGTAATTAACGTGAAAGAAGTCTCGAAAGGATGTTAGTTTAAAATATTTATCCACCGTCCGGAACGTACCGTGTACACTGATCGCGATCACGAACAATTTTTTCGAAACTTAGTTGAAAGAATTTGAAATCTGCAAATCGGGACCTCATCCATTTAATTAAACTTTACTTTTCTCTTACTTAGTATAGATTAATTACAACATTCAAACAAAGCGAGTAAAATGAATGGCTTCCGACTATATACAATATGTATTAAAACCCCGTTGGATACGTGAGGGTGTTATCAGGTATTGAGATTATATTCTGTTTATGTTAACTATCTCAGATTATAAGTAAAAAAAATTATTCCTAATAAAGTGTAAAAAAAATAGTTAAATGAGGAAACTTACATGGCAATGCAGGCGGTGCGGCACAGGGTATCGCCATACGATCAAACGTATCGCAAAATTTGCTAAATTTTAGGGATTGGTAATGTCATTGGGGTACCTATATACCCTTTTCGGATTCGACGGTTTTTTTTAAAAATACATATTGTATATATGGCACTTCGCTGTGATATCGAAAATTAAAGTGACAGAAGCGAAAACCTTTCTAGTTCTGCATCAGGCACGTCGGACAGCCTCCTCTGTCCGCGACGCTTGCTGGACGTAGACTCAGTCGAACTCTTGCGTCGGTACTTGGCGAGGATGTCCTCTGAACTCTCCCCGTTGCTTTCCAACCGGCACACCTCTTCGCTTCGAACTTCCTCTTCCAGATTTTTGACATCTGTTACACATAATCATTTTTTAAATTATATTTCTTTAGGTATGTTATGAAAATAAAATATGAAAGTGAATTTTTTCGAAGTACAAGCAGATTGTAAAAAAATCGGTTGTCTGTAAAGTCGGTTTACTGACGATATTTGAACGTGACAAAGTCATAAGAAAATACTGATGGAATGGTATCATTTTAATGCAATGCAAGACAGATGTCGAACGCTTCCGAACGCGGAGGCCGATTGTGCCTCTTTGTCACTCGTTCCGCGCTCTCGCTTGCACTTCAAGCCTTAAATGGAACGCCGCAGAGCGAGGTAATGCCGCATGAGTCATGTTTTTTCGTACGTGCAGCCGGCTCCATCGAATAAGACGTTGTCACTTCAAAAAATCTACACTATTAAGTTGCTTGCTAAACCTATTGTTCTATTAACCGATTTAAAAAAATGGAGATGGCGCTCAATTTGAATGTTTTTTTTTTAATGGATGTTCGCCATAACTTTTTTGTTTAAAAACCGATTTGGATGATTTTTTTTCCTTCGAAAGGGGATACTTCAACCTTTTTTGGTAAAAATTGTCTTGTTGTAGTGAAGATAGCATCAAGTGTGACTAACTGACTATTCACAGAAGTATATCTCCTAAAGACCGCACATATATGTACATACCACACTTTTTTTGTTTACACCAAATGTCAAAATTTGTCCATTGTAACAAGCCAAAACAGAAATTAGAAGCATTAATTCAAATGTGATTGTGGTCCATCTGTTGCCATACATTAATTATAATTAAAAAAAAGTTGGATACACTCTTATCTATAAAAATAAAAATGTTATTCTGTTCGTTGGTAAGCACATCGCTTAAAAACAGTTGGACCGAATTTGCATACTTTTTTTTTATATTAGTAATACTTCGAATAGGAGAGAACTGGAGGAGGCATATTATGCTAAAAGGCACGTTAAATTGCGAGATATCTTATAAAATGATTCGTGAAAATTTGTATTTACTTCTGTTGTTAAACAGTGTACCCAATTTTAAGAAATAAAGGCTTGATTATTATTATTATTATTACAATCCGAAAAAGGATTTTAAGATAATAAAATTTTCAAAAATTATCCAGAATCTTGAAGTATTGTGTATAAACTGGTTAAGCTTCTGGATTTTTTGGGAACATAAAACCCATAACTCTGGATCCGAAAATATTGCTTATGTGTAATTGTATTTTTTTTATTGTTTGTTTGGATGCACTAATCTTTGGAGCAGCTAGGTATCAAATTTGAAAAAAAAAAAAATTGCATTTTATATCCTATTTATTTAGGTAGGTTAGGTAGGTCATATATCACTTATTCACGCTATAGCCCTCAGGAGCGGAGCAGTAACCATGAACGGCAGGGAATCCGACAAGCTGCAGGCAAATAAGGGATGTACTTTTACAATATTTTTGTGATCTTTATGGTATCTATAGAAATATAGTACAACTGTTGGCTAACCTAATAAAGTGAGAAAAAAAAGCGAGAACAACAATAGACTATACGGGTGCGCTGGCGGCGAGGTGGAGAGATCAAGCTCGGTAAAGCTGTAAAAGCCGTCTGATGCTTCAGGGAATTTATGGAGAATTGCTCGAATAAATTTAATATGGAGGAAACCACGGGGCAAAGGTAGTTGTAGTCAATAAAAGTACTTGTAAGAGGACCGCGACACACAGGAGTTACTCACCATTGTGATGCTGGTGCATTCTACCTCTCTGCCTGAACATTTTGATTTTATTGAACAAGTTGCCTCCGGAACGCTTCACATTGTTCTTCAGCTCATCAAGATTGCAGACGAGAGCCTCCTCCCCGGCTATGCGTCTTCTAACAAAAACAATTTTACAGTTATGATGATTACTTTGTTAACCGAAAGTTGAAATGCTAATCGACTAATTTGTAAAGTTTGACATAATATACAACTTAGTTAATTCGCCTTTATTATTATTACTATATAAATCATTGTGTTGACGACAGTATTTAGAAAGATATTATAATATGTTATGTGTTTATGATTGTTGTGTTTGTATGTGTATTTGTGTGCGAGCGCGCGTGTTGTGTGTGTCTGTTTGATTTTATAAACTTGAACATTTCCTCAGTTTCATTATAAATGGTGAGTTTATTATCAAGACATATTTCTACTGAGATGAGCAGAAAGACTGTAAAGCAGATGTTTTTCACATTCATCATAATAATTAATCCTTCCATGGAACTTTGTTGGTTCAAATAATTATACTTATTGTAAATAATAAAACTTGGACTAAGAGACAACACACAGTTTAAACCTGCGGGTCCAGAATCATGAAACTGCGCCCAGGAGTTCCTTATATAACGTAGGTGAACGGTAACAAAGGAATTTTTGAAGTTCATACCCTAAGGAGGTTAAAATACGAAGTTAAAAATATGATAATTTGCCAATGAGAAATCTCCGCTATATACACATAGTTAATCTATAAGTACAAATATTATAAAGAGGAAAGATTTGATTTTCTGTTTGTAATGGTTAAATTAAAAAAAATAATGGACCGATTTTAAAAATCCTTTCACCAATATAAAGCTATAGTATCGGCGAGTAACATAGGCTATATTATAATTTGAAAATGATTTATTCCTCATAAAAATGTCGACAGCTTTACATAAAGTATAAAAATTTGCCGGGTGCGTTGGTGATGTTTTTTTTTTTGTATGAAACTAGCTGTGCTCGTGGTTTCACTCACGTAGACTACAGAATGACCGCGCGAATCATGTTCCCCCGCTCCAGGCTATTTTAAAGACAAAAATGCTTATTGTGATTGTTCTTCTTAATGGCTATAATTATGTTGTCCATTAATTTGTTATATCTCTTATGGTTTACTGAACATAAGCCATTTAAGCGCCCGAATTGATTCACCATGACCAGTTTTTTTTATTTGTCCGGAACCCTAATTCTTTTTCTAAAATAAAGGTAACCTAAGTTACTCCCTATACATTCAGCTATCTACCAGTGAAAGTCCCGTCAAAATCGGTCCAACCATTTCGGAGATTACCCGGAACAAACAGATAGACAGACAGACAGACATGAATTAAAAAAAATTGGCTTTTGGTTATTGGTATCGTATATACTTTCATATGCATTTAGTAAAAAACTGTTATTTTGACATTACAAACAGACACTTCAATTTTATTAATTGTATAGAAGATTAACACGGGTGAAACGGTGGGGCACATCTAGTTACAAAACAAAACCATAAATTTTATACATACATATTTAATTTTTTTCATTGTTTCAGTTTTATGTAAATATGGATTTACTTCATTGATTTTTCAAAGTATTATGTCAACTAACCTTTGTGATTTTTCGGCGGTAGCATCGAAGCTGATACTCTTCGGTATTGCTCCTGTAGAGGCGGTCTTCACCGGCGGCGGGCTCACGCGTCTCTCCGTCACGATCTCCGAGTTCACATCCTGACTCGAACTCTTATCTGATACGGAGGTCCCGGCTGAGTTCACCGACAAAGTCGACAGCGACATGTTACTAGTAGCGTCTCTCTTCTTCTCCACCCTCGACGAGGAGATGCTGACGATGCTCGTTCGTATCTCGGACTTCACTATGCGAGCTGTGAGGTTGTTCACCAGGTTCGAGGTCGATATAGTGGCGGACGACATCCGAGTCATCAGATCGGTTATCGTCGATCTCGGTTCGTTCTCGGGCCGGTCGGTATCGAAGCGCCCGTATTGCGAAGCGGATAGCGCGTTCAAGGAGTCGCTTGAGCGGGAGACATCTTCGTCGTACGGTTTAGAAGTGGAAGGGAGGTGGTAGTTGGAACTCGAGGGGAAGGGACGGTCGGGCGAGTGCTGGGGAGCGGGGAAGCTGTCATCGACCCACTGGCTGGTTGCGTCGCTGTTCGCATCGAGGGTGGACTCGGTTTGGGCAGAGTTTCTGTGGGCAAATGAATTATTAGTCTTCGTTTTTTAACCCTGTCGAGTAAAATGACAAACATTAATGTCAAAATTGAAAATATCGTTGCCTCATTATTTAATGCTTCAATAATTTAAATTTTAAAAATATTTCATCGGGAGATTTTATTTATTAACTGGATATTTTGTATTATTAAGCTTACTCATTATTGAAATATTATTATTAAATAATTTAGCAAAAACAAAAAAATATTAATATGACAAATTACTTGCAAAAACCAATAAAAAAGCTTAATTGACCCATTAACTTCACGCTTTTGTTTACCTTATTTGACCTTCAACTTTGGAACGTTCGTGTTTTTTTATATATTAGTAAAAATAGCTGATAATATTTTACAATTATTAACTAGCAATACATGAATTGTCATTTTACTCTACGGTTCTCTTGAAAAAACGGTAATTTTAAAACGAAATATGGTATAAAGTGGTATGGTACAGATGATCGTATAACGCATTTACCCATTTCGTGGTACATAATCGAACACGTCATTGAGCGCAGGCGCAGCCGATGATGTGCTCGGGCTGTCCGGCGCCGATGTTGCGTAACACGTCATTACCTGTCACAAAATAAGTCTTATTAATTTACTGATTTGCTGGACAATGAGTTCAAGAACCATGTCAAGCAGGCTTTACTGTCATTAATCAGATCATTTTGTGAATGATAGTGATGTCTGGAAGTGACTTCGTCTCTGTGCATCCACTAAATTATTATTATTGTTTTATATCAATACTATTGTACAGTTGGATACAAAGATAAACCTGATTGAGTAGGGATAAAACGATACCAGTCAGATATCGATACTTTTACACTATTCCGTATCGATAGGAAAGAATTGGTACCTACTCGGTACAGATAAAAAGTATTGATTCTTACTCGTATCGATAGTTACTCCAATTGGTTTATTTTTATTTATTTAAAGACCAGTAAAAGCAACAGAGACATCTTTTACAAGCTTTTTTAAGTTTTACTTTGTATGTGGACATATACATTTTTAAAACAAAGTAAGGTTCCCAGTGTTTCGTATACATGTTATGCTCTATGAGGCCCCCAATTTATTTTACGGTAGTGTACGAGTTCTTTTCACCGATACCTACTCGGTACTCGGTTACAAAGTGTTGATACCAAAAGTACTTGGTATCGAGTATGCACTGGTATCGATTAATCCCTACGATTGAGTTTCTTGCTGGTTCTTCTTGATGACTGGGATGTTTTTCGAACCAGTAGTTGTGTTTTGAAGTCATTAGTGCCTTCTTAGGGCCTCAATTGAATAAAAACTTTTTTGATTTTGATTTTGGGCAGAACATAAATAAAGTAGGTTGTTTACGCGCGATGGCCTGCACGTCACGTGCTGGCCGTTGTTAAAAAGAAGAAAGTTTTTTTGTTGAAAGAATCGAATATTTTGTTTTATGATTTGTCATATTTTTTCTCTCTAACAAGCAATTACATGTAGGTACATATTTTAATTTATATTATATTTTTCTTCAAATATCATACTATTAAACTATATAGCTATTCAGCCAAGTCTATATAATTCTGTCGTCATAGTGCTCAGAAGCAGAGCACAACAAGCCGCATCGGAGATCCCAATATATACATAAACATATTTATTGAATGTATAATGCCCAATGGGTTGTGTAACTGTACTTTTCTTGAGCTTCATCTTCCTGCAAGCGACCTAAATTCTGATTGGCTGAATGAAGAATATGGTTCATTGCTGTCAATATAATAACTGTGAATCGGGGGTTTTTGGCGGGTCTTGATCTGTCATGTTGCAGTACTTACGGTACTGTACTGAGTTCTACTACTAAAACTCGAGTAAACTACACTTACACTCCTTACAAAACGAGCAAGAATTTATCATTCGAGCTGAGTTTCAATTAAGAATTTTCAAATACCTTTATTAAATTACTAATATTTGATAATATGAAATACAACACAAAATATTATTTACCTTATTTATCTCATTAATCAACAAAGAAAAATAAAATGACTTTAAATTGCAAATAAGAAAGTCATAAGTTTTATCACTTTTGATGCTATAAACTAGGTACTATAATAACAAAAATTAAACTTTAATCACATTTTCATACAACAATAACAAAACTATAAAACGATGCACGTGAATTCAACTAATGTTTGTTAAAATTCAAGATGCAAGTTTGATCTTGTAAAGTCCCGACGTAAAATAGTGACGTAGTGGCATCTAGCGTAGCGCTGACCGAATCAACTCGGCGCACCGAGTTAACTCGGGGACTCGAATCAAGTTTGTTTTAGCTCGAATACCAACCAGTTCAATAAATTTACTCAACTCACTCGAGTAAAAAAACATGAAGAGATATTTATGCAGGGCGGCGTGACAGCTGCCAAATGGATTTAGATCTCTCGGTGGTCGCTGTTGTGTTGTGATTGATTGTACAGTACCGACAGTTTGCCGAGCTACTATATAAAAAAAAAAAGTATAATAGAAACTGACCGGATAACCGTTGACGAGGATACTCTTCCTGTTCTCTATCGGGTAGTTGTGTTGGGCGTGCATGTGTGAGTGCGAGTGCGCGGAGAGGTCGAGCTCGCCGCCGCGCGTCAGTGCCGCGGTCGCGGTCAGATACCCGCCGCCGGATCTGTAAGCGTTTCTATTTATATCTCGAGTTAAACCAATGATGGATCACTGGGTAATATTTATTGATTTTATTTTATTTCATAAGGCACAAATGCAGGTCAGAGGTCATTAAATAAAAATAACAATAATAACTTGACTCTAAATACCTCTTTAAATCTAATTCCCTATGACATATGTGCACAACTTTCATTGTTAGAAATTACTGATTATATATAAATGGATGGTGAAAATCTAACAATTAAAAAGTAAGTAGTTAAAGTATATGAGTTTTTAAATTTAGGAAGACTGGTGAAAAATATGTCAATTTATAAATTAACTTGATTAACATTCTATAAATGGGACTATTCTCCGATATACTACTGCTACAGGAGGGAACGCTTAACAATTCTTGATGTCTTACGGAGCAGGTGGGCACCTTTATATTGAGTTTCGGTTTACCCAGCAATTCACTACCAAGAGTACCGTTTGATACTTTGTGAAGCGTACATAGGTCTGCAACATTTCATCTATTCTCAAAACTTAAAAGATTGAACTCTATAAGCCTTTCTTCATAGTCTGGTAGTTTACGTCGGAGCCCAAGTTTGACGCAAAAGATCTCAGGAATCTACGCTGTATGGATTCAAATTTATCCACATGCACCAACACCGCGTCGATCGACGTGATTTTGAACTCCTGCAATGAGCCTTAGCTACCGGTGAAGGAAACATCGAAGCATGTTCTAATGCCCGCCTCGCGAACGACCATCCTCAAGTTGAAAATCTGTCGCCAGGCGTCTATAGGTGTGTTCCAGCAGCTGTATTTGCGAGCTAGTTCTTCCACTTGGTTTAGCGCGTTACCGTCTTGGGCTACATCGTTAACATCAGGTGAGATTCTGGCCACAATGCTAAACGTATCTAGAATAATTATTAAAAACAAAACAAAAAACCCGAATGCAACAAAAACACATGACTAAAAAAATCCAATTTATCTTTTTTAATTTGATTTCCAGACATCATACTTAAACATTATATAGCTTATATTATTCCGACAAACACGACGAATCTAACGACACCTCGTTTGCTAAAATTCATCAAGCCGTTTAGGCTACAAACCGTGCCAAAGAAATAGACATACATACATACAATAAAAAAACATAGCCCTCCTTTTTCGCAGTCGGGTAAAAAAGTTTGAACTGTTAATATTCACACACTGTTGAATAAAAATTGAACGAACCTTGATTGTTGAATTGATTGATTGACTGATTGACTGAGTGACCGAGGAAATCTATATTTTAAAATTCAATTATTGAGGAGTATGAAAGCATAAACGGCATGTCTGATTTGTAAAAAATTACCATTTATATTTTAACTAATTCAAAAGCAATTTCGAGATTAATATTATATCAACTGATGTCTCTAAACAGTATTTTTATTTTATGGATAAAGTGGGTGATAATACCTTCATTAATTTAATGTCGTAAAAAAAATTTTTTTTGGCTTCCTGCATTTCGTGGACAAAGATGTCTTTGCCTATTACTCACATTTTACATAACATTTTAATTAAAAAAAGATATAGTTACCTGTTAGGCAACTGAGGACGGGAGGTGTGCCGCGGACTGCTTATATCGGTTCGTTTTGCGTTTCCGTTCTAAAACATAAAAAAATCATGTATGCGGTTGACACGTAGTAGACGTTAAACCATCAGAAAACATGAAACACTGTATAATGGATTCCATCTCATTCTATCGCAGGCTAAAGTCCTATAGATGTACGTGTTTGTCTCTTTTAGTGAAGATTTTTCGTTACATCACCTTTCAAATCACAACGGTATTAAATATATTTTCACTTCAAAACACATTTTATTTAATTAATTATTTAATTTATTAAATTCAGTCTATTTTATTATTAATTAATAATTGAACTTTTTTGCCAACAGTACCGATTAAAAATTTTGAAGTCATAACAGTAAATATTGGCAAAAATAAAATAAACAAGTTATAGCGGTTGTTATTCTAGAACAAAAAAAAAAAAAACTTGTGGTTAACATTGTAAATTGATATATTTTTTTACTTTTCATGTTGTTGAAACAAACAAAAATGCTATATTTTTTATTATAATAATAATATACAGACCTGAGGATTTCTCACAGGCGTTGAGTCCTCCTGATGAGAAGGTCTGCGCGGCCAGGAAGTGTCCGAGCGAGCAGCCACAGACACGCAGTCGTCTGTGTCCACCTGAATGTCAATATAAAATTGTGAGTTATTTCCTTGACAAATATCGATTCTACAATGAACTTGAGTAATTACATTTTGATGATCGGCGTTCCGCTTACCAATCCATCCATACCAATGACTTAATATTCATACTTTATCTTTATTAACCTTTTAACTCATGAACTGCGATGTACGTATCATTTGTATGCTGATGACCTGCAATTATACACACAGGCCGCAGTAGATTCTCTATCAGATGCAATTTATACTATTAACCGGGATCTAAATGCCTTAAGGGATTGGTCTGAGAGATTTGGCTTATCAGTTAATCCTTCCAAATGTCAAGCAATTGTAATAGGGAGCTCTCATATGATTACCAGAATAGACTTCAGCTTGCTGCCTCAGATTATTTTCAGTGATCTTGTCATACCGTTTAGTACGGAAGTAAAGGACCTTGGTTTACACATTGATGCCAAATTAGTCAAAGTGATCGGTACTCTAAAGTCTTTTTATCGCCTGAAAATTTTTCTCCCAGTTAAAACGAAAACCATGCTAGTGCAATCTATAATATTTCCTATAATTGACTATGGTGATGTGTGCTTTTACGATCTGAACGCTGACCTTCTTAACAAACTTGACAGATTACTCAACAATTGCATTCGATTTGTTTTTAATCTTCGTAAGTATGACCATGTATCGAGTCATCGTTCAGAGCTTAATTGGTTGCCCCATACGCCAGCGTCGGAGTTTGCGGGCTCTGACAACTCTGTATTCTATTCTATTTTCTCCCAACACTCCCTCTTACTTAACTCCACATTTTCAGTTTTTATGCTCTAATCATGACCTTAACCTTCGCTCTTCTAATAATCTTATTCTTTGCTGTCCTGTCCATACTTCCGGTCTAGTACATTCATCTTTCTATATCCAATCTATTCTCCTATGGAATGCGCTTCCTTATGAAATCAGGATGTCATCTAATCGTTTCAGTTTTAAAGTCAAGGTACGTCGGCTTTACCAGTGTCATTTAGCAGAATTATCTGGTTAATGCTGTATTTAGTACTTAATGTTGACTAATTATATTTTTATTTATTGTATTGATATTTATGTATGATGTTGTTATGTGTATGTATTGTATATGTGTAGTATATATGTATTATATATGTCTTATATATATTATGTTTTGGTGTTGATATTTTATTTATATATTGTGATTTTAAATTGGTTAAACATAATTTCAATAAACCCCCTTACCTTTTACACCTACCAATATTTATCTCTGCATCACCTAATGGTTGACTGGCAGAGAATGCCTTAGGCATTAAGTCCGCCATTTCGTATTTAACGCATAGTGTGTAAATAAATAAATATTGACTTTACTATCAGGTATCAGGTTTACACAGGGTTAATTTCCTGTGGTTTCCAACTAACCTCGGTGTTCCGGTCGCTGTCGGATGCTAACACGTCCATGCTCCATGCCGACTCGCTCGCAGTCTCCGATACGTCCGGAGCGACCGTGTTGTTCACACCTGCACCTACAGAGACATTTTACAAGTTATTCCTAATCGGGTAATCCGTAACCTACCGTATCCGTAACGTAGGTAGATAAACCGTTGGAAATATCTAGGAGACCTAGCCAAGGTGCTTTTCTACAGTCCTTGACTCTTAAAAGAAAGCGAAAAAATGTATGGAATTGACATTTCTGATCATGATATATTATAAGTTGAGATAAAGGCAACTTGGCCCTAAGTACCTTGAAGGAATGCGGTTCCCCCGTCCCGCGTCACACCCCACCTGTCTCGCCCGGTTAGTACCGTTGCCAACGCAAGCGCAGACGCACACATACGCTTGATTTTTTTTTGTTTTTTTCGTTAAGTCAGCTTTTAGTTACTGACTTTGAAAATTGTGCGAGTGACATTGAAATACTGTTGTTACTATGGTTTTTTGATAAGAAATTCCACTTATCCCGACTCGCAAAACGAATCCGACACCACATGCGCAGCAGACGCATTTCTTACCGCTGCACTAAAGAGGCAGTCAATACTATTTTATTGTGTACTAGCTGTGCCCACAGTTTCGCTCACGTGGACTATAGAATACCAGCGCGAATCTTGCTCCCCCGCTCCCGGCTATTTTAAAGACAAAAATGCTTATTGTAGGTGTTCCTTGGAAGATAGATATATACTCTCTCCCGGACTTTTTTGTAGATCTTTTTAATGCCTATGATTATGTAATAGGTACATTAATTTGCTATATCTCTTATAGTTTACTCAGCATAAGCCATTTAAGCACCCGAATTGATTCACCATGACCAGTTTTTATTTGTGCGGAATCCTATTTCTTTTTCTAAAATAAAAGTAGCTTACATAAGTTACTTCAACCGGAGATTACCCGGAACAAACAGACAGACAGACAGACAATAATTTAAAAAATGGGTTTTTGTTATAAGATATCTTATAGATTTTCATATGCATTTAGTAAAAAGGTGTTATTTTGGCATTACAAACAGACACTTCAATTTTATTAATTGTATAGATGACTCTTTTGTAAATAAAAATAGAAAAAAAAAAGAGTTAACTTAAGTGACATTTTTTTCTACCCAAGTCTATTGTTTAGAGATGCTTAGATATTTCTGACGGTAGTACGTAATTTAGTATTTTATAATTTTATAGAGTGATATAGAACACAGATTTTTGAAAAGGTATATCAATACTGCTGTGATGAAAAACACTTTAACACTGGACTTTTGACATTTACGCAATAGGTAGCTAGGCCACTAAATTTTTTATTTATTTAAACCCGAACCCAATAATTTCTGTGAAAAAAAAAAAAAATTAACCCAGATATCAGCTGAATGAATGAGACTAAGCAAAAACTTGGTTTTTTTTTAGAACAGACCTAACTGTCCAAAAACAGAGCCGCTGATAGCTTTTACAGTTTTAACGGGCTTGGGGGCGAGCGCTTAAGACACTCAGCCGCGAAGAGCCACATAAAACAAAAGACTAGTATTGCACGAGCCGCACGAGGAGTATCTCGTAAAAACAAATACGAAAAATCAGCTTTTCTATTACGTCATAGTCCATAAAGTCTCGGCAGCGTATTTAGTCTTTGTACAAGTTAACTCAATGTGTGATAATATGTTCAGGAAAAGGTTCTCATAAAATATATGTACCCTGATTAGCTGTTATCTGCGTCTGATCGCATGTGTCGCCCATGGTCTCGGAGTCTGAAGCCAGTACGTCCGTGCTCCAAGTGTCCGACATTATGCTGATCGTTTCATCGCCTTCCAGAAGCTTCTGTATATTAATTAGTGATTATATCATAACATATATTTATCATAGTATTCGCGACTGTTATTGCTGTGTAGTATGCTAGAATTCGATAGATGACGCTGAAACGTTACTAACATATTCTATATTAATGGACCAAAATGATTGAAATGCTCAATAAATATGTGTAACGGGTGTCGAATTACATATCTAGAACTGAAAAGCCCAAGCCAACCTCAACTGCAAGTGGTGCACTCTGCTGAGTAACGAGTCAGGAAATGCCGAAAGCAAGCTGGTGGGGTTGTTTTGCTCAAATGGGTCGCGACCTCTCCACGTGTGTGGTGAAAAACCCGTCGTCCCGTTTCGGGACCAGTCTGTGCATATCTATTTAAATAACGGTGACCCTTAATTGATTATGATCTGTCGATGATAGCCGTTGTGTTACGATTGTACTGTGCTTAACATCAGGGAACAGTACTGTCAATTTTCTGTGCTACTGTAAATAAGTGACGAGAAAGAAAATCATAAAAGTTCATCGATTTATTGTAGAACTTCGTCGGCCCAACTATATTAATAATGGCTGTTATTGTGAACATTTCAGAATAAAACAATTGAATTCAGCATGATTTTTTAAATTTTAGACACAGTTTCCTTTATACACTGATTCCTAACAATCTACACTAATCGTAATCGTAAATATGATTTGGTTCGATTCCCGACTCGTGTGTTAAGTTATTTCGTAAGTCAATTAATGCAGGTTTTCTTATATTTAAAATCTATGTCATGGTTCTTTAGAACATATTTCTCTCTATCTCTTATAGTTTCAGAGTCCCCTCACCGACCTGTCTCAATGTTACACCCTGATTATGCATATATAATTATTTAAAAAAAAGAAGATAAACTTAGATAATATACCTTGATTTCAAATTTGCAAAACTTGTCTTCTATGTCGTTCCTTGTTTGTTTCAACAGTTTGGCTTGAGCGCTTCCCGCCTGACTGACTGGCACATTTTGTGGTAACCTGATAATTGTTTTTTTTTTTAACTGTTATTTAATATTCTCATAAAACTTATTTTGACCAACAGGTAAGACCAGCATTCAAAACCGAACGCTCTGACGTACGTGTTAAAGATTACAATGTATTTGAAAAATATATTTCACTCAATTGACGTTTTTCATCTCTTGACATCATCGTGTAGTGAAGACGTCAAAGGACTGAATATTAATGCAGTGTATTATTAAAGTACATTATTACATTTTTAAAGTGATGAATCCATTTTGTTTTGTTTAGAATGTTCTAGATACTCCGTCCTTCTGAAAAGTACCGACAGCAAAATCGCATCGGCAACTGGAGTTACTCAATAATAGGTAATTTTTGTATTTCCAGAAATTTCAGTTAAACCTTATGAAATACTATTTTTTGTTCGCGCCCTCAATTCAGATGGTGCAACTATGTGCGGAAAGCTGCTGAAAATTACTGGATGGGGAAACCCGGAGATTGGATCCGATGGCAAAACTAGTGAAAGGCTTATGCGGAATGCTAAAGTGTTGATGTGTTTCGTATGATATATTTAATAACAATCGATTCGCTGCAGTTCAGAGGAACTCAAAATGGTTACCGTCTAGGCGGCGCGTCACCAGCGGCGTCACCGTCCGTGACCTGCGACGAGGGCGTCTCTCTGCCAGAAATGTTAGGGCTGCCGCGTCCGCTCACATTCGCAGATACCTGGAATTTTACTCCCTTTATTGATCAAGTTATTATCAATTATGTTTTGGACACTGGGGTACTTTGCTAAGTCATGACACGACCACCGTTTTACAACCTCTTTTAGTTTATCGCATTTTAGAATCAGCTGTGCGTATCCAGCTGACGAGAAGCTTGCAGACTGGCATGACAATGGAGACCTGTAATGGATTGCTGATCTCTCGGTGGTCATCGTTGTTTTTGGATTGCACTGTCCTTATTATCAAGTAGTGTCGTCCTCAGCCATACTACTAGAAGAAGAAAAAATTCGCGTGGATTTCCGTACACGTGATAGAAGAATATAAGAGACTTCTTATAAAGGGAGACATAGAATAGCCTAAACTGTGTATTAGATATACGTATGCATAGTAGTCTTTCTCCTTCTCTCTACGTTATATCTTACTTCTCTCTCATGTAACGAAATATGTTTAAACGTGGTAATTATCGAATCGCTGCCTGAGAAGTTTCACTACAAAATCATATAATCATTTTAATTCGTAATAGATTAATCACGGTTTATAACAAATACTGCCCAATACAATAGTTCTCACCATGTCTGAAAGGTTGTCGTTTTGGTCTTCAGTTTCGAGTTCCAGGCTGGAGGTTACGCTGTGGTTCGAAGCGGCTTCCGATACCGCCTCCAGGTTATCTGAAGTGTTGCCAAGTGATACCTCATCGTGGGACACAGAGAACCTGTTAGGAATGTATAATATTGGATATACGTGCATATCTATAAAATTAATAAAAAAGAAGTGTCTGTTTGTAATGTCAAAATATCAGCTTATTACTAAATACATATGAAAGTATTTTTAAAATTTTTGTCTATCTGTCTGTTTGTTTCGGGTAATCTCCAAAACGGTTGGACCGATTTTGACGGAACTTTACTGTGTGTAGAAGAGAGAGAAGCGTTCAGTATTAACGTTGAGAGAGCGCCGAGTCAAAAAGAGCCAATCAGACACGACGCTGTGTAACGTGTAACGAAATGTACCACACCGACCGCGACGCACCATGGGAAGAGTGTCGTTTGTGAACTATGCGGCATACAAACAACTCATAAGCGTTAATAAAGTACCTGGTTCTCTTCTGCACGGTCGGTCCAGGTCCTGTGACTGCGAGCGCGGCGGCCGCTTCTTCAGCATCTCCGTCCGAGCTGCCGTAGTAACACTCCAAAACCTTCCCCTCCGGGACAAGACCTGGGAAATGGAATTTGACACTTGTCTTTTGGTTTCGATATTAAAAACTATAAGTGCTGATAAGAACAATGACCTATTATGTAAGTAATTAGAATTTTATTAATACCCAATTACCTACAATGCTTGCACGATATTTTAGGAAACTATCTTATAAATAAAATAAAGGTATGTGTGATTTTTAATGAAATGAAGATGAGTTTTTGCACAGACTAGCATATTTTTTTAACTTTTTCATATTTTATACTAGATGACGCTACATGTCACAGTTGATAGCGATACAATACTTTATTCGTTTATTAGTGTTATTATACTTCTACAATTATGTTCTATGTGTCACAACGCGTAGTGCATATAAAAATCGTAGTTTCTTAAAATTTTAATAACTGTTTATTGAATGAAGATATAGTACATAATTTTTCTTTTTTATTTGTATAGATTGAAACTTTGTATGAAACTTTCTGACGAAAACAGGTGGCGTTGCAAACGTTTCAAGAAATCAGTGTATTTTCATATAAATTATCAGCTTTTCCTGTGTGTTCAAGGATCTAGTCTACACATCATAGCACTCTTCTATGAGGGCCAAGCAGTAATAACAAAAAAACAACAGATATGACACGTAGTTCCCGTGAAACAATAAAAGCATACGTGAACGATGCCGCAGGCATATGCTAGTTGTCAGATTAATTTTTCTATATATGAAATTATTTTGTTTATTTAAAATACACATACCAACATAATCATGTTCCTCGACGTTGGCCAACTTTATTATTAACACTTCCTGGTGTTCAAGGTTCGAGTCGTCTCTATCGCTCGTCCCGTTCATCGGCCTGTCGTCTGCCAGAACCAGCGAGGAGTTTGCGCTGCTGCTCCGCGGCAGACGCGGTTTACTAACTTTAGCT
Source organism: Saturnia japonica (assembly GCA_033032175.1). NCBI lineage: Eukaryota > Metazoa > Arthropoda > Insecta > Lepidoptera > Saturniidae > Saturnia > Saturnia japonica. Next base: position 21,745,908 of record CM065307.1, on the reverse strand, counting down.
AGGATGCCCCTCTTCACGTGTCCGTTCTCAATGTTGTTCTCTTTGATCTCCGTAGTCGGTGACTGCCTGAAGAGGAAGTGAAGTACAAATTCAAAAGAGGTATATAGAGGCATCCCAGCAGGTTATGTCTTCAAAGACTGCCGCTGAAAGTGTTACTGACAGTCGCCGTCGTTTGTAGATTGTACCGTACTTATCAATTACGACCAGGCACTGTGTATAATAGTCATTTTGCCGAGCTAGTATTAAAAAAGTCAATTCGAAATATATGTTTTCAAATAGAATTGTTAATCGTTTGTCGTGAATTATTCTTACAGGTTATTCTACAGTACACCGTACATTTAGCAAGTAAATTCTATAGCGTGTATTTGTCACACTTGATATTGGCAAAATTACAAACATAGGAAGAAAGACAAAAAAAAGGGGGTGAGGCCGCACTGGTATAGCGACGTCGACACGACACGAGTGACAAGAAAAAATAGGTGGCTGCACTGCAGAGGCGATTAGCCAGCGAATCACGGCTACATAGCGAAATGAGTAGCCGTACTGGTTAGTCATAAGTATATCGCGCTTGGTCACTTCTGTTGAGAGGGAAATGTATTATTTTATTTATTTATTTTCACTAATAAATTTCTTTACAGACTTTAGTTAAAGGCATCCTATTAAACAATGGTCTGAGGTTTTATTCAACGCGTTGCTGTTTTTAAAATATCTATAGCATTAAATCTAACATAAGTAATCTTTAAGTTTGTATTTAACGTTTTTACTATTTATTGAATATCTAATGTCCAGTGATATTTTATTTATAGTGTTAGGTATTGTAAAAGATATTGTACGCCTGCCATAAAAGTTATTTTTACGTGGTATGTTTAATAATTTTGTTAATGCCTGTCGTGCATTAACTTGATATTTAACTGGTATTTTTATATTGGAATTGTGAAATTGTTCTATTAACAAGTACTCAGTAGAAACGTGAACAGGTAATACCTTATCAATATTTATAAACCTACAGCATTTTCTGTTTATGTTGATTGACATTTCTGATCACGTGGTTTAACGTTGAGATATGTCAATTTCATACTTTTTTTTTTTTTCGTTTTAGAGTTAACGATTGTATTAAGGCAACTTGTATAGGCCCTCAGATGGGTTGCTACTTATTTCAATAGGCCACGTGAAGTCGCCGTTGTTTCTTGTCGCCGCATAAATTAAATGAGTTCGCCAATCGCCGAAAAAACTTATTCAGTAAGAGAAAAATCATTTATTCTGCTATACTATATTTGATATTGCTGGAAGATATAAATAAATTTTGCATGTCACCGTCGCAGTGTGGTCACCGCCATTGTTTATGAACAAGCTTGAACCTTTCGTTTCCACATTCAAATATCCCGCTAATGAGCGCGGACAGCGCCACGCGCGATCGCGCAACACAAGACTCACTCGCGCCCTCTAGCGTGAGAAAAACAATCAATCATCGACTGGATGGCGGTTAAAAAATCTACCGAACAACAAATGGCCTCGCGAGTGCTCCGGTCAATTCAATATACAAGATACAAAATTAACAATATTAAGTGAAAAAAGTGAGTGCTCATTGAGTGACGGTGCATGAATCAATTCCGTAAGTCCAAAATTCATACCAAACACCAATTTATCCTACCTTAAGCTGTAACAGTTTATAATGGTTTGTTTTTGAGTTGTCGCCGAGGACGTACCAGTGCGGCCCCGAACTAAGGCAGTCAAAATACTTTTGAATTCTATTCATACCTGTATTTAGTGAAATCGGGCATCTTCTTTAGCAGATCGTGCAGTCGGCTCTTGTAGTTAGGATCGATGGTTTGCAGTTGGGCCGCTAATCGAGCGGCGCAGACCTCCCCACTAGTTGATCCTTCGCTGCTGCTAGATTCACTGGATATGAAAGATGTATTTCTACAAATTACTTTCACAAAATTTGAAATAAATAAAAACTAACTAATGTGGCAATTATTAGATAGTAAATAGTTTATTATCTATTGCGGTGTTACAAGACTTTAAAATGCGTTTTTTCAATGGAGAAAAATGTCATTTCCCGTGTTAATACTTTTTTACTGTATTTTTATTAAAATAGTGATGTCACCAACCCGAAGTAACGTAAAACCATACGAACCCTCCAAATGGCCGAAAAATCGTATCTCTCGTGGGTCAAAGGCTTTTTTTTTAATATTTGTTCACCATACATACATTTTGTACGTTACTGAATTATATAATGTTAATAGTAAATTATTTTAAAGTGATTGAGTAACACAAAATATTTCACTAATAAATAAAAACTCTCAAGTCAATATTTAAAATCTTACGATAACAAATGTGGTAACATTATTTTCAATTTTGATATTAGTGATTGACTGCTGTAACATAAAGAGAGAAAAGCACTGATCTAATTATTAGGATCGGAAAAGGATAATTTATAGATATACCTAAACCCAGCCGCCTCGGCTATGGGTCCCGAACTAGGAGACTGTTCCTCAGCGGCAACGCTCGGTGTGTTGTTGTTCAGTTTCGACGATATCCGCTTCAGGAACGTTATCTGAACAAGCATGCTTTGTGATTAATCTGTACTAATATTATAAAGCTGAAGATTTTGTTTGTTTGGTTGAACACGTTAATCTCAGGAACCACTGGTTCGAATAGAAAGAATGTTTCAGTGTTGGATAGTCCATTTATCGAAGTAGGTTATAAGGCTATATAACAACAAAATAATGATCAAGTACCGTGAGCGCATTTTTATTATGCAGAAAAATGTGAGAGGCGGGCGGCACCTAATAAAACAGTGTTTGCGACCCACTCTCTCTCTCTTACATGATGCAGGCGAAGTTGCGCCGGTCAGCTACTATTTAATAAAGAGAGGTGGGACCGGCGTCAAGTTTGACTGCGGAAGCAACACTGCCACACTGTACTACTGCAATACATAAAAGCGTTCGCGCCACTGTCTCTGAAGGCATAACATACATTGGCAGAAGAGCCGTTCCAACTAGTGTTGGTAAAAAAACGATTGTTGCAAAACAGATATTAATCGATTGTTCTAGAAAAAACATGCCTGTGTTTTTCTAATTCTTTATAGGTTTGGCGATAGGCGACAATCTCATCTGATAATGCCGATTTGCCCCAAGATTGTGACACGCTGCACCAAGTTAAGGATTCGCTCTCAAGTGTAGCTGCCGGAACACACCTATAGGTGCTTGGTGAAATATTTTGAACTTGAGAGTGGTAACTAGCCAGTTAAGACTTTTTCCTTCACCGAAAGCTCAGGTTCATTACACTTTGTGTATGGTGGTCGCGACTCTTGTCTTTCAGTTGAGATGACGGTGTCTTGACTGACCAGGAGATGTGCGTCGTGCGCGGTGTATAGCGCCACTGTGGTGCGCAGATGGGTGTCCGTCCGTATGGTCGCGTCGACCGGAGCCGCGGGCGAAGCCGGGGCGCTTTCCCCCTTCATAACGTTCTCGACGAGCGACCAGACGCACGACTTCTCGAACTTACTGTACAGGTCACGCACTTTCGGATCCACCTGTACACGTATCATACAATTTTAAAATTATTATTAGTTTGTATGTTTGTTGCTAAATCATGCAAAAACGCCTAAACGGATTTGAATGCAATTTATTTTTTCTCAATATACCCAATTCTAAATTCCACGCAGATAAATTTCCGTGCTGAAGAAAGTGATAAATAAATTTAGAATTTCACCAAACATTTTCATTTCATATTTTATTGAAATTATCGGCACACGCGTCGCCTCTAACAGCCAATCGGCAACCGCATCCACAAATATTACCATATATGGAGCTTCATAACGGCAATCCAATTCAGTATCTATTTAATACTAAAAACTAACAGATGTTCGAAACTGCGTTCGCGTTGTCTCCAATTTAAATGACATATATTTTAAACGACTTTCGCGTAATCTCTTGTAAAATTGTTGCAAAAATGAATGTTTGTTTGTTTCTAAACCATTCGTCCGATTGCGGTAAACCTGGTGAATTATTATTCGCATGTCTGCAAGGGTACTGTATTAGGTTGTTTGTCAACTGAAGAGGAGCAGTGCACATTTCAACCAATAGAATTGAGTCTATAGCAAATTTCGACAGATAGAATTGCACCACTAGATTTTTAAGCATTTTTATTGGTCGAAATATACAAAGGTCCGCTCTGCTTCGGTGGAACAAGACAACCTTAGTAAAACCTGTTTAACGTGAATAGCGTGTGACTGGTTTTATTTCCGAGGGGAGGAAGAAGACGGATTTTAATACAATTTGACATACAAGTCAATCGTGTAGTGGAATAGGATTAAAGGACACATTTTATCAATTACTACTAAAGTGTAATTTACGCTCAGTAAAGTGGCTGAGTAACGTCTAACTAGTGTTGGGTTGTCGATAACTGACCTCCTGGTACTTGGCGAAGCAGAGCATCTGTATGATCTGCGCAATCTGTATGAGGTTGAACCGCGCGATATAGGAGACGGGAACCTCGACGACGCCGTGCGCCTCCGGGTTCACGATGGCCGGGCACACGAGCTGGTTCAACACGAGCTCCGTGCAGATACCGTGAAGCTCACGTTCCGATGTTCTAACAAATAATCACATTCATCAGTGGGACGCAAATATGAAGCATTCTTATAGCCGCTTTACATTCGAACGCGAAGTCGAGAACAACCCGTGAAATATGAATGTCGAGTCGATTGATATATTCTTCGCTGGTTCACGCCTTATTATCAAATTGTTGTCGGTTTTTTAGAGCGCATCAAAGAGGCGCGAACACGGGAACAGGCTCAAACATGTCTAGACTTAAACAATGATCACGTCGATCGATGTGACATGTAGCTTATAGCATGGCTTTCTTTAATGCCTAACTTGCTTGATACCGCCCTCGAGTTGAAAATCTGTAGCCAAGGTGTGTTCCGGCAGCTAAACTTGAAAGCCAGTCTTCCACTTAGGCTTAGCGTGCTACAATCTTGGGTCACATCATCACTTAAGATCTGGTGAGATTGTGGCCAAAATGCTAAAACCTATAACGATTTAAAAAAAACTCCACACTCGAAAGTTCATCACTAATATTGTGCATTAAAAAGTGTGTTTTAGTCTAAAAAATTAGAATTCGACATTTACATTTTTACATACAAGATGAATATTTTTTGGAGCAATTTACTTTTACCATAAGCGTAACTATAGTACGCTAATGTGTACAACAATAGACTGATCGCAAAAGCAACTACGTCCGCCTTCGTTGATCGTGCGAACCAACCGCGAAAAATTACGGGCAAAATCGCGCGGTGATTCGCGCGTGAAGTGTGGGGGGCGGCTATTAAGGCCTTAAATCATGGACTTAGACATGGACACTGATTTAGTTTCGTTTGATAATTGTACGAGTAAGTTTTATAGTGTTCTCGAAACAGTCATTCCTTATACCCTAGGCTACCTAGCCTGTACACTCAAGTGGAGAGGAGCTGTGGAAATTTCGACAAATAGAAATGCATAAAAATTTAGAGATGCAATCCTATCGGTCGAAATTTGCTAGATATGCAATTCTATTGGTCGTTATTTTCACAGCTCTGCTCCTCTTTAGTGGACAGGCAACCTTAAAAGCAGTTGTTCAAGAGTACACATTTAAAACATTTCTTTTTGATTTATTCTTCATTTTGTCAACAATTCAATATGCATACTCATGAATTTATCACTGCAATAAAAATTCTTTTACTTTATGTATGAGTTCTATAGGTACATTTTTATCTGTTGTTAATATGTATTCTATACCTGGAATGTTGTTTCAGTAAATGCACAATTTGCTGTATTATCCAAGCAATAGTGGCCGGGAAGTTGCCCCAGTGCTCCCGGAGCGAAGCAATAAATTTGCTCGTCAGGTTGTATAGAGATTGTATAGTCCATTTCCGATAGCGGGCGACTTTTGCAGCGTATTCTGCGCTGTTGGGCTGGCCGAACTTTTTCAGACGATCTGACTGAGAAAATCTATAAGAAAAATATAAACAATATTTTACTATATACAAGTACCTACCTATATATGGATTTCGAACACGAGCTACACGATACAAAAAAGAAATTAGTTATAATTTGAGTCTTTTTACAAATGTTCTCAAATGATAATTTTTGTCCTTGTTGCACACGCAATGACACCTATGTATACGTTTCAACCCGCTAATAACTGGTACCAGTCAGATTTAATAAATTATTGTAACATCGCATATTAGAAGACACTCAATTGATTCTTTTGCATGTGACGTCATACAATCGCTCGCGGTACGGCAGAGCGGCGGCGATGTTCCTATAAAATTCAAGAAGCCGAGTGGTGTAGAAATTCTACTTATAATGTTGTAAGGTTTTAAAGTAATAAAGAGTTTGTTTAGTATTTCTGTATAATTTACCGAACAAGTCAAGATCGTAATTCCACATTTCGTTACATTCAATTTGCTTTTTATAGCATATTTATTGGAGGAAGTTTATAGGCTATAGAACTTCACAGTACGACCCTAAGAAGCGGAGTAGTAACTATGAATATCGAGCAAGCTGTAGGTAAGTACGGAAAGTGAGAATAACGGCTACACGAGCGTGTTGGCGGCGGCGCGGTGAAGAGTTGGTTGAAGAAATTTAAAATGGTTGCAACCGTGAGACATAGATGTTTAAAACAAAAAGCCACAAGCTAAAACATACCTCTCCATGGCTTTATCTGGATCGATGTCCAAGAAAAACTCATCTTCATGTAAAACTGCCATCACTGGAGCTTGAAATGCCGATATCAGGAACTGGCGAGCCGGAGTGTGTCCATCTCGAAACACGGCGTACAGAGAAGCGAGAGCACATTTTCCAGTACGAAATAACCTAGAGATAAACGAAGAGCATAATAACTTTGTAACAGACTTCAAAAAAAGGAGGAGCCACAATTTTTTTTTTTGTTGGAAAGGTTACTTTTAATATACACCTGAACACTCCTCACCATCATTGAAGTTGTTTTTTTTTGTATTTAAAATTGTCTCGTTATTGAATGACGATATCGTGATAATTCACGTAAGTCGCCATCGACATGGTCACAGGACATGTTAACGATTATAAAAAAATATTTTCTTATGTTACACAATAATATTTTACAAAATTAGTATTATTAATACTGATAAGTTACTTCTGTTATTATTAATTCTGTGATTCGAAGTTTAGGATAAATTTAGGAAAAATGTTTATAATGATCCCTCTTTGTATATCCAGTAAAAGTAATATAACTGTGAAAGTTACTTAAAAAGGTAAATAATAACTAATAAGATCAAGTTTTCTTTCTGGCTCTTATGAACGACTGGTATGTATTTTGTTCGAACTGGTGGGAATAATGCTTGCGTGTGGCAGTACGTGTTGCCAACCACACCATTCGAGCTGTAACACAGTAACACAAGCACACGGCTACAGAAATAGATGTGACGGTGGTACTTTCTCAATCGAACCTTGCACAAGTACTAACAATCTTAAACGGCGCTCAATTGACTCTCCTCGGCAATGACGTCACTGTCGAATGTCACTGGACATCGGACATCATACGATCACTCGGTTATGTTATTTAACAGCACAGAGGTACTTTTTAAAGACAGCAGGGATGGTAGACGAAACAGTTTCCTGGTATACGTACCAAGTTTTAGGGTCTGCTATCATGTACAGGTAAAAGTTATGCTGATGCTCATACACAATAATACCAACTTTCCATATCAATCAAGGACGCTTTGTTCACCGTTAAGCTAAAAAGCGTTCGTCCGGGACGACAGCGAACAGTCGTATCAACTTTTTTTTTCAAATACCAACTTTTAGCGACAGTTGTACCAGGCACAACTAGTAACCAAAACAGAGGAGTTACTATACTCCTATGTCATAAACACGATGGCAATCAGTCTGTCGTTTGTATTTGTTTATTATTGTTGGCATAATGCCTTTTGCTATAAAATCACGGCATCAAATGAAGTTCAAACAGACCAATTCCTATCTTCATACAAATAATTTCCAAGATAAGACCTTGCTAATGAAAAATATTCGTTTATACATAAGAACGTAACTGTCGTGAGTCTCGGTTTATTTTGAATTGACAGATAAACTATACCTAAATGAAACATGCAAAGTTCTAATGTTGAAAGATTACCAAGTCAATAGAAGTCATAGAATATACAAATATTAAAACTATTTTTGTCTAAATCACTTAGTTTTTTTTTAAAATATTCTAAATAGTTGTGATAAACGATTTAACCCGTGTTAAAATTATATGATAGGATTTGCGTAATATCCGTTCTTAACAATATAAGCAAACCATTCGTTGGTACTGCCTTTAGCTAATAGATGTCGTTACTTGTATTATACAAACTTTCACCTCATCTTTTACACTATTGGGTGTAAAATTTGTAAAAAGAAACTATGAAATAAGTACGCCTTTTTTACTTTCTAACTGAATTGCTAAAAACGGTATGAAATGTCTGATTTTGATTAATACCAATAACCCTTTATCCACCTTAAGGGTTGAGAAATACTTTCTTAGTGCAGTTAGTGCTCACCGACAGTGTAAAAAACCCGCATGCAAATTTTCACGGCTCTAACGACAGTAATTTCGGTTGATGAATCAGTCAGCCGGTTAATGAATCAGTAAGTCGGTTAAACACAAGTAATTATATAAATCACGTCCATAAAACCACATTGGAAGTTACACCATTATCTTAATTATATATAATATGGTTTATTTATGTTTGGGTATGGTAAGCAGAAGAGTTTTTTGTTTGTTTAATAAACACGCTAACCTCTGGAACTACCAGCCGGATTTAAAAAATTCTGTTTGTATATTATAGCCAGATTCACGAGGATTAGTATAGGCTATCTAACATTAGGCTACAACTCACAGCTAGCCTTAAATATTGATTTTTGTTAAGTAAGTCTGAAGCGAAAGTGTTACCGAACTGCTTTATATATGTGCTCTGGTGTAATGGTTAATGATGCGTAAATACAATGTTCTACAAAAATATTGGTCATTAGTATATAAAAAGTCCGTGATACCACATGCCTATCTCTTATACATAAGTCACAATATAAGGTATTTTTTGTCAACGGTTTGTAGAATATTAAAAAGTGATTAATGAGCAATATTTTTAGGCATGGCATATTAATCCTTATGAATGAAAGATACGTCACCATTATGACAATTTTATGAAGATAAACTTTACTCTTATAGGACGTTATTTGGACGTACAATTTGGGAGATAATAGAGAATTAAAATAATTCAACACTCGGCTCGGCCTATGTCCATAGTAGTTAGTGGTGCGAACGACCCGTATGAGTGTGACACATAACAACCCGATAAAAATATTTCCTATACTAAAGTAAAATGATTAATCAGTGATTTCTTTTAAATTACATGCGGGTGAAACCGCGGAGCACAGCTAGTATCATATGAATAAATATTTTTTAAAACACTTTTAAATTATAAGTATTCATAAAATTATTCATTCATTCTATTCAAACATTACTTAAATAAATGAATATTAATGGTATATTTGAATATTTCTTGTCATTGTGACCTATTTCATAAATATTTTATTTACATTCCTGTATATTAAAACAGCATCTTTTATTAGACAAACAAAAAAAAACTTTTATTAGTCTTACTAAATCTAAAACACGTTACGACTAATTTATCTCTATTTCTAGTATTAAAATTGTGCTGATCTTTGACAAAATCTATTACAATATTGATCAAGGCCCCTATTGTTTTGTTCACGGAGGAGCTAATAAAGGTTTTCACGCAGCGGGAAGACGGAATAATGCCCCTCATGTTTGCAAAATATTGGCTGTCGATGAGCTAAATAAAAAGATCCTCCAGGAGACGGACAACTGTACTAAGGCCCTGGTATTTGCTATTTGCTTCAAGGTACCGACTTTTTATTCTCAAATACCAACATCATCATTCATCACCAACAAAGACCATCATTATTGAGCCACTATGTACCATCCCTGATGTCTCTTTCTGCTATCAACCGTCATTTATCTAGCTGCCGAGACGTTTTCAGACGAGCATGACAGCGGTGATCGGCGATGTATTACAAGTTACTTTACCATGCTACTATTTAAAAAAAAAATACTTGAAATTAAGGTCGATTGCATGCCGGCATAATAATTCATCATTTAAACAAAACTGGTATTCCTGTATTGTTAATTATTTATCTTCAATAAATATCGAGATGATCATACAAACATTATAATACTAAAAACACATTTGTGTATCGCGTGAGGATGCGTCATTACACGAAGCGACACAATAATCTGTTTCTAACAATACTCAATACATGATAAGGTTTATGACACAAAATAGATAGGTAAAGAAAGCCAGCTCCATAACATAGGCGATAACGGCGAACGCACATATTAAAGCATACCTTACGAGGAACTCGGATTAAGTCCGGCGAACGCCAGTCGCGATTGTTTGCGCTCACCGGATATATAATAAATAATTGCTGTTAATTATTAATATAATAATAATTGTTGTTACATCTTTAACACAATGAAAAAAGCAAAGTAATGATTTATCAGACACTGTTATCAATTATTTCACAAAGAGAAATCAAATTGAAATAATAAATCATAGAAATTTAATCACCATCAGAATAATTTTTGCCACTTCCCGTGCTTGGCGATGAATAAAAAACATGTTTTGTTTTTAGCAGAACCTGACGGATTCGGGTCAGTAATTAATAAAAATTAAAAATAGCACAGGGTCTTGGAGTATTAACAGGATCTATAAGCATATGATAGTTATCAAATACCTCACTCATTCACTACAGTGACTAGTTATCAAACACATCACTCGTTCACGTAATATGAGGCGTGCGGACAGTGGGAGGAGATGCTCCCCTCCTCACTCGACTTGACTGCATTCAACTCTTGCACTTACTATAACTAAATTCAAAGTCGACCGGAGCTGACTTTCTGTACCTATGTATTTTGTGCATGATACAATAGTGGGTTAGTAGTATTACTCAAACATAGAGCAGAAATATAATCATAGCAATAGCATAATATATAGATATATATGTATGATGTAGAATTTTTACATGGTTTGATACTTACTTCCTCGGATCACTTGAAGTTGTCAGCTGGTGCTTGATCAATAGGCGTAAGACTGCCAAGAGTCTCGTTTTGTCATTCGTAGACCGACAGCTGCCATATAGTCCGGCTATTAACGTGGATGGTAAGGTTTGCGGCATGTGTTCTTCTCCAAGTAGAAGACATAAAGCGACCAGGTGTGGGGAGTCACGAAGCCATCCTAGTAACTCGCCTAACGATGTTGCTTCCTGTTTAAAAATAAATTAACGTATAATGAAGTAATTTTGGATCTGGCTATGAAGGAAATCTTTATAAGGTTGCCTAAGAAGAACATTTATTAGAAGAAAATAATACATCAGTCTGAAATAAAACAGCGTTTACAAAAAACTGTAACAAAACAAAAATAGCTGCAAAAGTTATCCCATGTGCATCTTGATAAAGTCAGCCATTGATGATAAGAATATGAATCAATTGTACTGAAATATTTTTTTTTTATGGAAAAATAATTCATCATGTATAGTGTGTGTAGTGGAGGAATGTGTGGCCAGAGGAAACAGCAAGTGCTCAAATATGTTGAACATCTCATAACTTTTGATTAGATTTTATTTATAGATTGACACAGTTTATATTTCTTGAACCTAGTGATCCTTACTGAGATCAAAAAGAAATAAAAAAGGAGAGGAACCACTGATATACACAGCTGGAGATGAATTTCAGTGAATAAATATATAAACAACAACACACACCTTATTCATTACATAATATAAACCAGTTACAATATGTACCAGAACTATTGTTTATATGAACAAAGTGTTAATGTCATGCAAGTGTACACTCCACATACATTGCTCGAGACAATTAACATTACAAAATAAGTAAAAATAGCACTTTCACTTTGTGCAATGCATTTTTCTCTTGCTTTCTTTAATTAACTTTCAATTTTAAATTAAAAGCAAAAGTATCTGGTTTTAATTAACGGATCATGGATTAACATACATAACTTTCAACTTAAGAATCATACATATAAAATATTTGTTATTTGACGATGAGAATTTTTTTTTATACAGTATTATACTTAACATGTTGATCCTAAGTGAATCATATTAATTCTTCTAAAATATGTTTACTTGTAGCTAACTAATTTCTACATTAATTAAGATTCATAAATAAATGTAGGTATGTCCAGTTCTATAAGTTATTTGAAACAGTCTTCAAACATAATTGGTACTTTATTAAAAGTATTTAGAAAATTAGTCTATGTGAATGTGCTGTGGCTGTGTCCCACAGTTTCACCTGCATTAAACTTTTTATTCACTGTGTAGTTTCATAGTCTAGTTCCTCCATTTTTTTTAATGAACTGATGGTCCTGGTGTTTACCGGTTTGAAACACTCTCCAGCTTTATAAAATTAGTAAGTACAGGGTACATATGTATATATATAAAATTTCAACACTATTTTGTCTATTATAATGTCAAATAGCATACCTATGCATAGAAAGCTACATCCATATAAATACATATTTTGTGCCACTGCTCACACAATATCTGTATATCAGAGGTAAACTATCATAAGTCACATTTAGCTGGATAATCTGTACACATGTTATTTAAAGTATCACTTTAAACATTTTTCAAATATGTCAGTGGTCTACAGAATTTATTATTAATGTGTGTGAAATTCTTAGCACATTTTCATTTTTTGTTTGAGAGAAGATTATTAGGTACGTTAATGAATTACAGTATATATTTAAGTTATATACATATAAACACATTATATACATAAATTGCTCACTTAATAGTATGAGATTAAATAAAGTAGTATGAAAATATTAATAAAGTTTTTAATTATAATCAGTGGAACTGTTTACAATAAAGAAGCAAAGGAAATAAAGAAATACATACAAAATGTTATATGTTGTAAATTATTATATATGTCATAATGAAAAGGGTAATAAACTATTGTTATAATATTTATTAATTTATAAATTGATATGATAATTGTATTGTTCGGATTTATATCACCAACCAACACCTCACCAGTATATGGCCGAACCACACTAGGGGGGTCTGCTTGGTAGCCTTATCTCTGTCATAGGTACTTGAGATGAAGTCCATACAATATCTCTTGAAGTCAATACACTACATTGATAAAAAAGTTAATAATATAAATAACTCTGTGGGAGGCTTAATCTGACCTTAAATCCACAAAAAGTTTGTACATATAACTATTAGGTTTGTAGTTTACTTTGATATTAGTCATGGTAAGTGTTGCTCTGAAACCACAGTTCAATGAAATATAGATAAATTACGCTGTAGTGACACTACAGAATATTTTATTGATGTGTATAAAGCTTAAACTTGGAATCCATTTTTCTTTTGAGTAAAAGAATATATACATATTCCCTATCAAGTTACCCCTAACTTTTAGAAAAGAGTACAATATGTTTATGAATTTTTTATTTTTGTAACATAAAATATTTATTTATGAAATAATAAATGCCCTGAGAATAGTTTCAGCTTTTTGATAGGAGTCCATTGTGTTCAAATTATTTTTTTATGTAATTAAAGGAATCATTTATAAAATATTTTTTCTACCAAATTTGTTGCAAAAAGCTTTCAGTTTTCAACAAATTATGCTGCCACCTGGGATTAAAATAGTAATTTAACCTTGAAATACAAATGTATAACAACTCTATTTTATTTGTTCTTTTGTTTAGTTGATGTATTTTAATCACATTTGAATGCTTTTAAGATTTAATAAGTCTGTTTGTGTTAAAATTAAGAGGGCAAATTTAATTATATTATAAAAAAAACATTACGACTACTCATGTTTGCAAGTAATTTAGTCACACAAGTACTTACGTTGTACTTCAACACCTTGTAAGCATCTATGAAAGTAGTTCTTTCAAGTGCACTGGCTCTTTGACAGGCTGCTATAGAATCTGCCTCACATCTCGACGTGATCAGGTTGGTAAGGTTCTGCCGCTGTTGCAAACATATCCACGACACCTGCAGGAGTTCCAGAGTACGCTTCTCTACATCCTCGTTTAGTTTTTGCAGCAGCTGCCTCTCGGAATTAATAAAGATCTTTTCGCGTCTAAGTTGGTTGGCTAGTTCAGCTATATTCATACACCCCTCTGAAGATGACTGCATCATGATTTAATAAAATTCAAACGGGTATGTAAATAGAAACATTTCGTTCGCAAAATATTTATTCACGTCATATCGCTTTCACAGGACAAGTTTTCGACACTTTTAACTTTGTTGTAGGTAGGAAAATTTTACACTTTCGTTGCTTTTATTTGCATTATATATTTTTTTACACTGTACGATGTAAAATTAGGTAAGGATAATTAAATGTAAACGCCTACAGTATTTTTATCGTTTTCCTATCTTCGAAAAGTATGACAAAAAGCGAAAAACTCACAGAGAAATGAATGAAATCAATGAATGAAATGATTGAACGCATAGATAATACACTAATACAGGTAAACGAAAAGTTTCGTTCAGAAATATCACAATTGCCTTTAAATTCCATAAATATTTATGTTTCGTTGATTACTTTAGTTGTATTTAAAAAACTGAGTCATATTTTTTTTTTAATAAAACGATGGTGGCAAACAAGTATGTGGTCCGCTTGACGGTAAGCGGTTACTGAAGCCTTTAAGTATAGTATGGATATATAGGGTTGTTTTCCAAAGTGTAGCCAAATTTACACAGGAGGTTCAGAATGAGTAATAAAGACAATTAATCAAATCAAATAAATTGAAGTGAAATCTTTTTTAGCATCGTTATGATTTGAAAGTCGATGAAACGAAAAAGCGACTGTAAAAAGAGACAGACACATAAATTCATAAGATTTAACGTGGGAGAAAATGAGATAGGAAGCATTATAAAGTGTTTCTTATATTCGTTTAGACATACTGGGAGTTTGCTTGGGCCTCAGCGTTGTACGTGTTAAATACGTGTTTGTGCGCGCTTGCGTAGTACAAAGCTAGGGAAAAGGCATCACAACAACCGTGGTGGTTTGTATACGTGTGTATTAAACGTTAGTAATTTTTTCAGATGATATTCCCATGGATATTTCAAATGTGCAAGGTGATGCCTTAATTGAAAATGCTATTGTGAATAATGAATATGAGTAATTGTATGTACATTTGATAAAGTTTAAATTAGTGTGTATTTGATCATTTTCTGAATTAAAAAAAACGTAGATGTGAGGGTTTCACTTCTACCACGTGTGAAGAGTGAATTGAACACATGATTTTTTTTCAAAATATTTTATCGGTTTTGTCTTCGAAAAATATAATACATGAACAATATTCACAAAAGCAGGCAAAGCTGAGGTTGCGTGCGCAGCGGCAGCGTGGCGCTCCGGCCGGCAACTTCAAAAGGGACGGTTTCGCAAAAAGACTGACTAAACATCAAACAAATACCTCCATTCCAGAGTCCAGTGTCAACTTGACCGTGAACTAGAGCGCGTATTAACATAAACAATGTTGGCAGAACATCAATTAAATTATTCGAATCGGGAGTACTATGAAATGGTACGGTGCAACATTATAAGTGGGGAATGTTTACGTGGTATGCAAAAACTGTAGGAGAGTGAGTCTTTACAGCGTTTAAAAAGACAAGAAATTATTAATGCACGGGTATCCAATCGAAGATCAAAGACTGTGGGCAGTTCACTGCACCGGCGCATGCAACTTTAGTCATGAAGGTCATGTTGTGATATATCCAGTAGTCGAGATTGCGGTACGAGTACACACCCTACATGATAACGATGGTCAACATCGAGCGTGTTTTTATGAGTTATTCTTATTACACTGGTTACTGCAAAATCTTGACTCCGTAAACATTATGTGGACTGATGAAGCCGTATTTCCACGAGTAGGACTTTACAACAGACATAAAGAAACGTATTTACATTGAAGAGGCCCAAAGTTACGAGGACCTATGCAATAAAATAATTACTACATTTGATGAAGTGAAAAGTATCCAAAACAAAATAAAAGAAAAAAAAAACAATTTACGAAAACTTACATAGCTTTGTTTTCAATGAACATTTACTAAAGTATCAATAAATAAAGTTACTTATACAGTGGTAATAGGGAGTGATTTCATAAGTAAGTGTTTATTAATGTAAATACCTACTTTATTTAAATTGCTCATGCCGCCAAAATGAACGACCGTGCGTATTACCTACACAAACGTTGACCATAAATCGGACATTTATAGAGGTATTAAAAAAACATAAATAAACTATTTATTAAGCGTAATCTATAATAATTATTATCATGACATAATCGATAAATAAAACTAAAAACAAACAAAAAAGTAATTACAAGTATAGAATCGTTTAGCCAGTCCCATATTAAATAAAAATGAAGCTCGACACTCGAACTATTGCTGTATTAATCTTTTTGCAACTCTTGCTTAATTATCCTCTTCTATACATTTGGGATGCTTAGATCCAATCAGATTAAATTGAACTGACAGGAATTGGGTCGAAAATCAGAAAGTTCCTATAACACTAGAGAATAAATCATTGAAAATACACTACAATAAATTGCATTTATTGTTGAATTAATAAATTTGAACTTTATCAGCTAGTCTGTTAAATACAAAACAGAATGTGGCTGAAGTAAAAACTATTTCTTGCGTTAAGCCGCCACACAATAATTAATAAACAATTTTGAAACCGAAGAAAGCTGGCAAAGAAATTATATCACTTTCAGATAACGCAGAATTCAAAACTAAAAATCGAACACAGTGCAGATTAGGACAACATATACCTAATTATGAAAATAACGGCAAAGGCCAAGGTTAAAACAAAAAAAAAACAGTTACAGTATGTTATCTATCTGCATCGTACGATGCCGCGATCGCTGTGCTTGGCGAATAGTATGCGCGGGGGCAAACTTTCTGCGCAGGCGCTGCGACCCTGGCTTCGTTCGACGGTTCTGCTCGTCACGTAAGCAAGTCTACTTCGTGTTCTGGCAGTGAACTCTTGTCTGCTTAGTGCGATGCTACAGTACTCCCGCGTGCGGTCTTGTGGAGCTACGTTACGCGCTACGTCATTCCGGGCGTTCGGTTGACGCTGAGTTATATGTAATTTACGGTGGTGTTTAGTTTTGTATTGTATAACTATGAGTTGCTGTACCAGGACGTTTTGATGAACTGATTGCTTGAGTGATAGTGTCCTACTATTTAAGGCTGTAACACGTACATACATACAATTCAACGCTACGGTCGCAATACTTGGATTTTTAGATATCCAATAAATTGTTAGCGCGGTAATCGATATCTGGACGCTTGGTTTTGTAGCTATATCAGATATTGTATCAATGTACAATTTGTATCGCCGAAGCCTAGTTCATGTATAATAATTAATTAGTACACCTGTGAAGTCCCATTGCCTCGAATGAAAGCAAATATATAATTTTGATTTTATTTTTATTTAATTTATCTAAATAGAAAAAAAATTATTATTAAAACTTTAACGAAATTTTTTAATATTGAATCAATACCCGAGTTTATAACATTTATTTATAGTTCCTATTAATAATTATTGTAAAGTAGAATGTTTTATCTAAACGAATCCAAGAGTGACATCTCGAATTTAAAAAGTTGAAATGAACGAATGGAAATGGCTGGCGAAGGAAATTGAAGGAAATCCTTGGACTGCTGCGCTTTTCATTGTAATTTTTGTGTAAATAAAATTTAGGTATTTTTATTTTATATTTAATACTTAAATGTTTTTAGTGTACAAATTTTATTACTATAATGTCAAATAGTTCAATCGAAGGGAAAATCAAAGGATTACAAGAACGTTTCAATAATGAAATGCGTATTCGGAAAGAGGGTGGCTTCAACAGCCAAAGTGGAATCGGAGCATCCAGGCCGGAGAACAATCGTAGACCGAAACCTCGTAAGTACCACATGACAAATTAGGTCTTGGAATATAGTATTCACCCCTAAAAAATCTTTGTCATAAAATTCTCTGTACAACTTGTAAATTAGAATAGAATAGAAATTGAAATATTCCCATCACATTGGTTATTCTAGCTTACATCTCTTTTAGATGCAGGGGTTTATTTTAATCTGCATCTAATGTAAAGCAATAAATTATATCTATATAAATATGTTATATGATAATAAATTGTCACTATTTTGAAAGGTTATACATTATTTACTAATATGATAAGGTATGCAGACAATATAATTCATGTTGGCAGCTTCCCTGATGTCCGCCCTGCACATTGTGTACATATTATTTGCATAAATTGGCATCGCTCATGCTGTGGGTGGCATCTTTGTTAGACAGTGTATAGTGGTTTTAAATTTTTTGCTAATATGTTTTGTGTTCATTCTATCACAAGGCATTGTCTTATGTTAATGTTTGTAGTTTATGTAATTTCATTGTTTCATTTATGTTAGTAGGAAACTGATCGCACATTTGATCACAAGCCTTCTTTTTGAAAGACATTGCTGCATATTTTTTTATGATTTAATCATTACATCTTTACTGTAATCATTAAGGTTTTGTTTAAAATATCAAGAAGATTAAGTAAAAGGTTTCTAGATTATATTGATGAGGAGAGAGTTTAATGTGTTATGGTTACAAATGTATTGGTTTTTATTTTTAGTACCGATGTTTTCAAATAAAGATATACCAGCATTCCCACCGAGATCACCACAGGCCACCGAGACTGAATATAGAATGCAAGAAGTTTATAAGGTAAACTTTGACATCATTTGTCAAGTCATTTCCCCTGTTTCAATAAGTATATTATCAAGAAGGAGGAGGGGTATTTAGCTGGTTTTATATGCACTTACATTTTTTATGAGTATATAAATATTATGCTATAACATAATGGAACTGTGTGATTTTAAAACATTGGTTTTGAAATGGGAGGTTGAATTGTTATAATAATATTATACTATTTTCTTTGCTTTTAATTATGAATGTAAAATAGTTTTGATGATATCTACTACTTTAATTATCTAATGTCCTTTTTTTGTTTGTCTATGGCCCCTGTGTGTATTCCACAATTCTGCCAGTGTCATCTAGTAAATGAACATTGTCTCCAATCATGTATAGGTGTGTTCCGGCAGCTCCAGTTTACAGATTCTTCTCTAGGTTTAGGTTACCATCTTAGACGACACTGTCACTTAATATCTAGGAATATTGTGTTCAAAGTAGGGTTATTGCGAATATCATCTGCATTGATTGATGCTGATATTGTATGCTGATGTACAAGTTGCAACACAGTCATAGGACCATGTGCTGGCAAGTGTTCCTAGTGAACAATATTCAGCAGTGCTAGCTACACAAGCTATTTAGAAACAGACTTCAGGCTGAAAAGGCTGTATATATATATATGCTTATTGGCTTTATTTTTAGATATAGCATATATTAATCCATACAAACAAAAGTTACTTCATGGTAAATTTTGATTTTTTGACTATGCTTTTTGGACCAATAGTTTAGGAGATAATGAAAAATTAAAATAAATTGCGGGAAGTACAATTATGATAGACTACATGGGTGCATTGGCAGCACGGTGTTTGTTGGATAAAATGAACACGGGTGAACCTTGGGGCACAGATAAAATGATTAAATATATTAGAATTTTATTACTGATTGGTAGAAACTTGGAGAAGGTATTTTCATGCATAATTTAGATTTTTTTTATCCTTAATGTCCACAATTATTAAAATATTTTTTATTGAATACTAAAGGAAATAGTATTTTAATAATAAATACATATTTCAAAAATTTTAAAATAAAGAATTAAAATCAGCATCCGCTGATATCAACTTCAAAAAACAACATTTGCATCTCATTATGTGTGAAAAACCTACATCCCCAACACCCTAGTTCAAAGGTTAAACTATTAAAAAAAAAAGTAAAAAAAAATTGTAGTTACCATAATACCAAATATAAATGAATAGTGTCACCAAGCACCTATAGGTGTGTTCCACCAGCCCCAGTTGAACCCAGTTGTCAAGTTCAGGTAAAAATACAAATTATAATTCCAAATTGATCTATCTAATTCAATGTGATTACAAATCAAAATTTTAAGTAAAACATTTTTTAAGGTTACATACCTATTCCTCAATTCTAAGAACTGATAGAATCTTCTATCGAGCATTCAATCAATCAATCATTATTTTGAATTAATTTTTGGTTTGTATGACTTTGGTAGTCAGTGTTTTCTATCACAAATATTACAATCTATTTATGAATTTTATTTATTTCGATGTAGCTAATTGGTTTTTATTATCATTGATAATGATTGAATAAAGATTACAGACAGCCTAAAAGGATTGATGTCTGGACATACATACAGTACCAAGAATTATTCACTGGCTAATTATTCTAAACTGATTAGACTAGACACTCTTTGGAAGAAATGTTTGTTGTTCACATATATTTTAATTACTATTTCTGGTTGCATATTATTTATTTTATCTCAAGTATAAAGTAAATGTAAATGTATAAGTAAATAAATAAATATTACCATGATAGTAAACTTAGTACATTATAATAAAAAAAATTAAATAAATAACCTCTTTTTTTAAGTTAGTTAAGAAGGGCCATTTTAATTTTAATTATTTCTACTTTCAAAAGTGATTGTAAGTTTGTAAGAAGGGTATGTACATTAAAAAAAATATATTATTAGTTTTAAATCATAAACAATTTTAAGTCTAGGAAGTGTAGGTAATATATTAATTATGTGGGGCGCGATCGAGTGATATAAAAAAAAACTATTTAAAATTAATATATTTAATCATAAATTACAATTAGGCTTAATTTAATAACCGAGTCTACCAAATCGAAGTATGATCAAATAGTGACCCGAATGAGACTCCATATGTACAGCGATTCTCACTTTTGTGACAAATCCGAGTTTCTCGTAACGACGCCTTGCGCTAGCGGTGGTCGGCATGCCTAAATTCTTATCCGTAATTATAATTAATAATGCAATTGCTGGTTCTCATGCATTACGACGGTGTAACATATTATTTCGTCTATACAAATAAATAAAATTGCAGTTCGTTTTTTTTTTTGAACTGTCTACACTGTTAGCCTTAGGGGCCCTATCCAAAAACGGAGCCGCTGCGGCTTTTACAGCTTCACCGGACTTGGGGGCGAGCGCTTAGGGCATTCAGCCGCGAAAGTTTGTGACGACCCGCTCGAGGGTGCCAGAGTGGCCGAACTTCGGCTCGGGCGGTCGTCGCGAATGCGAAAAGGTCGCGATCTATCCAATTCCCTAATCTTAAGAAAATTCGAGCTAACTAACATATACTCATACGTTCGTTTATAATAACAAACCCTTAATAGACACGATGTATCAAATCAAACGATACCCAGTACAAAATCGTGACAGCGCCATCTCTTATCAATACAAAAAGTAACCATGAAAATATTTGATTTATTGATATATCAACTGATCTATACAACTTAATAAGTCTAAATAGTGTCTGTTTGTAATGTCAAAACAACAGTTTTTTAGTAAATGCATTTGAAAGTACATACGAAACTTAAACAAAAAAAAACAATTTTAAAATTTTTGTCTGTCTGTTTGTTCCGGGTAATCTCCGAAACGGTTGGACCGATTTTGGCGGGACTTTCACTGATAAATAGCTGATGTTATAGGGAGTAACTTAGGTTACCCTTTATTTTAGAAAAATAATGAGGGTTCCGCCAAAAATAAAAAAAACTGGTCATGGTGAATCAATTTGGGTGCTTAAACCATAAGAGATATAGCTAATTATTGTGGTACATAATTGTAGACATTAAAATGATCAACAAAAAAGTCGGCGAGAGTATACGTCTATCTTCTAAGGAACACCCACTTTAAGCACTTTTGTCTTTAAAATAGTCAGGAGCGGAGGACTAAAATTCGCGTAGGCATTGTGTAGTTCATGTGAGCGAAGCCACGGTCACAGCTAGTTAGTTATAAATTACGTAACTGCGGTGTCTACTCGCTACTATTGTGTACCGAAATTTACTTTTCGATTTTGAAGTACGTCATTTCGGTTGTTTGTACGAACACGTAATTGTTTTGTTTAGTGCACTGAGACTGCGCGCCTACTTCACGTGTTTACCCCTTAAAGCGTTATTAGAATGCACGATCTGTCGCAGCCGATTTTTGGTGCGGAGGGACACAACCGCAGGATCGTGCGTCGCTATTGGTTTCATTCTGTGGCCGTGCCTCCCCGCACTAAATATCGGCTGCGATAAACCTGCAGTATAATAACGTTTTTACCCGCTACATTACCCCCCTTATCGTCAGTAGTACCTCTGCTCCGCCAACGTCTGTCGGCCACGTAGGATGGTCGCGCACGAACTTGTACGACTATAGCCCTCAATGAATCGTTTGAATATACACACTGGCCGGTGTCTCTATTCCGAACTAGGCTGACGCTCTGCCGTGACTACATTATTATTATCATTTTAGAAAATGACGACCAAGTGCAGGCTAAAGGTATCTTTTTTCAGGTAAGCGGAAAGTTGACTGTGGAGGGGACTAAATACTGCTCTAGTATTGATGATCTTCAGCATTTGGGGGAACTCGGCAGCGGCACTTGCGGACATGTTGTCAAAATGCTACACAAACCTTCCGCAGCTGTGATAGCTGTCAAAGTAAGCTACTTTTCATAACGGCATTGTTATGTCTTTTGTTAGTTTTCTAATATCAACTGCTAGCAATCGCCAGCGACTTCTTTCTCGTTAATTACTAAATAACATATAATCACAATAAAATGTAGCCAATGTCACTTCAGGAGATTGTAACTTTGTATGAGTGTAAGCATTCTTAGAATCGGATCAGTAGTTCGAGAGATTACCTTCTATAAACAAACTTTACGTCTTTTTTATTTTTTATTTAATTGGTTTACAACAATTATTACATTGGCACTTGCTAAATATTATAAAAATTGTTATTTAAATTTTGAATGTACAATTTATTACTAAACACAGTTTGTTTAATTATAAAAGGAAGTAACTTCTAAAACGGTAAATGTAAATTAAAAGACATTCGAAATAACACACATAAATTAGCTTTAAAATGAAGATTGAAATATATCAATACATGGTAAATATTGTAAACTTAACTTACTAACTAAACTTATAAATAAAAATGTTGTGTGTATTTGATAGTGATTTTATAACTACTGAAAAACTTAACTATAGAGATCATATTCACATAATCCATTTGTTTTATTGAGAAGATGGTTCATAGTTATGTTACAGCCCTTTCACACATAGATCTGTCATTTATAACGATAAATGTATTTATGATTTTTAACGTGTGAATACGGTTGTAAGGGGCTGCAACTGAAATAACGAATCATATCTAATCATGTTCCAGCAAAAATAACTATTCTGTGATCGAATTTCCATTTCTTTATTTTCTAGATGACAGCTCCTGTGAAAACTTGAACGAGCGACTTTTTTACATTATGTATGCATTATTTTATAAAAATATGACGTTTACACACGTACAAGGTTATACCAGAGTCGGAGAAACTGATAGGGATGGAGCTATATCGATAAACGTAAAACGATAACAGACACGATATTTTTTTACAAAATGTAAGAAACTATACTACCGGATACTTTTGTACAAATTAATTAACTAATATTATATTTCATTACACGATGTTACGCGTATTAATTCTTGATTGTTAATGCCAACTCGTTCAAAATTTTCGGAGCTGTTGTAAAATTAGTAGGTATAGGTAGGTACTCGACAATGAAACGAAATAATTATAACGACAGGTAATCTTTATTTATTTATTTTATTCACAATCTGATGAATCGTCACTGTCACTCGATGAGCTGATCGATATCATTCCTTATTTGGTCACAACACTACAACTATCAAATTAGAACTGTCATCGAGAAAATAAAGAAATGGAAATGGTATAGTAGTATAGATGTTAATAGTAGGCAGTGGTGGTCGGAGGCCCGCAGTGGCGGAACGAAATGAGGACCGTTTCTGCTTAGAAATTGATGTATTTGTATTACACAATTTGTAAAAAAGTGGAAGAATTTATATGTACTGGTTGACAAAAAAAAAAGGTATTCATAATATGTGTACTCTATGTTCTAGTCATTATAATATCCATAATTAAAGATGTAGTATATAGATTTGCATCTCCCACCACGACTAGAGTTTCAATTATTATGTCATTGCTTTTTATACCTGCGAAAAAGGAGGGTTACGTTTTTCGGAGCGTATGTATGTATTTTATGTATGTCTTTCTTTGGCACTATACGGCTTGATTGATTTGTGCATACGAGGTGTCGTCAGATTCGTCTTAATTGTGAGAGTGACATAGGTTATATAATATGTCCGATTTCTATGAAATAAATATCAAAAATAGAAAAATAATAATTTTAGTTGTGTTTTTTGTTGCAGTAGGGATTTTTGTTTCCTTTTTAATTACAATTCACTTATGATTTTAATTAATCGGTTTTCATAGCAAATGCGTCGTTCCGGCAACTCAGAGGAAACAAAAAGGATCTTGATGGACTTGGATGTGGTTGTACGTTCTCACGACTGTCCGTACATAGTCCGGTGTCTCGGGTGCTTCGTCACCGACGCTGACGTATGGATATGTATGGAGTTGATGGCCTCTTGTTTCGACAAAGTGCTTAAAAGATTAGGAGCACCTGTACCTGAGGCTATACTAGGAAAAGTTACTGTAGCGGTGAGTATTATAATTTATTGAAATATATATTTTTTTTTAAGGGAATTTTGCGCTTTAGTTCAATCTAGGTCCCCATTATGCCTTAAATTTTGTTGGCTTTTTATATAGGCTTATTAAGTAATTATAATAATTATTGTTAAAATTTTATGTTGATACCTATTTTATATTAAAGTGGAGGTCGGTCACAATTTTTTAATGATTAAAGTAGTATACTTTAGATGTTTTAGAGCTATTTGTAAATTGGACATTACGCAACTTTTTTCGCTTTTACATGTAGTGGATATGTTTTTTCTTTATTTCTCGTAATTTATTTCTATTCTTTAAGAAATCCAATATTATTATAGCTTATTTTCCACTTAACAGTATACTATTAATATATAATATATCATTAGTATTTATTTCGTTGTTTCTGTGTTATGTGGAGCCTTTTCCATGGGTAAAAGACTCCTCCGACCCTTTCTACCATTCCCTGTCCTTGGCTGTATGCATCCAATTCTTTCGTGCCTTATTACTATGTCATCAGCCCATCTTTTCCTCTGCCTCTACATATAAAATAAAATATAAACTTAATTTTTTCAGAATACATAGAATGTCAATCATATAGAGCACAAGAAAAAACACATTTTTTTTTCTTTAAATTGTATTTGTTTTTCCTTAAAATTCTTAAAACTTAACATATATTACCACGGAAGAAGTAAAAAAAAAAAACGTTTAGTCCACCCTGTTCTGTATGAATAGTCGTACAAATAAAATTACGAGACTAGAGTAATTAGTACACAATAAACAAGTGCAGAGCCGAGGTACACCGCTATTGTAATAATAAATTCGTTATTCAGACTGTAAACGCACTATCGTACCTGAAAGACACGCACGGAGTCATCCATCGGGACGTGAAACCGAGCAATATACTGCTCGACGAGCGCGGCAACGTGAAACTCTGCGATTTTGGCATCAGCGGGCGTCTGGTCGACTCCAAGGCGAAGACGAGAAGTGCCGGCTGTGCTGCCTATATGGCTGTAAGTTTTTTTGTATGCTTGCCTTACTGTTCATAAGATATTAAGTGCTCACTGCCACCAATTTATTTAGATTGCTTATAATCTGAATTTAACCGCAGTCCCGCCGAGGCCAGTCATAATAGGTGAAATAATTCTAAGAAGTAAAAGTTTTTGCCTAACTAGTTGTGACCGCGGCTGCGCACGCGTTTATTATAGATTAAAAGTAGCCTGATTTACTCTTTTACCAGCTAACTGCCAGTGAAAGTCCCGGAAAAAATAGTCCAACCGTTTTGGATATTAGCAGGAACTGACAAAAAATGTTAAAATTGTTTTTTTTTTACACATAGTACGTATATATACTTTCATATGCATTTAGTAAAAAGCTGTTAAACAGAAAATACAAATTTATTATTTGTATTTAGATATTTTGGAATAGACAATAACTTTTAAATCTTTTGGTACTTTTTAATATACATAAAACATAATAAAAATAATTAAATATTGTATATTTATATATAGTAAGAAATGTAATACAAAAAAGGTAACATAGTTTGTTACAAATTAAGATATTCAGTACTTTTCAATTTCACAAAAATACTATTATCACATGTATTATTGTCTCCTTCATAATTCTCAGATATGTTTCTCCTTTTTCTGTTTTATATGGTTTTATTGAAGCATGAAATCATTTCTTTTTCTTTTCTTTTCTTTATGGTGATTTAGCCGGAACGGATAGACCCGCCGGATCCGACGCGACCGGACTACGACATCCGAGCTGACGTTTGGTCGCTGGGCATATCGTTAGTCGAGCTCGCAACAGGCGTCTTCCCCTACAGAGACTGCCAAAACGATTTCGAAGTACTCACAAGGGTATGTACTTTCAAAATCTCTTTAACCTTGAACTTGAGCTGCACTTTGTTATATTTTTATTGTCTACGTCATATTTGTACATTGATAAGTTATTATATATCGGCAGAAACAGGCGGAAAGGACCATAATGAAAAAAAAAAACATGTGTGCAGTAGTTCACAGGTGGCAAAAGTGAAACCTTCAGAAAACAAAAACGATACACGTGAATAATACACCACGCTGGCTGTGACGCCTTTTCCCAAGGCTTCGTAATACGCAGACGCACACACAAAGAGAAGACAGAGATAATAGAAAGCACTGTATAATGTATTTCTATCTCATTCTCTCGCAGGTTAAAATCCTATAGATGTATGTGTTACTGCACTACATAATATATAGGCGAACGAGCTTTACTCGGTATTTAAAAACAAAAGAAAACCACCTATCTAGGTAAACTTGGAATGTAAAACACTATCTAAATACAAAATTTCAACTAAATCATTGGAGCTGTTTCCGAGAAACCAATTACATATACAATACGTACAAGTATTGCTCACTTAATATTATTAGATAAATTTAAACTTTAAGATTTATGTTTCAGTTGAAATAATTTTGCTTTCATAATTTGTGATTGTCGAGCTGTTAATGATGGAATGTATTTATTTATCAGTGTATTGCTATAATGCCCTTTGATTGACAGGTAATAGCTGACGATCCACCTCAGCTTCCCGATGATACGGAATTTACATCCGAATTTAAGTCATTTGTTTCACAGTGGTGAGTTTTTCTTGCGAATTTTTAATTTTATAGGTCTTTGGGTAAATATAAGAAATATGTAGAGCTGGTTTTATTATCAAATGATTTTACGGGCCCAATAAGTATGTCTGGAAGTTACTCCTCTTTCATATTTCATTCATATTGCATGCTTCATAGATTTAGTAGTGTAGATTTACTACATGGCGACGTCACCAGGTATGTAGTCAAACTATTCATATTGAAACCCAGCCATGCGTTGCTGTGACTCAGAATTTTTTTTGGATCTGATCACTACCAACCTTTACAGGATCATCCGCTGGCCTAATATGAAGACAGTCTGACAATTTCATCAAAATCGCTCCAGCCGTTTTGGAGTTCATAGGGAACATACATACAAACATATATTATTTATTATTGTTACAGTTTAACCAAAAACTACAGACAGCGTCCGAAATACGCGAAACTATTGGAGCACCCGTTCGTAATGAAGTCGGCGCGTAGTTCGGTGTCTGTCGGGGCTTGGTACGCGTCGCTCCCGCCGACGGGTCAGAGTTCGAAGGCGGGTCTGGTGACGACGGTCGCGACGCACGTCGTCAGCTCGCCCAGGAACGGTATCGAGACGCCGCCGACTCCTCAGCCGGTGCGGAACTTTGTTACTAGTTCGCAGCATTGGACGCCGGAGCAGGTCACGCCTACACCCGCGAGGTACGTTAACAAGTACGAAGACCTCAAACCTCAAACTTTTTAAAATAGGATTTGGGCTACCCTAATGTAAAGTGACAATGTGGCCCAAGATGGATAACATGCAGAGTGGATGAAATGGTTTTCAAGTGTATCTGCCGGAACACACTTGTTGGTGTTGGGCGACAGATTTTCAATAAGGCATTAGAAAATGTGAGGCAACAATCCAAGCCGAGGTTCGGTCACTTTGGCACCCTTGAGTTTGTTGCCTCGCCTTCGCCTCTGAAGTCCGGTTAAGCTTTCAAAGCTCCACAGCTAACAGTATAGTCAGATAGCATTTGTTTTTTATGATTTATACACTATGCTACTGTTTTATGATGATGTTTCCTTCACTGAAAGCTCTGGCTCAGTATGGGGGTTCGAACTCATGTCGTTCGGTGTCATGTCTCTGCATTGCATCATGTTACTAAGCCATCACTGCATCATTATACTTGTGTGCAAAAAAGTTGACGCTTAATGCCATAAGATGTTAAAATAATAAATTCATAACAATACAAAAAAATGTTTAAACTATTCAAATTTTTTTTTCTCTGTTATATAAATACGCGAAACGGTAGACACCATAATATTTTGAATCTGTATGTGACGTCATACTGCTCAAATCACTTGCCTGTTTTCAAAATTAAAATTATGCTCTCGGATTTGTTTACGAGTTACAGTTGTTCACTATCTAGTGACGTCACAAAATAAAACAAAATGACGGCCGGCGTTATCGCAATAAAAATTGAATGTTTTTATGTTTACTTGTATATGAAATTGATATAAAAATTCTACTGGCTTATTATTACCAAAGGCCCATATTAAAAAAGTGTTTTGAAATATCACAAATAGGGGATGTTCTACGGCAGCATTAGATTGATAATAATGTGAATGTTCTATACTGGTAATTTCGTAGGGCGTGGTGGGCGACACATGGCAATGAAAACGCCGGCGGCAGTAGCTCTCAGCCTGCGAGCCTGGAAGCGGATTTCTCCCAACATTCACCATACCCCAGGCGCAGGTGACTAGCATGCTGTGATCTCTTTTGATTTTTATTCATTTATATATAATACCAATAAGTTTAAAATAATTTTCAAATAAAATAAATTATTAGGTGCGACATCAAAATATATAGTAATAGTTTAATGACAAATAATGAAATAATAATATTAACTCGCGAGTTGACTGTATAAATAAAAATTAATGTAGCTTATTGTGTAATATTGGTCTTTATAAAAAGCCTAAAACAATATAAATCTCGAAAAGTAAGTGTTTTATTTATTTCATTTTCCATGAGGAATATTAATATATTGTCTGTGAGTCACGTGATTTGAAATGGCCATTAGAAAACGTGATGTCCCCATTCAGGAAATATGAACGTTTTAGACATACAAGCCCGGTAAAGCTGTAAAAGCCATCAGCGGCTCTTTTTTTGGATAGGGCCTCTCAGGCTAACAGTAAGGTCAGATGGAAAAAAAATAGACATATGTTAGTTCACTTGTTACCATTTACCACGAGACCATAATGCCGCGTTTTTGCGGTATAATTTTTATCTAAATAAAAAATAATTAAATCACTTTATTTTATTTTATTTTAATATTTTAAGAAAACTTACAGCTAAGTACTTATTTAAGTTACATGTATAAATTAATTAAGGCCAATTTCCAAGTTCTCACATATAGTTATGTACTTACATAAATAAAAAAGTAGTCGGAAGAACACAAAAATATCAATATACAAATAAGAATATAAAATAAAACGTAAGTAACAGTTCGAAGCAAAATAGACGCATATTCAAAGAAATAAGAATTCAAAAGAGCTTTCAACTTCAGCACAGTTGTATCAAATATATCAACGTCTAAATCACTAATCAATTTTTCATACTGCTGCTTACTTGAATGAAATAGGAATTTTGTCTGTAGGTAGTTCTGACAATAGGACTATAAAGTATGTTAGGGTTTCTAAAAGATGCTGTCGGTACACGTAGGTTAATTTGTAGGGTTTATATTAATGAATTTTTTTCTTTCATAAGTATTATTTTCAACATATAAAGTGTTTAAAACAATTTTTCAAAAGTGATCTGCTTCCGGACTGTATAAACACATTGATCCAGAAATAACAAAATCCCAACGAAACATAAATGTGAAAAAGATGCCAAGTTCGGCAGAAACGTTTGGAGTAGTCGAAGTCACCGATGAAAGAGTTTAGATTTAACGGGTGATATTTTCCATGGCTGTTGGAATGTACTTTGTTCGAT
Organism: Saturnia japonica; assembly: GCA_033032175.1. Taxonomy (NCBI): domain Eukaryota; kingdom Metazoa; phylum Arthropoda; class Insecta; order Lepidoptera; family Saturniidae; genus Saturnia; species Saturnia japonica. Next base: position 21,715,504 of record CM065307.1, on the reverse strand, counting down.
TCATTTATAAAACAATTTACTTTCTTTGATATGGGATTTCAATTGTGGCAAGTCTTAATTGTCAGTTAATTATGGCATAAAAATTTGACTCCTTTAATTAGAACTTAACATACATATTTTTATTGACAATTAAAACTTGCTATGTTACAAATCCTTATATCTAAGAAAGTAAATTGTTGCACCCGTTTAGATCAGCTGTTTTATGAGTCACCGCGACTTCCTCGAACATTGTTTCTACCGAAATTGATCCCTTTTCAACATTGGTACCATGTGTCTATATACCATCATTCACACATTTATTTATTCATACATTTGGACTATGAAAGAATTTACCAATCTTGATTAATCTGTTTTTTTTTTGTTTATTTCATAAACAGTTTTCATAAAAGAATCTCTTTTTGAATCTTTATAAGGTTCTAACCAATAGGTAACTTATGTTATATAGGACGATAGACGCGTGCGCGTCTCCCCCGCCTCCGCCTGTCCGCAGAGTGTCTGCTGACAACCGCTGGAGAGCTTCACCTGCGGTAAGTTAATTCTTCTTCTTTTTATTTAATGACAACTGTGTACGTCCACAATTCTGCCAAAGTCAAATGTATAGAATATTTTTCTAATTCTTGTAATCTTCAAACAAGATGGCGGCTCCCTTATTAGAACTATCCAAGGAGTTTTAGTTGGATCTGTACATGTTCCTAGTAATTATTTATAATCCACTTGTAATAACCAAACTATACCACGTAAAATGCTGGCAAAATTACTTGATATGGGGCCATTACATAAAAAAAAGCTTATGAATAAAAATAAAAACTACGACATGACAAGTTCCAGATCACGCAAAAAAAAACAGGTTAGGTAGATACTTCTAGCTATGTTAAAGTGGTGATGAATTTCAACACCTACGTGGCAGTTGTGATCAGGTAAATCACATTAATGAACCATTTATACTAGGAATGTAAAGATACATCTTTTTGCCGATACGATACATCGGTATCGAGCAATATCGAAGGTTTATAGTTCGACAAGTTCATGCGCGATCGTCATATGTAAAAGACGCTGGCGGGGATGAGGTAGTACAATACTAAATACGACGTCGACGATACATTACACTAAAGTAAACAGAACGTTACCTTTCAGTGTTCTTGAAATAATTACCTACAGCCGCTCGGTAGATAAACATGCACTAAGGCTGCCTTCTGACTATGTCTCTTGAGTTACCAACTTACGTATTGGCTAATGGTATATTTATTATATTGTCATGATTATCTTTTCACCAAAATATATTACTTACTGCAAATTTTGTATGTTTTAATATAAAGTAATAGTTGTGCCCGCGGCTTCGTTCACGTGACTACAGAATGCCATCGATCGGGCTCACGCGCGAATCTTCCCTGTTGTCGGCTATTTTAAAGACAAAATTATATAAATTAAAAAAAAAATTGTGTGTGTTCCTTAGGAGATAGACATATACACTCGCTTACAATTTTGTAGGTATTTTTAATGTCTACAATTGTGTAGTACATTAATTTTGTATATCTCATTAAATTTACTCAGCGTAAGCTGGTTCGCCGTGACCGGTTTTTTTTTATTTACGCGGAACCCTCCCTAATTATTTTTCTAAAATAAAAGTAGCCTAATTTATTCTTTATAACATCAGTTATCTACCTGTGAAATAAAAAAAAATGGGTATTTTGTTATAGGTATCGTATATACTTTCTATGCATTAATTAGTAATAAGTTATTATTTAAACAGATTTCAATTTTATTTATTGTATATATCACAACACCTTAATCTACAACAAAATATACAATAAAAGCTAATTATATACCTATGTACTCTCATCCCATGGCTGATACGATTCAGCTAACCCACCGTCGTTCCTATGAAAAGGACACATATTTAGATTAGGTAGAAGTAAGTTTTGTTTTTAGGAGCAGTTTAGAATCGACCATCAAACTGTACGGTTAATAAAATCTTAAACAAATTAATTTTAGTTTTAGTTTAAAAAAAAAGACTTTATTGCTCCCCGAAGTTAACTAGCTGCTCAACTGATAACTTTTCGAGTACTATAAAAATAACACATGAATTTTTCTATAGAAAATTAAATTTAATTATTTTTTCTCCAATACTATTTTGACTTTATAATGTAGTTTATCTGAAAATAAAAATTATTTGAATTATGATCGATCATTGTTTAAAATAAAAATTAGACTGGAATTTCGGCTTTCGATGCCCAAGTCCCTACTTTTTTTTTTGCGAATTTTGAACCACTATGCGACACCCTCTATGAAGGAATCGCAACACAGCCCGGAGCCTCGCTCCGCATCAGAGGACACGCAACCTAAAGGTTGTGGCTTAAGAGCTGGTTTTGCACTAAGGAATATTGTTGATCACCAGTGTGTTTGAGGTAAATGTTATACTTCTCCGCAGAGTTCTGGAAATACGAGTCCTATCGTGCTGCAGCGGTTCTACCATCAGAACCAACAAAGGAGATCCCGCGTAGACCTACATTCGACGCCTAGGCATAGAAGGTAAGGTTCATATTATTATTCATTTTATACACCGAACATTTTGTCATGAAGAAAGGAAGGGCTTAGTTAGGAATTGTATGAAGTATTGTTTCGAGGTAAGAGGTAAAATAATGTAATGCCAAACTCATTGTACTTATCTATCTATGTTGATAAATCTGTAGTGCTGTCTGTACTTATCTTATTTTATCAAAAAAAAAGTATGTTATTTTTTCTCTTTATATATTTTTTTTTTCAAATTTCTCCTTAGCACACTATATAAAGGACACTGATAACAAATATGCCATGAAATCTTTGTAATCTTTATCTGTCAGCTTGTATATCCGGGTGTAACTAAAAACGATTTAACCGATTTTGATAAAATTTTGTACACGGGAAGTATGTCGTTCCATGATTGATATGATAGGCTATAGGAATTAAAATATGATTAAAAATAAAATTACGGGACCGCGGGGCACCGTTGGTTATTACAAAAGTCGACTTGACTAAAACAGAAATGTTCTGACTTCAACTTTACCATCAACAAATTTTTATAAATTCTCTTCATAATGACAGTGTTAATTTTATTATCGATGCTATTTTTTGTTTATATCTCAATCAATATTGTTTAACTATAAATAAGCTTTGTATGTTAATTGTTTTTTTTAATTACTTGAACAGCCAGTTAGACAATAAAGAAAATAATATCTTTCAAGCTTAAATTTTCTAGAAAATTTCTTTCAAAGCAGTAAACTTTAACAATTTCAAAGTTACGCGTCAAACTTTATAAACTCTTATAGTCTTTATCATCCTTTAGGACAATTTGTGGTGACAAAAATCGTAAACTCCATCCACACCACCTCGATGTCCAGCGTTCCACAACAGTGCGTTTCTTAAGGCACTTTCTGCCTCGCACAACCACTCTGTGGAACCAGCTGTTGCCTGAGGTCTTTCCGAGCCTTTATGACCTGGTGACCTTCAAGAAGAGAGATTATTCTTCTCTAAAAGGCTGGCAACGCATCTGCGAACCTTCTGGTTCTGCGGATGTTTGTGGGCGGCGGTGATCACTTTCCATCAAGTGCGCCAACTGCCCGCTTGCCCCCTCTTTATCATAAAAAAATTGACTTTAAGTAAAAAATAGTTATATTTATCGTTTTCAGTTTAAGCAGGGAACATAGCGCCGGCCGATCCCCGGAGCCACCGCCGCGGACGAGCAGGCAACACCAGATGCTAGGACATGAAGGTTGTAATATTATAATATGTTCATGATAAGAAATCACGTTGATTCAAGATTACCTTCATAGTAGAAGCACAGTGTACCTGCACATGGAGATCCTCTTCTTCGCGGTACCCCGGCTGAGTTTGTGGCTTAGGTCGCTTATCTTCTTACAAGGCATTAGTCTACATTGCCATTAGGTTTTGTTACGGTTTTCTAGAGATTATTTAGAGTTATTTCTAGAGAGAATTTTTCTCAACGCAGTTACGCTCAGAGCGGTTTACAAGTTTTCCATAAAGTGCAGCACTTGTGTTCGTTTAAAGTGTGTTCAGGTAGATTAGTGGATTATTTGAAGTTGTTACACCATCGGTAATTGATTTATAACGGAAAAAGAATAACTAATCAATAATTGTAGACTTTGATGAGAATGTATGTTTATATTAAATGACAATGGGACATTTGTAATGGAACGTATTTTATTCTTTTTTTAAATAGCGAACGGTAGCATGGAGTTGGAGCCACCTTCTCTTCACGAGAGGCTACACCCGCCGTCGCCTCTGCTACTCAATGACAGGTATCATCCTATGTTCATCAAGCGTTTTAATTTATTAATCTGAGTGACGAAAAATTGTACATTATTAACAAAAAAAAAAAAAAATATATATTTAATATATACTTATTTATAATGCATATATTAATATGTGAAGCAAAGGTTTCGGTACCTTTTTAAGCGTATTGCGTGCACGGAAGTCAGATTTGGCATGATTAAAGTTTATATGGAGAAGGAGTACAGAAAGCTAAATTTTATCTATAATATCTGTTAGTAATATATTAAATTAAATAAATTAATACTGCAAAACCCAACACGGCCAGTGCCATTGAACTTAGACACCCCAAAATATTGTCATTGTGTCACTCAAGGAAAAGTGACAGCAAGTGATGTAAATAATACTCATTGTTTATGAATACCGTAAATGTCAAACAGGAAATAGTCTATGATCAAAAAGTCACTGGTTGAATTTCGATCTTAAAGCGACCGCTAGTAATAATTATTTTGTTAAAATTTAGATTTCGATTTTAAATGACATTCTGTGATTGAGGTAAATTCTGAAACTAGTGATACCATACATCGATAAAATTATTTTTATATTATTTTTATTGAAGGTCGGCAGCACGCTAGTTGATACATATGGTATTACAAGCGTCTCATAGGCTACTACGGGTCGCTTACCATCAGGCGGGCTGTATGCTCGTTTGCCACCTTTGTAGTATAAAAAAGACAACTCTATTACATAGCAGAAAGCAAAGAAGCAAAGAAAAGAAAAGCAGTTAGTAGTAGTAGTGAAATTTCTGTAATCACGTTAAGGAAAAAAATGTTAGGAAATAACAAGCAGTCTGCGTAACGCGACATTACATAACAGGCAATATGTATCTAAAGTGTTAATTTATATATTTATTTTCACTGCACTTTTGAATGATAACGTTATTATCTCTAATATTATCTATCTTTGATGGGAACTTACTTTATCTAGCAACATTGCAGATTGCATAATTTTTTGTTAGAAAGTTGCTATTTTTACTCTGTTTAATAAAGTATAAGTGCCAACAAAAAAAGCGCGAGAAATCGGTGAATTCGTCATTCAAGGGAGCTGATGTTCAGATTTATTAATTGTGTTGTCAAAAGTGTAGTTAGTCACTCAATATAACGCCATCTCTTTAATATGTTAGTCACTAACCGTGTCATGACTACCGCACTTTTTCTAGTATAAGAAATATGTATTGTTGTTTTCAAAGCAACGTCCCGTTGTAATCAATATACTCATGGTTACATTTTATTTATATATAGTCAATTTCCGTGTTTTCCTGTGTTCAAAGTGTCTCAAATCTCATAATAATTATAAAACATACGTTTAACGTATCTCAGGCTATCCGAGGGTCGAAGTCAGAGTCTGACGCGGGCGGAGCTGCGTAACGGATACCGAACTGAGAACACTGCGCCTGCGCAGCCCACGCCAAAGCACCATCACGACGATCAAGGTAACCGCTTTATACTTACTCCTGCGCTGTTTTCTTCAATAAGATCTAGGGTAATCATTTTCTCGAAGGTTTTCTAATGGTTTTGTTGTCTATCGAATATGTCTATAATATAATATAGTCAACATTTTTATTTTATTATGTACTTATTTTTATTTTAACTGAACGTTACCTCAATAAATTTGTATGGGCGAGATACACACGTTCTTAGATTTTTTAAATAAATTAATTCAAAAAACCTGTCTTTACGTCCATAGATAAATAGAGTTATGTTTACTAATTGTTTCTGTATTTATATATTCTCAATGTTTTATGTAACACAAGGAGGGCAGCCAGCCTATGACAATGTCGATGAGATGAAATCGAACTTTGAGAATGCAGCTGCGCTTGCCACTCTCTTCTCTCATCCTTGCATTCAGTCACATTACTATTGTGCTGTGAAATAATTGTTTCAAAACTTCGTTATTCCGTATTATGATTTTGAATTTGAAATATAAAAAAAATATCTGTGATTTCTGTATTAGGCGTCATGTGATTTCATAGTACTCATAAGAATTAATAATAATAAAAACAATAATTTCATGGCATTTTATATTCCATATTACTTGTTGTGAAGTTCATATCAAAATGTAAATATCGATAATCGAAAGTTGCGGGAAATCTTAAAGCTTAGTCGCATTCCTATGTGCTTGCCGGTTTGCTTCTGCACAGAAATGATAAAAAAAACATTTAGAATTCGGGATATAACTGTATCATCTATGTCGATAAATAATACTATTAGAGTGTGCATCACTCTGGCATCCTCAAATTCATTACGTGCATATTTAAGAAAATCGATTTTTACAAATATCGAGGGGGATTTTTTATATCCATTACGTTAATTTTCATCGAATTCTATCGACATATTGAATCGATACGGTACGCAGGATCTATGTTATATATTATTCTCGGACCTAACCTACTCATTTTTATGGCTTTCCAAAACCTTTTGATGTATAAAGGTATATATTATATATATACTTTACTTTTTATGTTTTACTATACATTGATAGAATGTTTGGAATTTCGGTCAAAACTTTGGCCAATGCACAATTTGATTCTGCTAATTAATATGGAAAATGGTGAATTCAGATGAGTTGAATATGTCTATCAATGTTTAGTAAAGACGTGCTTCGCCGCTGTGACCCTACGCGCCTCTCATATCGCCTGCCCATGTTTGCTCTGTCACATGCCTCGCTACACTAAACACGAACTTAACACTTAGCTAATAAGGGCTATATTTGTACGCTACGGTATCGCTTAAGGTAAGTTTTACAACCTATGTGGCACTTTCGAGGATAGGATCAGGAGATTATGGTGATAGATTTAATATAGATAAAAAGGAGATGAAGTTGATATATATTTTTTTTACTATACTATGATTATCATAAAAAAAGTTGCATGACAGACGTCTAATTTCTATTTTAGAGATGTAGCATAACTTCTCTTTTTCTTTCTAACTTGGCAACTAGTCCTCTTTAATGAAGACCATTACTGCCATTATCAAGTGAATATAGTGTCCTGTCTTATAACGATTTCAATATCCTAAAATGATGGCGGCTCCCTTGTTAGAACTTTCTAGGAAGTTTTTGTGGGATCCCAGAATCCATGCTTTCAATTTTTATCTATAATCCACTTCACTTGATGACAAAAACCTAACTATATCACGCAAAACGCCACCAATATTATGTAATATAGGGTCAAAAACCTAAGTAAATAAAAACTCCTAGCATAACTTAAATCGGAAGTTAGTTTTACGATTATCGATAATTTTTTAAACCTGAAAATTATTATTTTCATTGATAATACGATAACAGTTTAAAACACAATTGAGCGCTGTGTAAAGCTGCGTAATTAAAAAAAAAAACTATACTGGTAGTTGAGATTATAATCTGGAATGCTTAAAATACACTGCTTTCGCATACGTACGGAAAGCCAGATAAAACAAGTCAATCTTCCAGTTCTTTTCGTTGTGAAGCAGTTAAATAAAAACTAGAATTATGAAAACACATTTTTAATCGTAACTAAAAACTAATTTTAAATGAAATATACAATGGCGTTCGATTAATTCGGTTTATGGGATTTTATTTTGGTCTACTTTAATTATAAGGACCATACAATGTAACACAGAAATAGTAAAAAAATATATTTCTCAACCATAATTGCATTGTGGAAGTTATTTAGGACTTTATCGTGTAAAATGTGTTTTGTTACGTATATCAGTATTATTATTTATAACCATAATTTATAGTCGAAATGCATATTTTTAGGTTTCGTTGAAATTCGTACGACGTAACAATTTTATGGGTATGTCATGCGCTTTTTTTTATGATTATAATATTATAGTTAAGATGTTTAAAATGATAGAGAGCTGTATTTACTTATAATTTAAGTTAACCAAGTATATAATCAGTCTCCATTTTAAATATTATATGATCTCTGGTGTTGTTAACACCTCGATAACTGCCCTTTTCAATTCATGCTATTCCGGTAATATCGAGAAATCCGCACGTCTTTGTCTCTTCTACTTCTGTTGTTTCACGAACACTGTAGACGAAAATGGCTGGATCGAAAGATAAATGCGTTTTAATATCGGCTTAAATGTAAATATAGCCTCGGACCTCGGTAGCAAGGTGTGCGGTATATATATATATATAAATGTTCATAATCACATTCATTGTCATCTGGAGCCGCTTTGCTGTCTGTTGAATTAGTCGGGCATGTTCCAAGTAGTACGAGCTCTTCGGTTTTATCGACTTTTGTATCGTGCCTAACTCAGTTTGGTCTAGAGTTGTATGATTTCGTTCAGAAATATATAACTTGGTTTAAAGTATATAAATATAATAAATTTTATTTCATGTCAATATACAATCAAAATGCTATTTAATATATACTAATCATTTGTGGATATCGAGTGATTAAAGTCTTTTAAAGTTACTCTTTGTCTGTTATGTATTTAAGTAATAGTTGTGTAATAACCGAAGGGGTCGTACCGTGAGTGGGCAGAGCGCTGTGTGGTATGGGGGCGGGGGGTCAGGGTTGCGCGGATAGTGAGGCACGCGGACGTGTTGTGCGTCGCAGGCTGGCTGCACTCGCTCGCGGGGCTGGTGAAGCGCCGGCTCAGCGGGTATGTCAAGTGGCATCACGTTGCAGCGCGCCGGGAGCCGCACACCCACGCGCGACATCTGCACAACCGGTCAGTCTAATTCATTTACTACTTCCCATATAATGTTGTATAGAAAGAAAAGAAGCACATTTATTTGACGAACATAACACAACAATCATTAAACACGAGATTACAATAAATAAAGTATTACTTATTTAGCTTATAACAGTACAATGTTGCCATAAAAATACTGCACTCGACATCAATAAGGACCTCAGCTCGGCATATGCTACAGCAATATTTCCCGAGTCTACACTAAATACCAAAGGCTTCAGATTAGATTAGATCATGATTGATTGCTGCATTATACATTGCTATATGTATTTTATGACTTAAGGTCATAATATCACCTGATCTTGGTGTGTCCCAAGATGGTAGCACGCTAAGCCTAGTGGAAGACTGGCTCTCAAGTGCAGCTGCCAGAATACACCTATAGGTGTTCGGCGATAGATTTTCAACTTGAGGATGGTAGTTAGCCAGGCGGGCTTTAGAAAAAGCCCTACCACCATGCTAGGGTTTCATCACCTTGTTTTCCTTCACCGAAAACTCAGGCACATTGCAAGAGGGGTCGGCAAGGGAAAATTAATTGTAAGTTTGTTGATACTAGGCAGTATGACTTTATAGCACTTGACGGTATGTACTTCACAGTCGAAAAACTTTTAGGACACCGTCATGCCGAACTGCTAGAATACCTCTTCGCGTCTCGTTTGACGGTCTCTGTAGCATAGGAAGGAGTGGAAACGTTGATTGGAACACCGCTCACAACCGCACGGTTACCACATGGTTGCACGTGGTTAACAACACCTATTTAGGGACAGTTACGGGAAAGCTACGCTCCTATCTGTAATCACTTGTAATCTACGACTTATGTCATCTTGATATTGCCTACCTTCCCTTTGACATAGTTCTATATCCAGTGTAATAAAATATATCGATAATTTGCAACTACATACTTGTTATGTTGTTACAACAGGGTATGGGCCCAGTAAGAAATTAAGCAATAAAAATAAATAAGTATCAGTTGGAAAACAGATAACTGAAATTAAAAAATAACAATAACAAATGTCGAGAAGATATTTGTTTAATCTCGTTCCTTTGTGTCAAGCTACTGAACATAGCGATTCTCGTATGAAACTTGCGGTTCAATGTAATATCGATTTTTTTATTGAGAGTTTTGTTCAAAGATAATATGCCTAATATTAATTTATGAAAATATACTTTTTCTTGTGCATACAGGAACGTTTTAAAAGGACCTGTATACTTTGAAACCGCTTATTTTCTATATTTCTTCCCGTACTCGACATTCCACTTGATTATAGTATAGTACAACAGCGGCCACCGCTGAGAAGTGACAATCCATCGACAACAAATCAACCACAGCGAACGCCACAAGGTAGTTGGACATACACCGGCTGGTCGTGAAACACGACTCACGAAAACTAGACACTATGACGAATTTTACGTCATACGAGTTAGGTACATGTGCACTCTCGATTAAAAAATCGTGTCGTTTTCTCTATAATGTGTTTTTTTATTTATCAGTTAACTGTCATAATTAGGTGGGGGAACAGCGAGAGTTGGAGTATGCCCGCGTCCCCGCTCCCACCGCGCGCCCCTCCCCCGCGGCCGGCCGACTAGCGGCGATTGGGGCCGCGCGAGCGCACTCGCAGCGACGCGCTCGCTCGTGCGTCACGAGTGACGTCTCAATGACGTCCCAGCAGCGCGCGCCTGATATCGCCTCGCACGCTTCATGAGATTCCTCTATAGGATTTTAAGAATGTGGCACTAAACAATAAATCACCGCGGCGTGGCTTACCACTAATGTCGCTTACAATTTTATATGCAGTTTCGGTAACCATACAGTTTATTCCATAAAAGGGTTGATTAAGAAATTTCAATATTTACAATCACTGCGCTTATGTGCTGTATCCCAAACGTTACTTTAAAAAACAATTTCGTAGCTACACTTTTTTTTTTGACTATGCGAAGAGAATTCTTATCCATAGTTCCATATTATAAAGCGACGGTGAATAGGATACCGGTTTTATTATATTTGTTTCAATTAGTAATATACATATTTTTAAACGTGACTGTACATAAGACAAGACACGCATGCTTAGAAATATGTCACCTGCTTGATAATTTGATGCCACATTACCTATTACACTGAACTTTTGTAAATAATTTCTAGGCGACTAACAATTTCAAAAAAATGTTTTTGTATTCTTCAAAGCGTCGTGTGTGATTACCTATATTAATTGAATGAGTAACTGGCAAGTATGAAGATAAATGCTTTTTGAAGAACATAATTAATGCTCCCATACTTATTAGTAATTGAATCAAGAATTGTACACATGAACCGAAAATATGCATTTTCCAACTGCAAAATACAGAGTTGCTAACTGCAATATGCGGTTTCTAATTGCGTAATGCAGTTTCTATATGAAAGATGTTTTTTCCAACTGCAAGATACGGCTGCTAAATGCAATATGAGGTTTCTAACTACAAGATGCGATTTGTAAATCCAGTGTTGTCGATTATTATTTAAACCAAAAGAGTTTTTTAAGAATTAACAAATTTATCGTGTTAAGGAAGAGTACAGTAACTGCATGAGGTATAGTTTAAAAAACATGTTTAAAAGTTTTGTAATGCAAAACACAATTTGTGGCTTAATGTGATTGTGATTAATCAAGTTAGCTTTTTAATAATAATGATGAATAATTCTAAATATATATTGTTTTTGTTTAAATGTCGATTATTGTATTTTATCCCTACCACGACAGATGTGTTTACCGTTTGTGGAATCCATGAATCATGTAAACATGCAAAATTAAGTTCTCGCGGAAGCGTTTACTTAATATGCGGACGATGACCGCGAGATACAATTATCGCCTTCGAAATTGCGTTTAATGTTATCTAATTAAACAAAACACGTCATTTTTAAACTTTATATTTTATAATATTATACTTTTGTTTTGCATACATTTCATTTCTAAATTTTTTTTTATGGTATTGTATAATTTATGCATACGTCTATAATTAATAGAAAATGAATCGAATGGACGTTGCAAAAGTGCATACAGTTTTTTTTAAATACATATTTGAAAGTTTTTTTTTTCTGGTAACCATTTTCAGAGCAGTCGGTGAATATAGTAGATAAGCTTTTAATGTAGCAAGTAATGTTTATGATTTAATATTACAAAAAAAAAAAAAAAAATTACAGTGTACCAACAACACCATATTTATAGACTTTGCATGCTCTTTAAAAGACTGATACTAAATTTATCGTAGATGTAATTGAGTTTTTTTTTTCGATATAACAATTTTTTTAACATATTATTTGCCACTAACTACTTCAATAAAACAAAAAAGTGTAATTTATTCTGCAAAATAGAAGTATAAATAAAGTTGCCTTGAATAGTAGGGTAATGAGACGCAATTTTCGGGTTTACCTTTGAAAATGTATTTATGATAGAATAATGACTAGTATTAACAAATAATTATGGTTTGTTAAAATGGATCGGTTTCGCTTTGACAATATAAACGAATTACCTGAGATTGATAATACTATTTATGATATTAGGATAATTAATGTAATCGTAAGTCTGGAAGTGTCACCGAATACGTGGTAGTAGTATGTATGCAAGAGTGACTAGGAATTAAAAAAAGTTAATCCAAAATTCATTTACTCAAATTATATTTTATTGTAGAATACGAACACAGTTATACCTTATAGAACCAACACAATGTATTTTTCTGAATTAAAGTATAAAATTATGCCAACAAATACAATTTTCAAACGTTTTGTTGTCTTTTACATACGTAATTCTATTAGAAAATCCATACGTAGGTCAGTTTTCTGATTCGGTGACGCTATAAACTCGCTTATGGGACCTTTCAAGTATTATAGAAGTATTCTTTTAGCAATTTTAAACCCGCTACCCTCCTTTATAAAACAAGAAAATCTTGATCCCACAGAATGATGATTGCTTCGCCCTAAATAGACCTTTTTCTTGAAACTTTACATCAAAGTTAAGATTTCTTTTTAGCAAATTATGAAATGTGAAGTATATTTTTATTACTTTGTTTTTTTTTCTTACTCAATATTTATATCGCCCTCACTCCCCTTGTGAGGATAAGTTAGAAATCATTGCAAAAATCCCTTATTCAATACGTAATATTTGAAAGCTTCCAAATTTAAAGTTTGAAACATTACTAAATCCTTCAAGAAGTCTTATTTGGTGGACATCTGTGAGCTAATGTTCTTACGTCCTCACTTGATAATGCTTCTAAGAGACATTCTTATAATTCAGAGACATCAGTGCTGGTATTAAAATATGTTATATTACATTTGAAATGTGATTTTTTGAATAAACATAAACGCTTTGAAATGTAGTCAAATGTCTGATACAACGCTTAGTTTGTTTATTCGGTAAACAAGCATTTTATATTTGGCCATTGTCAAGTGATGTTTTCAATTGCCATAGAGAACATAGATTTAGTATAGTATAGATTGGCAACAAATTAAATAAGACGAGACCAAAAACGGGATACTAATTCCTGCGTATTATTTTGTTGATTTTCTTTCCTATACCAATTACACCCCATTTCAGTAAACGTAACCACAACTGAACATTAAAATGCTATTAAGAACCTTAATTTCTATAAAAATAAACGGGATTTGTTTTCGTCACGATTTACGTAGGCCGATAGCACATACGAAAATGGTCTCTTATCCCTATCTCGTTCTAACACAAGCATACCTATACTGTTTTCTTCCTCTTTTGTGTTGCTGATTTATATATAAATATAAAATCTATGGTCGGTAATGTGTAATGGTGCCAAGTGGTCACCTTTGTATTCCTATTCAATAATAAATCGATTATTATATATTTGATTGTAAATAATTGTGTATCATATTATAAGAATAAACACAATAGTTTCTAGTAATGGAATATCCCACGCTAGGAGCTGGTGTTCGTGTAACAATTATTGCATTGTAAACTTGCTTTTTTTTAAATTGTAGTTTGGTAAAATGTACATTTGTTTTTTTCGTTCGACCAAATTGTAGGTTATCGTGCTTCGGGCGTTGAGGACTTGTGTGGGACGTTTCTATTGATATCAAATAGGGTTCATTAAGACCGTACCATAAGGTATTAATGAGTTTAAAAACTACCTCCATTTACGTAAATGCGAAAATATTATATCATGATGTTGGTAAGCATAGACAAGGAGGCAACACAAAAATGTATTTTGTTATGATTTTCTTGTAAATTTTTTTGGTGTACGTATGATTTGTCTAATCTATGGTTTCCTTGTTTATTTTCCATCCATTTCAAATCTGCATCAATAATTGTACGCCAGCATGTTTCCGGAGTTTCCCCCTAAAGTCTTTAGAGCGGATTGCAGTTTTCTCCAGGGCTTCCAACATAATATATCAGGAAAGAATTTCGATTTTTTCTGGAATGTTCATTTCAAATAACAAACCATACTGAAGAAAATGTTCTGTTTACGGGCGTTTTTTGATCTGACTTACCGGCTTGGCTATTAGATTTACTCAGTTGGAGTGATGGTTCAGTTAGGTCTTCCTTATAGTCTTTCAGAGTTGACATTTCTACCACCTCCGGTGGAATTTATGTATTATTACTGCTTTAAAATAAAAAAAAGTATTATGCATGTATTAAAGTCCCTTTAATGTTATATTTACTACTACACATATTTACATATTCCTTTGTCTACATTATTCGTTAAAATCGATGGACCGTTTGACATTTACTTATTGAATAAAGAATATAATTTAAAAAAAAAACGCCAGACTCAAGTAACATCAGAATTAACGAAAAATGTACGTTTAAAACACCAATAAGGGTTATGTTTGTATAATTATTAGGGATGCCATCTTTTTTGAAAACGTATGAAATGTAATAATTGCTTTTTTTTTCAAAAATCCCATTTGTTTTTGGCTCAGCAATGGTTTTCGATTAATTATCGATAAAAAATAAAGTATTTCAGTTCAGAAAAAAGTTAACATGGCAACCTTTGTAGATATCAAACTTAGGTAGTAAACAATTGCATCTTAGTTCATCCTTTAGGAAAAATTGTTTGGCTGGATGTTGCGTTGAGTTTCGTGATTTGGAACACAGCGTGTCCCACGCAAGCTGTCGGGTTCTGGCTACCTTGGTTCCATTCAAAACTGATCTGAACAAAAAGGATGAAGCGTCATCGCTATTTCTTTGAAAACATTTTCGATTCATTTCAATTTCTTATTAGGTCCATACTTCATGCATTCGCCAGTTTCCAAGGAGTTTTCATAAATTTTTTTAATTTGATCTGTATACTTACGTCAGTTTCGAATGTCTACTTCTACACACCCTTATTGACTATTGTCATTCCTGCATCACTAATAGTTTCCATGTTTTCAAATTAAGATATGTATATTTAATAGTATATCGGCAACACTCTTCTAAACCAGCCATTCTAACACATATCTTTTATTTCCTAATGCACTCCGATGTATGTTGTATGTACCTACGAATGATGACCCAATGAACACGCAACCTAAGTTTGACATCACCATTACGTCACATGTGTAAAGTTTATGTAAATATAACAATATATTAGGAAATATATTCACTGGGAAGGTATCTTCGGATATGTTTTTAAGAGATCGAATGTTATGAAATTACGTCACAATCACATTATATGTGTCATATCTACCGACTAATCCTTGTTGTATGTAAATCGTACCTATGCCAATAATAAAAATTGATGATTACTTCGTGTCAGTTCCCCGTAATAAATAAATAGTTTTTGGAAGAATATCAATGTAGTCGATCCCAACACAATAGCGCCCTCTAGTCCGCGCGCCACCCCACGTGCAAACGCATAACTATAAGATGTAGATTTATATATATTTAAATATGATGTATTTAATTTAATAAACAACGATTAACTTGTTTTTATTATTATTATATAATTGCAATAATTATTATTTTTATGTGTATTGTAATAAAGGAGGATCAAATTTTATGAGAAGTTTTTGTTTATTCCTCGCCAAAAACTTTGTAATTATTAAATAACTATTTTACCACAACAAATATCTTGTTTCCCATAACAACAAAAATAAACATTCATAAATTTATTAAAATGTTTTTATTGAAATAAAAAGTAATGTCATTCTACAAATTATATCTATGTCGTTTAAATTGAACATTGTAGTGCAGTGTATACATAACGTTCAATTTAAGGTAATAAAATTACTAGTTTGACATTTTTCTATTATTTATTTTGAGATATTATATAATTTTAATAAAGTGCAGGAATATAACATTTTTATATGATATCACTGTCCAACTACAGGCAATACATAATAATTATAATAAATGTTTAAGAAAATATTCAATTTAAATAATTATAAATATTATAACGTCTAATTAAAGAACTAAATAACAAATATGTTATTTTTTAGAGTATAATAATAAATATGTATATAATATTATTAAACATATTTGGTATTTATAGTCTCTAATATGAACTTAACTAATATCGGTTTCCTAAACAAAATAAAATATAAAAAATTATAAATAATTAAAATCTATAATTTTGCATTAAAGAATCTTTTTTACGTTGACTTTCTGTCTATGTAGGCAATTTTGCCAATGTCAAATGTGACAAATACACGTTATAGAATTTAGTTGTCAGGGGTTCGGTGTACTGTAGAATAACCTGTGAGAAAATAACCCATAAAAAGGATACTTTGACATAACATAAAACACTCACAAATTTATACATATTAGATATAACTTATACGTTGAGGTTTAAGCGGTTTGTCAAACGGCAGATATAAAATATTTAAAAAATAACGAATCCTAATTCCTAATTAAATGTCAATAACCTGATATGTAACTATATAAGTATAATATAACCTAGCCCCGGATCTACGATTTTTCCGAACCCGGGCAGAAACTTCTTTCTAGCTTCTTTCTGTCTAGCATTTGATATTTCTATAAGCTACGGGAGTTCCCTTGGCAGACAGACACATCTCATACACACAAAGCGCGTGTGCAAAGATCGAGTTTGGATGCGTTCCAAAATCAAATACATAATCTAATTTCCGACGCGCCCTGGATGCTAGGCGTTTTAGTCAAACAAGTTGGTTTTAATTTTTTTTAACTTAAGAGTTTACACACCTTATATCCACCACCTCATGTCCAGGGCTGCAGACTACATTTAAAACCACGTGTGTTTATGATTACAATAATATGAATAGCTATAAAGACGCGTACAGACAGGGCGAATTAATGCTCTGAGTGGGCGTGTCCGACCAACAGTAGTGTCAGGCTGTGTGGGACTCGATAGCAAACGCGAGCGAGTGCGGTGTCGATCGGCCACGCCCACTATAAACTATTCGCGTTCGTTAGCCCTGTCTGTACACGGCTTAATAAATATACTATACATTTTAATATTATATCTAAATATTGCCTGCAGTTTGACACAAAAAGTATCTAGTACAAATAAATAAATATTACCTAATAGTACAGTAATTATAATTATTTGTAATAAAATATCTAAGGATGTTCTTTGGTATTTTAAATACACAGGCGTTATGCAGTTTTGATACAATTTTAGACAGTCACGTAAAAATACGTACTAGGTCATACCTAGATCCGCTAAGTGCTCTATGATTATGGCTTAGCAAGCGGTTGTAAGTTTATAGGAAAAATACTGACGTAAAACAAGTTTTCACAGGTGTCTAGTTGCTAAAAAGTTTTTAACATTAAAAAATTGTGCAGATTTAGAATCCAGTTTGTACCGCTACAATGAACGTAAAACCTTGTACGCATATCGGTATTTACGTGAGGAATGCGTACATATTCGCTCGAGCGTATCCGAGTAAACAAGAACAAATTTTGACTAAATTATTGTCCTATAAAATGGTATCAACAACTCTTAACACTCGCTGATATTTCCTGCATGCGTCAGTCAGTCTGCATTTGCCATTCTCATTCCATAAGCAACTTCCTACTAAACACATGACCTACAATTGATATCACATGTATATCATACGTAACATTTATGTAAATATGATGACACATGACCTTTACGTGTTAAAGTCATGTGTTTACTAGTTTATACGTTAAAAAAGAAATTGTCAAACATCTTACGTATATAAATCACAAACATGGTAACTCTAAATAATAGTTACAAAATTATAATTAATACAAGAAAAGACCAAACCACGTACGGGTGCTAGGAAGTCAAAAAATAATCTACATAAGGAAAAATAAATAAAACATATATTGGTAAAATTAGCCACAAATCCGCCAAACTATTCCTAATTAAATATCTAAGTAAAAGCTTAATCTAAATACGAATAAAAGTCAATAAATATAAAGTCATCATTTTAAAAACGAATATCGTGTTCCTTACACGTAGGTATCTCTATTATAAATTGAATTTTAACAGCCTCAATGTCTAATTTCCTTTGAACATCAATCTTTTATGTGACTAGTTTTATTTTACATAAAAATTTAGTTAACAAATATAATTAAAAAATTCTCACTCTAAAATACCTAGTTTACAACCTATGCAAATATAGTCAAGCGGTGATTAATTTAATTATTCATTTGGATTCACAGAAAATAAGTACAAATGCCATTTAGAGTAAACTGTATAAATTATTCAGTTAAAGTATATACAAGAATTCCGATTGACTAGTCCTACTAGATTTTGTGAATAGCTCTTATCAGATATGTTAACGTTTTTGAGATTTTATTAAAATTATATCATTTAAATATTACCAATTTCGCGTCTAAGCATAGGCGGGACGTAGTGAAGGAGGGAGCAGGACAAAAGTCATTGCCCACTGTGAAAAAATCGACAGTATTGAAGGGATATACCGTTTTATTGTTTCCATCATGAGAAAAAAAATTAGCTTATAGTCGCTAATCAGCTAGCTACGTTAATACGCCAGGCTTTGCCGCCGAAAGAGAAAGATAGCCATTAGATTAGGTAATATCACCAGGAAGTCACCAGGTTTTTTGTAGGATAATAAGAGAGAGTAAACTTAGAGAAAGCAATCAAAAAAATATCGTTCAACTTGCAGACCCACATATGTTTTAATTTTCATTTTTCTGGGTGGGTACGAGGTCCGTAGCATTTGCTTACCAGAATCACTAAAAAAGGCCCGAACTTGTTGCTTACAAAAAATACAAAATAAATTACAATTGGAAAGCCTTCAAATAGCATGATTTG
The DNA here is from genome assembly GCA_033032175.1 of Saturnia japonica. Lineage (NCBI taxonomy): Eukaryota > Metazoa > Arthropoda > Insecta > Lepidoptera > Saturniidae > Saturnia > Saturnia japonica. The sequence goes on along the minus strand of CM065307.1, from coordinate 21,696,290 downwards.
GCTGGCTCTGAGGTAAATACGTCACTGATTTATACTGACTGGCCACGTAAAAGGAATGGCGGAATCGTGGCTAAATTTGTTTAGTGGCACTTACACTCTGACTTATAAATTACTACACTAATAGACTAAATGTTTATCATGAACTTTACTTAGTATATACTTATTAGTTACAGATATTGAAAAACAGTATAAGATTTTACTATATTTTAAGTGCACATATTGCATAGTTAACACTAAATTTCACTACGTCTCTGCCATTCCTTTTCTACAGGTTTACCGTTTGACCAAAATATTATCTGATGCTAAGTGACAATGACGTAGCCTAAAATGGTAATACGCTAGGCCTAGTCGAGGACTGGCTCTCAAGTGCAGCTGCCGGAACATACCTATAGGTAATTCGTGACAGATTATCATCAGCTTGAGGATTGTATTTTATCAGGAGGACATTAAAAAAGCCCTACCAATATACAAGTCTTAGTAAATATGTTTAAATTTATGTGAATTGCAGTTATAAGCTATAATTGTTCAAGGCCGACTTCGCATTTGCAAAGCTTCAGACTACGTTGTTCCTCATATTTTTTCCATTTTATATCTGAAAGAGAACAATGTATAAAGGTTTACAAAACACTTAAATACCGTATGATGAACTATAATAATCTGTGATAAAATTATATTACATATAATATATATATTATTTTATATTATAATAAATTAATTACGTATATGAAAATATATTTGAAATGACTATTTTATAGTCGATATATCGTAAAAATTTAAGACTGCTTATCCAACTAGAGACGTGCGAGGTAGCTAGGCTAGGTACCTCGCACGTCTCTTGTGGGTACGCAGCTAAATAGTTGGAGAGTCACTGCGTGATTCGGCTTGTACAGGCGTATTTTTTAAACTTGCTATATCAAAATCTAATTTAATGAGTAATTCTGGTTTATATAAGTATGGTATATTTTTCCCAAGAAACCGAGATGTCATTTACTTTGTTATCAAACAGTAAAGAGATATTAATCATGGGCGTGGGCCCCCATCTTAGCCAGAGAGTAAGATGTGGAACGTTATTCCAGTCAACTTGTCGCTCCTTCTTATTTATGATATTGAGTCTCAAACGAGACTATCGATGGAATCTGTAACCGACGGACGTTGTTGTTTTTACGGACCGTTACAGGTTTACGTTATTAAACTATTACTCCCCTGGTTAAAATCCTGGTCACGCCCATAGATACACCTAATAATAGTGATTAAAAAGTTGTTATTTTAATGATTGATTTATATACTTACATGAAAATAAACTATATGATTTAATGAGGTCGACCGCCCTTCCCGCTTCGCTGAGGGCTGTCGGTCGCTGAAGAGAGCCGCTCGTACTGCACCTTGTCGCTTGGACCCTTCAGGTATTCTGATATGTGCTGGACAATCAGGTCGATTGCAACTAGAAAATACATTAAAATAAAGAAAAATGATAGGATTCTAGAGATAAAATAAACAAAAAGGATTAAACAACTTATTGAGAGACATATAGAACAAGTTTAGTGTAAGAAAAGGGTTTAACTTACACCGGAACGGGTACCTATTTACGTATTTCGCAATAGCAAAAGAAATTTGCCATTTTAAAGCCGATATTTAGCGACATATTCTAATTAAGGACCCCTGTTAACAGCTGACAGAAATAATATAGGTAATAAATCTATACATATAAAATGCTTTGTCCTGAATCACTGACTGACGGATCAACGCACAGCCTAAACCGCTGATCGTAGAAACCTGAAACTTGGAGGGTGTGTTCTTTGTATGACGTAGGCATCCGATAAGAAAGGATGTTCCAAAATTCTACCTTTAAGGGGGTGAAAAAAGGGAGCAAAGTTTGTATGGGAAAACGTGATTCCTTGATCCAATCTACTTGAAATTTTGCATAAACCTTTTTTAACAGAATGAATGGAAAACTTGTTTCGTATTCTATTGAAATTCATTCCCTAGGGGAGTTAAAAAGGGATATAAAGTTATTTTGCCGGTGATTTGCTTTGAAGTTGATATAAATACTCCTTAGTGCTTTTGATTTAAATTACATATTATTTTGACACATGTTTGAAAACTCAATCCGATTTTATTCAAAAAAGCTTGAACTCACTTCAAAACCTTAGCAAATCTAAACTTATAATATAATAAAGCGGAATAGTGTTTTTGTTTGTTTAAACACGTTAATATATGGAACTACCAGTCGGATTCGAAAAATTATTTTATTATATGATAGCCAGACTCACAAAGAATGGTATAGCATTAGGCTGCAATTCACAGATAGCCTTAAATATTTATTTTTGTTACGTAAGTCGGAAGTCGAAGCCCTCACGAACTGCTTTATCCGTGTGAACTGGCTTAATGGTTAATGATACGTAAATACAACATTCTGCAAAAATATTGGCCATTAGTATATCTAAAAAAAAGTCGGCGATAGCATAAGCCACAATAAGGCATTTTGCAAGTATTTTTTAGTTGAAGATTATAAATTAGTTTATGAGCATTATTTTTAATCATGGCTTATTAATCCTTACGAACAAAACTTACTTCATCATAAAGACAATTTAGTGAAGATAAACTTCGTATTTTAAACATTGGTTACAGAATGTTATTTGGACTTATAGTTTGAGAGCTATTGCAAAATTAAGAATGAATGGAAAACTTGTTTCGTATTCTATTGAAATTCATTCCCTAGGGGAGTTAAAAAGGGATATAAAGTTATTTTGCCGGTGATTTGCTTTGAAGTTGATATAAATACTCCTTAGTGCTTTTGATTTAAATTACATATTATTTTGACACATGTTTGAAAACTCAATCCGATTTTATTCAAAAAAGCTTGAACTCACTTCAAAACCTTAGCAAATCTAAACTTAGAATATAATAAAGCGGAATAGTGTTTTTGTTTGTTTAAACACGTTAATATATGGAACTACCAGTCGGATTCGAAAAATTATTTTTTTATATGATAGCCAGACTCACAAAGAATGGTATAGCATTAGGCTGCAATTCACAAATAGCCTTAAATATTTATTTTTGTTACGTAAGTCGGAAGTCGAAGCCCTCACGAACTGCTTTATCCGTGTGAACTGGCTTAATGGTTAATGATACGTAAATACAACATTCTGCAAAAATATTGGCCATTAGTATATCTAAAAAAAAGTCGGCGATAGCATAAGCCACAATAAGGCATTTTGCAAGTATTTTTTAGTTGAAGATTATAAATTAGTTTATGAGCATTATTTTTAATCATGGCTTATTAATCCTTACGAACAAAACTTACTTCATCATAAAGACAATTTAGTGAAGATAAACTTCGTATTTTAAACATTGGTTACAGAATGTTATTTGGACTTATAGTTTGAGAGCTATTGCAAAATTAAAATAATTCAACACTCGGCTCGGGTCTATGTCTATAATCTTTACGAGCCGTGCGATACCGCGATGTGACCATCTGGCCGCCCGATAAAATATTGTCTATACTGAAGTATTTATAAATCATCAATCAGTGATTTCTTGTAAATTATATGCGGGTGAAACCGTGGGGCAGATCTAGTATAAATTAAAAATCATGACCTAATCAATAATCATTAACCTAAGAAGTAAGCAGGGAGATAAAAAATCAGATGAAACCGGGAAATTTAAACGCGAAAATGCATTTTGTAACTTTTTTCTAGTTTTTATTTTTTAAACTGTTTAATTTCTTTTTTGTTTTATATAATTTTTTATAATTAAATTTAGGTCTAGGTAATATTAAACTAATACAGGTTTATTGAATACTGTCCGGGAAAATGTATCCTCGATTCGATGGTCGAATCGCTGTTCAGAGTAGTCGGATTTTAAGCCTTAAAAAAACAGACACTTTTCTAAGTCAGGAAGTTTAACTTGCGATAAAATGTCAGATTAATGATAGCCAATTTGGAGAAACTACCACGCATTCATTAAATATGACCGAAGTTCGAAACGGAATCTAAAATAATTCATCCATAAAACATATACTAGCTTCTCCTGCGATTTCGTCTACGTGTTTTCGTACTGTGTCCCTTTTCAGGCTACTTCTATACCGGATTTCATTTAGATCGGTTCAGAGGTCGTGAAAAGGTAACAGTTGGACAAACTTACTATCGCATTTATAATGTTAGTCTGGATAAATGCATCAAAATTTACACAAATAATAAAACTTATTTTTAAATTATATCACTTTTTCAAATAAGATGCAAAAAAATATTTAGGAAATTAACGTCTACGTAATAGATTAAGACACTGCATAAAATAGACAATGTCTAATTGAGTAAGTAATTTTTTAAAGAGTAATTTATTTTCCCACATAAATTTGGTTTACGAATTTTATATCACCAATTCACCACTAATGCGATTGAGCCTTCAAAGATTTCAAGAAAAATTAGAGAGTGCACGTCTACTATGCGAACTCTCTACATAGTGATTAAACTATTTTATCTGGTTTGTGGGACATCAATTTACCAAAAACGACTTCAGATTGAGACCACATGAATGTGCATACAGACCGTCCAAATGAACTCCCAACGAATGGGTTTCGTTGATCCTATCTGAACCATTCGGCGAAAGCCAATGGTCATTCTTTACCGTTTGCCGGTATTTGTTGTTTGGTGGTAACATCATAGAAGTAGAATCATTCGGATCAAACTCAGTGTGGACGGGTGCCAGAAGCCAACAAACGAAGACTCACTTGAAGCGAAAAAGTATCGCGTATAGGCTTACGAGTAGAGAGAAAGCGATACTTATAGTTGCGGTGCAACAACATTTCGTAGATTCAAGCCCCAACTATCGTTTGTTCGACGGAATAAATGTTCTAAGGCGTACTTTCAAAGGTCAACGATCGTGTAGCATACGACGCCGAATCTCATTCGTTTGGCCGATCTGTACGCAGCATTACGACTATCGAATCTGCGTCCGCCAAAATAACATACGAATTCTTAATGACGTAGACATGTAAAAGACCAGTTGCAATATGAAACAAAGACTGAAAATATTTTCAAATATTTTATTGAGGACATGAAATACAATACTTAATTCGTATTTTCGTAACTCATAGAACACTAAAGGATATACACTTAAAATATTTATAATTAAATACATTACATTTATTGAAAAGGTTTGTGCAGCGGTTGAATAAAAAAAAAACAGACAGTTAAAATACACATAAATCATATAATAATTGTATATAAATGCATGAAATAAGGAAGCTCGCTGCAGATTTGAGTGTTCTTATATATGCTATAATATATGCCTAATACATAACAAAAACTATAGACCTACCTATATTCAGTTGACGCATAGGCGTAAAACCAAGATGAGGTATGGTGTAGTACTTGACCCTGCTCTATAAAATCAATATCTAAAGTAGTTTTAACCTTTGCTAACTAGATACGATCTCAAAAAATCACTGACACACTTTGCAAAAGCCTACAACGTACAGGTAATTTTTTTAGCAATTCCTTACGTCGGGTTGCGTCGGCTTGGAAAAGGAATGGATATTTGTATCTTTTGTAATATATTTTAGTTATTCCCTTGCAAAGCCGTGGGTAACGCACATCGGTCGATAAAAAAATCTACTTATTCGATAATATTATAAAAATACTTCGAAATAACGATATTTTTTATATATAATGACAACAACATTCTAGAACTGTTCTTTCATTGCACAGCTCTGTAAATAAGTCTCTTTTCGCACACAAATATCGATAATAAGCAAAGTATTTGCGTACAGCTCTAGCGGTTAGTTATCAGTAGTATTATGTTAGGGGCTTTATATATTTACATACTCTGTGGCTTTCAAAATGTATGACTCAATTAATTTGCAGTACATTTGAGTCGTATTTATTAATAATAATGAGAGACTGTTAATGTAAACGGACAGGCCGCATGGCTGAGGAAGAGCATTGAATAATTTTTCCTTTCAAAATTCACACAATTATGTATTATAGGTACGTACTAATATAAAAATTGTTAGCGATCGTTTAGTGTTTTCTATGTCTCTATCTGTGTATTTCATAATGTCATATATAAACTAACCTCTGGGTTTATAAAAAATACCTTATATTATATATATATATTTTAATTGTATGCCATAGATTAATGATTAATTTCCGCGCTGCTTCAACGAGATACCGCCGTAGTACAAAAGCGGCAATCAAAACTACGCCGAATCGGAATATTCGAGTCATTGTCATATCGACAATACTGTGCTGTTGACAAGCTTCATTTCAAATAGTCACTACACACTACGATATTAAGATGCCGTACTTATTTTAGGAGCTATTGTTTGTAGGCAGCACGGTATCTAGTTAAAGCGAAGCGGAAACCAACCATTAATCTATGCTGTATGCCTTAAAAAGTAATCCTATTATGTAATAATTTAGTTTTAGCGTTTGTATATTCGTCTTACTTTCTCAATTTCGTATCTGAAAATCGCATTTTTTAGAAATTCAATATACCTACCTAAATGTCATAAGTGGCATAAAGATATAGGCTTTTGGCCTCATATAATAGCCCGTACATTGGTACACAATATAATAATTTCGTAACAGAACTAAATAAATAACCTAGTAATAGGTTACATAAAAGGCTTAAAATACTCTTATTTCATTAATAACTTTTTCTTTATATCCGTTTCTTGCCTGTCCCATCGGTACAAAACTGTGCAAACGATTTTAAAATATCTTTAAACTTTAAATATTATGTCTGTTTGTTCGCTACATTTTTTGCAAAAACTAACTTTCCACATGAGACATATCTCAAGACATCATAATTCCAAGATGTCTAAAATTTATTCAGGAGAAACATTTTGCGCATATCATGAGCAATATTGTTATACTGAGTTGTTACGCGTTCAGAGTGCTGATAGGGGCTGCCGTATTTTTGTAGGGGTTTCAGGGATGTTTGCTGATTCGAGGATTGTCAGTTTTCATCATTTTCACCCGCCGCTCCACCTGTTTACTAGACGATATACAAACAGTAACCCAGCTTCTCCCACAGCGTCCTAGAAAGCTTCATCGCTCCAGTCACCGTTCACACAAGCTACGCAACCTATCAGAACCACAACGATCCCGAAATTCACGCCCAAGCCAGCCCTAAGGCACCTAAGGCGGCTACCACTCCAGTTGCCTATACTGCAAATCAGAGAGTGCCAAGCTTAAAAAAGACCACGAGTTTCGATTCGGAAGCACTCTCGCCGTATTCCGTGATCTCTGGGACGAAACAACTCGGGACTCAAATTGCCGACACACATATACATAGGTACGGTAGGCTAAACAACACCCAGGTCCAAAATACCCGGTAAAATTTTTTATGTATCTGTGACGTTGTTGGCTTCTGGCACAAGAACCAACAGATTGTTTCTAAGAAGTGAGCTTAGATATCTATATTGATGTTACGTTCAGTAAAGAGGGAAATTCTTATCAACATGGAAAAGGAATCCCGTGTCGAGGGTAATTTTACTCGCAACATTATAGTTCCTGTTCAAAGGAGAGTTACTCGTGCTATTGGCCAGTTAAAACCATTACGTTCTGTCTCTTGGAATGGCTTTATCGAACTTACAACTGATTCTGAATTTGGACACGTACTATTTGATTTACGTGGTCCAAAACATGATATTGCCTTTAATGGACGTTTTAAAACACAATTACGGAAAAGAGAAATGCGTGTATTAATGCATAGTGATGTAATACGTGCACGTGTTTGCATTATACGGGAGGACGAACAACCCACGATCGTTTCAACAGTTCTTCAATCTTTACAAGATGAAGAAGTTGATCGTTATTATAACGAAAGTCTTCTTCTTCATAATTTAATTGATAAAATGCAAGCCTCAAAGACAATTCGGGATCATTGGATCCCCAATTTCGCTCCTTCTATAGCTCGTATTGACCACGTACTTAATTCGGATAGTATGTTTGACAAATGGAGTTCAATTTTTCCTAAAAACTGTGCATTACGTGAATCACCAGTTACACTAGGACAATGGTTTATGTTAGCTATAATTACACGTATAAAATCAAGAATTACAAAAGGACTAAATATGAAAACTTTACTTTATGCGGTAGCATGGTTAGTACGTCTTTTCGAGGAAGATGATGAGTTAAATATACGAGGTAGCGCGATAGCAATCGAAGCTTGGATTGTTTCCAATACATGTTCTGATTGTTTACTAAAAATATTGATGCATACACGACAAGACTTAGCTGCATTACATTTAATTCCTTCCGATGATACCTTCTCACAATTTTTCAAAATTGAAAACAAAACAATATCGATAAACTTTGGTCAATGTGATAAATGTGTTGATATTAGTCAATCCTCTTCCTTGATACGGAATGAAGCATTACATACCATAGGAGAACATTCTTTCCTAGTTTCTCCCTTTGCCATGTCTACAATGGATGTAGACGTTAGAACTCATCTCAACGGCTCTTTCCAACGCTATCGTATGACTATACGTCAACTTTCATCTTTAAAATCAGTTATAGATTTACATGCCAGAATATTACGTTCTTATGGTTTTAGAAGTGAGGCTGATGTTTTTGCTTCATGGTTAACTGAAAGACGCATTCTTCCAAATGATAAAAATTCTGATCTTTATCTAATCATTCTACCAGATTTAAATCATATAGCGAGATTAAATCGAACGTTACATTCAATGATTACTCATCTAATTCTTTTAATTATAACTGGAAAATTATCACCATCTATGGTTAATGCCTTGTATTCACAACGAAGGAAGGATGAAGATTTTCATTCTTTTAAAATTCGTTACGTCTTCAATAATGCTTTGGATCCAGATTCACTTGCTTTAGCCGAAAATTTACTTGACGATTTATCGAAGTCAAAGAATTTAGTGAATAAGCGTGTAAATCAAGTCAACACTACTAGAACGATCAAACGTCTGAAATTAAATGAATCGGACAATGATATCTCAGTGAAATGGAATTTACCTGAAGATTCAAATATTAACAATGATATTGAAGAAAAGAGTGATGTTTTATCACTACATGATGATACCTATCTTGAAGAATTATGTGATCAAATTGAATGTCTATCTCCATCCATCCTAGCTCCTGAGATTGAAAGTAATGAAGTTTCTAATTCCGATGATTCATTAAGCCAAGTTGGAGCTTGGTCAAAGGAAGTTGATGATGTATTTGGCGCTGTTTCGACACATCCTGACACTTACAATAATGAAATTGATAATGTAAATAATTAAATCAGTTCCTACATTCATGTCAAATTTATACTCCAACTGTAATTTCATTTATAAGTTTTATCATATACCTATTACCTATTTTCCATCTCATATTTTCCTTACACTGATGAAATGTTAAAATAAGGAGGGTGAAAATGTAGACGTTTCCAGCCGAACATCGGCAAAAAGAGGAGGGGCCCGTGCTCTGGGTCGCTCCAAAAGTGTAGGACGCCCAACCTCGGGGCAAGGAGACGGTACACGGTCCTATTTAATGGAAAAGAGCGTCGTTGGAGAGTGTATGGGGGACTCATCCTCATCAGAGGATGAAATAGAGGTGCATTTGGAGAACATGGTTGGTGATGCACTACTTACCATAAACTCGGAGGGGGCTACTCTCCAGAGAAAGCGGTCTTCCAGCGACAGAGGAAATGTTGCAGTAGCCGCGAAGGTTAGTACGGCAAGGAGAGGCACGGGCCGTTCGGGTGTCTCTCGCCGAGAATTCATGGAGGAAGCGGATGGCTCGTGTGACCGCTTGGCCCCAACAGAGAGCCCTCTCCCCAGACATCCTTGTTTAAAGAAGACTGTAGGGGCCAAAGGCCCGGAGCAATTTATAAATATGGCAGTGCTTGACACCGAAAATCTGAGGGCTCTGGCAGGCAGCGGTGTCAACGAAATTCTAAAAGTGTGCAGCAAGTCCGGTAACCTGAAGGGCACCTTCATCAGCGACTTGAAGGGTGCCGCTAAATCTCTGATGGAGATTGTGGAGACGCTCCTGGACCGAACCGTCAATGAGGAGACGACTCACCTACAGCGGGAAAAGAACAATCTCCACCGACAGGTAACGGATTTGACCGAGGAGGTTGCAGCGTGGAGGCGTGAAGCCAGCACCAAAAAGGCAGTAGCTCGTCCTCCTCCTCAGTCTTTGCCATCGCCGCCGGAGCCGACTGTTCAGGAGTTTCGGCAAGTCCTGGAGGAAATGGAAGAGCACATTAAGCGGTCGGTCATTTCCATGGTGGGCAACATCTTAGATGCCCGCCTGGATAATTTGGAGGATCGGCTGCTTCCTAGGCCGGCGGTCCGCCCGCCCCTGGCGGCAGATAAGAGAAACGCTGCTGCATGTGCCAAAAACACGGGGCCTACAAGGAACGTAGTGCAGCATCCCAGTTCTGGGGCTTCTACAAAGCCGGTTACTGCTCCTCAGTCGACGGTGACAGAGAAGGCTGCGTTTCCGACTGCGACTGCTTCACAGGCCCCAATAGAAACGGAAGAGGTGGCGTGGACGACGGTGGTGCGTCGTCAAAAAAGAAGGCGGCACCTGCGGCAGCGCCTTCCGCGCGTCCCGTGGCCCCAAAGAAGATTAGTCGCAAAGCGAAGCTACCCTCTTCGCCACTCTGAGTGTGCTGCGTGGGTGGAGCAGCGCCGCACTCTGGCCGTAGCGGTTGGAGGAGATCTCTCGCTGCCGAGCGTGGTGAAAGCCATGGTCGGCAGCGAGACCGCATGGACAGGGATGGCCTCCTTCTGCGAGGAGGTGATCTCGCAGAAGGAAGCTGCGGAGAGGGTACGCGAGGGGGATTCCCTGAGCGGCCCTCTCCGCCAAAGAAGAGGAGGTGGCCGGAGGAGGCGGTTTAACCGTCAACTCCCGCCACCCTAGCCGAACCAGAGGAGACGGGACGGGGGGGGCCCGTTCTCCTCATTGCACTGGTTCGGCAGGAGGAGGAGACGGCTATCGTGTATCATAGCCGTCTCCTAATTAGGCCGGGGCCCGGTTAGCCGGGCCGGCCGCCGGGGCGGTGTGGCTGAATGCTAACGCGGTGCCCACGTCGCCCCAGTATGGCGGCGGGTGATACACCGCGGAGTTTTTTAGTGAGTATGAGTCTCACATAACCACTCGTCCCCCCATCCGAGTGTGTACCCATGACGGGTTTTCCTACACCGCGTTAACAAAAAAAAAAAAAAAAAGTTCCAAAATACCCGCCACTTGTCGTTAGGACCTACAAGCGTATAGCGGAGAAACTCGGGGAAACAGGGTGTCCGATTCACCCCAGCCGATTAAGACAAATACCGCCTCATCCAGAGATATTTAACAGAGCTAGAGAAGGAAGAGGCGTGAGCTGGTTCTCTTTACTAGCTGAAAGACGCCTGAATATCGCGACACGCAGCCTCCATTATGACGGTTCTAACAAACCTAGGTTACGAATCGGAGTTTGTTCGATACTTCAAAGGAAGAGGTTGTCTTTTACTGCATCCACAAAAGAACACCTAATCTTACATCGGCAATCTACGGGGTGGACGAGCTCCTCTTGACTACAGTGTTTAAACGAGAGGCGCGTAACCGTCGCGCACTGACACTGTAGCACGGTGGGATCAAAACATAAGCACAACCTTAGAAAGGAAAATTGACGACTATGTCCCACATCAGGTGAGGGGCTAGGAAACCCCGTCAGGCAGCCTGATGGCTCGGCCAACGATGTCGAACACCGCCGCGATGGGCCGCGCCGAAGCAAAACCAAGTGATGGCACAAAGCTTGATTGATTGCCCTCCTCAATCCGATGGTTAAACAACGAGTCACCTGGTTGTGCAAACACCAAAAGATTGTCCCGTATTCCGTAATATATATATATACCCTGTTACAGTTTCCCCGTCACCCTTTCACAAGGAGGCTGAGAAGACAGTGTTAGTAAGCTCCACTTTCGGGTCTAACCATTGTAGCCACCAACGGCTGAAGATTTCTGCCTCGCCTTCAGTTGCCCACCAATCTGCGCTATCATAAATTTTATTTCTTTGTGTTTATGTTTTTACTTCATGTAAAATAGATACGCAGATTCGTAATTCTATCATAGTAAATTTGTTGGCACTAGATGGTTTCAACCTAAATTATTTTTCATAATTTATGTATTATTATTGTTGATTGTGCACACTTTGGTGGGCCATTAAAAATATATATGTACGAGTATTACCTCAAATGTGATATCACCTTCTTATGACATAATTAAAATGTCAGAATACTAAAAAAAAAAACACTCCGAACGGGATTTGTGACTGACAAGGTCTGATTTTCGTGTGCAAATTATTTTTAGATACGAAATGGAAAAAGTACCACGATTATATAATCCAAATATTTATGCATATACAATGTGCACAATTAACGAAATTTTAGTGAGGTATTTATACACTTATTTTATCGATATCCTCTTTTAAAGGCAGCCATTTCTATTTTTTCAATACCCGGTTGCTTGTGAATTTATAAAAAAAATTATATCAATAAATTTTGTAGTCTAAGGAATACAAAAAAGTTTTTATCGTATAAGTAAAAGTATAGACTACTGATTTAATAAACTATTCATTTTAATAAACGCGTTACAACACATTTATAATACGATTTTTTTGACGACAAATTTCCATTTATTTTATACTATCGGCCATATTTTTCAAAAGAGGTTATGCAGTTGTATTTTTTTGGACTCGATAGATAGCAAGCTTATAAATAGAGTAATTAATACAACATCAAAAACTTAGCGCTACTGATTTAACTTTAAAAGTTGGAGTTGAGAAGAAGAGGGGATGGGAATGATCAGGAAGGTGATTTTATCGATAAAAATTGAAATATTATACCTCATTAAAATTTAAGTAATGCACGACCAAACGCATTAATATTACAACATGTAACAGTGTTATGTCGTATATATAATCTTAGCCTTTACCATAAATAATATACTTTTATGTATATAATATTTTAAATAATTTTGAAATATTGTCAACGTTGTAATCGAGAGGGTTAAGTTAAAAAATTTACTACTATAAGTGTCTGTTAGATATTATTTATAAATTCAATATATATTATTTTGTAGACTTTGTCTTGGTTTTTTCATATATTCAAATGGAACAATATTTTCGAGGTCAGTTACAGATTGCTTCCCCTAAGGACTTCAGATACGTTCGCAGAGGCGTTAAAAAGAAGTCTTATATTTGCCGTACTATAAAACTAACTCCTGGCCAGTAAGTTCCCTTTCTTCTAAAGCATGGAATCCGTGAAACATAACGTGAAAAGACATTTGAGCAGGTCGGCATGGAAAGTAGATCCCACGGTAGTCACCGATGTTATTGGACTGCACTGTGGTGAGTAACTTTGCCGTGCTACGATAAAAAAAATTCTCTTTGAATTCGTGCTATTGACGCCCGTATGAATGGTGTGGGTTATATTTTATGTTCGAACGTCTCACGCGCAAGTTGGTTTTGTAAGCCAAACTTTTCTGATCGAAACACTGTAGCATGAGTACTGTAGGACATAAACGTCTTCGTTTTGGAGTCGTACCTTGCACAGATTTTACAACCGGTTTTTTTTTTAAATACAACTAAAGTAGCATACAAGTGTACGGCCCACCTGATTATAAGAGACTAGCCTAGACTCCAGTAATACCGTAGGTACCGACCACTAGCGCGTTGCCAATCTTGCCGTCTAAGATAAAGAAATTTATGACTTCAATCTGTGACTTCTGCGACGACATTTATTCAATTTTGCGATAATCATTTAAGCGATACATTACATATAGCATTGCTTGATTAAATCTAAAATTATAATTATGGAATATATAATATAGGAAGGCATACACTTAGTATGTATATTAGAATGGTAATAAAATATAAAATAATTCTTAAGAGCAGTACACGACCACTTTTTGCTGGTTTAGTAATCATTAACTAGTTTTTAAAAACAAGATCTCTAGATTTTCAGTAAGTTTGTAACGATAAGTCAACCTTTTAAGGAAATGTTTAATTTGCGTTTTTTAGCCTACTCGCTACGTTTACAAACTCACAACATGTCTTTGTCTCCGAAGTTTGCTACGAGACGTGAGTCATTGATCATCACCGATCAAATGAGAATGACATATTTTTTTTAAATTTAACCGGTTAAAAAGGAGGGTTAAGTCTTTCGAGTGTATGTATGTCTATTTCTTTGGCACGCTCTGCAGCATAGGAAGTGTCGTTATATTCTTCTTAATTGTGGAAAACTGACTTCTGACTTGGGCTATATAATATTTAAGTATGACGTCGGGAAATAAAATAAAAAGCAAAATTAGAAGAAAAAAATTTTCTAGTGGTTTTTGTTGCAGTCAGGTTTTTTCTTATAATTAAGCTTGTTTCCTGGTAGTGATTTGTGAAGATTCGTTTTTATTTCTTCTTTTGCACATATCCTCTTATGGCTTCTTATTGCCGTATTCACACGAGTAAGTACGTCAAATTGTATAGTACGTTCATCGCTATTAATACCGAATCGTCAATGATGAACGAGCCTTTACACGTATACATTGGATAGGCATAATATAAAGATGATTTATTATGGTGCGCGCACATTGTGACTGGTTGCGCCGCTTTTATATAGTTTTAAATTTACCGCGATATTGTGATCAGTTCGCGACTATTTCCATCTCCGCTTATTTCCCCTTACTTGGCACATGCATTCAGAACGATGAGCGTTTAGTTCTTCGCCGCGCCGCGTCGGGTGAAGTTGATTTTTTCACTAGGTTGAGTTGATACGTTGGTAGCAAAAATCGCTCGCTCCTTACATTGCGTGCAGACATTTATGTTTTATTGTCGTATTGTGGTCAATATATTGTTGTGTGTTAATTTTCAATATAGACTTTAGTGTTATGACCTTATGACGAAGAACAATTTGTGCAGTACGTCGAAGACAACCACCTAGCCGGCTAGCTATGTGAAACCGCAAACCACCACGAGGTATGTGCCAAATTTTCCTATCCAATATTGTCTCCATAGCCCTTCACAATGATCCGGGGACATATAATCCATATAGCTGATCACAATATAGTTAATATAGTTTAGTATAAAATAAGCACCCCCGCAAATACAGTCCACTCAATTTAGTATTTAATGCGCTGCGATTTCAACGGCGCTAGCAGTGACAAAAAGTCTACACTTACACTATGAAGTTCCTTGCTAAGCCTCTTATATTATTGTGCTATTCAAAAAAGGATAATTACTTTTTGTTTAAGATACGAATGTTATTTATTTGACAATAAACATCAGAGACAAAAATATTGTACGAGTATTGCATTATAATTTATTTTATAAGTATTTCATATTATATGATTAGTTTAATGTCTGCCGTCGGACTTTTAACTAGCCATGCGTGTATTTTAATATACCCTATCACAATGCAATAACAACAAAAGGTTGACCCATCATTTGTGCATTACAAATATAAAATAAATGTTCCAGTTCGGATCATTTTCATATGGGCATCAATATATAATATTTGTTAGTGATTATTCTTATATCATTGTTTATAGTTCACTTGGTCTAGAAAATCGTCGAAGATTTTTTTACCCTTAAACTATATTCTCTTATGCTTTTCAGCCTTATAATATAAATATGGGATCCTAACTAACATACATTTTATAAAGAAATTCATGGACATTTTAATATTGGTGTATATAATTGAATTTGTGCGGACGAAATATATTTAAAAAAAAAACGCAAAGCTCCTGTAGGATTTCCCGGCACTCTTAAAATAATGTAAAAAATACAAAATCACTAGACGTCAATTCTATGCTCATAGGATAATGACGTCATTAAATACTAATATAACCAGGAATTACTCGGTGGCTTAAAATACGTTAAGTAAATAAGGAAACGAGCCTGAATATATTATATAATATACATACGCTTGTGGTAGAGAGAATACTATATTCTATCCGCACAAATAACAATGATAATGGCGTAACAACACTTTGACAATGGCAAAATTTTAAATTCGAGCCCAAAAAAAACTCATATTATTTTAGTTTTTATGAAATATTTTTTTAGTATCTACTTATATTTTTCTTATACTATAGTTGAATTGAAGTCTTTTCCAATATGAATCGGTAGCCTCACATACGGCTGGTTATAACTACAGGATTCATATGGGGTCCACAAAGGTAAACTATTTTTTGCCCGTGACTGCACGCCAAAAAAGCAGACTCCTCAACGCTGGTTGAATCTAATTGACAGTTTTGTTTTATTGTAAATTTGTGGCATGAAAAAAACGGTGGATATTCGGTGAGCATTAATGTTTCAGACTAGATCTGGGGGTTCAGACCTTCTAAGCACATCCTTAAATACGTCCATGGGCTCAAAATATCGCCAGCCTTGCCAACGTATTGTTTCGTCACCGTACACTGGTGCCTGGTTACAATATACATTTACAACATTACAGAAATTATGTAAAGTTCGAGCAAGGGGAATATTTTCATGCTCGTCGCCGTTTATGGTAAAATTCTATCGAGTTTTGTGACCGATACTATTAAACAAAAAAAAAGTAAACGAACAATACTATCTCATATACACATAAATGCCGACATAAGAAAAACTATTTAAAAAAAATCGCTTTGACCTTGAACATGGTGAGGACCGAAATGGATGAAATCAGGTATTTTTCTTTAGGAGTTAGATATTAATTTTTACACTATAGGTACGTGTATTGAATTCAAATGTTGTGATAAAATCCTAATCCAATTGCACAGAATACCGGACAAAATGTCGACGATAGACGATTGATTTATCTTTATATAAAATTTTTATTCTTATTAGTCTAACTTTACATCAACAATTATTTATAGCTAGCTGGCTACGTAAATACTGTTTAGTTGAATCAACTAATATCCATTTTTGATCTCGTCATTACTTTCCATCGAGTAAAATCGAAAATTGTACAGAACTGTAACACTTATTGGATTTTTTTTGCAAATCAAAAAGTCCTCATATGTTCACAGTTCAAATAAAGATATCACAGAAAAAAACACATCATTGCCAATGCAAAAAAAAAAAACGAACAAAAATATACATATCAAGTGCACTTTTGAGCCTCGGTCACAAAACTCAGGACAGAGCGCGTAAACCGGCCTGGACTATCGACTCAGGGTGTCCTCGGAGCTGCCTGAGATCCGCCGGCCGTTCGTCTCGTCCGCCTCGTGGTGACCGTTGCACGTCCCGTTGGCGATTATTGGCGGCGAGCGCTTCTTGTACATGATATCCCATATGTGATGCACGATTAGGTCAATAGCCACTGCAACAACGGAAACTGGACCTTTACACTCACGACGCAACGTTTAATTTTGCAGCTACATAAGAGCATAGCCGCTGCAAGAGACGGATTTTTTATTTTATTTAAACGATGGTGTTGTTGTGAGTTTTAAGAGCTCGTTGCAGTGGCTATGACCTTTATTATACTTACCTCACATGTTTATAGATAATTATTTATTTAAAATGTAATATTTACATAATTTCAATGCCGTATAAAAATTGTATTTTCATTGGAATCAGGATAGGGAGAGGAGTACGTAAAAATTACAATTGGAAAACATCCGTTCGCCAAGCATCACTGCCATTAGGGCGACAAGATCCGGCAAGAAAATATGTCAATATAATATAATTTTCTATAGTGCGTTTTATATTCCCACGGAGTAAAATGACATTTCATGTGTTGCTAGTTCATTCTGTTTTTTAAATAATGATCTCACCAATCGAAACTAACCGTAAAACCGTACGCGTGAATATACCTATTTGTAGTTTTTTTTTTAAACATTGGGCCCTCCATACATTAAGTCGAATAGGGAAGTCAAAATCGCGTCTCTCGTGAGTCAACAGAGACGTTATTTTGTATTTGTTAGCCAATTTATAATTTCCTGAATTATGTAATGATTATAGTAAATTATCGGGTATGATGAATAATACAAAATGTTCCACTTAATAAAATAATGTATCAACATTATTTTCAATTTTGACCTTAGTGATTGTCAATTTACTCCATGGGATGTATTTTTATATTAAAACGGTATGGATAATTACATACGGTGTAAGATAAGACAATAATGCATCGTTAACCTATAGCTGGTACAACGTTAATCGGGATACAATAGTGGTAAGTAATTGCATCCAACTTTGAGCTTGTAATTTTGAAACCAACGTGAGAACTATGATTGCAATGTTTACCATAATGTGAAATTTTGGGTTTATATCTAAACAAAATCATGATATTAGAACTTGTCAAATGATTTATCTCTTTATTTAAGGGGCTTTAACTGTTGGTGTATGCTAGCCTCGACTTGTAAAATGTGAATTTTCAAAGGCTAATTTATTTCTGGTCCTCGCCTGCCGCGGTCCGCTCGCTTCGCCTCGCTTGGCTCACTCGGCTCGTGCGTTATGATTGCATTTTGAACCTGATATAACCAATCTAGTGCGCAACCGGCTATACATGGTTAGTTTATAAAGCCTACGAAAATGTAAGCGTTAGATTGTAAATTTCAGTACCCGCTATAAAAATATTCTAAAGTAAAAAGTTTCAGCTATATATCAAAACTTCTTTAAAGTTAAGTTATTGTGTAAGAATGGTGTTCGGGCTCATAAATTGGTTTGAAGGTATGCAAAATTATTTTGCTTTTTATATTACCCCTACAATTAAAATCGGAGATGACCGGCCACTTGCACGTGGGACTCGGACGGATACCGGCGCAGCGTCTACATCTAACGACACAGTTTTTTTTAATTTAGATAATTACGGTACGGTACGTAGAGGTGCTGTGCATATTTCGGTTTGGAATTTGGAGTAAATGCATTTGGATCCATGAACATTTGGATATACATCATCGGAGGCAACCTCGGAAGCGAAAGGTAAGTGATCCTTCATCCCGATTATAATGTACTATATTTAGCTGTTATTGTGTGGTATCTACTTCCAACTAGTTTAAAAATATACAGTTCACTTAATCTACAGAAGTAGAATATCAAACCTGGTGTGGGAGTGGTGATTGCCCCCAAAATGGTTAAGCTCAAAAAAATATGAAACTTATGTCTCCGGGTGCCAGCCACGCGTAAAGTTTTATATTACCGCAAAATTATTTTGAGTTGCTTTTGATGGATTTGGTGGCTCAGTGGTAGTGTCTACGGGAATCGCGTTCGATCGACGTTAGTTCGAATCACAGCAGTGAGCCCGAGCTTGCGGTGAAGGAAAACATAGTGGTGAAACCATAGTAGTTAGTATGGTAAAAAATTACGCGGTTTAATAAATACGTCTATTTTACACAAAAACACGTGTAAATGAAATTACCTCAAAAGAAAAAAACTTTTAACTGATCTATATCAACACAGAGTTCATGCTACTGAAAGGATTGGGCTGAAATTTGGCACATACATAGTTATTATAATGTAGACATCTGTTAAGAACGGGCCCTAAAATGGTGTAACGAGGGTTCCTATGTAAAATTTTAACACGAGTGAAACCGTGGGGCACAGCTTGTTATTTATATAGGTGAATATAATAAACTAGATCGATCGACATTCTCTATAAAAGTAGCTACTTATATAGGCACGATGTTAGGATAATCACAGTAATAAATAAATACTTCATAGTAATAGTGATGAAAATAAGTACAATAGTTCCATTGCTTAAATCAGGCTGTAAAAGCAATCTTGGTAATTATAGACCGATTTCTGTACTTCCTTTGATTAGTAAAATCTTCAAGAAAATTATGCTTAAGCAACTAGTAGAGTATTTTAATAAACACAGGATATTGGACGCTAGGTAGTTTGGATTCACGAAATCGAAAACCACCGCTGACGGTGGTGCAACGCTACTAAGTCATATATTTAGGGCATGGGAAGAGTCGCAGGATGCAATCGTGATCTCTCAAAAGCCTTCGACTGTGTTGATCACACCACGCTGATACTTAAGGGATATTTACCAGAACCAGCAGTAGTGTTTTGACCTTTCATAAGTGCCTTCTTAGGGTATACATTTAATAAAGAGTTTTTCGATTTATTTGACCTGATGTTCTGATATATTAAATAATATTAAAAACTTGTAACGAGCAAGAAATTTATTTAGTTTAAATATGCCCATTCTTCCTTTTTTATTTACGCTATTTGCCGTATTCATTCCAGAAACTCTTTCATTTGATACCCATATCATGGGGAAGCGTCACGTAACTAACCATGTACTGTTATCCAAACATGTGGTGTATGCAAAACTTTTTGCCCAATCTAAGAATAACTGTTTTAAAATTCAGTTGTAAAATTTGACCCAACAAGGCAAGTTAAATAAAAGCTAGTCAAAATAGTCTTGACATTTTTTTTTATACTACAAAGGTGACAAACAAACATACGGCCTGCTTGGTGGCCATACCTATGAAGGTATCACTAGCGCGTCGCCGACATTCAAACAGTCCTACCCCAACTCACCGCAGGAACACAACACAATTTCTCTGTTACCTACCTCTCCTTTAACACCAGAAACACTTATCCGAATGTGTTTTTTGTATATTCATAAAAAGGTTCTTTGGTCAGGTTTTAGTCATACTCAGTATTATAACGCTTAGGTATTTCGTGACATGAAGTCAAATACATGAACATATAATATGAATTAAATTTCATTATTTAGAAACTATATGTAAATAGTGTTGACTACCGACAATAATATTTTTTTTCACATTACCGCTGGTTAGCTGGTAGAAAATGCTTTATAGTATTATGCTCGCCAGTGTACAAACTAAAAGTGCAGTAAAGTATTCATTAATTAATCAAATCTCGCGTAAGGTAGGGATGTCCCACCACATATTATCAATAGTCACCAAAAGGGAAGGAGTTCCAAAATAAAAAAAAAACTTCTGACGTGATTAATGGACGTCCCGTAATGGGTAGGCGATATAACACGATCGATGCCGCTGGTGCAACTTTTTTTTAACTTATAATATATATGTGAATAATTTAATAGCATATACTATAGTAAGTAGTACAATGAAACGTAACTCACCCAAATTATCTGCGCCTCTCGGTATGATGACGTCAGCGAACTTCTTTGTCTGCAACAATATCTTTTTTGTACCTATTTTTCCTCTCTTCCCTTTATCTTCTTCACGTGTGAGTACACTGTATTTTCTTATCAACTTCAAAATACTTTATTCAATTAAGTCGTCAGTGAAAAATAATTCATTCAAAGCTTCAGTCATTAAAAACAGCCGAAAAGGAACTCGATTGGGTTTGTCAATTATTTTTTGGGATTTAGTGTTTTGCAGAATCATCAGCTGATATACGCCTAGAGAGCCGGCTGGTAATACGGTTGCTATTCTGAAGTTGGTAGCTATCTGCCAATCACTAAAAATACCCTATCGTCATGCTATGGTTTCATCACGATGTTTTCCCTTACCGATAACTCCCGGCATATTTTAGTATATGAACCAATGTCGTTCGACCTGATGTATGGAGGCGCTATGATTAAAAAAAAATATTACGGCAAAATGACGTCACAGGCCCTGATGGTAAGCACAGTACAATAAATCACCTCATCCCGGACAACAAGAATTTCGGCAACTAGATATATTCGGGCTGATCCTGATAAGAGACAAAGCAAATGACGGTTACTGTGATGGGTTTATCGCCATATGCATGGTGGTCATGATCCAATTCGTAAGATCCCTACCAACCCACATACTTATACACAATATATCTATCATTTGTCATTTATTCTGACATGAAGGGATCCATAAGAAAACAGTATAATAAAAAAATGTTAGCGACTTAAATTAGTATTTTATACTCTGTCCAGAAGTAGCGATTTCGCTGCGAATCATCTCGCGCGTAAACGCGAGTACGTCGCGTCCAGAAGAGCGTTTTATGCATAAGCATTTGGGGATGGATTCAGCCAGTATTTAATAAGGAGTTGGACGAATCGCCGAGCTGTAGCTAGCTTACTGTCACTAGAAAAAAAACGAAGGGAGAGTAGAAAGTAATTAGTACATCCAATTATTTTTCACAATTTAATACAAGTTTTCCCCAAGCTCTTCATTTTTAAATTATATTCCAGTATGCAGAAAGAAGAGTCCATTTCCCATATTGCCGATCTCTTTTCTATTTCATCTATAAACATTTCTGTATCGTAATTTTGTCGCTTCATTTTCAAAATACGTGCACTCGCTGGAAGTTAGCGCGTGAATTGGACGCAACCAAGGAGTCTGCACGCCATTAGCGCGCGAACTTTATATTCGCGCGAGGCTTGTGGACGCGATGAATAGAGCTCAAGTATTTCAACGACCGCGACGAGTCGCGCGTATGATTTCGCACGAAATGATTCGCGGCGAAATAGCTCCTTCTGGACAGGGTCTTCCTTTCCATTTTACTACCATAATATGAATGAGGCCATTAGCAAAGAATTGACCTAATTTTATTAATTATAAAATGTGCGTGTTTAGATTTATGATAGGGTCGATTTGACTGAGGCAAAAATTCACCAAACAAATTAAAGAAAACCGTATCAATATTTTATTGGTCTATGAGCAGGTTTCACATTGAAATATATACTTAATGTAAATTGGAATTAATAATTGATTGAATAATCTTACCGGTAAGCAAAATTCCTCAAAAGCAGGTTTCACAAAGTTCATGTACTGATTGAGAACTTGTTCCAGATCTCTGCCGCGCTCCATTATGTCCCGAGGTACTGAAACATTCACATTATTGATGACGTGAACTTTTTTACATCAAACTCCTGACGTCAAATTCCTAAAGAAAACCAAAATTTGTACAGTTTGACCTTATAATTAACTAGTTGTGCCCCACAGTTTCATCTGTATTAAATTTATTGGCTGAATTCTTCACTGAGCCGCCGCTATCGCACCCGTGTAGCCTATCGTTTAGAGATGAAACAGATATCCGGTAACTATTCGTTAAATTCTAGCAAACCTTGACAACTGCGGGTACTGATTCAAATTTACTGATAATGGGATAAACAACCTAACTGAGAAACAAAGACAAACTGATACTGAACGCGCCCGAATATTTCCGATCTCGTTCACCGCGCCAATATTCAAATCAAACTGATCGCGTCATGTAACGCGATAAAGGGCCGAATATCCGGCACCCAGATATCCAGTGCTCCGGCCTCGAACTCGCCGAATATCCGGTATCCGGCTAAACTACTATCCGTTTCATATCTACTATCGTTGTTCTTTTATCCCGTATTTCTAGAGCTTGCCAAATTGGTTAATATTAAATGTTACTGCTCTGCTCCTTGAATGAAAAATACTTTGAATTTCATCACTTTTATATTTTAATTATGAAGAGCACAAGTTACACCTTATCATGCTAGTTTGAGAGAGAGAGAGTTGCCACATGTAAAAATATAAATCTATAAGCAAATTGTTGCCAGTAAATAATGTACCAATTTTACACAAATTATATTTTTATGTTTTTTACGAAGGATATGTAGGATTGTAGTCAAAATTAAAAAAAAACTTTATTCAATTTAGGCCTTAAGAAGGCACTTATGAACGTCAAAACATTACCACCGGTTCGGAAAACAACTCAGTCATCGAGAAGAACTGGTAAGAAACTCGATTGGGATTATCTTTTTTGTGTAATTATACAAAATAGTTATTATAAAACAATAATAATGATTTAATGGAAGCACAGAGAGCGACTCACTTCTAGACATCACTATCATTCACATAATGATCCATCCTATAATAACCTTTTGACAGTAAAACCTGCTTGACATGGTCCTTGAACTTTTTGTCAGGCAAATCAGTAATGTGCTTCGGGATCTTATTATAAAACCTGACACTATTACCTAAATATCTTTTACTGGACCTACTTAGTCTAAAACACGGTACGAAGTGTGAACTTATATAACCTTACTTAAATAGGCTATGCAATACAACAAGAACTTTTCAAATCTGACAGGTAGTAAAAAACAAGAAAACAATTTTTTGAGTTTTGTATTATTACATATGTAAAGAAAACACTCATATACAAGCGCGTTTCTTAAGTTTTTTTCTTCTGCGTTATCTATGAAAAGTTACTAGATTTCAAAAGTGACATTGAACGGGACGTCATATATTTTTTAAAACAAAATGATATGTTTGGGTACAGAAAACTCTCTTATAAATAATTTATTTTGTATAATTGTAAGAGTATAAAAATACTTGAAATAAAGGCTTTAAATGTTGTTTCCTATGTTTACAGAGAAACGTAATTACATCTTAGTTTCATTTTCCCTGACAATTCAAAAGTATAATATATACATATTATCACAGTGTAGATTATTTGATGCGAGTTCAAATTCCTGCAATGAGTCTGAGCTTTCGGTGAAGAAAAAATTGTGATGAAGCCATAGGTTGGTGGTAGAGCTTATTATAATGCTCACCTTGCTATCTACCAAGTTACAAGTTCAAAATGTGTAACCAAGCACCAATAGGGTTGTGGCAACAATGCTAAGCCTATAATGAGAAAAATATATATAAGTCGGTATTTGATTTTGTAACTAGAAAGACAACCGAATAGCAAATGCCCAATTTAATAATCTTCATCCATACCAGGTGGGATTGTATTCAAACCTTAGCATACTTCATTTCATCCACAACAACACTACAGTCAAGAATGTCACTATCAAAAGTTATCATTGAATGTGTTTTTATGACTAAAAAAATACAACACCATCATATTGTATATTACAATTGAAAATTCGTTTATTGTATATTTTAATAACTAACTTTGATAATTAGGTATTTACAATAGCTACTTATATTTATATCATGTTCAACCTCCTAGCTCCCTTGGATGGAAAATTCTCCAATAATTGGATATTTTCAATAGCATCATAAATTTTGCCCATAGATGCTATTAATGACAGATGTTATCATTAAAGATCATGTTATTATTATTAAAGATAATTTAACTTATTATATGTTTTTAATCACCACCAGTGAAAATGTTGTATTTACAATGGCCTCTTACATTTATATCATGTTTATGTATTTTACCATTTTAATTTAATTGAAATTTAACCATTTCCTGTCCAATTCTCAGCTTGGAGAAGGGGATGATTTGGTTGAGGTTTTAGAAAATAAAATATATTACCTCGTCTGGCCAGCCTAGTGTCAGAGTCTGTGTCAACAAAGAGCTTCATGTGGAAGAGGTCCCTCACTTCTGGGAAGTAGAATACGAGGATACCCTCTATCAGCACCACATCTGCAGGGTATATTGTGTGCGAGCGGTGTGGACTGGTCCAAAAAAAAAAACTTTACTAACTCTGATCAATATTACTTTTATAAGATGTCTTACAAAAAAGCTATTTTTACCCAATAAAATTTTTAAATACTGTTAGATAATAACAACTACCCTACATGCTCAAACTCAGTGGAAGACTTGTGGACTTGTTAGAAGTGGAACACTTATGGTTTAAAAATAAATTTTGTAAATAGCTGACTGTCTGATTATCAATGTAGTTAATTTTGTATGAAGTAAAAAAAAAAATTGTAATTTTTGATTAGTTAATTACTCAGCAAGTACATATTTTTAACTAACCTGATAGAGTTTGTAATGTAATCATATTCAGGAACTTCCACTCTCTTCCCAGCTAGTATGTCCTTAAGAATAGCTAGTAATTTCTTATCATCAAATGCATCAGGGTGATCAAAGTTGAACTGGCCACGTTCAGCACGCAAGCGTTCTGATGTAGTGAGGGTGCGGTAGAATGAGTCCTGGCTGATACAGACTACTCTGCGTTCTGTCTGTTCTTTGTGTTGCTGACCGAGCTTCTCCATAATCCGTTGGCATACTGTAGACTGAGATATATCTTAAACTTAAGTTAAATTGTTTGTTAAACTTGTTAATTATCCCTATAATGTATACTGGCTCAAGAACTAATCTTAGGTAATAAATAATTCATCATCACTATCTACATTAATGAGTTTTTATCTAGAATTTACCTAATCAAAACATAAGAAAGAGCTTTTGAAATATTTATTTTCAATATAGAAATCTGAGTAATAATATTTAAAAATTCTACTACCACTGAAAATGTTATTGTACATTCCCTGTGATTAATATAAATGAAATTTTGTTCCAATAAAAAATGTCTAAAATAAATTACTACAAAATATTATATTAGTTACAATCCTCTATCACTGCTTATTTGTGATTTTAAAATGTACCAAACTAAATAAATTAAATAAATAATAACCAAAATAAAAAGGGCACAAACATTTGTATATTTAAAAAAATGTTATTTAAATTTGAGTATAGTATATTTTGCTCTTAGGCTATTTTATAAACTGTATATGCAAAATGATTATTTTATAATTTATTGTATTCATTTATTCTACAGATGTTAAATTGTCAGTTCTGGTATTCAATTTATATGAAATTATTTAGACACTAAAAAATTATGTACATACTTCTATATTTATGTACAAATTTAGTACATTTGGAGTTAATATTATACTCTTAGACATGCAACTGTTCAAACATGACAATAAAAGATGTTTTATACCTTTTGCATGTACGCATCTATGAAAAAACAACAAGACAGAAACAAGTTTATAATTACATTTCAAAACAAAGAGGATTTATTTTTCAATTTGTGCATTCCCTAGCTAACTAGAAAAGGTCAGATATTTCGCTTGTACAGTATATATAGTAGCAACAATACATTAATAGTATAAGAGGCACGCAGTAATGAAATATGATCAGAAATTTTACCGGATGTTTTGATTCAGCTCGAACTGAGACAATGAGCCTAAGATGCAAGGTTATAAATAAATATAAATCATGACGAAATCTCTCGATACTTGTAAATAGTTATTATTACCAAGTGTTTTGATCATATTCCAACGAAATATGTTACGTAATTTTTATTTCTTTTTAGAAAATCAATATTTTTCACTCATAAGGTTAAATTTACCTTTCCACTGGCTGTGCCGCCCGCCACACCGATCAAGAATGGAGTTTTGCTTTCTATACCATTTGTGGAAGAATAATCCGCGGATTTCTCTGTCATTTTGTATGTATGTATAAATCTGTATGTGTTTTTTATAAATAACAAACTTTTCGACACACTTCCAAGACTCGTTCGTAAAACAGTTGACATTGACATTTCGGACAGTGTTGCCAAGCTAAGGAAACAAGAAGTTGGCAAATACTTTGATAAAGTTGCTAGAATGTTAAAATTTCGTACTCTAATAAGTGGCTAAAAGTGGTCAAAACTTTGGGTTAAAAGCAAACACAAGTTCATAACTTAATAAAAGTTCGGTGAAGCTCTAAGAGTCACAGAGGCTTTAGGCCCCTAAGGCTAAAAGTGTAGTCAGATCTAAAAAAAAACAAAACTTAAAAACGTTTTATTTATTGATTAAAGGTCAATTCAACATAACAATTGTTAGCGACGCATAGGCCTAAGCGTAATGATACGATAATAACGATTGTAAATATAAGTTGTAAGGATGAATAATTTGCACGAACGATCAATAATTAAATGTTTCTAATGTTTTGAATATGTTACTATAGCGTGTAGGTATGTAAGAACAGTATATAAGTCATGAAAATGTGTGTAATCTAATAAAAATAATCACTTAAAGTACTAAAATCATATATTGTCAATAATTCATGTTATATAAAAGTTATACGTAATGTTTTGTGTGATATAAGTAAAATAGCCTTCTGTATGTGTTTTATAATGTTTGTAAGCTCAAATAGTGCGTATATAACGAGTCACAAGACGTTTTAAGGTTGCAATGTTTAATGCTTTATATCTCCCGTGTTTATTAACCTATAATGTTAAAGTTAGTGTTTTTGAATAGGTATTTGTGTCTACATTGATGTGAAATAGTTTTTAGTGTAATCAAGTAACTGTAATTAGAGATATTAACAATTTATTGTATTCTGTATACAAGTAATAATAATAATAGACAGAGACAGCGATATTGCAACCACTGCGCATTACCGCGGTTAACGGACCACACCCAAGTTTGGTAATGAGCAGTACAGATAGAGACGCCATCGTCCGTCTCGCTCTCCGGCAAACCATATAAAAGGCGCTCTACCGGGGCCAACGAGCGCACACGGGTACCACAAGCTGAAGAATCAAGACTCAAGACTCAAGACTCAAGAAACTGGAAGAAACCGTACCCAGAAGATATAGTATTAACAAAGTGTATTGTCTTGAAGAATACAGCAAATTTTATTGTGGTGCCTGTGTGTCATTTCTTCGCATCTTCACTAAGTTCAACCCGCCAGCGACCCAGTCCATTCCGCTCCGTGCTACGTCATCGCCGCGCCTACCAGCAGCCACCTCACTACGTGTGTGTACCTTAATGTTTCGCCTTCTTCACGCCTAGTAGTTTCGGGTGTGAACAGGGTTGGTCGCACGTAGTGAGAGGGGCTCGCACGCACTGGTTTCCAGACAGCTGGTTACCGTAGCGTGTTATCCGCCGTCGGTTATACAGAGTACGAGGGAATCGTTTCCGTCGCGTTCGCGCCCTCGGTGCGCGGTCCCGCTCTGTATAGATTGACGTAGCACATTGTATAGTAGGCGCACGCACGCGCTTATTTTAACAATTATTACACGTTAATAGTTCAGATTCTTTAGAAACAAGGAAAGAATATTTTTGTTGCTTCTCGATTTTCATCCAACACTTTCACGGGTATTAATTTGGTAAGAAGCACACTTTTGCTTTTTTTTAAATAATCTCTTTTTCTTAGTAAACAATTCAGTCTATCTAAGCTCATTTTATTTCTATTTAAACTATTTCTTTACCGCTTTCATGGTGCTGGTAATCTTTCCCCTCCAGCATTTGAGATAGACAGATAGAGCTGTCAGAGGCAAATCAGGAAATACTGATTCCCATCTAGCTTTGTAGATGAGTGAAAACAATTAGTGCTATTTTATGGAAATATAAAATATTACGTTTTATTATAAAACTTGCTAAATTTGTGTCTAAAATATTTATACAATTATATTTGATATTTTTGACTAAATGTATCTTAAATGATATCAGATAAAGCCAATAATTGGCTAACTTGGCAACACTGATTAAGGTTACATAATTGCCAGCTCAAAATAAATCCATGTTAAGTATTATTATTTATTATATTACACATTTTGCCATAATTTACCATAAAATTATACTTATAGAATACCATATTATACCTTATACCATACATATAATTGACCGAGTGCGAGATTGATTGCAATAATAAAGGAACCCTTTCTGTGTGAAAGATTAATCTAAGATTAAAATTTAAGATACAACGCAAAAATACGGTGACAACTGAGCGTGAAAAACGTGAAAAAGTAAACATTAAATTACAAAACTTTTTTAAATTTTGCAAACCAAGAAGGTCCTAGTTTCGTGGCTGAATACCTTAAGCGCTTGCTCTCAAGCCCGGTAAAGCTGTAAAAGCAGTCTGAGGTTTCAGGGTTCATATGGCTAACAGTATAGTCAGTTATAAAAAAAAGTTTTTTGTGTATGATAGTATAAGAAGTCAGTACCACTTAAAAATGTCGTCCAACTGAAAGCCCAACACATATATTTTCAGGGCGATCTACATATTTATTTCGATAGTGATACTTAGGAACTGGGAAAGTATTCAGGAAATAACACAAATATATTAAAAGCAAACACTTATTTTATTATTAGGAATGTGATCTAACGGTACAACGTAAAGCTTTTTATTATTCCTAAAGAATAACACGTTTGATAGTGATATAAAATAAGAGTAAAAACAAAAATTAAAAAAAAAAACAGTATAAACAAAAATATTCGAGTGTGTTGCAAGGTAAAAAAAATTAGACACTTAAATTTCTGAGTTTCTTATCGGCCTGCCTCAAGGCTGTAGCCATTTCGAGCTGCTTCACTCTGAGACGCGCCCACACGAGATAGTCCTGCAGTCCAATGATCTGTGCCGCCATGAGCGCAGCACTATCGGGGTAAATTACCGTTGCGCATCCCAAGCCTGATGGAACGGACAGTGACGACCAGATATCCTTGAACATAAAATTAAATTATCAGAAATATTGCTATTTGTAAATAAAAATATTTTACAAGTTGGACCATTATACAGTTGGTAGGAATAATGTACCTATTAAAACATATTATCAACATTTTGCTCAGATACCAACAATACAATGTATTTATATCTGACCAGGGGGCGCAAAGGGAGTCCATGAGCAGAAGCTTATATC
Organism: Saturnia japonica; assembly: GCA_033032175.1. NCBI lineage: Eukaryota > Metazoa > Arthropoda > Insecta > Lepidoptera > Saturniidae > Saturnia > Saturnia japonica. The sequence goes on along the minus strand of CM065307.1, from coordinate 21,666,041 downwards.
AATATTTTAGTTGAACTGTAAATCTATTACGTTACTCTCGGAAGAGAGTGTATATTTGATGGTTTAAATACTTGAAATGAACATGCTGGATTGTAAGATACGGCAATCGTGTCAAAGTTTTTTTCTCCTAAAAGGATATCGAAGCCATGATGATTTCCTACGAAATGTATGGAAAAGTTTTTCGCGATTTCTGACATTTTTAATACTCTAACATCAGTTGGTCCCATAGAGTTTATTGATCCTTGGAAACAGGATCGATTGGTATGAAAGAAAAGTTTAGTATAAATTGCCCATTATCTTGCTGACTGTACACTTTTAAAAAAACTGTAAAAGCCGGTCAAAATGTCTCAAAAAGTTAAAGAAGTTTTCGTGTAGCCCTACCCTTACTTTACCCATCGCTAAAATCCACCCGGTATACAAGAATTGCTCACTTAGTATTAGACAATGTAACTTTTTCGTTACGTTAACTTTCAGAAAGAGAGTTTTGTGGTTTAAGATAGAACAATAGAGGATTCATATAAAGATATTTTTTACCTGAACTAGTTTATCTGAAGGCGGTGGGCAGTTGATGACAGGGTAGGAAGTGTTTCCGGACAGCACTGGTCCAAGCCCGTTAGAGCGGCCAGCGACTGCGATGAATACGAGAGCTCCGTGCGTATCTTCGTATTGTTGCATGATGCGGAGCGTTTCCTCAGTGGCCTTGTGAGCTGAAGTCACTCGAAGGTCTACGTCGAGGCCGAGATCACGGGCAGCTGAAGTGTAATTTTTAAGAGTTTCTTTAAATACTAAGAGGGTTTATAACTTGACGAGAAGAAGCCTCAGTTCACTGGCCTACATTTTTTCCTAATTCCTAAAGAAGGGATACAATGCTCTGATATAATGGTCTCTGGCGCCAGGGCTAAAGGGACGCTTGCGCCGTCTGTTAGTTTCAGATGGGCGATCTTTTTAGGAGTAATCTTTTTATCTTTTTAGGAATAATTATTCACATTAAATCGAAAATAAAATCTCCTAAGTGGACGAACTTTTTACAGTTTTCTCCAAATTTGCTTATATTGTTGCCTTAAGCATCTCATTAGCTTAATCCGCCTCTGAGCCTGGTCCCTAAAAATGTAGGACCGGTGTAGCCAATGTTCAATATGGGCACTATCATAGATTTAATAAATACTTACTACATCTATGGACACTAGAAAATATTACGCCAGAGTTACTGAGATAGCTGAGGCTGGTGCTGTTCATTATACCATTTCAAAATGAAGCAACGACGGTTCAATGCATGTTGATCGCTGAAAGTTTGTATCCCTGCAATGACCCTGAACTTTCGGTGAAGGAAAACATCGTGAGAAACCATATCATGGTGGTACGGCATTTTGTAATGTTCGCCTAACTAGAAAATACCCTTAAGTTAAAAATCTATCGCCAATCGCCAACGGATTGATTCCGGCTGCTACATTTGAGAGCCGAGCCCTTTAGTATGGTTATCATGTTACCATCTGAAGCAACAAGCTCATTTAATATTACGTGAGATTGACCCCAAACGCAACAAAAAAGACATAAGGAGTTAAAAAAGGAATGAAATCGTCATCATCATTATATTAATACGTGAAGCAAAATCTTTCTACCCCTTTTTAAGCGTATTGCGTGCACGGAAGACTGTGAGATTTAGCATGGTTAAAGTTTATATGGAGAAGGAGTGCAGAAAGCTAAAATTTATCTATAATATCTGTTACTAATATATTAAATAAAATAAATTAATACTGCGAATCCTAACCCGACAAGTGCCATTGAACTTAGACTGAAGTCGAGTCTTTGTTAACTAAAGTCTCGGACTGGGGTCGACTAAACTTAGTCCAGTTCAACCCCAAAAAGACACACAAGTCTGCGCGTTAATTGCTAAAAACTCACCATTTGTCGCAACTCCTCGTTTTGAGAACACTCCCCTGTCTACTATAGCCAGTATCGGAATTCTTAGCGTCGTAATTTCGAGTGACGTCCAATTCCTCGGTCAGTTGGAAAGTAAGGTCAAATTGGCCTCAAAGAAGCTCGGTGTGCTCAGTAAGACGAGACGGTACTTCACATCGGTTCATCGCCTAAATCTTTATAAGGAACAAATTCGACTTCACATGGAGTATTGTTCTCATCTCTGGGTGGGAGCCCCCAGCACCAGCTACTTCTTTTTGACCGCATTCAGCGTAGGGTGGCTCGAGTTATAGACGATCAAGCTCTTTCCAATCGGCTCGATCCATTGCCTCTGCGTAGAAATGTTGGTTCACTCTGCATCTTCTACCGCATTTATCATGGGGAGTGTTCCGAGGAATTGTTTAGATTGATCCCGGCTGCTGAATTTCACCATCCGACATCGCGACAGAATCGTAAATTCCATCCATACCACTTCGATGTCCAGCGTTCCACAACAGTGCGTTTCTTAAGGCACTTTCTACCTAGCACAACCATTCTGTGAAACCAGCTGTCGCCTGGGGTCTTTCCGAGCCGTTATGACCTGGTGACCTTCAAGAAGAGAGCTTATTCTTCCCTAAAAGTCCGGTAACGCATCTGCGAGCTCTCTGTTGTTGCGGATGTTTGTGTGCGGCGGTGATCAATTTCAATCAGGTGCGCCACCTGCCCGTTTGCCCCCTTTTTATCATAAAAAAGAAAAGATGTTGTTATTAATCAGCTTACCTTTGGCAATTTTTTGGCAATGCTCCTGATCGGCAGGCGAGCCCATGAACACGACAACTTTGTGATGTACCGTGGGCTTCAGGTGATCGAGCTGTTCTCTCACCCAGGCGAAGTTACGCTTCACCGTGTCCAGATCGGCCGCGGTCACTGTGGTCAAGTTTCTGTAGACCTAGTCCAAGAAATAAGCTTAGATGTTAGATGTTGACAAGAAGGTTCTGTAAATGAATTCAACTTTTCGTACCATTTTTTTTTGGTTAGTTAATAGCGAAATAGTTTCTCATTTGAATCATGGCTATTATAGTGTAGATTGAGCTAGATAGGTTAATTTTATGATATTTTACCTATCTTTACTATAACCATGTGTATCTCAGGAAAATTCCTTGCGCCAACTTAATAACTCAAGCGCAGCATACTGCGCCGGCGCATTGAGTTTGTTAGGACATTGTCAACAGTTGCGTATGGCCAAAACTCTGATTTAATGAAGACCATGAACACAATACAGATTACTGAAGAGACACAAACAATTTACTACGTGCAGTTCGTACGGCGTCCATAGGAAACGAAAAAAGGTGAAACGAATTACTGTTGGGGTTGCCAAATAAAATCTTTATAAAATATTGTACTGACATTCTGGTACATAACAGTGTTAACTCAAATTCGCGAAAAAACGCGTGGCAAGACAGTTAGAGAAATGAATGAATCAGTTGACCGACGCGAGCGAGCGTGGCGGGGTGCAACTCTGTCCTTTAGCCGACTTACTGCGCTGAAGTGCGCTGTGCGACAACACATTTGGAATAAGTGTTTTAACACACCCGGCGCAGTAAACTGAGTTGGCGCAATTGCGCGGCGCAACTGCGCGGCGTAACGCAGTGTTATCCATGGCTACTATACTATAATATGATAAAGCCAAAAAGATGTTGTTTTGTTTGTTTAAAGAACTTATCTCCGGAACTAAAAGTCAATGTATTTGGAAAATTATTTTTGCATTTAATTGAAAAAGGTTATAGACTATATAACTTCACGCTTCGACTCTATGGAGTGAAGCAGTAATCATGAACGTCAAGTAATTCGGAAAGTTGTAATTAAGTAAGGGAAGTGCGAACAACGATAGGCCACAAGGGTGTGTTGGCGACGGCGCTTCACGGTGTATACTTGGTCGAATAAATTAAACAGGGGTGAAATCGTCGGCAATTTCATATAATACGGATAAAGTAAACATATCATCACGCCAGTAGCCTCGAAGGATTAGGCAGAGGTGTACTAATTTACACCTACAGTTCGCTGTGTATGTTTTTAGGTCCATGTAATAGGGTATGAGCCTATTGCCATTAACCGGGCACAAAGCTAAACTACGTACTGCTACTGATAATGTCATAGTAAAACCCAATAACACTTTGCTCGACCTTGGAATCGAACCCAGGACCTCGACTACTAGGCTAAGAAGGCAGTTAATACTGACAACATTTTCGGAGTTCGAATAAATTTATTGATTTTAATTTTATTAATGACTGACGGTCAATGACTACAGTGTTAAGAAACAAGAGCTCTTAAGGAATATTCTGGTAGTGTCGAAATCAGAGGCGGATTACAAATGTACCGCCTATAGGCTGAACAAAATCGCCGTCCAAGCTATATTTCTTACAAAACTAAAAATATGCATTTTTTTCTATTGGAATGAAGTTTTTTGTTGTAAGAATACAGATTTTGCTTCAGAGAAAATACCTAAAAAAAGGTTACTCTCCCTGGGTCTCAGATCTTTTAATTTCGGCTTGGTGCCGGTTCCTAAAAACACGGTACCCATACCATATTATGCTACTTCTGCTATAAGACTTATGTTCTACCGCCTACGAAAATGACTTCTCGGATAGCTATGTCGTGAGAAAATAAAAAACATTGGGTTTCTCGACGTTTGATGGATATAATATCGCATTATGACGTGTTTAAATGAAGTGACAGAAGTTTAATTTACCTGTTTATCCACCATTAGCCGTTTGTCACCTGATGGCCAGAGCCTCCAGGAATCTGAATCGATAACGTCAGCCAAGAGGATGTTACCTGCAAATAAATACACATTTGTGGTTAGAATTTGACCCTAATTATTGAACTATTACAGTTCAGAATTTTCTCAATAACAAAGTAAAACACTCCTTCCTACGATCAGAAGCAGGTAAAGAAGAAACCGAAACGTACCTTCAGCGTCGACACCGAATTCGATCTTCATGTCGATGAGTGCACAGTTGCGGAGAGCCCACGCTTTCTCCAATACTTCGAACACTAGGATCGTAGCTTTCCTCATATAATCCACCTCATCTTGACCTGGATTCATGACAAGTTCCAGTTAAAAAAAATAAAGGCTTTTATTTAATCATCCTCAACACTCTTGGTGAAGGAAAGCATAACACGGTTTTAGGGCAATCTCTAATGCCCGCCTGGCTAGTGGCTAGCTATCACCCTCAAGTTGAAAACCTGTCAGCAAGTAGGTGCTTTTACATATATGTAGTACCTCTAGATTGGCAAAAGGTTGAATAAACCGAGACCAAAAACGCAATACTTACAGTAATTTGCGTATTATGATGTTAATTTTCTTTGTTATACGAGTTACATTCAGTTATAGTAAACGTAACCACAATTGAACAAGTCTTAGATTTTGTTTTGTTCACGATTTACGTAAGCCGATACAAGCCGATAGAATTTGCGAAAATGTGATCTCGTATGCTTACCTAGTTTTAACACAAGCGTATATATATTTATACAATTAATAAAATGGAAGTGTCTGTTTATAATGTCAAGTCTTGGCAATTGCACTAAGCATAGCGTGCTAGCTACCATCTGAGATTGGGACCAAATGCATATACAGGTGGTCAAAAAGTCGTGGATCAAACGCAGCTAGGGGTTAGATGGGGTCATCAGCTGCAAAAAATTGTTCTACGGGAGGTCCTTCAGAGGCAGAAATTTTGAGCCTTTATTGTAAAATGTTATGTTTCATTAAAACAATTATTTCACAATCCTTATTTTGTTTTTTCGTCCTAAAAAGACATTAGAGCCACTCATGGTCATGTGTTATACCTTTTCAGAATCCCTATTTAATGCGCCAAAACTTGTAATACAGGGTCACTTTTCGGTAGAGTAGTTTTTTTTCACAGTGGGGTCCGAAGTAAATGAAAAGTTATGATTTGAGAATTATTATTTTCGTAAAACATAATTTTATCTTGAACACACGATTTTTTCGAATTTTAATAGGAATTAGTAAAAAAAAGTCAATTTTCTCATAAAAACAAAAAATAAATCTCTGCACAGGATGACCTTAAGGTCAATTTAAACCGTAGATCAATTTTTTGCAGCTGATGACGCCATCTAACCCCTAGCTGCGTTTGATCCACGACTTTTTGGCCACCCTGTAGAATTACTGTGTTTTGTTTCCCATATAAGCAGTAAATATACCTACTTGAAGTAATAAATTTAGTATCATTCGTAAACAGAACAATTAATTTCCGATAAAAAAAATAGAAATAACATCATAGTGGAAATGTATCATTAACTCTGATACTACTCCTATACCTATTGTATTATCTAATTATGTTGTTCATACGTTAATGACTATTATATTAATATTGTTTAGAGTGTAGTTTATTATATTATCTTGAAATAATTATAGTTGATCACTTCGTGTGAGATTAATTATTATTATTTATTTTGAATAAAACAATCCTTAAAATTTTGAGCAATTTTTTAAATTATGACAATTAATGCTTGTTAAGGATATACGGATAATTAATTGCAGACGTGGTTAAAATTAGCGGTGGGCGACTATGAGATAAACTAATGTAAACCTTCAATTACGAATATAAATCGGGATATCATGATTATAGCCATTAGTAATTAGCACTAATATTAGTAGATATTTCGATGATGAGTGATCAATGATTCATAATCGAAGTACGATTAGTAATTATTACGACCGAACGACCTTTTTTTTAGCTAATTGGTGTATATATGTTCTTGTAAAGAACATTGTTTACGACTGCGCGACGTTTTTTAGCTTACTACTATACATTTAATAAGTACATATCTCAATTCAGTCATCATTCATAATCGTGATTCGATTATAAATGACTACTCATCATCGAAATATCTCGATTATTGTAAATCATTCATAATCGCCCACCTCTAGTTAAAATGTATTTTTGGGTTCAGAATTAAATAATTCCAAATTAAGTTACCACTTTTATCTATATAAAATTATATATCTCTACTTGGAATACCTCCACCTCACAGAAGATCGCAGCCAAATAACCTAGTGCTGTGTTCCTGCGATGAGTAGGGTTCCCACAGCTCTTTGAGGTAGGGGGGTTCAAAAGGGGGTACGACGAGCCCGATGGTAAGCGGTTACCCTATGGACGCTTTTTCACCAGAAGTGTCAATATTGCATTGCCGACCTTGAACCCAAAGAGGATTGGAAATCTTATTCAACACAGGAATAAATAACTGCTTCGATCTTTTGTAGGATGAAGGTATTTCACCAGTAGGGCTGTTCTATGCGTAGAGAAATCACCAAAGAATTAGTTCTTTGCCCTACCTCTCTTAGATATAATAAAAATAAAAGCAAGTTACCAATAGTTAATCCATTGAACTTAAACTGTGCCGAAACGATCTGCTCTTCAGACCATTGCGGGTCGTGGTTGGCATCATCCTTGTAGAAGGTTTCCTGCTTTGGTGGTGTGAATCTGAAACCCTCAGGCACGCCAGGGTTCCTCTTGAGGAAGGAGCCAGTAGCGAGGCGTCTTGTTACCCATTCTATTGGGATCATTTCACATTTCTTCGCTATGAATGCTGTTGGTGATGCTATCTTTTGGAATGCTGTTTTAATACCTGGAAACAAAAATTTGCTACATCTTATTTTTGCCTTGCCTACCTACTGTGAAGCTGTGGAACTGTGTCTGCCAGTGTGTTCTTTTCTTCCTACAGCATGGGGTCCTTCAAACGTAACGTGAAGAGAGATTTGAGCAGGCCAGCATGACAGCGACGACTGCAATGGATTGTAGATCCCGCGGTAGTCGATGATGATATTTGATTACACTATGTCCAAAATCAGGTACAGTATCGTCATATAGCCATGCTACAATACAATAAAATATCTGGGTGACCGAGCAGTGCTCGTGGCCTTACAAAAAAAAAAACACTTATCTAGGTAAACTTGGAATGTAAAACATTATTTAAATACAAAGTTTCATCCAAATCGTTGGAGCAGTTTCCGAGAAACCAATTACATATATATATATACAAGGTGTCCAGAAAGGGTATCGGGTATTTGTTTTCGCGCCCTATTCGAAACGGGGCGTCTAAAGGGTGCGGGGAGGGGTTCGTGGCGTCCGCCATTTTGTGGAGTTTTAGTCACGATGGAACAGTACTCGGGGACGCATCGCGCATTTTGCGTACGAGCGTATTATCGTAATGGTGATTCAATAGTGACTGCTCAACGTCTCTATCGTGCGGAATATCGTACACGCCACGCGCCAAGTGACGATAGCATTAGGAAATGGATCAGGATGTTCGAGAATACAGGTGCGACAGTAAAAATTCAAAACTCTGGTCGTCCTTGTTCAGTTCGCGATGAAGAAACAATTGAAGAAGTTGAGGCGTCGGTTCGTCAAAATCCGTCTTTATCCATCCGAAAGCGAAGCCAAGCGTTGAACATCAAAAAATCGTCTTTACATTCGATTTTAAAGAAAGACTAACATCTAAAAGCCTATAAAATTCAATTGGTTCAAGAATTGAAGGATACGGACTATGCTAATCGACTGAATTTTGCGAACGAAATGCTGCAGCGATTTAACAACTTTAACAACATACTGTTCAGTGACGAAGCAAATTTTCACCTGAATGGTCATGTTAATAAGCAGAATTGTCGGTACTGGGCAGTGGAGAATCCGAGACGAAAGCATGAACGACCCCTGCATAGCCCAAAGGTCGTTGTTTGGGCCGCTATGTCTGCTAAAGGCATAATTGGTCCTTATTTTCATGAAGATCAACGAGGCCGAGCAATTAATGTGAATAGTGACCGTTATTGCGATATGTTGCGAAATTTTTTGGTCCCAGAGTTACAGGAGTTTGCAGGTTTCAACTCAAGAACGTGGTTCCAGCAAGATGGGGCCACTTGCCATACCTCAAATGACTCAATGGAAGTTGTTAACGAATTATTCCCTAATAAAGTCATTTCGCGAAGGGGTAACATCAACTGGCCTCCCAGGAGCCCCAACCTTAACCCGCTTGACTATTTTGCATGGGATACCTTAAAAGTAAGGTTTATCAAAACAATCCGACGAATTTAACCCAGTTAAAGCAAAACATCAGGTCAGAAATGGCAGCAATATCGATAGCTATGTGTCAACGTGTTATCGCCAATCTTCGTTTCCGTTTAGAAGAGTGCCAGCAACGTAACGGTCATCATTTGGATAACATCATCTTTTCCAAATAATTCTCCAATTCATATGCTAATAATAAACAATAAACTTTTTTATTGCATACAAATAATTTTTGTTTCATTGAACTTACAAATTCCCGATACCCTTTCTGGACACCTTGTACAAGAATTGTTCATTTATTATAATAAGATAAACCTCACATTGGTTCGTCTCGGCGAACCAGTTTTCGGTATCAATCTATTTTTGTTTTACCGACGAGCACTGGTAAAGAATTCGCCAAACTGTTAGACCGTTACACTCTAACAGGATAAACCAATTTATATAAACGGACTTCAAGATTTCAAAAAACGCTACATTTAATTGATGTTTTGTTATTTGTTATCATAATTCGTATTAATAAAGAATGAAGGAGAATTGAAGAATGATGAATAATAAATCTTAATAAAATGATATCTTCTAAATTTGGTCGGAGTAATATCGTCGATACTCGACCCGCGGTGCGGTATACCGAGCTTTGTAAGTAGGTCGATCATGTGCCTAACCTAACAATGGAAGGTAAAAAAAGTCAAGCCTTATGCATTACTAAAAGTATTAATAAGTTTAAGAGTAAAATCTGACAATTTGTTGTTTAAGTACATGAGACAAACTCATTAAAAACTTCTTCTTTTTTCGTGGTGGTAGAGCATTCTATTACCCGCCTAGCTAGCTACTTCAAGTCGAATATCTGTCGCCAAGCACCTGTAGGTGTGTTCTGGCAGATGTACTTGAGAATCAGTTCTTCCCCTAGGATTAGCGTGTTGCTGTCATGGGCCGCATATAAACACTTATTAACAACAATAATAACCTACAGAGACAAACATGTTAGCATTCCATGGATTCACCGTGTGGGTGCCGGGTCCATCGTTTGGCAGGCAGAGGGAACACGAGCAACCCCCGGGACTTGCGACCTAGTTGTGGGTTTAAGGGGCCCCCTTATGATGCACATAAGCGCTCACCTTGACTGCCCGCGATTCCCTCCCTGCCAAGCCAGATTTGGTAAGAGCCTGCTAATGCTGCTTTAGATACCCGTTCTAAAATAGAACTTACTGCAGTTCTCGACAGTCAGTCTTAATGCAGTCTTTTAGCAAGTTATAGAGAGATTTCGGTGCACTTACATACATTTTGTTACTCAATCACGCAAAAACTGCTGAAAAGATTTGGATGCAATTTGGCACACAAATAGTTTATAACATAGGAATTTTAATCTCATAAGTCCACGCAGACTTATTTACGAGCAGAAGTTAGTAAATAATAAAATTAATATTCCTGCGGCCCGCGTGAAATACCTAATAGCAGAGACTCTAACAGGTATGTGTCATCGTATAGCGAAAAAAAAAAAAAAAAACCTTCAGTATTTAAAAAAATATCTCGAACGTCACAGGACATTGCCACAATTAAAAAGACATCAGTTTTTTTTCTTATCACAAGTAAACAATATTATATTGTCAACTAGATTTGTTATTACAGAGAGATCGTGCAACAGAGTGACCTTATAAAAGTAGACGTTTCATAATCACTACATTGGTTTATTATCTGTTTTTGTTTGTCACACCGAGGTCATTGCGAGTTCAAGAAAATATTACAATTGATGTGGTATATTACTAGATGGGTATGACTCTTACGTCAGTAGGATAACTGTGAATTATCAATAGTGTGATAATGATTTGAAATTTATCCATGAATAATTTAACCACTAACCTTACAAGCTACTGGCTCTCAAGTGCTGTTGCCGGAATAGAGGGCGTTCGAGCATTACGTAAGCTAACTTTGAATGAATTTAAACCCCTTCAAAATAAGAAAATTGTGAATTCTCCCCTGTCCCAAAATATAAGAAGTTTTTTTTAAAGTATGATTAAATGTCAAAATTGTGGATTTAAAGGCTGTTACTATATTTTTGGAGTACACTTCTTAAGAATGGATTTACATAGTACATAAAACAACCCTTGTATGGAAATTTTATAAACAGTAAAATTTATAAAATCGTTAACAAAATGCGTTACGTTTTCACTATGAAACCATGTATGTGATGTATCTTATCTGCTTTTAGATAAATCATTAACCACTCAATCAGTCCCTCAGTCCATTAGTCCGTCAATCCGTCAGTCAATCAATCCCCTCTTTGCCTATTGCGTATCCAAAGACAATCGTACTTGAGGAGTAATCAGTAATCTCCAGTTGTGCGTCAGATGTGACGCACACAAACTACTTTTTTTTTATTTAACTATTAATTAGTGTTTTAATAAAATAGTACTTAATACTAATTTAAATTACGAATTAATATTGTTTTCAAAACATTTTCCTTATTTTTTTAGTTTTTTCTGTTACGATCCTACTAATATAATAAATGTGAAAGTGTGTATGTTTGGATGTTTGTTACTCAATCACACTAAAACAGCTCAACGGATCTCAATGAAATTTGGCATACAGATAGTCTATGACCTGGAATAACACATAGGGTACTATTTATCCCGATAAAAATCATAGTTTAACCAGTGTTATCCTACAAATATAATAAATGGAAAGTTTCTATGTTTATTACTCAATCACGCAAAAACGGCGATTTTTTTGGTTTGTCGTGTTCCGAGATCAGTCTGTGTATATCCAATAGTACGCAGACGAAGTCACGGGTACCAGCAACTTTATAATATTCCCCTTACCCCTTCTCAGCGAAAGTAAGATAAATTTAACCCCCAGACCTCTAACTTTGCTTAGGTAATTAACTAATTAGTATACTAAGGTAAGGTAATTTAGCTTAGGTAACAGATTTCTAACTAGACGAGCATTAGAAAATATCGTACCTACTAACGGACTATGGTTACAATCATAATAATTTATGTTTTCCGTTATTGAAACTTCAGGTTCATTGTAGGATTACATTTAGGTTCGTTGTAGGGTACGACCAAGCGATCATTGCTTCAGACTGCTAAGACCCGAGAACTTTTGAATTAAGCCAATACATATTATTTGTGAAATGAAATTCCATAGACTACGGTGGCTTGATCATCTTCAAAGAACGTTGTTGACAATTAAAGGTGACATAGCGATAGCGTTTGACAGAGTTTGGTATTCTGTTAAAACTTCGAGCTTACGATTTTCCTGACAATCGGGGTATGTGGATCTCCACCTTACTGTATCAGCACATAATACGTGTTTTAGTTGATGTAGGTACACAGTTCGCAGCTCATACCAATTGATGCAATACTGCTAAACACACTTTTCACTTCAAAACATCAGCATTGCTAGCACTCCCCGCTTTCCGGCAGAAATAGAATAATGGGTCAGTGGTTGCGTATGCGGAGACTCGGCTTGGATAGATCATTTTCATTTTTAAATTTTAAAAACCTAAATAAGAGGGACTCGAGCTACCTATCACTCGTACTATACATACAAGAGTGCGTACAAGTCTACAATTCAACGACAATTATTATAGTTGTGAAAATCAGGAATTCCATTAACTATGAATAATGCATTCTATCTCATTCTCTCCCGAACTGATTTCTATAGATGAAAGTGTTTGTGTTTTTATTGTAACTGTTTTGTTACAAATTACAACGGTACTAAAGATGTTTTTAGTTTAAAAAAAGTTGTGAACACAGTTGTAAGATTAATGCATTTTAAAAAGCAATTGTTACTTACCCACAGACTTTAATATCTCGAACACTTTAGCTGTGGTCTGGTTAGAGATAGCCGCTTTGCCTTCCAAATCGTGAGCCTTGACTCCATCTCCTGCGGTAATCCTGTCCTTGTTCAGCAAAAGGCAGTGTCCGGGCAAATCGGGTAAGTCGAACACTTGTTTCGTCTTGCCCTCGATTATTAATTTACCGATTTTGTAGCCACCAACTAGAAATAAGGTCAAATGTAGGATAATAGTAACCTTTCATATCGGCTGATGCAACACGCGTAACAAGTTAGCGCATCAAAATTGACCCTACTATCAACTCAATACTTTTATTAACTTGTAGAATTAGTTTTTATTGTTAACTACGTTTTTTATTATTACTAATTTGTTTTTGACATATTTATCTATACACGCACTAGTAAGTTTTTAAGAAAAAAGAAAACCAACTTAAATAAAAAGTTACAGGTTGCACTCCGGGAGTGCCGACAGAAGTGAAAACTTATTTTGGCGCATTGAACTTTTTTTAAATGGGTACTAAGGTTATTGGGTTATGAATTGCATTTTATATGTGAATTGTATTTTATTAATTATTAGAAACTTTAAAATACATTTAATATTCTTTTATGAAAGTCGCGTTCGTGGTCTGCTATATGCACATGCATATATGCACACACTATAGCTGCGTCTCGTAACGGTGTCGCGAGTCCAGAGATTTTATCTCATCTAAAAATATGCGTACCGCGCTAAAAGAAGTTTTCACTTCAAAAATTCAAATAAACTTAAATAATTAAAATTAATAGTTTTCGCAATACGCTTGCTCGTGCGCTACGTATATTTATATAATGTAATTTATTATGTTCTCATTTAAGTGAATTTTATAAATTCTTATGAGAATAAAGATGTCTTTAAACCGAATAATTTTCAAGAGTTCCCTGGTGTATCTTGGAAGTTGAAAGTCTAATGCCAATGAAATTAAAATGGGATCACCCTTGAGTTGTCCCCTATCAAACAAAAATCAGAATCATTCAAATCGGTTCATAAATAAAGAAGTTACGGCTGAACAACCTTAAAAAAAATACATTTCGAATTTAGTAACCTCAGACTTTTTTTTTAAGTCGATTAAAAAATAAATATTTCGTTGTTTATGTACTGTTTTTTTTATGTTGTAATGAAACTATGTTGACCGCGCTAATAATTTTCCATTTTCATTTACTTAGCATAACCCAATAACATGCGAATTGAATTAGTCTCCTGTGTCAAAGTAACTAGGATTTTGCTATAAATACGGACAAAATTTCTCAAGATTTCACACCATTCCTTCCTACTGCCATTTTTTAGGTGTCTATAGAATATTTCCATCAAGATATTAGGCGTCGGATCGGTTTGAGAGCATTTATGTCTATGGTTTCGGGACAAAGTCAACATTCAGAAACACCGTCGCAGCCCGGAAACAATTCGGGAAACTTATCACAAGCATCACGTTATCAAAACTACGAAAAATAAAACGAAGTTCTTATATTTATGTGTTAATTTACATCCACCTAATTTACCTCCGTGGGTCAAGTTCCCCAGCACGTCTACTGAGATACACCACTGAGGTTACAACGTTCAAAACATTCACACTACACGCATGATGTAAGTTTCGATAACATAATATAACAAAACAAGAGACTTACTTTAGACTTATTGTATACTAGCTGTGCCCCACGGTTTCACCCGTGTTAATTTTATACGACAAACATCGCCAACGCACCCGTGTAGGCAATTTTTTAATACTTTGTGTAAAACTAAAGACAATTTTACGACATCGCCAAATTATAATATAGCCTATGTTACTCGCTGATACTGTAGCTTTTTATTGATTAAAGAATGTTTATACTCTAGTTTCTAGTTTACTAGTTTTTGAGTTTATACAATACAAACAAAAATACAGACAGAAAATCAAATGTTTCATCTTTATGATATTGGTATAGATAGTAAGGCCATGAATAATTTTCATGTGAAAAATCATTAAGCTATAATGTACAAACAGCTATTTAAAATAAAGGGATTTTACAGATGGTCCTCAGGAGTGTTTTTGCTCTCTAATTCGTAATTTTCCTTTCACTACCAATGATTTTTTTATTGTTGTCTTCATAGTGCATAGACTATACACCGAATTAGAAATAACAAAGGCAGGATACCGCTGACTGAATTGACAAAAATTGTAGCTGGAATATTTTATTATAGAGAAAATTCGCCGATTGCCGCAACGTCGTTGACGAAACGGCAATGCTGTAACTTGTACGGGAACTACATTTCTTATCTTTATTAATTATGAACTGTCTTGTATTTTTTTTTTATTGCTTAGCTCCTAGAGAAAATCGTAATGATATGTGACCTCGATCCTTCCTGGGGTTTAGTCCAGAAAACTATATTTAAAACATCGAGAACCATTGACATCAAAATATCATTGCCGAGAACTACATAATGATATTAAATACATGCATTTATTGGAACAACTCGTGCGCCACCTATTATACATTGATGGTACTATGTGAACCTTCACCCAACTGCCAAAAAAATCATTAAGTACGATGTTTTAACTTAATCGGATGATTAATGCGCGACTATTTACTTTAAACAAAATAAATATAATTTTGTGTTCCAACGTGGATTATTTCAATCTTAAATCCGTAATTTTTCATAGTAAATTATTAATCTCGAAAGATACTGTTAAAATATCACATACATATCATTATTATTAACACCTGCCCGTGAAGTAAATCAAAGTAGGCGTTGAGATATTAGGTAGGTACATATTATGCGATAAGTTCATTGAAATGTGTACAATAGTACGTAATATTTGCCAACAAACGTTATGCATAAAATTTGTAGTCAAGGTCGTATAATATTTTCATAGACTAAAAGGATATTTCCATTAGAATTCTCACTTGATTACATTTGTATCAACTTGTATAATTTATACAAGTTTAAGTAAACAAAAACTTTGCTACAGTGTTGTCAATTCCGCTTATTTGGAGGTTATATGCCGGTAATGTTAAGCTTTCTCAATTTTCTCTTAATATCTACCTGTATTGTAGGTGTACTATTGTTTTAACTCAATTTTGTTCTGTGGTTCAAAAGTAAGTAGGTACCAACCTACTTAATTAACAACGAATAATATATCTGTAATTATGTTTAAAAAATGATAATTTTTATCATCAGCTCCAGGCCTATTAATTTTATTGTTCTTAGAGCATAATAATTTGAGACCAATATTATTTTAAAAAAGAAGCTGATAACTATTAATTATATTTGATTTCACTTATATAGCATTAAACAGCGATAATGCGTTCATAAAGTTACATTCAACAGAAATAATAACGGAACCTGGCAATTTTGGTCCAAAGGGAAGCAAACATTATGACGATTCGATCATAAATAATTTTAAAGTTTTACCTTCGCTTGGAGCTGCCATTTTTGAACCGTAAAGTCACTTGGTTAAACTGTGAAACGCCGAGACGGGTTTGCTCAACAGCGGGGTTCGCGCGATGCTAACGAAACAGTGATTGCCTTTTATAAAGTTTAGATGGCGAACATCCAAGCAACCGCTCCACGTGCTCTTTGACTACGCACGCCACCGAACGGCGAACACGTCCAGTTGAACTGATAACGACGAATATAGTCCGACTGTGTAATCTTGATACAGATTTAAGAAAAAGGATGGAGCCGCGGCCGCGCGCCGGTCAGAACACGAAATTGTCACATATTAGTACATTGCACCACGTATCCTTTAGTATTATTTAAAAAATATGCCATCTTGTGTACTAATATAGTAATTTTTTTTCGCAAAAACAAAAAAAGTAAGCCGGAGTGTCGTTTCATTTGTAACAAGTATATTTTGATAGTATTTTCTGTGTTATTTTGTTATTGAAAACAAAATTCTAAAAATGTCGCTTGGTTATAATGTTATATTTTTCTGGAAAATATACTTTAAAAAAATATGTATATATATATATATATAGCGTTGAAAGATAATTTTATTTACAACCTGACCACCATGTAACCAAAAAGAGGGTAATATATATAATGATCTGCAAACACTGAAAGAGATATGGTTTCAAAGTAAAAATTATAGAGAACTAGGCTAGGCAATTTATATAGTCTCTGAACCAAAAAAAACCAAGATAGCTGTAAAAAATTTCAAACGCTTACGACATCGAAACTATTTAGGATAGATATGGTAAGTTAAAAAAATTCCAAGAAAAACATAATGTAAAAATGGGCCAAGTCGCGATTGAGATGGTTTGCCTATAAAGAGTAGTGAAATCTCATAAACATAAATATAACTCATAGGAGGTGGATATAAAAAACGAGTTAGAATTAGAATTAGAATTAGAGTTAAAATTAAAATAGTTATTAGAATTGTGATTTAGAATTTTATATGACTTGGCCATTCATATAAGGAGTGTCTGTTGAAAGTTTATATTTACATTTAGATTTTTTTTTCGTTTTTGTTTTACATCAAAATTTATCAAGTCATACTGATAATAGAGCCCAAAAGGCTATGATGATTGTCCTGACCAATTTCGGCCATGACCATGGCCAAAATGCTATATTTGTACATAATAATCGTTTCTAAAAATCGTAGTTCTGATCAAAAAGTTATATTTACATTAGATTTACGCACAAAAGGTTCTTGTTAATGCTGTTGTGATTAAAAGGTTATATTTTTATAGAATAACGCTTAAGATTCTGGGATAAAACTGGGTCCTTTATGATATTATTTATAATTAGAGGATCATTATAAGGAGTTCATAACGATTCGTTTTATAAAAAGAATCCAAAAAAATAAACATCTCGTAGGGCTTCATTGCAAAGTTAAATCAATGGAAAATCATAGATTTGAATCCTCAGAAGGCCAATTTATGAGCTTATGGAAGAGAGGCAAGATATATACCTTATATATAGATCAAATCCAAGATCGTCATTATTAACTCAACGAAATTAAAAAGAAAGACGTCATCAATCTGCTAATAAAGCAGTTTTTTGGTAATTGGTCAGAATTGTCAGAGTTAAAGTGGCACCAAAACCTTTTATTGAATGATTGTGATGGCAGTGAAATAAATACAGATGCCCAACACCAATAAATTTTAATGGAAGGTGGCGATGAGTCTTGTCAGCGCTTGGATATTGGTCAAATTAGAATTTGACTTTTCATTAAGTTACTATTTTGGTTTGTAGGACTCAAAAATTGTACTAAATTATCACAGTTAGATTTGTGTCCTTTAATAATAATAAAAATATGACTATTTCCAAATTGTTTTAATCAAAAAGCTATACTTCCGTTACTGTCTGATCAAAAGGTTATATTTTTAGTGACTAACCAAAAGGTTACATGTACAATTTAATTTTTTTAAATATGTCTTTTCTACTGTCTCTTGAAATAAAATAATTACACTATGGATATTATAAGTTAATTGATGCTACTATTGAAAGAAAAAATAACAAAAATCAGTCCAAATTAATAATATTACCGTTTATTTTAGTTTTCCTAAATTTAAGTAGAGTTTAATTGAACCTTTTGAACTGACACTCCTCATTAAATGTCAAATTTAAATATCTAAATAAAGATTAATATTATAACTATTACGGGTTCATAATAAAAGTAGGTGCTTGTAAAACGTTTTCTGCTCACTATTACTGCTATTCAATTTATCTACTGAGTTACACTTATGTTACGATCGTTCGACAAAAAATTGTAGACAAATGAATATTACTTTAATACGTCATCTTTTTGAGTTATACGTGGCGTTGAATAACGATTTCAATTAAACAACCTAATGTCTCAAGTAATAAATCAGGTTGATCTCGGGATATAAGACAAATATTATCGTCAGCAAATCAACAACTATATAGGTATGGTTTGTCTAAATAAAATATAGAACGTTACCAAAGAAATGAAAATAATCTTGCCGGCTTTTACCTGCACTTTTACATTATTTCATACTAAGATTTGTATTTATTTTTAAACTATCTGTGTATTGCTATTGGTGAAGAATAAACTTTTTGTTGTGTGCTACAACTTTGCAACTTATTTTATTCAAGTATCAAGAGTGGTTCGAAAATAATTTCGTATAGCCATCTCAGCTACTCGAGAGTAGTCTTAACTATTCTGTTTCATTCACACAATGAAACGTCAATTCAAAATAAAACACGAGCATACTGCTGTTCAATAATGAATGATTTGTTCATTCTCGATTCATAAAGTTGGCGGTCCGTAACAGCGCAGTGGCTGGCTGGCTGGACGAACTTATATTTTGTTTTGTTTGTGAAACTTAAGTTTAGATTGTCAACTTTTCGTCCCAATCAAAAAGGTGAGTGTTAACTTTTAAATTTAGAAATAAGTATTTATTCGTTCTTTTTTTAACTAGCGTGGTAGACTTTGTCCGAAAACTTAAAGAGGATAAAATTGGAATATATAATTACATCACGAATTACACTCGTTCAATGTGTATCGTCAGTCCATGCATGCTTAAATTCGTTTGGTTATGTTGACATATTCGGCCACATGGTTTTATATAATTAGTTATGTAAATACGTGTTTCTGAATTTTCTTCATTTTTCAATGCTATTTGTATTTTATGCTATTTGTATTTTATGCAAATTGTAAATAAATTGTATTATATGAACTGAACAAAATCATTGATATTAAAATTTATTCACATTTTTATTAAACTTTGGAAATTTTATCTATATGAATATTATCATTTTTTTGCTGTCTTTATTTATTTTTTTAATCTTGTACATGAGTTTCTATCTCAAGGTACCTCCTACACCTGATTGGTTACCTAACATTAAGAATACCAGTGTTGCTAGATGTATTCTGGAATTTCTGGACTTCTTCATCCTTTTAAGACTGGCCACTCTTTAGATTAGTTTGTGTTATAGAGATGTATAAAAATAATGTTTTTTTATGCGGCTGAGTAGGCTCATATTGATTGTATGCCTATTATCATTTTACAGGCTTTACCGTTTGTTCTAAGAATTGTTACACCTTATAGAATTTTTACTTAAGATTCCGTGATTCCGTTTGTTGTTTTCATCGTCGCGCGTCGAAAGAAAAAACTTTTCTGACATTGAATCAACTAGTTATTATAATGTTCCTTAGTATTGTGTCTTTGTAAACTATATTATTTCTTATAATTATTTATACATTCTATTGTGCGTGTGCACTCTTTTATTATAATTAAGGTAAAAAGGTAGGTATTTTTTGTAGAAAAGGGAATTAAACTTTTTCTATTTATACCTTTTTTTTTTCGTGTTGATTTTTGTTCATAATCAATAAAAAATATGCCCTAATAAATATTATAGGCTACATATGTATGAAATGCCGGGATTTTATAGAATGCCTAAAAGCAACAGGCAATGTATGAAATAAAGAGAATTATTACATACTTTGCCTAGACATTCTATAGAATGCCAAATGTTATTTAGGCAGCGGCGCGCTATCATAATCGTGACTCCGAGAATGACTATTCAGAAACCGAGTCGAACGCGCATTTTCGCAAGATATGATTTTTTTTCATACTTTGCCTAAAAAGCATTTGGCAATTTCGCGTAAACATCAAACATATTGACATAAAATACCGTCAAAATTACACAATATGGGGCCACATAACCTAAGATTATGAATTTAACACAAAAGCCATCACATGACACTGAGATCCCGCCAAAAATTCTCACGTGATATTCGAAACGAATCGGAGATTTCTTCATACTTTGCCGGATTCTCATTTGGCATCCTATAGAATGCCTTAGCAATGTATAAAATATGAATCATTTTATACATTGCCGCCTAGCTTCAGGCATTATATAAATGCCTAAGGCATACTATACATACCTATAAAATATATACTAATAACAAAAAATGATGTGTGCAATTCACACGTGGTAGAAGTGAAACCTTCACATCTACGTTTTTTTTTATTCAGAAAATGATCAAATTTACTCTATATTAAAGTTTATGAAAATGTACTCACAATCATTATTCACAATATCATTTTCAATTAATGCACATTTGAAATATCCATGGTAACCTAACACAATATCAATAAGTAACAGAATATCATAAGTGTTGTCTAAAAAGTTTTTGTTTCGTGCCTTTTTAGGTTTTTAAGTAATAAAATTCATTATTGCGTGGCAAAAAACCGCTTTTGTACCATTTTACCATTGCCTAAAACTTTCCTATCTCATTTTCTCCCACGTTAAGTCTTATGAACTTATGTGTCTGTCTCTTTTTATTATTGCTTTCGCTTTTTCGTTTCATTGACTTTCAAATCACAACGATGCTAAAGAAGTTTTCACTTCAATAGTTTTTAGTTCTCGACTTTAACCGAAAGAAACACCTGTTCTAATTTAACATTAAAACCAAGATTAGAAAATGGCTCATTAAAACCTACATCTGGAGCATATCATTGTATAGCTGTGAAACAAGGATGATAAACGAAAGGGAAAGAGAAAGCTTGGCTGCATTTGAGATATGGTGTAGGAGGAGGATGGAGAATATCAGTTGGCCAGAAAGGTTTACAAATCAGGAAGTGTTAAGAATAGTTGATGAGGAAAGACAGTTGTTGAGAAACATAGATAACACTCGATACGGTACGACAAGTTCTTTAAAACAATTTTGGAAGGAAAAATTGTAGGAAAGCGAAGAGGAAGACCTACAAGAAGTTTTTTCGAACAAGGGAACGATAAAGTCGAATTCATGTCACATCAAGAGGTCAAAAGAAAGGCAGAAGATAGGGAACAGTGGCAACTGCTCCACCACAAGAGCTGAGCTCTTAAATTAAAGACGAAGAAGTTCTCGAATATTCTTTACACTTATTTACATCAAAAATACAATGCAATGCAGATGGCTGATGTAGATTTTTTTTTAAACAAGAATGTTAATATTAATTATAGTTAAGAATACGTCGAACTATTATATGTATAGGTACCTATAATACATGAATCATAAAGTATACTCAAGTTGGAATTTCCATTCTCTACCAATCTGTAGAATGTTTACTATTATTATATTTCTTATTAGCTGTGCCCGCGGCTTCGCTCGCGTGGACTGCATAATGCTGTCGATCGGGCACACGCGCGAATCGTGCTACCCGCTCCAGGTTTATTTTAAGACAAAAATGATTATTGTGGGTGTTCCTTAGAAGATAGACATATGCTCTCGTTGACCTTTTTGTAAGTTATTTTAAAATCTACAAGCGTAATCTCAGCGTAAGCCATCTTTCGCCCCAAAATCATCGTTTTTCCGAATTAATTTTTATTTGTGCCCGTGAAAATCCTTTCAAAATTGGACCGTTTCAGAGATTATCCAGAACAAACAGACAGACAGACAACAATTTTAAAAATTGTTTTTTTTTTTGTTATAAGTACTGTATATGTATACTTGCATAAATCCATTTAAAAAAAAGCTGTTATTTTGACATTACAAACAGACACTTCAATTTTATAATCGTATACATTGATTAAGTGAATTTTAGCGTACAAGGTGTCGTTAGTATCGTCTTAATTGTAGGAGTGACATAGACGTGGGTGTGGTAGTAGACGTGAAGTACCGTCACACCTTCGCAAGGATACCTAGCTTTTTGGCAGCCAACTGAGTTTTATACTCAATGAAGACCACGTAACGCCTAGAAGTTTCAGATGGTATGTTATTAGAATGGACATATCTTTGAAAGTAGCAGATTTCTGAAATTATATAGAAGACGAATATAAAATATTGTTAGGCATAGCAACAAAAAACAACAATTAACACCATTAAAAAAATACCGCCATCAAAAAGTTTGCGTCCAGGTTATAGCCTATTTAACTCTGTTGTTTTTTTAGAACTGACTATACTGTTAGTTAGCCTTAGAAGCCCTGAAGCCGCTGCGGCTTTTACAGTTTCACCAAACTTGGAGGTATTTAAGTAACTCTGTTGTTAGGTATGCCTTAAATATTACTCCAATCGATATACGTTTAATAATTTTTTTTGACAAATCATAATATATAATTAATACAAGCTGAAAAGATTGTATATTAGTTTGTTTGTGTAAGTACTTTTTTTTCGAACTGTTTGTATTATTAGCTAAAGGCCATGGAGCTATTAGAAGCTGTGACTACTTCATCGGGCTTGAGTTGTTTAAGAGAGTTTTTGGCGGGATCTTGCAGTGACATGTTACGGTTTTTATTTTTAATCCATTAACTTAGGTTTTTGACTCTATATTATGTAATATTAGTGGCGTTTTGCGTGATATAGTTTGGTGTTTGTGCATAAGTGAGGTGGATTATAAATATAAGCTGAAAGCATTAATTCTGAGATCCCACAAAAACTTCTTAGAAAGTTCTAACAAGGGAGCCACCATCTTGTTAGGATACTGAATCGTCATAACACATGACAATATAATTCACTCGATAATGGCAGTAATGGTCTTCATTAAAGAAGACCGGTTGCCAAGTTAGGAAGAAGAAGCGTGCTAATCTCTGGAACTACTAGTCGGATTTGAAAAAATCTATTTGTGTTTTATAGCTTATACATCGAGGAAGGTTTATTGTAAGGTATATAGGTACGACCTTATGGAGCACTGCTAGTGAATACTAATTTCACTGACTTAGTAAGACTAATAAATGTTTTTTAGGTAATAGTGTTAGGTTCTTTAATAAGATTACGAAGCACATTACTGATTTACCGGGAAAGTTCAACGACCATATCAAGTGGATTTTACTGTCAAAAGTTTATTACAGGGTGGATCAATATGTGAATGATAGTGTGTATTAAAATGTGTATCTACAGTTGAAAAAAAAACCGATTGAGTTTCTTACCGGTTCATCTCGATGTCTGGGACGTTTTCGAACCGGCAGTAGTGTTTTGACGTGCATAAGTGCCAATATTAAAGAAATGATGGCTCAGTGGTGGTGAGTACAGACATCGTATCAATCGACGTTAGTTCAAAGCCATGCAATGAGCCTAAGCTTTTGGTGAAAGAAATTATCGTGATAATATCATAGTATGGTGGTAGGACTTTTTCTAATGCTCGCTTGGCTGGTTAGCTATCACGCTTAAGTTGGAAAATCTGTTGACAAGCATCTATAAGGTGTGTTCCAGCAGCTGCACTTGAGAGCCATTACTACTTAGGCGTGTTACTATTTAGGGCCACATTGTTACTTACGGACAGATGAGATCGCGTCCAGAGGCTAAACCTTTAAAAAATGAAAAAGAATTTACAAAAATTTGAGTATTATATTCAATACAAAATGGAATTAATATATATATATATATATATATATATATATATCCATTATCAGCAAGTTATTACAGTATGATTGCGGTGGTATTGGCCTAGTTAAAGGTGCCCCGCCAAGCAATAGGTCAAACTCGGATACGTCACAGTACATAGAAAACAATTTGTTTACTTATTCGAATCGTTTGTTTTTATTAATTTATTTAATTGTATTTATTGTATTAGATAGGTAGTCTAGTAACAAACACACCAAACACTTATATAAACAAAATTATTTAAGTAGTGTTTTGACGCGTGTGCCACATAAAGGGTATCCCGTACCCTGCAATTTAGACAATGCTACGTTCTTCCTGAGTGACATGTATATTATATTACAATTTGCTTGGTCACGCAGACGCTGTTCTGCCTTTCCAACTTTTCCAGGACAACAACATAGAAAACAAAATAAGAAATACGCATATCCATCGTTCGAATCGTGAGTTATGGTCTTGAGTTAATAGAAAATCCAAAAGAAAAAAAGGACGTTCAGTTTTTCCGAATTTGAAAATTTTCTGTAAAACTTTTCCAAATTTTCTTTCCATAAAAACCTAATTCTGACTATTGCGAACACTGCTAACTTGCGAACATTGCGACTAGATAGATACACAATTGATATATAGATTGATACGATTAAAAAAATTGAAGTGTCTGTTTTTAAAGTCAAAATATGCCTAAAACAAAAAAAAAATAGTTTTTAAATTTTTTTGTATGTCTGTCTGTTTGTTCTGAGTAATCTCCGAAACAGTTAGACCGATTTTGACGGGGCTTTCACTGGTAGATAGCTGATATTATAAGGAGTAACTTAGGTTACTTATAATTCAGAAAAATAATTTGGGATCCGCGAATAAAAAAAAATCTTGTCATGGTGAATCAATACGGGCGCTTATATTATAATATGCAAATTTAGCATGTTTTTAATATTGCATTGAGCAAAATAAGACAAACCATTGTGTAACACAATCAACTTACGCAATAGATAGTACAGCCAGTTGTCAACTGGTAATAAGATTCATGTATTACGATTTCGTATTTTATGTTCTGTCTACAACATTAACATATTATATTATGTAGGTCATAGTTCTCAAATTCTCAGCTGCTTCCCCTTTCTAACCTATACTACACTTACACTTACTTACTTACTTTATAACTTACAGGTATAACAGTAAAATGTATAAAAATATTTGACATGATGTTGATTATAATATTAAGGGAGGCTTGAACCAAATTCTTAAATTATATTTATGCTAAAGCTAAATTTAAATTTTTGTAACCTATCAAATGAGGAATAACCTCATATCTCTGGAATAGCATAAAACTTCCCGTGTACAAAATTTCATCAAAAATTCTTTGAGATTTATTTAAAAAAAAACGTAAAATGCCTCAAACATAGGATGAAATAGCTAATGTTAAGTTTATGAATTAAAAAAAAAAAACAAAAATTTACAGCTCCCATCAAAAGTCCATTTTTACTTTAATTTGCGAGTAGATAAGTACTTAATACTTTTTAGAGTACATACTTCATTATTATTATTCTTTAAACATCGATTTTTTTAACCATGACTGGTGACTGCAACTGCTTTGGTAAACCAAACGTGAATCCTACCAATATAATAAATGTGAAAGTGTGTATGTTTTGATGTTTGGAAGTTTGTTACTCAATCACGCTAAAACGGCTGAACAGATCTCAATGAAATTTGGCACACAGATAGTCTATGACCTGGAATAACACATAGGGTAATTTTTATCCCGGTAAAAGTCATAGTTTAACCAGTGTTATCCTACAAATATAATAAATGGAAAGTTTCTATGTTTGTTACTCAACGCAAAAACGGCGATTTTTTTGGTTTGTCGTGTTCCGAGATCAATCTGTGTATATCCAATAATACGCAGACGAAGTCGCGGTACCAGCTTGTTTATAATAATGTTAAAAGTGAATTTGATATAAAAAAATGTTGCTCTATATGGTTGGTGAATGTAATTGAATTTAGCGTTTTTATTAGAAATCTTGAAAAGTGTAAAAAACGTTAATTCTAGTTACTAATTTATTGCTTGCCACGAAAATTGAACAAACCGAAGAGCTCTATTCAGTAATAAAATATTGAGGCAATGAAACTGTGTGACGCTTTTTAAAATTGCCACACAGAGGCGAAATTGAAATCTTAAGGCCAGACACCGATGGACGTCAGGATAGGGTATTTTCAATTTGCCAGCGTTAATTCGTGCGTATATAATGGTAACAAGATATAGATTCCAAAGATTAGAGACTTACCACGGAGTATCAAAGTGGAATTTATTTCAGCGGTACTGGAAGAACGCGCCTGGGAGATAGTGTGCCAGGATGCGACCGCATGGGGCGGGATGTGAAGGCATGCGACTATAAGTACCGGAATCCGCTAGCATACGATCGGGGGGGGGATAGGCAGTGCAAGTGGTGGTGCATGCCGCTTCATCCAGAAGTTTGCCCATGGCCGCTGACGGCATCGTAAGACAACAGTGTGCGCTGGCCGGCTGTAAATCCTCCTCGATATCCTCTTCCGCTGTCCGCCATTATAGTTTAATACATTTTTTGAGTAATAGCTCGCGTTCTTGGTAAATGAAAGACCAATGGTCAAAAGCCAAGGAACGAATTATGAAAATTTGAAAAGTGTAAGATCTGCGTTTGTAGTTTATTCTCTCGTTGAAAATCTTTTGTAATGAGTATTATATTGCGCCTTAAATTTATATGAAACTAGCTGGCCTCGCAAACGTTTTTCTACGTTTTCCAGTGGTCAACAAATCGAACACCGCATCTTTCTAATTCAAATATAACATAAAAACCTTCTACATGTAAAGCATTCAGATCTACTAACTTTTAAGGGGTTTGGTCAAATGTTATTGGAGTTTATCTAATGTATATATAACATTAGATAACATCAGTTTTTATAATATAATAGCTGATACCCGCGACTTCGTCTGCGGTGTTTATTATATTAACACAACAGCACGGAAACATATCGCTGAACGCGTAATGTTTATAAAAATCGTAGAGTTTCTTAAAACTTGAATAATTTTCTGATAGACAGACATAATTTTATTGGCGTGTCCTAAGTATTGTGTTTAAGTTATATTTAAATTATGTATGTGTAAATCACGGTGATTTGCCATTTCGTTCGTCAGATAGAGAGACCCGTAATTTAAAGTTTAAATACCTATATAATATTTTACATAGGGTAAATTATATAATTAACCTTAAACACTGTAACGTTAAGATTTCTTTTTTATTGTCACTGGTAAAGTAGTAAGTAACACGGTTCAAAGTTGTTTATTGACATTCTCGATACGTAATTAAAATATATTATATTATGTTTTTTTTTATTGCTCCAGATATAGCGAAACTAATTATAGTACGCTGTCAATATCCTACGGCAATAATAATTATTTATAACACGTTAATTTCCAATAACGTTATCTTTCGCTTGTTTATTTATGTGGCGACCCTTTTGTGGAAATGTACCGAGATGTCGTGACATTAGATAATTGACCCCCTACGGATTTATATGACGACATAAATACAGAAAATTGCCTTTATGTTTACATTACAACTATCGCTGGTTGACGATTTATTGTTATTGTTTGGAAGTTTTTGTAGAGCATTTCGTCATGGCCTCACTCAATTTGGTACTTTGTTACATACAAACAGCTCTTAATGCGATAAGATTGCTGTGTTTAATAATATTTTAAGATATTTTTGGAAGACAAATAAGCAAGTCGCTGTGGTTCCTTCAAAAATGATATCACTCACTGATATTAACAATCAATTTTAGATTATTCCGATTACTTGTTGACCCTCGTTACCCTTTCTGCTGTGTGTACTAAATGTTTAATTAATTTGTTAAATCTATACTAATATTATAAAGCTGAAGAGTTTGTTTGTTTGGTTGAACGCGCTAATCTCAGGAACTACTGGTTCGAATGAAAAAATATTGAGTTGGATAGCCCATTTATCGAGGAAGGCTATAAGCTACATAACATCACGCTACGACCAATAAGAGCGGAGCATCAATGAAAATGTTTGCAAAAACGGGGGAAATTTTATTCCTTTTGAGAGCTTCCACTGCGTGCGCTGCGTAAATGGTGAAAGTTACGCAACAAACGTGTGTGACGAAATTGTTACTTTTAAAAAGTTCTAAAAAAATGTCCGTGATAGTATATGTCTATCTTTTAAGGTTTACACAATATGACCTTTTTTATGGTAATAAAATTTGTTCTATAGTAATGAATTATTTGAGGTGTTTTTATAAACATGGTATTAATCCTTATTGTAATAAATTTAAATAAATATCTTAGGACATATCCCAGTTTTAAAATAACTCGGCAGCAAAATAATGATCAAGTATCGCGGGCGCATTTTTATTATGCGGAATGATGTGGGAGGCGGGCTACACCAATAATACAGTGCCTACGACCCACTCTTTTCTCTAACCCTTTCTCACTCTATTTCTTATATGACGCAGACGAAGTTGCGCGAGTCAGTTAGTATATTATACAATTTAATACTTGTCTAGTAAGTACCTATAGCGTATATAACATTAGTACTTTACATGAGCTTTATGATAGAGCTCCAAAGGATATATGTATATGTATTTTAAGTCCTACTATTAGGGGTAGGTAAGTACAATGTTTTTGTAGTGAAGCTTCTTAGGCGGCGATTAGATAAATAATTGAAAGATAATCGAGAATCAAATTTTAAGGACGCGTCACGTTTAGGCACATTTCGTTATATGAGAGAGAAGAAAGATATAACATAGAGTAAAGACAACTTTATATTTGTATTGTTTATGTAATACATAATATAGGCTGTCCAAGTTTTACTTCTGTCACGTGTACGGAGCTGCACGCGAATTTTTTTATTTAAGGAAACGTGATGTTTGTCTTTGTACCTACCTTATAATAAAGAAAAAAGCGTTTGTGTGTATTTTATAAATAATTATATTTATGTCTTTTGTTTGACGCGAGTGCCAGCTACATTTCATCACTGGATAAAATTTTAAAGTATTGTTCTGAGACGTTAATTTAATGTGAAAATAAACACTAAAGATTAAAAAACTATTTTATACACGTGACATTGGCATAATTTATAAAAGCGTTAATAAAACCGTTACGTTGAGCGTTAACAAAAAGCGTTACGTTTTCACTATGAAATCATGTATACATACAGATTTTATGTAAAACATTAACCACTTTGTTGGTCAGTCAGTCCTTCAGTCCGTCAGTCAGTCAGTCAATCAATCAATCAGTCAATCAATAACCTCTTTGCCTATTGTATATTTAAAGACAATCGTAGTTAAGTCGTGTGTCGGAGCTGACATACTCACACTGTTTTTACGTCCTAGATTGATAGGCCAAGGAATTCGAATATACAGTGCAGCGAATGTACACTTTAGAAATTATTACAAATAAGTATTTAGCTATATTTAGTTACTTGCATTATATTTGTGCATTCTTTGCATTTGTGCATTTAGGAGAAAAAGTTGCATAAAAATCTCATTCTGTGAACAATGCGAATTAATAGGAAATTAAATATAATTAATTAATTAATTTTAATTAATTTTAATTAATTTTAATTAATTAGTAATATACTAATCTACGCATTTTCCCAGGAATCGTATGGTTTTATGAATTTTTCAGAAATTAATTTTATGATATCACTTATCGTGAAAAAAGATGTTAATTGATTGACATTTGGTTTTTATTTAGCATGTAGCTATTGCCGATTTGGTCTGGCCTAAATAATAATATGTTATCAGTCGCATGTTATTTTATGACGCGTTTCATCTAACGCAATAATAACCTTTTTAAGTGATTCGTTAACTTTTACGTCATATTTTCTTTAATATGTTCTAATTTTTAACCGACATAAAAAAAGGACTTTGCAAAAAAAAAAAAACGGCATCTAAAAACTAAGGAAATTTACGTTGTAAGGTCGAATTCAGTTAATTAAATTGAATTTAATTAGCGTAGTCTGTATAATTATAATCGTGTAAGTAAATTAATCTACGTGAAGTGAAATTCTGGCAATTTTTTCATTAATTTTCGATGAATTCCATAAAACCAATGTACACGTCTAAACAATAAGAAGCGGTCAAGAATAAAGACAAGAAGATTATTTTGGTTTTTTAAATTAAATAATGTTACAAATGTAGAAACCTAATAACGAGTGTGCCAAAACCAAGGCTTGAATCCTTCTGGGCATGCTTTCCATGATAATTTTAATAACGTTTTGAGGAATACGTTTCCACTCTTCTGCAATGACTCTTTTTAGCTCATTGATGTTTTGTGGAGCAGATAGCACTGACCTTACCCGTCTCTTTAGAACATCCGAGACATGCTTAATTGGATTGAGGTCAGGATTTCGAGCTGGCCAATCTAAACAACGGATCTCAACTTCTTTAATGTATGCTGCCACGTAGCTAGAAAGGTGATCGCGAGCATTGTCGAACATATAAATGGAATCTTCCTCAAGAGCAGTCAGTGTCGGCTGTACATGTGGGATTAGGACTTTCGTTATGAAGCGATGTGCATTTAATGATCCATTTTCTATTGAAACTAACTTCGTACCCTCGATCGAATTAATTGCTGCCTAAAACATAACGTAGCCTCCGCCATATGGAGTGATTTATTCGAATCAAACTTCCGCATAGCGATCCCGTGGTCTTCGCAGCCCATGCCGGCGTCGGGCCTCTCTACACAAAAAGATTCTAGATTCATCAGAAAACAATACTATGTTCCTGTCCTCCAGAGTCCATGAAGCACAGTTTCGAGCAACACGGCGCTCACGGAGCAATTTGGGGCCCCGGGCTGACGGTAACTGCAGATATTGGCAGCCAAAAGCCTCCTTCTGACCGACCACAAGCTAACTTCTACTCCTCTTACTTCTTACAGGCTCTTCTTTAGGTCCATGTATGTATGTATGTACAGCTTGATGGATTTTAGCATGTGAGGTGTCGTTAAATTCGTCCTCATTGTGACGACGCGTTACGTAACATGGTATTTTTTATTTAAATAAAAAACAAGCCAATTAATATTTCCCAAGAACCCTTTTCGTTTATGTTTTACGGGGAATTCCTCGCTTGTATTGTACGTCATTTTTATATTGTTTTCGTTGGCAGTATTCGTTAGTGTGTACGCAGAAGCGCATTGCTGTAGTCAGTGTTGTTAAAGTGAGTTCATATTGTAATTTTCTCAAAACAGCGAGATTTGCATCATCAGCTGTTCTTGGCCTATAAAAACTCTCATGCTGACTTGGGTGTTTCGTAACGTTTAAGGAGGGAGGGAGGGTCAAAATTCTTCTAAAATTGTGTTACGTAATAATTGAATGCCCCAAGCCGTAGGACCACAATCTTACCTGATTTAAAGTGAAGATGTGGCACAAAATGGTGGACACGCTAAGTTTAGTGGAAGAAGTGGCTTTCAAATGCATCTACAGGAACATAACTATAGGTGCTTGACAATAGATTTTCAGTTTGAGGGCGGGAGCTAGCCAGACGGGCTTTAGAAAATCGCTACCAATATGCTATGGTTTCATCACGATGTTTATCTTCAACGAAAGCTCAGGTTCATTGTAGGGATTCGAAGTCACGTTGATCGACAGGGAGTCCGTACAGGCGACCGACTTTCATGGCGGGCAGTTAAACTGTGTAGAAATTTATCACACGAAATTTGTAAATAAAAAAAAAAAATGTTATCATTTCAGATTAAACATGGACGGTCCCGTAGGGCCAACTCCATGTCAGTCGCAATGTGGAAGAACTGATGCAGAGGCAATGCAGAGGCTCGCCATGGGAAATGACAGCGAGTCCACCTGCCGCTGCGACTCTCAGGGCGAAGTCAGGATCAAAAGCAAGAGGTACGGCAGAGGAGCTGTCGAATCAGGTAACCCTTTTTTATGCATTTTTTAAGTTTGAAAATACTTGACGATAGCAGAATTGGCTAAATATCGGCTTCTAAATGGCAGACTCATATAATACATGAACTAGTAATAATGTACATATTCACAGCTTTGAGAAAATGTGGGTGAACTACCATATATAATCTTAATTTTCCATTAGGAAACCGATATTTTTCCATTTACGTTACCTAGCGCTTTGCTCTTATAAAACACGTAATTAGGGGCCGATATTATAACCAGTTTGGTCATAAATATTGTCACAACAAAAAAGTCATTTTAATTTTTTTTAATGAATATGGAACGCGTTTATTATGCTGGAAACTTTTATCGATACCCTGCTATTTAACATAATTTTCTCGAGATTAATATTCAATTAGACTAAGGAATGGGGTGTTTAAAAAAATAGAATTGCAGTGATTGCCTTGCACAAAGTGGGGTGCCGTCGGTAATTTTAACAAGATAGTTTAAAAGATTGGTATCAGACGTATGTTCGTATATCGTACTATTGATAGATATAGCATTATTTACCAGACTGCCCATATTAAAGAGAGTTATTTTTTTAATTTTATTGCCGAGACTTCAATAAATATATGTACATATAAGATTTATAATAAAGAAAGAAAAATACTTATCTAAATAAACTTAATAAAATTTCATATAAATCGTTGGAGCTGTTTCCTAGAAATCAATTGTGGTCATATAATTAAGAACGATTTGAATTTCCAGAATTTTTTTATCTATTTTATGTTATGTGTTCCTTCTTAGAAGTAACTAGTTATGTTATGAAATAGCCACATGAATAGATTAGGATTAGGATTAGGAATCTATATATTATTAATACGTGAAGCAAAAACTTTCTACCCCTTTTTAAGCGTATTTCGTGCACGGAAGACTGTGATATTTGGCAAGGTTAAAGTTTATATGGAGAAGGAGTGCAGAAAGCTAAAATTTATCTATAATATATGTTACAAATATATTAAATTAAATAAATTAATACTGTGAATCCTAACCCGTCCAGTGCCATTGAACCCCCCAAAATATTGACATTGTAATTCAATGAAAAGTGATAGCAAGTGATATAAATGCCAAACAGAAAATAGTCTATGATCAAAAAGTCGCTGGTCGAATTTCGACCTTAGGGCGATCGCTAGTATAGAATAAAGTACTTAGCTAACTATTTTTTTTAACATTTTTTTAAATTCTCTGTAGTAAAAAATTCATATAATAATGAAGCTTGACAAATAATTAAGAACGATTTATTAAACTGCTCGAGAGTTGTTTTATATGAATCATAGTTAAATAAATCACATTAATGTGAAGTGCGTAAATACATTTTAAAGTAAAATTAATAGTTAGCAGCATGTCCACGGTTTTTAATTACTGCTTTGGAGTTCTATTCTTCTAAGAAAACGTCGTAAAACTCTCGTAAATTGCCATTCTGTCGATTTGAAACCTTTTCTTGACTTCGCACCAAAGATGCTCTATTGGGTTTAAATCTGGGCTTGCCAATATAAGACAAAAATTGATTGCGATGTGAGAAATTCCTCAACTTTGCGTGAAGTATGCTTTGGATCATTGTCTTGCTGGAATGTCCAAATAACCGGAAATACATTTCTTACAGTATATTTTTGTATTGAAATTTGTCCATGTTCCCTTCTATCAGCCTAACAGATCCAACACCATGTCCAGAAAAGCACGCCCAAATTTTCACATTTCCCCCACCATCCTATAATGTCACTTTTGTGTACTTAGGGTCGAATGGTTTATTCGGAATGCGTCGTTATATATCGTTTTCCATTGGAACATACCCGGTTTTATTTTTGTCTCGTCAGAAAAAACAACATATTTCCACTGTACAACTGTCCAGTTTTCATATCTTCTTGGAAATGTAAGCCGGGCTTGCCTATGGCACAGTTTCATCATGGGCATCTTTCTTGCTATCCATCTGCCAGTGAAAGTTCCGTCAAAATCGGTCAAACCGTTTTAGAGAGTACCCGGGACAAATAGACGACAAAATTGAATAAAAATGTTTTTTTTTTTGTTATAATTACTGTAGGTATATACTTTCATATGCATTTAGTAAAAAGCTTGTTATTTTGACAATACAAACAGACACTTCAATTTTCTTTATTTGTATAGGTATATAGATTATTTTCTGGATATTAAAGTTTAATACGTGATCTACATTTGAGACTGTTGAAAGACGAAGATTATCTCATTTATGACGAAACCTCATCGCAAAGGTCAGCTCGATCTACCCGATAACGAGCACGCGTGATATTGTGGCTCTATATCACTTCTATTGTTTCTTGTTAACTGTGACATAATGCCATTTTCATTTCACTTGCACGGAAACAGTAGCGTTGGGCGATTATGAATGAGATATACTAATGTAATCATTCGATTATGAAGATATCTTGAGATATCTTGACTATAGCCATTAGTAGTTCGATGATGAGTGATCGTTCGTAATCGAAGTACCATTAGTATTTACTAATGCTAGGTTACTAATTTAAAATTACTAATTATTACCACCGAACGACCCTATTTTAGCTTTCCACTCTTCGTTTTTTAATATGTACCAGTCATCATTCACAATTGCCCACCTTTGGGAAATACATTAAAGGCTCGATTATGAATGATCGTTCATATTCGTAATTCGATTATGAACTATCTCTCATCATCAAAATATCTCGATTATGTAAATCATTCATAATCGCCCATCTCTAGCAAACAGTGTCATAATATGCAGGCTATCTTTGATGTAACCCCTTAAATAAAACCCGAGGTATTTTTTTGCGCTAACGCCCGAGGGCGTAATGACCTAATGACTTTTGTAATAGATGCGTGTACCCGACTGACGGCATTCTGTAATCCACGCGTGCGCTGCCACGGGCACAGCTAGTATTAAACATAATAAATATTTTCTAAAAATTCTTATAATTAACTCTTTGTGTAAATAAATTACTCACAGATTATGCAAATATGTCAAAAAATAAAGTTATCACGCCAGTCACGTTTGTATGAAAAGAAAAGACAAAGATAAATTGATCACGATTATTTTTTAATTAGGATACAAATTATAAAATTGGAAAGTTTGTTTCTAATGTCAAAATAACAGATTTTTACTAAATATACATGGTACTTATAACAAAAAAAAAAAACAATTTTTTAAATCTTTGCCTGTCTGTATATTTCTTCCGGCTAATCTCCGAAACGGTTGGACCGATTTTGACGGGAATTTTAGTAGCAGACAGCTGATGTTATAAAGAGTAACTTAGGCTATATTTATTTTAGAAAAAGAAAAACAATTCGGGTTCTGGGCAAATAAAATAAACTAAAGTAGAGTACAACTCTTTCGACGCTGCCGTCGCGTCACCGCATACGAAATTTCATGAGAATGAAGTTGCTGTCACATCAAGTTGTAAATACAATTGTATATTACGAACGGTTTATACCTAAACGGATTATATTAACGATTGGTTGTACGCGTGGACTATAGAATGCACACGTTCGAATGGTACTGCTCCCGCTCCTGGATGCTTATTGTGGGTTATCCTTAGAAGATAGATATATATGCTCTTGCTGACTTTTTTGTAGGTATTTTTACTGACTACAATTATGTAGTACATTAATTTTACAGAACCCAATTTTTTTTTCTAACATAAAAGGAGCGTAAGTTACTCCTTATAACATCAGCTATCAGCCTGTCAAAGTCCAGTCAAAATCGGTTCAAACGTTTCGGAGATTACCCGGAACAAACAGTCAGACAAAATTAAAAACAAAATAGTGTTTTGTTATAAGTACCGTATATACTTTCATATTATTCATTTAGTAACAAGCTAAATTATTAAAAAGAAAACAAAAGAAAACGTGTGCGTCTCGGGACGCTCGACAGAAGTGATAACTTAAACTAAGTAACTATTAATACTGAACTATTTAATATTGAAATTGTTTAACTTGAGAAAAGCTTAGATTATTACATAATCTTTATGTATGTTAATATGATAATGTAAGGAAAGGTTATTTATTAATAAAATCTTTTATTGATTATAAAATATATTTTATCCTTAGTTACAATTCTTGAATATGTACATTTAAGAAAACTGAGTAGAGAAGAGAAACCAGACAGAGTGGCGCCGTAACGCGTTACGTTACGAAGCGGTTTACCCTCCCATATGAAGTTATCACTTCAAAAACCAGATTACAACAAAAACAGTTGACAAAAAAAATATTTTTCTATTTTTACCTTTAATTTGATTCGCTGACTTCGGTATTTAAATATAATATGTAGCCTATGTCACTCCCACAATTAAGACGAATCTAACGACACCTCGTATGCTAAAATACACCAAGGCGTTTAGGCTACAGAACATCCAAAGAAATAGACATACATACATACACTCGAAAAACATAACCCTCCTTTTTTGTAGTCGGATAAAAAGCTGTTATTTTGATATTATAGACACTTCATTTTTATTAATTGTATTGATATCTCGGTTTCAGGGTTGACACACGAGTGTGGTGTGTTCGGAGCTATCGGTACCGGCGAATGGCCAACGCAAGTCGACGTCTCTCAAGTTATATGTTTAGGTTTAGTCGCCCTACAACACAGGTGAGAATATTACCTATAAATAATATAACAGAATACATAATTTGAACTGTTTTCTTGAAATATATCTACTAATATTATCGTACAAGTGCCAATTGGTTGTGGTAGAGGCAGTTTATCATGAGCAAAAATTTGCTTGACTGATGTTCAATTTAACGTCATCATAAAATGCTATTAGTTAATGAAATGAAAAACGAGATGGCGCCACAGGTAAAATTAACTCGCGCGAACGTTTTTTACCATCAATGTGTTACAGTTGTATGTGTTTGTATTAAAATACTTTTTTTTCTACCACAGTTAACAGGTATTATTTGTCAGTGAACCCTAATATATAGTGACAAATGTTGTAAACGAACGACTGACGTGTCGAGAGTAGAACACAACCTGAACCGCTTCGCGGTATGAGGCGTACAATAGAATATTTAATTTTTTAATAATTAGTTATAATTACTCCTGCAGAGTTCCCTTATCAATTATTATGTATTTTGCGACTGGTTTATGTTGTGTCAAGGTATTCTTTTTATGGGTTATTTGCACAGGTTATTCTACAGTACACCGAACATTTGGCAACTAAATTCTAAAACACTTGACATTGGCAAAACTGCATACATAGGCAGAAAACCAAAACTACAAACCAAACCAATTGTTAATTTCTCCCAAACTAAGTGGTATTGGGTTCGGACATCGCGCCGGTCGACGTGAGTTCGAATCCCCGCAATGTGCCTGAGCTTTCGGTCAAGAAAAATATCGTGATGAAACCATAGCATTGTGGTAGGGCTTTTTGTAATGCACGCCTGGCTACATACCACCCTCAAGTTGAAAGTCTGTCGCCAAACACCAATAGGTGTGTTCCAGCAGATGCAGTGTGCCCGTCTTCCACTAGGCTTAGCGTGCTACCATCTTGGGCCACATTGTCACTTTGCCACGTTGCCACAACGCTAAAACCTGTAACGATAAAAAAAAAAAAATATGGTAAACTAAAATTGTACTTTAATTTATATGATAATAAGGACACAATTTCACACACGACCATTTAATTTCAAACTAAGCAAAGCTTGTAATATGGTAACTAAATAACTGATATACATAAATAGATATTTAACACCTAGACACACAACTGACATTTATGCTCGTCGCATTTTAAATGTCAGTCATGGGCGGGGATTGAACCCGCGACCTCTCGGCTCAGTAGTAGAGCTAAATACCACTGCGCCACGAGGCAATAAAATAAAAATATGAAGATAAGTAGAAGTACATTTTAATGTTCATAAATTATTCTGCAAGAGTAATAGGAAAAGAGAAAAGGACAGAACTATACTGTAAACAGATAGACGGTGAGAGCTATTTGTCTATCTCAGTTTATAACATAGTTCTGTCCCTTTGTTTCTGCGTCACGTCGCGTGTTGAAAGTATGTTTCTGGCTTTATTATGAAGAAAAATACATAGTTTCACAAATACGTGAATATAAGGAGAGCTCCCTATATATATTTATATACTTTTGCAGAGGACAAGAGTCAGCTGGTATAGTGACGTCAGAAGGGAAGAGCGCACGAACTTTCAACTCTCACAAGGGCATGGGACTTATCAATAATATATTCAACGATGAGGCTATGAAGAAATTAAAAGGAAACCTCGGGATTGGTCACACGAGGTCAGTTTGAATTTGTTATATTTCTTTATTCATAAAAGCGATTACCTACTGACTATCAATATTCCATATTCAGTAATCGCTAAATTAAATTTATTTGCACAACCGTTTCAATGTAGGTGCTGTATTTTTGTAAACGTTATTAAATTACTTTAAAAATAAAATGCCCTTAGTAACTTGCACAATAATATTTAAATACATATAAGGGCCCCTTTTATGTTATAATTCTTTTGCCCTAAACACGTAATTATTATGATGCGCTCGCACATTGTAACAAGTACCTACACTATAAAGTTGTTTGCTAAACCTCTAGCTGCCATATGGTGATGAGAGTCTTCAATTAAAATATTCAATCAATTTAAGAATTAATAAAAAGTATAACTTCTAACGCGCTTACACGCATCCTTTTTCAAATAATATGTGTTATTATAATAGTGGATATCCTAACAAATGCTATAGTCAAACAAATTCGTGCGTGACTGTCCTATGTGGCGACAGACGTTGGCGGGTACGAGGTAACACGGCATTACATCACTACACTACACAGTACAGTAAAGTAAACGGTATGCTGTCTCGACAGTGTTCTTGAAATAATTACCTACAGTCATAGATTTAATAAATCTATGCCTACAACTGCTCGGTACATAAACACTCATAGGGGCTGCCCTCTGACTCTGTTTTTTTGGGTTACCTACTTACGTATTTGATAATGCTATATTAAATTGTCGCTATTATCTTTTCACCAAAATATATTACTACTAAGTTTTAATTTAAACTATTTCTACTTCGGTTTTATTTCTAGTCTCAAAAGTTTGAGTTAGTAAGCATTTAACTTTTTTTAATGAAGATAATTTGCTTAGTTTAATAAATCAAAAACAATTTTAAATTTTAGGAAGTAGGTATTATAATATTTTGTCATTAGCTATAAGTTACGTAACTGCGGCGTACTCGCGGCTATTGTGTACAGAAGTTCACTGACATTTCGAAGTAGGTACGTTGTTTCGGCCGTTTGTACCTACAACTCGAGCGAGTTAACTTCACGTCTCGCATGGAGAGACAGCGATAGCCCTACTCTAGTTCCGTGGCTGTCGTCGTCTCTCCAAGCGAGGTGTCATGTTAACTCGCACGACTTGTATGTAGATGTAGTACCGTTTACTTTAGAGTACTCTGACTTCGCTGCTTACGTCACGCGATTGCACGCGTTTCCTTCCCCGCTACACAACCCGCCCCATTTATCGTCGTGTTTTACCCTCCAACGTCTGTCTCCACACAAGTCGCGCAAAACCTTGTCGGGCGATAATGATAAAACAAAAGATGAAATATTAAGATATATTTTTAAGCTTTCGATTGAATCGAGTTCACATTGTATACATTCAAAACATAATCAAAATGTTACTTTGCTTTCTGACAAAAAGTCCGTGTCTGGCTTACTCTGAAGGTAGTGTGATGTATTAACTTGGCAGGTATTCGACTTCAGCGGCGTCAGAGGAAGTAAACTGCCAACCGTTCGTGGTGCACACGGCGCACGGTGCACTCGCCGTGGCGCACAACGGTGAACTCGTCAACTGCAGTAGTCTTAGGAAGATGGTAAGTTTTACATCTGAAGTTTAGAAAATTTTAATGTCAGAACACTTTATTGATTCCTAACTGTATTTAAAACAAATTTCCTTGACAATGTATATGTCATCGTTTATTTGAATTTATAATCTGCGAGTTGAAAATATATTTAAAAATTCAAAATAATTATTTTATAATATTGGTTCGCTGATAAAAAACCTAAAACAATACAAATGTGGAATAATTTTTTTATTGATATGTGTAACTCGCCTTTCCTGTAATCTGTGGGAGTGATTTCATGAAAAGGGACGGAAGTGTGTAACAGGAAGCAGGGGAAGCGCGCGTTGTTTTTTTGATTTGACGAATGAGCGGGCGCTATTTTAATTAAGCAATGAGCAGCGAGATGGTACCAGCCCATTTTCTGAGAGATTGGTACTGTCATGTTCAACAGTGTATGCATGTGTATGACGAGAAAGAGAAAAGGTAATAGAGAAGTAGTTCGCATTAGCTATGCGTTTAACCTACTGTGTTGTGTATAAAGTGTGCTGTTTTATAAACCATATTAAGTCGAGATGTTATACATTATATGCGACTATTATAAATAAGGCTTTCTCGTTTTTTTATTTAACTTTTCCTTGGGTCACGTGATTGGAAACGCCAAACAGAAAATTTGACGTCATCGTTCAATGATTATACACAGTTGAGTGTTATTTTGAGATAAGTAATTCTAAAATGAATACTTAATTTTAAAATAGTGGCTTTAAAATTATATGTTGTAAAGAAATTTCATAACTTGAAATTTTAGTAAAGTCAACATTGCACATAATATCTTTTCAAATTGCGTTTTTCTGGCATTTATATTAAAAATACAACAATATTAAAAAGAGGATTTGATTTTTTGTTTGTTTGTTTGTTTGTAATGAACAAACTCAAAAACTGCTTGCTGGACCAATTTTAAAACTTCTTTTCCCAATATATCAGCGAGTAACAAAAGCTTATAATATAATCTGAAAAATTAATTTATTTCTCATTAAATTTCGATAGTTTTACACAAAGTATAAGAAATTGACTACACGGGTGTGTCGGCGATGTTTGTGGTATAAAATGAACATGGATGAAACCTTGGGGCATAGCTAGTATTAAAAATATACTTATAATACATTGAAATTATCAAAATCCGTAAATATTACGGTTGTTATTTTCAACAAATATAAAGTGTTTAAAACAATATACCAAAAGTTGTCTCCCAGATTTAACAGGATTAAAAACAAGCAATATAATATAAATAATACTATTTTGTCATGTTTATTGACTATGTAATAATTTGTGCAGTTAGTCGATTTCTGAATATCAAATACAAGAATAGTATGCGTTTAAAATAGCTATCTGGCACAAAATTGAGAAAAATATTAAATGTACAGCCATAACTAAAGTTTTATTACTATATAAAAGATACATAGATAAATAATTTCGGATCCTAAGTATATACTTTTTAAAGCCGTGATGGTCGGGTTGTTTAGACCGACGGAATATCGATCCGATATCTGCACGTACCAACGAATTTTTCGGGATTCGCATACATTTACTAATTCAAATTGGTAACACTATCGGCCGGCGATGAAGGGAAACATTGTGAGGAAACCTGAATGCTTGTAAGACTGTATGTGGGAAAAAGATAGAACTGTTGATTGGCCATTACCCAGTAGTGAGACATTTAGTGACTGATATTATTATTTGTTTTTAAAGGTACTCGGACGAGGTGTGGGACTCTCCACGCATTCAGACTCGGAGTTGATCACACAAGCTTTATGCCTGAATCCGCCTGAAGGCGAGACCAACGGTCCAGACTGGCCTGCGAGGATAAATAATCTTATGAGGTGAGACCTTCATAATTCAATTTATTCAAGTAAATATGGTGACGATGACATGGTTGAGTTTTTAATATTATACTTTTCTAGTTAATTTTAATAAAAATAAAAAGTTATTCGGTATTTAATTAATTCTATAGCCGGAGTATCATATCATAGCAAGTAGTAAATGTTTTTTGTTCTGACATAGTTTGACATGGTTTTATTAGAGGTGAGGTGGCATTCATAATGATTATTAATTTATGATTAGATATTATTAAATTAATAATATTAAGTAAATGTAATGGATGTTTAATATTTCTTTTTGTATGCTGTAAAACAAATTAGAATATAAATTTGTAAATGTTGCGATTTGTTTTGTGTTAATACTGACGCTTTCTGCTATAATATATAATAAAATTTGTAGAAATAAACAAAATTTATAAAATTTAAAACTTTTAACCGAATTAAAAAAGGAGAAGTTTTTCAATTTTATTGTATTTTTCTGGTAATTCTTTTTTATTTATGTTTCGATTTAGATGATTCTCAACGGTGATCTCATTTTAATATCATTGGCATTGGACCTTCGACTTCGAAGATACACTAGGGAAATCCTCAAAATAATTTACTTAATTTAGTTTTCTTTTTTGTGGAAAATTCTCTTTTTTATGCCAAATGACGCAAACAGGCAGACCGCCCATATGATGGTAAATGATTACTGTCGCTTATGGACAACTGCAACACCAGGGGTATTTATTACAGCCATGTTGCCGATCTTGAAGACAATATTTCAACTCTATTTAAAGAGCCCGGGTCCATAACCCGGTGGGAAACCCATGCTGGGTAACCCATTCTACAACCCTAGAATACGTGACGGGAAGATTCTAGAGGACCTTATTGTTGTCGCGTTTCGACTTGATTTTAGAGTGTGAGGATGAGCTGCCAGGATTATGACCACATTTGCCTTTATGGTGTCGCTTGGTTGCTGTCGTAGTTGTTTTATGTAACACCACTGTTTGTGGACCTTAATTTCTTTCGAGGCCGTAGAGGAATTAGATAACAAAAGATAAACAATATATTAGTGTATATTGCTGCTTTGCCGAATCAGATTTTGTTACATATCTGATTCTCAAGGGCAGCGATATATTTTACACCTAGCTGATGTTTGATAGTGACGTCTAATCATAAATGGTCTGTGATCAGCAATGACCTTTCGATATGTTTCTGTAACGGCATTCTAACTAGCTTCTTTTTAAGATTTACTGTTTTTGGTTGATCAATCAACATCAGGTCAAATAGAAATAATATTTTTTTTCGATGTCTTCATCAGACTGGCACCTCTAAGTTACTCCCTGGTGATCATGCTGAAGGATAAGATATATGCAGTACGAGATCCTTATGGGAACAGGCCGCTCTGTCTCGGCAAGATTCTACCTCTCGGCTCATCTTGTGAGTATCGAAAATCTTTATTTACTAATATCCTAAAATCAGCCATGTTTTTTTTTCTAATATATGAAGTATCAAACAGGAATGCAGTCCATATGATGTTAAGAGGCCACTTCAGCCTGACGACAGCCGTAATAGGCTGTAATAGGTTGCGTGCCGGGGTGTATTGCAGTGTTTAACGTGATTTATATTTATAGTTCAGAGGTGGTATTACTATACAAGCCTAAACACCCGGCTTTCCCCGCTGAAATACTCAATAGTAAATATCTAAGAACTTAACAAAGCTTAAATTAACGAATATAATAAAATATAGTTTTGATAGGTTTGAGGTCGTGGTGCATAAATAGTTCAGACCAGTGGTTTATAGATCTGATTGTCCACAGATTCGAATTTTTCGGAATTTTGTAAATACATATACGCGTTTCAATTGAACATGAAAAATCTTAAAAACATGATAGGTTGTATTCATATAAAAGTTTCATACTGGGGGGGGGGGGGGGGGGGGTTTCTGTTTAAAACACAGAAAATACGCCAATATTTGTGTCACGGACCAGTGTGGTCATTGTGCCTTTGTTGAAATGGGACACTTAAGACTTCCAAAAAAGAAATCCTTCTCGACCATGCGCTTCAGAAAATCTTGTTTTTGCATGTTAGACAGCGTCTTACAAGATCCAGTAAGGCTGCATGTTCAATTATGAATT
Organism: Saturnia japonica; assembly: GCA_033032175.1. Taxonomy (NCBI): domain Eukaryota; kingdom Metazoa; phylum Arthropoda; class Insecta; order Lepidoptera; family Saturniidae; genus Saturnia; species Saturnia japonica. The sequence goes on along the minus strand of CM065307.1, from coordinate 21,622,241 downwards.
TTATTTATTTTTGAATATATTTTTTATCTGAGGAGTTAAAATAGGAGTATGACTAAGTATGTTTAATTTTACACTGTATACTACTAATTCTTTCATTTTTTTTTAAATCGCCAATAAGAATTTAAGGGATGCATGTAAGTTAACCCTGTAATATGGTATTTAGTAAGTAAGTAATTATGATAATGACATAAAATCATTAACAAAATAATTTTTTTTCCTCTCGCTACAGTCAAGTTAAAATTCTGTCGCAAAAGACCTATTGGAATGTTCCGAGTCCTACATATGAAAGCCAGTCCCCCTCAAGGCTTAGCGTGGAAAGCGTGATACCAATGATAACCCTAAGGCACAACCTCCACGAACGAATTTATTGCGGCGACATTATCGTCCTGCCATTTCGTTCTATAATATTTCTATGAACGTATCGTGTCGATGCGTCGAGTGACATTGACGAGAAAACGCCAACGAATCGCAATGCGTTCGCGGCAAAACAGGAATATTGAAAATTCTTTATTTCCCTCTTTCCTGTCACCATATTGAGCTCTTTTCAACAAATCAAGTACAATGTTGTGTACACGCAGCAGACCGTCGCGACGATATGCAGGCGTGAGAATAATCGTCTCGTGGAGATCACCTGACGTTAGCAGGGCGGTCTCGTAGTGACGCATCGCTCGTGGAGGTAGCGCCTAACAAGAATTAAAAAAGTTGTTACCGAGACAAAATCAGTCCCATAATTGCATTTTTTACCAAACATTGTCTGAATTTGCAATTTTGAAGCCGATTTTAAACGATTTCAGCTATTGCTTTGTCATTGTGCAATATGTACGTAATTAGGAGGGCCGAATGTCTACTGGCACTGGTTCTAATCACACCCTACATATTAATAGACAAAAGCTCGAGCAATGCTATTTCTCACATTGAGCTATTATTTAGGTACTACTACGTACATATAATAACTCAATGATTTCAAATTATTAGTTTGTGATGACGTAGAAACGTAAAAACAGAAGCCTGTTAAACATCTATGTTTTTTTGCCATCGTAATTTATGGTCACAACATTTATATTTTGCTACGGCATGTTTATTTGTTAATTATGTTTACCATAATTGTTATGTTTATAATTTAAACCTGTTCCAGATGTCTACAAACAGTCGTCAGCGCAGCATGCTGCGGGTAATGCACGTCTCATTTATCCATTACTTATTTAACTCGTCCGATTATGTGGAGAGATCATGACGTCACACCCAGTGAATACATGACATGACATCACTCATAGATTGATATGTGTAAAATGTATGTAATTATGACATGTATGACGTGAATGTGATGTCAAATTAAAGAAAGGTGTTCACTAGGAAATGACTAAAATTTTGACAACTTTTCAGTATCCGTCAATGTATGCTCAGTTCATATTGATCAGAAAAATTGTAGATTACTCAGTCATAAATACTTTTTTTTTCATATTATATGATACATAAGATCTCTCCTCATATTCTATTGGGTATATTTCACATAATTTAATATTACTCATATTATATAATATTATGAATTTAGATTAACAATAGGTTAACTAACATAATAAATATAAAAGAAAATAGGGTAAACTAAATCTGGTTAGAAAATAGTGATACTATATTGTCTGTCTCGCTTTGTTTCGCTTAACACAATCAATTATGAATCTATGTGCATTAAGATTCTATGAATGTTTCTTTACTATATTTATACTGTCAGCATGCCACAAATTGCATAAAATATGTATCTCCATTAATAACAATAATTTAATAACAACTTTCTACTAATAAAAAGCAAAATACTTATGTTAGGTCAGATGGACTGACCCAATTGGTTTGAAATTTTAATGTTACTTTAATAATACTATGTCATTGAAAATTAATGCACTAACCTTTGTATTTTCTGGGATTAAGTTTGTTCTTGAAATATTGTTCTCGTAATTTTTAACAATAACTACTAACAAAGTAATGTAACAGTCTTGAATAATATCAAATAATTAATATAATGCAAGGGAATAAGGAAAAAGGTCTTTCGTACGTAACTCATTGTGAAAAATAGCATTTTCAGTTAAAAGTATGGTTAATACTTACGCCACTAACACCTTTTTTATGTGTACCTTCCTTTATATTTGGTTATGATCACTCAAAAATGTATATATGTAACTATGAAATTTGTTTTGTAAATGTTAGGTATGTTGTTAAGTACTTATTTATATGTTTATTAATAACTAGTTGTGCCCGTGGCTTCGCTCACGTGGGCTTGCTTCCCCGCTCCCGGCTATGATACATACCCTCCCGGACTTTTTTGTAGGTCCGTTTAATGCCTATAATTATGTAGGACATTAATTTACTATATCGCTTATGGTTTACTCAGCATAAACCATTTAAGCGCCCGAATTGATTCACCATGACCAGTTTTTTTATTTATGCGGAACCCTAATTCTCTTTGTAAAATAAAAGTAGCCTATTATTTCAATAACGTCATATTCTTTTAAAATGACTTTAAATTAAATAATATATGAATTTATTTCGTTCAAGAAATCAGTTGATAGAGGTATAATTTACTTACCATTTTAGGTTTTATACAATTGTATTTTATTTATTAAAATAAATTATATATTCGATATATTTTAAAGCTATTTAAAATTAAAAATGGAACATACGAAATATTTCTGTAGGTTTTCGTGTACACCAATATAAAATTAAATAGGTATAATTGTAAAATATATGGTGTTTTGTTCAAAATAAATTTATAAGAACAAGAATATTGCGTCACGGGTAAGCTTACGCGCACGGTAGGAATACCGTGTATCCGTGCCGCGAATGCGCAGAATTTATTTACATTAATGTCCGAGTAGGTATGGTCTACATTCGTCCAAAACTCAATAAAATTTTATTTATTTTTCTATCTAGTAAGTAATACATTAATATAGTTAGGTGCTTTTCAGTTGATAAAATATGATTTTAATTGTTAGGCCCAGTTCAGATGAACTTGACTTTCTACATAATATATTAACACAAACCGTTCACATGAATGTTATGCGTTGGAAGAAATATCTGTAGATGGCGGTAACCGAAGAGGCTTGCTTGCATATTGTTCTTTTTTCAAAAACTTTTCACGCGTGCACTGGTTTTGGTTTACAAATTGGCGCCGTGTTTTTTGAATTGAAATACATTCGTGATTATAGTTTAATTTTTAAAAGCGCTTATCATCTGAACACGTTCAAAATTTTATCCCGCGTTAATGCCCGTCATATCTGAACGGGGGCTAATAAGGAAAATAAATAGGCGTTTATTAACTCCTGTTACAATTCAGTTAAAAACATTTGAAACCATAGACAATTTAAAAATATTTTTACGACTACTCACTAATTACCAAAAGTCAAATGCCAGTTGCTACAATTACAATTACTACACTATGGATGAGAATGATGGATGTTCTGTTTCCAGTCTTGATGAACGGGTGCGCGAAGAACGGAATGGATGACAGAGCTGAGGGTTGGGTTGTGTCGTCGGAGTCCTGCGGATTTCTGTCAATTGGTAAGTTTATTATTTTTGTCTTTGCCATGATGCTAGGTCTTTTTACCACCCTCAAGTTAAAATCAGTCGCCGAGCAATCTACAGTGTGTTTATTTTATTTCAGGTGCCCGTTACGTTCGCGAAGTGTTACCTGGCGAAATTGTAGAAATGTCACGTCACGGCATCCGGACAGTGGACGTCGTAGAGCGTCCGGCCGATAAGCATCAGGCGTTTTGCATTTTCGAATACGTCTATTTTGCACGAGCTGACAGCATGTTCGAAGGTAAGTGAAGTAATAATAGACAAGCAATGATAATAATAGATAAACAATGAGATATATTATTAGATTTTTTAAATTATAAAAATTAAAAATCAAGCATTTAAGGGTAATAAACTCCAATAACAGCCAAACGAAATTTTGAGGATTTTATAAAACGTTATTCTGTGTTTAAAAAATTAAATTATTCAAAAAGGATTAGATTATTCTTTATGTATTTTCGTTTAAAAATTGTTAGACCTTTTTTCATAGATTGGTGTCATTGAAGTATGTGCCAGTGTCAAAATCTTATTTTCTTTAAAGTAGGTATTATGTAATTAATATAGAATTATCGTACTGAATTTGTTAATTAATACTTAAACCGTTATATCGTCGGCATACTGCTAAAACAAGATAAGTAGATACTTTTTGAATAAATAATTTTATTTAAGAACAACGTTGAAAATAACATAAGTTTATGAATTAAAACAAAAAACACCATATGGAGATCACGATTCCGCAAAAAACCCCTCCCAATTAATACTCAAAACTAATTAAATGATAGTTATCTGGTATTAATGTTAATTAATGGATGGTGCCTTCTGGAGTACTAATATCGTACTGAATGTTGGATCGTAGGCCAGATGGTTTACTCGGCGCGCATGCAGTGCGGTCGCATGCTAGCGCGTGAGTCTCCAGTCGATGCGGATATCGTGTCTTCAGTTCCGGAATCTGGTACAGCTGCTGCGCACGGCTACGCGAGACAGGTGGGTACTTGTAATTTTAACCAAATAAGTTGTACATATCGTTAAAATGCGTTTCTAAAGTAGGCGAAAAATCAGATAATGACAGATGGTATTATGTTTGCGTGCGTTTGCTATCGTTCTCCATACATTTCATTTAAAATAACACGTAGCAATGCGTTAGTGGTGTGGGGTGTGGTGAGCGACGCGGTCATTCAAAAATAACACACACGTCCGTTTTGATTATGTTTATTTGTTGTTGTTTTAATTTTGTAATAGGTACATTACTTTTTACATGTTCGTCATCAGAGATCGACAGTAAAAATGATGGATTGAGTTTAAATCTAAATCGATCTTAGGAATGCACTAAGCACGTTTTCTTACTTCTTTTCATTGTTGTTATTACAAAAATATTATTATAATAGATAAAAATACTAAATAATTTTATTCAATTTCCGACATTGAAACGGATACTAACTAATACTTTAAAATTGTTTAGGTTAGGTCTAATAAATACGCAAAATCAAGATACTATTAGGGCTTGAAAATATAAATTTTCAACGGCTAAATTGGATAAGATTGTAACCTAACATAACCACGGAAATGTAATCGTAAGATTGAACATTTTAGTGTCCGTTCACAATCTACAGACAGTTTACAATCTAGATTGTTCATTAACAGTTCGTACAATTATCCGATCCGATCACATTTCTAGTTACCTATACCTACTTATCAGCTAGTAACGTGGTCAAGATAGCAAAACGGCATAAAGAAAATTTACTATTAGTGAAGAGATAAACCATTCCTTTGTTACTTGCATTTCTGGACATCCCACTTCTGATTCGAAGAGTTCAAGAATAATTTAATAGGCAGGATTTATATACATTAGTGGCTATTAGAATCATTTGGAGTTATAAGTCAATACGTCATTTAGCAAAAAAAAAAATGCAATGATGTACTTACAATATAGATACATTACTTCAATTTTTTATATACAATATTTCTTTATCGAGAGAATACTACATTTCCTTTATGTACATAAACTAACATATGAAATATTACAATTCTTCTAACATTAGCGTTTTTACTAACTCTGTTCCCGAAGGATAGCATGTAATATGCCAATTTTACTTACATTTTTACATTGCAAAATTTATGGCTAAAATAAGTTAAAAAAAAAACTATATAAAAAAATACAATCATTCCTCAAACAGTCCGGTATCCCCTTTATGGAGGTACTGTGCAAGAACCGATACGTTGGGAGGACCTTCATCCAACCGTCGACGCGGCTCCGACAGCTTGGCGTCGCGAAGAAATTCGGAGCGCTTTCCGAGAACGTCAAAGGAAAGAGAATCGTGCTCATCGATGATTCTATCGTGAGAGGGAATACTATTGGACCTATTATCAAATTATTACGAGATGCTGGAGCGGCTGAGGTAAAACATATTGGAATGATTGAATATCGGAAAGGGCTCCAACGATTTGGATTAAATTTTGTATTTACTACCCGTACGCGATAAGTTGAGACTCGCCTGGAATGCAACCCTCCGCCCGCTTCCCCTGTAACTCGCCTTTAAGGCCCCGTGTTGTACTGTAGGCAACGCCATTTTTTTAAACATCTTAGTCTCGTACTGGCTTACGTCAGGCAACGACGATGCACTCCGATTTTATAATCTTATTTGATGCTGTTTAGGTAATAGTTATTAGAGTTACTGCTATATTTTATTGCTATTTTTTGTGTTGAGTTTATTGTTATAATGAAAGGTAAATCTCGTGTTAAAAGTGTTGGACTTTTTTGAAAACGAAAAACGAAACAAACAGTTGTGTTTGCTTGTTGATCAGACAGTAAAAAGAACCTGTATGGCAACGGGAGTTCCGAGTACAACACTCGCTACATTTAAAAAAATAGCAAAGACGAAGTGGCGGGTGGAAACTTGTTGTGATATTTTTTTGCGCACAGTACAACCATGCGTCTGTGGCGTCACCGCCCCCAGGTCTCAACTTATTGCGCACGGGTAGTAGATGCTGTTTTACATACCAAGTATACCTAGATAGATGTTTCTCATTTTTTTAAATTATATTGTTTGTTTAATATTGAAATTAAGTTTAATTATTTTTTAGCCTGTTTATTGAGGAAGGTTATAACTTATAAACTTAACGCTACGACTCTATGGAACGGTAACCATAAACGTAAAGAAATCTTCTATAGAAAAGTACGGGAAGTGAGAAGAATGATAAGTTACACCTACATGGGTGCTTTATCGCACGCGCGATGTTGTGTTGATGTTGTTGTTGTTGTGTGTTGTTGTGTTGCGTAGAGAACAGCTGCTAGCGTCCCTTATAAAATCTATCCCGTGGGAAGGCATTTTCTCAATGCAAGGAGTGTTCGAACTTCGCCATAGATATAGATACTAGTTTATGTATTTTAAAAACTTTTCATATTTTATCCTCAGGTTCACATAAGGATAGCGTCACCACCGCTGAAGTATCCTTGTTACATGGGCATCAACATACCCACTCGGGAAGAACTCATCGCCAATAAAATGAACTCGTACAAACTGGCTGAGCATGTTGGTAAGTACTGTTTCAATTGAACGCCTTTACGAGTCGGCACTATAATGTCTCTACTTACAATATTAAATTTAGAGCTATCTACCTCAAAGTGAGCGATGACGTCGACTTACGAGCGCTGGAGATTTTAATGGGGCGGTAGAGGACTCAATCAAAATTAGGGGGCGTTAAGTTAGTTTAGGAAAAATAGCTGTTAACTACTACACTATAACTACATACATCATTAGTTAAATTTCATTCCTCATTTATAACCGTCTTTGTTTTATTTCTCACGTACGGTTCTTAGCTTCAGTGTCATGTGACACCGTGTCTGTAGTTCTAATTTTTTTGGTTGGAAAATAACTATATAGGTATGTATTTTTTTGCGAAGTGGTCGGTGGATCAAATACGATTAAGAACTTATGATTTAGAGATTTGACAGTCACTTGGAGATTTTTGGGGGTTTTTGATCTGTCATGTGTGGTTTTCATTTGACTTCACAAAAGGGAGGAGGAATTTCAAGGAGAATTTCTATGAGGAGGATGTTCAGCTATAATTTCTTTGTTTATGAACCGATTTAGATGATTCTTTTTTCGTTGGAAAGTGTATCAAGGGTCGCAAGTGCGATCCCGTTGTATTTTCATTGTCATTGGACTTTCAATTTCGAAGGTACACCAGGGAACTCCTAAAAATTAATTAAGTTGCTTTTTTTGTAAAATATTGTAAACTATGTTATTTGGCCCTATATCATGTAATTTTAGTCCAAATGAAATTAATTATAAATAATAATTAAGAACATGCGTTTTAAATTGCCACGAAAACTCCCTGGACAACTTTATCAGCTGTGTTTGTAGATTACACAAAATATTCACGCGACACTGGCAGACTTGTCATTTTTTACTTTTCGTGATATAGAAAACATTGGTCATTTCTTAGGTGCTGACAGCCTTGAATACCTATCAGTAGAAGGCTTGGTCAGTGCGATACACTACAATATGAAGACGCCCAGCGACGGCGTCGGAGGACACTGCACTGCGTGCCTCACCGGGGAGTATCCGGGAGGGTTACCCGAGGATGTCGACTGGTGATGCGACACCCATAGGAATATAAACATTCGTGATAACCGCCTTCGCTTTCTTGTATATTCACGACGCAGAAGCGGGCGCGATGACGTTCTTGGCTTTAAATGTCATAATTAGTGTAACAAAATAATGATATGGTGAAACATTGACCTATATTTGACGTCACCATCCCATCATGCGTGTCATATTTACGTAAATATGTCAAAATAAAGTAAAGTTTTCATTGGGTTAGTACCCATCTAATATTTATATGATTTTTGTATGTCACGTATATACAACATTTTCACGAGAATTAGGAAGCGTACTTTTAATTGTAAATTAACCTTTCATGTTATAAAAACATGATGCGAGTCTGTAGTTTGGGCATTGTTCTTTTTTTAATTACAGTCAACTAAATAGCTCAATTTACTCCAAAAAAGCGTCCGTTTTAAATAACAGGTTTAAGGTACATTTATGACGTCACCGAGCCCGCTACTGTTAACACATAATGGCAAATTGTTTCTCTTAACACAGCGATTAAGTCCGCCTTCCTTGACCTTATTTCATCACTTAGTAATAAGCATGCCCTTTTGAGGATGATGTCCATCGACCAGTCAACTAAATCTAGGAGAAATTAAATAGTGTCCGTCGAAAGTGTCCAATTAGGGTTGCGCCACAGTATGTGGGTAAATTTAAAAGAAAGAAAGAAAAAGCATTTATTCGACAATCACACCACACAACATACACAAATATTTAAATAATAAATAAAACAAACAAATTAATACAATAAATGAAGTGTTACATGGGGTCGAATAGGTCCCTGTCTCAGCATAATGTTGCAGGCCCACAAGCGCAAGCGCTGCAGCGCTGATATTCTGACAGAGCCTTTAGGCATGTAAAACCTCACGGACGAAGCTAAAACAACAACGATTTTATTTAATTAAACTAAATAATCGTAACTTCATACGAATAATTAACATGTGTGCTATAATATAAACATCTCCCGACTGTATACTACATATTTAAATTATATATACATTTAAATACACTATAATCATATATTCATCATCATTAAAGTAATTATTATTTAATTTTCGCCCACAACTAATTTCACTCTAAAAACTTTTCCCATTATTGTTCAATTATTCTTTTTAGTTTTACAACTGTGAAAACTGTAAAATCACGAAAAAGTATCTTTCCTTCTTGCTACGCTAGCGCCATTATGGTGGGTTTTTGGGTTGTAATTTGCTGCTTAAAGCTGGACACTATTTAATATTTTCTTTCTTATAAGATGGTTTGCTTCTACCCTCCATAAAATAAATGTAAACTTGTCAAGAGCAAACCTAATTGGCACAAAAATACAACTTGTCAAACATCATTTGTTCGTAGATAGAGAAGGAAACAGACCAACAGATAGTTTATCCGGGTGTGAAATAGCTATTTTATGTTAGATCAGTGTTATCATTTTTTCAGTTAGCCATGTTCTTACGCAGAAGGACTGTTTAATATCGAATGTAGGTACTACATATAAAATTTTAATTGACTTTAGTCTCAAAAAACACGACAAGATGTGTCTTGTCCAACCAATCACGAATATTTTGACAATTATGCGCTTTTAGCACCAAATAGCGGTTATTATACACAAAATTCGAGCCCTTTCTCTTTTGCTCTTCTTATTTTTTGTACGCTCTTTATCTTTTAGTTATTCCTCTATGTCATTGGTAGACAGGGAGAAAGAGAAAGAAGTGAATCACTGAACATATAAACGGCGATGTTACTTCTACATAATACACATCCACTGCAATAATTACGTGTTTTAAAGCGAATTAGTTATGTAGTATGGCTTAGGGATGACCGAATTCGGTAATTGATTATTGCGAAGTTCAAATATCGATAGTCGATAATACTACCTCACCGAGAACCCGGGTAGGTACATTTGTTTTTAATATCGTGCTTATCGCTTTGCTTTATTATCGTGCTATCGTACTTAATAATTTAGTTTAAGCACTTTTATCGATATTTTGATTTTTAAAATCGATCATCCCTAGTCAATTTCTGACACGTTTTGTATGTTGATATAAAATAGTACTGGCTCTTCTCGAATACTTAAATGATCTAATTTCACATTAAATCAGTAAAGGTAAATACTTTTTTTCGGATTACATCGTAATTAAGTATAGATTCATTTTATTCAAACGATGTACCGAATCTATAGATATAAATAAAAATGAATATTTCTTTGTTTGTTTGTACCCATGTGTTCCTAAACGATTTATCCGACTGTGATAAAAATTGTTGTAGTGATGCGACTCCAGTCCGATTTTACTACTAGAGTAAGTCGAGTGATTTTACAATTTTACTCGAGTTGTTTATTTCCAATCCAGTAATTTTAAGGCTACTTTGTTATCGTCAGTCATTTTGAAACCAAGACAAACATTTACTTAAATTATTTTAATTTTATTGACATTCAAAGAATAAACAAACAATAACAATAATTAACGTAACTCATTAAATACGATAGGTACGCGAGCAGATTTAAACCTGTAGCGACATCGATATAGCGACATCTATCCTCGCTATAACTGACGCATCCTACATAGAGACATTTATCTCGCCACATACGACGCATCCTACATCACGATATTAAAATTAACTCAATAATTGGAATATATTTAAGAACCCTACAACAACCGTGGGGCAACTTCCCGCCAGACATAATACCCATCTCCACATGTGGGGATAAGTGAGGAACAGGGTGTAAAGATCCTCATCGACAATAGAAAAGGAAGGATCCTCCGACCAGACGGAGTATAATGGGGAGTGATGGGCGAGTGACTCGAGTCCTAGTGAACTCGGTTCAATATTTTTCCACTCGAATACGATTTTTTCCGATGTAACTCGAGTCGCATCACTCAATTGTTGTGCGCACATACACGAAGGTTTCTGTATTAGTCAGCGTACAAAAGATGGCGTGCAAGTTGTTTCATTTTCCAGACAACGGGAACGAAATCCGGGAAAGAAATTAGAACTTTATATAAAAATTATTATGAAAAGAATTATTATAGAATTCACAAAAAATAACTTATTTTGCTTAATTTTGCTAAAATTATGACAAAGTTTTGTGGGTAGTCATGATTTACGTTAATTTATACACATTCCTCATTTTATTAGTTGTAAGTTAAATCTTGGTTAGTGTGGAAAATGAATTACGGTAGCGCACTTGACTTTTTTTTATTACTAAGAAAATAAATTGATTATACTAATTCACCTAACCTAACTATAAATTAATGATTGCTTTCTGCTAGCACTTCAACTAGATTCCATCGGCGTACTATTAAAATGCAGCAGTCAAAACTACGCCGAATCGGCGTACTCGAGTCGGTGTCATGCCGACAATACTTTCACGTTGACAAGCTTAATTTTAAGTAGTCACTGGTTAGTACGATATTAAGTTGCCGCATTATTGTTTGTAGGTAGCGCGGTACCTATAAAGCGCCAGCGGAAACCAATCATTAATCTATGCGCCTAACCTAGATATTAGTTCTATTATGGCTCTTTCTTGTCACTTTATCGAAGCGTCGTGCTGGTTACGACTTTGGTTTTTGTTTATCGATATTGTATCAAGTTATGGTTTTATTTTCCTTTCTTTCGTTTATTTTTGGTTATTTATATTTATGTATAATGTTTAATATATAATATTGACATGAAAACTTTTTGTTCAGATTTTTAAATATATTTTAAGTACTTGGATATATTATCGTTTATAATATTATGTTAAATTTTAATTTTTAGATTTCGCTTATAATCTGTGAAGTTGTTTAAAAATGGTAAAATTATCTACAATTAATTCGACGGAGGAAAGGCTAATTGACTAACGTGCATTTAACTAAGTTTACACGATAGTCAATTTGTTATTCCACTTTCGAAATAATTTGTGAAATAACTTAAAAAATATATTATATTTAAGCTCTAATAATAATATTTTATCATATCTTACAAAGCATTTATTTGATCGTTTCGTTAACTTCAACATGAACTTCGCAAAAAAAAAGTTGCCATGATTGGAATAATTTCCAAGCCAAGGTACAACATAAATACGGGACATCGATTAACATTTAATTTGTTTAAATTTAATATCATGTATTTCTTTTAATTTTTTTAAACTAATTATTGTTTTATATTATATTTTAAATTAGTTTTAACAACGAATACATTCATCTCGAATGCTTTGGATCTGTTTTCGTGTAAGTTCCTTAAATTGCGTACGCAGGTACATTCCACTGTTGTTTTGTTGGTTGGGAATGTATTTAATATAATATTATTTTAACGTATTCATAATTATTTTTAAGGTAAAATGTAACTATACATTTTTGACAATATATCGATTTATATTTATATGAACTGTATTTTTTTTAGTAACTATAAATTTAATAAAATACCAGCAGGTAGATTGAAATCGTTATAAGACAGGACATTATATTTAATTTACTTGATAATGACAGTAATGGTTTTCATTAAAAAGGACTAGTTGCGAAGTGGGAAGAAAAAGAAACAGCAGTATAATAATTTAATAAGTTGTAATTTTGAAGTGTAAGGTGTGTCGAATTACATTTTCAGCACTGAGACGCCCAAGCCAACATCACCTGCACGCGGTGCACGCTGCTGAGCAACGAACGAGGAAATGGCGAAAGCGGGGCGGTAGGGCTGTTTTGCCCGACTGGGTCGCGACCACCATGCATGTGGTGAAAAAGTACATCATAGTGACTCGCTTTTACGTGACGCGTTTTGGGATCAATTTGTGCATATCATGACAGCGGCGACCGTCGTTGGATACATTGGCTAATGCCAAAACGCGATAATCCAAAAATAGTCACCGTGATAAGTTTATCACCATATATATATACAATGCCTCGGCCCGTTCATAAAATACACAAATAGGTCATAATTAAGGACTTAAATTTATATCTTGAAAATTTCACCATAGTTTTAAAATAGAAATCCACGCCACTTATACCACCGATCAACGCAGTAAACTAACAAACATTAAAAAAAAAAAAAAAAAAAATTGAATTACAATGTTTAATAGGTAATGGATCACTCAGTTAGCACTACTGTTACATAGCGATAAGGTGGTAAAGTCTAGCTAATTAAAAATCAGAGTTTAATAGACCCATTTTTACTTGACTAAAGATAACCTTATTCGAGGAATCTATATACACTATGCTCAAAGTTAGTGTACTTGACAACATGACGATTTAATATAAGTCTGAGACTCGTTTCGATACGATTATGGAATCCTTACTAATGACTTAGTGTTCAACTCTGTGACCGCACGCATCTTAAAAGCAAGCAACGATCGGCTTGAAGGCATTCTCGCTCGATTTGTTGGTCAGTGGAGACCTCAGTAATGTTATTTCTTTTTAAACGGCTCTTATCAAAGCCATAACTAAATGGAGTTACGATGTAACTCATATCGGGTTTTGCTATGTATTGTTAGTTAAAATGAAATTGACTATATATTGCAAGATATTTATTTCACCTTACATAATTTATTTACAGAGGAACTTATAATTTGGAATCGACTGAACAACACAAGTCAATTTTGATATAAATAATAAAGTTATTACTATATTAACATGAAATTAGAGAGCGCGCGAGTTATGCGAGTGCTGTCTTTGACAACTATCGTACTATAGGGGGGCGATTATGAATAATTTAAATAATCGAGATAACCATATTTCGATGATGAGTGATGATTCATAATCGAAATACGAATATGAATGATCATTCATAATCGAGCCTTTGATGTATTTATTACCTACAACTTTGAAATTTATCGTCATCTCCATTATCGACCGCAATAATTATAATTAGGTCAAAGCACTATCGAATTCCTTAGCTCTGCATTCAACTTGCGCGCTTACTATACATAGAATTTAGCATTGATCTTTATTACAATGAAAATACATTTTTTTAAGATAAGTGAATGAATAAATAGCCTTTTTTTTTCAAACTGATTATTCTGTTACCCTTAAGGGCTCTGGGACTAGTAGAGGCTTTCGACAGCTTCATCAGTCTAGGGAGGTGAATAGCTTACCGTCTCACAATTATGAAGCCACTCACCATCTCTGAAGACCACTGTTCACCTATTGACACTTATTACTAAGAAAACAATATTTTTCATGGAAAATCTTTAGCACCTTTTACTTAAAACTTGGAGAGAGAAAGGGCACGGAGAAATTCTTATAACTCCACCCTACAGCAGATCGCTGCGGTGAGTAACCATCAGGCGGGCCATATGCTTGTTTGTCACGTAACTTGTATATAAAAACTCGTATTTAATTTCATATTGTAACTGACGCGAACGAAGTCGCGAGTGGTTTGCTAGTCTTATACACAAACTTGAAAATCGGTTATACAAAATAAATTTCGTTGAGATCAGTACAGGTGATAACAGTGAAACTTCTTTAGCAATATGTGTCAATTGATTTTAAATCTATATATTAATATGTGAAGCAAAAGCTTTCGTTACCCTTTTAAGCGTATTGCATGCACGGAAGACTGTGATTTGGCATGGTTAAAGTTTATAAGGAAAGGAGTGCAGATAGCTAAAATTTATCTATAATATCTGTTACTAATATATTAAATTAATACTGCGAATCCTAACAGGACCAGTGTCATTGAACTTAGACCCCCCCCCCCCACAATATTGACATTGTTACTCATCGAAAAGTCATGTAGAATAATACTCATTGTTTAGGTTCATGAATTCTGCAAATGTCAAACAGAAAATAGTCTATAATCAAAAAGTCGCTGGTCGAATTTCGACCTTAGGGCGATCGCTAGTAATAATAATTATTAGGTCGGGGAAAAAGTGTTTTCGCATAACGTAGGTATAAACTTGTTATAAAAATTCTTTGGTTTTACTATTTTTATCTGGCTGGTTTTGGTAACTTTAAATTTAAAACAGTTGTTCCGCTATTTTTCACTTGTTTTTTTTTTTCTGTAAAAATGAGTGAATCTAATGAAGAAATTCGATGCATTTTAAAATATTTATTACAAAAAAGGCAAATTTGCAACTCAAGCAGCTAGAAAGATTTGTGATGTTTATGGACCTAATACAGTGTTAGTAAGAGTAGCACAAAGTTGGTTCAAACGTTTTTAGTCCGGAAATTTTGATATTAAGGATGCACCTCGCTCTAGTTGCCCGGTTACGAATAAAATGGACGCCATTTTTGAAAAAGTGGAGCAAGATCGGTATATTAGTAGTTACAATGTAAGTGAAGTACTGGAAATTGACAACAAAACAGTTTTAACGCATTTGAAGAAAGCTGGCTAAACTAAAAGATCGATATTTGGGTGCCACACGAACTCACTGAAAGAAAACTAATGAACCGGTTACTCATTTGCGATTCATTATTGAGACGTATTGAAACCGAGCCGTTTTTGAAGAGATTGATAACTGGCGATGAAAAGTGGATCACGTACTATAAGAAAGTTCGAAAAAGGTCGGCCAGGCTTCACAGACTGTGGCTAAACCTGGGCTAACTCGAAATAAGGTGATCTATGAATTTTGTTTACTGTCCTTTGTTATTTGATTTCGCGCGAGTGTACACTTGTTTTATTTATTATATAAATTATATCGCACTCATCTCTCTCGTAATAAATTTTGCGTTCTCACTCTAGTGGAATTACTTTGAATTTCACTCTCATAAGGAAAGAAGTTTCACTTGAAAAAACAGGTGAATATCTACCAGCTTTACATCTTCACATAGTCTGTTTGCCAACAATAGCTTCGATATCCCTTACTTCTTTGACGCAGGACTCTGTTAGAATGAGAGGTTCCCGATCAGTGATGAGAACATCATCTTCAATCCTGATACCGACACCGCGAAACTCCTTAGGAACTGTCTCATCATCAGGTCGGATGTAAATACCTGGAATACATTAAATAAAAAATAACAATCTACACAATTGACAAATTTAAAGTGTCTTTATGTAATGTCAAAATACAACTTCTTACTAAATGCAAATGAAAATATATATGGCCCACATAACAAAACACCACTTTTTAAAATGTTTGTCTGTCTGTTTGTTCTGGGTACTGGGCACTGTTAGGGTTCTGCGTGAATTAAAAAAAAAATTGGTATTGCTGAATCAATTCGGGCGCTTAAATGGCTTACACTGAGTAAATCATAAGAGATATATTAAATTAATGTACTACATAATGGTAGATATTAAAAAGACCTACAAAAAAGTCAGCAAGAGCATATATTTATCTTCTAAGGATAACCAACAATAAGCACTTTTATCTTTAAAATAACTGGGAGCAGGGAGGGGGATACGACTCGGGCGTATGGCATTCTGTAGTACGCGCGAGCGCAGCCGCGGGCACAGCTAGTAATTCATTCATTACACTCAATCGCAAACTTGTTATAAACAGTCACATACTTACAGAAAGATACTGGCAACAATGTCAAGACATAACATTGTATGATCGTTAAATAGAAACATTAATTCCAAACTCATTGGTGTTTTATGGTACTAATGTATTTAAATAAAATGAAATATGATGCATTTCAATAATACTTATTGTTATAGAAAGCGAATAACGAAGTTAACGTAGTTTTGACGCATTACGCGATTGATAGGTTGTGTAACGTCGTGAGTAAACGTGTGATCAAGGATAATCAAAAACGTCAAAAGCGACCTCTAAGTTATCCAGATTTTTAGCCTAGAAAAAGGTAATCGGGTCTAGAAAATTCAGCTTAACAAACTGATTTGAGCAAAAAACTTGGGGATGGTAGATAATCAGAGGAGCACTAGAAAATTTCCTAGCATGTTAATTGAAATAAAATTTAAGTATTGCGTGAGGTGAGGAGTACCGACTGTTGTTTAAGATTAAGTCTAAATTAAGATAGCGTTAATATCGCCCACCAAATTTGAAGGATGCCCCAACAACTGTTAGAGCAGGAAAGAATGAAATAGAAGAAGCTTACGTCCACTCTGTAAAAATGAAAATCGATTCGATGTCATTATGGAATCTGTACTGACTTAGTATTTGTACTACAGAACCGCAACATTGACTGGGCACGATAGCAACAGGTGTGCTATGTGACCGGACGCACCTTATAAAGAGGCAACAACCGGCTTCAAGACATTCTTCCCGCTTGAGCTTTGGGACAGTGAAGAACTCAGTTAATAAGTCCACTATAATGAACATAGTTCCTGATTGCCAATTCGCTGCGAATTACAAATGGTAAATTTGCCTACACTTTGTTACCAATAGACCATACTTTTATCGTGTACTCTATTCAGTACAACGACTTTTTTAATTTAGCATAAGTCAATTAATTCATGCAAATACTTTTTGCCACATTAGCCCTTTTTTATACTATTTCAGATATAAATACGTAGAGTCTGTACTGCTAACCTCTGCCCTTCATAGTATAGTAATAAGAGGGGGTAATCAAAGAGTTGTACCAGGTTCGACGGTGACCACCATATCGTTGCGGACGGGCACGTTGCGCCGGACGAGCGGCGAGTCGTGCACATCGATCCCTAGGTAATGGGACACGTGGTGCGGGCACAACCGATACGCCTTCTGCAAATAGAAAAATATCACGTGTATTTTAACTACGGTGTAAATGTAATTAACTTGGAGTCTCTCTTTTGCAAAAGGTTATCTATCGAAGCCACGTGTTTTGCTACGAAATGTATGGGAAAAGATTTCGCTATTTCTAACTTTTTTAGTGATCTAACCTCAGTTAGTCCGATAAAGTTTATTGATCCTTACAAGAAACAGGATCGATTGGCATGAAAAAAGCATTTGTGTAAATTGCTCATTTTCTTGTTAACTTTACATTAAAAAAAAAAAACTGTAAATGCAGGTTAAAATATCTCAAACAGTTAAGGGCAGTCTTCTCCAGAAAATTTTCCTGTAGCTACAATGGTTAAGGTACCTTACTGCGCTATCTCAAAAATCCATCTTGTGTAATATGTATGATAGCTTAAAAAACAATACTGTATTTTTTTATATGCCATAACGTTTCTATTGAATTAAACTTTCTAAACAATAATAATGACACATAGCCCATGATTACTCTGAGATGACAGTGATGCACAGGCGCATTCACTTAGTTCTCTTCTGTTTTATTCAATTACTAGCTGACTCACGCAACTTCGACCGCCTCCCACATCATTCCGCATAATAAAAAAGCACGCGCGGTACTTGATACGCGTACTTAAAACTGTGATTTCTCCTAAGATATCCATTTAAATCAAATTATGTAAAAGGCAATTTTATTATTCAAAATTAAATAGTTTTGATGAATAACGTATTTAATTCGATAAGAATTAATATCATATTATAAAAACATCCTTTGCAAACTTATTAAGAAAAATAAGTCCGTCTCCATAGTTTTTGCGTAACTTTAACCATTTACGCAGCGCACGCAATAGAAGCTTCTAAAGGGATCAATTTTCCCCGTTTTTGCAACATTTTTTATTGATACTCCTCTCCTATTCGTCGTAACTTGATTTTATATAACCTATAGCCTTCCTAGATATATGGGCTATCCAACACCAAAATAATTTTTGCATTCGAACCAGTAGTTTCTGAGATTAGCGCGTTCAACCAAACAAACAAACTCTTTAGCTTTATAATATTAGTATAGATATAGTAAAGGATCCTTACTCCGATTAATTCGTGACCATCTATATTCTTCGGTAGTATGCCTTCCTGCTGCAGGTGCGTCCCGAGTAACCTGCACATGCTGTCGAACAACTGGTCCAGTGGAGGTCGATGCTCCCCCAGAATCTCTATCAATCGTTTCTGCAATCAAGCGCAAAATCTTCATAACGACTATCATATACTGGCCGTTAGATAGACATGTGTATAACATTCGCCAAATTTTGTGGCAAGTCTAAACCAAATCAATGAAAAAGAACTTTATTTAATTTAGACCCCAAGAAGGCATGAATGTTAAAACACTACCACGGGTTTAGAAAACATCAGTCATCAAGAAGAACCGGCAAGAAATTAAATCGGGCAATTTTTTCCCAACTGTACAAATAATGTTTACAGTTAATATACTGCTCATAAAAAAAAATCGAAACACCACTGAAGTTTGGTTTTGAACGAGTTATGATTTTTTTACGCAAAAACAAAAGAAAGAAATAATTCCAGTTAATTGCGGATATTATAATCATGCACACCTCTTCCTTTTTGTCACTTGTTGTTTCCACTTGGTTGTCCAAAACGGAATTGTCCAGACCCTTTTTTTTCGAACTTACCACATTGTTTGCCTTGAGGGCCTTAGAGCCTCAGAAGGCTTCAGTTTCACTGGGTTCTGTCTAAGTTCGGAACACGGCTCGCTTATATACCAAAATAAAAGCAAGGTCAGAATCACTAGAAAGGCCTTGAACTTTAGGACATCGTTTATAAAAGGAGAAGTGTTCTATTTTTAGTTCATTGTTTGTTGGATAACGCAATTGGAGCGATAAGTTTTGAATGTGTGAGTAAATGCAATGTCTTTTCGAAACCTACAAATAGATAAACAATGTTTCGAGTAGATTCTAGATGTTTCCAGGTATTTACAAAATAGAGAATATGTACTTTCTATTTCTACGTAGATCGTAGCTATACTTTGGTGGTAATAAGATCCTAAACGAATAAGTATGCTGTGTATCTATTTAAATAGTATCAGCACGAAAATAAAAACAAATAAAGATAAAATTATTGATTATTACCTGAACAGTTAACACCAGTTCATATAGAATTTTATGATATTTGGAGAACTTTCCAGACACCGGCCATGTCCGTGATATGTCTGAATTGTATAACCACCTCTGACTGCCTGGAATTAACCATAAGAGTTGAGCTAATTCTCAATAACATTCTTGAAATAGAAATTTCACTTTCATCATGGTAAAAAAAGTTTCACTTAAAAAACTTTATAAGTAATCCATGAAGTGTAAGTACTTGCCGGAGTCGACTAGCACCATCTCGTCAGCGGCGAGTAGCTGGTTGTTAGTGACGTAGTGTATGTGTGTAGCTCGCGCCCCACCCGCCACGACAGGCGGGAACGCGAGGTGCTCCGCCCCCGCTTGCCGACACGTGTACTCCAGCACCGCGTTCAGATTGTGCTCAGATACACCTAGGAAATCCGAAAAACATTATTAGCAACTTCTAAGTTTTAGACATTCATAATATTAACATTACTTATCTGTCAGTGTCACAACTCTACTCACATGGTCACATTAATTTAAATTACAATCGTTTTTATAACTTCTTAAATGGTAGCACTTTATTACGTGTCTAAGTGATTATGTAAAACATAATTTTAATTATCGTAAAATATAAAAAGGACAACAAAAGTGTCCAGATGGCTGAATATTTTTTATACATATCCTAACTGAAACTCAATGTAATGTACAAAGTGTATTCAGGATTTCAGTTAATAAAAACCAACCAAAACCGTTTGGGTAGTTTCCGAATCATCTATATTAATAAATATGTAGTTCTGTCTGTACTGTTAATTTTTTTGTCCAACATTTCTGGTAGCCATACTATATGAAAGATACTGATAACGAATATGGCAATAAATTTTTTTTTGTCTGTCTGTATGTATGTCCAGATTTAACTCAAATACGGCTTGACTGATACTTGTCAATCCATGAAAGATGGGCTAACAGAATTTTTATAACATTTTTAGGAACCTTAAAAAATTTTTTTTTTTTTTTTAATTCCATTAATTCGTAATCTATTTTGTGAATTTTTGTACAAGGGAAGTATAATTAATGGGCTATAACAATTTTAATATTACTACTAGAAATCGTAATAAAATATTCATCAATTCTCAGTTGAGTCTGATCGAAATTTGTAGACGGGAAACATACATCATATCATAATTGAGAAACTATAAGAAACGTTACTAATACAAATCGTACAATAGAATAATAATAGTCAATCGATTTTGATGAAAACTGTACTCGGGAAATACACGCCATTCCTCAATTGATGCGGCATATGAATTGTCAACAATATGAGTAAACATAAAATTACGGGATATAAATAACTACTGCATAGCCGCGGGCACACGCGCTAGTTTCGAATGATAGAATATTCAAAACAAAACAAAATTTCATTAAGAATATTTTTTGAAGATCCTGAATGACATTATAGACTATTAAATGGTTTAATTTTTTTTTAATTTCAATAACTGAGTTTGAGATCACCACTATAATGGACAAAACTCTTAAAAAGTTTAGTCTGTGGAAATTTCGATGCTCTCGTCGGTCATGTTTGTGTACTTTTTTAAAAATTTGAATGGAAACATACATACCAGGTTTTGTACAAGCCATGGCCATGTTAACACTCTGTGAACCAATATGGCAGGTTGCCTTCATAAGCTCTATCTCGGCGGGCGACTTGATGACCCTCATAAAGTGGAGCGTCCGCTGTGGGTCTGCTAGTGTCACCAGCCCGTCGGGGCGGAGAACCGACCTTACGTCAGCGTGTACATCAGGGTTGGCTGGAGACTCGTTGTGGTACCATAATACTGACGGTTTTGATGAAGTTGTTATTCTAGAAGATTTTTTTTTGTTTTACAGTAGTAGGCGTAGTAGCAAATGCATATTAGTTTTTTTTATAGGCAGTAGTAATCAGGCATTTTGGCTACTTCATGGTAAACGATCACCCAGTGAACAAACACTCTACCTATATTTGATATCACCCATACATCATATGTGTAAAATTTATGTAAATATGACATATATGATGTCAAACGAAGGTAATGAACCCTGAGTACCTGTCTAATCGAACTCAAAAAGCACTGAAGGACCAACAGAGATCAGTAACTAATATGCCACAATAGACGATCCAGCCTTTCGCCTTTCAAACTGGAAAACAGAATAAGTATGTTTTATTGTGGTAAAAATATTTACAGTAGTGTGGTACTTGAGCAGCTGAACCTTGTGCTTTCTACCACATTTATTTTTATACATTTCATTATACTATCAAAATGGTGACCACTAAGAGATGGTTATTCTTAAACTAACATAATGAACATACATATTTTATCATATTAATAAAATAAAGGCCCTAACTAGTGATGAATGTATCTGGAAATTTTGCAGTCCGTCAAAAAAACTTTCCAATGTTCATTCTCAAATTTATTTTGTAACCTTTATTTTATAAGGGTTGCTGTGTTTGGAAACATTACAGAAAAATACCAGATATATTTAAAACCATTGATAGAAGTTGAAGAATAAAATAAATAAACTATGCCCACTTGTTTAAAAAGTTGCCAAATGTTTCAATGGGTCTCGCCTCATCAACAGCAAAGAGCGGTGCAGTAGCCATGCAACCAGTGCGAGGGCCTTCCCATAGCTCCGCATGACTATCTTTATCGTGTACAAATAATATACTCTGAAACAAATTTATTACTATTGTCACAACTAGAGAATAATATAGTAGAGAGAAAATATTCGCAGAAGCTATGAAAATTTTCTAATATTCGAGTAAGTATTGGAAACTTGAAGAATAGTTCCAGGCTCTTTTATACCTAATTGTAAACACCAAAAACATGATTAACGCCCTGAAGACAAGGTAAATAAACTAGAAACATGTTAAATACCCCAAAAATAGGGTAACTACCTTAAAAACACGGTAACTACCGTAAAATATGGTAAATACCTTTCTTGTGACTTACTAAGTGCGTGCCAGCAAGTGTGGGTTTATACAGACATTTTTACTAAAGTTTTGACTAATATAATATTCAGATTTCCCAAAACTAATTTCAACTCCCCAAAAATTACACTTGGTTGGGTACTTATTTTTAAAACATATTTTATTGGACAATATGATGGCCACAGAACAGTTGATATACATACATTTTATATAGGTACTAGCTGTACCTGTGGCTCCGCTCGTCTGGACTATAGAATTATTGTTTATGAAGATATTGCGATAATTTTTCTTATTCTAAGGACCAAGTATCTAAGGAGTAAAACAAAACACAGTTTAGTCAAAATCTATCCAGTAGTTTGTTTGTGTGCGATGTCTAACAAACATCAATCAATTTATTTTTATAGATTAAGCAAAATGAGCCCAGTAATTGTATGTTAGAGACCTATTACCTTATAACTATCGGTCTGAGCTGGTTTCACGATGACCAGCACGGCGGCTGGCTCCAGGCATCCCGTTAAGTAGAAAAAATCAGAGTTCTGTCTAAAGACATAGGGTATTTTATCTGAAATATATTGTTTACAGGCGGCTGGTATTACGATCTGTAAGAAAAATGTACATTGTAATTGAATCAGTAAATTTTTGAAAAGATAATTTCCTATGGAAGTTTAAACCGCTTCGTAACTTAACGCGTTACGGCACCATTAATAGTAGCATAGTTTCAGTCAATCCTAACAACACGCTCGTAGCCTAGCGGTCGTAGGTGTGAATGCTATGGCCGAAGTCCTTGGTTCGAACTCTCGCAGGCTTCCCTTTCTCTTTTGTTTGGTCTTTTTTTTCTTTTTGATTAGTTTAAGTTATCACTTCTGTTGAGCGTCCGGAAACGTACAATTTTTAAAAAAATGTTATTAGGTAACAAACACAAGCATACAGTCTACTGGACGTTAAGTGGTCACTGCACCCTATAGCTATGAATATTTACACGGTGGTAGCGCTTTTTGTAATGCCTGCCTGGCTAGCTACTACCCTCAAGTTGAATAACTGTCGTCAAGCTCCAATATAACCTTAGCGTGTTACCATCTTTCACCACATCATCACTTAAGATCAGCTTGACAATAATGCTAAAAACTATAATGATTAAAAAAAAACAATCTTAAAAAGACTTCAGTTCTGAAGTCAGTCATAAAAGGGACAAGACTGAGTTTAGTGGTGTATTTTAAGATTTGATGCCCTGGTCCTCAAAAAGAAAGCAAAGTCATAGGTTAATCTGGTGAATACTACAAAATATTGTCAGTCTAAAAGGATTTTAAAGTTTTTCAACTGTGCTTTAGAAAAAATATGTTTTTTGACTTGTCTATGTAATTCTAAAAAAATTGTGAACTGTTTTCTTATGTTTGTTAATCTATATTTATGAAAAACTTAAAATACTTCAAATCCAAATAAATGCATGTTTATGTTCACACACCTTTTAAGTGAAATTTTCAAATTAAAAATTCCAAATAATTGGTACTCAAACTATCCCCCACAAATACAGTACTTACAACAGTGCATACAAGTCTCGTTGTCACAACTCTAGGCCAATTTGAAGACAATCATAAAGAAATAATAAACAAAATAAAAACTTCTCTTGCATGCTAAATCCTATAAATGTATGTCTTTGTCTCTTTTTTGTTTTATCACATTTCTAATCACAATGGTATTAAAGAAATTTTCACTTCAAAAAAGCAGCCAAGGGAAGGCAATTTAAATCAGTTTAAACTTATATTCCACTTCTGATGTTATATAAAATAATTTTAATATTTTCTCGAAATTGGTTCCTAGCAAGTTATTTCATGCATGTGCATTACTTATTTCGTTTTGGAGAATACGTAAAACAGACATACAAAAAATTTAAAATTTGTTTTGTTGTTATAATTTCCGTTCAAACTTTCATATGCATTTAGTTAAAAACTGTTATTTTGACATTACAAACAGACACTTCAATTTAATTTTTATTTTTATAGACGAGAACAGCAAAAAATTTGAAGGTGGACTTGAAAATAACTTAAAACTCAATATTGTTCAATACTCACAATGTGTGTTTTGTGCATATTATCCACTTCTGCGACTAATTTACTGACCAATGTCTCCCTTCTTTCTCTATATTCCATCTGAGTTATTTCAGAAGTCAAGTGAGGTGGTTTTATTAAATGTGGGTGTGTGTGACATGTCGCTTGCCCGAAGACACCTTTAGGCACTGTGAATTGTGGCTTAGTGACCTGTTCTGGAGTATGGTCTATGGTGGAATTGCACCGGGTTATGTTTTTAATCTGTGATGTTCGCAGGCATATTGTTTTTCTTACTGGAAAAGGTTTTTTTCACAAGCATTACAAAAGACCCGTTAATAAATTAATTTATCCGAAATATATTTGCCGTAGTTGTTACGATGTATCTGCATGTTTGCGCGTGAAAGTTTGTTGTTACTGAGACACGAAACAACTGATAATCTGATTCAGAAGTAGCAAAGAAATTAAGGATAAATTAATTACGATGGTTGTCCGCAAAGTAACGCCTACGTCAATCAAATATCGTTAATAAAAAAAAAAGGTATATAACAGAAAATTAGAAAAATCTGCAGTGAGACCTGTATATAGGTACAAGTTTTATAGAAATTTATTTAACTAGATTTTTATACTGTTTATGGAATGGTAATTATTGTAAAGGTAGATCTTAACCCTTTTTTATTTATTATAATATAATGGGTACACTATTTAAAAACATTTGATACTATTGTGTACATAAGCTCAAGTTTTTATTTATATCAAAATATAACCTATAAACTTACTGCTATTCGTTGCAAATGTACGTAAATTGTGCATTTCTAATATTAAATTAAATTAATATTATTATTGTACTTTAAAATAACTTTTTAATTTGATAATAAAATTTATAAACAAAACAGAAATTTTGAGGGACTTTGACTTTGATGCAGTGCTGTCAATATCTAAGGTCCAAAATCCCTAAAAATGTTGCTCAAGTTCCCTTAATTACCCACAAAGCTTTTTCAAGAAAAAACGTATTGAAATTAAAAAGAATTGAAGTAAAACTTCTTTAGGCTTTACTAATGGGTATCTGAATGCATTATTTAAAACGATAATGAAAAATAACAGGCATCCTAATATTGTTATGACTCGTAATAAAACAAAATAAAAAGTGCTTACTATTACTCAGGAAAAAATGCACGTATTTGGAAGGTTTAGGAACCGCCTTCATCAAGCGTTTTTGTTGGTTTATGTGTAGCGACATCTACATAGCGACCCACAGCGACATCTATCGAGCCACATACGACGCATCCTACATCGCACTATAGAAATTAACTCTTCGATTGAGTGTATATACAAGAACCCGACTACAACCGTTGGGCAGCTGCCCGCCAGACATAACACCCGTCTGGTCGGAGGATCCTCCCTTTGCAATAGTTCTTCTACACTGGTGACCCCGAGCATGAACGTCAGCGCAACCTTCTTCGCACAGCTACATCGTGACGTCATCATCACTTCCACAAGCTTTCGAGTAGCGAGTCATACAGCCAGCCAGCATCCACACGGCTACTTCGGGTATCCTGACCACCAGCATGCAGCGGACGCGCATTCCTGGTCATCACCCACAGCCTTCTCAGCAACCTTGGCACAGCACACTGCACTTCGGCCGGTCAGCAAGCAGAGACGCACTTCTCTCCTGGTCGACGCAGCAGCCAGTCACTACGCAGCACTGCAACACTCCGACTCACTGGAGCATTCTTGCAGCATCACCCCGACTCACTGGGGCAATCACCCCGACTCACTGGGGGCATCACCCCGACTCACTGGGGGCATCACCCCGACTCACTGGGGCATCACCCCGACTCACTGGGGGCATCACCCCGACTCACTGGGGGCATCACCTCTACTCACTGGGGCATCACCGCAGACAGTTCCGACTCACCGTGAACTATGCGGCATCTGGTTCCGACTCACTGGAACATTCCACTGGCCCGGCAAGCATCACAAGATGTATGGATGACTCAACCTGCTATCGACCTCCGGTCTCGGAGGGGAGTGATGTAGCGACATCTACATAGCGACCCACAGCGACATCTATCGAGCCACATACGACGCATCCTACATCGCACTATAGAAATTAACTCTTCGATTGAGTGTATATACAAGAACCCGACTACAACCGTTGGGCAGCTGCCCGCCAGACATAACACCCGTCTGGTCGGAGGATCCTCCCTTTGCAATAGTTCTTCCACATATGTTTTGACTACTTTGTGTAGTTTCTCTTCTTCTTCTTAAGCTTTAGGCACCACGTAGACAAGATTCTCAGAGAGGGCATTGGATAGGCTGACAGAGGATTAATGAAGTGATTAAGTGGAGCTACATAAACAAATTAATAAAACCATTGAAATTAAACAAACAAGGCAATTGACAAATTAAACAGTCAAATAATGTGCAATCAAATAGTGCTATGTTCCGGCGGTGAGTAGGGTTTCCAGAGCTCCATGGGAAGGATGGGTTCATAGAGATGTAAGGAACAATAAAAATTCTTTGGAGATTTCTTTCTACTTGGGGCAGTTCAACTGGTTAAACAGCTCCAGCCTACAGAAGATCGCAACTGAGTAGGGTTTCTAGAGCTCTTTGGCGTAGGGGCGTTCAAGGTCAGCAACTGGCTAGTGATAACTTGATGTTACAAGCATCCATAGGCTACGGTAATCGCTTAAAACAGACGAGCCGTAAGTTTTAAGAAAGGAGCCACCTCTCAAAATTTAATTAAAACGGGGTTAATAATAGTTGCATACTAGTGTATAGTGTGTTAGTGTCTTAATATAAATTCTTTCATCGCAATACATGACATTTTTATGAATTAGAATATGAACTAATATTGAATTCAAAAAAGTTACATTTCATCCATTGACGCAGCATTTGAACACGTTACCACTGAGCCATAATCTAAACTGAGCTATCATCTTTACTATGAGACACCAATAAATTTCTTTATGGCTGCATTTTGTGATGGTAACTCGAGAAACATACAAAGTGCGATTTTTAAATTTGTAAACCTCGCTGTGTATCTAAGCACTTATAAATTATATTCTATGCGATATTTTCAAAAATTGTATTTGCGTTGATCGTGAGGTTTTAAGTATTAAACTATCCACATATGAATAATCAATAACTTAAAAAACTACGAGTACTTATGAAATCACGAAAAAGCTATACTTCTTTGACATAACAAAACAATAATAACTCCAAAAATTGTTTCCCGCCAACAATGCGATTTGATTTGTATTTTAATTAGCCAAATAATATGCTCGAAGATTTCTCAATTTTAACATCCATTAAACGAAGGAAAAAAAAAAAATAACTTAAAAACGTTAAATTGCTAAAATCCCCGCAATTCTTCACAAAATTCTCCAAAATTTGGGAATTCCTCACAAATTGACAATTCTGCTTTAATGTAATATTTAAGTATTGCCAGTTGAAAAAATGTTGTTTTTGTTAGGAGAGTGCTGCTAACGAGCAGTATGTCCAGTGTCAGTTTATTAGTATATCCATATGTCCTTGTACATCTAATAGTCTGTGAATATATCCTTTGGTTATTTGTCTATGATCTTTATTATCAATTATGTTTAATAATTTGTGTTTCTATTAAGTTTTAAAGATTTATAAAACATTACAAACACCATTAAAATTACATTCTTTATGTATCTACCTAGCAATTTACGGCCATATTTCGTTCCACGCTTAACTAGGGTTTGATAATGTTTTAAATGTTGACTATATCCGTTGATATGAAAGAGTAAGTTGTTAAGCTAGTTGCTGCCTAGACTACATAATGCTATTTGCAAAGATTTTATTATAAACGAGCAGATAAATTAAAATTTAGGACAATAGTAAGTTTCTATTTATGTATGAAATATTTACATATCTACACTCGTGCGCGATAAGTTGAGACTCGCCTGGAAAGCAACCCTCCGCCCGTTACCGCTGTAACTTCTCTCAAGCTCACTTGTTGTACTGTAGGCAACGCCATTTTTTTTAACATCTTAATCTTGTACTAGCTTACGTCACGCAACGACGACGCGCTCCGATTAAATAATCTTATTTGATACCGTTTCGTTAATAGTTATTAGAGTTACTGCTATATTTTATTGTTATTTTTTGTGTTAAGTTTATTGTTATAATGAAGGGTAAAACTTTACATAGTGGAGAGAGAAATCTCGTGTTAAAACCGTTGGACTTTTTTGAAAATGAAAAACGGAACAAACAGTTGTGTTACCTGTTGATCAGGCAGTAAAAAGAACCTGTATGGCAACGGGAATTCCGAGTACAATACTCGCTACATTAAAAAAAATAGCAGAGACGATGTCGCGGGTGGAAACTTGTTGTAATTTTTTTTGTGCACAGTACAACCATGCGTCTCTGGCGTCACCGCCCCCAGGTCTCAACCTATTTCGCACGGGTAGTACCAACTTTTATTATAGACGAGATCCCCATACATGTTCTTAAAACCTAGTCATAATTAGGCTTGTAGTTTCCTTAATATTAGTTAGGTGCCATAGTCCTAACTTTATATCCTCCTAGTCTCAGTAAGTAATTTTTTTTCTGAGTTGATATGATTGATTTGTAAACCAGACCGTTTTAAATTATTATTATTTTTTTGTTTCAGCGTAAAAAATTATGATTTTAAATTTATAACTAGTTAAACCGATGAAGATAATAAGTACTGAATGATGATAGGAAATCGTTTTTTTTACTACTTAAAGACCGGTAGCGGGTGCTGTGCGGTGCGACTAGAGCCATGTTTTTTTTTATTGCGATATTTCGACATCACATTTATTTTATTGTAAGTTTATGACATCATCCAAAGTTCTAGTGATAAACATTTAAAGCGATTTGAGTGAAGGAAAACTTAGTAATGCTAATGCATAGCAAACGATTAGAAAATTTGATAGTTTTTGTTTTCATGATAGCACGACAGAGAGAGCTTATGGACAGGTAGGGCACTTAGAAGTTAAACTTTCGTAATTTCGCTCTACTTGGGGCAATCCGACTGGTGAAATATCCTAAACCTTACAAAAGATCGCTGCCAAATAACCTTGTGTTGTGTTCTTAAATAAAGTAGGGTTTCCAAAGTTCCTTCGGGAAGGGAAGAGGGTTCAAGGTCGGCCACGTGTTAACATATACTTTTATTTTTATTGGCATTGGACCTTTGAATTCGAAGATACACCAGGGAAAACTTCAAAATCATTGATGTTGCTTTCCTTTTTTTTTTTGTTAAAAATTGTCCAGTTTTTATTATGATAACTGCAATAACAATATAGATTCTGAGAAAATTCACGTTTGTCCATTTTCCAAAGATACAAAACCCTTTAAAGTTTAGACAGATAAACAAACGTAGGCTTAGCAATAGGATTATAGTGTTCCATTAAAACCATCTATTAAATAGACAATTATAGAGTAACCCAGTAAATAAATCATAAAAATATGTCATGTAGTTTCTGAAAAATAGCACACATCAAACATGCTAAGGAAACTGAGAACCTTCCTCTTTTGTAGTCGTCTGGTCTATTGTGGGCCCGAATTCCGTAAGTAGACTAAACAGGATATTTATTATCTGCATTATTTCTTGATGATTTTATGATTTCAATCATGTTTTAAATGTAACTGATTTAGAAATCAGAGTAGTAAGCCAACCGATCTGAATTGGTGGTCGATTAGCTCATGATCGTTTTCAATTAATGTTATGCGCTCTGCAGCCCTATAGTTCTATTATGATAGTTTATTTATTTATCTACAGAGTGTATGTTTGGATGTTTGTTACTCAATCACGCAAAAACCGCTGAAAAGATCTGAATGAAATTTAGCACACAGATAGTCTATGGACGTGGAATAACATATTATAGGGTACTTTTTATCCCGATAAAAGTCATAGCTTAACCAGTGTCATCTTACAAATATAATAAAAGGGAAAGTTTCTATGTTTCGCACGCGTGCCCGATCGACTGCATTCAGTAGTTCACGTGAGCGAAGCCGCGGGCACAGACAGTGAAAAAAAAGAAAAAAGTATAATTAAAAAAAAGACAAACAAAAATCAAAAAGGAGGTGTGTGTGTGTGTGCTAATGGGGTTCAGGTAAGAAGCAATGAAACTCAGGTTCAGTTTTCCGGTATTTAGCATTAGGAAACCCTGAAGCCGCTGTGGTTTTTACAGCTTCACCGAACTTGGTCAACGCGTATGATTGGTTGATGACTAACTAACAAACGATCAATTGTACAAGTATTAAACTGATATTATACGTAGTTTTTAATAAATCTAATATACTTTAATAATGTGCGCCTTTTTTAATAATTATTAGTTTATATGTTTACTTTCTCGCAAACTACCCGGTAATTCTAATATATTATTTTAAACCTTACAATGATTGGCAATGATTGGTTGACGACTAATGTTATCAATTTAACATCTTATATATTTTAATAATGTACGTATTATTTAATAATTAGTTAACATGTTTACTTGCAAACTATCTGAATATTTATATATATTAGTATTAATTAACCTTACACTACCTAGCATTTCGTAATAATGACAGTTTTATCTTCCTCTATACTTAATACCTCAGTCTTTTGTATATTTTTTTATAGTCTTAGTATACTCCAATATTTTTATGCCATATGATCTCCCTCACTATTCCACCTACCTATGTAGGTATGTATGTAGGTAGGTAGGTATGTAGGTATGTAGGAAGCCCCATGAGCTTAAAGTGTTCATCCTAGCTCGTTTTGATAATACCTGAGTATAATAAATGGCGTTCGTAAATCAATCCCTAAGTATGAAAATAGATTGGAATACTTACTCATCCTTTACAAAATTGTAAATGGTTCTATAGATGCGTTCTTTACCAATTACTTCTACCTTAGATTTTACTCCCGTGCGGTGTGCAACCCAAATATGTTTTTCATCCCGACTGCAACTTTGAATTCAGCGTATTCAGCCTTCTAACATGTATGACAAGGTTGTATGAGAGATCAATCTACATAGATAATATTTTCTTTAAGCATTTAGTTCATTCAAGCATTCGATTAATAATTTAATCTAATTTATCCTTTTTGAAATATAATGTATTTAAAAGTCATAATGGCCTATTATCCGAATGATTACACCTTACGTTTTTGTAATTACTAGTGGTCGCTCAATGATTGAAATTCGACCAGCGACTTTTTAACCGTAGACTATTTCCTGTTTGACATTTGCTGTATGAACCTAAACAATGAATATTGTATCACTAGCTGTCACTTTTCATTGGGTGACAATGTCAATATTTCCGGAGATCTAAGTTTAATGGCACTGGTCAGGTTAGGATTCGCAGTATTAATTAATATTATTTAATATATTAGTAATAGATATTATAGATAAGGTGTAGAAAGCTTTTGCTTCACGTATTAATTAATATATTTTTTTTTTGTAATTATTCTGCTAGCGAGCTATTACATTATAAAATAGAAATAAAGTAAATAAATATACAGTGCTGAATCCGCTATAGCACTGGCCTTTTATAAACGACATTTTTTATTAGTGTTATTTATCTTTGTTGCTATTAGTTCTTTAGTTTAATATGTTGTTCATATAGTATATAACTTCCTACATAAACAGAGGGGTATTTTATAAGTTTAACATGTTTTTCATCGAAAGATTTCTTGATAATTATGATGTGTATAAAATTATAGTTCAGTGGTAGCTGTACGGGCTTCGTGTCGATCGAATTGAGTTTGAATCACTGCAATGAGCCTGAGCTTTTAGTAAAGGAAAACTTAGTGATGAAACTTTTCCGCCGAGGGCTTTTTCTAATGCCCGCCTGGCAAGTTACAGACCTCAAGTTGAAAATCTATCGCCAAGCACACTTGCACTTGAGAGTCCTTCTCTCAGCGTCACTTAATGTCAGGTGAGATTGTGAAAAGTAAAAAGAATGAGAATACAGAGATGCCAATTGATAGAGGGAAGTGAAAGAAGAAAAGAGGAGTCAATCCCGCTTAACGTGGGATACGAGCTAGCCTTTATTGCTAAGCTGTCTATGGCACATTTTTGTTTTCATTACAGTTAACAAAATTGCAAAATTAAGAGCATTTACAGTGATGGCAGACGTACCACGTTTCAGGATCTTGTACCATCTAGCATTATACTGGTGCGCAATATTACGAACTTTTCAATATCGATCAGGGCCCTGTTGTTTCGTTCACCAAGGAGCTAAAAAAAAGGTCTTCGGGCGGCGGGACGACGGAATAAAGCCCCTGACGTTTGCAAAATTTTGATGCGGATGGCGGTCCTAAGCCCCTGGTAATACTTGAGGGTACCGGTTTTTTTTTAACACCAACTTTTGGCGACATTGGCGGTATTATTGGACCACTATCTAAAATCCTTTATTACCTTTATCCCTTATTGACCTTTATTATGTTTATTGTTCTTGGATTTTCATTTTGGTCCTTCGAACCGGATAAAGTAAAATATGAAAATTCTTGTCCTGAGTTTATATTAAGGTTATAGCTTTTTGGGACAAGATCCGAAAAGGTAAAAGGCTAATGCTAGGCTCTGTGGGCAGGAAGGTCAAACTACGTTCACTTGTATGCATTGTGCGTTGCGCTAGTCAGCGCGGAACGGCCGGCGCTTGCGCACGTCTCACGTTGCAACGATCGAACCCACCGGTTGTCGTAAATACCGTGCCCGTTACGAAGTGTTTCTTCATAACTGTGATCTTGTTTATTTTTCTCATATCGAACATTTCGGACGCTGCAGGGCCAACGACTCTCTATAGAGGTTTGTTTGTTTTCCTATTAGTATTAATAGTGTTGTGGTCTATACGATATGATATCGATAGAGCGCGAACCCACTTCGCGTTCATTTGCATCGTTTTGTACAGTTTGTACAAACCATTGATTAGTTGTTAGATTGTTACGGTCCGTTGCGAGAGTTACTTAACTTGCGACCTCGGCAGATGCAATTATAACATTTTTTTTTAAAATATTCTTTACAACAAATTGGATCACTATCGTTTTGTAAATACCTATACGTGTATTTATAAAAAATAATTTTAACGTTATAATTTTTGTAAGGCCTCGTATTTTATTTCGGATTTTTAAACACTAATCTTTTTAATAAATAATATTTTTAATCTTTAGCTATATAAGTATTTGTCTGTATGTGTATACCTATGAACTACTTAAAATAATTCTACACTATAATATGGAAGGCGTTACGTAGCACCGTTTTCCTTCAATGTTTTCACATAAGATATTTCAATAAGGCAGTGAAGAAACTATGGTAAACATCAAATAAATTGCGAATCTTCCTTTTCAAAACTAATATTTTTGACAATGTTCTCAATTGTGTTTTGTATACCGTGTTATCCATGAGCGTAGCTATTTACTTTCACATGGGGAGGAGGGGGGTTCTAAAATGCACAAAGATAAACTAGTTTTTACCCGTGGCTTCAGAGGTTAAAAAACAAGCTCAAAGTGGTAATACAATTAATTAAATATATATTTAATATTACAGTTTAGTCTAGTAGACTAAGAGGAGGGATTGGAAGCGAACTCCTTTACTTATATTCATGTTATCATCATAACTCTATGCGTTCTTCACTGGTATAAAGTTAGCGTGTATAGGCTCAATTGTGACATGGTCAATTTATAAAGTTCACTTGCAACCAGAAAATAATTAGTGTTTTAATAAATTAGTAATTGTTTGGAACACCATTTGTTTGCACCATCAGGCCTGTATTCCCCGAAGGGTTCGGCAGAGGTATACTAATGTACACCTACAGTTCACCGAGTATGCTTTAAGTCCTATGTAATAGGGGGCGCACCTATGGCCAATAATCGGGCACAAAGCCAAACTCCGATCTGCTACTGAGAATTTCATGGAAAACACAAACAATTTTGCTCGACCTGGAAATCGAAATTATCCGAAATTGGAAGGTTTTCAAAAGGTTTCAAATCACGGTAGATGTAGACGAGTCTGACGGCAATTATACTCCGCACTTATGTACTTAGTACAGAATGGTTGAGATATTTTTAGATTTTAAATTAGTTTTTGTTTTTCTAAAATAAATAGATGTACATGTATGTGGGTGTACATTAGTAGACCTCTGCCTAACCCATCGGGGAATACAGGCGTGATGGTATGTTATGTTATGTTAAAATAAAGAGAGTTTACATAGATGTACGAAATAATACAAATTACAATCCGTTCGTCTACGTTTGAATCTACCTAAAACGACTGCCTTTTGGTAAAATGTAGTGATGATGTCTGGACTAGATCCTGAGAGATTGGTGACTGAGAAACAGCAAGCGGAGTGTGGGATGCTCGAGAGCAGCATCGAGATGGGCTAGTGATATCGTTAATATTATCGGAAACATCTAGAGATGATTCGCCCAAACTATGGATGGCTTGAAATTATCATTATCGGTTGTGAGAAAATAGTATAAGCAGATAATTATGAAGTTGTTCTGCACTTGCAGACCGGTGCATTAAAAGAACGAATCTTTTTCAAATTAAAATGGTTAGGTCGAAAGTTATTTAACTTGCTCTTATTATTGTAATCGTGATTGTGAGTTGCAACGGTTGTTTTCCGTTGTTTTCAACTGTAATATTTTATAAGAACTTTTTACACTATGGTTTCCATAAACTTTTTTATCCCATTTATCGTCCAGTTAAATTACATAAATAGTATAATATAGATAAATAATATTAGGGATAAGAGGAGATGATTAGGGATTAGTCTTTTTATTTACAGTTTAGTATAATTTTGATTATTTTTGTTGAACTTGGGTATGCTTCGATGGAGCTGGCATACACCTGTTGTAAAACACCCCCTTAAATAAAGAAAAAAAATAAGCTGTGAATGAAGACCGAATGGAGTGCGAGATAAATAGATTCGTTTTAAAATACCTATACATAAGATATATTTTATACCGGACGGCGTTGCTTGAGTCCTTTTATTGTGTCAACAGCCTTATTTAATGTTATTGCTTGGAATAATTAAGTAGTCCGCCGTTTTATTAGACATTTTAGTTGTAGTCCGTATTTTATAAATGTACTTTGACATTTAAAGCAAAGCCGCTTGGATAACGTCTTTTTTCTGTTTGTTGTTATTATTTCTATTATGTAAAAAGAATAAGGAGTTTAATTATTTGTTTTGTACTGGTTTTGTTCCATTTCTTTAATAAGTAAACATACTTTTTCTTGATTTTGTCAAGGCGGCCAAAACGCATCTGCAATATCCTCGTTTTAGAGGTAGGTGTCTAAGTATGTCATATAACATAACATACCTACACGTCTGTATCCCCGAAGGGTTAGGCAGAAGTGTACTAATGTATACCCACAGTTCGTCGTGTATGTTTTTAGGTCCCATGTAATAGGGGGTGAGTCTATTGACATTAATCGGACACAAAGCCAAACGCCGAGCTGATATTGAGAATTTCGTAGAAAAACCTAATTACGCTTTACTCGACCAGGGAATCGAACCCAAGACTTCAAGTATAGCAATTGCGCTTAAGACCATTATGCTAATGAATCAGTAATGTATTAGGTATTTATAAAGTTAGACAACTAGTCTAACTATTAGAAGTTATTTTAATAGTTGAATTTAGAGTGAACGGTGGATTATTTTAATATGCTTAAGTATTCTATCTCTTAATCCGGGTTATAAACTATCTGTGTGCCAAATGTCATCCAAAGCCGTTTAGCCATTTTTGCGTGATTGAGTAACAAACAAGCATATTCACTTTCGTATTTACATAAAACAGAACATCGCAGCCAAATAAAGTGTTGTGTTCCTGTGTTGAGTAGGGGTTCTCCTTGGTATAAGGGAGTCTAAAGTCGGCAATACGCTAGTGATACGGATTGTAGTATAACAAAAAATACAAAAAAATAAATACAATTTTAGTTAGGATATACACAAATTACCCACAAAAGGCCTCTGCGAGATGTGCATCGAACGACTTTTTACGCATCGGTTTGTGTGTTTTAGTCAATGCAGCTCCGTTCACGAATGTTTATCGATAATCTCATGTACATATATCTATCGACAGAAATGCAAGGAATCCCTTACCTGCATTATAATCCGAGTTTTATGAACGTACGTGTTACGCACGTAAATAAATATGTATGAAAATCATATTAATATGGAAAGGCTTAAGATTGGTAGGACATTTACAAAGTTCAAAATGCTTGCCCTTTTTTGTCAAACTGACTATACTGTTAGCCTTATGGGCCCTGGTGCTATTAGAGGCTTTGACAGCTTCACCAGGCTTGGGTGCGAGCGCGGAAGGTACTCATCTTCGAAAGCTTGGCAACAAGCTCAAGGGTACGAAAGTGGCCGAACCTCGGCTTGCACTGTCGCCGTACAAGCAAATAAGTTCTAATTCCTTATTCGTAAAAATGATTCCACTAACGTGTAACGATTTAAAGGGTGTGGATAGAATCACGCACTAGCACATGAAGCGTGGTAACTAAGTACCTCAGAAGTAGTAATTAACTTATGAAATGACTGGCCTTAGATATTAATCTGGTCTTACTGAAGTTGGTTATTGCTGTAGTCTGCATTGTACTTAACATCAAACAGACTGCACGTCTTGATTGAAAGATTTCTTTGCTAGGTGCATAAATTGAAAAAAAAATATCGTAAATCTTCGTACGAAGAAAAGTAAGAACAAATAAAAAAAATAGTAAACAAAACCGACTTCCTTCTTCGTAAACAAAGCCCAATAAATGAAATTCGAGCTGCGACTTTTTAATCATAGACTATTTTCTGTTTGACATTGGCAGTATGAACTTAAACAATGAGTATTATCTACATCACTTGCTGTCACTTTTCATTGAGTGACAATGTCAATTTTTTGGAGGGGTCTAAGTTCTGTGTATAATGGCTCTGGTCGGGTTAGGATTCGCAGTATTAATTTATTTAATTTAATATGTTAGTTAAACAAACATTATACATTATGAAACACTATAGATAAATTTTAGCTTTCTGCCCTCCTTCTCCATATAAACTTTAAACATGCCAAATCGCAGTCTTCCGTGCACGCAAAACGCTTAAAAGGGGTAATAAGTTTTTGCTTCACGTATTGCTATATAATGATTATTATTATTATAAATATCTATAAGTATATATATAAGAATGATATCTTTATATTATATACACTAACATCTTATTGTTATATAGCAAAAGAAACATACAAATCGTTCGTGTAGTTAAAAAAAAAAAAATTGTACACATTCAAACATAAAACGGAGAACCTTCTGTTTTTATGTCGGTTAATTACAAATGGAATTTCTACATTACATTCAATTACACTGAAAATGTTTAGATAATTAAGATTATCATATTTCTTGATAACAAACAGGTTTTATTTATTTTTTTATTTTTTTCAAACTTAAACTGTTTGTCTAGACAACCTTCACCGTTTGAGTGAACGAAGGAAGTAGGTAATTTTAACTGTAGTTTTCTTTACTGTTGTGTAGTTGATTTTACATTAATAAACGGACTTGGTTTAGCATGCGGTTCAGACTTCCGCTTACCTTTAAGATTGCCACACACGCTGTTGTGCACCAGAGAGGTCTACCTGCGCAGGTATGCCTGCGTAGGTAGACCAGCCCTCTGATTACGTATTTCGCAAGTGTAAAACAATATAGCAATAATCGTCAAATATTAGCTTGGAAATCACAAATTAGTGTTATGTAACAAGTACGTATCAAACACATACTAATTTTGACATTTCAAAGCAAACATTTAGTAATTTGGAATAGACCTGTGAAGTTATTTGTGCCTGCATAGGCGACCGGTGCAAAATCGAAAATCCATTTTTACGAATGACACCGTACGTTGAACTTGTGCGTCTGTACGCGACAGTGTGATCGGCCTGCGCAGGCACACCTCTCCGATAGACCGTAGCTTGTATGGCAGGCATTAGAGCGATATAAAAATATGATCTGTAACAATTTTCTATATATTTTTAACAGATAATTCACTTCTCTTGTGCACAATAACTAAACTATATCACGTAAAATGCCGCCAAAATTACTAAATACAGAGCCAAGTAACATACATTCATGAATAAAAGTAAAAATTGTCATATGACAGACCAATTTCCCGCGAAAAACTTTTAAACTTATAGTCTAGAGTCATTTACATAAGTCAATGGAAATAATAAACCAAAGCGGTTGGATTATAGGTGAGCAGTAGCTTTAAACAATATTTCCGTTAATCGTTATAGTTATTCCAAGTACATTAAATGCACGCCGCATTTATAGGTTTACTGCGTCGTTGGAATGCGCCTATTAATTGAGTTCCGCCTCTCGATTGCGCCTCCGTCTTCACCAGTGACGAGGGAATTGTAGACCTTAAAAATATTGATGCTAAAGTATATCAAGTTAATACAATAAGGTAAATCTGCATTTATGTAGATTGCTGTCATCTATATGCATATAGAATATATACAAACAAAAGAATCATGTTGACTTGTTAATTAAATACGATTGTGTATATTTTGGAATGATGAATGATCTATGGGGAAAAGAGCGTAGTAAAAAAAGGAATAATATCATGAAATATTACACAATAGTTGTACATACCTTTATTTACATTAAGGAGTCACGCAAAAAAAAAAGGGATTTTGCACCGGTCGCCTGCACAGGTTTATTCCAATACATACTTCGGTCTACTTGCACAGGCACCCCTGAGGGCCTAGACAAGTTGGTTTTCTACAATAGCAAACGCTAATGAAATCGAAAAAAATGTATAGAATTTGCATATCTCAACGTTAAACCACGAGATCAGATATGTCAATTCCGTACATTTTTTTTTCGATTTCGTTAGCGTTAAAGATTTTAGAAAGGCAATTTGACTAGGCCCTTTGTATAGTTAGACCGTAGCGTGTATGACCAGCGTTAGATAACAAATTCAACCAGTATTCCTGTTCTAACGAATGCAATATTGCAACGCATTGTTTGCCATTTCTTCTATGAAGTCAATTAATTAACTGCAAGTCACAATGATAGTACATATTATTATAATATGAATATTGCCCGATTACCGCTGACATTACCTCTTTGCTATCATTACAGAAATCCTAAAAAATCCTAAATATTATTCTCGTCGTTAAATTGTGCAAATAAGACCTAACACATAAATACAGCGGTTAATTACACGCAGTTTTTACTCGAATGACTATGTTCCTACAAAATTAGTGTCGAGGTAGGCATTTGTTAGTGCGTGCGCTTGCGCTTGTGAACGTTAAGTTTAGAGGTTTTTTAATTGCACTCAGTTAACCGCAATGTGCGCTAGGCTTAACTATAAAAGGTTAAAAATCTTACAGCCAACCGCCTTCACTCTTAACAATATGTTAAATGTCCATAAAAACTTTAACGAAACCAATTCTCGAACGAGTTAACATAAGATCCTAATGAGATTCCCGAGACTCTTCTCAACCTATTTATATACATTTATACAAAGGTTTACGTTTTTATGACATCGCAAAGAGAATGAAATAAGATTTATTTTTCTCTTTAGGAAACGTAGTTCAACCAGCTTTATAAGAACACCATAAGAGTTTTTGGCGGGTTCTTGATCTGTCACGTTTTGGTTTTTATTTTCATTCTTAGAGTTATGTTATTGACCTATGTTATGAAGCCACAGTAGAGTTCATCCTTTAGGAACGAATCAATTTAATGATGGTGTGTACGGACAGAGCGTCGATCGACGTGAGTTCGAGTCCCTGCAATGAGCCGGAGCTTTCGTTGAAGAAAAACATCGTGATGAAGCCATAGCTTGGTGGTAGAGCATTTTTTAATGTCCGCCTGGCTAGCTACCACCTTCAAGTTGATAATCGGTCGCCAAGCACCAATAGGTGCCACCAACTAAGCTTAACGTGTTACCATCTTAGACCATATTGCCATTTGAAATCAGGTGAGATTTCAGTCAAATGCTAAACCAGTAGGTATGCCAATTGACAAAACTAAATATCTATTGCCCGAATGTAAAATTTACACTGAAAATGATTTGTGTATTGTCTTCAGTATAATAAATATGTAACTGCTAGTTGGCCCGACAGATGTTGTTCTGACCTTTCCGGTAGTAAATGACCCGACCAAAGCGCCACTTATCAGATACTTTATATTACGATTATTTTATTGATTTTATTCATACAATTTATTAATTCATTCATTCATATCAAACTTTTTTCATTCTAAATGATGTACGAGTTCAATTTTTGTCAATGTTCAAGTTGTTTAGAAGATTACCAACAGATACACACAAGATTTTTATGTATGTATTAGCTGTACCCGCGGATTCGCTCGCATGGACTACATAAACATAGAATTATTTTAAATGAATATATCGTGATAATTTGTATTTTTTATAAGGACTATCTACTCAGTAAAACAAAAAACGATATCTCCAAATCTATTCAGTAGTTTTTGCATGATGCGCGGACAACAGAAAACCTCAATCATTTTATTTATGTAGATACGATAATATTTCGTTTAAAAAAAAAGTTAATAAAAGCAACGTTTAATTAGAAGCTAATTATATATAAACATCAATAAAAACATCATTATTAATCTGTGAAATATGATAGGCGATATGAGCGATATCATTAGGCGTTTGAGAGAATCGACGTGCCCCGCTGTGAGAGATCGATTTTTTTTTTGCTTACACTTTACGGCGTTTTTACTAACGCCTTCAAGTTTTTTTAGCTTGACATCCTTATTTATTTGTGTTAAAATTATTAGTTCAACACAAAGTATTATATTTTACTTTCGACAACTTTAAAATGTATTTAAAATAGGCAGCAACTTAAGAATAACTTCCTTTTTTTAATTTTGTAAATTAATTATATTATGAATAATTAAAATGTAATAATTTGTAAATTGAAATTATTAACATTAATCTGGGTTTTTCACATCTACTGGCACTCCGAGCAATAATTAACATAGATCCGTTGAGTAGTCCAGGCATGCGGTATGCTGTCACGCTCTGATATACTGAAATAATGTTCTGTTTCACTTAAACTTTGGCTTGCTGTTACGACTGCGATCGCTCAAGAACGATTTTATCAGTCCTTTAATTTGCAACGTACATTGCTGGTTTGCAAGAGAATTAACTTTGGAACTTCCTAGTAAAAAAGTAATGTTTAATTTAATAATCAATGCAACACGTCATACTTAAAGCTACAGATATACTGTTACATGTAAGTTATCGGTGGCACAAGGTGACTCGAACTCCTAAAATTTACCCCATACAGAAATCACACATTGTCCCCACAGAAGTTTTAATTTCTAAATTTTATAATATGTAAATAGGACCAAAGACGATTTGCAAGCAACAACGATTATAGTATAGCGTTTTTGTTGTCTTTGACGCAACTCTATCCATAGAACATAATATTAAAAGGGCTTACAAAAGCTTATAATAATAGAAGCTCAGTGAACTTGGTATACCATTCCTAAAATTAATATGAAAATAATGTGACCAAATACTAATTGATCATTTCTGTCAACCCTGCGTTTATTTCTAAACCATTTTAAAACCGTTAACCAGAAGCCAAAAATACTTAAAGTGTAAAATAATTCATTTAAAGGCTTATCACAGCTTTATATCACTCAACCTTCATTACATTATTTGCATCTTTTTTAAAATTATTAATAAAAAGGCTAAGTACATAATATTATATGCCTAGATAAGCGAATTCTAAATTCAAAGATCATAACGACATTGAAAATGGCGGGAAATGACGTGCGTGACCGTTTT
This sequence comes from Saturnia japonica, assembly GCA_033032175.1. Taxonomy (NCBI): domain Eukaryota; kingdom Metazoa; phylum Arthropoda; class Insecta; order Lepidoptera; family Saturniidae; genus Saturnia; species Saturnia japonica. The sequence goes on along the minus strand of CM065307.1, from coordinate 21,579,585 downwards.
TTGTTAATGTTAAATTAACGAATTCGGCGATACGCTTCAGCGCCCACCCTGTTATTAAGCTTGTAAAAATTACAACTCGACAAAAAGCTGTTACCTAAACGTATCGCAGAACCAGGATACATTTGTGTTATGTAAAAAAAGCATTTTGTAGTTTATAATTTTACTGTTTCTCAGATAATAAATTACTGTACTGGCCGCCTACAAGCCTTTATGAAAAAAACCATGAACATGAAAATTGCAGATTTATAATATCATTTGGTATGAAAAACAATTTTATTTTCCAGTAAATTAACTGCCTCATTAGCCTAGTGGTCGTAAGCGCGACTGCTATGCTCGAGTCCCTGGGCTCGATTCCAAGGTCGAGCAAAGTGTTATGGGGGTTTTCTATGAAATTCTCAGTAGTAGCTTGAAGTACGGCTTTGTGCTCGATTAATGGAAATAGGCTCGTCCCCTATTACGTAGAAACTAAAAACATACCGGTGGAGATACTGACGTGATGGTATGTCATGTAAATTAATTCTATCACCATAACTTATGTGGGTCTTAAATGTATTAATATAATCTATATATTAATACGTAAAGCAAAAGCTTTCGGTACCTTTTTAAGCGTATTGTGTGCAGGGAAGTTTGTGAGATTTGGCATGGTTAAAGTCTATAAATTAATACTGCGAGTCCTAAACCGACAAGTGCCATTATACTTAGACCCTCCCCCAAAATATTGACATTGTCACTCAAGGAAAAGTGACAGCAAGTAATGTAGATAATACTAATTGTTTAGGTTCATAAATACTGCAAATGTCAAACAGAAAATAGTATATGATCAAAAAGTCTCTGGTCGAATTTCGAGCTTAGGGTGATCGCTAGTTATTATATAATGCTTTAATGTATCTTATTATAATAAAAAACGAGAGGTGTCGTAGGACAGCCGGTAGGAACGAGGGTTTTTTCGCTATTATATTATTAACAAGCACAATGAAGTAATGGTAATGATATTGTATTAAATAAAATAAAATTATAGGTATGGGAATTCATGATATAACATTCCCGAGAGTATGGGATGGTTATTTGAAGCCGATATTAGAGCACGTTTTCGTTTAGCCCCGAGGTGTCATGTTCAGCGTGAGTCCGACATAGCCGCCGGTAACCTAAGGCTATTGTTCCTAATTTAACCGGGCGTGTAACTAAGGCGATGAACTTTGGCGAAACCCCCCATAGAATATTTACTTATAGTGAACCTTTTTAGATATCGTTACAATTTTTCAATATTTAAATTCGCCCTTATAATACTGTATAAACGGTTAGTTTTAGCGTGATGTGCGCCAAAGACAAACCTCAATCATTATATATATATCGATAATATTTTCATAGCACCAACAAATTCATACTGAAGTTAATATCCATATCACTTCCGACCTAAAATAATGAAAAGTAGGCCGATATTATAGCTGTCGTACTTTAAAATTCCAGTGTGATTATCGTAAATTCGCTCGCTCCTCGACGGGTAAAAAGCCGCTGACTGTGGGTACTTTTGACCAGGGCTTTGTAGTACTAAAAAGAACATCAATTTCTAGTCTAACTTTGCTGTACGGGGAAGAAATGGTAGTCAGTATTAGATAGTATCTTTAAACGTTTGGTCAAAGTTCTTTAGGTTTTTAAATTTGGTTCCCAAGATATAATCGAAATAAGTCTCTGTGCGCGTCCATTCTTTCTAACTTATTACCTTGTATCGAGAGCACTTAAGCAAATAACACGATGCTATCGTATGGACGCCTGTGTTTTAGTGATTTGTGAGGTTCGGCTCTGACTTTCATTTTAGATTAGCTAATAATAAACGCTTAAAGAACCCTGAGGTTTCTTGCAAGAACTTCGTGGAATAGTCTGAACGGCTAGCTTATTAAATAATTATAAAGGGTTTTGCAACTTTGTAAAAAATCTAAATATTTTTACTAATTTCTAAATTTTTTATGCATAATCTATGGATTTAATTTAATTAACCAATCTAAGTAATAGCTATCATGTTAGATGGATGGCGCCTTCTACATGTTAGTTAAATATATATTTAACTAGTTGTACGCGCGATTTCGTTCGGACATACGAGTGAATCATACTACCCCCGCTATCGGTTATTTGCTTATTGTGGGTAATCCTTAGAAGATACATATATGCTCTCGATGACTTTTTTGTAGGTCTTTTTAATATATACAATTATGTGATAAACTAATTTGATATATCTCTTATAGTTTACTCAGCGTAAGTCTTTTAAGTGACCGAATTGAATCACCATTATAATTTATTTTTTTTAATTTGCGCGGAACCATTAATATTTTTCTTAATAATCATACAAATGGACCTAAAAGATATAGGCATGATAAGATACACGACGAACTAGGTGACGTCACGATTGGCAAGAGTCTGAGGCTGAAATCTATAGAGCGTACTCAGACTCTGCTCAGACTTATATCAACCTTAAGTTCCGAGATTGAAATTTATAGTCGCAAGCTCTGCATTTGCTCAGCTTTACCTGAGTAAAGTTCAAGTCATCGAATTCGACGACCTACGGAAAACTTGGATATTATACGAATAAAAAAAATTAGTACGGCATAATAGTGACGTAACAGTGATTTTGTATTATACTTTTTAAATTATCTATCTGTATTGCTTGATTCTCATTGGCTTAGACTACATAGAAATTACTGTTTTATTACGTACATGTACGTGTACACGTTTTGTCATTCTTGTTGTTTGCAATTGTTTCTCGTTATTGGTTTGAAACTTTAATCTTTTTATTTTATGTACAAATAATCTGTCATTTTTACTTCATAGCAAGCTAAATATTATACAATGAATGATCTTGTTTTGTCATTTGGTGGTTATTATTAATGGAATTCAAAAAATTATCTTATTTAGCGGCATTTTACGTGATGTAGTTTTTATCTTTTTTATATTTATAAGTATAGCGTTGTGGCCATGATCTCTTCTTCTTCTTCCTAACTTGGCAACCGGTCCTCTTTAATGAACCATTACTGCCATTATCGAGTAAATTATAATGTCATGTGTTATGATAATTCAGTATCCTAACAAGATGGTGGCTCCCTTGTTAGAACTTTCTAAGAAGATTTTGTGGGACCTCAGAATGAATGCTTTCAGCTTATATTTATAATCCACTTCACTTATGCGCAAAAACTAAACTATATCACGCAAAACGCCACCAATATTACATAATATAGGGTCAAAAACCTAAGTTAATGAATTAAAAATAAAAAGCACAACATGTCACTTCAAGATCGCGCCAAAAACTCAAGGCCATCACCTGTCACCTGTCAGGGCTCACCTGTCCTAAGTGATCGATGTGAGCACGTTGAGCTTAGTGGAAGACTGGGTCTCAAGTGCAGCTGCCGGAAACACACCAATTGTTGTTTGGCGACAGATTTTCAACTTGAGGACGAGTTTGGATAAAATGCACAAGGTAGTGGATTATAAATAATAACTAAGAAACATGCATTTTAAGTTGCCACAAAAGCTCACTACACAGTTTTAACAAGTGAGCCGCCATCTTGTTACAGCCTCAAAACTTTGGTTCGAAAATGACAAGAATAATAATAATATATTTATACTAATTAATAGTAGTATGTAATATAATAGAATATAATAATATTAGAAATAGATGAAAATTTTGTATAAAAGTTTAAGTATATTATATAAAAACACGCAGTTGCTAGGTTACCGGGACATAAAGTAAAGTACACGCATGCGCACATTTGCCATCTCACCGGGAAAGAATCGGGTACTATTCTCCCGCGTGACAGGGACTAAAAGTGAAGTTTTCGTCCCGGAGGAGAAAAAAATATTCTATTCAATTGACATTTACCGAACTATGGATGAATACAGTTGCCATTAAATAAAAGGAAAAGTAACAGTTTTTTTTAATACTTGTATTACGATTAAGAATGAAATTGATGTATGTATAAATGAATGTAAAACGAGCGGTAGAACGGAATATCTTTCATAATAAATAAGTGAAGAAATTAGGTAATGTCTCATACGGTTTCACTTGTATAAACAATGTGAATCATTGTTCATACACTTGTGTTTCCGAGATACACTGAATTATTTTTTTCTAACTGACGACACTGTCTTGTCCTTAATAGCAGACTTTAAACAAGACAATTTTTATCAGATAAGAAAACCAATTTCAACGATTTTGAAGGGCTCTCTGGTGTATCTTCGAAGTTGAATGTTCAAAGACAATGAAATTAAAATGGGACCTCCTTTGAAGTATCCCCTTTTCTTTTGTTTCATTCTTTCATTATTTTTTTCGTTCGCAAGGAGATAATTGATGGATGGATGGTCAATGGACCAACCTCAATGATGATCCCATTTTAATTTCATTGGCATTTGATCTTCCAATTCATCCACTGTTGCGGGAGCTCTTTCCAATCCTCACATGGGATGTTAAATGCAGTGAGATGGCGCTTTAAGACATCTTAATAACGCAAGAACTGACCTCCAGGTGTCCGTTTCCCTTCCTTCAGCTGTGAGTAGAAGACCTATCCCTATTATGACGTAGCCAACTTTATAAAAACGTTCTTTTTGTTTAAATTGGAGTTACATTTATATAAATAATTTTGGATTTGAAATGTTTTTACATCCAGAGACTGTGACAAAAGACTTGGCGTGTTCGTCAAGATCTTGAGCTGTAGGGAGCGATGACCGGACGATTAGCCGTGCTTTTTATATGGCCGCATACTGTTTGCTAGCAACGTGGACTGCGCACGCGCAGGATGTCGCTACGTGACTTATTTCTTAGTATCGACCCTGACGACGTTATGTGGGAACAAATATGTGTATATTAATAACTAGCTGTGCCCGCGACTTCATTCGCCTGGACTACAGAATGCCGTCGATCGGGTATACGCGCGAATCGTGCTATTCCCACTTCCGGTTACATGATTATTGTGGGTTGATATATTTTGATATTTAGACTTGTCTATATTTTAATTAATACCACGTTTAACTATTAGTACATATTTATTTATTAATCATAATAAAACGTGACACACAACTTTTTACTTATCACTCAGAGACAAAGGCATAGAGTACAGACATTATTTTATCAACTCCATACAGACTAAAAATGTGAATAGGTTAACAAATACCACATGAGTGATCCTTAGAAGATAGATATATGTACTGGCTGACTTTTTTGCAGCTCTATTAAATATCAAAAATTATGAAGTACATTAATTTGATATATCTCTTATGGTTTTCTCAGTTTAAGCCATTTAAGCGCCCGAATTGATTCACCATGACCAGTATTTTTTATATTTAAAATTTTTAATAGAATGTACTTAATATTTAAGGACTTTAGCTATTGGTGCAGGATTTAAAAACTCAAATCTAAAGCCGAGCAGAACCAGTCATCCAAAATTTAGTTTAAGCGAAGAGTAGTTACTTAATAAACTGCAATATTTACAATTCATTGATGTATGTATTATTGTATGATGAATGGTATAGATGAATGTTTTGTCTATTGATACATGTTTATTTAGTACATTTATGTTGTGTTGTAATATATGTGTGTGTGTTAACCTCTTTACCATCTTAGGCCACATTGTTACCTAAACATGCAGTAAGATTGTGGTCTAAACCTATAAAGTATAAGAAAGTGAAAATTTGAACAAAGAAGATTGTAAAATTAGGCTTGTTTACCAAGCATTATACATGAAATATAATGACAAAGACGTTCACGAAGTTTTTTGTATTCTTTTAATTCAATGGCTGTAAGCATTGTTTTCCTTTGCATTCAATTTAGGTCTTATTGTCTATTACAAACCGGAATTTTTATCCATAGATAGCCTTTATTCGTAAGAATAGGTTTTAGGTCTTATTTTTTTATTATTTTTAAATAATATTTAGAAAGAATACTTTAAATTATTTTCTTGTTTTCTGGATGATAAGCAACGATGTTGGTACAATTGTAAAGTGTGTCAACTAATACACGTTTATAGTTTTAATTAATGTGAAGTTGTCGTTTATGTTTTTTTTTAAATATTTTTAAACTGTAATAGTTATCAATAATGTATTTAAATTTATTATTATTAAAAAAATGGTACGTGTACCGTGTGTGTTTGGTACGCGATTGGAGTTTATACTTTAAGAAAGTTTGTCTTGGAATATATATCTACAATAGAAAAAGTTAGATTACTAATATATTGTATACTATAATACATCCGTATATTATAAGTAAGATGAATATATGCACATACAGGCATTTAATATGAGATGGGCGAATATTTTAGGGGGAGGAGCAACATAACGACTTTACTTTTCGTTAACACTCGGTTTTGCTCCCCGTATTGTAATTGGATATCAATGATCACGAGCTATATATAAAAATCGATATTTAAATTAAAAAAATAGTAAAGAATAAAATAAGAATATCTGTTGATTATGTATCTGTAGTTTCTTAAGGTCAGAATAGCATCTATGTAAATAAGACTATTGTTAAATATAAATTACATTTTAAAGAAGAAACACTCATATAAAATTGACCCATGTTGCTAAAGCTCATACACCTGTATTACGCAAGCCGAATCCAATCGCAAGGTTTTGGCGGTAAAGTGGGCGACGCGACGCGGATTGCGCCTACAGCCGCAACCTCCGCGTTCTTCATTTGAATATTGGCGCGGTGTTATTACCGAGACGCGGGAATTATTGTGTCGTTCCGTTTTACGGTCCCCTTGAGTTGTAACAGTGATATTTTATTTGCACAGTAAAATCATTTATACTCCGTTGAAATGGAGACGTTGGACGGTCGTAAAATAAAAGCCCTGTTTTACATTTTGAAAAATAAAACGTACCATTTCATTGCAACACAATATGGAATACCTATAGTGTTTGGATAATTTCCTGCAACAAGAATGTGCAAATCCTGAGATGTTAATGTTCTTGTGAATAATAATGAAAAAGTGACACATGAATAAATTGAACATTCGAGAATTAATCACATTTTAAGTATTTGCGCGTTGATCATTATTTATTACAACCTTCTACAACTCGGATTCAATCACAATATGATGAAACTTCATCCAATTTAGCTTATTTAATATTTCTTATAATCGAAATAAACATGTAAAGAGTACATTTTGTTCTTATATGCTAATAAATTACCTTGATACATGGACCCTGGGTAGGGTATGGCAAATCGTTACATTTATTTTCCAAAATAATATTTCTTCGTTAAACTACTTTGATTATTAATGCGTTGAATAAATATATATGTACTTGTACTTAGTTAACGAAAAATAATTAATGTTTTGTAAAAAAGTTTCTTCAGCACGACACGCAGGTCATCCAACACAATCGACAATAAAAACCAAAAATCCTTTTTTTTAATTTCATTTATTATCAGAGTAAATGTAATTAATAGATGACAATATTATCATGTAGCGATAATAGGATATGCTATTAATCGTGTTCGTATACGGTGAAGTCAGGTTGTCGCAGCCTTGTCCAGCCGGTTGGCATTTGCACGTATGACGTCATTCCGTTGAGGTGACTCAAACTCCTTCGCATTCGCAGTAGCTTACAATCTATTTTCGCCTTTCATAGACTTAAATTACTATAAATAACCCTTTTTAATACTAATTTACTTTAGGTATAACACTTGGAGTAGAGTAGAAGATAGTAATTATGTATATTGTATGAATACCTTCTTCTCTAAAATTTATGAGCTCAGCTCTTCTCAGTGGATAGTTGCCACTGTTCCCCATCTTCTGCCTTTCTTTCTTGAAAAGACACGACTCCAATTTTTTATCCTTCACTTGTTGGAAAATGCTTCGTCTAGGTCTTCCCCCTACTCGCTTTCCCTCAAATTTTCCTTCTAAAATAGTTTTAAAGAACTTGTCGTACCGTATCGAGTGTTATCTATGTTTCTCAACAACTGTCTTTCCTCATCAACCATTCTTAGCACTTCCTAAATTGTAATCATTTCTGTTCAACTGATGTTCTCCATCCTCCTCCTACATCACATCTTAAACGCAGACAACCTTTGTCTGTCCCTTTGATTTATCATCCTAATCAATACCTAACCAACGACATTTTAGCCATTATTATAACTCTTGAAATGTCGTGATACAATAAATTATAATGCACAATATTACTTGTGGGCTTGTGCCATGGCAGAGATATTAAAAAATGTTCAGAAATTTCGTGCGATGTGTTTGCTGTGCGATTTTCTTCAAAAATACAAAGCTTTTATGTTTTGAAAAAAAAAAAAAAACTAAACCTACAAACGCTAATTTCTTCTAGTAACACATGAAATATTCATTGGCCCGGCAGACGTTGTTCTACCCTTCCCGGTAGTCAATAACTCGACCACAGCGCCATCTAGCCCATTTTTCCCTGCCTACTTTATATCCATCCTATAAATCGTGAGTTATTGTTCTGAGTGTTTCTGTGTTCTACCATTACTGCTGTATTATCAAGTGGATAATTATTTTATTATACTGAAAGTCTTGTGATGATTTCAGTGTCCCTCTTACTAGAACTTGTGTATTGTGATATCTCAGAATTCATGGTCCATGTTATAATACTATTTCCAAGCCACTATACCTGGAACCTGAACTTCACTTGAACCTTTTTTTTTCTTTTTTACACTAGTTAGTGTAGACCATATTTCAGATCACTAAATACATATACACATGTTCCTTCCTTCCTCTAAGGAGGCAGGGACATGTATATATGTATGCGTTAGTTTAGCTCGAATTCTTATGGATAGGGAATTAGTCAGATCGCGTCTTCTTTGCAATCTCGGCAACAGCCCATGCTCAGGTCCGGCACTTTGGCAGCATTGCGCGCATGATGCTCATGCTTTCGCGGCTGAGTGACTTAGGCGCTCGCCCCCAAGCCCGGTAAACCTGTAAGAGACATCAGCGGCTCTGGTTTTGGATAGGACCCCTCAGGCTAACAGTAAGCACAAAAAAAAAACAATAACCAAGCTATATTATGCAAACAGTATAGGGATAAATAATGCAGATTAGGAATAAAAAATAAAAACCACTACATGACAGATTAAGATCCAGTTAAAAACTATACAGAAATTGACATAAAGATTATTTAAAAAAAGCAAGAGCAATAAAAACATTCAGCCTATTTACAAACAAAGACTTATTGAAAGTAATATATTCAATAGCATATTATATCTATGATCTACTATAATTACTCATTCATCATCTGATAAGTGATTCTCCAATATCCGAATGACTAGCGTCTTGTTGACAAGGTCTATCTACTGCATGTTGTATGATCTTTGAGATGATTGTCATCACATTTAAAAATTTCTGCCTTGATAAATCTGACTTAAAAAATTGTTTCGCTGATTTCTAATCTATTTGTTTCAATGATTAAAATCACGATATTTCCAGCAGTGAAAGTAAATATTGTTTACGTGTCACATAATAAACTTATTACCGTAAGAATACGTAGGTACTTACGTTAATTGCGTCATTAATTAGACTAAGGGGCAAGTTTTAAATTTTATTTGACGAATAATTTTGATGTTTTTATAGATAATTTTTCTCCTTAAATAAAGTTAAGTGTTGATTCATAACTCGGTCCTTAGTTTAATTAATGACGCAGTTAATGTAAGTTTGTACTATTCAGGTAATTATGAGACACGTAAACAATATTGAATATTAATTTAATGGTTTATTAAATTAATTTAATATTTTAATTTATAGTTTTGTTTTTGTTTTAATGTTAAAAGGCTGAAGGAAATTTCGAGTTTGCTCTTACAGATTGTAGATAAAAAAAACATTACTGGCAGTTTATTAGTTACGGTATTTTTAATACGTTAGTTATATATTTAAAATTAGCTTTATAACACGTTCGTGGCTAATACATTTTGTAATAGTCTCTTCGACCTATGTGAGTTGTGTAACTATTTGTAAGAAATTACCAACTTGCCTAATTCAAACCGTTTCCACAGATTGAAAAAATAAATAAACTGGAGTTAAAGTACTTTAGGAATTTAACAAATATAACAAGTACCTATATTAACATATTTATAACACTTTATTGCATGTTTAATCAAAATACTTTAAATATATTTTAAGTGAAATCCGTTCATTTAATATAGATTTGTAGGTTTTTAGTATGTCCTATACGTTCGTTAATAATTATTTAACATTAAACGTGATCAGTAGTAGTAGCTCGGTTCGTCACATTTTTACATCTTATATTATTATTTTTAAAATTTCAATGTTAGTCGAAATTCATGTTTTTAGGTTGTATCGTAATTTGCACGACCTAACAATTTACGTTCTAAGGACACTTCATGCAAAGTTTCGTATGATGAAAATCTATAGACAGTATAAAAAATTGTTTTATTTCAGTTATTTCAGAGATAATAAAGCCAGTTAATAAGAAAACTTGTTATAATTTGGAAGGATTTAAAATTAATTATTAGTAAAAAGATTAATAAATAACAATAATAAAATTATTAGTCAATGAAAGAGTGCTCTACGTGTTTTATATAGGTTGCGAAATTCTCATGTTTTTATTTGTACAAATATAAGTATTTTATACCTACAACTCAACCAAAACATAAATCAAAAATATATAAATTGAATATTCTGTGTATTTTTCTTATATAATTTAATATCTGCAAATGAAATCTAAAACTGGCGAGCGGCATGTTTCAATCGCGTGACATTTTTAGAATCCCTAGAACCGAAGTAGATACATATCTTGAAAAACACATTTTAAAACATCTTTGTGACATGTAAAAAGAAAATGAAGAGTTGCATGCACGACGAGCGCGGGCGTGTGGATACAATTGTATTATTACGATAAAGGATTACTAAAGGTAAAATAAAAGTTATGCGTGCAATGGAACGCGTTAAAGTTTTTAACGTATTGTTGATGGTTATGCATTATTGTCCTTGCAGCGTAATAATTTATGTATAAATGATCGATTTCAGAAATAACTTTTACACAAATTAAAAACACGTTGGTCAATCCTAAAGGTATAGAGGTTTCGGCGGGATCTTAGCCTGTCATGTAGTGATTTTTATTTAAGAAGTTATAAACTTATTTTCGCGCCTTTATGAGCTGCGCGCGCATTGTCAGACGGAAGTGAGTCATATGACGTCAAATGGACCTCCTATTTTCCATATGATAATAGAAACTTTAACACAGTTTATTATAATTTTTGAAAAAAATAATTTAATAAATTTTTCGATATATTTGATTAAGAAAAACCGATAAAAAACCTACAAACAAATGCAATTCAATTCCAATAGGCGTGGTCTAAAACTAAAAAAAAAAAAACACAAACTAAAAAACTGTCAAACTAAAAAAAAAACAACATAACAATAAAAAATGTAAACAAGAATCAAGAACCTACACTTTTATATTCTTGTTTAATAAAAGGTTACATTCACTTAACACGCTCTATTTAAAAACACCGTGTTATATGAACGCCTAAAGAAACTGTATTATTATACACAAGGATGTGCACTTGGGATCTGTTGGCAAATAAAACGGTATCATTTTAACATCTTTAAACTGAAGGTGACTCTAATGCATCACTTCTACAAGGTTTTATTTATATAATATATTAATAAGCTTTAATATGAACGTCATGAATAATACATATTATTTCTCAAAGGTATTTTTTCCTGGCAACACCATATCTTCGTTAATTCTTCATATCTAAGTTAATTAATTAAATATCATTTTAAATGAAACGAATTTAATAGTTTAAAATTAACGTTTTCGTCAAATATTTTTTTACGAATGCCATCTGTTGATGCTAATTGTGTTAATGCTAAGCTGTTAGTGAAATGAAATTGCTTACACTGTGGTTTACACTATTTAGCCAGTTCACGACTTAATTGCAACTACGGCAACAACCCAAGCCGAAGTTCAATCACTTTGGCACCTTTGAAGTTCGCGGTTGAGTGCCTTAAGCGCTCACCCCAAGCCTCCGTGAAGCTAAAAAAGCCGTCTAAGGCTCCAGGGCACTTATGACTGACAGTTGTCAGTAAGAAAAAAAATGACACTTTATAATGTGCGAAATATTCGAATTCGTTGGGATTTTAAACAACTTTTATGAACCTACCTAATGAATTTTTTGTAGCAGCATGTTAATGTGATGGCAATATGCATGATGATAAAACAACGGCAACCTCTCTCGATCTCCAGTCCATTGACGGTCGCTGTTAGCATGTCGGCATGTGATCCTGAAACGTGACAAACTAAAAGAGAATCACTGACGGGTTTGTCACCATGTGCGTGGTGGTCGCGACCCCGTCAGATAAAGATCTCTACCACTTTGTTTGTTCACTGGATATATATATTCTATAATGCACATAAAAAAGAAGCTTAGCTAGCTACCACCTTCATGTTAAAGTCGGTCGCCAAGCACCTACTTATAGGCGTGTTACGGAAGCTACACTTTAAAGCCAGTCTTCCACTAGTGCTTAGTGAAATATACATAGTAGCGTAAATACAGCACTTGTTTATTGTAGTTAACTTATCAAATGAGGTCTTCACGATCCGATAAACTCAAACGAGAATGTTACTATTCTATGGCTCAAGCGAGAATATTAGTTACTATTACACGTCTGAAGCGACAAATCTCTGCAACCCTTTTTTCTTTTTTAGATCTTATCATATTGTTAGCCTTAGGGGCCGTGAAGCCGCTGCGGCTTTTACAGCTTCACCGGACTTGACCCCCCTGCAAGCTAGTAGTTTGCTGCCTTATAAAGTGCATGCGGTCAATGGTGTTGCTATCGTGTCCAGCCAATAGGGTGCGGGTCATTAGTACGATTTTTTTAAAATATACTACTTAGGTGGCAAGCAAGTATGAGGCTCACTTGATGGTAAGCAGCTACCGTAGCCTAAGGACGCTTGTAATACCATATGTGTCACTATCGCGTTGTCGACCTTGAACCCCATACTTCAAAGAGCTCTGGAAACCCTAATCACCGCAGGGAAACAACATTAGGTTATATAGCTGCGATCTTCTGTAGGGTTTCACCAGTCGGGCTGCCGCAAATAGAAAGAAATCTCAAAAAAAAAAAAATTCTATAGGCCCTACTTTCCGAGTCATTTGTACATATTTCATTTGTATTCGTATTGCCCTTGTAACATTAGTGTGTTGTCACTATCTTGAGCTACATCGCCACATAACATTACGTGAGATTGTTACCATAATGATAAATATGTAAACGATAAAAAAAAAAAACAATTTGAGAGTCTCTGCTTATCTTCATAGACACAGCCATTCAGCGTGAAGGCAATGTGGGTTTCATATTGTTTTACGTCCTTAAGGTCACAATACCCACTTCCACGCAATCAAAGCCACGACCATATTAAACGCACAGACGCATAGAATTTATTGTTCGACGCGCGACTCAACTTGCAAGCATTGTTCGCGACAACTCGACGGCTTTTCATACACATAAGGCGCTAGTTGTGGTACTGATACGGTCTGTCTAATCAGAGTTTTCTTAGTTCTATCGTTTCACCACCGGCAAATGGTATGTTTGTAACATTCTTTGTTACGGTGAAAGCAGGAAGTTATGCAAGTCCCAGCCGTCGAGTCGTCGTAATTACGTGTACTTTGGTATTTCAAAGAGATTTGTCTATGCATTATGATTTTATTATTTAAATTATATTGTTTATTCACTGGTAATTTTATCTATGGTAATTAATTTCAACTTCGTAATTCGCCTTTCATTATGTTTATTCCTTCTATTATTATAATCAACATTAATTACAATTAATTATTATTAACTTTTGCTCACTCGTATTATTTTTAGTCATTATGGTTATTGTGCACTGTGATTTCCTTTATTATATGCAATACAAAAGTTTTATGTCGTAGGCAATAACATTTATGGTTGAAAGTCCTATTACATTTAAAAAAAACAAAATGTTTATCAATGGAATGATATAGATTATAAATTCTTCGTGAATAAGTCAATCCTTCTTAAACATTCATCAACCGTTATCAAACCGTTCAGTCATCCAAACCAAAAAGATTTTAAAGTAGATGTACCTATATCTATATAAAATCTATGATCTATAATTAATACGTGAAGCAAAAGCTTTCTAACCCTTTTTAAGCGAATTGCGTGCACGGAAAACTGAGATTTGGCTTGGTTACAGTTTATATGTAGAAAGAATGCTGAAAGCTAAAATTTATCTATAATATCTGTTATTAATATATTAAATAAAATAAATTAATACTGCGAATTCTAACCCGACCCTTGTCTCTGCTTAGACCAGAGGCTTAGACCTCCCAAAATATTGACATTGTCACTCAATGAAAAGTGACAGCAAGTGATGTAGATAATACTCATTGTTTATATTCCGTGGATACAAGTGTAACATTTCCAACTTACTCTTTATTCCGTGGTTTAGGTGCATGAATACTGCAAATGTCAAACGGAAAATAGTTTATGATCAAAAAGTTGCTGGTCGAATTTCGACCTTAGGGCAATCTCTAATAGATGTGTCATATAAAGTAAATCTGAAAGGGCCGAAAGGCACCTTTGGACCGAAAGAGTGATTTTTCTATTTTGATTTTCACATTATAGATTTAGTTGTAAGAAAATAATTTACATCAGGCATGTAGACAATTTTTTTTTTTATAGATTTTACCATAGATTTTCTATGGATTTTACCTTTAAAAAAAAGTATTTTTCTCCGATTTATTTAAATCTCCAGCGTCTAAGTCACGGTGGCTGTTAGAGTCGGTCAAAAGTCCGCAGCTAAGTAACGAGTTTTTTTGGAATTCACGTTTATTATCCGACTGCGAAAAAGGAGGCATGTATGTATATATGTCTATTTCTTTTGCATGCTCTGTAGCCTAAACGGCTTGATGGATTTTAGCATATGAGTTGTCGTTAGATTCGACGTCATTCTGGGAGAGACATGGGTTATATATCATACTTAAGTACGACGTTTGGGAATCAAATAAAAAACAAGAGAATAGGATTTTTTTTTAGTCAAGTGTTTTTGTTGCAGTCGGGTTTTTTGTTTCCTTTTTAATAATTCAGTTTGTCTACTAATATATCTACGTTATTAATCTCGTTGTACCACATGATCGTATGACAAATGATAAACAGCGACGGAACGAAAAACAGCATTTCTTGGCGCATGATTATTTATTTATTTTGATTTGCTAATATATTAATTTCGCTGCTCTTTACACTTCCATGTTAACGCTTAGTATACCTACCTACTTAATATTTTAAATTTCCTAAATTAGTAATATTTGTGATAGTTTTTTTTATTGCAGTTTTAATCGGATATTTAGTATCACTTATGTTGGAGACTCGATAAAGTTTTTTTTTTGGTGTTATATTTATCAAAATTTTATTATACATCACGGTGTCCATTTAGATGTCTTTTTATTATAAGAAGCAGTGGTATAAGCCTTCACTTTACGTATCCCTTGCACATTCATTACGGCTTAAGGTAAATAAATTATGTTTATAAATAGCAAGTTTGTACAGACTTATAAACGAGACTCGTATCTTGTAAACCAGAGAGGCTCCTTATAAAGTTCGAATAAAAGCAAAAGATAGCCGTGCTATTCATAAACTACTGAAAAGCATACGCATAATTAGGTCCTCGTTCGAACAAACGATTATAAAGATAGACTTTGAGTATCAACTACGGTTTATTTTATCCTTTTTATTTCTTCGTAATATTTTTCCTACTCGGTAGATATATTTCAAGGTTAATTATGTAATACATGTGCTGTTATTTTGCAATTTAATTTCCTTTTATTTTCTGTGTGCTTGTAAATTATCTGGTATTATTTTTAGTATTGGTTTAGACCGACGGAATATCAATTCGATGTCAGTAAATTTGAACCCCAGCATGTAGGTATTTTTCGGGATTCGGGTAGATTTACTACATGAAATTGGTAGCACTATCGGCTTACGGTGAAGGAAAATATAGTGAGTAAACCAAAACACTTGAGTAATGTTCTTGTAGCGGATCGAGGCTGAGTGCCTTCAGCGCTCGCCCCCAAGTTCGGTGGAGCTGTAAAAGCCGCAGAAGCTTCAGGGCCCCTAAGGCAATCTAAAAAAAATCTTGTAGTGGCAATGTATGTGGGAAAAATAAAGAACTGTTGTTATCTCGGCATTTTTAAATTGCCATTAAGTCGTGGTGAGCTCACGTGGTGATTACGCCCTTTAGCTTTACTTGGGAAGAAGTCTCATTGCCCAACAGTGTGACACTTATAGGCTATTTTTACTATTTTTTAAATAGGTACATAATTTACGTACATACTTAACTAGTACTTTTTAATATATATTTATTCAAAAATCACCTAGTAAGAGCAATTTCTTAACATGTGTTTTATTTAACGTTTATCAATAAATGATCCCTTATCAATTAACCAATGACATAACTCGTGTACAAAATTTCATACTAATCGGTCAAGCCGTGTTTGAGTTAAATCCGGACATGCAAACAGATAAACAAAAATTTGTTTAATTTCTTAATAGTGATCAGTATCGTTCATATTAGTATGCTTATCGGAAAATTTGAACAAAAAATTAACTGTTAAGACAAAACTACACAGGTTTACTAATATAGATAAAATGCCAGAAATTTGCCGCTGTGCACGATATCACGCAAAAACTAATTATAATATATAAATATTTTTTGTTTCACTCCATAGATACTTGATCCCTAACAATATTTTTAACACGAATGAAGATTCATTCAATTAAAAGTTATCAAGTTTTCAGAAACTACAGTTTTTATAATACTAGGCGTTCAGCGGTGTGTTGGGCTGCGATGTCTAACAGTATAGTAAGTTAATATAATAAACACTGCAGATGTAGTCGCGGGCATCAGCAAGTCACTAATAAAGTCTTGGTAATGGGGGATTCTGTACAGGTTATAAAAAAAAACTGAAAAAACACTTTATTTGTTAAACGAAAGAGTTTTGTTTACCATGACAACGAAAAAAAGCGCAATATTTATTGTATAAAATAATCTTAAATCATTCCCGGAGCACGTAATTCTTCATTATTCTCTTTAGGTTTGTAATAAAACCGCATATTTCTTT
The DNA here is from genome assembly GCA_033032175.1 of Saturnia japonica. NCBI lineage: Eukaryota > Metazoa > Arthropoda > Insecta > Lepidoptera > Saturniidae > Saturnia > Saturnia japonica. Next base: position 21,562,484 of record CM065307.1, on the reverse strand, counting down.
AGGATATCATTTATAGTACTGCCATTCTGCCACTATTCATCATCTGACGTCTTGATAGCGTTCACTCATACCTTTTTATAGTGTTTTTATTTATATAATAAGCTTCGATCGGTTTTGCCTGTATAGTATCATTTATCGTGGTTGATTGTAGATTAAGCTGTGGTTTGTTATTTTCATTTTAAAAAAACTATGGAACGTAAGCTTTACTTTTTTTATCGATTCATATGTCGCAATGAAGACTCTTTTTTTTTACTTTAGAGGTATATTGTAAGAATAGAAGATCTTATTATAGTTTCGATCTTAGATAACATAGCTCGGTTAACAACCATTCGCGACACCAATTACAGGGTCGGTTTTTTAACCAACCAATGCATGACTCCCGTGTGATTACTTTTTGCAAGGATGATAGAGGTGTTAACGGGGGCATCAGATCGTAAGAAAAAATGGTCGACGGCTGCCTCTTTTATCAAAAAACCTACCGAAAAATCTCTTTTGGACAACCCAGCCTTAAACCAGCGAGCAGTACAGCAGTACTATTGTTAATTCGTGCATTTTACTGTTTATTGTGTGTTCGTGAACGTGGAGTCAATCAAAATATCGAAAATCGTTTATCCAAAAGTGCGTAGGCGGTTTGTTCTGCGCACATTTATCGTTTGCCTACAATCCATCTGATTTTAAGTGACGATGTAGTCATTGTGGTCTAAATTGGCAACATGCTAAACCAAAAAGAGGGATTGCCTATCATGTGCTGGTGCCGAACACATCTATAGATGCTTGCTTGCTGCTTAGTGTATAGTGTAGGCCAGGCTGAAAATCAGCGCTATAGTATTTTGCTATAGCATATGCGGACCGAGGTACTTTTTAATCTTGAGTGCGGCATTTATAGGCAGCATTGTAATGTTATAAATTAAATCAGTAATACTTTATTGTAATCTCATGTTTAATGTGTGTTGTGTTAATTATGTCCGTATTTTCATTATCAAATAAATGTGCTTCCTTTCTTTCTTCCTTTATTGGTGATAGACTTTAAACTTGAGGATGATAGCTAGCCAGTTAGGCATTATCACATGCTCTAACGCCATGCTATAGTTTCATCACGAATGATTCTACTTTTATTGACGTGGTTGTCGAACACCGCTGAGTCAACATCGATTCAAATATATTGAGTGTTATCAATATTACTGCAAGGGTAGAAAATTGTGCCATCAAGGACGTTGTGGTCGATTGAATGTGATGCAATTATCGATCCGTTATTCAAAGGCAATTGAGCTTTCGGTGTAAGAAATCATTGTGATGACAACAGCGTGGTGGTAGTTGGGCTTTTTCCAAAGCCCACCTGACTTACAATCCTCGAGTTGAAAGTCTGTCGCCAAGCACCTATAGGTATGTTTCGGCAGCTGCACTTGAGAGCCAGTCCTCTCACTGGGCTTTGATTACAATTTTTTTTTTAAAGGGTAATGTTAGCCATAACGAGGTAATGGGAGTGCTTCTAGCTCCCATTACCCGAATGTTAAACATCTACAATGAATAAAACTAACATAAACAAACATTGCTAAATCTTCTGTGTTCCACTTTTATCGTATAATTAATGAAACTAGCAGCCGCCCAATGATCAAAATTCGATCTAGACTATTTTCTGTTTGACATTTGCAGTATGAACCTACACAATGAATATTATATCACTTGCTGTCACTTTTCATTGAGTGACAATGTCAAAATTTTGGGGGATCTAAATTAAATCGCATGAGTCAGGTTGGGATTCGCAGTATTAATTTATTTTATTTAATATATTAGTAACAGATATTATATATACATTTTAACTTTCTGCACTCTTTCTATATATAAACTTTAACCATGCCAAATCTCACAGTCTTCCATGTACGCAACACGCTTAAAAAGGGGTACAAAGTTTTTGCTTTACGTATTAACATAATGATAAAACATTTAATAAACACAAAACACAACTAAATGGTAAAACTTGTGGTACTTAATTTGGTTGCGAAATTTTGTATTTATTTATAACGAAGATTCACAAAACTAACATCTTCTCGTCTCTGGCATACGGTGCCAGTAAACTGCCCAAGGGAGCAGTGGTGATTATGTTAGGTAACCGAATGTTTCTGAAACCGTTCGTGTCATTTCATTACGATTTGTACGCTCATGTCTATGTAAATTATTGTAGTAACTCCCATTACCCGCTAGCTCCTATTATCCCATTCTCCCCTAAGTCTTTATGAGGAAACTTAAACGTTTGGGAAACGTTTTCGTATGAATAAAACAGAACTATAAATATTTCGGTGTTTAAAATCGCCAATTTTTAAGTTGTCGTGTCTTCCCTCTGGAAGATGTTTGTAATATGCATTGGGAAGTTCCGTTCTATCGCTTGGAAAACACAGTTCCGCTTGGAAATTTGTATATCTCAAACTGCACATTTATAAAATTTGCTTAAAATATAAAATCTTTCTGTCCTTGCCAGAATACTGTTTAAACTTTGCGAAATATTATAAGGTCATTGGATTTTACGTCCCACTGTTAATGACGTAACTCAACGTTGGCGTATGTGTAGGCTGGTCACATTACGAGGAAAAGGACTTCACTTTTATGATATCACCCATTATTGCCAAAAGAAGAGTGATCTTTTTCTATCATTGCGGTAAAAATTAAATATATTAATTTTTACTTAAAATATCCACTTCTATTGTAAAAAATAAACCTTATTTAATACAAACATAAAACTCGTAATTATTATATTATTTTTAAGAGAAAATTACATTTTTGCATTGTAATATTCACTTTTCACGAAGAACCTTCATAAAATGAAATATATTTAAGGAGCTAATATCTGGAAATTTCATCGAGATTTGAAAAAATCATTTTGTATTTTACAGCGTATTTATTGATGTAGGTTATAAGCTATGTAACTTCACGCTACGACTCTAAGGAGTGGAACAGTAAGCGTGAACCAGCCGCAACATTGTAGGCGTTAATTACAAAAACTTTAATACAACAAAAAAACATACCACACCTTTAACCATCTGCCTGAACAGTTAGTGCCTGTTAGTGTAAGGATCTAAATAGTCTGCTCATTCCGATAATTGTATAATTTGTATATATCATTTATGGACGGGGCGGGGTAATCTTTGAAAAGTTGCGAACCAAACTGTAGGATGTTTATATTGATAACGAAGTCGCGGGTCATAGTTTGTTTTATAAATATACCAAGTGCAATACTAAAGTTATATGAATCGGCATAATATTCATAATTAGAAGTTTCTGTTTGAAATTGAGAAACAATGCAACGAGTTTTCCAAATTTTCATCAGTAAGTCTGTTTGTATACTTTGATTGACTTTTCACGTATTATTTCTTATGTGCTTTAGAATGTGCGAATTACTTTTTTTCGCGCGTGGTTTCAAAATGTTCCAATTATATTAAAAAAGTATTGCTATAGATCACTTCTTCTTCTTCTTCCTAACTTAGCAACCGGTCCTCTTTAACGAAGACCATTACTGCCATTATCGAGTGAATTATAATGTCATGTGTTATGACGATTCAGTATCCTAACAAGATGGTGGCTCCCTTGTTAGAACTTTCTAGGAAGATTTTGTGGGATCTCAGAATGAATATTTTTTAGCTTTATTTATAATCCACTTCACTTATGCACAAAAACCAAACTATATCACGCAAAACGCCACCGATATTAAATAATATAGGATCAAAAACCTAACATAATGAATTAAAAATAAAAACCACAAAATGTCACTTCAAGATCCCGCCAAAAACTTCTATATTTCACTGACCAGGGTTAGGAATTTTAAGGCGGGTGATATAGGTACGAACTTAAAGTGCGCGAACTTGTTCAGCTCGATGTTGGTGACACATGTTGCTTGCTCACACTGTATCACGATGTCGTCGACAGAGGAAGCTTTGTGTTATTTATAAATTATAATATCATATCACATTTTAAAAACCAATAAAAGAAGATATTTAACGTATATTTAACGAATTAATTATTTTCTTGACACAATCAATAGTAGCACTTCTTTCCTCCTTACGTATAATTTCCATTATATTATTTATTATACGCTTGAAACTTCATATTACTAAGTTAGAAAATCATTCATTTTAACTAGATAAATTAAAAAAAAATTACATATGTCAAATACCTTAAAGGTCGCGGACCCAAGGACTATCGACACAAAGAAGCAGCTCGCGACTCGTGGCGGTGACAGAAGTACGAGCCAAGGCAGGCTACGAGAAAAACTTTTTTTTTAAATATTTGACTACACTGTTAGCCTTAGGGGCCCTGAAGCTGTTGCGGCTTTTACAGCTTCACTAGACTTGGTCGAGCAAAACTTACTCAGCGATTTTAAAGTACGCATACTTAGGAAGAAAGGTCGTCGAGTTATAAGCACGCGTACTTGCTGGTGCGTTTATCACCCCTTTAGGCAATCTTAGCCTAGCTGAGTCATTACCCCAACTCGAGGCTTGTTCCCCTAAATGTAGGGGCACCTTAAGTTAAGTATTATTTTTAATTAAACCTGCGCAGATATTATAATAAAAGTGTAGTTAATTTTACATTCTTAACAATAAACATTCTGACAATAAAGTATTTTGGTTTTAGGGGTATTTTCTTACACCATACTGGTAATTCTAATTAACTTTGATACTATTGGCTGAGAAATATGTCAATAATTATTGACTAAATGTCATTATTGTCATTTGTCAAAAATAAAAAGAAAGATCTGAAATAAGTAAAATAAATTGTTCTGCCGATAAAGAGTTACAAATTACGAAGAAACACGTCAGTATTTTTATGCTTTATTATGAACGAATTATGGAATTAACTTATTTCATATCATTTCAATGATATTGTAGTGGTTTGCGCTGATAATTACTGTTTCAAGAAAGTTTTTGGGTTCGATCAATGTAGCTATTTTATAAACTATAGTGCGCTCATATATTTAGGAATTATAACTTGATATTATTAATTTAGTAGTTAATTTAATATTTTTTCGCTATTGTAATTAGGGTTTTACGTTTTGCAGGCCTGTACCAATATGGCGAGCGGTAGGAAAAGTGTTTTCAAAATTTTATTAAGGTGTATTATTTTACCTGCTGTGCTGTGCAGCGTGCAACCTCCAGCTGTCGTAAACCTTGATACATTTACGCAGAGTAAGTCGATTGGTGATTGTTACGCGTGTAAAATATTCATCGAATCATTTATCAGCGGTCTAGAGAGGACATCTAGGGGGAAGTATGAAGGTGGAGATGCTGCATGGGAAGAAGAGAAGCTACAAAAGTCGTACAAACGCAGTGAAGTGCGTTTAGTTGACATCCAAGATGGTTTATGTGAGGACAGTGACCATTCAGTCCAATGCTACAATATGGCTGAAAAGGCAGAGGAGTTCATTGAAGAGTGGTGGGCGCAAAATCCTGATGAATCTGATGATTTATTCACCTACATCTGTATTGATAAAATGAAAGTTTGCTGTCCACCACATCACTATGGAAAAGATTGTAAACCTTGTCTGGGTGATCACAATAACCTCTGCACTGGCAATGGAAAATGTCGAGGAGATGGCACTAGAAAGGGAAATGGTACATGCTTTTGCGATGTGGGATACACGGGTAAGAATTGTGATCAGTGCACAATAAATTTTTACCCCTCTCAAAAAGATGATAAAATGGTTAAATGTTCACCTTGTCACATCTCATGCAGTGGTGGGTGCAGAGAAGGTACACAAAAAGATTGTGTTGCCTGCAAACCAGGGTTTCTGTTTGATCAGGACGATGGATGTGTAGACATCAATGAATGCGACTATATGGACAGATGCAAAAAAGATCAATTTTGTATGAATTCCCTTGGATCTTTTACTTGTTTGGCATGTGATAAGTCATGCAGTGGTTGCTATGGAGATGGCCCAGATGGTTGTCGGAAATGTGCAAAAGGCTACTCGAAGAAAGGAGATTTCTGTATACAAGATAGAGAGGAGGAACATCAGACTGGTAAACTCATGACTTCAAGGTAAGTTTTGAAATCTATTTTTTTTTTTTTTTTTTTTTTGTTTAATTACCTTTTATTTTTTTACAGAAATGAAGAATTATAGGGGTTTCTGTAAACCTGCTCTGTTATAATTTAGGTAAAAACTTTTTGTTTGTTTTGGTGATGGGTTTAATATATTTAGTAATTTAATATTTTATGTAATTAATGGTAAAATTACTTAAAATGAAAAAATTATTATCCTTCATAATAAATTGTATTTATTGGTTTATCTTATATTAATACTTGTGGAGCTTGTAATATAGTCTGGGAAGTTTTATTAAAACATGCAAGTCAACCAGATGCACTTATATAGTATTTCTATAAATCTGGTTTATTTCATGTGTTTTAATTATTTATTATTTCTTACCAAATACTTATTGTTTATTTTATGCACCTATATAGTTTATATATGCATAGTTTTCAGGGTGGCCTTTATTAGTCACTAAGACTATTTTTTTTAAATCTCAAACGTGTTATCCCTCATTTGTCCATAATGTAAATTAGGCAACTGAGATGACAATTTTGAAAGATGCAAGCTGGCTTGTTGGCCTAGTCCACACCTTGAACAGATATATATTCTTATAAATAAAAATTTTATTCTTGTAAATTCTGAAGGATTGAACTGATTGAGGTCATGTTTACATAATATATTTGTTTTATCAAAACATTTGTTTATAGCTATGTTAAGATCCAGTAGGTGGCACTGTGATCTAGCCATTAACTACCACAAAGGGCAGAACAACATCAAAAAGGCCACCCAGTTAGATTATAAATGTATGAATTTGGATGTTTGCATTAAAATTTTCCAAAATTTCTAATTAAAGGAGAAGTATGAACAGCATTCTAATTATATAAACTATTCAGATGTGATAGAAAAATTGGCATTAGATTATTTTTTTATTAACACACTTCAAGATAGGAGGATGTTCTGATTTCGAATGTACCTTTTATTTATTGACATTAAGTTATAACTTTTTTGTTGATGATCCGATTCAGATGATTCTTTTTTCTTTGGAAAGGGGATACCTCAAGGGTGTGGTCTCATTTTAATTTCATCAACATAATTGACGGTACTGTCCATGATGGCAAGTACAGTACAATCAAACACAACAATGACCACTGAGAGATCTAAATGTGTCAGCGGTCACCGCTGTCATGCCGGCCTGCATAAATTTAACGGGATATGGACAGGCTGATCCCGAAACGCGATACGCAAAACCGAGTCACTATGACGAACTTTTCATCACATGGATGGTAGTGGTGACCTAAAACAACCCTAACACCCTGCCTAATTTAGCTTTCGAAAACGAAACTGATGACAAAAAAATATAGAATTGCAATTCCCAAATAGTTCTACTAACAATGTTATTGATAATGAAAAAACTCGAAACAGAAAAGAGAGAATTGTATCTGTAGGGTTTGAAGACATTAATACTGAAAATAGAAACTGTAATAAAAAGTCAGATGATAACAGAAAATTTTCTTGCGCAGAAAAATTAAACAATAATAAAATTATAAGCTTTTATAAACTTATAACGTTCTTTTTAAAGGTACATGACCTATATAGGCCTTCTCATCGCGGTGTGCATCCTCTTGCCTGCTTCTACGCATTTGGGCGGCTTCATAGGCATTGCAGTCCTCTGGTATATTATGTGTGCTGAGTACTACTGCATGGTTAACGAATTGTCAAGTTTTCTCAATTTGAAAGAATTAATTATGACGCAACTATTTACTTAAATCATTAATAAGTGTACTTGTATCTTTTGGGGGGTGTTGAAGTATTACGTAAGCAACTTCTTGTAATTTTAGACTGCCTCCCTCATGTAAATTTTTTTTTCAAAACTTTTAGAAAATAAATTGAGTTATATTTATGTGTTACAAGCCATCCTAGTACGTCGGGAATTTGCCTAATTGAACAATGATACATTTAAGAAAACTCTGTACTTAGTAGTGTATAGTCGTTTTTGGTAACAGCCATTATTTATCTCTAGTAAAAAATTCGTTAAAGCATACTAAAATAATATTACTATTTTTTGTATATACATAGTATTTATTGTTAATTTAGTTTATAAAAATCGTTTTGACAACATTATCATAATTTTGTAAATTTTTTATCTTACATACTCCCTTTGTCAGCAAAATTAAGATATAAATTATACCCTATGGTCTGCTAACGTATTATTAAAACTGCCCCTTTAATCTGTACTTTAGAAGCAGTTGCACGTAAGTTTGAATTAGTTTATTCTGACTTTTATGCTTCTAAAGTGCAGTTATAATGTAGTACCTAAATGAATGTGCATTTATAGTATTGTCTACATGGAATTATGTGTATCTTAGAATTAAACTTAAGAAATAATGATGGTCGAAGGCGAAATTGACGAATTGTTTTACTTTATTTTTAATTGGATTATTTGAACCCTATCATATTTGATATGCATGATCAGTTCTACAGTCAAATATATCAGTGGTTTTTTAAAATATTACTTCTTAATAAACGATAAAAAAAATTTGTAACTGAGTATTTTCGCAAGAAAGTGATCGTCATAAAATGCGACTTCGCAATTGTTAGTTATTCGTAAAATGCGATTATGTATGTACCTTCCTTAGAAAATTATTCTTGTAAAATAGTTTTAAGAGCCGACTTTTATGACATCTTTTATATGTTTAGAAAATAAGTTTTACACTTTGATTATATACTGTACATAATTATGGTTTTATTTGTGAGAAATTGAAATGAATGCGTCGGGCGTCTGGGCATGAACAATATGCGAGCTTGTGAAAGTAATGAAATGTTTCCCAAAGACAATTTAATTTTAGATATTAATTATAGGTAGTGTTACGTATTTACGTTAAGTGCTTTTCAATCGGTTATAAGTTTTATTTAATTATGCTTTGATCGTTAATTTGTTTTGTTCTCGGGTGTCGGTTCCTTCGAATTTATTTATTTACCGTGTTTATTTCACATTGTTGTATATTCAGCAATTTTGTGTTTTGTGCTTATTTTTCAAGTCGTACCAGCAATTTATATTCGATAATTTTTGGCCTTTACTTTAATTTGTGTTATTGAACTGTGTAAAAAGAATGTAACGGTGTATAAATAAAATTTATGTTAATCAAATTAAAGTGATGATAATTTAAATAACGTTTTGCACAGTAAAAATAATTTAACAATTATCGGTGGCTAATTTCATTATGTTGTACCTACTACTTCCATCACGTGATGCGCCTGCAGCTTTTAATTTTTTTTCCTTTAATATCGCGCCATAAGAAGTAGGTATAAGTTAAAAAGTCTCAATGTTTTTGCAGTCGGGTTTTTGTATTTATTTAATCATTAGAGATTGTTTTGTCTGCTTATCCGATCAAAAGATATTAAGTATGAAAGATAATTAAGTCTTTGGGAGATTGTAAATTTTTCTAAATGTTTCCGGTACCTACTTATAGGATATCCTATGGAAACTACCTTATTAATGTATTTGCGAAAGGGTACACTTGTATAGGTGGGTACAATGACGTTTTTTTTCAATCAGTATCAGCATAGAGCAGTTTTTACAAAGTTAGTAAACGTTAGACGTCAATTGATAACGTACATGATGATCTATAAAAGATGTAAGTAAGGACATTGGCGAAATTGCCTACATTTGCCGATAGCCAAAATTAAAAAAGAAAAAAGATATGTATAGTTTCTGTTCCAAAGCTCGGGGCGTAATTTAGTTGAGTGGCGTGGAGTTTCTAGAACATACTAAAAGGTTCTTGCGGCCAGAATTTCTACTTCACGGTTGTAGCTAGCCAGAGAAATGGATAACCCTATCTTGTGCGGTTCCGTGAGTTACAAGTTATTTTTGGATTACTTTGCTATTGTAACTAGCGATCGCCCTAAGGTCGAAATTCGTCCAGCGACTTTTTGATTAAGTATAAACTATATTCTGTTTGACATTTGCAGTATTCATGAACCTAAACACCTACATCACTTGCTGTCACTTTTCGTTGAGTGACAATGTCAATATTTTAGGGGTTCTAAGATCAATGGCACTGGTCGGGTTAGGATTCGCAGTATTCATTTATTTAATTTAATATATTAGTAGCAGATATTATAGTATGCATAACTTGTAGGAGGAGGAGTACTTAGGGCTTTCAAAATTGTGTGTACCTTGGAAGTACCCTGTAGGTTTTGATAATCACCATATAAACTTTTAACCATGCCAAATCTCACAGTCTTCCGTGCATGTAATACGCTTAAAAAGGGATTCAAAGTTTTTGCTTCACGTATGTATTAATATAATGATGATAGTGATGATTATGGAAGCCGTGAGTTTTAATCAACTGGCAATAAAATTTATGCGTTCAAGGTTCGGTTGATTTTTTGCTTCAAAAAATCCGGTTTATATTGTCATGTCTAGGAAAAACCGAAAGAAGTTTTGTTAGTACGGTTTATCGCTGTTTTTTTAAATATCATAGTGACGTTAGAATTGTGACAACGTTCATAATACACGTAATGTGGTTGAACATATATTTACATATGGTCACGCCTATCGGTTATGTTCGTATCGGCCGTGACACCGTTTTGTGTCCACGGTCCCACTTGACGCGACTAGACGCCTACAATAAACGGTTGTATTGCATGAGCGGTGAGCGATTTCGTTCGAATTACAACACGAAAGATGCGTCGCGTCGTGGCGTTCTATCTTACGACCATTTTTTGTATTGGTACGGTAAAGTGATGGTGTGGCTAAATCATGCTCTGTCATTCCGGCCTGCTTAAATGTCTCTACGTATGTTTGAAGCACACTTGAAGCGACGTTTGCTTATTGGAATATTGTTTTTATTACTATTGTTCGCCTAGTTCATTGCTATCCGCAAGCTGTAAACCTGTCGTCAAGCACCTACCTGTGTTTTCCGGTAGCTACAATTGAGATTCAATTGAGTTGATCATATTTAATTTAGTGGAAGATTCTGTAAAAAATATTGTAGTGTAATACGATAAAATTGTAGGTATTTAATAACATTCCTTTTACAATGATAGTTTTCTTATTTTAATTTTATTTAATTTTAGTTCTACTTAATTTGCATATTTGTTTATTTACTATGCAGCATGGGTACTATATACACGGTATCACGGGTAGAAGTGGTAATTAATAACGTTAAAAAACCACATATGTGATCTTCGCTAGTGACATACTAGTGTATTATTATTAATTGTTAGTCTTAAATTTGAATTGAAAGGCTAGTGATAGTGTGGACTAATTGATGAATGCGCGGATGCAAGACACAGTTTTTTGAAACGTTACTGCTTTAGAATAATAACAGATATTTAAATTTTATTTTTAATATGGTTTGAAGCCATTTTACATTACTCCTCATGTATGGTACTTCTGCTATAATACATTACATAATTTAAAATATTTTCAAACCCATTTTAAATTTTTCTTGGTAACACGATATCTCCGTTAATTCTTCATCAAAATTAATAATTCTAATATTAATTTTAAATCTTTTGTTCCCCGGTATTGACGACACACCCGTTTTAAATTAATGTTTTAGTTAAATAAATTAGACCTGGGAATCGAACCCAGGACCTCGAGCATAACAGTCGCGCTTACGACCACTCGGCTAATGAGGCAGTTAACATTGACAACAGGTTAACAACATAACTTATGTAACATTTGTTATAAATATTTTTTTTTTCGTTTATTCGCTTCCGCTCCTAAATTCTATGGTCGATTGTCAATCACCTACACGCATTATGTAATAGTACATAAAAGATTTTGTTGTATGATGTTTTGAAAGTGGTTCTGATTCGATGACAGCTCCCCAGTGGGTCCCTTAGTAGATTTTCTTTAGTTAAGAATCATATTGTGTTTTTATTTCAATAGCTTAAGTTGTTTGCTAATGCAACCTTTTACAGCGTCATTGGACTAGAGGGGTAGAATTAAATAAGTTATATAATACTTCTATTATAGTGGAAACGTGTTCTACATAAGTATGTCTGTGTTAAATAATTAATTAAATTAATACTTGTGTATATTTTGTTTTTTAATATATTTTTAAATAGATTTATTAAAGTCTATGAAGGTATTTATAATTTAAAAAATGTATTTATGGTTTTTTTTGGTGCTGGTATCATAGTCATATTATGTTCTTTGATTCATTTATTTATTTCAATACTCTTCAATATATTATGAAATTGATATAATTATGATCACCATAATAATCATAGTATAAGAATTCACTGTCATAAAATACGCATAATAAATAACATATTTGAAACAGCATAAAGATTTTTAATTGTATGCAAATTAATATTATTGTGGTTTGCCACGTGCTTTTCAGAAACAATCGTCTGTCGAAGCTCTGTTTCGAGTTTTTTCTATTAAAATTGATGGAGGAAGAAGAATTACAATTAGTCGGTCGGTTTTTTATGTAATTTACGAACTTACACGTGAGTTACGATGAACGTGACTACGTGGTACGTACCGTTATGACCACACGTGAGTTATTAGTTATATTATGTAAATAACTGATGTTCTTGCACGTAAGTTATGTTTTATAAGTTATGACAAAATTGACTACACTGCAGAAGCAGATACTTGCGATGAGGTCTCATTACTAGTGTTTTTTAAACATCGATTAAGACTCCATTATTCGATACGTAATTTGCACTATTAATTAATTGATTGTTGGGATTTTTATAATTTTTTCGCTGTCCTCGGTGTCTGCCGGATATTACGTACATTTCATTAATCAATAAAAAAATTTTACAAAACATTTGATACTATCGGATTTGCAAACAATTGAACTTTAATCAACCCTAGGGTACTATCTTTGTATAGTGAGTGAGCTTTGATTTAACCGCTTGGTCATCTTCATTCGACGCGTGTCACCAGTGACTACTTTACTTTAGTTTTACATCAAATGTGACATATTTACGTAAATTTTCCACGTATGATGCGAGGTGGACGTACAATATAGGTCATAGTATCACTGGGTAAGTGCTAATGACATTTGAACTGAATTTTATATCACAAATAAATAAAAAATTGCGAAATTTCATGCTTCTAGAGTTGTGGAGTTGTTTCGTCTACCGTACCTAAAAATATTTTCTAGCCTCTCCCTTCAAATTTTTACCTTGATATCTATGACGCATATTAAAAATAAAAAAACAAAAATAGGGTAAGAATAAGAAATTAAATTAATTATTTTGCTACAATTTTAATTCCACAGAACTGCAGAAATATTCATACGAGAACGTGATTTTGTGCCATTTTTTTATTTGCAAGCCCTCTTTAACACCCCTTAACGTTCTCTGATCGTTCTCCCTGAAAGTCTCCAGCGCCTTGAAGAGAGTAAGATGGTTTTAGACTCGCCGGTTTATGATGTGCGTTGTCTGTCACTATGCGCCTAACTAAGCCTTAATTTTTTTATTAAGGAGATGATTTTTTTTTTGACTTCTACATTTGTCGTGATAAAAACCATATGAAGAGCATATTATACGGATGTACAAATATAAACTATGCGAATTAATAGATAGTTAGGCACAGACTAATCCCTAAACTCGTATTGAGACACTGTGACGGATTTTACACTATGTTCATAGTCATACTCATAATATCAGCTAATAGCTGTCTACAGCCGGAGGCCTTTCTGCAATAATCGCCACAATGACCGATCTTGCGCTGTCTGCATCCAGCGGGTTCCCGCACCCTTTACCAAGTCATCAGTTCGTCTTGTGGCAACTCTGCCCACGCTGCATATTCCCGTACGTGGCCGCCACTCGAGAACTCTTCGACACCATCCGCCATCCGTTCTACGAGCAACGTGCACCGTACTCCCATAAAACACGTTACCTTAGTCTGACATCACAATCACATCACATGTCATTTTAAAATACATTTTATTCATATGAGGTCTAGGGGACATCATATATAGGCATGTGTTCACAGGGACTGTCCGGTGACTTTAGTTCTTTTACGTATCTGCTCATTTCTAATTTGATCACGTAAAGAAACTTAGTTATAGTGCGCCAACTAAATTACATGCTATTAGATAGCATTGTGTCATGAACCCGACGTTGCGCCGTGGTACCGTACCGTTCGCACTGACGTGCCACTCGACGCGACGGGTACTGTTATATGAGAGTGCGTATGTACTTTTACTACATAACTAAGTGCAGCGGAAACGGCGCGGCGCAGGCTGGATTTATTTGTGACTTTTTATTTCACATTTTGATAATAATAGATATATTTATTCACCCTAGATCAGAATTAGTAGCGTATATTTACGTAATGATAATGAATGCTTGTGGTGGCATGCTCAGACAACGCGTCGATTGACGGGGGTTCGAATACCTGCTATGAGCGTGAGCTCTCAGTAAAGGAAACTATCATGATGAAACCATAGAATGGCGGTAGGACGTTTTCTACTGCCTACCTGGCTAGCTACCGCTCTTCAGTTGAAAATCTGTCACCAAGTACCATAGGTGTGTTCCGGCAAATGCATATATGAGACAGTTTTCCCACTAGGCTGTACGCTTCACTATATTGGGCCACATCACCACTTAAGATCAGGTCAGATTGTGACCATAACGCTAAAATCTATAATTTTTTTATTTCAGGTTTCGTTCTGAAAACACGGATAAAACTAAAAATAGGTACCTATTTTTAGTACCCAGTAGTATATTATATTTATTATAGTAATAGTATATTTATTATAGTAGTAGTATTTCAGTAGTATATTACCCACTATGCAAATATGATTAATTTTAACAATTTTTTGTAAAAAGAGATTACTTTTAGCAACTGTCCCCGATCACCTATATAACTACATTTATACCTAAATAAAATATATAATTATGCATTATTTAATTGTTAAATTATGCTTTATTGAAAATCGTTAACCAAGTTATAGTTCTATATTTCTTGCTCAATTCATACTCTGATCATATTTTCCATGGAATATTTTCCCATATAATAATAATGCACAATAAAAAATTATGTGCGTTACTTTCTTTTAATCCATTGTTTTGATTAAACTCATGGTTTTTTTGACGCCACGAAAGCATTTGCCTTTCTCCTATTATATTATAGCTAAGTTATCTACTTATTACTTTGTTGTGTTAACTCACGCTATTATTTGCTTGTTTACCTATTTGTTGCTGCAGTCAGTGAAATTTTCCGTTCGGTTTTGGGTACAATTTATGAAACAATATTTATGACGGAACAACGTTGATTGTAAAGTCCCATCCACATGCTTGCCAAACCTCGACAAATAATATTCACAAATTCAAACATGTGTATAGAACATTTGCCTTGGCTTGCCAACGATTCGAACGAAGTCAGTGGGTATTTGATTTTGATTTCTTTTTGGTTAGTTAGACTTGGACCAAATTGCCAGATTACTAAATGCATATACGCATGTTCCTTCCTCTCAGAAGGCAGGAACACGTATATATGTATAGATACTTAGGCCGAATAAATAGATCACAACTTATTTACATGTACGGCAACAGTTCAACCTGAGGTTCGGTCACTGGCACCCTTGAGCTTGTTGCCTTCCGCACTCGCCCCCAACCCCGGTGAAGCTGTCAAAGCCTGTAATAGCTCCAGGACCCTTTAGGGCTAACAATACAGCTGTGATCGAAAAAAAAGCAAAGAGTTCACACGTTTGCGTGTAGTTTGTATCGCTTGCGCGAAATAAACAATCGAAATAACCGGGTACGGGTTTTGTGAATTTTTAATATCTTCGTTGATAATTTTTCGTGTCCTATTATAATTCCTAGTTTAATTATGCTTTCTTTTTAAAATGAAAATAAATTAAATCAAACGTTATAACCGATACAATGTCGACGTCCGTCATGCTTGCTTATCCAAAATGCACTAGTACACTCGCAAATGTGTGGACGGCTATGTTGCTTGCCTATTTTATCCAAGCGTTTCGTAGAGGTTTGAAGTTTCCGGCAAGTGGCAAGTGTATGGATGAGGCATTAAGATTGGAGGCATTTCTGGCGGGAAATATTCCATTATTTTTGTTTCTAGAAATGCTTATAGTCAACAGAATATCATTAAAATATTTTTTCTTAACTTAAATCTTCACGTTCGTTGTAAGATTATAAATCGCCTTATTTGACGCAACTTTCTCTGTTAAGTCGTCATTGAATCATTATAATATCTTCAAATTCAAATCATTGAAAGAATAACCGCCTACCAGATGAAAGAAGCCGCGTATCTACACTAATATCGTAAAGTTGATAGAACACATTTTAGAATCATATTGTGTTGTATAATATAACTCTAAAATGATTGTTGTACCTTATATTCACAGATAGACAATTAAGTACATTAAATATTGTTTATTAAACTTCGTATTAGACTGGGCCTTCGGAACGATTACTCTTTTCTGTTGAAGTGTGGTTTCGAAATTTTAAAGAAGAAAATTATTTTAAATGAAACATGATTGAATTACAAAACCATTTTTTAATTTTATATTAGCGATTACTAGAATGGATGAGATTACTAAGATGGATTTTATTGAACTATTGAATTATTTTTATTAGTAAATAATTCCTCTTTTATAAATTTTATGTTGTAATAATATCTAGTCCAAAAAATTTAATGAATGCATTACTGTGATTCAAAAGCGTTACCATTGTTCAATTAATTGATACAAAAAAAAAAAAAACTGAATTATCTGCACTGAAATGGACAGTACCTAATGAATGTTTTCCATTCACTCTTAAAATATCATTTCACTTTTATTTTAAGGTACACTTTTTGATTTATTATTGTTTATTAAAAGGTTCATTGAAATAAAAAAAAACATTGGTTTTAAATGTTCCGTAGCTTTAAAAGTTTAAGAGCTGCTGCCTTATAGGGAAGGCTTTGCCTACAGCCTCATCTGATGTTAGGTGACGATGTGCCATTAGATGGTGACACGCTAAGCTTAGAGGAACTAGCTTTCCTCTTGCTGATTACTTGTTAATTTGAATAGAACTTTTCAGCGAACAAATAATATAATATATTGGTACATTTAATTAAATGTTTTTGACCTATATTTGATATCACCCAAACATCATACATGTACAGTTTAGGTAAATATGACACATATGATGCAATTGTGATGTCAAACTGAGATCCTTTGTTCACTGTATATAAGAATATTATAATAATTTTTTACACACATACATGATATCTATCATAGTTTCTGCATAGATCTATACAGATCTATACCAATATTATAAAGAGGAAAGACTTGATTTTTTGTTTGTAATGGATAAATTCAAAAACTACTGGACCGATTTTAAAAATTATTTCACCAATATAAAGCTACGGTATCAGCGAGTAACATAGGCTATATTATAATTTGAAAAAAATATTTACTTCTCATAAATACCTTATTCACTGCAGGAACACAACATTAGGTTATTTGGCTGCGATATTCTGTAGGCACGTGTGAAAAAGAAACTGAAGACGCTATTTATTTAAATATGGTACATGTTTTTTTATATATTTTCGTTTACTATTCGCGTGCATGTATTAGTTTCGATGTAAGTGGATAAGAGTTTACGAGTTATAGTTAAAAATTAACACGAAGGTGTTATAAAGAGTCGCACACACACTTGATCAGTTTTATCAGGTCTGACAAATCTTATGAGAGTTTCTAAGAAATAGAAACGATATTATCTAAAATGATTTCTTAGCACGGGCCAGATATGACTGGATAACATGTGTATATAATTTTATTTCAAACGAGTTAAAACATTTTGGTGATGCACCGAAGACAAAGCTTCGTTATTAACGGTTCGTTCGAAATAGAAAAAAACAATAAATTACAATTGTAGTTTATTTGTAGTGATTATGGTCCAGTAGTAGCGGTTCATGCATCACGTTGATCTACGTAGGTTCGAATTTTACAACGAGCTTGGGTTTTCGTTGAAGGTTCTAGTGAACACATTACCTTAGTTTTACGTCACAGATACATTATATGTGTCATATTTACATTAATTTTATATACCTGATGTATGGGTGATGTTAAATATAGGTTCACTAAGGGAAAAAAACATTGTGATGAAATCATAGCATGGTCGTAGAGTAGGTATATTCTAATTGTAATGCTCGTCTAGTTAGCTACCACTCTCAATTTAAAATTCTATCGCAAAGCAAATTGAGGTGTGTCCCGGCAACTGCATTTGAGTGAAGTCCCTATATGCTTGGCGTAATTGAGGTCAAACGTAAACAGGGACGAGCCAAGGGTATTTGACATCCCGGTGAAGGATATAATTTGCCGGTACGCTATAGACTATAGACATAATTAAAATAAATTAATTGAACATTTGATATTTTAAACTAAATTAATTAAGCAATTTGACTAAATTAATTTAATTGAAAATTAGACATAATTGAATGAAATGAACTGTAAATTTTTGCATTCCCTCGAAACATTAATATTATATTTTATGCTCGCACACTTTAAAATAATACAATACTCTCTGTATTAAGTTAGCTTAAAGTCAGACACCGATGACGATATTAACGAAAATGTACTTTGTACGTTAACTTTTACTCTAAAAGCATTACACACACTTAGGTATTCTCACAACATATCTATTTATGTTTTGCCGTCTGGTTGATGTACATCTTAGGCAAGGCTCGGCCTTGAAAATTAACCCTACTAAATATAAAAGAAGGTATGACAGTAAAATGTTCCTATTTTAATAATTATAATTTTTAAGTGAATTCAGTTATGATTATAATATAACATAACAATTGACAACAAAGTCAGCGAAACTTGCACTTAAACGCGTGCATATGAATAATAAATGGTATCCTGTCCTAATCAGTGCTTCTTAACATGTTATGAAGAAGAGTTAATAGTCGCATGTTCGTTAAATGTCCACTTGTAGCGATATGTTGCGGAAGCGAAACAAGTATTACTGGTTCGTGCGTCTTGCCTAAGCTAGTAGTTTACTTGCTGACTTAACGTGCGGTTCAGATAACAAATTGCAACGACTTAAGTAACACGATCATCAAGCTATTCTTTCAAGGAAAGGTAGCCAGTAGGCAAATGGGTGGTGATCGTTATAAATACATATTTTAACCGACTGCGAAAAAGGAGAGTTATGTTTTTCGAACATATGTATGTAGGTGTCTAATTATTTGGCACGGTCTGTAGCCTAAACGGCTTAATGGATTTAAGAGATTTAAGCCTGCAAGGTGGCGTTACATTTGTCAATTATGGTAGTGATATAATATTTAAGTACGACATTTCTGAATCAAATAAAAAGCTTTTATGTGTAGCAATCAGGTTTTTTATTCCTTTTTTAATAATTTAGCTTGTTTATAAAATTCATTTATTTGATAATAGGAAGGCAAATTTGGAGTACACGATAAAATGTAACAATTTGGAGGAAAGTTTGTAATTACATAATGTTATAATTTCCAAATAAATCTAGATAGGTGTTCTTTTTTTGGAAGACGCCGAGTCAAGCTTGTTTGCCTACATAATATTCATTAATTATATTTTCGAAAAAAAAGAGACAGTCATGAGGACTGCCGATACAAGTGAAAACTCAAAACATTGTTTTTTTTTTTAAATTTTTATATCAATTATAGTCTGAATTATTGCAGAGCATGTCAGTGATGTGAAATCGTAAGATTTTCACCCATCCAAAAAGTCAAACACGCATATGATACAGTCAATATATGCGTATACATGTACATAGGCCGCTATACCACGCGTCGCTAGTCTGGCGCAAGCGCAATACGTAACGAGCATGTCGTGGTCATGCATGAACCCATAAGTTTTTCCCCTCCCAAAAATGGCTCAACGTGGCAAAAGAACTTTTGATGCTATCTTTCATAAACCTTCTGCTATTGTATTGTACTGTACTGTCTTCTTGTATAACTCTCAAAGTTAAAAGAAATATGGATTTAATTGTATATGTATCTAGTGATTTAAAACTTTGTGAAATAGGCAAAACTTGAGAAATTCTGAAAAAGTCGTCAGTATCTACACTGCTTGTTTAATTACAAAATATAGATGCCAAATATAGCACCAGTCTGTCTATATAAGTAGTTACCTAATGATTACTCAACGTGGTGCGTAGGTCGAACAGTCTTTAGATGACTTAAGGAACGCGGAATCGCCTCTAACTATTTATCAGTACGATTATTGTCATGTTAATACATGGGCAGATATCATTTCGTGGCAATAGTTTGTTTTAAATCGTATAAAAGTTTAGCATTATAACTACAATCTCACTTGTTATTAAGTGAAGATGTGGTCCAAGATTTTAAACAGGCTAAGCCTTGTGGAGAAACTGGCTCATAAGTGTATCTGCCAGAACACCTAATGATTTTACAGATTTTAAACTTGAGGATGGCTAAGCATGCGGGTGGTAGAAAATACCCTAGGTCCTCTAACAGTATGCTATGTTCGTACACACCAGCTCTGAGCTATCATTGCCTTAAATTCTATTCTATACTAGATCTATTATTTCAATAATGTATTTATTAATGTAAAATATTAAATTACAGTTTTTAAAATCATATTTCTTATACATGTTTTCCGTATATAATTAAAAATAAGACAAAGGTATTCCCAAGGTGAACAGAATACTTTCCATCTCAAAGGTATTGCTGATTTGCATAATTTCTTAAAAGCAGTTCTTATTATTAAAGCTATAAAGGCTAAATTATGTTTTAAATATGAATGTATTTACTTAACAACGCCCCGTAGAAACCGGCTGGGTAATGTCAAAGGAGTCACATTGGTGGGACCTTGGCTCAGCTCCTGGGAATACGAGTAAAAAGTTTGACTCTTCAAACAATATAATGGTTTGCGGTGACCACAATTTTAAGGGTTAAAATAAACATGTCTTGGACAAAAATACAGTACGAATTATAGCTAACATTTAGAATAAACGACCTGGTGAATGACTTCTCATAATACCAAAATAACCTCGCTGATAAGCTTATATTTTCTACGTAACAGCAAAAGAAATGGCTAGGGCTTCGAAATTAGCTCCACTATCTTAAATTTCGAACATTTTATATCGACTTTTCTAGAAATTTTATCGTAGTATTTGTATTATTGCATAATGATGAGTTTGTTTGAGCCGAAAGACTTCCACTGCTGAATTTAAACCTTGCCAAAGATCGCCACGTCCTGCGCTGCTCGCATTTAACTGGTTCCCATAACTTTTATCATGACGTCGGTTCACTTTATGGCAGGCCTACTCATGATGTCTTCCTGAGTGTGGTCGCTACTCGAAAACTCTTCGGCCTTATCGGCTATCCGTTCTACGAGCATGTATCCTGCTCACTGTCATTTCTGATGGCTGTGTTGGGAACTTTTCTACGGGTCTTTTCACTTTATTATCTATCCAGAACCCTTTCTGTTTAATAGTATCTTACGGTACGATATTTTTAACTAGATAGAGTGGATAATAAGAAGTCATTATATACAAATAAAATGTAATATTGGACTAGCAATAAGACTTTAATGGTTTTTAACGAAAACTATAGAAATAGATCAATACGAGAAGTGCAGTAAAAATTAGGTAGGTATACAAGAAATTACAGTAGACTCAAGTTTACGAACCGATGCAATTAGAAACTGAAGTAGGATTGCTTAAGACCGGATTAAATGATCAACGTTAAAAGATTTATTTACCTACATACACAATACACATATTATAGTAAATATTTAATCAATTCTTCTATATAAATTTGAATGTAAAGAAACTTTTTTGTCACTACTAACCAGCTAAATATGAAAGTACAATTGCAGACTACGTATATTTAGGTGATTAAACAAAAGTGAAATTTTAAAACTAATTATATATATTTCAATTTCAAGACAATTGCCCGTCATGATTGTTTGTCTTTTCAAACAAAATACAAATACATGGAATTATGGTGACCCTATTCACTATACAAGTACACGGCCGATGAGACAGCAGAGCCCATCAACATTCTGTACGCATCTCAAATTGGAGTCTTAAATGTTTGAAAAGTCGTTCGCAGCATAAAAAAGCACCTTAACTTTGTGCCAAACGTTGTCATAATACATTACTATGTATTGTAAGTTGTGTATTTCTGACTAGACAAGAATAGATTACTATTTCGTTATGAAATAGTTATATTTGAACCTTTATTATCTACACTAAATATTTTCAGGTCCACGAGTTTAGTGTTTGTTTGTTTAAAGCGTTAATCTTTGAAAATACCAGTAATTTAAAAAAAATAGTTTTTGCCTTTTCATAGGCAATTTATTGAGGAAGGTTATAACTTCATGATACTAATCTAAGGAGTGGAGCAGTTACCACGAACTTTAAACAAACTGGAAAATTGTACATATTGTATGGGAAGTGAGAATACTAGCTATTGGTTACAGTTACGCCACGGGTGCGTTGGGCGCGCGGTGGGGCGGCGGGGAGTTTGTCGAACAAATTTAACACGGCTAGTATTGGAAATAAGATGAAGCCTGGCGATAGCTTAGTAAAAATCTAATGTAAGATGATTAACGTAGGTAATAAGTTAGCCTAAGCTATGTCTTACTTAGGCTTAGTCGGTGAGATTTTTTAATACTTCATTTATTTAAAGATCAATAAGTAAAATATTGAGGAAATTAAAAATTAAAAACAAAGTCACTTATGAATGGTCTTTTACAGAAGGAATAGTAAAATAATATAGGTTCTTTTCTTGTTACAGATTACGAACGCAACTGTCTTCAATGCCGCCCTTAAATAGGGTGTGTTGGAAAAGAGACATTAATTAAATCGAGGTATGTTATTTCATTGTTATATCTTTTTCCAACATCTATAAAAATCTAAATAAATATATAAATTCAAAAAGGGGTTAATAAAACAATAATGCAAATTATTCCCCAATAATTATAGAAGTTATTTTATTTTTCACTTTATCACGTTATTTATCGACGGCTGGTAAACATAACAGAAACATTGTCCCGTGTACGTTTCAATAGAATATCTCCATTCATACTGAATACACATTTACATTTCACAGTCCATAGTACAAGATAATGTACGATGCTTGCTTTCAAAGCAATCCAATAAATAATTTGCATCATTTTATTATGCTATTGCATCCGATAAAACAGTGGGGAGTTGGATGATTGTCATCAGAATTTGCCATTATATAACGCATAAAATATTATGCAAGAATATAATGTACTAGCGATATGCTCGGTGCTCCATACACGTTAGTTACGCAGTAAATTATTGTCACCTGTAATTTTATTTTTACTTATATTATCAACAACTCATATAGCCTATAAATTGAGAAATTAGATAAATATACTTCCAGTATACAAACATTTTTCAAAATCTTTTCTTTCTTTCTTATTATCTACTACTTTTTTACAATGCCTAAATGTAATGTTAACGATTCTTATAGCTTACGGTAATTAAGTATACTTTTCGTCTACAAAATTAGTTCAGAATCGGTTAAGTTTGATGATTATCTTTTGCGATTTGTAAATGTAATATTGAAAATTATTATAGCTCATCAATTATGGAATAATAGACTTATACTTATCATGTAAAAAAAATCATGAAAATTGGTAAAAAGCTTTTATTTTAAGATTTCTAAAAATATTATTGAAAATTCTTACAGCTTATCAATTGTCAAATAACATAAGCTTCACGTATACAAAATTTTATAAGAATCTGTCAAGCCTTTTTGAGTTAAATCCAGACATACAAACATACTGAGATACAGACAAAAAAAAATTAAGGGCATAATCGTGAATATTGTCCTTTATACAGTATGTCAATCGGGAAATTTGGAAAAAATATTATATGTACAGACATAATTACAAATTTACAAATAGAAGAAGGTAGGAGGAGGCCATGTATCAATGGAAAGAGATTAATGGCGCCAGTCCAGATGTACTTTCTGGATCTTATTTTTTTTTTTTGTATTTTTGCTTATTTTCTTTCTCATTTCACTCACAGATTATACTTGTATTATTTTATCTTTTTTTTTATATTACAAACGTTCTTCTTATATTCATTGAATAAATTTGTTTATTTTTATTTTATTTAAATACCTTTCTTTATAATACAATGGTATTTTTTTTTTTAGGATTATTACATAACACATTAATTTCTTCTTTTATGCGCTGTAACTTTATCTCTATATATTTTTTCCCAGAGTTATTTTTATGGCAAATCCATATCCCCTAAGTTCTTCATCTAAATTAATTATTCAAACATTATTTGATATACAAATTTAGCATATCATCACGCCTGTGTCTCCGAAGGGTTGGGCAGAGTTGTACTAATGTACACCCATAGTTCGCTGAGTATGCTTTAGATCCCACGTAATAGGGGCTAGCCTGTTGTCATTAATCCAACCATGTTGTTGCCATTTTAATTAATAAAAAAAAAATTGTACACAAAGCCAATCTCCGAGCTGCTATTGAGAATATCATAGAAAACCTAATAACACTTTTGTCGACCTGAGAATCGAACCCAGGACCTCGAACATAGCTTCGTGTTTAGAACCACTAGGCTAACGAAGCTTTATATTCAAATTAAAACATGTGTAAATGAAAATTGTTGTTTTTATATAGTTGGCAGTGGTTTATAAGGTATTTTTGCTTGCTCATGTACTCATGGCCAGAATGTCGGAGCGTGCCGCCATCCGGCTCGCTCGTTAAAACTTTTTAATGGCGTGCTATTTTGCGCTTGTATACGTCAATTGACAGTTTTTCCGTCTTCATTTACACCTCAGTAGATACTTAAAGAAAACAAAGAAAGAAAATAAATCAAAGGCATTCATATTGTACTACCGTAAAGAAATACAACCGATGCAATTAAGGTTTTTAGGTTGGGCGCTTTTTAATTTATTTTCATAAAAATAACTTTTTAACGTGTATTCTATATATATATATATATTATATATACATATATTCATTATTCATAAGCTCAAAATAATTTTAGTTCTTATTTTTCATTTCGTTATAATTTTTTTACATTATGGCTTTTTGAAAGCGCTATTGGTTAGGACACAGAGAAATACCTCGACCCTATAAAAGAATCACAGCCAAATAACCTAGTGTTGTGTTCCTGCGGAAAATAGGGTTTCCAGATCTCATTAGGGTAGGGTGTTCAAGTAGGGGTTCAAGGTCCGTAACATGTTTTCGATATCTATGGTATTACAAGCGTTCATAGATCATGGTAGCTACTTACCATCAGCCACCTTTGTAGTATTAACAAAAGACAGAAACAACATCGCGTGCAGACCTTTCGTTTGTTCCCATTCCCTTCTAAAATACACAGTAATTTGACGTAACGATGTGTCATGGTGGCATGAGATACGTGTAGTATAACAATTATAGTACAATACTGTAAATTACAGCGTAATATGTGTAATACGTGGTTGCCATTGACAGTGAACGGGTATGATTTGTTCGGTTAATTAAAGGTTGGAAGTAGTCACGAGTAGTCTGGACTCCACACTACTCGTAAATATAATTTGATAATCACGAAAGTAGCGTTGCTCTGCCATTTTGAAATTAAATTCACTTGAGGCAACGTATTGGTAAATTGAGTTTGCATAAACAACAGATGATATTTTTTCAATAATTTTTTAACAGTTATTATTTTTACTGCTGCCCATATCTTAAGGGCATTTCGAGAAAAGTACATTACATTAAATTCGAATTCTCGTTTACTGCTTAAAGGTTATAGATGAAATCTGGTACTCTGTTTACGAGAAATACTTCCTAATAATTATAAAATTTTGTGAGTAATAAAATAAATTAGAAAATAAAAATTGCACATTAGAAATATTGAATTTTAGCTAGAACCACTGTGTAGTTACTTATTAGTTAATGTAGTAGTTAATGTGTTACGATTAATTAAAACCAATAATCGGTTATCGGATCCGATGTCATTTTGGACGGATATAAATATATCGACACTCAAACATCGGATCGGTGTTTGTTAACGATATCATCTTGAATAATATGGAAACATTCTAATGCATAGCAACAAGCCACTCACCAATAAGGTCACGAATATGAGTACTTAAGTCGTCGTATTTAACTGTATTTACTATTATGTTGGTGTTCTGTATTAATTTCTGGCATTTTTTCTGTTATCTCGTCGTTGTGCTCATAAAGCCTTTTACGGCAAGCATTGGATGTAAAAACAACAGTTGGCAATAGCGGACCCGAGTTTGTTGCACTGCCATATCTCTCCATATCTTATTCAAAATTCCGTAATAAATGCCTTATTATAAGAATGAATAAAACAGCTTTTATATTTCTAGAATCTACTTCGAGTAAGTCAAAAAATAAACACTTTTTTTAATAAAAAATGGTTAAATTTTGTTTTGTATTTTTTAACATTGCTACTTAAGTGGAAAAAAATTTCACACTTAATATTTTGCTTGTATTTTAAAATTAAAAGTAATAATCGTAATTAACGAACATTTTACTTTTACTTCGGACTCGAGTTGACTCTTTTTAAATAAGATTTTAAACGATTAGCAGTTACGGAACCCCTGGTTTTTTAAAACATACGCACTTAACAGTTTTTGTTTAACCTGCACCGGTAAAGTTAATATTTGCCTTCGATTTGTGGATTCTACATACTTGGTCGAGTTTGGAATTTAAAAAGGACAATAATTTCTTGGAGTTTTTCAGTTGAGTTGCTTATGAGAGAAGTTTTGATATAAAAGACTTAAACGCGTTGGATGACGTTGAAATCTTTTTTATCGTTACTAAACTTTAATGAAACTGTTTTAAAATACAATAAAAGTTAACATGGGAATTTTATATTTATTTTATATAATGATTGAATATGGGCATTATAAACTGATAAGCATTTCTTGAGTTTTAGGTTTTGATACCGTAACGAATTCATACGAAAGATAAGGAAAAAATAATTTTTTTTCTACCTACCCTTGTAGTTTCGCGGTGTGATGTTAGTCATACATGTATTTGCTTTTAAAACTCGTCTTGTCGCGCTTCACCCCAAGGTCAGTATAGAACAAGGTCAACTCGTATTGTACACGACCAACCTTGTATATCTTTGATTAGCCGATTCATTATGAGACCCGCGGCCACTACATTGTTAGGTTTGATTACAAAATTTTAAATTAATTTTTAGAATGTTGCCGGTTCGATTTCATTTTTGTTTCGGCTTGTTGGAATACAATATTAATAATAACCTCAAGAACAATTATTTTTCATGTTTATATATTAATGGGTACATAAGGTGCCTGCTACTACCAAAATAATTTTTTTTTGGAATTTAGTTATAATCTATACCGAGTGAAAAAATGCTGGAAAAATATTGTGTTGTTTTTTATCGTTATAGGTTTTAGCGTTGTGGCCACAATCTCAATTGATCTTAAGTGACGATATGGCCCAAATTGTTAGCACGCTAATCCTGGTGGAAGAGTGGCTCTCAGGTGCAGCTGTCGGAACACACCTATTGGTTTTTGGTGACAGATTTTCAACTTTAGGGTGGTTGCTAGTCAGACAGGCATTAGAAAAAGCCCTACCACAATGCTACGGTTTCATCACGATGTTTTCCTTAATTTATGTACGCACTTAAGATGTTAATACTCCTTTGGCGTAAGCAAATAAATGTATCTACAAAAATATTTATCCCATATACTACTTCTTCTTCTTATTTATGGCACCGTATGTAAATAACACAGTTTCGCCAATGTCCGTAGATATGAATGTATATTCTCCATGGTAGATAGAGTTACAAACGAAGGAGACTAATTGATAAATGATAGTGTCCAAAAAATAATAATTTTAGTGTGTTTAGTATCTAAACCGAAAAATGTACAATGCTAAGTTAGTTATAAAAAGAAAATAATGTAAATTGATTATACTATTTTTTTTTTTGTAATATGTAAATATAATTTTACATTGCTTAAATTAACATTATTTTAATCAATTTAAATTTTGTTTATTTATAAAACTTTGAATTATATTTACACATTGTTTTAATCAAATTAAAATATGCGTTAATTAATAAAAGTCTCTCAATATTGCCTTCTAATAAACGCGCCAAGTACATAACTATTATAAATTAGTCTCTATGAATTAGAATGTACACTAAATAATTCCAAAAGACAACTTTATTAGTGGTTATTGCGGATTTTTTACTTTAGTATTATATCATGGTGCTTCTTATATAGTCGGTCACGAATGCCCTGCCATTTTAGTTTCCCTATTTCCTCATTTGTTCAGTATGTTTTAATCACGTATTAAGTAAATTGGTCTTGACTACTTGCTATATTATTATTCCACATTGTATTTTATGAATAATAGAAAAAACGTAATACCTAACTTTTACATTGGCCACTGATGTCATAATAAACAATTATTTACATCATAACATACTGTATTCTGATATTAACTTTATTTGTAATGATTTAAGTATTTTCTTAGAAGTTTATGAATAGTGACTTAACTGAACATTAAACAAACATACCATCACGCCTGTATACCTGAAAGGTTAGGCAGAGGTGTTCTAATGAACACACCTACACATTTTGTCGGGTATATTTTTAGGTGCCATATAATAGGGTCGCTATTGGCATTAATTGGGCACAAAGCCAAATTTCGAGCTGCTACTGAGAATTTCATAGGAAAATCCAATAGCACCTAGCTCGACCTGGAAATCAAACCTAGGACCTTAAGCATAGCAGTCGCGCGTAGTGCAACTCGACTGAAGAGGCATTAAAAGATTTGATAAAATTGTGATAAAGCATTAGAAAAAATTATATAAAAAAGAAAATTATTACCATAACGGAAGTCTGTTTGAATACGAATTTCTTTTTTAATATTGGAGGTAACACATTAGCTTAGTAAGAGAAGCTTCGATGCGTCTCTCTTAGCTAATGTATAATTGACGGTTTTACTGACAGGTTTGTAGATTACTTAGACGATGACGACTGTCGGCAAATCCTCATCACTATGCGGTCATGAATTATAATTTCCTTACTACCACGTAGCATGTAGTAATTTTACCCACATTAGATTTAAAAAAACAGTGTTATACATAAAAATACATTTGTTTCCTTTCCAACGTTCAAATTCCACATTTCAAGTGACAGTGATGGATGCTATTAAAATAAATTATAACCTTTTAATGGTTTGTGATTTTGAAAGTACGTATTTATTCTGCAGTTTAAATAAGTCTTGGCACTCAATAATACATTTTTCTTGGGATGATGCCATCACCTAAGTGAGTCACTTTCCGCCCGTGTGTATATTTAGAAATATACGGAGTGTGGACCGTGGATTTACACTTGTGATTTTAATCTGTGATAATTTTTACACAAATATATATAGTTGACATAATCAAAGCATAAAATGTATAATAAAAATTATAAATAAACAATATTTATATTTTCAGCATAGAGAGGTAGTCCTATTTTTTAAATGTGTTCTACGTCTTTATAGCAAGAATATTACGTAAAACATTCTAGATGTACGTCAAAGAAATATCAATATTTACAGCTTTTATAAACTAATAACATTAAGATTAAAATGCTTTTATAAATTAAGAATCCATAAACAGAAGAAATAAAATTATAATAGTTATCTAATGGAAATACAAATAACTTAAATAAGCAGTAAAAAAAGAAGTTATTTTAATGTATGGGCACTAAGAAATATTAAGCCTGAAAAAGGTATAGACTATCAAATACAACTATCGAAATCCATCGATAGGTGTTTGGTTGTAGATTTTCAACTTTAGTTGACCAAATGGGTAATTGAGAATGACCTATAAAACCATGGGTTCGTTCAAAAAACATCTTAGAGTTCATTACGATTTTTTTAAACGTAGGTAAAATAAAGCCTAAGTGACTGCGGAGAGATCTTTCAATATTAGCCCAGTGTATCACGCTTAGCCCAGCGGAGAACTGGTTTTCAAGTGCAGCTGCAGGAACACGCATATAGGAGCTTAGCGACAAATTTAAACTTGAGAGTGGTAGCTAGTTAGGTGAGCATTGGAAAATACCCTACCACAATGCTCAGGCTCATTGCAGGGATTCGAATACACGTCGATCGATGCGAAGTCTGTACACGCTACTACTGGGCCATCATTGCTTCAAATTAGTTATCTTAATAATTGAGGTTTACCATTGTGCGCGCATCACGTAAAAACTACTCTTTAGATTTTGGTCAATTCTTTTTGCTTTACTCCTTAGATACTTGGACCATATTCAGTAAAAAGTTTTAAGAAACTACGATTTTTATAAGCATTGTCATTTCTTATGTAGTCCACGCGAGCGAGGCTACGGGCACAGCTAGTTATTGAATATAACATTTGAGTTCAAAAACTATTTAGCGTATTTTCTTTTGTTTTCACTCATGTATTTCAATTATCATTCATATTGAAGGAACTCTGCTGGTTGACTCGGGGCTGGTCTGTGACTACCCATAGTTCTATTTTACGATCGCTTATTTTCGTTTTGTGTAGATGTATGTAATTTTAATATAAGCGGGCCGCCGAAGTATTATGGCTTTTGTTGTTTCGAACCGAACGCCATTGTTTCTAGTTAAGATTCTATACATGCATAACAAACGTTCGCTATATTTTTACACCGAAGCTAATGAAATAACAATCAACAAATAAAATAGCTTTCACGGTAAATAACTCTACTAAAAATATATATACGTAACCGTCTCATTAGCCTACTGGTCTTAAGCGCGGCTGCTATACTGGAGGTCCTGGGTTTGATTCCCAGGTCGAGCAAAGTGTTATTGGGTTTTTCTATGAAATTTTCAGTAGCAGCTCGGAGCGCGGAGTTTGGCTTTGTTCTCGATTAATGGTAATAGACTCGTCCCTTATTACATGAGATATAAAAATATACCCGGCTAACTGTGGGGGGAACATTGATACACCTCTGCTTAACCCTTCGGGGATACAACTGTGATGGTATGTACATAGATTAATGATTGGTTTCCGCTATAGCTTCAACTAGATATCGCGCTAGCTACAAACAATAGCTCCTAGAATACGGTAACTTATTATCATATTGTGTAATTACTATTTCTGTAACAAATACTATAACTATTTAAATACGTGTACAGACACAAAAACTTTTAAATCATAGTAAGAACGGATCACAAGTATAAGAAATAGTTTGTTACGAAAACTGGTCAGGAGCTAAAAAAAGAGAAAATTAATACGTATTTATAATGTATTTTTAATGAGTTATGGGCTATGGGAATTTCACGGGACGGGAAAATATAACGAACAAAATATTTCCTTGTATGTATTTTGTTGGTGATAAAATCCATATAAATTTTACTAATGATTTATTAACTCTCTGTTTGCCGGTTCCCTTTTCATGAATAAACCCCTGAACCAGTCGTTATGAAATTTGACATTTAGATAGCCTCGGATGTACAAAAAAGACATTGTATGAAAAACATGCAGATTCAAGTTACTCGGAAAAATCTAGTCACTAATAATTAGAAACATATTTATTTTTAGTTTTACAAATCAAATGAAATGTGTACATATGAACAATTTTTTATAAAGTAATCAAAAAGGCAATTTGATGCTTATAGCCAAGATTTCTGTTTAAATTTCTGTTAGTTCTACACTGGTTGTATAGTCTAGCATATATATATCTAGTAAGGAATTTTTATTACTAACTGGTAATGAATGATGCAATGTAATTCGTTGGAACTGTAGGTACAGTAAAAATGCGACAGTTTATTATTCACGACGTAAAACGGTGCGCTGGCGTTTTGTATGACATGTTTTGACGTACGCGGGTAGAATCCAAGAAGAGACCGGACGGTGATGTTGTTGTATGACTGATGTGTTTGGTATTTGAAGCCATATATGTGTATAAAACTATTAGATACATATGTCTTTGTAAATATGTTTGTACAACTTTTAGAAATTTATTCTATACAGGTATTATTAGGGTACTACAATCGCAACGATGTATGAGCATTAAAAATCTTAGACTGAATTTTCAGTTAAAAAAAAAAATAAGAGGAAATCCGATGGGTAAGAAATTTGAAGAATATGTTTTAACAGAAATCTGTTTCTGTCATGTAGTGCTCGAACAACCGAATAGAGTTAACTGTTGCCAGACTGTTCCTCTTCTGAAACTGGACCTATTTAAATATTTTTATAAGGAGTTTCACAATGCTTTTATTTTTTATTTTTGTATCCATAAAATTTGTTTGCTGTATGTCTAATAGCAACGGTGTAACTGAGTAATTTTAGGATTTTTATTTTTTAACCGCCTTCACCAAATGACGTTACTCAATTCGAATGTATATTTCTATATTTTTTTCAATAGATGTTCAGCCATAACTTAATTGTTTATAACGTCAAATAGTCATAAAGATAATCTTTTTTATGTTTTTGTACTCGAATTATGATAATTTGGACATCGAAATTAACCAAATATATATTTAATATTTTCGTAGTTGTCAGTATAATTTTGGTAAATGGTTAGTGACGTTGGTACGATTATTTTTTTATTTCTCCTTCTCTCTAAACGCATTATTAGTATGCGTGATTCGGTGATAGCATATTTAATAAAGTTCCTTTTAATGGTTATTTCACATCACGTGTAATTTTGAGTTTTGACCAAGCGGCAGCGGATAAATAACTGTATGCAAGGGTAAAACGGGTTTAGTTAGTCTAGAATGAGTTCAAACCAGTGTTGATCGTAACCGCAAAACCATGGAAGCGTTCACCATTTCAACCGCAATCCAATTAATATCCTAGAGATACTGTTTGAAATAGCGAAAAAAAAGAAAATTAACCGCTACCCTGACAATAAGCGGCGCGGTGCGGGGCTGCGGAGTGAACCGACCGCGACCGGTCTCCAAGGCGCCCGTTAAGCCTTTGTATGCAGATGTGATGACAGGAAGTCATCAATACACCTTTATTACGCCTACTGGGCTTTTATTGGACAATTTTTTTTACATATGAATGAATAAATCAATTCACTAAAAAATCTTAGGTAGGCGATCAGGGTGCTTTCAACCGAATTGCAAAAAAGTGAACTTTGAATGGAGTGGCTTTCCTGTTTAATTTACGTAATATTTAATATTGATTTACATAACATGGGTAATTTATAAGCACTTTTAAATAGTCAGAAACATGGACATCCGGTAGGAAAAATAACACAAAAAGAAACTTGTAGGTTATAAATTCTGGTAAATACAGTTTTTAAAATAATCGATATTACAAATAACAAGACAATTAAAAAAAAAAAAAAAAAAAAACAATAACAATGATTTTGAAGAGTTCCCTTATGTATCTTCGATGTTGTAACCACTATACAACAAAAAACATCCAAATCGCTTCATAAACAAAGAAGTTATAGCTGAAACCTCTATATCGTAGAATGAAGATGTCTATATTTAAGTACAAAAATTACATTCGTCTCCGTTATGTTGGCTGCTGATGTGTCTCTACGCCTCACTTGATATTATGTGACGGAAGAAATGGAATTTGATTTGTAATAACTACGTAATTTATCTCTTATTTACTTACAAAGTCGTATTACAAATAAAAGTGCCTAGGCATCACAGTGTATCTATCTTGTTAGAACTATATTAGTACAAGTGTACCACACTGCAATGAAGTCAACGAATTCAGTTCCAAAGTTTCAATTTCATGTTGCATGTCCAATCATATAATTTATTACATTTGTCCATCTTTTGACCTTTGACTCATCTAATTTAAAGTATGTCTCTTTCCTAAAACAGATGATGATGAAAAAGAAATAATACACCGTGGTACAGTTGGTAAAAAAGTAAGGCAAGTCTCTTCGCAGTTGGCTGTAATAATTTATTTCGGGAAGTAATGCTTAGTAGTCGTTTCTCTTTGTCACAATAACAAGCCAACAATATGCCGAGGTTGTCTCATTCCCATTGACACGTGATTATTTAGAGACACATTCTAAACTTAAGCTACTATGCTTATGAATGTTTTTTTTTTTAACTAACGCTCTCATTGTCACACTTTCTATGGCAGTAGTATCGTAGAATTTTCTACTATCTGCAACAATTATGCACGTACACTGACGTTTTAATTGACTTCACACAATAAAACTCAATTGGAATCCGTTGCACGATTTCGAATGATTTGAATTCAAGAATCCATTGTTCAGTATTCAATAAAAAATATTCGTATACCATCACGTAAAGTTGCTTCATTTTACTAAACTAATTAAGAAAACACGATTAAATATCACAAACCTACGTGGTATGTGGTCATAGAATAGCTTTGTTATGAATTTAATCAAATCAGTTAAGTTTACGTGATGGTAGTCACCGAGAGGTGATCTAGTGATAATCACTATCATCACTTGGCCTACAAAACACTAAGGCTTTTAAGTTTTATTTTTTAGCACTTACACCATTCTTAACACGGAGAAACCCGTCATGAGTACACACTCACTCAGGGTAAAGAGTGGTTATGTAAGACTCTTCTCAGTAAAACTGCATAGTGTACCATCCACCACCGTAAACGGGCGACACGAGAGAACAACCCTAACTGTCTCACAGACGGCCGAACCTGTGCAATGGGAAGATGGAGTCCCGACTTTTCTGCCCTAGTTTGGTTAGAGCGGAGGAAGGTGGCGAGTGAATCGCCTACAGCGTCCGTCTAGGAAAACATATCTAACATAACTTATATTCAAATATACGCACTAAACACAAACGATGTAAAGTACACCACAAGCAAACTTATCCCATAAATTCTTAAATTTCTCGAATATCTGTTTAGTTTCGAAGGCGCCAAAGACAGTAACGCGAGAATACAAGTAGAGAGTAAAATTTATCTCCCATAGCATTGAATTTACAGCGACTATCGAACAGGTAACAATGTAAGAAAAACTATGGGGCAGTCTTCCTTTACTTCGCTTTGCTTTTAACTATGACCGGTACTATCGGTTACTAGCTCACCCAATTTTAACTCGTAGATATTTGAAAATCGAACTACGACTAAAGTTCAATCTCGGAGTTGTTGAGTTTTTGAATCCGCCTAATTCATTTTGCATGTGGGTTATAATTTTGATTTCTAGTCAGCTAGCGAGTCATTAGTCCTCACAATCCAAATAGATTGAAATATTAATAGATAAATGTTTTAAATAAATAAAGTTTTAACTTCCAAGTAGTTTAATAATTATGAAAAAAAAATTAATCAGGGCACCAATTGCGTGGCGCCACCCGACAGTTGCTATTCGCGGGCATGTTCAAATACGCAGGGTCACTGTCTGGCCTGCGGACCTTGGTTTAGGGGCAGCCTTGTTATATGCTGATATACCTAATTTGTTAATTTATACTTTTTTTGTGTGTGTTGTTGTTAATGTTGTAAAATTTTTATCTTTTCCTAGACAATAGCAAAGCTTCTTAGTATTTGTACAGAGAAAAAAATGTTTAATATATTTTTACATTATGCTCGGGATTGTAGATGTCAAATGTAATAAAAATTATCTTTTAAGATCTACTGCCTAAATGAAATATGCGTATGTCTGTTTTCACAACCGGAGAACATAAAATATGTTAATTTTAAATATCTAAATTCTTATTTTAGTTCATTGTTTTGTTGTAAAAAGTATTACATATTATATTTTATGTAAATGCAAAATAAAAAAAAAATAGATCCTTTTTTAAAAGTGTGTTATGCGTGAGTTCCAAAGGTAGTGAAAACGTCTCGAAAGCTATTGCTATAGATTCTAAGTTGATGTTAATCGATAAAAGGCTTTATTATAAACGCAGAAAGGTTCGGCTTTATCGTTGTATATCCAACTTAGATTTAACAAGCTGTTTGAAGACTTTGTGAAATTATCTGGAATCCTATCGTTAGGGACGACACTTCAATAGTGCAGTTTTATATAGACTTTGTAGCTTGTTAAGGAACACCGTTGTTGTTGTTATTAAAAATTAAACGTAAGTATTATTTAAGCTGGTATGTATATTACGCATGAAATAAATATGTATCACTGATTATTATGTAATAACTTATAACATAAGTCTATAGTTACACCAGCTACATGATTTCAAAACGTCTGCTACATATCACATTTGTATGATTTCACTTCAGCGGGCCAAGCTACATTACAACTTATATGAATCCATTATGTGATGGCAAAAGTTCGGGTGTGAAAGAGAAAAAATATTGTAGAAACATAGGTATGCCACCAAATAAAAAGAGACTCTATTGAGTGAAATAAGAAAAAAATTATTTAACTTTATACTTTTTACGGGTTTTTTGTAAAGCTGTTAAGTGAATATTGTAAAAAAAGTTTGTAAGTATAAGAAAATATTTAACTACAGTCTACATGAAGTAGGCGAAACTAAATATCATACAATAATTGTCACAAGTGAAATATAGTTACTTGCTATTTATCACCCGTGCGATATATATTGCGAAACAAATGCAACATTGCAAAAAAATATTTCACTGTGATATGATTAAGTAGTTATAATATCCATACCTAATGTGTACCGACCTTTACGTACCTAGTTAGAATTCATAAATTCACGATAAATGTAATACAAACTTGTTGGACGAAAACCAAGTTATTTATCAAGTGGTTACCACGCCGGTGGGACCTCTTTGGAATCAATTAAATGCAAAACCTCGTTGGAAGATATATTGTTCTTTTTAATATCTGTACTTCTTTTAGCAGAATTATTTGCTGATTGCAAAGAAGCCGGTGGAAAGATACGTTGGGTCGTTAAGAAATATTGGGCTTTTAATTCTCACTTGTGCAACTTCTTTGAAGTTCTTTTGGACGTTGATATACTATAATTAAGTAGTGATTTTGAAGTCTCTTGTAAGTTTCAAATAAACCTAAGTAGCCTAAACCGACCAGTGCCATTGAACTTAGACCCCCCAAAATATTGACATTGTCACTCAACGAAAAGTGACAGCAAGTGATGTAGCATGAATATTGCAAATGTCAAACAGAAAATAGTCTATGATCAAAAAGTCGTTAGTCAAAATTATACATAGTACAGTGGAATGTACGGTAACTATGGTAGTGGAATGGTGTTACAACGTTGAACGTCGGTGACAAATTTCATGTTTTTTTTAATTGGAATTTTGATACCTTTTTCCAGTCCTTCATACAATACGATAGCAGTTTGGAGCGTTTCCGTTTTTTTTTAATTAATAGGAGATTATTTCCGTGAAATTTTTATAACCGACAAGTGTATAGGAGCATTAAACAATTCATTCAAAGTAATAATATGCGAATAGAATGTAAATATTCAAAGCATACGAAACTAGTTTCTTTGCAAGCCGTCGAGTGAGCTGTTGCGACATACTTTATCCCGAGTTGCTTCACAGTCTATACAGTCTGTTACGATACAAATGGTGTGGTGACTTATTGACTCAAACTTACATATTTGTTAAAGATTTAGAGACATTAACGAAATAACATATCTATATATAGTTATCTTGTCTAACATAGTATAATTGTCATACAAAAAGAAATTGTGATTATGCCACTTTTGAGTTTAGGCTCAATTTTTTTGTAGTGCCACATAGCAAAGTTACGTCATTGTTCCTGATGGTGAGTAGAATCCATAACCAACGGTGATCACCGAGGGAAAGGTGGTCCATCTCCGGTCGTCGCTCGTTATGCTGACCTGCATATTTCTCAGATTTAGATACACTGGTTGATTTCGAAAAACAACAAATAAAAAGACAGTCACTTTGTCGGATTTATCACCATGCATGGTAGCTGCTTGATTACTGATCCCGGAACGGTCGCGATTCAGCTACCTAGCAAACACGTCATATTATAAAATTGAGCTTTTTAACATAAATAACAATATAAGGAGTTTTTGGCGAGATCTTGAAGTGATATGTTGTGGTTTTTATTTCTAATTCATTTACTTCGATTTTAGACCCTATATTATGTAATTTTGGCGGAGTTTTAGGTGATTTAGTTTGTTTATTGTGCTTATGTGAAGTGGATTGTAAATATAAACTGAAAGCATGCATTTTTGAAATGTCACAAAAACTTCCTAGATCGTTCGAGCCACCGAAATGTTAGACGCCACTTTGAATACAAAATACCTACTGCAACTAAGGCTTAAAAACATTGACACTGGCAAGTACTTTTTGCGGCGTCAAAACAATAACAAGAGGATATAAGAGCCGGTGTCATTGGTGAAAGAACTCTTTTCTAGTCAACGTTTGAACGGATGTAAACAACGCGCAGAAAAAGTCACGGGATATTAAGGTATTGTGATGAAGTAACGATGGCTCAGTCGTAGCGTGTTCGGACACTGTATCAATCGACGTTAGTTTAAATTCTTCCATGAGCCTGAGTTTTCCGTGATGAAACCCTAGCTTTGTGGTAGTGCATTTTATAATGCCTGATTAACTAGCTACCGCCTTCAGCAACCTATAAGTGTTTTCCTACAATTATATTTGAGAGTTAGTTTGGCTTAATATGTTATCATCTTTGGTCATTATAGACGTTCTAAATTTAGTCTGTAGGCTTCATAATTGCAGTTTGGATGCGGTTTTGGTACAGTTAACATATAAATAAATCAAACTATCAACTGACTCCGCTATCCGCATGTAGTCAGCGTGCAGTGCGACTGCACAGTGTTAGAGCAGCATGCTGTCTACAAAACTGCACGCTTACTGCGCAGTCTGTTAACAGTATCGATGCAGTTATGTCAACTGCACCAAAATTGCATCCAAGCTACAATTATGCAGCTTAATGCAGATCGTCTGTAAGAATATTAGGCCACACTGTCACTGACCATCAGACCAGGTTGTGATCAAATTACCAAACCAAACAATATCTATATCAATATTATAATGAGGAAAGATTTGATTTTTTGTTTGTAATGGATAAACTTAAAAACTACTATACCGATTTTAAAAACTCTTGCACCAGTATAAAGCTACAGTATCAGCGATATATTATAATTTGAAAAATTAATTTATTCCTCATAAAAATGTCGATAGTTTTACACAAAGTATACAAAATTGCATACACGGGTGCGTTGGCCATGTTTGTCGTATAAAATTAATACGGGTGAAACCGTGGGGCATAGTAAGTGTATAATATAACTCAACC
The DNA here is from genome assembly GCA_033032175.1 of Saturnia japonica. Taxonomy (NCBI): domain Eukaryota; kingdom Metazoa; phylum Arthropoda; class Insecta; order Lepidoptera; family Saturniidae; genus Saturnia; species Saturnia japonica. Next base: position 21,523,350 of record CM065307.1, on the reverse strand, counting down.
TATTATATAATTTTTTTCATAATTATTGCAATGGAGCCTGCTATAATTACAGGCTAATAAGTAATTAAATTCACTCACAAAACTCACTACACATATTAACTCACTACACTATACCTACGTTTACTTCCATTGTATTCGCTTAGAGTCGATTATGGGTAAGACTTTTAAGGTATTCATTGTAAATAGTTTTAACTATATATAAGTTCACTACACTAGCTCAAAAGGCTTTGTTCTTTTTATTCCTCTAACTATTCCCGTACTATCGAAGAGCTGGGGCTTCGACGTTGGCTTTGTAATGAAGCCGATGTTCATGAGCCTCTGCGAAGGAGACGGATACACTTTCATAAAGGCATGGGCCTGGGTAAAAAAAGAGACGTAAAAATATAAAAACGGTGTAAATTAATAGCTAATGCGTTATCAAATAGTCACTGAAAAAAAGCGAATTTTTTGTAATCTAAAAGCAGAGATTTAGGATATTTCATAAAAGCAAAGTCATTTACTAAACTCCATTGAACTATTTTTGAAGTAGGATTAATATTAAAAAAGGGTTATGTTTATTATCGTTTAAAGTTATTAATTTGTTTACTTATTTTATTTATTGTGAATTTTAATGATATTGTACGATATAAAAACAAAAATATATTTGATTTTATAAACCATACTTCAACTAATAATTACATTCTGGGCCCAGAAATGCCCGTCTCGTTTCTTTATAACTTTGGTGAAGATATCTAAATCGAGTTATCTAATAATTGATAATCTCATATACGGACAAAAATTCTAGTACGCCAACGACAATATGAAATTCACTAACATCATCATGCATTCTATAAAATTAAAAACATTGTATAAATAAAAAATAGTCGACAAGTCAACATAATAAATAGACTGAAGAGGTTCTTAGTTTTGTAAGGTTTATGCGTTTTGCAAGTGAAAACAAGTTTATAAATGGCACTGCGTTCGAGGCGCGTCTCAGAAGGGCGGACTCAAAGGGATCGCTTTAGGATCCACTCTCTTATTTATTTATTTTTTAAGAACTGACTACACTGTTAGCCTTAGGGGCCTATCCAAAAACAGAGTCGCTGCGGCTTTTACAGCTTCACCGGACTTGGGGTCCACTCTCTTATCTACGTTAACAGATATTTATAAAAAATATTTTTATGTTTGATTGTTTTAGTGTAAAATCTACTTGACGGATTTTAATCGAATTAATAGAAATTTTACACTAAATAGAAACAAAAGTAATAAATAATCAAAATAGAAGACCAGTTATAAGTTTTTACAAATATAATTTGATAAATATAAACTAAACACATAAGAATGAGAGTCAGATACGAAAATAAACACAAAAATCAACAAAAAATAAATAAAAAAAACTGGTTTAAAATTTTTCCTATGTTTCTAGAAGTGCTCGCTATGATATTATATTCAATAATATAAAAGATACGCCTTGCTATTATAAAAATAAATTGAATTAATAGTGAAATCAAAATTTAGAGGTTTATTTGTCTTAGTTCATCGTTCATTAAGTTTATAAGAGAATATGCGAACGACTTATAAAATCGTAATTCTATATATTATCTACATACATCAAAATATTTATTGTATATACATTCGTGCTATTTATCTATTTAGAGATTTTACTAATTACTACATTGTGCAATCTTAATCTAGGACTCAATGTTCTAAAAGCTTAATATTGTTCAAAATGAACGCCTTTTTGCATTAACCTCGCTTCATAAGCAGCTTCATGAAAATTTCAAGATTTATAAAGTGTTCCGTTGCAGGAAAAGTTTGGTAATCTACAAGATTATAAAGATTTTCATAACGTTTTTAGAACCATATTTTGTCCCTTGAAAAATTCCTGGATCCGCCCCAATGCGTCCTCACATATATCAGGATCCAATAAGAGAAACACAGAATCGGGTTCCGCTAATGAACTCGCATAGTTTGACAGGCGAAGGATTGGGGTTCACGCCGACCTTGAGATCCAAATATAGCTCGTGATGGTATAACGACATATTTTTATTATCGTGCCATATACGTTGCTTTATAATGATGACATTTAAATACACTTTTGTTTTATTTGTTAAAATTCGTTTTTTTTAAATGTTCATGTGCTATAATTGCGAATTTATTTCATTATGCTAATGGTCAATCGATATTAATGTCCTACGATCTAGATTACCTAAGTGTCGTAGTGTGAATATCTATATACATAACATATATATATGTATATGTATGTATGTATATAAATAACCTCCCTCAATTGCAAACTTTTTTCTGATAGTTCCACATATTAGCGCGTTCAAACAAACAAACAATCTCCTGAGCGTTATAATTTTAGTATCTATGTATAAGAGTTTACTATGTAATTAAAATAATCAAGCGTGAGAAAGGTAAAACTGCAGTGTTTGAATGTATAGGTAAAAATTTATATCACATAGCATACCATCACGCCTGCAATCCCCGAAGGATTAGGCAGAGGTGTACTAATGTACACCAACAGTTCGCCGGGTATGCTTTAGGTCCCATGTAATAGGGGCGAACCTATTGCCATTAATCGGGCACAAAACCAAACTCCGAGTTACTACTGAGAATTTCATAGAAAAACCCAATAACACTTTGCTCGACCTGGGGGAATCGAACCCAGGACCTCGACTATAGCAGTCGCGTTTACGACCAGTAGGCTAATGAGGCAATTAATATTTATATGTAGATAATAAAATTAAATATATCGGGCATATACTTGAAAATAATAAATAGGACTGAATGACTCACGGCTTAAACCGGTGCCGCAGTGGGCCTAGAAGCGTGCAATTTTCCTTTCCTTATAATATTCCTTGCTTTCATAGTTTCATGTTCTACGGTGTTTTACTGTCTGGTTCAACAGCTGAGGTAGGTAATATATTTATAATACAAAAACGGGCATATGAGAACGACATCGGACTTTGCGAATCACCGAGGAAAAAGTTTCAAGAATTTAGTATCTTAACTTTGTCCTCCAAATAAAATTTTAATATTACAAAGAAATATAAATAGTAATTCTCATTTTTATATTTAAGTAAAACAATAGTAGTTGAGATAATTATGTTAGGTTATATAGTAAACTTCCTAACCTAAGAGTATTACCGATTTGCTGGACAATATGTATATTGAGTCAGTTACAAAGCAAGTATTATTGTCGAAGGGATATATATTTATTGTAGGGTGGATGTCTAGAAATAACTCCCTCTCTCAACATTCATTAAAATTACAATAAACTGTACACAATATTTATATACATATCAAGATATTTATTGTGATTACCGCGATTATTTTCTTGAGGGCTTTTCTCCACGACTGAGTCTATCTCAGAAAACATCAATGTTTTCCGAACCTGTAGTAGTGTTTTGACTCATGTGTCTTCTTTGGGCCTAAATGTAATAAAGATTTTTTTTGTAGGTGAGTATTAAAATGGATTTTTAAAAGTTAATTCTGTAAGGGAAAGATGATATACGGGGTTAAAAACAAGATGATTCTTGAAATATTGCCGAGGACGAATTCCATCGGGTACATGGCTAGTAATAGTTAAAATCTGTAGTAATATTCCATTTGAAGATTTCTTGATAATAGCTTCAGGAAGGCAAACACATAGTAAGGATAGGATAAGGGCTGTGTTTATTAATTTAATATTTTTAGAACCTTCTAGCAGCAGACGTGTGGTTCACACGTACTAATTACTAAGTTTAGCGAAACATTGTTTCATCTCCAAAAAAATCCAGATAACTACTTTGGGTTATATAACTTGGATAAGAGAACTAAGTTCAAGTGCTAAAATATGATTATGCATTATAGAATGTAAACAGTTTAATTAATAGCTGTCATGTTAGTTACTAATGAAAAAGTTATTTCATTATTATTTAAATCAAAACATTAATTTTATATTATTTGATTGAAATATTAATTTCGATAGAGAATTAATGAAGATAAAACATAAAATACGTCTTTTAGAAATAATATATATGATTATTAATAATAATTTGATTAATTCGTTTTAAATATAAATATCTTTTAAATTTGTGAACATAATTTTGCGACGCCGCGCCGCGCGGGATACTTGAATGCCCATTATGATCAGATATGCGGACCAAAGTAGAGCACTCGCGCGCATACAAGGACGGTGAACGTTTCTGCAGATGTCAATACCGTCGCTAGCTAGTGGCCGCTGCATCTTTAGAATAACAGTGCTAGAGCTTCATTCGCAGGTTACAATTATCGATATCTATACAAATAAATAAAATAGAAGTGCTTATTTGTAATGTCAAAATAACAGCTTTTTACTAAATGTATATGAAGATATATTATACGTCCTTACAATAAAAAAACAATTTTTGTCTGTTTGTGCCGGCTAATCTCCGAAACGGTTGGACTGATTTTGACGGGACTTTCACTAGCAGATAGTTGATGTTATAAGGATTAACTTAGGCTACCTACTTTTATATAAACTAAAGTAGCAGTACTCGTAGAAGCCCGCCGAATTAATTATATATGATTAATGTAAAAAAACTTTCACCTCATTCTGGATGCCCCCTTTTACCTAAAACTTAGGTCTATTATTTGTTCCCGCTTAGAACAAGATCCATACAATTTCTGGGCTTGGTGTTAAGTAAATAATTAAGAGGAAATACGGTTGGCAAGATTTTTTGAAAATAAGATGAGTTAATAGAAATCTACTACTTTCGCTCTCCGCCCGAAAAACTGAATAGAGTGCGAGAGAGATACCCAGCGAGTTGATGGTATGTTTAAAAATTAAAGTTAATTAATTTGTAATATTGGTTTAATTATTCTGTTGATAAAACCTAGCACAATACAAATCTGTAAACAATAGTTGTTAATGTATTTAATTGTTCCCTCCGAAAAGGTTTTTTTTTGTCTGTGAGTCACGTCATTGGAAACACCATACAGAAAAAATGACGTCATCGTTCAATGAATATAGAGATTTAAGTAAGATAAATGTCTCTACAATCATTACTAGGCGTTGAAATAATGGTTTTAATATTATAAGTACTGAAGAAATTTCATAACTGAAATTCTAGTAAAATCAACTTTGCCTATAATACCTTTAACTTTAGTTTTATTTATTGAATGATGACGTCACGCCTGACCTTGCGGTATTTTTTTATTTAGATAAAAAAATATTTTTATTATTTCATTTAAAGGTGTAATAATGGATAAACAATAATTCACAGGTATTATTTCCACAATTAAAGTGTTTAATTTTTTCCCAAAGGTTATCTACTCCTGAAATGGCACTAACTATATACTGATGTAAAATAGACGAATATATCATAATTATTTAGTGTTTTCCTCTTTTCTCCTGCAAAACTGAACTGATTTTTTTTCAGAAATTGTGTGGGTAGTAGCTCTGCTTGCTACACTTAGGTATATTATGTATTTCTTTAATTTTTTATATTCGTATAGTTTTGTTGCTGGATATCTAATAACATTGGTATAACTGAGTAATTTTAGAAGGCTTTCTAGTTCTTATAATAATTAATTTATGAAAAAATAAAAATATAGAAATATGACAGTGGTAGGAAGATATATATTGTACAGTACAAAAATCTTTGCTCTAGTGATACTATCACTATTGCTATTATAGTGCCATTATATTGTATGAAATAAACGCTGCTGCGCTGCCCACAATTCCTCTTAAATCTGTTACAAAATCTCGGTCTCCAATAGTGAATTATGTATACATTATGTGTGTTATGTATTTCGTATTATATAAACAAAAACGTATATATTTATACACAGTGAGTTACTCTTATAAAAAGTGAAAGTATTCTCCAAATACATCGAAGCAGGTCATTCGTATTGCGTCATGTACCTTTTTGCACCTGGTGCGTTCTAATTAGTTCTTATCGTAAGGGAATAAGGGTAGTTTTGCGGATAAATCATTCATATATATAAGTTGGTAAATTGTGAAGTTTTTGTGTTGTTTCAGGGTTCCTTTTGATGTAAAATTTTATTGCTTTCTACATTATTTTTATGTAAGCGGTTTTGCCGGTGTGAAATTATGAGAAATTACTTTATGAAAAACTTTTCAAGAATTAGTTTATAAAAGTAATAATATTAGGTCCTTACATATGAAATTGGCGTTTTGTTTGAACTGGCCATTTTGATTTCAAATATCTGGCGTTTGGTTAGGAATTCCTAATTCAAATTTATATCAAATTTAGGCTTGTGTATTTGTGTTTCAAATTTAGTGATTGATTTGTTTTCGCAATAAAGAAATTCAATTTCATGTTTCTAAGCTTTAACTGTCTCCCATACATATTTCTATATATGTATATCAACTGCTTTAAAAGTTGATCTTCAAAAGCTCCTCCTTATAGAGCCTCTTTATGACAAAAAATTTTTTTGTTCATATGTATGTATAGCTTCAGTAGTCTCATCTTTGTGTGGATCTCATGGTAGTTAGGATATTATATAGTAGAAATATCTTGAAAAGTGATTTATTAATTGATTAATTGATCGTTGACGAAAATTTATTTCGTCGCCGTAAATATCGATAAGTACAACGTTAAAACATATTAAAAAAAAAAGTAAATTTAAAATTGACGGAACCCTTCATCTTAATAAATATTTACATCGTTACGTTCGTCTTTTTGCTGTCGCACTTGTTTGGGAAAACAAGACAGGGGGTACCTGTTTTCTGAAGGTTATGTCATCACCATATTAGGCAGAGGTCCCCGTGAATGTTTTCTCGTTTAAAATGGAGCTGAACGGGTTTTTACAACGTTGTTGTTTTCAATTGCAATTCAATAATTAAAAGAAAAACACGATTTGGACCTTTATAATTTAATTGTGGATAGTAAAGATAATATAGAATTTTAATAAATATAAAAATAAGAAACCATTGATTTCATTAATAGTTCAATATGTCAATAGTTCTTGAAGTGACTTGGTAATTATGCCCGTATTGTGTCTCTTATACGGGGAGATTTTAAAACTATTATTCTGGCTGCTATAATTACCATTATCATTACTGTGATCCAGTCAGAACTGAAAACCAACTACTATGCATTTTTTTTCGATCTAACTCTACTACATGTAGGTCACAAAGGCCCTGAAGCCATTAGAGGCTCTGACGGCTTCACCGCGCTCGGACTACGCAGCATATAAGAACTTTGTTGACGTTATCAAGTAATCTATATATATAAAGTAAAGTCGCTTCCCGCTGTCTGTTTCTATGTACGCTTAGATCTTTTAAACTACGCAACGGATTTTAATGCGGTTTTCACTAACATTTAGTTTTTTTTTTACGGAAGGTTTTTATATATACATAGCTTACATAGCTAACGCTGGATAAGCCTTATGAGATACATCAAAATAATGTTCTAAAGAATTGTAGTTCTTCAAAAAGCCTAGAGAAGACTTCGCGATGCATTATGTCTATTTTCCCAGTAACAATTTTTATCATCAACGTAATAAATTAAAATATTACGTTATTTACGAAGCTATTTTTTCCATTTTAGTGTTAATCTTTATCCAGATAAATTTGGGCATTTAATGTAGTTTAAAAATATCCATTTAAATGAACACTGTAGAAGATATCACGAATTCAAAATTACGTGCGACCAAAGAAATTCCTTCTCAGTAAAACGGTCGCGGTCGGTTGCCCGGCTTTCTCCACCTATCATAAATTCTGCTTAGCGAGTTAAGCGCACTTTTCGTATCTATAAAGATACATAACATACCATCACGCCTATATCCTCGAAGGGTTAGGCAGATGTGTACTAAATTACACCCACAGTTCACCGGGTATGTTTTAGGTCCCATGTAACGGGGGCGAGCCTATTAATCGGGCACAAAGCCAAACTCCGGGCTGCTACTGAGAATTTTATAGAAAAACCCAAGAACATTTTACTCCACCTGGGAATCGAACCTAGAAACTTGAGTATAGCAGTCGCGTTTATGACCACTGGGCAAATGAGGTAGTTATCAGCTTTGAATACTAAAGAGATAAACTCTAAATCAGGCTTTTTTAAATATGAAATACACCGCCTTGTAGATTGTACCAGTGCGAAGTTGGGGCGGGTCGATAGTAATATTATAAAGCTGAAGAGTTTGTCTGTTTGAACGTGCTAATCTCTTAAACTACCAGTCAGATTAAAAAAAATATTTCTCTATTTATTAAGGAAAGTTATCCTACTAATATAATAATATAATAAATGTGAAAGTGTGTATGTTTGGATGTTTGTTACTCAATCACGAAAAACGGCTGAACGGATTTAGATGAAATTTTGCTCACAGATAGTCTATCACCTAGAATAAGATATAGGGTGTTTTTATCACGGTAACAGTAATAGCTTCACCAGTGTTATCCTTTAAATATAATAAATGTGAAATTTTGTGTATTTGTTACTCAATCACGCAAAAACGGCTGAACGGATTTGAATGAAATTTAGCACACAGATGGTCTATAACCTGGAATAACACATAGGGCACTTTTTATCCTGGTAAAATCATAACTTCTAAAATATATAATAACCAATCTATGATTTTTTTGCTTTGGTACGACTTTAAGGAGCGGATTAGTAATTGTGAACGTCACAAGAAACCTAGTAGACAAGTACGGGAAGTGAGAATAAAAATAGTCTAAATAGGTGCGTTGGTGACCCAGTGGCGCCACGCGGTGGACAGTTTGGTCGAATAAACTTAACACTGGCGAAAACGTAGCAGATAGCTAGCAAAATACAAAAAATTTGTAGATATTTATGTTTCGTGTTAAATCGCTAAGCACAAAGTTCAACGAACACATTTAACAGGAACACAAAAAACATATTAATATTCTTATTTTTGTCAAAAGTCACCTTTACCATACATTTCAGTTTCGGACTTAACGTTACAAGATATAAAGCACATTTCTGTTCGCTTACATATATATTTTATTAATAACGGATGACGTGACCGTGGTTCAAAAACAAACCGACCGCGATCCGGTCTTAATATTAGATGTCTCGTGATTTACAACATGGCTGTTTATAATCTTTTAGGTATTTCCTTTTAAGCGGTCATCTAGGAAATGTCATTGGCTGAATGAAAACACGATCGTATACATCTGTTTAAATATTTCATATGAATATTTATTTAATTAAGATCTGAATTTAATGTTATCTATTGGCCATGTTATCTTTTATTCAACACGTATTGTTTACGAGGCCTTTCAACTTAGTCCTCTATAGTAGTAGTACTACCTACGTATTATAAACTGGCCTTAGAACTTCTAAATATCTATAGGCTGCAGTGAGCACTTAATATCAGGTGAAATTTATGCCTGTTTTTTTACATAACATCATTCTAAAATTGTGCAGAGTTGAAGCAAATTAAAAATAATAACAATTAATTTCAAAATCGATACAAAATAATTTCCCAAAAAAAGATATAATAAGATAGTCCCTTTTTTACAAGCTTTGATTTAAATTGCCTTGTTAGTATCAGTCAAATCATGCAACTTTATTTTAAAACAGTTATCCCCAACTGCTGAAAGTTCTTAATACAACCTTTTAAAATTATTTGATGTAACAGTTATTCACCTATATAAATAACATTCAGTACAATCTATGCATACAATTATTATTTTTATTATAGTACAAAGAAAATATTAAATAAAAGCTTGTTTTTAAAAAGTTTTTATAACTTGACTGCATTGAATGTACTTGCATTGAATGTGCTGTCACTAAAGATGATGAATTTCTTACACTTCTTTTTCCTATTTAATGAGTAAGTGTATTTTTACGCAACTATGCCAATGTCACATAGATAGAATATTTTTCTGGCTCTCTTGTTAAAACTGTCCAAAAAGTTTTTGAGGTAATTAATAATTTTTGCTTTTGATTACTATTTATAATTCAATTTATTCGTGCACAGTATCCAAATTCTGTTACGTAAAATGCCAACAATACTAAATTATATAATACCAAATATTTTAAAATATTTATGATTATTAAAATAAGTTTATGGATTTAAAAAAACCACGCCAGCTTAAGATTCCACCAAAAACACCAAAGAGGATTAAAAGATTGAAGTGATATGTTGTGGTTTTCATTTTTGATTCATTAACTTAGGTTTTTGATCCTATATTATGTAATATTAGTGGCGTTTTGCGTGATATAGTTTGGTTTTTGTGCATAAGTGAAGTGGATTATAAATATAAGCTGAAAGCATTCATTCTGAGATCCTACAAAATCTTCCTAGAAAGTTCTAACAAGGGAGCCACCATTTTGTTAGGATACTGAATCGTCATAACACTTGACACTACATTTCACTCGATAATGGCAGTAATGGTCTTCATTAAAGAGGACCGGTTGCCAAGTTAGGAAGAAGAAGTACAAATTTATAAGTAAAAATCTATTAATTAACCATAAATGTTATATATCTTACCTTCTGTTAACTTTATAATGTAGTTTAATAGATTCGTATGTCATTTGAAATAAGCTTATAGGTATGTGGATATAAACACAGACTTGCATCCGTGTAGGAGCGGTGTCAACGCCCACTGGAAGCTTCGGGTGGCATGCAAAGCAGCTATAAAACCATATGTACGCTTAATTGAAAAAGTGTTTATTTTTCTAGATAAATTATAATTTTGTACATTGTTCATTCCATAAGATGAATGAAAAGAGAATGACTCTATTGAACTTATTAAAAAAAAAAGACTTTTTATTGTATTGTATATGTATATATATATATCGGATTATTTTAAATGAAAACAATTTTGACTTAGTAGTAGCGTCGATCAACGTGAGTACGAATTTCTGCCATAAGCCTGAGCTTTCAGTGAGGGAAAACATCTGGCTAGCTACTTCCCTCAAGTTGAAAATCTGTTAGCCAAACACCAACAGGTGTCTTCCGGCAGCTACGCTTGAGAGCCAGTCTTCCTCTAGGCTTAGCGTGCTCTATCTCGGGTCACATCGTCACTTAAGAACCGGTGACAAATGTGGCCACAACGCTAAACCTATAACGACAAAAAAAATACCGTTTTAAAATTATGTGACCAAATCAACGCTTGAAGTCATTGAATCATTGTTAAATGGTAAACTTCAAAAGATTGTTTTTTGTATGTTTGAACGCGCTAATCTCTGGAGCTGCTAATCACATTTGAACAATTCTTTTGTTGTTTATAGCTTATATAATGAAAAGTATTAAGACGATATAACTTCACTCGACGACTCTTAGAAGCGGAGAAGTGACCATGAACGTTAAGTAATCTGGAAAACTGTGGGAAAGTACGAGAAGTGAGAAAAATGGTAAGCTACAGGGGTGTGTTGGCAGCGATAGAAGGAAGTCGGTAGAATACATTTGACACGGGTGAAACCTTGGGGCAAAGCTAGTTTAAAATAATACTTTTCTAATCGCCTGTACATTAAATATCTTCAATAGTTGACGTACGTGTGTGAAACACTCCGTGGGAGATGGCGCTTTGTTCGCGCTCGACGGCTGGTTTTATTAGACGCGTTAATTAAATCATACACACTCGCTTCTCGATGAGACTCAAGCAATGTTTGTAATTCACCGTTTTGACTATTCCGCTACCATAGTGCCACGCTATTGTTACACAACATACATGCCACGTAGTGTCTAACATCTCAACATTTATTATAAAAGACCATTAATTTAATTGAAATTTTATATTTTATTTTCTACTATATAAAAACAAGGATGACCACCTAGATATCGACAATTCATCAACTGTTGCCGTTATCCTGCCAGCCTACAAATCTCTTGGCAGCGGGATATAGACTATCACATCCCAAAAAGCTTCATTGTATCGGGTTTATCACCAACGCCCTTGTTTACTGGGTATATACCGGCTGATCTTGGAACATTGCAGCTGGTTACACTTAGTGTATGGTGGTCGAGAGCCAATCAGACACAACTGTACCATGTCTTATCACCCAACACCCAACATATTAAGCTATCTTAAGGTCTTCTATGACAGAGTTTGTGAGTGAGGTGCATGGGTGCAGTTGGAAAACTTCATGCATACTGTTTCAAGAAATGATTCCACCGCTAATATTTATTTATTTTATTTTAATGAATACTCCAACAACATTACACAGTATACAGTATTATTATAATTACGTATAAGTTGTTTAACCTGATGCGTATGTTAATTATAGGAGTATACAGCATTTCCAATAGCTTCGTACATACATTTAAACATAAAATATTTACTCTAACCGCACCCTTTTACCGAGATATTTCCTCGCTGAGCGTGTTTTATCGTCTGTATTATGCCGCCGCTCTTGCTTTTCAACCTAATTGTCACTTCTCCTTTTTAAAGCAGAACCACGCGCATTGGGCTCCGAAGCCACAAATTTACGGTAACCTCCATCTCGGCACGACCAAAAAAGTTCGCTACGTCATAACTTAGCCATACTGTGAAGCTGTGGAACTGTATCCCGGTACTGACCGATATTCTCTCCTTGCTACAACATGGAGTCTTTCAAACATAACGTGAAAAGATATTTAAGTAGCCTCCGATCACTAATAGGTACAGAATAGAGTAGTCACTTTGAAAAAATTCTATAAGTAGGACGGAGAACCTTTAAAATAAAACCCAGGATTAATAAACCCGAAAGACTTGATCCTTTTTTAATGTGAAAATTTCAGTTGTATAATAGCCTTGTATAAGTCCAAAGATATGATTAAAAATATATATTATCTCAAATAATAAACCGGTTACAGGAATCGTGTTTTACTCGAACCATAAATATCGATTTTAATACATTTTTTTAATGACATTCGGAGGATTTCTTTTAATGTTATGATACCGGAAAAGGGATGAACTTTTATTAATAAGCGAAGCGATTTTATAAACATTCAATTTGATTTTATTAAGATTTGACTATCGATTTTAAAATGACTAATCATAGATTTTGATATAGTGATGTCGTTTAAAAGAAAAGAAACGACTAAAATCATAAGTCACCGTATATTCCACTTTTATCTCTCAAAGGCAGGTGTTGTCTTCACTATGACATATAAAAGTCAAGAACGACAAAAGTTCACATATTAATATATCAAAGGTTAAGGACACATTGAATGACACATCGAAATATTTACCGTTCAATGTAACTAATAAATATCTATTTATTATTTTCCTCTTTGGTAACTATGTAAAAACAGGTTATGTTAAAAATAATGTTATTTCGAAAAAAATCTTGCCCTCACAACATTTATTACCAAACTTTTGCTTTTAATTAAATATTGATATAATATATTGATTATTAGTAACGAAATATAACGGTAATATTTATCTAAGAAAAAGTTTTCATAGTGACCCTATCTAACGCGAACTTAGTATTTAATATCCCCCACTTTTTAAAAGCCAACAATTTTGCTATAATTATGAAAATTGTTGCATATTTTGTACATTTTAATCGCTAAGCTTATCACCAAAGTATCATCAATTTTTATGAAAAAAGGAACCCGTTTTAAAGGATTTCGATTTAAAAAGCTACATTTGAAGGCAGTTAAGGCGTTAAGTCGATACTCGATTTACTTTTACATATAAAAAAGGCGTTAATATTAATATTTATAGGTTACACGTTATATTTACACATGAAAGATTTATATTTATGTAAAGCTCTGTGAATACATTATGCGAGATGTATATGTTTTGAATTTCTTTTTAAGTGTTACATTATTTTTGAAATTGTACGGTATATTTGATTAATTGAAAATATATTAAACTTCCAACACAAGTAACCTATTCATTGAGGCTATTAATAAGCCGAAATACGCTATCTCTGTTATAAGTTGATGAGGAGTTAGGTATTCTACAGATTCCAGATGACGCTGCAGCATCAGGTTAAGGTTTCTCTAATGTTATTGAAGTAACAAAATAACAAATCTCGACTCAATCACACTTGTTGAATATGCTCACATCTATTCTCAAGTAAAAAAGAACTGTTAATCTTGAAATGACACAACTGATTTTCTAGAATTATATCTAAGAACACTTTCGATTGTCACCTTTGAAAAACAACTACATTAAAATCGGTTGAGCCGTTTGTGAGCTACAATGCCACAGACAGACACACAGATTCACACGTTAAACTTATAACAACACTCTTTCTCTTTAAACAATGTGTTTCATTGCATTAAAGATAAAACTTGCAGGTCGATAGGACACGACTTGATCCCGACCACCACACATCAAGTGTAACTCCCTCGTTAGTGGCCGATGCGTATTCACGCGGTTGAATTTTTTTTTTTTCTCTTTATTTGGTTAGCCAACAGTTGTACAATATTTCTTTAATTAACATACAGTTTATGAAAATATGCTTAAAAGTACTAACTAATTATAGGCTAACACAGCATGCAAAATTATATTAGCATGTCATAAACAATATAATAAAACAAACTAACAAAAAAAAAAACCAATGATGTCTAAAACATTACTTAGAATAAGCAGTGATACATTTTCGATATTTCGATAAAGTGTCCACATGAATATCTGCTATTAAACTCACACTGTTGTATAATTTACACATTCTAGGAATGGACGAGTTATTTCCAAGCACTGTCCTACGCAGAGGCGGAACTAAAGGAGTTATTATGTGACGAGGATATCTAATAGGCACTCTATAATTAACCATTTGAAGGATTTCCGGACAATCAATTTTGTTTCTTACAAGTTTATATAAAAATATAAGATCCAAAATATCTCTACGTTTAGAGAGTGCTACAATTTTAAATTCTTTCATTCTATATATGACAGCGTCGACCATTAAATTGGATTGTCGATAGATCGACAGTCGCCCTTGTTTTTGGATTGTAGATAATGCGCTTACGACCAGAGGTACAGAGCATTCACTTTGTAGTAATACTATTTAAAAAACTTACAAAACTACGTACTTATTTTAATGATATACCTACCTTTATTTTTCGGCTTCCCTCGTCTGGACGACAGAAGAACGCGTAATGCTTATAAAAATCGCAGTTTCTTAAAACTTTAATAACTTTTCATCGAATGTATATAAAGATCAAGTATCTAACGATAGAAGAAAAAATAATTGATCAAAATCTATCCAGTAGCTTTTAAGTGATTCGCGCAAAACGCCAAACCTCGAATAATTTTATTTATACAGAGTTATCTTTAACCTTATGAATGGTTTTTAACTTCCGACAAAAAAAGGAGTGTTATAAGTTTGACGTGTGTATCTGTGTGTCTGTCTGTGGCATCGTAGCTCAGAAACGGCTGAACCGATTTTGGTCTAGTTTTTTTGTTTAAAATGTGACTTGATCGAGAGCGTTTTTAACTATGATTCAAGAAAGTTTGTTTAGCCGCTTGAAGATTATCAGTTATTTTATAGTTGTTAAATTGATATGAGTATCTTTCACAGGTCTGAATAAGATACTTGTGTCAAGGCTTTATTAATTTTTTAATTTATTATGTATTTGTTTATCAATAAATTTAACAGATTATATATCAAATTACAATAAACTAAGTATACCTCATAAAGCCCACGTTGACAGCAACCTTGCGAACAGTTTATGTAACAAGTTGCCCGAACACGACATAATGATTTATGGTGATAGAATGTAAACTTGTTCGGTCGGCTGTAACTTATGACGAAAGCTCGATCACGCCTTATCTGCCTAGGTTGATGTCCTTGCGTGAATTACCGCTTTAAAATAGTTTCATAGATCGGTATATGGGATTGGAGCTCGGTAGCTTTGTAAGAAATTATGGGTTGGTGGTAGAGCACTTGGACAGGCCGACAAACGACTTCCATACGAGTGGGAACTAAAGTTAACAGCAAAACCGTTTGTTCATTCATTAAGAAGTAAGAAAGTAGTTTTTGAAGTATATTTTTGGGTAAATAATAAAAATGTCGCTTGTATTAGGGGTAACTCAATTTAATGTCTAAACGAAATTGTAACAATGATTCAATTGGTATATTGGTGATTTAAAACGCCAATAAATCAATATATCTATGTATTTTGTTTTAAAGTTCATGATTTTAGTAAGAAAATAAATCTGCTAGTACCTACATCTCGAGCCTAGAAAATGCGGACATCGAATATAATATAATCCTTTGGTGTCAACCATAGAGCCATGAGGACTTACAATAAAACCGTTTATAATAAATTGAAGCCAAATTATACAATGATTATTTGAAGTTATGAAAGTGAAATGAAGGCATAAAGAGTTTTCTCTGTTAAGAAAGTGGTTTAATAGCTCACATTACATGCGTTTTCTCTTAGGAAAAGTCATGTTTTTACCGCAGTCCCGACGTGATATCGCCTGTTTTCACTCTACATAATTATTTAGAACCTGAAGATTGTATGTCGTCGGTAAAGGAAAAGAAACTCATTACAAACGATTTTTGGAGGGAGCGACTTTTACTTTGTTATTTTTACACTACCATTTAAACAGGGACGTCTCCTGGAAAACATAATATTTGAACAATTCTATAAATTATATACCTGACACTTTTTCTCGGTAGTTGTTGAACAAAAATAATTATTTTGGTGAACGGTAATAATCATTTATAAGTATAATATTTTACGTTAAAGCCGACAACATTTTGTGTTTGTGATGTATTAAAATAATGTTGGTATTTTTTTAAATAATATCATGTACTCATTAACATAATATTATATTTTTAAAACAAATGTGAATTTATCTATACAATTAATAAAATTGAAGTGTCTGTTTGTAATGTCAAAATAACAGTTTTTTTACAAAATGCATATGAAAGTATATACGATACCTATAACAAAAAAGTAATTTTTAATATTTTTGTCTGTCTGTCTGTCTTGTTTGTTACGGGTAATTTCCGAAACGGTTGGACCAATTTTGACGGGACTTTCGCTGATAGATAGCTGATATTATAGGGCGTAACTAAGGCTACTTTTATTTTAGAAAAAGAATTAGGGTTCCGCACAAATAAAAAAAAACTGGTCATGGTGAATCAATTCGGATGCTTAAATGGCTTACGCTGAGTAAATCATCAAGCAATATTTATCATATTTTTACATAATTATAGGCATTAAAAACAACTACAAAAAAGTTTAGGAGAGTATATGTTTATCTTCTAAGGAACACCTATAATAAGCATTTTTGTCTTTAAAATAGCTGGGAGCGAGGAGCAAAATTCGCGCGGGCATTCTGTAGTCCACGTGAGTGAAGTCACGGGCACAGCTAGTTTTAAATATATTTATTGATAAGAAACAGTTTAATTGTCGCTATACATCTGAGTGAGAAGTGTATTTTTTTAAATGTGATTTTATTATAAAACTTTCAAGATATAGGTATTGTCTAGCTTGCAAGCTACAGAACTAAACCATGTTAAATTTTTTAAAAAATCTATCAAGCAATCAGTAAAGCTTTTTTGGAGATAAGGTAAGGTTTAAGGTAAAATAATTCAGTTCAAGTAGCTGTTCTACACAATCGATTCCACGATATGTCAGGGGCCCTAACCAAGTTGCCTTGCTACAAAAGCAAACAGAAAACGAAAAAAATATATGTAAATTTACATATCTGATCATGTGATTTAATGCTAAGGCCCAAGTGGTTTCTCTGTGGTGTATATAGCGGGAAAACTGAATGACAATGGCAGCGTTTGAAAATTATGCGTGATATTAAATAACGGTACCGGTTGCTGATTATAATACCTTAACTATTTTTCTTCTATCTAACTATTGTGCTCGTCAAAGTGGCAATGGAGCCTCAGATGGCTTTTATAGCTTGACCGTAGCTTGTAACTTAACTATAGAATGGCGTATGTGTAGCTACCAGAATTTAGACTAGCTTAAGACGATGTTAACACTGCTGAAAATTTCGAAAATTGAAGAATTATAAACACAAGTGTAGATACTAAATTGAATTAGATTTATAATTTTTGATAGTAAATTTAATTAAAAAGTGTACTTTTTTAATACTTGTCATTTATACATTTTTACAGTAAATTGAATTATAAAGTGTACTTTTATTATAATCTTTGAATTTAAAAATGAAATTAATTTGAATTATTTTTATTTATTTCAGACATAAAGATGACTTCACTGTGGGTGGTGTTTGCATGTGCGTTGGCGGCAGTTAGCGCTCAGTCCAACTATGCTTCCCAAGCCAACAATATTGAGTACCAAGGGGAAGGGCTACCGGAACAAACGGTTCTTGACGGGAAGGTAAGAATATACTTTTTTTATCTCATTGTATCTCTCAAAATACCTTTTTTTAAATTCATAATACTTACTTGATGGTAAAGTACAATCAAACAACCGTGCCATGCCAAATTCTACGTGTACCACTTCGAAATCCACATGGCATTTGACTATATATTGGCTGATATTATAACTGTGTGAAAAAATATTTACAGTTAATAATAACATTATTTCAGTGAGTCTAGAGTCCTTGCAATTATTTCTTTTCTTTTTCAACAGTAAAGAATCGTTCGAGAATAATTTCCAACAATTTAATACAGTCTAAATGAACGCAACTCTGACCGTGTTATCCCGTTCTTTATAGAACAGAATATTCGATTACGCGGACGTGTATTTTTATTTAAGCCTCAATTTAATCCATCTGTGTGCGGTGTCACGTATTTCAAACTATTTACACAATCTGTTTCGAACATTCGAAATGGTAGTTGGACAGTTGTTGAAAACATTTTGATATTGTTTTTACTTTTACCAAGTTTCCGACAAAAATTCTTACCATAACTTACTATTACTGTATATTATTAAAATATCGAATTATGTACTCAACATCATCATCTGCTTCTAACCGCTTTCGGTAACAGAGTATATATTAAATATATGGGTTACATTGACCGCTTGAACTCTCCATTCTGACTGATCCACACTTTCGTGTGCACGTACATGTACCCAATCTTCTTGATAAACGTCCGATCACACTTGGAGTAAGACAGAATACCGTCATAGTAGTTGTAACGAATGCCCACAGGCTTTCAGTTTATTACATTTATTGTGAAGCTACTCTCTACTTCTATCCTGAAAAGGGTAAAAAACCATTTGGTTTATAAAGTTTCTCCACTCCGACTGTTTCTCAGCAGTTGCGACTGTTTCTCAGCAGTTGATTCCCATTCAGAGGAGTTAATTCTGCAGGTTTTCTAGTGTCGTTTTAGCACATTCTTATACAGTGAAAGCTGTCCCGTCTTGCTTTATATTATGTATTGCGTACTAACTGGTCCCGCAGACATTGTTCTGTCCTTTGCAGTAGTTAATAACTGGACCACAGCGCCACCTATCGCGTCCCAGAGAAGAAACATAGAAACATATTTTTCATATTCAAAATAATCATTTCGTTATTTTATCTTGTCCGAATAATAAGTATTTATAGTATAGACGCTTAAATTGCCTGCGAAACCATTTTGTTATGTAAGTGGATCATAAACAACCCAAATGGACCCATTTGATGTTCATTAATTTGAAGAGAGATGTTAAAAATGACATCATCCCATTTCGTGTCACATAAAAATGTACGATCATATCGAAACGTTTATTTTACCTATACTATAGTCAAAGGGTCGCAGCAAGCGTAAAAGCCGGGGTCTCGGACCCGAACTATATGCTTTTTTATTTCCTTCACCAATTTTATTGTGACATGAAAAATCGAGCAACGTAATTTTGACTTTTCTTTTACGGGTTAAGTGAGGATTTCATAAATCTTTTAATATTCTTTGAGAACAAATTTATTTTTATTTTATTGACGTGGGTTCAAATGAATGTAGACTGGACTTTCGATGACGGAAAATATATAATCCTATAAAAGTATAGCGTGATCATTTAACATTTAGTACTTGCTTAACTAGCAACCATTCTTGTGTTGAAATGTTTCTATCGTTGTGTTCCGTCAGAATCACTTAAGAGCGGGTGCTTTTTCTAGACTTAGACCTAGTATCATCGATTATTATTATAGCCTAATTAGTTTAGTGGTCCTAAGCGCAACTTCTATGCTCGAGGTCCTGGGTTCGATTCCCAGGTCAAACCCAGTGTTATTACATTTTTCTATGAAATTCCTAGTAGCAGCTCGGAGTTTAGCTATGTGCTCGATGAATGGCAATAGGCTCGCCCCCTATTACATGGGACCTAAAACCATACCCCGCGAACTGTTAGTGTACATTAGTAAACCTTTGCCTAACCCTTCAGTGATACGGGCGTAATTGTATGTTAATGACATAGTCAGTAGTTTAATAGTAGCATTGTAACTAAACATAATAATGGTGTATTAAAACCCCCTTCATAATATTACTGAATCCGTTTCTGTATCGTGACTTTGTAGCCAATTTTATAATATGTCGGAGTATAATAGAAGGCTATGCTTGGAACTGATATATCGTAATATCGTGAAGTGTGAACCAAACGTAAGATGAATTCATGTATATAGCTTGTGGATAGTAAATACTATATTTGTGCATGTTTCCATTACATAACATGGTACGAATTGGTTTAAAGATATTGTCAGATGAATTAATTGATAGTAAACTTTCTTTTTTCTAGTTAATATTGAAGCCCGTGCTGTTGTGGATTTCGACCACCATACACATTGTGAAAATCCGTCCAGACTCGCATTAGCGCGTTGTCTT
The DNA here is from genome assembly GCA_033032175.1 of Saturnia japonica. Classification (NCBI taxonomy): domain Eukaryota; kingdom Metazoa; phylum Arthropoda; class Insecta; order Lepidoptera; family Saturniidae; genus Saturnia; species Saturnia japonica. The sequence goes on along the minus strand of CM065307.1, from coordinate 21,502,738 downwards.
GCAGAATCTATTAGTGATTGGCATATGTAACTTGTCTTTATTATCTAGCTTTTATTGGTTTTCCGGTTTATTGTGAAGGGAATATGGCTCTGTGGTAGTATATGTTGATAGCACGCCGACAGGCGTAGGTTCAATTCTAGAATACGCTTGAGTTTGGGTTAATTGCGATGAAACTATAGCATTGTGGTAGGGATTTTTTAAAGCAACCGTTAAGTTATAATTCTGTCGCCAAGCACCTGTAGGTATATAATGGCAGCTGCACTTTAGCGCCAGTTAACTAGGTTTAGCATATTTTATCTTTGTCTATATTATAATTTAAAGTCAGATGAAATTGTAGATAAATGTTAAAGCAATAAATTATTTCAAAAAATAATTGTATAGTTGATGGCGATTCTAAAGTTTTGACAGTCGCTATCATACTTCAGTTATAATAATTTCATAAATTGCACTGCATTTAAAACTGCGGTTATTCCTCATTATATTAACACTAGCTTTGCCCGTGGCTCCGCGTGAACTCGTAATGTGTATAAAAATAGTACTTTCGTAAAACTTTAATAATTTTTATTGCATGAAAATATCGTGATCATTTTTGTTTTTGATAAGGACCAAGTATCTAAGAAATAAAATTTTGGTCAAAATCTATCCAGTCGTTTTTGCGCGATGCGCCCGCAACGGCAAACTTCAATAATTTTATTTTAATAGATAAATAAACTTACATGAACGTGCCGTATGAAGATAATGGAAACATATCGCATTGGATACAAGCCGAGAGGTAATAATTACCGATAGAGATTTATATGGGTGTTTGCTCTAAAACAATATATTTTTATTTTTAACGATAAATCTAACTCGAGGCTATTTCTTATCTTAATTGGTTTTGAGCTTTATGTTTCTCTGGAATGATTTGTAAATTATAATCCTTATACTAAGTAAAATCTTAAAGTTATTTTATAACATAAGCATGATATAAATCTTCTATGAACGTAAACTAGTAAGTCATATTTCAACACGTTATCGACTTCTGTCTCAAATATCATTAGAATCTGTTGAGCCGATTAACCATGATTGATAGATAAATAATCAAAAAATGAAGGTACCTACTCAGTTTGTATTAATTTTCTAAAAATTTATTAAGTAAAAAAAATATTCCTTTAGTATTCAGAGAGAATGTACCTAGCTTCTTACAAGTGTAATAATTTTTTAAATCGGACCTGGTGTTCCAGGTAATACTTTCTTTCCTTTTATATAACAAAGGTGGCAGACAAGCATACGGTCCGCCTGGTGATAAGTGGCTACCATAGCCTATGGATGCTTGTAATACCATAGATATCACGAGTGCGTTGCCGACCTAGAACCCCCCTACCCCAAGGAGCTCTAAAACACTAGGTAATTTGGCAGCGATTTTCTGTAGGGTGGAGAGGTATTCCAGTAGTCTGACAGCGCCAAGTAGACAGAAATGTTCAAAGAAATTTCTTAAACAAACCCTTACCTCATAAAAACATACAAACTTTACCTCTTCTCTTCACTATTTAGTTATATTAGACTAGCTGTGGCTATGAGTTCATTCAAATCAATTCAAATTGTCTACATAAGCTGGTTCGAACTTTACAATGAATTTATGGTTTCGGTGACGTAAACCATTGTGATATAGAAACAATATTATTACAGAGTGTTGTATAAGCTCGCGTAAGTAATTATAATGATAGTTAAGGTGAAAATCCATTACCATACATTAATTTATCGATGTTTCGGCAGCTTGTCTTTATTACCAGTCTCATTCACGGACTTAGCGCTTTACCAAGTCCTCTCACTTAATATAAATTTGGTTCAAAATTCGTTTTATCGCTCAAAATAGGTTGTCTAAAACGAATTTGGATTTAAATGACGTCATTTCGGTTTGCACTTTGTAAGAACGGCTGGATTCATCTCAGTTATTTTAAAAAGACTTAAAGAAAAATACGAAGTTTATCCAATTAGAATGTATATATTTATTTATGGATTTTCAGCCATAACTTCTTTGTTTATGAACCGATTTGGATAATTATGTTTTTATTAGATAGGGAATACCTCAAGGGTGGTTCTATTTTAATTTTATTGGCATTAGACCTTCATCTTCGAAGATACACCAGGGAAATCTTTAAAATCACTGAAGTTGGTTTTCCTTTTTTTTTTAATTGTCTTGTAACTTATTGATATATTTGTTTCAGGTGACAAAGTTAGATGACTTAAGTCCAGTTATCTTTTTGAACAGGACCAAAGCTGCTCTCAATTGTGCTGCTGGTTCTATGCAGGTGTGTAGCTTATTTTTAACAATCCGAAAGAAACAGTTTTTTATACACTTTGTATGTTGAAAAAAAATATACCCCTGAATTAATATTTATCATTACTTCTTTAAAATACAAAGATATTTTTAAATTTTATTATGTCATAAAGTGTCATGTGAATTTAAATGTGACGTCAACGTTCAATAAATAAAATTAAGGTTGATTTTACTAGAATTTTAGTCGGAAGTTCATGAAGTTTATTCAGCATCAACATAACTTCAAACATTTTTCCGTACTTAAAAATAATTTCAGAGTCAATTATCACAAGATAACCTAATATCACTCAACAGTGTTATTCTGATTTTCGTTTCCAGTCATGTGATTTAAAGCTTAAAAGAAAATTCAATAAATAAAAAAAAAAAATCTCTATTTTACTGCTTTACCATAGGCTTTTATCGGCTTTTGTCAATAGACCAATACACTGAACGATTAACTTTAATTTTTAAGCATATTGTAAACTCGTTGATTGCTTTTAAACTGTTCGCTTTTCTTTGAGTGAAATTAGTTGATCGAAGTGTAGACCCACCTTATGCGCTGCTAAAAACGCGTGTTTTTCACTGAGTTAAAATATTTATATAAGTATATTTTTTATTATTGTTTATTTTCAGATCGAATTGAAGTTTAACGAGAAATTTTACGGCATCGCGTACGCTGATTTCGATAGAAATTCTGCTTGCCAGATCGTGGGCAAGGGGGCACTCTCTTACAAGCTGGAACTACCTCTTAAAGGATGTGGCACCAAACAGGTGATGTATTTATAATAACTAGCGGTCGCCCAATTATCGAAAATCAACCAGCGATTTTCTAATCATAGACTATTTTCTTTTTGAAATTTGTAGTATGAACCTAAACAATGAATATTATATCACTAGCTGTCACTTTTGACAATGTCAATATTTTGGGGTGTCTAAGTTCAATGGCACTTGTTGAGGTAGGATTCGCAGTATTAATTTATTTCATTTAATATATTAGTAACAGATATTATAGATACATTTTAACTTTCTGCACTCCTTCTCCATATAAACTTTGAACTATGCCAAATCACAGTCTTTCGTGCACGCAATACGCTTAAAAAGGGGTCCAAAGTTTTTACTTCACGTATTAATATAATGATAGCCAAAAGACATCCTTTGCTAAATATAGGTTACAAAGATAACCAATTAGGTATGATTTTTATTCTCTAAATGTACCTATCTTTCTTAGATATTTTTAATTTACACGTAAATATTTTTTTTAAGTCAAATTTTCATTATTTTTGATGAAGCGAGGGTAAAACCGATTGTAGGTCTACATGCCGTCACATAATCGTTAGATTTGTATGACACATCATCTACCTGGTCATCTCTCGCGCGGTACAGTGACACTGCATTCACAAGCTATCAACAGTATTGACATACGTACACACAAGATACTGTACTTCACACATACACCGCTCAGGTACATATAGGTTCTGTAAGGGACCTTTTTTCCTTTTTGGCTAGTTAGACAAACCAAATTAACGGATTACTAAATACACATGCGCATGGTTTTTCCTTCCGGCAATATATGAATAGTTATTCAGATCGAAATTACGGATAAGGAATTAGATCTCGACTTATTTGCATGTACAGCAACAGCTCAAGCCGAGGTTGTAGCCTCGCTATCACAGCTGAGTACCTTCCGCGCTCGCCCCCAATCCCGATGAAGCTGTCAAAGCCTCTAATGGCTCCAGCTTCCTTAAGGCTAACAGTACAGTCAGTTAAAAAAAAAAATGTTTGTTCTTTTTTTGTTATCAACAAAAAAAATTTAATCTTTTGAATAAGACATATAGCACAAAAATAGATAGATTTAAGTGGCCATGGGTGAGGCACCTAGCTCGTAGAACAGATGGCCCTTAGGGCCAAAGAGTTCTCGAGTGGCGGCTGCATACCGAAAGACGCAGCGTGGGTAGACCCACCACAAGGTGGACAACGACCTTGTAAAGGTTGCAGGAAGGCGTTGGATGCGGGCAGCAAACGATCATTTGTTGAGTTGATCTCAATCTCATATAATAATAATGATGATATTCTTTGAAAAATTCAAATTAATATTTTCTATTATTGAGAAAGATTTCAATCAGTTGTAAAACCAATTGACTAAAGTAACTTGATTTGTAGGCACGAAATTGAAGAAAACTATGTATGTAGCAGTTTTATTAATTTAAAACTTTTTTATTATTATTTGATTACTTTATTGATGTATCTTTCAATAATATTCAGTTTCACGTCTGATCTGACAGGCGTCACATGACGGCTCACGTTTATTAATATGCATTATAAATAATTCTATTTTTCAGGATCCACTGCGAGTGTTCACCAACAACATAGTGGTGAGATTCCATCCAGGTCTGGAGATGGATGGTGACGAGGTTATCACTATAGTGTGTCGGTATCCGCCACCCATCGTACCTATACCTGTATTCAATCCGCTTATATTCACGTAAGTTTCTTCTTGACGGTCGATTTGTGACGTGAAGGAAAACATCGTGAGAAAACCTAAATGCTTGAAAAATGTTCTTGTAGGACTATAATAGCGCAAACGGTTCTCACTAAGTTTTTCGTGTTTTTTAGCGACTTCTAAAGTACCTACCACAGATTCATTCGTGTCTTATTTTATAAATTGTTTATTCAACTTTTTTATATCATTTAAAAAAAAAACTATTAATAGTTTTGTCATTGTCTAGTAAGTCTTATTATACCCCTAACAAGCGATAGATTTATGTTAATTTGAATGGCCAAATAATTTAATATTAATTTTTGTTTTATACCTTAGAAGCTTATAACCGAGACATGTGGAGAAGTAATAATAACTTGATTTATAATTTTGATGATGTCATAATGTTGTTACTTAAATGTAATTCTGAAGTCGTTTGTTGTAGTTTTTAATTTGTTTTATTTCGATCGTTTTAAACATAGTTTTAATAAATGTCATAATAATTATTATTAAAATTTTATTAAATTGATTTAGATAGAAATATTAAATGTATCTTTTTTGATTATACCAATTTAAATTTACATAATTTAAGATTTTATAGCAATATTATTTGTGTATTTATTTACACAAATTCAAACACCCATATTCGGATAAAGTCCTACTATACCATTTATTAAAAGTAATGAAATAATCCGGCTAGAAATCAGAGTTCGATGGTTTAAATACTTTTAGTCTTTCTTAGTTCAGATTATGTTATATTTACGAAAAGTTGCTTAGAAATAACCTATGGATTTTTTTACAGACCGGAGAAAGGACCGCTTCCAGCAAAGGCTCCCTTAGCAGGAACTCATATATTGATGATAATTTGTGCAATAATGTTCTTAACACTTCTTCTATTGGGTTTGGGAGTATCATACCTCTGTCTGCGCCGACGAGCGTTGCCGGCTCCCAGAAGACTGATCGACGACTCATCAGCTTCCATAGTAAGCAGAGAGAGTATTCAAGGTCAGTTTTGTCTATATACTCCTAACGTCACTGAGAATAATAGAAAAAAAATCACTGTAATTTGGGGTCATTTTTTAAGTTAATGTGATTGGCCTTGAAAGCAAAAGGGTCTTAAAATTTAAAAAAAGAGTGAATCAAGACCAGCGTAGAAAGCTGTCTATAATTTATGCCAGTCTTGGTTTTTGTAAACAACAAAAGTGATTACAAACACATAAGCTTATATAATTATATATATTTATATAGCATATATATTTTAGTTTTGTGTGATGTAGAATAGTTACTGTGCACAAGTGAGGTAGATTATAAAAAATAACTAGGAACTAGCAATTTCAATTGTCACAAAAACTTCCCGAGCCGTTATAACGAGAAAACTATCACCTTGTTAAAAGCTATGTTTGAATATTAAAAGATTAATTCTGATAACACGCCATTGAATTGTGGATGAACATAGTTGCCATTTAAAGAAAAGAAGATAAAGTACTCACGAGCTCATTTTTTTTAATGCAATACAGGAATGCACTTGGCCTCAATCTTGCCTGATGGTAAGTAAAGATGAGGCCGAAGATGTATCGCGCTTACCTATTAAATGCCTATTCACTCTTCGCTTGAAGACTCCCAAGTTATAAGTGTATGGGAAAACAGACGACGGGAGTGAATTCCACTCCTTTGCCGTTCGCATAATGAACGACGAAGCATGACGCTTCGTGCGAATCAGGGGAATTTCCACGACATAAGAGTGGAATGATCAGTTTTGAAGCACAAGTAGGCTTGAAAACCGAGGATAGTGATCAAAGGAAATGGTCAAAATTAATAGTGACTATCAGTTATAATAAAGTCATTGGGAAATTAATACACGTACTGATGTGTTCATATCCATTCCATACCTACTTAAAAAAGTGATATACCTAGATCAAACTAAAATGCCTCCAGTAGCAGTAGCAATGTTATTTTCCTAGCTGCCCGATCGAATATTTCCCACATTATTTATCAATCTATTAGCTGTCACGTTAGTTAAGCCTTATCCTCATTAAAATAACTGGGCGCGGGGAGCAAGATTCGCGAGTGTATCCGATCTACGGCATTCTGTAGAACACGTGAGCGAAGCTGCGGGCACAGCTAATATATTATAAAATTGGCTATCATGAAAATAATTTTAAACTATTTATCTATTTTCGTCAATTGTGGGGAGCATAATCATTAATTTTGGTGTAGAATCAACGGAGATATGGCTTTGCAGAGAAAAACACATTTGAGAAATATAACTAGGAGACCGAGCTTTACAATAAAAGTAATATTAATCCTATTAACTAAACCTGGAGAGTAAACATTATTTACATATACAATTTCTTCCAAAGCGGCAAAACTGTTTCCGAGAATCCAATTAAATATATATACAGGAATTTCTCACTTAATAGTATTAGATATTTAGAAATAATATATTGATCCAGAAAATATAATTTCTGTTATCTAATCGGGCAAAAATGTATGTTTATTATTGTTAATTTCGACAGAGGTGAAGATCCCACGAGCTCATCCGGTGTACCCTGCCGGTGAAGCTGCCAGCGTGGCTTCTGACACGATACCCTCAGACTACCCGTCAGAGACGCTCAGCGAAGCAGAGGCTGCTCACACCAACCAGGCGTTCATGATGGATGAAAGCTACCATAGCGAAGGTATTCACGTGATATATTGTATTTTGACTATTATTAACAATTTTAACAAGTCCCACTTCAGAAAAAAAAGTAAATCAAGGCAGCCCGATTAATTTTGGAGGTAGGCCACCATTTTGAGCCACCTATAAATTCTGATATAAATAGAACGATAATTCAAATCAATAAAGTTTTCATTTAAAGGGTAGTTGAATCACAGATATCTGCCAAATTTAAATTACCTTGGCGGATCACTTTACAGCTCAAGGCACTTCAAGACATCCTTGAGCTAGATCATGTTATTAGATATTTGCATGTTCAAAGTTCGTGAAATTTATGATGGTCCTTCGAGAAAATTGCTCAGACGCCTCGAATTCATTCCACTGGACTGAATTAATAAATTAATGGATCACAATATATTGTTATTTTTAAATAAATAAAAATGTTAATTATATAACGGATATATGAGTAGAAAAGAAGACTGGAAAAGGTATGGATGGGTTTTGTGAGGAATTGTATACGTATAAAAAGCATCTACTCAGGTGACAGCTGATGGAGGCGATCGTAATAGTGGAATAAGGAAGTGAAATAAGACCAAAAAGAAGAAGAAGATTTAACGAAATTCATCATAAAACCTGTATCCTGTATAATAGCCTGAAATTCTGATTTTATATAAAATCTAAAGGTTACGGCGACATGCGTGAAACGAGGGAATCCAACGCACGGATGCTGGCTGGCTCATCTGTAGCTCCACCAGCTTTCAACGTGAGGGTTAGAGTACAACGACCGCCTGCGCCACCATCACCACCGTCTACCATCACCCTCACAGAGACCGATGGCGGTAGTTTGAGGTGAGTTTCTGATTTCGTCATTAGGTACTTGTGTTGTAATTAGTAAGCTTATTTATTCGTTAGCTACAGTTTAAATCTGAAATAATCATACCAGATTACAAATCGCGCAGTAAAAAATTTCATACGCTCTCGCTGTATTCACGGAGAGAAATAGCTGATGTATCATATCTTTGGTGCATACTCAATGGCCTAATTAACTGTTCGGAGATACTAAGCAAAATTAACCTACGCGTATCAGCAGCATCTTTTAGAAGCCCTAACATATTTTATAATCTTATTGTTAGGTCTACTTATAGACCAAATTTCTATTTCATTCGAGTGAGCAGCAGTACGAATAAATCGTTGATTTATTTGATACAACCGTGCAGAAGTTGAAAGCTCTTCTATATATGTCTTTCATTAATTTACACATGTAACTTGAATATGTACTTATTTGTGAACATTAAATCTTTCCCACACATAGATACTGATGCGATGTAAACAAAAGTAAACCTTTACCGTTTTAACACACATCTAAGCGATACTTATTAAAAAGGAACACGGCATGAGGCGTACTCGTATGTGGCGCGTGGTGTTTTTGTTCGGATTTGCTATTCATATATATACGTTTGTTTCGATGCAGACACACATCTCTATTGGAGGAGCAGACTCGTCAAGAGTCAGTGCGGACAGTATCACCGGTGGCACTCCCGTTGCCAGCGCGCGCCTCCCAACTCCCGCCACCAGAGCGACCGCCGCGACCTCCAGCGGTTTACTCCCAAGTTACTCGTGATAGACAGGTATTTATTATATCATATAATATTTGATAATGTTTAAAATGTTTATGATTGATCAATGATTAACTATAATATAATTAATTTGGAAGTGTTTTAAAAATGCACATATTTTTATGACCATAATATTCAGAGATAAATAGGCGAGAGATTACTTTCTGAAAAATAATATATGATAAGACACCAAAGAAAATTCTTTTGTTAATAACAATGAAAATAGAAATAGTAAACACACTTTCAGTAAACGATTTCACTAATCTTAACTAACATCAAATCATACTTTCAGATTATTTAAACAATATCGTGTTTGTCTATCTTATCTGTTTATGTTTTTCTATTAAAACAAAAAAAACTGCACGGTTTTCTCCATTCATACAATCATTTGCACGACTAATCAGGACTGGGCACGTCGGCCGCGGTCCATCGCCTCTCTGAATACGGAGATGACCGACACCCACTCTGTCACCGAGGTCACTGACGGGTCACACGCCAGGATGTTCCATATCAAGGTAAAGGTCTGCATGTTTTATGTGAACACATTTGTGATTAACAATTCCATTAAAAATAGCACCTTTATTAAGGAGAATGTTCACACGACCGCAACACGTTGCATTTTTTTGCTGGTTCTACTGATCGAAAAATCCTAGTGACGTCATAAGTATTGAATACGTCATCCATCACTATTCGCTAGGATTGAATGTTGTTAAACATTCTTACAATTAGATAAAACATAAACCCGTAATAGATGAGTTCGTTCTTTACACTGGAAGTAATACCGAGAAGAATCCACCATACGGAGAGGCTAAATAAAAAGCACAAAGTAGAAAAATATACCAATGATCTGCAAGTCTAGATCTTCACAAATAAGGCATTGAAAATTTATCCAACCAATTTGAATATTTTTAATTTAATTTGGGCTATATTTTAATACCCGAAGTATCGAAAAGTACTCCTTATTAAGTTTATTCTCTGAAAAATTTTTCGTGTATCATCGGAATGGAAAGCAAGCAATGCTATAAATCACTTTTTTACTACAGAAACCGCCTCCACCACCTCCTGTGATGAATGAGCGCCTGGTAACAGAAGAGCACGAAATGCTGATGGAAAGCCTCGAGCCAATGCCTGAGACGCCCATTATGCCGGCCAGGTAAATTAATTTACATCATAGAACAATGTTAGAATTAACCCAGTTTCTTTAAATTGTTGTGAGGTCGTGGTGAAATAAATACTTGTAATGTTGGAATGTTTAATATAGTACATTAAGATCTGTAGATATTCTTATTCTACCGTGCCTCATTTACTTTATTTTTTTGTGGTTGACCCTCATAGTTTCGGTGTATTTGTGTTTTTTCTGGTATAATCCCATCGTCGTCATGTTATTTCTAACTGTTCCCATCCAAATGGTTGGTGGCCTATCACGACTTATTGTAACTCCCCTGGCCCATCTAAGAATTTATATTATGTGATGTTTCTGCTCATCAGATTTTCGTATACGCCGGCACTTATTACCCGTTTCTCAAAATTTCCATTGCTTTTTATAAAAACTTTGCATCCCAAATAACCCCTGTCAAGGACCTCTGTTAATATTAATGTGTTTGAACTAATTTCTGAATACAGAAAACCAGAGATCACCTCTCATGTTGTAGACGACGTGTTCCTCCGAACAATCACCGAAAAGAAAACTATTGAAGACATCGAGCGTCACAAACGACTGGTGACTGAGTACAAACAGGTGAAATCAATATATATTTTCTTTTACATACACTGTACTATAATTATAGTAACTTTCATTTCTCCTTGTTGTGTTTTTTCAATTATTGCAGGTTGGCATTTAGCTATTATCCTATCGACAGCAAGTCTGAATAACGATGTTGTCTACAAATCAGTTAGGGCTGATAAATTAAAAATAATAATAAACCGTTATTACAGACACCAGAAGGTCATACAATAGAACATAGTAGAAAATTAATAACATAAAAATTACTGTTAGTATGTATGTATATATGTAAGATATGCTTTTATCTGGAGCTGAACGTCACACTATCCACTGGCACGAATTCTGCGGAAGTTCGAGACACACCGCTTTCAGATGATGGCATAATTCCCGAAACGGTACAAAGACGCGGTAGCCTCGTCAGTACCCTGAACGCGTTATTGGTATGTTAATTTTTATAAACTTCCTAAAATTAATGTTACCACAGGTTCCAGCACCGCCACCACAGTTTGACGTTACAATACGTAACCATACCTTGCCAGAAGCGCAATGGGAGAATTTCTCTGACATCAGCAGCGCATCTGGCATGACCCTCACTCCGAAGATGGAGCGAGTTCCACTCTCTTTGCCGCCTCAGAAGATTATCGGTATGTATTGACATTAATTTAAATAGTAGTCAGAGAGCCTGCGACTGATATAATATAATAAAATACATTACCTACTGTAAATATTATATAGCGACTGTGGAAGCATTGCTTACATACCTATTTTTGCCACAAAATACTCGTATTTCCGTTGCTTTGATCTAGTTTGAAAAGTGTGGTTGGCAAGATTTTAATGCGCTGTTCCCACTTAACTTAACTGAGGAACAGAAGCTATAAGTTATTTACCTCGGATTTACTACAGTTCCATTTGAGGTCCAGCATAGATAGGTAGCGACACGGTAACCATTTAAGTTACACTAAGTATTTATATGCTTCTCATAAAAAAATTGAGTACAAAATTTAAATATACCGGTATTTATTTAAAATAAGACCACAATATAAAACATTAAAAATGTTGCATTTATTAAAATATGAAAATTGCGTACGTGCCTACCTAGTTACTTAACTTCCAAGCATCGTAATTCAAGCTTTATCTTTAATTCAAATATATTTAACTAAACTTTTCGTTTCTAGGTAAAGGCGGCCCGGATCTGTTTTCCCCCGAACTGATTAAGCAGACAAGTAACGTGTATCAGTCAACTTCTAGCGACTTGCCTCTGTTGCCTGAATTACCCCCCGCCCGCAATCCCCTCTACCGCGAGGATGACGATGAGGACGTACCAGAACCTACGCCAGCTCCACCTGTACCGTCGAATTGGAGTGTTCTGACAAGAGTGCTGAAAGTCGAGGCCCAGGACGAGGTAGTAATAGTTCTAAAAACGTTCACAAATTGTGTTTTAATAAAATAAACTTTTAAGTGTGCATTTCTCAGTATGTGTTAACAATAAACAAAATAGAGGTTAACTCTCTTGGTGCTGAGTTTTAAATCTATACCATTTTTAATCTGTATCTATAAAATTTACGGAATATTGAAAAGTCGTGATTATATTGATAACAAGTCTGCAAACGTTACGATTGTATCGGTGAGACGGAGAAAAACATCTGCAAAAGCTGTACATGACAACCTTCAAGACTAAATTTATCTCTTCTTAATTGTGTTTGATCCTGCTGCAAAACAGATGAGGCTCTACCGATAATTAGATTATTTTCGTTATTGGTACTGGGAAAATCAAAATAATGCTTGATCTATCACGCATCTCACCCTATCTATCACCTTTGGTAAAAGTTGATCGCAAATAAAAAATCTGTTTAGGCATCCACACTATGTTAAATTTCATGAGAGGCAGGCATTTTCGAGTGTCGTTTTCAAATGACGATTTCTTGGGTTCCATATGGACCTCTAAGTTACTCATCGGGTGTACTGTCAGCTTAATTTTAGTCCAATAAAGCGTTTAAAATAAATATACGTTATTTCTTAAAGCGAAAAAATGATGCTGGGTTTATTTATTATTTCTACTCATCCATATGTTTCTTTGAGTAATGTTTTGATACATTTTTTACCCGACTGCGAAAGAGGAGGGTAATGTTTTTCAAGCGTATGTATGTATGTATCTCTATTTCTTTGGCACGCTCTTGAAAAGGCTTGATGGATTTTAGCATACGAGGTGTCGTTAGATTCGACTTAATTGTAGGAATGACATAATATTTAAGTACGTCTGGGAATTAAATGAAAATAAAAAAAATATGAAAATATTTTTTTTTAGTCGTGTATTTTTGTAGCTGTCAGTTTTTTTTTTGTATCCTTTTTAATTATTTTTTTATTTGCGCTTAAGTCGTACACTTTCTTGTTTGTAGGTTTTAATGGACACTGAGCGGTCACTCCGACTGACACGTGAAGAACGTCTTCGCTGGCGTGAATTGATCGCGCACGAGAGCACGCTTCGTCGCGAACTGGCGCGGTCATCCACTCGCGAAGAGTTCTCCAGGGTCGCGCACGACCATCGATACGCTCCCCTCTACACCCCGCCTAAGTGGGAAGTCATCATACGTATTCTTGCGCCACCCGCTGATAGGCCCAAGGTAAATTAAATCCATTTTGTTGATTAGTTAGGTTATTTAAAATTAGTAAATATTTAAATAAAAGATGTTTGTCCGTCTAATCATTTACAGTGCAAAAGTCTTATCATATCTTGTGTTATACCACCATCACCTTATTATAATTACATTACAAGTGTTGGATATATCACACCAGTTTTGATGAGGCGCGCGCGCGAGTGATGAGGCGGTTGGAATTGGGTGACAGGGACACCAAAATGGTTGGTAATTGCGATTCCCCTACCAAATCAGCTTACATTTGAACGTGTATGTTTTGTTGCGTTTTATGCAGACTTCGACTGTACAATGAGTTTTTCTTTGATCGGAAGCTTAGGTTCATTGTATCATTTGGACCCACGTATTTTATGGCAGTGTCTGATTTACTTCATTATTATTTATTTTTATTGTAGAATCGTTACCGCAAGAAGACAGAGTGGGATTCAAGGTCCCGACGCAGCTCACTCCCGACTCTGTATGAGTACGACAGTGACGCGACTTCCCTGCGCGAACCGCAACGTTCACGCAGATCCTCTTACCGAAGTGACCACGTTGACATGAGGTAAAACCTCTTAAAATTCTAACGAAAAAATATTGCAACAACAAGGCAATTTAAACTCGAAACGTAGCCTGCACTAGTTATGACTTAGAAACCCTACTTGAATGATTTTAAAAAGATTCAATGCCAATGCAATTAAAATGGGACTGTCCTTGAGGAATCTTCTTTGTAACAAAAAGAATAATCATCCAAATCGGTTCCTAAACAAATAAGTTATGGCTGAACATCCATAAAAAAATATACATTAAAATTAAGAATCTTTCTTTTTCTTTTTTTGAAGTCTGTTAATAATAAGAAGTCGACCGTCTTGAAATTTCCTTTTTTTATTTCTTTTTTTTTAGTTTCGATTTAACTTTTAGCTAAAATCTCACCTGATGGCCTAAAGTGATAATGTACTACGTCTAATAGGGGAGGGGGATTGGTTTTCTAATACAAATGCCGGATCACACCTATAGGAGCCTAGTCACATATTTTCATCTTGATGGTGTTAGCTAGCCAGGCGGCTATTAGGAAAAGCCCTACCACCATGCTATGGTTTCATCACGATGTTTTCCTTCACCGAAAGCTCGGGCTCAAATTACACGTGTAGCCTAAATAGTGGCAAATTTTAGCGAAGTTGACGAAATTTATACAAAATGCCTAAAATAATTATTTCCAGGTCTATGTCAGAAATGATGGTGGATTACGCGAGGGAGCAAGCGGACACCCATTCAGAGGTGTCTGGCGGGACCCACCTCGGACGGTACTACGACGACGATGATAGCGACTCCGAACATCCCTTCCACCAGAACCAGTAAGCATCATCCATTCTTCTTTTTAAAACACTTTTTGTCCTGTCATCAAATCAAATCATATTTTAATCAATATCATGCTTTATCTTATACACAAGTGTTCTTCTTCCTTAACTTGGCAACCAGTCCTCTTTAATGAATACCATTACTATACCATTATCAAGTGAATACAGTGTCGATGGTGGCTCCCTTGTTAGAACTCTCTAGGGAGTTTTTGTGAGAATGCATGCTCTTAGTTTATACATATAATCCACTTCACTTATGCATAAAAACCAAAGTATATCACGCAAAACGCCACCAATATTACATAATATAGAGTCAAAAATCTAATGAAATGAATTAAAAATAAAATCACATGTCCCTTCAAGATCTGGCCCAAAAAATCTACACACGTGTTATTGTTTTGTCGCGGCCATCTAACTATCTCGATTTATAGCATCATAGTTCTTTCTTTTTCTCATTCCGGCCCTATACATATTTTTCGTCCTTTTGCGTCAGAAACATTGTTTTGAATAGTTTACATTAAAATACTGCCACCTTAGAATTTCACTCTCATTGTGTCCAATGTTAAACTAACCATAGAAAGTGCTTACGGGAACGCGTTCTCTGACAAACAGTTAAAGGTTATTTTATAATCTTAGTTAAAAATCCTTTAACGTTAAATAACAATATCGTCGTAACATGCTAAGCTTTATGATAGGGATTAATGTATTTTCGCCTCCGAAATAAAGTGACAGTTTTAACTATTAAGTTTTTAATTTGATTTAATTATAATATCTCCTTCACCGAAAACTTAAAACAAAGAAATTGTAGTTTTATTTTTCAACACTGCATTCGAGCACATTGTTATCAAGTAACCCTCAGTTTTAATTAGAAAAAAAAATCTTTTTCATCGTGTAGGTCATGGCGCAACTCTCTAAATAGGTCTGTAAGTCAACCGTCACTAGCACGTTCTGCCACCGAGGTGGTGGAACAATGGACGGTACCCGAAGGCGATGTTACACCGACTCCCGGTCGCAGAGTCAGAGGTGAGAATAATCCAGTTTTTATTCACAACTAAATTATGTTTTAAAATAACCGCATCTTTTTGCAATCTATATTTTTTTTTTTTTTTGGTTGAATACGCTAATCTCTGGAACTACCAGTCAGATTTGAATTTATTTTGTTGCATTTTATAACTTATTTATTAAGAAAGGTATAACTTTATGGTACAAATTACAACCTTAAGGAGCGGAGCAGTATCCATGAACTAGCGGTGGACGATTATGAGATATACTAATGTAATCACTAGATTATGAAGATATCTCGATATATCTCGAATATAGCCACTAGTAATTACTAATATTAGTAGTTTCATGATGATTGATCATTCATAATTGAAGTACCATTAGTAATTAATAATTATTACGACCGAACAACCTTTTTTTAGCTAATTGTTATATGTGTTCTTGTAAAAAACTTTGTTTACGTCTGCGCGACCTTTTTTAGCTTTCCACTCTTCGTTTTTAATATGTAGCAGTCATTATTCATAATCGCCCACTTCTGGGTAAATACATGAAAGGCTCGATTATGAACGATCATTCATATTCGTTATTCGATTATGAATTTTCACTCATCATCGAAATACAAGGTGTCCAGAAAGGGTATCGGGTATTTGTTGTCGCGCCATATTTGAAACGGGGCGTCTAAAGGGTGCGGGGAGGGGTTTGAGGCGTCCGCCATTTTGTGGAGTTTTAGTCACGATGGAACAGTACTCGGGGACGCATCGCGCATTTTGCGTACGAGCGTATTATCGTAATGGTGATTCAATAGTGACTGCTCAACGTCTCTATCGTGCGGAATATCGTACACGCCACGCGCCAAGTGACGATAGCATTAGGAAATGGATCAGGATGTTCGAGAATACAGGTGCGACAGTTAAAATTCAAAACTCTGGTTGTCCTCGTTCAGTTCGCGATGAAGAAACAATTGAAGAAGTTGAGGCGTCGGTTCGTCAAAATCCGTCTTTATCCATCCGAAAGCGAAGCCAAGTGTTGAACATCAAAAAATCGTCTTTACATTCGATTTTAAAGAAAGACTTACATCTAAAAGCCTATAAAATTCAATTGGTTCAAAAGAAAGAGTTTTGCGAACGAAATGCTGCAGCGATTTAACAACTTTAACAACATACTGTTCAGTGACGAAGCAAATTTTCACCTGAATGGTCATGTTAATAAGCAGAATTGTCGGTACTGGGCAGTGGAGAATCCGAGACGAAAGCATGAACGACCCCTGCATAGCCCAAAGGTCGTTGTTTGGGCCGCTATGTCTGCTAAAGGCATAATTGGTCCTTATTTTCATGAAGATCAACGAGGCCGAGCAATTAATGTGAATAGTGACCGTTATTGCGATATGTTGCGAAATTTTTTGGTCCCAGAGTTGCAGGAGTTTGCAGGTTTCAACTCAAGAACGTGGTTCCAGCAAGATGGGGCCACTTGCCATACCTCAAATGACTCAATGGAAGTTGTTAACGAATTATTCCCTAATAAAGTCATTTCGCGAAGGGGTAACATCAACTGGCCTCCCAGAAGCCCCGACCTTAGCCCGCTTGACTATTTTGCATGGGGATACCTTAAAAGTAAGGTTTATCAAAACAATCCGACGAATCTAACCCAGCATCTAAAGCAAAACATCAGGTCAGAAATGGCAGCAATATCGATAGCTATGTGTCAACGTGTTATCGCCAATCTTCGTTTCCGTTTAGAAGAGTGCCAGCAACGTAACGGTCATCATTTGGATAACATCATCTTTTCCAAATAATTCTCCAATTCATATGCTAATAATAAACAATAAACTTTTTTATTGCATACAAATAATTTTTGTTTCATTGAACTTACAAATACCCGATACCCTTTCTGGACACCTTGTATCTCGATTATGTAAATCAGTCATAATCGAACATCACGATTATGTAAATCATTCATAATCGCCCAACTCTACCATGAACATCAAGCAATTAGGCAAGTTGTAGGCAAGTAGGGGAAGTGAGAACAACAATAGGCTACATTTGTGCGTTGGTGGCGGCGTGGCTGCGTGGCAGCGTGAAGAGTTGGTCGAATAAGCCGTTAATAAGCCGTGCGGCATAGCTAGTGTTAAATAACTTTAAAAGAAAAGTTATTGAATCATTAATGTCATATATTTTAAATATTTTTACAGGTCCTCAGGGTTTGACTACGTTTACTACATCTGAAGTCAGGACTTTCCAAGCTTCATCAAGAGAATGGCGCGACTGAAGTTCGTCGACCTAAACTTATATTGAAGTAGTTGTTGCGGTGACAGATAGATGACGGTATATGAAATAACGTTAGAAATTCAACAACAATAATATAATAGTTATTAAATAACAATAACTGAATGCTCAAAAGCGAATCGAGTGATATCATCACTGCCGTAAGTTAATTGTTCGTAAATTCAATTGTTTAGGTGATTTTAGGTCTAACAATTCCGTCCATATGTGATTATTTAGTTACTGTCTATTCAAAAATGACGAATTTTAAAATTTTAAACTTTTTTCCATCATATTTTATTCTACGTATAATTTTTATTATATTAACATAAGAATTACCATTATTTTACGAAAAATATCGATTAATATTAAATATAATAGGTTAACTAACATTGTGCCAAAATGGATATTATGTCATTCATCGCTTCTTAACCCTATATTTTACGTGGCAGTTGTAAAAGGCAGAGTAAGCTTCTAAAAATCTTATTTTGATATTTTTCATTATAGTAGACATGTATTACCTATAAAGTTTTTCTGTCTAGCTAGCTAAAAATCTGTAGCTAAGCCTTCTATCTTTTTCTGACAGCTCTATTTAAGAAAAACAGTCTTTTAGGCTTAGCGTTTTACAATATTCATCCGCATTAAGTGAGGTCGCGGGCAGGCACTAGCCTATTTTTTAGCTCGAACAAAAATCATTTTTATTCGCTTGTAAAAAATATAATAATTAATAACGGTCATTTTATTTTGTTTAATTTAGTTGTAAATATATATTTAAGAGAATGACGTGTTTAAAACAATACCTAGCAGTCGAGGCAAGACAATAGTTGTTGTTACAACTATGCTAAAACACTTGTGTACATCTTGCCTTAATTGCTACGTTTGAGCGGGATATCATGGGCAAAGGGATAAGTGCAAGATGTCGTAACAAAAAGCAGATTGTAATTTTGTATCTAATACGTGTAAAGGTAATAATATGAATACGCCATTTTAAATTATACAATAATAATAATAGATAATTTTATTTTAAAATAAATAAAATTTAAAACGTAATGGTGATTTTGTAATATAAAATATTGATTGTGGTTTTAATGACGTAATCAAATTATGTTAAAATTTCGCTCATTTACGTTATATGCTTAATATGCAATAATTGTATTATTATGTACTTAACTATTGGGTATGTATGCCTTTTTGTAATACGTATTAATAATACGTATTAATAATTCAACTTACCTAAGTTGGAAATTTTCGTAGGGAAAGTTTAAAGAATAAGTGGTGCTGAATTAAGAAAAAATATGTAATATTTTTTTAAATGAATGATCTATAGTTTAGATTTAAGTATACGAAATTATTCTATTTTGACATTCTTAATCAATAAACGGTACCTTAACAATTAAGTTTTGTTTTATTAATTTGTTTTTACGATTGTTGTAAACAAGGCTTACTGCCCCCGCTGCCCCATGCCTCTAACTACGCTACTACGTGTTAGTAGATTTTTTTTTTCTTTCTCTTAGTCAAACATTAATTAGCAAAGACAATAAACATCAGACTCTTCTACCTGGATTACTTTTAACTGCCGAACTCCATCGTCAGGTTTGCCTATAACAAAAACTTATTAAGATTTTCAATAAGTTTATTGAAACGTTCGAACTAAAAATAGTAATTAGAAAAACTACATTCATACAAACAACAAATGTATGAGTAAATAATATGATGTTTAATTAATAAATTCGACTTTCGATGCATGTGACAATGTTATTGTTTATTTTTCTTGAGAACAAAAATTTTTGTTTGCTTTCATTGTAACGGAATAATATGAAATTACTTTTTATGAAACACTTACATAAATATTGTGCGATATATAAAATCAGGCTAATTGCTTAAAATGACTATAACTATATAGCTGTACGTACGTGTCTTAGAAAGATATTATGTCGATATCTGTTGGGATAAATATAAAAAAAAAAAAAATTGTTTTAAAAATATTAAACCGGCTTATATAGCGTTAGTAAGGTGGTGTACTAATGTATTGCATCCAACTATACCAGGATTGGTTACCATTCGCCTACGATCCAGGTTTTTTGACCCTAAAAGAATTAAATTATTTCACACACAACTCAAGGGGAAAAGCTGATGGCAATTAGATATTCCATACAAACGTATTCCTTTGTTTTAACCCTGCATAATTGCACGCTAAGCCTAGTGAAGAACTAGCTCTCGAGTCCAGCTGCCGGAACACATGTAGGTGCTTCGCGACAGATTTTCAACTTGAGCATAGTAGCTAACTAGGCGGGCATTAGAAAATGCTCTACCACATACTCAGGCTCATTGCAGGAATTCGAACACACACCCATCGATACGATGTCCGTACACGCTACTACTGAGCCATCAATGGCTAAAATTGCATTGTAAGAACTATTAAAATAACTTTCTAAAATTACTAATACTAGCGGTTGCGCAATGATTGAAATTTGACCAGCGACTTTTTAATCATAGACTATTTTCTATTTGACATTTACAGTATGAACCTAAACAATGAATATTATATCACTTGCTGTCACTTTTTATCTAGTGACAATATTAATATTTTGGGCGGTCTAAGTTCAATGGCACTGGTCAGGTTTAGGATTCGCAGTATTATTTTAGTTTATTTAATATATTAGTAACAGTTATTTATTATATTATAGTTAGTTATTCTTGAAAACAATTTAAAAATCAGTCCCTTTGGAGGAGTAAATACAGGAATACGAAATTATGATTTCGTCTATTTTATACTAGGTATAATCAGAGTTACATAGTTGTAAACCTACTCTTCAAATGTCTTGCTGACCGCGTTTCCTCTTGAATTATTGATTATAGAATGAAATTAATATTTTCTTTGTTATACACACATATATAGCTCGAATTTTTAGCAGTTTGCTTTTAGTCGGTGGCTATAATTTTATCTAAATACCTACAAATTACAAGGTTAGATATTGATAATTTATTTTACAATTAGATTTATGTATGTATAGAATTTTTTATATGTACGATGTAACTAGAATGAGTTGAATCATTGTTTCGGCATAAATCGGCATGTAATTTTTTTTTGTTATTTATATGAAAAAAAAAACCTACACTCGATTCCCCGATAGTGAATTTTTAAATCTCACGGAGTAAATTGACAATCACCGATGCCGCCACATTTATTTTTGTAGTGCTCTTCCACCGTATTAGTCTACGATTCAAAAATTTTGATCGTAAGATTTAAAATATTGAATTGAGGGTTATTATTGATTGATTGAAATATTTTCATACTCGATAATTTATATTGTTATTACATAATTCAGGAAACTATAAATTGTAGGTATATATGGCGAACGACTTACAAAAAAAACTATTATATAAAAAAAGAACGCTTCGGATGGCCCACGACAGATGCGGGTTTGTCTATCTTATTAGACCTTTGGTGAGTTTATTATCTTTTTAGAAAAGCTAGCACTGTTTCACGATTAGTTCAAATTGGTGATATCACTATTTTAAAAATACATTTAACTAGCAACACAGGAAATGTCATGTTACTCCGCGGGAAATCAAAAACGCTCGTTTTGATAAATACTTAATTCAGTTAGATTCTATAAATTATTAACTTATATCTTTCTATAACACATACAGTTTATGAAAAGTACAATTTTACAACAGACATTAAGATTTAATAACAATTAATACGTATCATAAGATATTTAACAGTATTACATTACAGCTAAAACAGTTCGTATATTCACTATCACATATATTACAGGTCTATCAAGCATTGGTAAAAATAAAACGTCTATTATAAACTGTTTATTTACATTTAAATTTAGAAATTTTTAACCGAATGGTTATATTTAATAATATACATAGTGATATTTACATTCTAGATCTTTTATATCTTATATAGAATATGTATATATTTTTAAATTAGCAACTAGCAAAATTAGTTTTGCATAATTCAACTACGATATGAAGTAAGTCGACATGTCCCACTTATCAGTTTATTTGGCATTTGCAAACTTATTTGGCATCCCTTCCTGTTTTTTCACTTAGTCATTTCAATGCATCGCTTTTAAAATGTGTAAACTAGATTTCTGTCCACTTTTATTTGATTTATAATGTGGTCCGCCTACTTTTTTAACATTGTTTACTTCTACATGTGATTTCCTAAATGAACACTTTTACACCTCCATTGTTCAGTACATTTTCTGTTATTTAATATTCACTTAAATTTGACTGATGGAGCCCAAAGATTGACGTCTTCTGTTCACTTGTTTCCAAAATCTTTTGTCAAATTGTTTATCCTGTAAGAATAATAACTTTTAAAAATTAAATTAATCTAGATTATTTAATTTATCGGAAATAATAATGATAACAAACAATTTCTAATAATAATATTACACGATAATAATTATAATACATTACACAAATTTATTATAATATAAAATTCATTTAATACAATAAAGATATTGAATTTTTACGGAACATCCTCATTCGATAAATCAGCGATTCCTAAAATAAGTTTTATTTTGTCATAGAATCATTGGATTATTTTGGTCGTTAATTAATTGCACTGTTACATTTACATCATACATTTAATGAATGTCGAAGAAGCGAAAGAGGTATGCGAGGATCGTAGCAGGTGGAAGGACGTGGACTCTGCCTACCCCGTTGGGAAATAGGCGTGATTTATGTATGTATGTAGGTTACATTTTATTATTACTTACCGCTTAGGCTCCCTTACTTCACGAAAATGTACGTAAAATTGGCATATTATACCATCTTTATTAACTTAGCATAAATTAAAAAATATGTTGGTAAAGTGTACCGTAGATTTAAAAGTTTATTAGGAACAGCTGATTTATATGAAACATTTATAAACAGTTTATATAGAAAAGACAAATAAATATGCTACTTGGGTGATATAGATACAATAATTATGCAATCAGATATTTAAAACACTTTAGGTTAAGTGGTTGGGTTAATACTCATAGATTAATTTTATTACAATATAATTTAAGCATTTTTATTATATTACATTACAATCATATATAAAATTAAAGAATGAAGTAATTGCAGAATTGAACACATTGTCTACAAAGTATCAAATAAAAGGAAGGATTTCAGCTGAAGCTGCAGGGTGAAGAATGAAAAGCGCCGTGATGTTTTTATTAAAAAATATATTTTTCGAGAACATTCGTTCCAATCAAAATGGACAGATCAGTTCAACAAACAATCAACAAAAACAAGAATCTTAATAGCGTTACAAGAAAGCTGGATTTAAACATTATTATCTAATAAGCTTGGATGAACAAATTGACAATAGCTTCGAGTGCCAAGACAGTCATGATATTATTATTACCTAATATATTATATAGACAGTTTTTTCATATTAATTAATTATTTATTAATAGACATTAAAAACATTTAATATTTCACTAAAAACCTAATGCTACACAATACGTTAACAATTTTTTTGTTGAATATAATAAATTTAAAAAAAAATCAAGGCATTCATTGGCCATCAAATCGACATTGAATATTCGCGATACAATATCAACCAATCGTCGAAGTTTCCTAAAATTAGATTTTGGTTATTTATTTTATATATAAGAACGAATTATTTCGTTATAAATTTTATAATATATGTATGCGATATAGATATTGGGGCTTCACTTTGTTTTTACCAATTTCAGGGAGAATTAATGTATGTTTTAAAAATATTATGTGTCTGCGTTACTAACCTAGTTTTCATTATAACTAATTTCTCCATAGTTAAGAAGATTCTTCATCTTTTGGATGATGATAGAGATAACGATGATGAGATACCAATTTAGTTTCATTCTAAATTAAAAGTGATTTTATAATTGACCAAAAACATTGATAAACGTGAAAGCTTTGGAAATAATTCACTGTATAAGAAAGTTCCCGGATGATTTAAATCCAGCTGCTGATTGGCACAAGGAAGCTGCGGTGCGTATATGTTCACACATAGCCATTTACAAAGCATATTTTGTAATAGCCGTTGTTGCTCACGGTCGTGCGTCGTGGGGAGAATGGACGTCCGGTGTCTAATGTTAGTGGCTCGCGGCGTGGGCTATCGGATGAAGCGCGACGTCGGAGAAAACCCATTCTATTGAAGAAAGTAAACACAATTAAAATCAAATCAAAACACTATTTACTTCAGGCTTTAAGAAGGCACTTAGTGCGATAAAGCACTACCACCGTTTATTAAAACATCCTAGTCAATGGACAGAGCTGGTAAAAAACTCAATCGGGTTTACCTTTTTTTGAAACGTGGAAATAACATACACGTTTAATACACAAAGAAGGAGAGATGAGAATTATATAACTCCTAGTTTAAAGGGATTGATGGGCTTACAGGTCTCTGTGGATGTTTGGCAATCGATAATATCCTCAATGACACCCTTCCTAGCAATGGTTAGGATCAAAGGAGAAGAAAATAACTTAAATTAATCTCTAAGCTTTTAGCTTTTTAATCGCTAAGCCTCCATTACATTCGCATAGTGTTTTAGAATTCCTTTGATTACTGTTTGTGAAGAACTGTTGAAACGAGAGCTAATTTTGAAAATTACTACAATTTAAACAATGTCACCGTCATTAACTTTCCTTAAGAGTGCAAGATATGCTCTATAAGTAATAATGAAAAGTAGTTGTATTAATTAACATCTTACATCTTCCCGTTCTGGCATAGAGAGCGCGTCCGCGAACGCATCATCTGAACTTCCGCTTGTGCCAGTTGCTCCATCTCCATAATTTTCTCGCTTTCTGGAACTAATAATAGAATAATACGTTCTTAATTGGTTTCATTTTGAATACAGATTATGAATATTTTGAATAAAAGCTTTGATATTTACATTGGGCAAATAAATATTAAAAAAAAACACTAACTATATAACCCATGCAAATATTTTGCATAGAGTAAACAATATATCTAACAGTTTTCATGTTACTTAAATAGATTTTTAATAAATGATGTCTCCTACATTCTTAATTACTTATATTTCATTAACAGATAGCGTTCCTAATGAAAAAGTTTTTATGAATTTACTTTTCGTCGAAAAATTAATTTCAAAACTAGCTTTGATGAAAAATTAAGAGAGTTATGGTGTTGCCACAAAACACGTTTGAGAAATAATATATAGATATATTTAGAATACTTCCTTTATGTGTGAATGTAGATCAAATAGAAGAACAACTAGTTCTTACCCTTCCAGGCATATACAGAACTGCGCGAAGTAGTATGAGGGACGGTTCGGCGCGGATGTGCGCGGCAGAGCGTCACCGCGTCCGCGCTCGCCACGCGTCGTAGCAGAGACCGCTGACACGCCACGCGAAATGACCAAGGGTCGGACTCGCCATCCTAAAAATATTTATAACACACTAGCTGCTTGGTGAGAATATTTCGCACTTTATATATTAGATGGCGTTTCCTAAGTGACAGTTTAATATTAGAGTTCAAGAAAAACATTAATGCTAAACTATACTATTTGTCTATATTTTGTCAATATCGGAGAATATATCCTTTTACTACTCCTTATTATTTCTTAGCCAAAAATGTCTCCTAACAGGAAAATGTTTTTTTAACTTGAACTATATATTTCTGTAATGGTTATAAGTTGTTATGTTAGACTGTGAAAACAAGAATGACACTTAAAAAAGCTATGCAATAGGAGCTGTAATAATAAATCATCGAATTTAAGGAATACAAGATAAAGATTTGAGAAGGATATTCAAGACTAGTCAGTTGAAATAACATAAAGCGTAAACGATGTATCACCCAGAAAAATTTAAGAGATGATGTTTATTTCATCCAATTTTTTAAAGCTGATGATATTAGTATTGCTTACCCAAGATACTTCCTGATCTGCCAGCATGTCTTTCCCCTGGTCCAAAGCCAACCTCATCTCCGCTCGAGGAGTGAGTCGTCCCTCTGGTGTTGGTGTTTTCTGTGACTCCCGATGTGGTGAAAATACCTCCAGTACTTGTGCTGGCTCCGAGGCTATTTATTTTCCAATATGTGGTTATTAAATCATAACTTTGAAAAAAAAAAATAATACTTTTACTACTCCATCTCAAAAAACGGTTTGCACTAAAGTAATTATTCCCTAGAGACGAGACAAGATTATATTTAGTCTCGTTTTGCAGACTTACGTGAGGTCAAAAAGTAAAAAAATAATTCCTCCCATTGAAATATCCTTTTTTTATAGTTATAAGTTTAAGTAAGTAAGTAAGTTTAAGTAATTTTAAGTGACGATGTGGAAGCTAGATTACGCACGCTAAGCTTAGTGGAAGACTGACTCTCAAGTGCAGATGCGGGGACATACCTGTTGGTGTTTGGCTACAGATTTTGAACTTGAGTGTGGTAGCTAGCCAGGCGGTCATTAAAAAGCCCTATCACCATGCTTTGGTTTCATCACGATGTTTTTCACATAATTAATTTGAATCAGTTTCTTTTTTCAATTATATTAACTAGCGATCGCCCTAAGGTCGATTTTTTTTATCATAGACTATTAATTTTCTGTTCGAAATTTGCAGTATTCATGAACCTAAACAATGAGTATTATCTACCTACATGACTTGCTGTCACTTTTCGTTGAGTGACAATGTCAATATTTTGGGGGGTCTAAGTTCAATGGAACTGGACAGGTTAGGATTCGCAGTATTAATTTATTTAATTTAATATATTAGTAACAGATATAATACATAAATTTTAGCTTTCTGCATTCCTTCTCCATATAAACTTTAACCATGCCAAATCTCACAGTGTTCCGCGCACGCAATACGCTTAAAAGGGGTAGAAAGCTTTTGCTTCACGTATTAATATATAGATGATCTTTAAAGATCCAGATCTACCTCCTCCCACAGTACATGCGTTAAGTTTATGCAAATTAATCACCTGGTTGCTGTTGGCTGTATGTGTTGGGGTTGTGTATAGTGGTACGCTCGAGTGTTGAGGGCGTGCTGACTGAACTGGCTGAGCTCTGTCGACCAGAACCCCCCACAATGGCACGCGCTTCCACAAACTCTTTTGAAACTGTATGACCATAAAGTAAAAACTTAAGAAATAACTCTTCATTTAAGCTTCTTGAGAATGATGTCCTGGAAGTAGCTTATGCCAGTTAATTGATTTCTCTTACTACAAAACATTCAATGCGTTTTGGAATGTGATTTCAATTTGTTTAACCATAAAATAAAATAAAATAGCTGTATGAAACATTTCTCACCAAATAGTAAGGGCGTCGAAGGCGCTTCGTTGGTTGGCGTCCGGTCTGGACTCAGATCGGACGCGTCGACACCATCGACCTCCCTTCCAACATCCGGTTCTTCGCCCGCACCCCTTCCCCCCGCTTCTATGAAATTATGATATTAAATTTCATCTATTATAATTATTTTCAACAAAAATTATTTTTTATTATGTTGAACAGTTCTTGAGAAATAGTAGAAAAGATTTTTTAAGGGTTTTATTTTTATTTTTCTGTTGTTTTATTATTATGTTGACTATTGTTACAATGAGATGACGAGGTAATGAAATATTATTGTAAATGAAATGACCAGCATAAAATGTTGAGATTTCGGTTTCAACAAGATGCTATTCGTTATTCGTATCATGACATTCGTATCAGTCAGTTGTTATATAACTTTGCGTTTCATAATGCTAAACTGCCAAATCTTAATCAGACAAAAATAGAGTTCAAAATTAAACTTTATATCTAATATAAATGCGATACATATAAATATGTACGTATATATATGACAGTGATGTGCAGGGACTACGTATAGGTCGTGCTAGGAGAAGATAAATTATTATGGGGATTTAATGTAAAAAATCTAACACGATTTATTTACCAACAATTTATAAGCAAACATCTGTCCTAGATAAGTACTTGTCGTTAGTAGCTATAGAGATTTGCTGGTAAAGTGATAAGTATTTTATTACAACAGTTAACAGTAATACATGCAACGTGCAATGTAATACAGAATATTTTTGTCTTGTTTAGGAAGTGATCTGTGGCTCCCTTCATCTCACCTTCGTGTATTTGTTAAGCTGCCGATTTGTCTGCCAAAATGTATTTGTTTTCATTAAAATATTTGTTATTACAATAAACTAATGATGAATTTTGCATTTAAAAGTATTTCTTGTCATTATTTTTAAGTTATTATTTAAGCCTTATTTTTGTAATTTACGAATTTAAATTATCATGTTCTTTTAAAATATCCTCAAGGAGTATCATATACGGTTTTCAAAATTTCTCAAAATAATTTGTGTGTAAATTAGATAGTATAATGAAGTCATCTAGATAGACTCACCTAGATCCGCAGCAGAGGGTGGTCGGTGCAGCGCGTCGCAACAGTCGTCAGCATCGAGGCCACACCCGCTGCCCTGCGCCAAGCGCCGCATCAGCGGACCAGTCACAACGTCAGTTATACTAGCTACGGTCTACGTACGCGACTATATTGATTTGATTGAAACCTGACTAAAACTCCTCACAAAACATTAAAACGTGAATAAATTTTTTACTTGTCTTATTTAAATTCAAAATACGATTAATAACTAGATCTTGAACTAATTTATTTCTACATAGTTAACACATCTTTATATAGACTCTAAACTGTGAATGAACAAAATTATTAAATGTTTAGGCACGTAATACAGGTGCATGCAACGTGCATGCTATTCCAATAATATTATTTGTTAGGTTATTGGCATGCTATGGTTGTTTGTACTTTGATGTACTAATAAATACTATAATAATATATATTATTTTTAGTTGTCACCTGTCAAAGTGTATGTTCTTTAAATAATATTAAGAGGTAAAATGTTATGGAAAAAGTAACAAGATAAATTTAAATATGATGTGTTATTTAGAGTATACAACTTTAACAGATACCAAAATTTTACAACACACTTTTTAAATAAATAAATAATTTAGCAAATATAATACTGGTCACTAAGTAACTAAAATGAGTATATCTGAGTGCTATGTATAAACATGCTAGAATATTCACCTGGTCTTCCGAGTTGGTAGGGGTAGGCTTATTATCTTCGCTGCCACTTTCCGAGCACTCCTCTTCTAACAGTGGTTCAAGCCTTCTTCTAAAGACATCCCTACATTAAATGCAATAATTAGTCTTGGTAATTGAAAATCTTTGAAGTAAAAATATAATAATATGCTGCAAAAAATATATTTGTCTTTCAATAATGCATCAATTATGTAATGTAAAATATTTTAATTTAAATAATACTGTAATGATTAATTTATTCTAACTACAACTAAATAAGCTGTGAGAGTGGTATTTGTAATTTATTTTTATTGTAGACTAGCTGTGCCCGTGACTTCGTTCACGTGGACTACAGAATGCCCACGCGAATTTTGATCCCCGCTCCCGGCTATTGTAAAGATAAAAATGCTTATTGTGGGTGTTTCTTAGAAGATACATGTATACTCTCACGGACTTTTTTATAGGTCTTTTTAATGTTTATTATTATTATTATTATTTTGTAGATAAATTTGCTATATATCTTATGGTTTACTCAGCATAAGCCATTTAAGCGCCCGATTTGCTTCACCACGACCAATTTTTTTTTATTTGTCCGGAACCCTAATTTTTTTTCTAAAATAAAAATAGCCTAAGTTACTCCCTATATCATCAGCTATCTATCAGTGAAAGTTCCTTCAAAATCGGTCCAACCATATCGGAGATTACCTGGAACAAAAAGACAGAGAGACCGACAAAAACTTTCAAAATTGGTTTTTTGTTATAATGATCGTTATATACTTTCATGGGCATTTAGTTAAAAACTGTTCTTTTGACATTACAAACAGACACTTCAATTTTATTAATTGCATATACAGTGTAAACTCTATATAACGTTATCCTTTATAACGATAAACTCCCTATAACGTTGAAGTGAGCCCAACTTGGTTGGTTTGCGTTAAAACCCACATATTGAAACACTCTTTATAGCGTTACGCCATTCTCTATTACGAAGAAATGTGTTCATATTTTTAGACAGTAAATATTTATTATCGGTATTATTGTTTATTATCAGGTAACAAAAGACTTTGAAGCTCCGAAACATCCGAGGTCGGTCTAGCTTTTGTTATCCTTAATTGCCTTGAACACGTGCAGTAAGACGCATTGTTTTCTCGGAAGTGATGGTCTTCGACCAAGCATACTGGGTACCTATCGTATTATCAGTCGTAAACCTACTTTGAAACTGTTAACATGGCCAGTAAACGGAAAGCGATTAGTTTTAGATTAGATATGAATAGAATACATAAAATAATACAAAACAAGTACTGGCATAGCAAAAAACTTCAGACAAAGTTATCAGACTATATGTGTAAAAAATAATTTATAAGCATTTATTATCTAAGACATACATATTAAAAATTCTTGTTAATTTGGTTGTTTTTTTGTTCACTCGATATAACGATAACTCTCTATAACGACAACAATGCTCAGTCCCTTGAGTTTCGTTATAAAGAGTTTACACTGTAGTTTAAAAAAATACCTTGGTAGTAGTGGCCTTAGAGTGGTTGGTCCGGTAATAGTTGGTGCCATCAAAAGTTCATCCATCATCAGTTCAGTATCGTCATCACCAGCGTACGATGACGATGACTTTGTAGGTGACTGAAAAGGTGAAACAAATCCGTACAAGGGTATTTTTATGAATTTTTATTATCTGACAAAGGAAATATACTTAAAGATGTAACATACTTCAAAAATATGTTACCATAATATGCATAGTTTAACAGAAACACAACCTACTGACACCAATCTATGAAATGATTTTATTACAAGACTTAATACGCTACGCCAAAATGAAACTTATATTCCTCACCGACAGCGTGCCGTGATCTGAATCCGGCAGATTATCAGACAAATCTCCAGAGGATGGTGTACCCCATGCTTCTTCACCACTAGCACCACTGCCTTCTCCAGTCTCGGCAGTACCTTCATCAATTCCAATTGTTGGTTTCCAGTCACTAACACCAAGACACCTGTGAGTGGTCATTAATATATTAGTAATTTACAAAATTTACTGCTACTAGTTAGTTTATTAACCAGTTGCTTGAATTCAATTCTAACCATCTGATCTAGAACAATAAATTCTACTTCCTAATATTCTTTGTTAA
The DNA here is from genome assembly GCA_033032175.1 of Saturnia japonica. Classification (NCBI taxonomy): domain Eukaryota; kingdom Metazoa; phylum Arthropoda; class Insecta; order Lepidoptera; family Saturniidae; genus Saturnia; species Saturnia japonica. Next base: position 21,471,539 of record CM065307.1, on the reverse strand, counting down.
TCTACAGACAGTATTAGCTATTGTCTCAGTATTCACATCTTTGATACATATATAATTCATCACGGAATCAATCCATCACTTCTTCTGGTTTCCTCTACTCCAATATCCGTCCATATTCATACTTACACTCTTCTAAATATATAACTTACATTCCTTATCATAACATGCTCGTATCATGCTAACATATTACTCCTCAACTTATCTCTGTGGCTACCTTCGTACTTTTACCCGATATAATAATTCCTGAACTTATCCAGTGCTAGGGCACTGAAATAATTAAAGCAATGCACCACATTGCTTCCATAAAATACCTAATTAAGAACTTAAACTGTTATGTCTTGTCCCAAACTTTACAAAGTCAAATCAACTTTACTAAGTGCAATAATGTAAGCAAGAGCATTATTGTCTTCTTTATTCCAGATCAAAGAATCGATATGTCATTGTATTTCAAATAACAATGCGAATAGTTGAGCACACCTTGTAGTTAAAATAACGGTATTAAGTTAAATATTGTAATCGAGTTGTAATAATAGAAACAAGGCCGATGTGTCATGTGAGATTTAACTTGTTATATTTGATATGTAACTTATCCAACAATATTAATATTATTACTGTAATAAATTTATAAAATCGCTATTGCTTAAAGAGAGGGCTAGACTGTTGGTTGTTCTGCCGGTTCATATGTAGCACTCTAACAATCAGATGGGTGGACTCTTGGTCAGATCGTGACAAGGGTGATATCTTCCAAGTATTAATTATATTGTATATATATACATATATATTCCTTAATAAATTCTAAGAAATAATCTTATTTCATTTTAGCAAACATTTTTTCATATCATCTTTCACAATTCTTTTCATCTCTTTGTACATACAATCATTTATGTGAGCGGAAACTAGCGCAACCAAAGCTGTTAAAAATCAATCGCGAAATATTTTATGACAAACAATCTTTGAATAAATTAGGTACTATTCTACTAATATATTTTCTGTTTAGCTCTAAGGTAAATATTACAGTATTAGATTGTCATCAATTACTACAAACTGTGTGTGGAGTTCTTTAAAGAGAAAATATTTACTACTTTTTTATATCTAAATCTAAATACGAACCAAACTCAATTATTAATCACTAAGCTAATGAAATAAGTATTGTAACTTAGAACATTAGTAGTCGTACCTACTAAAATAATAAATCTAATTCATTAAATATTATTATAAAGAAATTTATGAATGTTACCTAACATTATATCTAGTTATTTATTTATTGTATAATATTATTATATTTTTTTCTAATTAACAAGGTATAGTAAACGGATTTGTCTACACATGTCTACAAAAAAATTAAGGCATGAATATCACCACTAAATATATTTGTAAATCTTTCTACTTAATACTTAAAATCTAGAGATTAAACTTTATTCATTATCTGATCTGACTGTAAAAGATAATATACTCTAAGTGTATTAGATAAAACACAATGAAAAAGATATAAATTATATACTTTGTTACCCACGCATACTTATCGCTCCGTTATTTTTCTCTGCTCATGAATCCACCTAACATTTAAAAGAAATGTATTATTATGCACACAACTTATCATATCGAGTCATGATGTACTGTTACTTTATTTATAATATATCTATGGATAATATGAACAATATAAATTTTGGTACGTGCCTAAATACATCTTAAAGATCTTAATATAACTTTATTATGTCGTTAATTATCATTACAATTTCGATACGCAATTTTGCTATACAAATGCAATTTCCAACTCTAGTTTTGTATTTGTTTTGAAAAATTTTCTTACACATTATTTGTACTTGTTGTGATACCTACTCAAATACCAAAATGTATTCATTGAAACTGATCTTATGTTTTTTAAACAAAACGTTAAATAAAATAGATTGTTTAACAAAAACAATATAGTCAATACTTTAAAATATGATTATAGGAATTATCAGTATGATACACTAACCTTTCCAAAAATGAAGGCTGTTTATGAGCTATGGACGTATTTGGAACACTCTCTGTATAGCTAAAGATATTCATTTTTTCAACAACAAACGATCCTGCTCTCGCTGTCCACCCCATGATGCCTGCAGCTGTACCTGCAACTGATATTTAATTTCAGATTTATGTTACATTTTACATGATAGCTTCTAAACTAGATATTAAGATTACTTTATGGTAGTACACGTTAATTGTGTCTGACTGGATCGCGACCATCATATTAGCACACTTAGGCGTATCATGTTCCGGGATCAGACGATGTACTTGTATAATATCGAACAATCAAGCGCGGTTGGTAGAAACCAACTCTAATAGGTCGTGATTGTGTGTAATAAACCCATCACCACAGTGACTCTCGTTTGGTTTGTCGAGTTTCAAGACCAGCTGGTGTATATTCAGCTGCCGAGATGCAACGACGGCCTACAATGGAATTCCAATCTTTCGGTGAACGCCGTCGTTTTTGGATTGTATTGCGTTCACTATCAGGTGTACCTGACACTGACTTTGCCATGCTAATAACCATATAATCAAAAAAAAACAAGACATAATTATATTTTGGCATCGAAGTTATGATTTAACAATAATATTTTAACACAAATATCTCAATTGACCTCAATTACAATTTATCCATAAATTTAGCAACCATTGGAAACAAAACACTTCACAGAGGAGACTGCAATTTTCTTGTAATTCTATCGTAATTATTATTATCATAAATTGGTACTTATTAATTTTATACTGTAATAGCTACATTTATTATATATATATTAATACGTGAAGGGAAAGCTTTCTACCCCTTTTTAAGCGTATTGCGTGCACGGAAGACTGAGATTTGGTATGGTTATAGTTTATATGGAGAAAGAGTGCAGAAAACTAAAATTTATCTATAATATATGTTACTAATGTATTAAATTAAATAAATTAATACTGCGTATCCTAAACCGACCGACCAATGCCATTGAACTCAGACACCCAACATATTGACATTGTCACTCAGCGAAAAGTGACAGCAAGTGATGTACTGTGTATGTAATACTGCAAATGTCAAACAGAAAATAGTCTATGATCAAAAAGTCGATGGTCGAATTTTGACCTCAGTCCTATCGCTAGTTAATTTAAATGCATTTAATGTTGAACTTAAAATCATATAACATAGTGTTGTTATGTGTTTTATTATTACTAACAACCAACCCCGGCTTCATATTCTATTGGTTTACGCAACGTACGCCAGTAAAGCTCCTAGCCGGCATAACTTTTTCCGACATCTTCAACAAACATTTAAAAACTTTAGCTAATTTACACAAAACCTAATGAAAATACAGCTAAGCCCTCCTCATGAATCACTCCGTCTATAGTTGAAACTGTATGAAAATCCGTTTGGTAGTTTTTGAGTTTATCACGTTCAGACAGACTGACGCGACGGGGAGACAGCCTAAACCTTTGCAATAAAGTACCTCGATCATTGCAATGCGAAACTAATTGAATTGGTTTTCAAAATCTGATAAAATAAGTTGTAATACCTTGGTTATAAGATTTAGCTACTTCAGGTTCTTGTGCGGTCAGTCTTGGATTACCATCGTCAGTCTCATCGGACGGCAGTCTTTCTAAGCTCGACATTGTGCCATAACTGGAACATTTTTTTTTTTTAATTTTCTATACATAATTATACAGAAGATAATTTTTTTCTCTATTTTTTAATTTGATTTTAGCAGTTCTTAAGTAGAAAGTACTTACCGTTTAAGTGTAACATAAGGAAGATCGTCAGGGACATCGGGTGAATCTGGAGAATCATCTACAAGGTCATCCTAAAAATTGAATGCATTTAATGTTTCGTATTATTTTAAAGGAAACATTTTATAAGTATGAATATTAAAACTGTTTAATAAACTTACAGTCTTATTAGTAGAATTGAAATCTGGAGTTGGTGGCACGACAGCTATATTAGGAACAGGAGATTCTGATTTAACCGATCCGAGACTACCTGGTCTCGAATTATACAAACTGATTGCGGAAGATCTTTTAAACGGTTCTACTCTCATTAGATGTGCTGTTGGATTTATAGCCGACAAGCCCATTAGCATTAGAGGTCCTAATTCTAAATCTTCATCTGATCCTGCATCATTGCTATTTGCAATTGTGCTTAAATCTTTGGTTCTGAGGTTCTTCATATTTATATCTCCATTCATTTTACTTACCGCATTAATTCCCATTCTTGGAGATCTTCTCATACCTCTTTCTATTTTAAAGTCAATATCGTCTTCTTGTATTGAATCGTCTTGTAAGAAGACCGATGAAGTTTGGAGACACGTGCCAACGTTTTCCCTTTTCGTTATAATATTCATACCTAGAACTTTATTAAGTACATTTTCAGCCTTATGTTTTGAGAACTGATCTTTATTTACAGATGCCGTTGATGAGTGATTGGATGAGCATTTTGTTTTAGTTAAAGTAATGTTTTCTACACACTTAATTTCATTTAAATATTTCTCTTGAGCTATAACGCATTGTACTTGGTTTGCGATATTCGAATTAGACATTCTTAAATCGTTAGAGCTAGAATTAAATACCATAGAGCTACAAGTAGTATGGCTGGTTGATAAGGGACTATTTCTACTACTAGATGAAGGGCTCGGCGATCTAATTGAATTTTCTTTTCTTAATTCCAATTGACTCTTGGTATGATGTTTTGAAATTACACTCCTATTTAGTATTGGTGAGTCAGTTTTTAATTCATAGGATTTTGATTTTAGCATTCTTTGACTTTGTTCTATAGAATCAATAACTTTTAAGGCAGCCTTAGAGCTGTCTTCAGGATGTATCTTTATAGCACCCTTACGTTCTAAATGACATCCAATTTTTAGTTTTCTATTGAAACAGTTTGCACTACACGCACTCGTAGAGCTTTTGTTTGAGTTTGAATTTTGTGGAGAGGCTTCTGTTCTTGGTTTAACTGGTATCAAAGGTGGCTCTTTCTGTGACATCATAGGACTATTTGGTTTTGATAAACATTTTTTGTGGCATTGTCTGCAGACTGGTATCGTGTCTACCACAACAGGACTAGTTCGGACGGTTATCTGAAAGAGAATATGTAATCGAAAAAGTGAGGTTATATATAAGAAATATTTGGATTACTTAGGAACCAACGAATTAACTCACTTGACTATCAGAGTTACTGCTTTTTGATGGACTCCTATCATTTTCTTTCTTATCTGTAGGTGCTGATCCTTTGTTTTCATTATTTGTTACAAGCTCTGATACTTCTATAAGATTTAGTTCTTTTGAGCGCTTCCTCAATTCTTCTACACTCCACATCTAACAAAATAGATAATATGTTACTTGAAAGAAAATTGTAAAAAAGGGCATTTGAAATATTGATCTCTTTAAAAATTACCTCCATATCAGGCTCTGGTGGATCAAGTTCTTCTGCTTCTGGCAGTTGTGTCATCCATCTTTGCAAATGTATTGTTGATCCTCTACTTCTTGTGCTTCTCGCTCCTTCTGTCGCACTTCCCACTGCTCCCGTTTGTGTTTCTGCTGAGCTCCGTCGAGTCTATAAACATGTTTAATTTCAATAAGTGCTTTAAATGTAATTGTTAATTTCATAGTAAATCATTGAAATTAATTTTTTTTACCACTCCATATTAGTTACGAGTAGCAATGTTACGAAGTTTTTAGATGTTCATGACAAAAAAAAAAGAACTAAAACAGTGCAAAATATGTGATATTTTTCATCATTCGAACAATCTTTCTAAAAACACATTTTTTTATATGTATATTTGTGGATATTTGGGGATATAAAAATTAATAAATTTGTACTTACCAATATATCTACTGCTGTTTTTATGTCACAGGTTGTATTAATCAGTTACTTTTAGTTATTATTTAGGACAGATAAATTCACGACATCGGAGTTTATCACCAAGAATGCGACGTAAGGTAAGGAACACAATTGCCTTATTTGTAAATAAAATAATATAGTTGTCATTAGATTACAAAGAAAAATGGTAGATATTTTATATTGAAGTCGTTAGCGTCGCAAAACTATAGATGAATAAAATATATATATTTGTCATTGACAAATTTACTTTATTAAGGATATTAAGAGATATACTATATCGATTTCTAAACATAAACATCCAAATTCTTATATATCATTATAATAATTTTATAACAATGCACCCAGAATTTTAAGTAAAACGTTTTCTCAAAATTATTAATTTTTTGTTCACAATTATTCCATTAATCTACATTAAAATTTACACACAGCCAAAGACATCGAAAATTATTGATTCTAACTACATATATATTTATGGTAAAAACAAATCATATCTTATACAAAAACAAAATCATTTAAATTAGGTTATGTGAACATTTTGCGATGCTAGCGGTACAATTGAACACGCGGTTAATTAATTCAAATAATATTACAAGAAAATAAAATATTAAAATAAACATTATTGAAATGCATTAAACAAATTTTAGTTAATTCACAATTTGCAACGACTACCATTTTTCTTGTAAGTACACTGTATAGTAGTGGCGATGAGTCGTAATCACGAAGCTTTATAAAACTACAATGGATGCTAGACGGTCTGTTAATTCGCGAATTTGATCGCCAAATATCCACATGACCTGTACATGTATAATTATGTACAGATTAACATTATCTCGTGTCTTTACATTTTTTTTATTATTAACTCTTTTATTTATATTTTCTATACGTAGTAATGTTGAAGATGCATCTTCTGTAGTGTTGGCCAAATTAATAATTTACAGAAAATCTTATTGCAAAAGCAATTTAATTTAATTCATAAGGAAGGACGGAAAACTTACGAAAGAAATAAGTAATTAAAGTATCTTATACTATTGGTGCTCTATAGTTAATTTTTGACACTGAGTTATATTTTGGTAAATTATTGGCAAACACATTACTAAAATACTAAATCAGTATGTATATTAATTACCCCATGGTGTAATCAGTTCTGTGGACATTTTATAATTTTGCTAATTAGTTACATACTTTTGTAGCAATTTTATAACATCGTAGTGGATTTAAGACTTATAATTAGGAATTTTCAATTGTAATCAAAATACAGAGATTTACTTTGCTACTGTTTGAAAATATGTCTCTCAAAATTTGTTACCACAACCTTCATCTTGACTATAAGCAAAATTTATAACAATCCAACAAATTTGGCTTCTATCATTGCCTAGTCGCTTTATTTTACAGAGAGTACACTCTATTAACCCTGCGACCTTCCTGGACAATTACTCCTATACACCAATTATAGAAAATTACAAGAACACACCATAGAAAGTTCATGAGTTCTGGAAATTATCTCCAACCGTTTTCATGTGTCCAAAGATAGCATGAATCTGCTAACTCCGGATCAGACTCCGCGGATCAAAGTTCCAGATAAGCTGGAGGTGTTGGTCGTTCGGGTAGTATAATTTTGGGTAACAAAGGGTCATCAGGTAAGAAAATTTGCTCCTCAACAGCATGTTTGTAAGAAGCGTCCACATCTAAATCTGCCAACGCAAGATCCGCTTCAAAAGATTCCCATCTACATGGAGATATTTCTGAATAATCTTCAGCACCATCCGGAGTTAATAGAGCACTTGGTGAAGTAGGTCTTTCATCATTTCTTTCGATACTAGATGAAGATACGAAATGTGAGGAGAATGTTTGAGATTCTACTGGGGACAGATTAGCTGAAGGAGTTTCTGGTGTTGGAGCTGTTCTCCATACTGTGCTTAATGGGCCTCTGACGGGTTGAGGAGTGGTGGTTGATTCTGAACTAGTTCTTACATCAAAACTAACCCTTACTTCCTTTTCAGGTCTTTCTTCTACTAACATATTAAGATGGGAACGGTAAGAACTGGCCGGCAAAAGAGCTAAACTCGAATGTCGTTGAATGCTGGAGGCGGATACCTGACGCTGCTGTGAGTCTAGTGTTGCAAGAGAGAAGGTAAGTTGAGGATCTGGTGAATCCAATGGCGACCCGAGGGGGGTTCCTGACATTGTGTGAGCGCGGTATCTGCAAATATTATAAATTTATATTATTTAATTATGCCAAAAAAATAAATAAATTGTCAATAGGTCATTTAATAAGCCAATGTGTTTTTAGAGATTTTTGTGATATAATCAATCTCTGTTTTCTATGGATCTTAAAGTTAAATGAACACTTTTCCATTTAAAATCGATGTCAAAAATCTGACATCTATTTGATATTTAAAAATAAATTACTTAATACATTTTGTAATGAAGTTTAAACTTCAAAAGAAATGGTTATAATAATGTCGTTAAAGATAGCCCGGTATATTTTTATCTAAATTATAATGGGTATAGAGATAAGTAATACGTACATTTGCCTTTGAAGTAAGCTCTGCCAAACAGCCTTCAAATCTATAGATGGAGCACGAAGCACAATGGTCCGCGTCCGGCCTGGTGTTCGTGGCGCACATGAAACTAATGGCGATTCACCTCCAACTCGACCCAGTATAAGACGAAATTCTGTAGCTGTTGAAATCCATTCAGTTTATGTTAAGTTGAACAATTAGGTACTCACTAATTTTAAAGTCAAATTACTTTTGTATTAAAATGTATTATTTCCTTTATAATTCTTTTAGCTTCACAACGCAACTGTGTGAAAGATTACTTTACAAACTGTAACTAATACGTGTTATTTTAAAAATTTCTTACCTTTCTTCCTAACATTAAACTGTGCTTCGGATACAGTTCCCAGAGCAACCGGTTCCTCAGTGACGAAGAGCACTCTATCTCTTGAGACAGTAGCAAAGAGTAGCAGGTCGCTAAATAGTAATGCCCAATATGGTCTGACTGCACGGCCTTCAACCCTAGACAATTCGCCACCGAAAATCCATTGACGACCTGTCGTGCTTAGGACAAACGGCTGGAATTAGAATAAAGTAAACTGTAATTTGTTGTGTGAAACCTATGCTTAGGTACTAAAATATTCTATTTGGATTTACCTTACACCTAGTGAACACAAGACGACTTTCCAAGTCTGCCACAGATAATAGCGGTTTTCCATCTCCAGCGAGACCCATTAAACCTGAACCAGCGGTTACATCTTGGTAGGCACTCTGTAATAACCAATATTATTTAAAAAAGTAACAGGTAAAGTTGTCCTTAATATATTTCAATATTATAAATAAGAATTACAACAAAATATATGCTTAGGGTTTAAATTCTCATAAGATTAGTATGTTTTTTTTACCTTACATATTTTAAAAAGCAATAAACCCTTCAATTGGAAATTGGATGGTACCGATTTTAAAAAATCGATTCAATATTTGTGGATTTGTAATTAATTAATTTACGATGATATAATTAATACATGAAATATCTTTGATTATAAAATTATGATAATTTTACTCAGGTAAGAATAATTAACTTATTAGTCGTAGAGATATGATAAAGAATATTTTTCTATTTGCTTAGCGTACATTTTATTTTATAGCAAATATAATTTTATTAACTACGTGTTATTCATATTGAGTATTGATATATAATTATGTTGTTACAATTGAAGTATGAATGACGTCATCGAAAAAAGTTAACAAACTGATAGCTACTGATTATATAGGTATTGTATACTTGGCTGAGGAATAACCGTTGAAATAGCGACAGGGTATAACACACTTACCTGTAATTGTTCTACAATAACTTGTAATTGTTTCTTTTCTAACTGGTCATATGGTCCCGCTCCTGCCGCAGACACTGCGGCTCTCATGAGTCTCAACAGCTCGCGAAACTGTTCTAACGGCTTATGAACTAACGATGTAATGTCTGGTCTTCTTCGGGGTATGGGAGGACTTACGCAGAACCGTGAGAATGCACCACTCGGATCTTTCGACTTTTTAACCTGATAAGTGAAAATTTTTTTCAACAGTTACCTGGAAATTCTTTGCATACCGAATTCATGGTTCCTTTACCATGAGACTTGGTATTGAAACAAGTACGACATAGAACAAGGAACTGTATAATTGCATAAAGCAAGGAGTAAAAGTAAAAATTGGAAGGTCACTTACCAAAACGCAGTCTGCTCTTTTCAGTCCTAGACAGTATTTCTTATATAGACTAAGGAACACAGGGGTCTTCTGCAAGTACACAGCAACTACCGTCGAGGTTTGAATTTCTCCGTCATCCTGTACCACTTGCTCCAAAATGTCTTCTGATAATCTAAAAATCTGGAGAGAATGATTTATTATGTAAATATTTTCTTTGTTGTTTTACCTTATTTCTTGTCAGTTAAAATATTCTATCGAATTTCATTTTTACTAAAGCTTGCTAAAATCCAAACTGTTACTCATTTGTTCTTATGTGACTTCAAAATTGTCCTTATATGGCCAAGTCAAAACCTATGCGTGATGTTACGAAAACTAAAAGCAAAATGCGTACAATACAATCTAGAAATAATAAAGCTTTTATTGAGGGGTCACATCTTAATGCAAACATTATAATTTTGCTTGAGTATATTAGAAAGGCTATTCCTCACATTCGATGGAGTATGAGAATTTGTAAGTCTAGGACGAGATTCGAGAAAACGCATGCCTAATGAGATACCATCCTTAATTTGAAAATTTAACTCCAAAAAACTAATCGATGCGTTTCAGTTACTACACGTTACAAGTTTCCATTTTAAGTAGGTATAGCTTATTACCATTTTCAACAGTATCGTCACTCAACATCAAGATTGTGATATTTACCATTATAAACCACAATTCAAAGTACCTTTTAAAATAATTTATTTAATTTAGAATATGGAACATTGATTGATAAATTGATTATTTTGTTTCCAACACACATTAACTTTTGTAAGGAAAACCGAACAATTAAAAATTTACTTTACCTCTTCTATATTCTGGAACAGGAGTTGATGGTCGTTCGGATTAATGAGGTCTGCTCTCTCCGCTAAAGGGGAGACGAATCGGACCAGGCCGAATTGGAGGCAGGTTGCGTAGTGTTGCTCTCTCGCCACGACAGACAGAAGCGCGCGTTTTCTGCCGTCCGTCGACAGTCCTGGTGTCTGGTGAAGTATCTCAAAGCTTACTAATATCAAAGATTTATAATGACCTCTCCATTATGAAGTATCATATGTTCCATAAAACACTTTAAAATATTAGAAACATTTTTTTTATTTTATTTTTTATAGTAGTAAATCGACGGTACCACGCCTGATTGACTGACCACCGAGAGATCGTAATACATGACGGTTGCTGCTGTCATGCCAGCCTACGTTAATTTATTTGGATATCAATCTATATTCTATGTAATCTATTTCGATGGTTTTTATCTTATGTTACTAATAGATTTCAAACAGTAGTATTAAACGGTTTTACCACTACATGTCAGCTAATTCCCTCAGGGATTCCTCAAGGTTCCCTTCTAGGTTCACTATTATTCAATACTTTCATTAACCATGTCGCAAATTGCTTTAAACATAGTAATAGTACAAAGGCCGTGAAATAGGCAATTACAGGTCGAGTATGAGTTTGAAGGCCGAGCCGTAGGTGAAGACTTCACTAATACGAGACAGGCTATTGCCATTTCCGCCGAGAAATATATTATAGTGCTTTTCTCAAACATGCATGGAAATATAGTAATTATTTACGAAAAAAGAACACGCGATGTATCGAATTTATGGACAAAGAAAATCAAATCCATTGCAGGAGCGTTTTTTGAATTTGGAACATTACAACGCTCCAGCAATGTTGTATGAAACAGCGTGCTGGGGTTATTAAATACTCTTTGATTAGATATCTTTTATCATTCTTGGCATGTTCGTAAATTCAATACTTCGCGTGTTCTTTTTTCGTAAATAATGACTATATTTCCATGCATGTTTGAGAAAAATACTTTTATACGCTGATGATTTGAAAATACTTATTAGCCCAGCCCTATCACCGAACTAAATGACGCGTTTTCTCTTCGGATTGATCCAGATAAGTTTTCATTATATTTTCAACTTGATAAACTTGATTTAAATATTTTCAAATGCTACTTAATGATTTAAACTCGTAAACTTGAATTCATTAAATTTAAGTACACTTTAAAAAACACTATACTATTTCGAGTTGATAAAATAAAAAGCTTAGGTGTTATATTTTATTCAAAATTACTTTTTAATCATCATATATATGATATTGTCAACAAAGCATTGAAAGCTCTTGGATTAGTCATATGTTTATCATCTGAATTTAAATGCAGTGAAACTTTGAAGATCCTGTATTGATCTCTTGTCCTTAGTCACCTTAAATACGCCTTTCAAGTATGGAACCCAAACTACAATACCTATGTTAACCGTATAGAACGGATACAAAAAAGGTTTCTTAGATTTATATAGTACAAAAGTAAAAATTACCATACTATTTCCTTAATTGTAAATCCAATTAAATTTTTCTTCTCCATTAACGCAGATGCATAGCGGATATCACATATCTTTTGAAAAGTACTAAAGATATAGTACACTACGCAGAACTGCTTATTAATATTATCCTGTGGGTACCTACTGTTTCTAAGATCTTCATATAGAAAGAACTCATTTTTAGTCAGATCTAGCAATCAAGTTAATACCATTTCCAAAACCTATTTCCATTAGATTATTTCAAATCAGTACTCTCAAATTTAAGAAAACTCTAACCATGCAATTTTTTAACTAAACTTATAAATTTACATTACTACATATATGTGTGAACTTTTAAATGACCTTTTTTGTGTTATTTATTGACTGCAATAAAACACACTTGAAGAAAATTTATTTTCTATATTTTTACCGTTTATTTGATTCTCAGGCATCGTACTTAAATATTAGCTAGCGAATCTAATTAAACCTCGTAGGCTAAAATCCATCAAGTCGTTTAGACTACAGAGCGTGACAATGAAATAGACATACATACTCTCGAAAAACTTAACCCTCCTTTTTCGCTGTCGGGTAAAAAGCATGACGCCTATTTGTGAATATGGAGGCTGAGGGTAGCTTTAATATTTTGATAAAAAAACAAATAATTCGTCCTTTTCCCTAGTAAATTTCACACATTTTACGCGGCGTCCGAACGCCGGAATGCTTCGAATTAACTGCAGACGCGAGGGACAGTGTTTGTACGCCGCTGTAGTACATTTCCATTGTAATCATTCGTCGGTTGTGTACATTATATTATTACATTATTTGAACATTATATCACACGACTTAACGTGAAAGGTGGTGAACCGTATCAAATGGCGGCCAGCTATTTTTCTCCCCAAATCTTGTACTACATCCAAATAAAAAGATATACAAAACTATTAACAAAGGATAAATGAAATTAAAACACAAAAATTAAATTAAAAGCAATAAATTTTATTTGCACTTAAATAATATAATGGAACATAAATTAGAAACGAAAAAAAAAAATAGCCAACAGGAACCAAATTCATTTATCAATTAGTATGAAATAAAAAATATGCTTAATCAAAGTTAAAACTAAATTAAATACAATAATAAAATTAATAAATTATGCCTGTTTAATAAAACATAAACCACAGTGATTTAAATAAAAGTTACAAACACACACGCACACATAATTCTTAGTTAACTAAATCAAAATAAAAGACAACATTAACAAAATATATATTAACAGAAAAACACTTGAAGCTTAAACGTAACGATTCCCCATTCTATTAATTATATAATTTATTTACAAAGTGTCGTTCTTTTGTTTTCTATCAACATATAAATACGTAGATCATTTAGTTATTTGAGCGTATGCAAGATTTTTTTTTTAAATAATTTTCTATACCTACTTAACGAATAAAATTTACATACAGTTTTACTGGATTCTTCCTTATTTTTTCACCATAGTAATCATCATAGACTAATCAGATTTAAAAAGCACAACAGTAACATTTTTGCAACGAAGTTACTTATCGCGGGGTGGGAGCTCAACTTACAAAAGTGACCGTCCCGGCCGTCAAAAAAAAAGGATTTTCAAAACTATGACAGTCGAGGAATTGGCAGCTGTGTTAGTTTGCCTGTCCACTGAAGCGGAGCTGCTTCGCTATAATGGACAGGCAGTCTTATGACCAGTTCAGCACACTGTTTATGTACAGTACGAGTGGTCGATGGTTCGAGTCCCGCTAATTTTTTTTTTTTTGCTTATTATTATTTTGTTATTCTAAATATTGGAATGTATTATGGAAGTATGTACACAATAAATAACAAAACCAATAAACACTAATATACAAAAAAAAAATTACAATAACAAAAACCTGGACTATTTATTATTAATGTAACCTTGTTTGGCTTTGTGTAGTAGTACTTATTATAAACGTAATTGATATAAACTAATCAAATGTAAGGAATCAAAAGAAATGAATAAAAAAAAGAATAAAATATAATTACTTGCCAACGAATTTACAGTCAGTTGTGTTACTGTTTTATCAAAGCATTTATCGTTTATTTCCCAAGCGATTTTACTTTACGATAAGCCATAATAACTTTATATAAAGCATGTTCAAGTAAAGTTATAGGCATAATATTTAGCATTGATTTTTTTAACGTTCATTAGGATATTAAAAAAAAAAAAAAAAACAACATCTAACTTAAATACTAGCACCATTAAAATTTCGAACTGCCAACTATAAAATATCAAACATTTTAAAATTCGAATAAAAACCGGATGACTAGTTTCGAAATTTAAAAGATACGAATCTCTAAACAGTAGTGTTAGTAAAACATCGATTAACATTTGATAGTAATTTAGGCTCGAACAATCAATTGATGAAATAATACAATCAATTATTGATTTCCAATACCTTGGCGGTATTTTTCTGAAATCAAGGAAGAATTCTGCGAATGGTCTTTTTTTTAGCTCGTCAAAATACTAAATCGCGCAAGGTTCGATGAAACTCGATGACTTTTTAGCTGTCGTCTTCGACGTTGGGGTGTCAAATATGACATACAAAAGCGTTCGATTAATCAATTGATTTTTCAACATCGATTATTAACGATTGTCCAAAATACCGATGTTTTACGAACACTATTAAACAGTTTAAACTATGATACCGTTACCGACCTCCTTGGAGAATGTGACTTGTGGGAGATGGAGCTTGCGTCGGTCTAATGACTGGCTGGTGGATGAGCATGCCGTCGGAGGTCTGGCCTGGGCCGCGGGAGACGCGAGGGCGGCGGCTCGCGGCGAGCGTGGCGCCGGGGGAGGGGTGGACTCCGGCGGGGGGATGGTGACGTGAGCGAGTCTCGGTCGAATGCCTATACCATTCGGTGGAACTCTTCTAAAGGTTTCTAGTGTAAGCATTTGACCAGCTGACCTGTAAGCAGAAATTGTTCTTGAATCTTTTCTTACCTATTTCGTAATAACTAAGAATATCCAAATATCATAAACCAGTCTCATTTACTAAAATTGTAAGTTTTTTTTTATCGTTTATAGGTTTGACGTTATGGTCACAAGTGAAGCTGCCGGAATACACTTATAGATGCTTGGTGGTTGATTTTCAACTTGAGGGTAGCTAGCCAGGTGGACATTACAAAATACCCTACCACAGTACCCTATCATAATAATGATTTCATCACGATGTTTCATTGCAGGGATTTGAACAATCGATCGACGCGGAATCCGTACACGCTACCACAAGCCAACATCGCTTCAGTCGATCAAATGTGTAATATGATTAGGTATGTATATATTTCATATTTCTTTGTATTACAGTAAAGTGACGTCACTGTCTTTGATAAGGTAAGCAGAATACAATCTAAAAAGAAAGGCGACCATCGAAAAATCCGGTACTCCGTCGGTGTCTACCGCTGTCATGCCGGCCTGCAAGATTCTCAGCAGCTGGATAACACACCACTGTCTGATACAATGATTTTCATCACATTTGCAAATAAAATAATATAAAAAAAATTAATATAAGTTCTGAATAGGTAGTAGTCTCAACAATTACAAAATTTACGAAGAGCGGGTTTAGTTTTCTTCTTCTAATTTGGCAACTAGTCCTCTTTAGACCATTACTGCCATTATCAAGTGAATATAGTGTCCTGTCCTTTGACAATCTCAGTATCCTAACAAGATGGTGGCTCCCTTGTTAGAACTTTCTAAGGAGTTTTGTGGGATCCCAGAATGCATGCTTTTAGTTTATATTTATAATCCACTTCACTTATATACAAAAACCAAACTATATCACGCAAAACACCATCAATATTACCTAATATAAGGACAAAAACATAAATGAATTAAAAATAAAAACCACAACATGTCACTTGAAGATTCCGCCAAAAACTCCGGGTTAAATTTTATGCGGTTAGCCGCTAGTGTTCCATGGATAATAGAAATATGTTGCATCCAGAAACGTAAAGACGCAAAGACGCATACAGCCCACAGATCAGTAAAACAATCTAAAAACAATGATCTGTGATACAGCCAAATGGATTGTAGAGGCCCTCGGGTTTTATTTAGGGGTTTGTACCCACGATAGCCTGCATATTATGACATTGTTTACGTGCAAGTGTGATGAAAAGTCTAAATTACTACAGACTGATCGATATGCCAAAAAAAAAAAATCAAATTAAAATGCAAATTGACAAATATTAGTACCTACTTGGTGACAAAATAATGTGCATGGAATAAAATAAAGCCATTTTTTTTACTTTATAATTAACACAATATTTAAATACTCTTCAATGTGCCTGTGAGGCCGTAGTGGTCTCAAGTGGCGGCCACGTAGGTATTGGAAGACGCAGTGTGGGTAGACTTTTTACCATCAAAAGGTTATTATAGGGTGGAATTATTATGTGAATGATAGTGATGCCTGGAAGTGACTCCCTCTCTATGCATCCACTAAATTATTAATATTGTTTTTTGAACACTTTTGTATAGTTGAAAAAAAAAGATGAACCCGATCGAGTCTCTTACCGGTTCTTCTCGATGTCTGGGATATTTTCCGAACGGCAGTAGTGTTTTGACGTTCATAAATGCCTTCTTAGGGCCTAAATTGAATATAGATTGTTTGATTTTGATTTTGGTTGCGGGAAGCCGCTGGATGCTGGCAGTACAGGACAGGTCGTTGTGGCGTTTTTTGGGGGAGGCCTATGTCTAGTGGACGTCTTTTGGCTGACATGCTGATGACTTTTCAATGAAAGAAAAAACTAACTTTACTAAATTCCGGACTTCCTCTTCAGAAGCGGTAACGACATTTTTGGCACCGACGAATACAATATAATCGCCAGCTCGGAGTCCAGCGCGTTCCGCTGAACCTCCTTGGGCAACCCTCTCCACTCTGGGCGGTCGAGTCCAAACGACAGTGAAGCCGAAACCTCCTCCGGTGCCTCGAACCAACCTGTAAATTGTTCACAATTGTTTTTAAGCTCGCTCTATATCAGGTACAGTACAAGAGCTTTTCACGGGAATTTGGATGGGTTGTTTAATTGAATTTGATTTATATTTAACTAGTTTTTGCTCGTGACTTCATTCCCGTTACCTTGAACATAAAACTACTTGCACATTATCTGATGTAAACTGGTTGTACTAATACAGAATACTTCGCAAGCGTACATACTGCAATTCACCAAAGTTTCATCACAATTGGATGAATATTTTTTTGTGTATTTAAAAATTTGTGTATACCTCATTTATATAGATTTGCATATTAAGTTGTTTTGGTGTTGACGAAGTAGTGTATATGACATATTTTCACTTGCCTAAAAAATACATAGAAAATTTTGATAAGATAACCAGCACTTTGCTTTAGTGCGTATTGTCTTATATACTTGCACAAGGAACTAATATGGAAAAGTTATGGACGATTCCAAACTGAAATTAAATTATTTCTTGCATTGACATGAACCACGGACAATGGCAAATGCTTTATCGGTACCAGTTGAAGAAAATAAAAATAATAAGAAGCTATGATTAAAAAGCGAACGCTCTGATAAAAATTTTTGGTGAGAACTTGATTTGTCATGCAATTATTATCATGTAAAACATAAACCTAAATTATTTAACCCTATATTTTGGCATTTTGGTTAATATGTACGAGTGAAGCGAATTAAAATAATAACAACGAATATAAATTTTAAGCTGCTATAAAAACTTCCTGGAAACTTCTAGCAAGAGATCCATCATTATGGTAGAGCGTTGTTTTTAAACTTCGAAGAATAGAAAGTATTCTACACACACTCACAGTCTCTGCAGTATTGAGTGCTATATTTTACTTCATACATATATATGCTTTCATGTGCACTGAGATACTGTTTAAACAAATTGAGAAACATAAGGAGTGACATTTCATCAGTAAGTTCAATGTATTAAAATGGGTGTGCCCCGCGTCCCGTGGCATCAAGTTTCGTAATAGCTGCTCTAGTACGTAGTAAATAGAAATCTGTGGTAGGACATAATACCTCAGTGATGGGTTGTAGTAAAACTCACTTTCTAGTGGTAGTAAACGGTGTTCTACCGTTCCTTTGTGGTCTCCGTGGTGCGGCCGGGTCGTCAGGTGCATCCAGCTCCAAGTATCGAAGGAACAGATGTTCGTCGGCTTCTCGCTGTAGCGCGGCAGCTACCGCTTGAGCTTGGCTCGCCGCTGTGTTCGAAGAAGGTCCGTTTGTGACACCTGTTTAAAAAGAGTCAAACCATTTTGTCAGTTTCCTCTTTTTTTAATTTGAATGAAAAGCAATACTATATTTTGTGACAGCTTTGGCATTAATTAATAATTATGAATTCTTAGTCCGATGGTTATCTTATGTTTTATTATGTTACAATAGAAATTTTAATAACAATAAAACAAAACCTATAACCAACCTAAATGTAGCTTTCTGTTAGCGAGAGAAATTTTGCAATCGGGCCACCTACTTCCTCCAAATATGTTCATAAACTTTAACTCTTTACAAGAGTAGTGTAGATTTTTGTATAACTTTGCTATATAATATTTAATTTTCTGCTAATTTATTTTTGTTACTATACAGTATGCTTTGATTATTAATATTAAACATATAATAATGCTTTAAAGCCGTGCTAAGTCTATCGAAAGAACAGCTCCTCAATAGCTGTAATTCTAATAACCGAAAGCTCCAACTTGTTTTGAATTCGAAACAATTATTTCGACGAGATTTTTTATCGTAAGTACTAAATAATTTTTCTAATTGTTTTTACCTTTTCCGTTATGGTTCTCTTTAGTGCCCTCATTGGTGCTTGTGTCAGTATTGTCTGTGGCCATTTTTGGTCTATCAGCTGCAGTCACGCGGTCGTTAGCGTATCTGTCATTGGAGTAACCCGGAGGAGCGCCCTGGCCGCGCCCCGTGCCTTGCTGTAGGAAGTAAATGCCTGCGATGTCGTACTTAATAGCATCTTTTAACGGAAACGAAACACATCCTAAGAACTCGCTCCGTCTGAAACAACAGAGAAGATAATAATTCATAAAAAAATACCTAAATTTATTTTGCATTTAAACTTTTTACCTGCAAAGCTTTATGCGCATAATATTATAATTATTAGAGTAATTTCATTGTTGTCATCAGAAACGATAAATGCATAAGGGATTCCTTTGGTTTAAACAGAATTTGAAGAAATGTTGGCTCGGTGTTCGGACATGCGCCGATCGACTACAGTAAGCCTGAGGTTTCAATGAAAGAAAACGTTGGGATGAAACCATAGCTTGGTGGTAAGGCATATTCTGAAGCTCGCCTCGCTAGTTACCACCCTCAAGTTGTAAATCTGGTCGACAAGCAGATAATACAATTAACTCGTAGGTATGTTCAGCTAATTATAGTAATTGAGAGCCAGTCACACTAAATTTAACGTGTAACAATCTTTGGTCATATTTTCAATTAACGTCAGATAAAATTATGAGCGAACTCTAATTTATAATAAAAATTTACTATAGAAATTTATTTAAATGAGTATAAAACTAAAGAAGTTTTGATTGAGGTGATATGAAAAAACAACCGTAAAGTATTAAACTTTAAGTATGAATTAGGGACAGTCTGTTTACGGATTGATGTATCGTCATATAGCGCAGCGAGAGATCAACTGACATGTATGAAAAAGCAATGATTATCCGGACGACCGGAGGCCTACCCGCCTTTTAATTAATACTTCTAGGTAGTTTTTTGAAATACCATTTAAAGGGCCATAATTTAACCCAACATAACTAGACATCAAATATAAAAGAAAATTACGAAATGACACGCAAGCCAATTGGTAGTACAAATATAGAATATCAAGTTCGTAACCCAAGCATTCCACAGACGCTAGGAAAGAATTTTTCAAAAAAAAAAAAAAAAAAAAAAAATAAATAAAATACACGTGCCTTACGGTTTTTAAGGAATACAGTATTAAAGGGACGAAAGAGTGGAATTATAAACAAGCTTGAAAACAATTTAACGTGGTAGAAACAGTTAATATAACCTAGTATATTACAATACACACTCACTTAATATAGTCATGAATAGGAACTCAATAAAAAAGGTATCAGTAAGTCATTTATAAAACGAGCATAATAAAACGGTAGATCATCACCCACTTTCACAATTCATTATTACAACGCGTAACATCACCGTGTAAAATATAGAGTTAACACAAACAATATAACTTTCATTACTAGATGACTTGGCTCATATCAGCGGCCCCTAATGCAACATGACTTGGAGATTTCCTGACCCACATGAATAATGCGATCACCCATCATCTATTGTTAAAGATTATAAAAAGTTACATTCCCAACGTTATATGTGGATATTGTTAGGTACGCATTTTTCAATATAATTTGAGTTTTTTTTTATTGCATGAAGCAACGGCATCATACGAGCGACCATAATAATAAGCAATAAGTTGACATCGACAACTTGTTCTGTTCACCCGTCTTTGGCAAAGGCTTCCTAGTCCATTTTTTCTCTGTTGTTAACTTTATATCATCTTCCCATCTCCGAAATTATCTTCCTTATCGTTTTGTGTTTCTGGGTTATCAAAAAATAATACTATTGCTCCATTTTTCTATGCCCTTAGATGTGGTCTGTCCGTCTGTCCATTTCTTTTCAGTTTCCTTATCCTCGTTACTACGTCATCGATTTTCGTACGTTTCCTAATTCTTTTGTTTGTTATTGTATGGGGTTTTCTTATATTGAGCAGGATATTTTTCATCGTGGTTTGGTAAGTTCTTAACTTTTCGATTTCTGCTTTCGTGAGAGCTTTCTGGCAGATCGTATGTAAGTACGGGTAGTACACATGTGTTGTACTTCTGTGAACTTATGAAAATTACAAAAATAAATCCAGATTGTAACTCCTGAGGATCGAATTGGAATGTCTCATATACCAGAGCTTGTTGTTTGTGTTGGAACGCCTACTTTACTTTACTACTCTATTATTCGGTGACGATGCGAAGGCCAACAAGGTTAACAGCAAATGTTGCTTTGGAAAAAAACGTCGTAAGTTTTACAATAGTAGGTTTATTGATACAGTCATAACATAGTTTGTTTGAACGTTAGTACGTCGACCTTTGTCCGGTCTAATCAATAGTTTGTATTTTTGTCATGTCTAACTCGTTCATTAGTTAAGTGAATACTTTATTTGCTATTTGTTCCAAATGTTGTATGATTGATCTAACTATTCTGTCTAGCTACATTGTCTTTTATTTCATATTGTTTTATCCTTGATGTATTTTATACTTCATCGTTAATTTTTTATTATGACAAAATGACTTTCTAATACAAATTAGCTATAAGGTTGCATATATCTTTAAATCAAAGTAACTTTATTTTGTGACGCCTTATTAATCAAAAATCGCGAATGAATAAAATAAGTGTACTTATATTATAGAAGAAAGGTAAAAAATCTTAACATTATACAATACTTTTTTTTATAATGCAATGAACAGCTAATTGAGTACTTTTTATACATTTTATAAATCTCGGTGTTGAACTGTTGACAACCTAATTAAAAAATCACATCTCCAGTACTAGTGAGAGTTTAAGTTTTATTGTAAAAATGTGATTAGATGTGAAGTTAAAATAAGTGGATGTTTTAAATATATTAAGAAAAAATTGTATGTTAATCTTAACATAAACGTTAATAATACAAGACAATTTTTAACAAAAAAGAAAACCAACTTCAATAATTTTGAAGAGTTCCCTTGTTTATCTCCGAAGTTGAAGGTACAATGCCAATGAAATTAAAATAGGATCACCCTTGTGGTATACCCTATGCAACAAAAAAGAATCATACAAATTGGTTCATAAACAAAGAAGTTATGGCTGCCTTTATATATATATAAATACGGAGGTTACTCAATTCGAATGACATATACAGAAACAGAAATGTCACAGAGAGATATTGATTTAGGACTACTAACAAAATATTAAATCTACGTAACGCAAGCTGAAGTGGTGATGAGCCGGTCGGTCACAACTGTCAGAGAACCTAAAATCATTGAAATAGACGATCTCTCGAGTGGAAACCACGTTTAGGCAAACGCAATGTACTATTTTGTTTGACCCCTGCTAAATAGTGAGAGAATAGTTAGGGGTGATTAGATGCACAAGGCCGAGGATTGAATTCTGTGACGTGACATAATAAAGGCCAATGTGCAACAGTAGACTATAACAGGCTGAAGATAAAAGACAGATACACAGAACTAAGATAGAAGTAGCATCAGATTTAAACAGCTCACATTTTAGTATTAATGAAGTAACATAGCAAATCCCTATGCATTTTATCAAAAGTGAAATTACTAGCGCATTTCGCGTGCAGACATATTATTACTATGAATAACTTTGCGTGTTTTTATTACGATTCGTGAAATTTAAATGGTTATTCTAAAGACTTTCGTCTGACCTTGTCCGGCCTAAATGAAAGTGATAATTCCTTCGTCCTTGCCAAGTAGTGGACTTGCCAAGTTTCTTTCCACGGACTTTCTAGATTTAAAATAAAACAGTAGTGGTCATTTCACTTTGTATATATAACTGTTATAACCCTAGCGGTATCAGCAACATCGTGCATGTGAATATGCTTATGATGGTCCACAGGAATAACTTGTGTTATCAGCATTAAAAGTGGGCTTATTAATATATTTTTTATTATTGCTCAGCCTCTATCAAAAAGCGTAATAATTTTTAGCCTGGATCTTTCTTCGGGTGCAGTCATATTAATCTAAAAATAACATTCAAATAGATTAAGTAGCTTTCAAGTGATGCTCGTTCAATCACGGTTAATTTACTATTTATAAGCAAATATGGTATTATATACTGTATTTAAACAGATCCAATATAACTTTAGGTGTTGCATTTTTAGTACAATTTTCATAAGAATGTGAAACCTTACAATCTTTACAATAAATAAATAGATTTCAGGATTCACAAAAAGTCAATCTACAAGATATGTAGAGAAACATTTTGCTTAAAAAATACAATAATTTCTCGCATAAACAGTGGTTCAGTGTCAAGGGAAAAACATTAGCTTACGAGGCATTTCAACTTAGTCCTCAGGAGTAGTAAGCAACCTGACTGATTTCGAGAAGAATAGTAAAAGGTTGCATAGATAGCATAATCCATAAGTTTAGTAAATATCCTTAGTTTTTATTTCTTACCTTTCTCTGTAATTAATTTTGTAGAACTTTTACTCCGACAAATGTATCGTTTCATATACGGGTAAATGCGACTAATCCCGATTCAATTCAGTTTAATTAAAAGGTCGAGCGATCGTCATGATTTCCTTGACTGCATTGGAAGGATATTGCTAATATGTGTAATTAATTGTGTTAACGATTTTAACTATTGCTGCAGGTCTCCGGCTAACTGAGCTAACCTAGTTTTACTTTCATAATTGGTTTAATTCCGACATTCTGAACGTCACGCAGTAACGTGTTTACGTTTTGCTTGTAAATAGAAAACATTTTCGTATGCTTGTTTTTGAAATATTTTTTCTTCGTTTGATTTCCACGGCACTTTGATAGCTTCTTTAAATCTATTATGTTTATGTGGTTATATGGGTGTATTTATATATATTTTCTAATGTCATTGCTTTAGTTTTTTCTTTTGACCATTGCTTAAACATATTATTTTTATCTTGACATTTTAAATTATTAAAATTTCTAAATTTATTGTTCAGTTAATTTTGACTGAAATTCTTTAACAATCTTTATATGCATTATTAAAATTAGAGCATTAAAATTTTCTTAATACTTCAAACAACAAAAAGGTTTCTTATTTTTTTATCAGATCATATTTTTATTTTCTTCACAGTAGCAATTCAAGACCCTTCATCATCTTCATTACACAATATAAACATTTAAAGTACATTACACACATCTATAAGGTCGTGCAAGGTCCGCCCCTAGGGTCTCACATAAGCTTCTAAGCATGCAAGGGGGCCTGTTCCAAAAAGCCTTTCTTCTTCTGGTGCTATACATTCGGGTGCAGGTCCATGCTTACTAGTTGCGGGGGGACACCAATAACTTACTGGGTCATTTGATGTCACTCTTGAATAATCGATGGGCTGTGGCTCGATTCGGATACTTTATCGTGGATATCTGTTGGTAAGCTGTTTTTCCTTGTTCTGGGTTCAGGTGGGTCCCATTCAGGCAGGCTGTTCTTTCGGCTGAGCTGCATGTGACGGTTGGTGTGTTGGTGAGAGCAATGTTGACGTGGCGGAGGTTCCTCGCGACGTGTTTGGCTCAATCCGGCAACGGTTTGCGATATGAACGACATCTTGGTTAACTAATTTGCTGTTGTACTGTAAAATCGAAATTACTATACACAATAACAGCGAGTTAAAATGATAGATTTTATTGATAGAAGTTAGTTCTTGGTTTCTCTTTAATGAAACGACTGAGATGCGTTATGGACGCATGCTTACAATATTTCTTTGAAATTATACATTTGTCAATAGTAGTTGTGGAGATATAAAATATATCTAGTACAGTATACCAAACCAATTGTGCCGGTGTAAGTAACAATTTTTAATGAAGTCAGGAATTTATATTTTCAATGTTGTTTAAATTAGTTAACGTTTGCTTTTTTCTTAAACAAAATTTCATTTTACTTTTAACATATGAAAATGTTTTCTCGAATATTTTTATTTATGAATTCAATTAATGAATGAAAAATGTAATTAATAAAATTATTATGCTAGTAAATTTCTGAACCGATACAGAAATATGTTATTCTATATTTCTAAGTATAAATCGATTTAGAATCAAGTAGAATCGTATCAAATCATTTTTGAAAACGTTAAAAGTTTCGTTGTTTTAAAAAGAAGAAAAAATTGCTAATACAGAAAATTTTACGCAGACATTCCTATAAATTATTGTTATTTTTTTAAACTATAGATTGTCTTGTGTTTGACTACTACTTCGCTTTATCGTAAGTGATGATGTGGTGTACGATGGAGCACTCTTGCCTACAAGGTACCTATTCACTCGAGGCTTGAAGATACTCAGGTTGTAATTATCTGGAAATACAAAATCCGGCAAAGTGTTCCACTGTTTAGCGGTTCGCATTATAAATATATTAGCAAAACGCTTTGTGCGCACTGGTGGAATATAAACCATAAATCGATGATGATTCGCCATGTCTCTAGTCATCCGGTGATGGAAGGGGGATAGAGTTATTAAACTTCCAACACACACTCGCTGAAATGTATCCGGTAAAATACCGATAAACTGGCAAATTTAAGCCTATATTTAAGACTTTGCAGCCTTGCCTTAGCTAGCGAATCGTTGCCAGTGAGTCTTTTGGTACGCCTTTCGATTACCTCCAATGCTACAAGTTGTTACTTCGCCGATCCGTCCCAAAGATGAGAGCGGTACTCCGTGCACGATCGGACTTGCGCTTGATATAGATCAAGCAGCTGACCCGGCGTGAAGTACCATCTCACATTTGCAAGGATACCTAGCTTTTTAGCAGCCAACTGACCGATATACTTAATGAAGAAGTCAAAACTGAGTGTCGAAGACCACGTAACGCCTATAAGTCCCAGATGGTCGGTTATTGAAACGGACACATCGCTGAAAGTAGGAGTCACTTGGAAGGGACTTCATTTAGCGGAAAATTTACGCCTTAGTCTTCGTGGCATTTAATTTCACCAGGTTGGCATCGCCCCAATCGGGACTGTATTTGGTCATGGCCTCCCTGAGGAACTGTACTTGCATTCCACTTGTACGTGCTTTAGATCTGTAACCTTCCACAGCTGTACTGTCATCTGAATACCCAAAAGTACTGGGTTTAAGCATATCGTTGGTATGAATCAGGAATAGCATCGCAGAAAGTACTGACCCTTGAAATACCCCTGCATTGATAGCCAATAGATAGGAGGAGCAGCCGAAATTATCACTCTCTCAAAAAGTCTAATATCCAAGCACATAACCTAGTAGGTAAATGGTATAAAGGAAGCCTGCATAAGAGGCTGTCATGCCACTCTCTGTCGAAGGCCTTCGAAATATCAAGAAAAACGGCAAGCGCTTCCCCGTGATATTCGACAGCTTCGCTACATATGTGAGTGGTATACGCTAGAAAGTCTCCACTGGACCGATTTCAGCGACGTCCGTATTGCCGGTCGCTTAGGAGATCATTTACTTCAGGTATGCCAGGAGCCTGCCATTCAGAGATGGGCCTATAGTTAGTTGGTAGGTTCAGCACGACTACATTTTTTGGGCATTGGTTGCACGGTAGCTTGCTTCCAGGATTTAGGTACTTTTCCAGTAACCAGAGAAAGGCTGAATAGGTAAGTCAAAATTGAAGAAAACTCAGGCGCACAGAGAAGAGTAGCTTGACTTGTGTAATATCTCCACTCTACAGAAAACCGCGGTCAAATAACCTTGAATGCTGTTCCTGCTGTGAGTAGAGTTCTTCAAGCTCTTGGAGAAGGGGATTAAAGGTCCGCAACCTGGTAACCGCTAAAATAAGGCGTGTCGTACGCTTGTTTGCAACCTTATTTATGTAGAAAAAATTACAACTATCCTAAAAGGTGTTGAAGTCAAAATTAAGTATAAAGTAAATGTAAAACGTACTGGTACAAGGCAAAATTAAAACAACACCGATCGTGTCTACTTCTTAAAATGTTTTCTTGGAATACTATCCCGAAAGCTTTGTGAAACTTTTTCACGCTTGAATAAAAGCGAAATTAAAGAAATAAGATTTTATTTGGTTACGCAAATGAAACTTTCAAAAAGATACCTTTATGATGTTATTCAAAATTGTTCATGAATAAATTTGTCTTTCCAGAGTAGCTACTAGAAATAAATAATGTTAACAAAGTTTTTATTCATAAAAACTATTTCACTTTTCGCCTTTCGAGGAGAAGAAAATGCTTTATTATTATTATTTTTGTTTTGTTTTATAAATACATAAAAAATAGTTTATAGCGAGGTGCGTGTTGATTTATTTGATAGAGAAAGACAGACAGAGAGAGAGTGATCAGACATTTTTAACAGTTCGCGTTTACAATGATACAATAAATTGGAGGTAAACAATATATTTATTGCGTTTACCGAGAAACTACAACTGCGTAAGAATGAAATACTTCGTAAGTTCAGAGTACTCACGAGATTAGCACGTCTCATTTTCGGACAAAGGATATTTTTTTAAACGTAGGATTGCAATTCATATGTTTAAGTATTCATTCTTCATTTATTATTTCATTAATTCTTCTCTTATTCAAGTTTCCAAAAATATTTCAAAAATTTTGGCTATAACAATTGACACGAGTTAACTTTATTATCGAAATGTGATAATCATGCATTTTCCATCATAGTAATCTATCATAGTTTTTCTAATAAAGTATTTTTAGACTTAGCATATTATATTCCATATTCAACACTTGTCATCAAGTGTGCATTAGGTCGGTGGTTGGCATCAAAGGCCTTGCAAAATCTAAAAAGATAATTTTATTGTGAAATCAGTTAGCATATGTAAAGAAACGAACTATTTCTTTATTTTGTACAGCTTCGTCTCGTAGTTAGAATAGTGACCATGTACTCATGTATTTCATAGATGGCGCTGTAAGTAATAACGGCTAACTAGGTTGAGGAAGTAGTTTAAGTTTGAAACTGACAAGTAACCGTGATTGAGCTATAAAATTTGTATTTGTTTATAAAAGGAATTGACAATTTAAATAATACACTTTAAATGTCGTTTCTTTGTTTCAGGTAGGATAATATTATTAAGTTTAACAAGTGTAATTAGTTAGTAGTCATCATCATCATCATTTCAGCCGCAGGACGTCCACTGCTGAACATAGGCCTCCCCCATAGATCTCCAGAGCGACCGATCTTGTGCGGCCTGCACCCAACGGCTCCCAGCGACCTTTATTATGTCATCTTTCCATCTAGTGGGGGGCCGTCCTACGCTGCGCTTTCCGGTGCGTGGTCTCCACTCGAGAACCTTTCTGCCCCAACGGCCGTCAGTTCTCCGAACTATGTGCCCCGCCCACTGCCACTTCAACTTGCTAATCCTTTTGGCTATGTCGGTTACCTTAGTTTGTCTACGGATCTCCTCATTTCTGATTCGATCTCGTAGAGAAACACCAAGCATAGCCCTCTCCATAGCTCGCTGAGCGACCTTGAGCTTTCTTATGAGGCCCACAGTGAGCGACCACGTCTCTGTGCCGTATGTCATCACTGGCAACACACACTGGTCAAAGACTTTCGTCTTGAGGCACTGAGGTATTTTGGACGAGAAGACGTCGCGCAGTTTCCCGAACGCTGCCCAGCCGAGTTGGATTCGTCGACTGACCTCTTTTTCAAAGTTGGACCTACCTAACTGGACTGTTTGTCCCAGGTAGACATATTCTTCAACAACTTCTAGACAAGAGTTCCCTACTGATACTGGGGTGGGCACCACATGGATATTCGACATGATTTTCGTCTTGTCCATATTCATTTTAAGGCCCACCTGTTGAGAAACTTTGTCGAGGCCATCGAGCATTGTGCCAAGATCTTCCAGCGATTCTGCCATGACTACGATGTCGTCAGCAAATCGAAGGTGAGTGATGTACTCGCCATTAACATTAATGCTGAGTCCTTGCCATTCCAAGAGCTTGAAGGCGTCATCTAGAGCGGCGGTAAACAGTTTCGGAGATATTACGTCTCCCTGTCTAACGCCTCTTCTCAAAGGAATTGCCTTCGTGCACTGCTCCTGTATTCGGACCGACATGGTGGCGTTGTTGTACAAGCACTTCAACACTTCGATATATCGATAGTCAATACGGCACCGATGGAGAGACTGCAACACTGCCCAGGTTTCGACCGAATCAAAGGCTTTTTCGTAGTCCACGAACGCTAAGCATAAAGGCAGATTATACTCCTCAGTCTTCTGTATAATCTGCCGCAGCGTATAGACGTGGTCTACGGTGCTAAAGCCTTTTCGGAAACCGGCTTGTTTGGGAGGCTGGAAGTCATCAAACTTGTGCTCGAGACGATTCGTGATGACCCTCGAAAGCAGCTTACAAACATGGCTCAGCGACGAGATGGGCCGATAGTTCTTCAATAAGGTTTTATCACCTTTCTTGAAGAACAGGACCACCACGCTGCCGCCCCACGTTTTCGGCGTTTTACCCTCGAGTATAACGGAATTAAAGAGCTTCTGCAGGACTTTCATTGAGGGGATTTGCCCATACTCGCCACGCTGGGCATGCGGGTTGGCAAGCGCAGATATTGCTTTTTGTTGTTTAAGTGGGGGATGCTGCTGCCCATCCCCTAGCTTTTTTCCCTTAGTCGCCTCTTACGACATCCACGGGTAGAGATGGAGGGGTCAATTCTAAGCCGGAACCACCACGGCAAAATAGTTTTAGTAGTGTATGTACTAAAATAAAATACTTTGTTTCAGAGCAAGGCATTAGTTTAATTGTGGAAATTTACAATTCCTGAAAACTTGAAAATATTGTCTTATACATATATAACAAAAATAAATTAAGAGAACTTAATTGCTCAGATCTCATTAAAATATCAAAAAAAAAATCCGGGAACCGAATCCGTGACTCTCGTAATAATGATATGATATAATAATAGGAAATAAACAGCACAAGTCGAGTAGACCAAATAAAGTTAAATAATCTTTTTTTATTTTGGTATATTACTGAGGCAATCTTTTCCAAACAAAAGGATAGTAGTAATCATGGTGGGTCAACTGTATTGCCAGTATGTGTATGTTAAGAAACAGTTGAAATAAAGAACATAATTAAAATTTTGTTTATAGATGAATGTAATATCGCTGAGTGCGGTAACCAAGGATTAAAAGTAAAAGTGGACAAATTGTAACTGAACACGCAAACACCCGACCGCGACCCGACACTATATACATTCAATGTAACGTATTACCAATTTGCATAAATTACGTATTCGTTTCATTTTGACACTGACGTCATTTTTTTTTTTAAAGTATTTTGCTACCCTGAAAATTTGTCTTCTTTGAATATCAAAATAATATTGTCTTTAAGAATTTAAATAATATCGGTCGGTAAATGTCTTATAGCCAAGAAAAGGTCTGTTTCCATAGAAAATACATTCAAATGCGTATAAAACTATAACTCTGTCCTCTGACTTACTTAACAAAAATCAATATTTAAGGCAAGCTGAGAGCTGTAGCCTCAGATTAGATAGGCGAAACTATTTTTCGTGAGTCTGGCTATTATATAAAAAAATATTTTTTTGCATCCGACTGTTAGTTCCAGAGATTTAGGCATATTTAAACAAACAAACAAAAAATACTCTACCGCTCTATAATATTCTTACATAAAGTATTAAGTATAGATAAATAATAATTTAAATAATAATACTAGAATTTTTCGCACATTATACAATATAAACAACCTGTCATGTTATTAAAATGAAATAGATTGTACATCCTACATGTCGTTACTTGATTAATTTTTCATCAAAAGATGACATTTACATTGGGAGTCGTTTTGTTTACTCGAGTATACAAATGAAGATTTTTTATCTAACTGTGCGCTGACTATAAGTCAGCTATAAGTTTATGTGTAAATTTTTAAAGGATGTTTACATAGAAAGACAAATATTTTGGCAAAGAGCCAAATAAGTTATAGATATACAGACATCAGAAGATCAAATAAAAGTTTGAATAACTATTGTGACTGTATTTACGCCACTTGAATATATATAATAACTGGCGTCAAGTGGCAGCTATGCTGTTGCGTTTCGTTCGGTCTGTGAGAGTCCCGGTGGCCCATTCCCCAGCCCTCCACCACACTATAAATTGCAGTGCGAAATTTAGTTTATCTACCCCAGGAGGGTACCCCCAGCGTATATCACGGTGGAGCATTCCTTTGTACTGCGGGCTAGGGTGTGCGTGTACATCAGAGAGGATATCTGCTCTCGTCGCCTCAACAGCCTTAAAGTTCGGGACCTATCCATCCTCTGGCTACGCGTGGATTGCGACGATCATCCGCGTATCTACGCGTGCCTGTGTAGATCTCATAGTGGTAATGCCAAAACTGACCGACTAGTTGAGTACATGCAAATAGCTACAGATTCTGTGCTGCAGCAGGTCCCATCCGCAGAGATCCTGATTCTCGGCGACTTTAACGCCCACCGCTTCGAATGGCTTAGGTCACGCACCACCGATCATGCGGGGAGATCTGTTTGCGATTTCGCACTAGAATATGATCTGACACAACTGGTCAATATGCCAACACGAATCCCAGATGTGGAAAATCATACACCTTCCCTGTTGGACCTTCTGTTGACCTCTCATCCGGATGGCTACCTGGTTTCTGTCGATCCTCCTCTTGGTTCGTCGGACCACTGTCTTATCCGGAGTACAGTGCCTGTTACGTGTCCCACGCGGCCTCGCTTTGCGGTCTGCCGCCGCGTATGGCACTATAGATCAGCAGATTGGGACAGGATGTGGTCATTCTTTGCGTCTTACCCATGGGGGCAGATTTGCGTCTCACTGGATGATCCAGACGTCGTTGCTGACTCTGTGACTGATGAGGTGTTTCAGGGTATGGAGCTGTTTATACCGTTCTCTGCAGTGCCCATCGGTGGCAGATCCCAGCCTCGGTTTGGTCGCTCCTACAAGTCGGCTTTACGCCAAAAGCGGGAATGCTACCAGGCTTGGGCTGGTGCGTCGGCGTCTGGTGCTGTAAATACCAGCACATTTAAAAAGATGTATAACTCTGCTTCTAGGTCCTTTAAAAGTGTCATTGCTAAGGCGAAGTCGGAACACATTGGCAAAATTGGCGAGAGGCTGGTGCGTCACTCGTCGGGATCACGTGCGTTTTGGTCTCTCGCCAAAGCTGTCGTAGGAAATTACTATCAGCCTTCTTTTCCACCCCTGCACATGAAAGATCACTCGTTGGCCCATGCCGCGAAGTTGAAAGCCGATATTCTGGGCTCTTTCTTTGGATCCAACTCGACTCTGGATGATCAGGGAAATTCTCCACCGTCAATCCCGCGGTGCGATACTACGATGCCGGAGGTTAAGTTCCGGCAAAGTTCAGTTCGCAAAGCACCTCTTTCCTTGGATATTCATAAGTCGAGTGGACCTGATGGCATACCTCCGATCGTGTTGCAGATATGTGCTCCGGAGTTGGCATCGGTTTTAACGTGTCTTTTCCGGCACTCCTATGCATTAGGCGTAGTCCCGAAATCCTGGAAGGCTGCTTTAGTATACCCGATCGCCTAAAAAAGGCTACCGCTCGGATCCGTCCAATTACAGGCCCATAGCCATTACTTCCTAGTTCTCCAAGATAATGGAATCCGTTATCAACTGCCACCTCCTGCGGTACCTGGAGGAACATCGGCTGATTAGCGACCGCCAGTACGTCTTTCGTTGAGGTCGCTTGGCTGGGGATCTTCTAGTTTACCTGACACATAGGTGAGCAGAAGCAGTTGAGACCAAGGGAGAGGTGCTAGCAGTCAGTCTAGACGTAGTGAAGGCCTTTGATCGGGTTTGGAACAAAGCGCTTCTTTCAAATCTACCTTCCTAAGGGCTCCCCGAAAATTTATGCAATTGGATCACCTGGTTTTTGGCCGATCGGAGCATCAAGGTCGTCGTCGACGGTGCATGTTCTGATCCTAAATTTCTCAATGCTGGGGTCCCACGAGTCTGTGTACTGTCTCCAACTCTGTTTCTTCTGCATGTCAATGACTTGTTGTAAATCAGCAACTTTCATTGCTATGCTGACAATAGCACTGTGGATGTCTTGTACACTGGCCGTGCTAATATCTTTCGGGAATACGCCGATGAGAGCCGGAACTACAGACACTTTACATTTACGTTTTTTAGGTTAATGTTAGTAAAATCTAAGTTTCTCATATATTTATAAAATACTAGCTGAGTGCACAGACGTTGTTCTGCCTATTTTAGTAGACAATAACTCGAAGAAAGTGCCACCAATCACGTTCAAGGATATTATAAAACGTTCTCCATGAAAAAATAATCAATCTACCTACTTTCGTGGATACGTGGAGTCTCTAAACCACAAATTAGACCTCCCTGTAACTCATAATTTAGTGAACTTACATTTACATACGATTAACTAACTAGTTAGCATTGAATAATACATTGAAAAAAAAAAAAAGTTGGCCGTCACGGGACGCCCGGCAGATGTAATTTTTTTTTAATAAACATAACAAGACAATTTTTGACAAAAACGAAAACCAACTCCAAAGATTTTGAAGAGTTCCCCGATATATCTCCGAAGTTGACTGTCCAATGCCAATGAAATCAAAAAGGGTCCACTCTTGGGGTACTTATCCCCTATCCAACAAAAAAGTAATCGTCCAAATCGGTTTATAAACAAAGAAGTTATGGTTGAACATTCATTCGAATTGAGTAACCTCTGTCTTTCTTTATAAGTCGGTTAAAAAATTTTAAAATATTCTGTGTGTGTGACTGACTGACTTTAACAGTACCATTACCCTGTACCAGTACCAATACCCAAAAGAAAGCCACTGTGAAGATGTTTACTTTATTACAATTAATTCATATTTAATTTATTACAGCGGTCGCGATCCCAAACAACCGCTTTTAAGCTATCTGTGTTTTAATATGAAACTTTTAAATCATCCAGTCTGTCTTGTATATTGTACGCCAATATTGAGTCCATCAATCGGTCTGATCCACCGCATTCAA
The DNA here is from genome assembly GCA_033032175.1 of Saturnia japonica. Taxonomy (NCBI): domain Eukaryota; kingdom Metazoa; phylum Arthropoda; class Insecta; order Lepidoptera; family Saturniidae; genus Saturnia; species Saturnia japonica. The sequence goes on along the minus strand of CM065307.1, from coordinate 21,437,427 downwards.
TGTTTCACATCAAAACGAACAACATAAATAAAAAAATATTTATACCATGACACAATTACAACGGCTTTATCTGATACACGTGTACAAATCAGCATTTGTTATTTTAAATATTCATATTGATTATTGTAGTAACTTGTTTCTATTGGATAAGAGTTGTATCTGTACAAAATTCTAAATATATCCAATATAATGTAATATATCTAATAAATTCTCGTTATATTAAAATATCGATTGCTCAAACTATCCGTTACCTTAATATCATTTGCAAACCCAAATGTGGGAGTGACCTCGGGCACGCCTACAAAACATTACACGGAAAGTTTATTTCACTCCTCAGTTGATAGAATATATTATGAATTACTGCCAGTAATACCTTTAAAAAGAATATATAACAAAAATTAATTTTTTATCAATTCTATAACTATTTGTATGAAATTTTGTACCCGGGAAAGTACCTATATGTCATTTCATTACACAAAAATTATTGATAAAGCTATAAGAATTACCAATAACACTTGGAAATAATAAGACGAAAAAGTTACTGAGTAATAAACGTTTGCGGGGCCGCGGACACAGCTATAATAGTGATCTATACCACTATTTTAAAGAGTATACAGTTTGTACCTATGTTTCTAGAAGTTAAACTCAAGAACCACTGATCCGGTTATAACCAAATTTTTACTAATAGAAAGCTAATATAGGATTGAAATGATGTTTTAATGGAGAAAAACGTTGCGAACAGTCTCGGAAATACAACCGTGGTTGATTGATTTGCGTTCCGCGAGAACGTTGTGTAGGGTTGTCACTTTCAGTGAAGGAAAACATCGTGATGAAACCATAGAATGTTGGTAGGGTATTTTCTAAATTCCGACTAGCTAGCTAGCAAGTTGAAAATCTGTCACCAAGCACTTATAGGTGTGTTCCGGTAGCTGCACTTGAGAGTCAGTTTTCCCACTAGGCTTAACGTGTCACCATGTTAGGTCACATCGTCACTTAACATTAGGTCAGATTATGGTCATAATAAACGATAAAAAAAATCTATACAACTATTTTCAAATCACTTGTTACAAACAAATTAAAATAGGCATAAAAAGCATTTTCTAGTTGGTGCCTTAAATAAATCTACTTCTTTTTAATAACAGAGACCGTCTCGATTATCGAGGTTCGAATCTTATAATAAGGCAGAGCTTTCGGTAAAAGAAAAACTCGTTATGAAATTATTGAATGGGGGCAAGTTACTACCAGTACTACCCTCAAGTAGAAAATCTGTCACCAAAAACTTCCGATGGAGATGTTATCCGGCAACAGCACATGAGTCAGTCTCCTCTAGATTTAGCGTGATATCACCTTTGGCCACATCCTCACATAAAAGCACAAGCACAAAGTTTAAAAAAATAATAGACTTGTTTTCTGAGATAATATTTTAACTAGTTAGCTCTTAAAAATAGTTGATAAAATGTATTATGGTTAAAGAAAATAATAATATCTACGAATATTTAACCAAGGCAACATTATCTGTTAGAAGACTCCTTTACGATGACGTGATGTGATGCGACGGCGCGGCGGCGGTACTCATATAAAGCAATACGATACGACTCTGTCGTTGTGTTTGGTCATTATGTGATTAGTTAATAAATTGTTAATTCAAACTTTCTCGTTAATTACAAATCATAATTTCCCAATCTTTACACTAATTTGAAATCTTTGTTACGAGATAAAAGTTCCATCGATTTAACTATCACTTGAAATGACATCGCATCCTCAAAATTTAATTCAAATATCATTTAGTGAAACAAAATTTTACTTATCTAATTTTTGGACAGCCCTAAATGGCAGATATAAAGAGGTTTGAAATTAAAATTCTTTATAGACTTCGAAGAGTTATGAAATCGGTTTTCAAGATTTTATTTGCTGACTTCGTGTTCGAAGTAATGTGGAAAATTTTGCAAGAAAAAAATGTGAGTATATTCACGTATATCTGGGCAACAGAGCTACGTTCGGTGTCTTTCAAAACCAAAGGTAAACTCGGAAAATATAATATTTTAAATACAAAACCTCATCCAAAATCGTTTCTTAGAAATCTATTACAAGAATGAGGTACTCCGTGGTTATAGATATCATAATAATAGTTGTATATACTTTACAGGAAATCCCCAGATCAGTGGACTTCAAACCTTTGCTTAGTTTTTACTTTAATCTATCTGGTCTGGCCTGATTTGAACTGTATGTTAAAAATTGGAATATGCAACTATATACGTCACTGATAATCGTTAAAGCTACCGATTACTGGATCTGAAAACATCTGTAATCCATACTAATATTATAAATACGAAAGTAACTTTGTTTCGTTTTCACGCTTAAACCGCTGAACCAATTTGATAAATTTTGGTATAGAGATAGATTGTACCTTGGGAAAAGACAAGACATTAATTAAGCGCCCGAATCGATTCACCATGACCAGTTTTTTTATTTGCATGGAATCCTAATTTTTTTTTATAAAATAAAAGTAGCCTAAGTTATTCCATTTATCAATATATCATTTAAAATCGGTCCAACCGTTTCGGAGATTATCCGGAACAAACAAATAGACAGACCGACAAAAACTTAATAAATGGGTTTTTTGTTATAATGATCTATTGTATCTATCATAAGCATTTAGTAAAAAAACTATTATTTTTACATTACAAACAGACACTTCAATTGTATAGACTTGTAAGTGAGTAATATTAACTTTATATAATTATTAATTAAACTGTCACATTGAGCTCCGTCCCTAATACAAAGGGAAATGCCCATTTCTGGCGCACAATGAACAACAATTTACATTTACTGAAAAAAACACCCTGTAAGTTAATAATGATAATAGTTAATTATGATAATGTTCCTTTGTCTTAAAAAGTTAAGAATATTTTAACGTAGAAAAAACTTGCGATATATATTTTCGGTGCCATTTTTATGCAGTGTTGCCAGGCTCAAAATTATCGATTTACCTCATCAGGGTTTACTTTTATTAAGGATATCACATTTTGCTTTTGTTTTTTTTTGTCGTACCGGCTTAGTGTTGTGGCCACAGTCTGACCTGATCTTAAGTGGCGATGTGGCCCAAGACGATAACACGTTAAATATAGCCTTGTGAAGACTGGCTCTCAAGTGCAGGTACCGGAACAAACCAATTGGTGCTTGACGACAGAATTTCTACTTGAAGGTGGTAGCTAGCCAGGCGGGCATTATAAAAACACTTTTTTAAATTTATTTTCCAAAAAATTTAATATTTTATTGTGTAAAATCGCCCAACTGAAAATCAATTTGTTGGCAAAAAACAAATGCACTCAATAAGCTACCTACATATATTATATATTACATAATCTTTAATAATATTTATAACCTAATATGAACTAACTACTAACTTTAAATAACAATATTCAATAGTTAAATACTTATTAAATTTACTATTCTAAATACATATATCACATTTTATATATATATTAAAAGTAAAAGTAAAAGAAACTAAATAACAAGATTTGGCCACAAAATAACATTACCATAAACTATGTATATTATTTATTTCAAAATGGTGTCTAAGATGATGGTTTTTATTCTCCTCTTAAATATATTCATACTTTCATAGTCTTCTGTTCTCAAAATTTTATTATTATGTATTCTCGGTAATAAGTACTCAGTAATCCTTTCTCCGTAAAAATTACTTGCACTGGACTCTAAGAAGTTCTTTATAGTGGTTGGTTTTAAGCTAATATCTACCACCATGCTATGGTTTCATCACGAGGTTTTCCTTTACCGAAAGCTCAGGATCATTGCAGAGATTCGAAGTCACGTCGATCGACGCGGTGTTCGTACACGCTAACACCTGAGTCATCATTCAAGTAATAAAAAAGCATACAGTTTTTATTTACTTTTTTTTTTACTGTAACTCATAATATAAATCGACATTGATTAATCGATATTTTCTATTTTGTATTGCAACACCGAAACTAATTTGACAGTCAAGCTAGCCGACTGTCAATTCAGTATTCACTCACACATGACACAATATAATTATTGTCGTCGTGTCGTGACGTAATATCCTCTCAGTAGGTTGTGTTGTCGTGGAAGCATAGAACATTCCGGAAGGTCTAACACTCTGTACTCTGTCTGTCCCTTAGGGAATTTGGTGTCGTTATAGACTTTCTTTCACTAATTAACTAGCTAAACATGAAAATATAATTGTAATATTTAAGTTAGTAATGTAAAAAGTAAATTTATCATAAAAACTCCAACTTTTATTTTATCCGCATATTTTAACAATCGCAAAAGTTATAAAAACCTATAGGATACTTCCAGTTGATCTGGAATCATGAAATTTGGCAAGGAGCAATGTCTTATAGCACAAGTAAAGAAAAAATTATGTGTGTGTGTACCAGAGTACACAGGTAAGAAGTGAAACTTCTTTACGACATATCATTTTTCTACTATTTGCAACTTCACGAAAATGGGGTAGTTATGGCTTAAGCCTTAAGAAAAACAATTTTTTCCGTATTAAATTAAAGCTATTTTATTATTATAGACATGCATACAATTAATGAGTAATTTATTTTATCATTGTTCTTATTATAATATCATTGCTATTGTTATAATTCATCAATAATGATAGCATCATTATTACTATTGTTGTCATTATTAAATATTTTTGTAATTAATGGCTTGTGGTAGCTAAAATATGAAATATATGTTTTACATTCTACATATTAATATTTATTTCATAACTTAATAAAAATAATTCAAAGCAGATATTTAATGACTTAATCAATTATACAAGTTATGAATAAATAATTGGAATTATCTTTTCAAAGTAATACAATTATATGATGACAGTTATTCTTGTAGAAATGCAACGATTTTATAAAATTAAAAATGAATAAATAAATCATTAAAACCGAATAATTAAAAAAGATGTACGTATACATATTTTTATTTTCCAATCGTGTTTTTTTTATTTTGAAATTATTATTTAATTTATATTTTTTATTGTTTTTAGAATTAATAATGTTCACTAGATTTACAGTCATATTTATTAATACTTGCTAATTTTAACAGATTTATATACATTCACTGATACTTACAATCAAAAAGTGAGGTTAACCTGAAATAAATATTAAAATCATGCTCATACGTGTTGAATTTATAAAACGAAATATATAATCACTCTCACTTTTCTTGTAAATTCACTTAAATTTGAATAAGTCTTTTTATTTTATCACTTTCAAATTAATATATTGTTATTCTTATTTCAAACCAAACTTCAAAACGAATATATTGTTGTTATTATTATAATATATTACATTATATTCTTTACGTCACTATACTAAACTTTGATAAAAAAGATGACGCGTAACGGAAAAATGTGACGCGTAACGAAAAAATGTTACACTAAATTTTTCTCCAACCCCGATAAAGAAGTTTCACTTCAAAAACCGAAAACCGTAAATTTGTAATTATAACACAAAGAAAATTTTTGTGAAAACAAACTTACTTGCAGTTGGTAAACTAACCGTGGCATATATCCATGTATGGGGACAACAGTTTTCCAACAGCAAAGTTAGGTTTGTTCATTAATATAGCTTATCTTTTCGTTAAAATTGTTCGGTGCTTTGTTCAGTATCGTTACCTAATTATTTTAGAGAATGTGGCTGTACAATTTCGAAACCTATAGTGCTCGCACTTGGCCGGTATTTTTTTTATTTCGCATATCCGATAGATACAATTAAGGATACGAAGCTCCGTAACAACTTTGTTATAAATTCTCATCTCTCCATTTCTCTTAAACAATAATTTAAGTAGAGATGTTTATTAGATCTCAATTTAAAAACATTTAAATCATGCTTCTCTCCCAATATGGTAGGCAGAGACACTTCACTTCCACTTGCTACGATCCTGGCATGCATCTTTCGTTTCTTCAACTTTCCTCAATCTTTTCACGCATGCTCGTCAGTTTAGGGTACTCTTGGCTTGGAAAGGTACGGCTTTCTTCAGAAAGTCCCAAATTATTTTATAAAAAAAAAAAACTTAAAATATTTAATACATTTTATAATCCATCAAACATAAGGTGAGTATAGTTTCATTGGGATATAATAATGCTAAAGTCGAACAACGCGCTTGCTTGCGGAAGCTTTATGGTCGTTCGGTAGCTCGGGTCGGTTCATCGAGTTACCCTAGGGATCAGTGAAAGATAATAAACTATTAACATGGTACAGTTTTCGATAAACAGTATGTGTTGACTTTCTTGTAAAAGTTTTTTACTTGGAGTTTTTATAATGTGTTTTTTTTTCAATAAAAAATTATTTATAGTCCTGCTTTTATTTTATATAAATCTGCGAAAAATAAAATAGAGAATTATCTGCGCAAATGCAATTGTGTGATTTGAGTGTGTAATTTTACCTACTTAAAAATATATGCATTTTAATAAATTTTGTCTGACTATTTGTATATTTGCAAGCTCGTTACTTCAAACCAATCCAATAGATTCTAACACAGTTTTATTAAACAATAGTCTAAGTTATAAAGTGGTCAATAGAATTTTAAACTAAGGCGCAATTAACTCCAAAGAAGTCAAAGACGCTGGCAGAGATTAATAGTCAATAAAGGTTTGGGTTAGTGACAATTGTATTACTGAGAAGACAAATAGTCTCCTAAATGATATTCTAATAAATTACAAAGAAACGTGGCACCCTAATTTAATGGATGGGAGTACAACAAGATGAACAATTTTCTGGAACAGTTTCACGAGGGCTTTAACTACTTTGCAAATATGAATTGAAGGCTTTTTAGCTGAAGTATAGAATTAAGTAAAAATATCAAACTAGAGAACAATGTTCACTTTAAGTCTGGCATCGGTATAACTATCAAAAACGTTATAGTTTGGGTCAACAGTCAAAAAGAATGATAAATTTTGTTTAATAGCAGTTTAAAATGTTGGCATCTCTCATTATTTAGAAGACTTGAATTTAATAGACTATCTCGTATATGCTGGTCCCATTTTGTTTCCCTCATAATACTTCACTATGTGAATCATGTTTTTCGAAAAATGAAACATATTATTTCATAGCTATTTATTCTTACTAGTTACCGGTACAGTTCTATTTTTAAAGGAGGAACAGGAAATAAAACTTAATTAATTAAAGTATGTTCTTTAACATTTATTTATTCATCTACATATTTAATTACAAGCGAACGTTAAATTCAATATCTTCAATTTTTGAAAAGAAACAAAATATAAGTCATAGGCAGAATGCCAAAATAAAAAAAGGCGACTTGTACCAAAAAAGTCATATTCAGTTTTAGCTTAAATTCAGTTTAGTTATGTCAAAATATTATATAAGCAACTGTCAATGTTTAATATAGTTTAACGACTAAACATGATTCAAGGTTTTGTTGTAAGCTAAAAAAAGTTTGTCTAATCATTTTCCTTTTAGATTTCAGCGTTGTGACCACATGCTCACCTTATCTTAAGTGACGATGTGACCCAAGATGGTAGCACGCTACGCCTGGAAGACTGGCTTTTAAGTGCAGCTGCCGGAACACACCTATTAGTGTTTGGTGATAGATTTTTTAACTTGAGAGTGGTAGCTAGCCAGGCAGGCATTAGAAAAAGCCCTTCCACCGAGCTATGGAGGCTCATATATTATTAATAATAATTAAATTCACTCGGTTTTATTCCTATTCAATTCATTCATTCGAAAAGCTATGCGGTCCTATGTACGATTGATAAAAAAATCGACTTCCAATATTTTGCTTCATAAGTATACGAGATCACTTCCATAATTAAAGTCAATAAAGTGCTCTTCACATCGTCTTTTTCTTTCAATAATTTCATAATCAGACCCTATGTATGGTACAAAAGCCATTTCTTATTTAATAATATAGTTAAACCAACCACACATACGTATTTTTCTAAGTTTTTTTTTACGATTTTACAAAATATTTTTTTCTTTTTATCCGCATACTATCATAACAAGTTTAATAGTATGTCAAGAATATCAAGGAATATTCAACTTTTCCTGTATCGGTATGTTGTTTTACCAATATCAGCAAGTGTAATTACTAGTTCCATATTTTAAAACCATATTTAAAAGGCGTGCTCGTTAATATTTTTTTTTAGAAAATATGGAATATTTAGTTCATACAGTTTCTTAGCATCAAGTACAACATTTAAAATGTGTAAAAGAATATTATCCTCCAGCACTGGAGGGCGTTTATGAGGCTATTTTTTTAAGTTAGTAGTATGTATAGCTTACATCAGCTGTTAATTTGTTATGCTGTACAATGTCATCGAATACAAAGGTCCAACTCTTAAGTTGCAATGTATTTTTTAAGTTTTCATCGTGACCACGCTGCGTCACCTTTATGAAAGAATGTTCATTTGCAAAGCTGTTGGTGAAATCTTTATCGATAATATCTTGAAAGTAAGAAGAAAGATTGTCAGCAACTCGTGTTCAGGTAAGGAAATTTTGAAATACACAATATACAAATTTTCATAGGAGAGCATTGTAAGAAAACCAATTAACTTTATGACAATAGACGTATAAGAATTTAGCTAAGTATATTTTATATAGACAATAAATTAAATAATTGGTTTTGACGTAAACCAATTTTCTGCTAAATATTTTCAAGGAAAATTATTTACTCGCTTGCGTTTTCTGTCAGCTATGTAAATAGGTTAGCTGTGTGGCTTTAATTGGCCTTATAACGTTAAGCAACTGGTCTTAAAATTTCATTTGAGATGAGCACTTTCAAGTTGCAGTCTTCTTTAAAGTTATTTTGCATATAATCGTTGGGCTGCACTTTTATTACTGATTAAATAGTTTAATCTTCATTTTCCCTTAATACGCAATGAAGATGAAATGTTTTTTTAATAGGATGTAGGTGCAGATTCCAAGGGACGAGGTTTTTTAACCTGACACACTGCGCTTAGAAAAGCTGGTTAACATGTGTAGCTTTCGAAAGATATTGATAGGTACTTGACGACAGAATTTCAACTTTAGCCATACATCAGCAAAGACTCGTTCACAAAGTTCACTATGATTTTCTATACCGATAGCTGAAGTTCTTACTAGGATTGAAGAATGGCTTTGCAGTTATATCCAATCACTTAGAAGTCTGCTATCATCACACCATACAAGAGATCTCTACAAAACTCTGATCGATCCAGTTATAAATTCTAATTTACTGGAATTAATTAATTTTTAACACCGGACTTTATAAAATAAACCCATAAATAACCCTTACCGTCTATTTCTGTATATTATAATGTAACAATATTTTACATATTTGAGGAAATAAATATTATATAAAAGTCGTGGTATATCACAGTTCTGCCTCTTCTATGTACTATATAGCATTATTCCGAATTTATCACAGAGCAAGATATTCTTCTATACCTAATTTGCGTAGTGAAGTTATAATTAGAAATAATAATCATTCAAAAAAATACGGCATAAACCCTTACCTAAAATTCACGTTACTTAGATTACACAGAAAACTAAAGAAATTTCAATCACAAATTATCATCCACAGCACAGCACAGCACTAGTTAATTTATTTGAAATAAAAATAAAAAAGAATTCAATGCGTATTTTGCAAATGGTTGAACGCGGCAAAATCGGGAGCTTAGTTCGGTAAACGCCTGTATCCAAACTGGCCAGGGTTCGCGTTGGGCGACAATCGATCGTTCTGCGCGTGCGTTATTGCGCCCCGCGTCACTCCATAGCCCAATATCTTATGCATGAGAGTGGAATATAGGCAGAGGAAAAAGTGAAAAACATTCTCCGTGCCGCCCCGTACTATTTTAATTATGATATGTGATCATTTATTCGCTTGAATATATCTTTATTAATGAATAATTTAGGGCAGAAACGTTTATTGAATATCTCAATATAGAAATAAATGTATTTCATAACAGATTATTTAATTAAGTACGTACGTATTTAATATCGATTGTAGCTAATTTTAACGCCCTTGTAACCGAGTATTAGAAAATTTTAAAGTTTTTATATGTCAGAGGTTTTTATAGAATAACTTTTGTCCATCGTTTACGAATTTTAAAATATAATTAGAACCTAAGTAATAATGTATTTTTAAAATTATATGCTGTGTACATATATGTGGTACCTTAAATTGTAATAATTTTGACGTAAAAGCAGAAAAAACTAAAACAGTTATTTTTAACTCTAATCGGCTTTTCATATATAAACATTAAAAGAAGACATTATAAGAAGGAATGCATCCTTGAAAAACGTTGTATAAATACCGTCCCCGTCATCTAACTGAAAAGTAAAGAATTAAAGGTTTCTCGACCATTCTCATGCTTCTTCAAAAGAAGTGAAGAGGCAGGTTGGCAAGATATTCACGACTGCCGATGTTGGTTATTATCAGACTGCACTTAACACAAAGTGCTTCACAGCAATTATACCGAGCTAGTATTAAAAGGAAAAGACCATCTAACCCCTAGTGACATTTTCACAGGCATTTATTACTATTAGAGACACATAAATATAAGAAATATCACCTTCATTTGTGTAATAGACAATTTTGAATAAAAAATTGTAATAATCACTTCAAGAAAAAAGGACAGCATCATATCATAAAAGATTCAAGTGAGGCAGCAAATAGAAAGTCGATACAGTAAAACGAAAACTCCAAATTCACGATGTTTTAAACATTAATGAAATACGTTTCTACGGTAGGCAGTAGAAATATAGTAGCTGTAGTAAAAATGTTATGTAAGAATATAAATCTTTAATTTGGTAAAAGATTGCTTCTGTTCTAATATTAATTCTTCTTTCCTTTTAAACATTGTCAGTTCAGTAGCAGTATTTAAATGCGAATCTTTTAATAAATTAGAACTTGCGGTGAAAATAAAATATCATGAAAAAATTACAGCATGGTAGCAAATAATTTTTAGCGCTCTTCTACTTGGCCAACATTAACTTACATCTAAAAAAAAAACAGTTGCTAACCCTACATCTAAATGAAGAATTAGGCCAACGAATCGACAACAAATATTACATGTAAACCACACTCACCGATACTTCTTGTCCCTGTGCCAAACTGAAATGTGAAGCGTCTGGTGATCGTATATGGCAACTGGAAGAGGAAGTTTCAAATGTCGTTGAAACACAGGCTCAGTTTTCCCGTAGAGAACCGAAGTCCTTTGGAAGATGGAACGTTGCGAAGTAAGAGCTTGTGTCTCTTTAACGCCGTTAATGACGACCTAGTGAAGGTTAATTTTTAATTATTGATACTATTCGTACTATGATATTATCTTGAATATGATATAACTAATACAATACTTTAAATTTCGTAAAGGAAAACCATTTGCGTTTCTTTATTTAATGCTTTCTCTACTGCTTCTGTTGCGGACAGCGAGCGGGGCGAGCGAATAACGATAGTCTAATAGTATAGAATGAACAAATAAATGAAATAATACGTGTTAGGAATAGATATAATAATATGAACTGAATATGTGTGAATATGTGTATTTTAAAACGATTAGAATAAGATTTATAGCTAGTTGTAAGTTTAAATGTATAAATTTCACTAGTTGAAAGGATGAACCATGCCAGACTCGGAACATCTGGCATGGTGACTCATGGTACTGCCGCACACAGGGCGTGCGCGCTCATTGGCTGAGCGAGGAATCCATCGCACGACCGGTTGCGAGGCAAAGAGCGAGGTTAAATATAGCGGAGAGGGCGGCAGTACCACAAGTCCGGTGAAGCTGTAAAAGCCGGAGCGGCTCTGTTTGACGATAGGGCCCCTAAGGCTAACAGAGTAGTCAGTTAAAAAAAAAAAAAAAAAAAAAAAAAAAGGGCAGTACTACGATCAGTTCGGGAAACACCACAACACCAGCAACAGCGAGCAGCGAATCTACAAGCAAACTACAGTCAAGAACGTTATTAAGAAACCACATTGTTACTACGAACTACTGTAACTTTGTAAGAAACAAGAATAAAACAGGCGCTATTAATTTAGCACACATTAAAATATTGTGGACGTCTTTTTATTCACAATAGCTTCACTTGTGTTAAATTTATTGGACTTACTCTCCACCGCGTCACTACCAACGCACCCGTGTAGACTATCGTTGTTCTAACTTCCCGTACTCACGTACAGCCTGCCAGGTTGCTTGACGTTTATAGTTAACTCATTATCTTTGTAACGTAAAGTTATATAGCCTATACTCTTTCTCAATAAATAGACTATAAAACTTACCCAGGCTACTTCCAAATCTAACTGTCAGTTCCAGAGATTAGCGCGTTCAAACAAACATAAAACAATTTTAGTACAAATTTTCACTTATTATTGTTATAATAATTATAATTTGCTCAGTTGCATAAATTAATATGCAAGCAAATTGGTAACAACAAAATTGAAATCTTAAATATTACTAATTACTTAATGTCAAAATATTTATCATAATATAAGTTACCTTAGCATATGCGTTGATCTCATCGGTCTTTCCACTAGGACGTTGAAGATCGTTGCATTTGATAACTGAAATAATAATAAAAATAAGTTGAAATTATTCATTTTCCAGCATTTAACAAATTAATAGTGTTAATTGAAATTTGATAGTCACCACTCACCGTGCACGTCTATGATATCATCTCTGGTCACAATTTCTAAGTCAATAGTACCTTTAAGTGCTTGGAAGCGTTCGCTACTTCTTTCTAATCGATTGCTAGCAACGCTTCTTCGCTTTTCTTCGCTACTCAATATACTGTATTCCTCTGGCGAGTAGGTTAAGCACCTTCTTGTTGATTTATGTTCGATAACTGGAGTATATCCATCTATTACAGCTAAATCTTCATCTAATTTACTTGTTTTGTAAGCTCTTTCCTCACTTAATACTTTGCCTGGTCTTTTAAGTTTTGTCATTGGAGTTATCGGACTTGGAATGCCGTTATCCAAAGTCAAACCGAATAATGCTCTGGAACGTTCATTTCGTATCTGTTCATACGGCATAAGGCTACTATGAGATACATTTGATTTTATAGAATAGTTTAAATTTAGCATCTCATCGTAAGGTTCCGCTTGATAATTATAGATAGCATTTAGGGGCTCGCACATCGAAACATTTGGAAGTTCACTTGCAGGGCTAGGTATTCCAATTTCCAGTGTGAGAATAGATGATCTAGGTTCATGTTCTTTTGATTTCCATTGACTGTCGTTGCTAACAGTTGACTTCTTTCTACGAATGCACCTTTGTCTTTTCAGTCTAAGACTAGAGCGTTCGTTGCAAGTAGCATATAAATCAGACATTGATTCTGATGAAATATCTTCTTGGTTACTTCTTTCTATTGATGCACTCATTGATCGAGATCTGATTAGAGATTTGATTTCATGATTCACCTTATTTTTTACTTCGATATGAGTATCTGGTGTCCTTACCTCTCGTTCATTATAACCTTCACCGTCATCTAATATAAAGCATCCGATCGGTAAATTTTTCAATAACTTTTTGTTTGTTTTATGAACTGGCATGATTTTTTTTACTGGAGTTGTTTTTGGTGAAACTGAATTTTCCCTTGATAAATTTATGTACTTAGCTTCTTTAATCATATTAGCTTTATTTTCTGCTTGAGGATTAACGAATAAATCTTTAGCGGTATCTATACTAGGAATCTCTTCTTCTAAGTTTATGTTTTTATCAGTATTCATGTTCAGAATTCTTCTCTTTGATTTTACAATCTTGGTGCTTTTTATAATGTCTTCTATCATTCTTTCCAAAGTAGCATCTCCCATTTCAGTAGTTGAAACTGTTGACTCAGTGACATTCGTAGATTCTTTACTTAAGATGAATTTATTTTCCATTTCAGTAGATGTTTCTTCATCTCTCAGGGGTATAGTAAAAGGATTTTCTGCCTTAGGAAAATAATCAGTAACATCATTCGTGAATGGAACTCTTTGTGACTTAGTGTGCGTACTTATAGCACTAAACCTTAAACCCGCTAATTTAACAGATAGTGGTGTAATTGATAAAGGTGAACAACCGTCTCTAACCATAGTATGCGCATCTCTTTTATCTACTGACGGAGATTTAAAGGAACTTTCAAATTCACTGGATTTCTTTCTCGTTCGTTTTAAAGGTATTATATTACATGTACTATCATTTTTGTTAAAGTACAATGGGTTTTCCATAAAAATATGATGACCAAATATTGGTAAAGTAGTTTTTCCACCGCTGGATTGAGCCACAGGAACTAGCTTTTCTATGCAATTTATCACTAAATCTTCGTCATATTGGATTTCAACTAATCCTTCGCTAGCTGTTTTGGTTGTACATACAGGATTGATGTTATGTGTCTTATTGTAATAAGTGCAAGACAGTCTATTTCTGATGGCTGGTGGATTTACTCTGTCACTAAGGTCATTTAGAGAGGGTTCAGAAGTACTGTGGCTTAATCTTGATGATCTTAGTAAACTTTTGTCGGGTGTAATTATTCTTTCAGATTTATAAATACATTTATCTCGCCTAAATGAGTCATCAGATGCACTCGTCATTTCAAGTTTCCTTTTCTTGGCTTCTCTTACTCTTCTACTATAAGTTGATGAAGTTGATGATAAATCTGGAGGGATGTCATCTTTAGAACTATTTAGATATAATTTTCTTCTTTCAAAATTCTTCACAGGAGTTTCAAACGTTGGTGTTGTTATGTTACTTACGTCTTTGAGTGCCAGAGCTTCTTTTTTAATAAAACCTTCTCTATAATAATTAGGAGTGTTTCCGATGTAATTGACATTCTCTTTATTAACCGTTTTCATAGTATTTTTCCTGGTTGCATTTGAACCTAACGATCTTCTTTGATATCTACTAGGTTTTTTACTTTTCTTCACTGATTGCGCGTCTAGTGACCTTCTCGTTTCAGTAATGTAAGGTACATTATTGCATTTCTCGCAGTTTTCTGCTTGTGATTCAGTTGTACGTATTTCATTATTCTTCTTGCCGTATACAGTCCACTTCAACATGTTTTAGCCTGTAACAAACATTTCTTTTTTGACACCAATGATAAAAATAAAAATCACTTATTTTATAATAATTCTTAAAAACTGCGTGTTGGCCTTGTGCATTAAAGGGTTTTTTGACAACATTATATATTTATACATTTATACGCCAATGTATTTACATTTATTTCATCAATTTCAGGACCCTTAACGCAAGGCCAATTTACAATTACTGATACTATTATTATCTGTTGATTTATTTTAGAGCTTGCACAATAATTACACCGTGTTTGATACTTGTATGTTTTAGGTATAGTTTTTACAAAAGAGCAAATAATACTTGAAAAAACAAGTTCCTTTAGTATTTTCTTTTACTTTTTGATTTTTATTTATTGTTTATTAGAATATTCGCTGTAAAAACAAATTTTCTGTAGAGGTTTAAACCGGTTATATAAGTATTACCTATACGGTTAAAAGAATATAGTCCTTTAAAGGTAGTAGTTATCTTAGGACGTACAGCGTTAACTAAGCTATAGGGACTTACTATTTAGGAACGAATCCATATAATAATGTTATAATTATAATGCTCAATTAATATAAATAAATAAATAAAATCTTTACTGATGATGATACTTCGTTTTTATAGCCAAGATTGAGATTCATGTTATATTTTAAAAAAGATTCGCTATTGGCTTGAACATTAATGAACAAATTCAAAAATGTTGCTAAGCCAATTTATAATTTAAATGACGCAATCGCCTGCCACAGATTATTTCTTATTCGTTTACGAAGGTATTCGGTAACGGTAGACAATAATCGTGACTTCGATTCGATTCCAGACACGGTCATTTTAAACTCATAACACGGGTTAGGTATTACCGTTATTGTTCGTTAGTATTCTCTTGTAAGAATTATTCGGAGGAAATATTTCGTGAAACATTTGGAAATGTTGTAATGACCTCCGTAATTGTATTGGTATCTAAAGGAGGTTTAAATAATATATTTTTTAATGTGGAGAAAGCCGTCATGGGTACACAACACTCGCCCGGGTGGACGAGTGGTTATGTGAGATTCCTACTCATTAAAACTCCATGGTGTACCAACGGCCGCCATAGTGGGGCGACACGGGTTTCGCGGTTGCATTCTCCGCGTCACCCCGGTGCTAAAGAGAGACAGTCTAGTACAAGCCCGACTGTCTCTCAGACGGCTGAACCAGTGCAATGGGAAGACGGGCCCTCTGACCCATCTCACTTTAGTTCAGCAAAGGCAGAGGAAGGAGGTGAAAAGCGCCCTTCCTACTACCCAATGTCTACGCAAAACCTCAACGAGGTGCTGGTGCGGGAGGAATTACTTACGGCTAACGCCTCCCATGTAATATTCCTAAGTCAACCTCTTCTGTAAGTGCTACACCCTGCTAAGTATTGAACGAGGTAATGGTCAAGTCCGTAGTCATCGCGAGGGCAACTTAGGCAAACATTTCGTAATTATGATAGTTTTAAGGAGGTTATTCACATTGTCATGCGGTCTAGATGTCAACAAATTCGCAGAGACGTCGGCTCTTTTTGTGTCTTCTACCGCATGTACAGTGAAGAATGCTCTGAGGAGCTTTTCGGTATGATACCCTTATCACCGTTCCAAACTTGAACCTTCCGCCTTTCGCAGGCTGCTTACCCTCACCCTCTAAAACCAAGCCGAAACACGACAAAATTAAGGTTCTCTAGAACCTTCTAGTCAATTGCACTAGGATTGTGAAAAGGGTTACCCAGTACGGTTTATTCTCAGGCCTATGACATGGGGGAATGAAATGCAGTCACCAAGGTCGGCAGGATGGCTGTAATTTCCCTGGAGTTGCAGTTGTCCATAGGCGATGGTAAGCATTTACCATCAGGTTGCCTGTCTGCCTGTTTGAGTTCTTTAATATTAAAAAAAAAGGGTGAAACTGAGGAACCAGCTTCCGTTCAGTGTTTTCCATACTTTTCACGACATCGGGGCCTTCAAGATTAACGTGAAGAGATATTTATGCAGGCCAGCATGACAGCGGCTACCACCATTGGACTTCCAATCTCTCGGTGGTCGTCGTTCTGGTTAAATTGTACTGTGCTTATCATTAAGAACCCCGTCGATTTGCAGAGCTATTAAAAAAAATAATTATATGTGCAATTCACACGTGGTAGAAGTGAAACCTTCACATCTATGTTTTTGTTAATTCAGAAAATGATCAAATACACACTAATTTAAAGTTTATGAAAATGTACATACAAGTACGTGAGTCACAATATCATTTTCAATTAATGTGAGTCACAATATCATTTTCAATTAATGCACATTTCAAATATCCATGGTAACCTAACACAATATCAATCAGTAACAGAATGTCATAAGTGTTGTCTATAAAGTTTTTGTTTCGTGCCTTTTTGGTGAGGTAATATAGTTCATTATTGCGTGGCCACAACAAACTTTCGCTTTTTCGTTTCGTTTCATAGACTTTCAAATCACAACGATGCTAAAGAAGTTTTCACCTCAAAGAACAAATAGATTATTGTAAATTCTATTCTATGACGTATATTCTGACTCGTCGCATGTTGTGACTGTTCGTACAAGAATTTAGCGAGTTTGAACTAACGACTTCATTGTGTACAATTGAAAATGAGCGACCAAGCTGTGCTCGGTGTCTTAAAAAAAAAAAAAACTTATCTAGGTAAACTTGGAATGTAAAACATTATCTAAAAGCAAAGTTTCATCGAAATCGTTGGAGCCGTTTCCGAGAAACCAATTATATATATAAATAATTGCTCACTTAATATAATAAGATATAAAATGCTCATAACTGAACTATTAAACAACATAATTCTCTTTCTTAAACGCACCTTAACAAATTTAATAATTTTGAAATTGTACAACCTAATCTCAAATATCTGAATAATTCCTATTTATGTTAAATCGTTCACAAAAATTCGTCCATTGTCGAAATTAAAAATGGCCGATTTCATCTCGGTTACGGTACGGGCAATAACTCATATTTGCCGCTTTACCTACCAAATTGACTGTGTAATTAGAAACCGGCAGCCATTCATACCGGCCATACTGTGACAAACTCACGCTGCGTACAGAAACCAGTTTGTCAAACAAAAGGGAACCCCGAAGAAATTGGCGAACTAAATACAACACCGCAAAAACAGGGCGTACCTACATTCATGCTAAATTACAATTGAATTTAAAGATTTCTTCTCGCGCATTTTTTTATATCGCATTTATACGGTGGGGTCCGAACAAGAAATTCGTTTCTTATTTCAAAACGTAAGCTGACGCGGCCGTTCATTTTTTCAGTATCTCCGAACGCGCCTTGGAATAAAGTCTAGATTGAACGGATTTTTTTTTTACGAGTGCAACTAAATGACATGCTAAATGTCAACGAAGACTGATTAAATGAAATGAAACACGTTTTAGCGGATTTCTTAGTTTGAATTTAAGCTTTTAGAGCGTTATATATACTGTTTATCTCTTTGTGTGACACTGGCAAAAATATAACTTGTTTTGTATAAAAATATTACAAGTTTTAATTTCTCTCTAAAAACTTTTTGGGCTATACTTTGCATAAGTTTACCTACTGTTATTTATACAGTTATTTAGCTACATCATTATAATATAATATATTATTATTTTTAACAGACTTCAAAAAAGGGGGAGATTCCCAATTCGAATGTTTTTTTTTTTTAAATTGGCTGTTCAGGCATAACTTCTTTGTTTATGAACCGATTTAGATGATTTTATCTTTGGAAAGGGTATCCCCTTTTTTATGGGTATTCCAGGGTATTCCCATCAATGGTAGTCCCATTTGTTGGAATTGAACCTTGGAATTCGTAGATACACCACGAAACTCCTCAAAGTAATTGAAATCGGTATTCTTTTTTGTTCAAAATTGTCTTGTTGAATAACCACGTGATTATTTATATTAACTAATCCATAGTACTATCTGAACAGTTAATATTTTTTTTTCAAATTTCCCTATAAGCATACTTACTACATGGAAGAGACACTGAGTACGAATATGCCATAAAAAAATTTTTTGTTTGTGTGTATGTCTGTTTATGTTGTGAAATTTTGTACACGGGATGCTTCTCATTGGTCAATTGACAAGGTATAAGATTTTTTTCAATATTACTTTTAGATTTCGTAAAAAGTTTTTTATTCTTGACCGATTTTTGTACACGGGAAGTATAAGTTGTTCATTGAATGAGAGGCTATAGGAATTGTCCGTAATAAAAAAAAAATGTAATTTTTTTATTATAGTGTATTATTGTTATAGTGTAATATTATTATTATTATAGTCTAGTGGTCGTAAGCGCGACTGACATGAGCGAGGTCCTGGGTTCGAATCCCAGGTCGAGCAAAGTGTTATTGGATTTTTCCTATGAAATTCTCAGTAGCAGCTCGGAGTTTGGTTTCATGCCCGATTAATGGCTATAGGCTCGCCCCCTATTACATGGGACCTAAAAACATACTCGGCGAACTGTGGGTGTACATTTGTACACCTCTGCCTAACCCTTCGGGGAATACAGGCGTGATGGTATGTATTATGAAATAAAATTACATTTTCATGAATTCTCAGCCGATTATAATAAAATTTTGTAGACGGGAAGCAAATGTCATTCCATATCTGATTGGCTATAAGTATCGTTAATAATATATTTTTAGGAATCGTAAAAAAATTTAGTTCTTAACCAGTTTTCGTGAAATTTTGTACTCAGGAAGTGTATGTATGCCATTTCTCAATTCCTAAATCACATATGAATTGTGAATAATATGAGTAAAAATAAAATTACGGGGTTTAAATAACCACTGCGTAGTAACAAACGTGTGCGGAGCCGCGGGTACACAGATAGAATTTGTTTTAAAAAAAGCGTATTATTAAATTTGTTAACAGCCACAATGAGTATTGCATGGTTTTATGATCACATTAAATTCCACGATAAAAAACATAAAAATGTGTTAGTTTGTTGTTTATGTATTCAATAATTTTATAAGAGCACCAAAAATACACAGTTAAAGCTGCTGAATCCGAGGAAACTTTCGATTTTATAGACGCTTTTAAATTCGGCAATAAACGGCAACATAGCGCAGTATCGAGTACGGCCGGTCGTTAAAATCAGGGACAGTGTTACTATCAAATACACTTTAGCATCGGTTTGAGGGCTGTAAGTTCCATTTAGAAGAAGTGTAATAGACAGATAATAAAGTTTTAAATAAACAAAATAAATATACTGACTCACTAAAATGACTTCATTTCTATTCATCCATACTAATACTATAAATGTGAAAGTAATTCTTGTCTGTTAAGTTTTCACGCCTAAACCGGTAGACCAATTTGGATGTATTTTGGTGTAGAGATAGATTGGACCTTGAGAAGAAAGGACATAGGGTACTTTTTGTAGCGAAAATAAAACTTTAAGGGTAGAAAATAGGGGATGAAAGTTTGTAAGATCAAAATATGGGAACACAAAGCGCATGTGCGGTAAGGTTGGCTAATACGCCAACCAGTTTGTTGATTTATTAAGCACATGTGCAGTAATTATGAAATGACATCGTTTAGCCTAATATTCTTTTTAAGATTGGCTGAAGTGTTTTTAAACTCTTTAACTATGTTTCCAGTGCGGAGTAATTACTCTTTTATTTTATGATAGAAATATGACGTGCGCTGTAAATCGCGGCTCTCGAGAGTTTATATATTTTAAGCGATATATATACCTATTGTAAATTATCTGGATTATACATTTTTGCTACAAGTTAATAATTTCATTGTGTTATTCCACATTTGGTGAAAATAAAACTTGTGTGAATGTTTGTATGAAAAAAACGTCATGTCTCAAATTAGGGATATTCATATTTATGCTTTTGATAAGAAAGAAATAAAAATAATTATTTGATGAAAATTGTACACGGGAAATACACGCCATTCCTCAATTGATACGGCATATGAATTGTCAACAATACGGGTAAAAATAAAATTACGGGATGTAAATAACTACTGCGTAAATATAAACGCGTGCGGAGCTATGGGAACACCGCTAGTATACTATTAAAAAAAAAAACTCTTGAGCTATCGAGGGACACTCGTTAGTAACGAAGTTTCATTCACTAATTATATTATCGCACTGTTGTATGTACAGTAAGAGTGGTCGATGGTTAGTCCCGCTGTTTTGGGATTTTTTATATTTTTGTTTTTTTAGTTTTTATTTATAAAGTTACGAAAATAAATACTTTGTTATTAATTATTATTATAAAAATATAAACTTATTCAGTGCATTTAATTAATGGAACTTTTTGCAGTTTAGCCCTAATCCCGCGATAAGTAACTTCGTTACGTCTGTAACCATCATTTACATTTTTTTTTATTAACCCAATCGAGTTTCTTACCTGCTTCTCTTACCGAATAGGATATTTTCTAAATTGGTTGTAGTGTTTCAACGTTCATAAGTGCTTTCTTAAGACTTAAATGGAATAAAATATTTTTGTTATTGATTCAATTTTTTTTTTTTTTGTATTTTAATGAATTGAAATGGGTACAATATCCATTTATATTAACTACCGCAGTCGATGAAGATAGTACTCGATAAGTTTTAAAAAACCAGTCAGGTTTCAAGTGCCAGATACTTGGCGACGGGTTCTTCGAACTGATGCTCTTCGACACAGTGTCTGGACGCACTAAAACTGAGCCATTGAGAATTCAACAATAAACTGAGTTGAGGGCCGAATAAGAATCTTCCAATATTTATAAATAAATAAATATGGGGACACAATTTCACACACGGCCATATAATCTTAAACTAAATGAATCTTGTATAATGGTAACTAAATAGCTGATATAAATACATACAGATATTCAACACCTAAACATACAACTGGCAATTACGCTTATCACACAAATGTTAGTCATATGCGGGGATAGAACCCGCGACCTCTCACCTCAATAGTAAGTCTTACTGCGCCACGAGGACTGTCATCGTGGATTACACATTATTTAATATCAATGTTACATAATTATGAAGTTCAAATATGGTAAAAGTGTTTTAAAAAGATAGAGATAAAGATAAATTTAATTATATTATACATTATTTTTATAAAATGTGATTTTATCTACATAGTTTTTATTTTACCAAAAATATTAGATAGTTTTAAAATATACGAAGGTATTATTATTGAAATAAGAAAAACTATTTTAATTCCGTAATAAATTGTATAAAAACTATATAATAATTGCATAATACTGTAGAACTCTAAATATTGTTTATTTAATTAGAAAAATGTAATTGTTTTTCTTGTAATTTAGTTCTACTAAGGAACTTTTTTTTTTTTAACTGACTACATAACAAAGTAGTAAGGCTAACATAGCCTTAGGGGCCCTATCCAAAAACAGAGCCGCTGCGGCTTTTACAGCTTCACCGAACTTGGGGGCGAGCGCTTAGGGCACTCAGACGCGAAAGTTTTGGACGACTCGCACGAGGGTGCCAGAGTGGCCGAACCTCGGCTCGGGCGGTCGTCACGCATGCGAATAAGTCGCGATCTGGCTAATTCCCAACTCTTACGAATTCGAGCTACATAACATATACTCATATGCATGTTCCCCTCCTCCTGGGAGAAAGGAGGGAAACATGCGTATGTGTATTTAGTGATCGGAATGGTTTTTCTACACTAACTAGCGCATGACTCTCTAGCGCATAAAAAAAAAGAAAGAAAAAGGGTCCCTTACAGAACCCATATACTTGTGTGGTGTGCACGTGTGTAATGTTGTATGTGGGTAGCTAAGTGTTGCACGTATAATGTCACTTGTATCGCCGGGCGGCTGCCTGACCCAAGGGCTTCACACCGAGGAACGGACCTAGGCTTGGGTTGCCGCTAGAGAGGCTGGACGTGGCGGGTGTGCGGGAGCGAAGTTGACCGCCCGTCCTCTGCGGAGAGAACGGTGGTTACGCGGGCGTGGGCGGTGGCATGCTCTGTTTGGAGAGACGGTGGAATAAAATACTAAGGAAATACTAAGGAACGCAAACCCCACTGTTATATTGCCTGGACGTGGGCTCTATTGGTTGCGACACAGTTTTCAATAATGTAACTTATATCGTACATTTTTGTTATTTGTTGTTATATGATTTATTGTTCCAATAAAGTATTATTATTATTATAAAGTAGGTACCCTTATCGGTAAGTATGATTTTATGAGTTTCTTAATTGGTAGAAATTGAATAAATTTTTTTATATTTACCCGTCTGTGGTAACATTGACGATTACGTCACTGAAGTAGATAGACTAGGTCACTAACTTGGACGCTTTAGTGGGCGGGTAACCGACACCAAAGCACTTATAAAACAAGAGCCTTGGTTTGAACGGTCTCTTGAGAACTGTTCGAAACAATCTCCGTGATACAATAAAATGACTCATCGAAACAGTTTGTAAATTGACTCATGTGAAAATAGGGTTGTCCAATATTATCTTACAAGCCAAAAAAATTTAACAGGGTTGTCGATTGTTTTCAAAGAGTTTTAACATTTATACTGGTCTTCGAATGGTAGATTGTAATTTAGGAACTCGTAGCCAATTGGAGATGGTTTATTTAAAAACCATTTTCGTCTAATGTTTACAGATCAAAATATGACAGCCAGGTGTCTAAAATGAGTTCTAATAGTCATGTTTTTGAAAATATATCATATTGGAATAAACTGTACCGCTAAAATCTACTAAAAGGACTCCTTACGGAAACCAGGAGGAGCTAAAATGGGCAGTACAGGAAACTAAATTTTTAAACGTATTTAAGGTAACGGTAGGGTTGTCCTGGTATCCCTGTTTTTTTTTCTAGTTTGAAAAGCGTCCGGAGAGTGTGTTTAAAATATGTCTGGATAAAACCCGGGAACTACTTGATTACCTCAGAAAAAGCAGTGTATAGCTTTTTTAATAATTAAGTAGGTATTTTATTTATTTTGCTGTAGTAAATGACAGTATGTCAAACATTACGAAACGAATCGAAAACAAGTTGATTTTTTGACGGGATCTTGAAATGACATGTTGTGGTTTATATTTGTAATTAATTAACTTAGGTTTTTGGCCCTATATTATGTAATATTGATGATGTGATATGGTTTAGTTGTTGTGCATAAGTGAAGTGGATTATAATTAATATAAAGTGTAAACATGCATTTTGAGATGACACAAAATCTCCCTGGATAGTTCTGACAAGGGAGCAACCATATTATCAGAAGACCCCACTTTGTGCATTGGAAAATTATATGAAGGCTTAAAACATTGACACTGGCAAGAGCTTTATGCGGCGCCAAAACAACAAGAAGAAGAAAATAAGTTAATATTATAAACAATGAAACAATAATGATTATCGTATTTTTGGAAAAAACAATTTTTATATAGTTCAGGCCAAAACTCGATTTCACCTAAATATCCGGGGTTTTTCAAGTTATTTCAACGATTTAAGTTATTGCAGCCCCAGGTATTGTTTACCCGTAATGTCTCTAAAATATATGTACAGTCATAAGCAGAATACAAAAATAGGGTACAGTGCATACCAAAACAAAGACAAATATTAATTATTATATGCAAGTTTTTTTTACGTTGTCCAAATGCTAGCGCCTGTTGGCCGGCAGGTGGCGCTAGTCATGAATAATTTATAGATGACGCGAATTACGCAGGGAAACGTTATGGTAAAATAACGTAATGCTGATTGAAAATATTTTTTATATTTTCGTGAATTATTTATTTAATATTAACCCGTGACCTCGGCTGTCCATTCATTTGTATGGTGCACAACAACATGTAACAGTATATCTGTAGCTAAAAGTATGAAGTTTTGAATTGATTGTTAAATTATACATTACCTTTTCACTTGGAAGTTCAAATTTAATACTCATGCAAACGAGCAATGTACGATGAAAATTAAAGGACTGATAAAAACGTTTTTGGGTTATTGTAATCATAATCGTAATAGAGAGCCGAAGTTTAAGTTAAACAGAACATTATTACCTGATCTATGTTATTTATTGCTTGCAGTGCGAAAGATGTGAAAAACAAAATTAGTGTTAAAAATTTCAAAAATTATTAAATTTTAATTATTCATACTATAATTACTTAATTTAAAAAAAGACAGTTATTCCAAAGTTTAAGTTCTGTCGGCAGTTCCCATGACTGCATGACTGGTTTCGACTATGTACTTTTGACCAAAATTCGGCCGAGATTTTTACTACACGCCAAAATTCAGTATTTGTGAATTGTGGCGTATTCTTCTCTCGTGTGTATCTCTACAATTTCGGGTACATTTCATTTTCTATCGTAGAAATATTGTGAACACAGTTATTATAATATATTTTAGAAATATTAATGTTAATAATATTTTATACATGTGTATAAATTTAATTAGTTTTGATTTCGATATCGGCCGTAACTGAGGCCGAGGTCGAAGATTCGGTTTTGATTGAAAATCCTGTTTCGGTCGGACATTACACTTTTAAGTTATATTTTTTATTATTTTCAGCAATTTTTATTTAATGTTCTTTTTTTGGTTCCTTATTCTGGCATCCAATCCTCATTTAAAAAGTTGTTACTATCGAGTGGGAAATTGTATCATATTATAAAATTAGCGTTTTCTGGTGACTTCAATATTCTAACAAAATGCCACTCATTCACGACATCTCGATACAACACAATACAAAATATTGATTTATCTGAATATGGTCATTATAGGTCTTCAATTTAAATAAAAAAAATTGCATCATATTCTGCTATTCGTGGCGTGCAAATGAATAAACGATTAAATTCGAATTCATGTTCTAATTCTCTTCAGTTTTCAGTTATATTACGCAAATGCTACTTATATAAATTACACAGTATAGGGCCAAATAATACAGGTCTGTTCATAAATAAAAAATTAAAATCACTAATGGCAGACTAAAATTCCGCCAAGAACTTTACTTGAAGTTAAGAACCTAGCGATTGTTCCTGTAGAAAGTACACACTGACGTGAAGAGAGGTAGCACAGATAAATTTATTTGAGATTTCTTCCTACTTGGGGCAACCCAACTGTTGGAACACATCCATCCTACAAAAGATCAGTCAAATAACCTTGTATTGTGTTCTTGCCGTGTGTATGGTTTTCAGATCTTTTTCGGGTGGGGGTTTAAGGTCGGCAGCACGCTAGTTATACCTATGGGTTTACAATCGTACACAGGCTACGGTAGCCGCTTATCATCAGGCGGATCGTATGCTTGTTTTCCATTTTAGTTATATATAAAGTTTGGAAAGGATCTGGCTCTCAGTTAGATAGGGAGGTGGTATGCCGGCTTTTCAAAGAGGAGCTGGATCTCAATTACATCTGCTGGGATTCATAGATAAGTTTACGGCTACAGACTCTTAGCTTAAATGTGATAACTAGCCGAACATATATCAGAAAATGATATATCATATATGAGTAAGTTATGCGAAGGCCCGATTCGACCGATCAATTAATTAAGTAAAACCTAAGTTCACAAATTTAAAAAATACGTAAAATATAATGTTTAGAAAAATATGTAAGATACGCTGGCCCAGCACATGTTTATCTGCCCAGTCTGGTATTCAATAACTTGACCACAACACCACCTTTTGAGTTTAGGGATGATATCAAACCTTCTCCATGAAAAAACACTTCCAATCAACTTTCATTGTGACCGATCAACCGGTGTTTTATCGAAAATTGTTTATTTTGTATTTTTTGCAAGAAGGTGGCAGCCCTAATCAGACAGCTGTGGGTAGACGACACGCCCTCGCACAAACATGGCTTGTTAACTGCTTGCTAATCGTAATAATACATACAGTATTAATTGCTAGCAAATTACGTATCCATGTATGTACACCACCCATTTAGGTCATGACTTAAATGGACACCGAAATTTGTTGCGTTTATTGAATATTTATTATTTAAATGTAGGCCCAAATTAAATTCGGAAGCCTAAAAAGGAGCACTACCAGCGATACTTTTGCCATAGATGTATTTACTGTAGATAGAAACCATTTTGCAGCCGAAATCGAAAAAGAAATAATATAACATACTCCTACGCATGTATCCCCGAAGGGTTAAGGGGTTTACTAATGTACACCCACAGTTCGCTGTGTATGTTTTTTAAGTCTCATGTAATAGGAGGCGAGCCTATAGCCATTAATCGGGCACAAAACTAACCTCCGAGCTGCTACTCAGAATTTCATAGAAAAGCCCAATAACACTTTGCTCGATCTGGGAATTGAACCCAGGACCTCGAGCATAGCAGTCGTGCTTACGGCCACTAGGCTAATAAGGCTAAACACATAGTTATGTGAAAATTGAATTAAATTTTGAGATGGTTTTTTAGCTTTGTAAAATATTATTCGATTAGGTTAAATACATCTGTTAATTAAAATATCACCTGCGAACAGTATTTGTATGTAAGCGATT
Source organism: Saturnia japonica (assembly GCA_033032175.1). Classification (NCBI taxonomy): domain Eukaryota; kingdom Metazoa; phylum Arthropoda; class Insecta; order Lepidoptera; family Saturniidae; genus Saturnia; species Saturnia japonica. The sequence continues at coordinate 21,409,970 of CM065307.1, read as the reverse complement.
AGTTTTCTGTTTTTAAAATCACTAAATATTCTTAATACTGATGTATTTGCATTTGGCAAAATAACAAACAAGCAAAGGGTGATTTTTAATATTGGGTATATATTATAATTTAGGAATGTATATTGAAAAAACGATCAAAATTATTATTTCAACCAAGGTCATTGCGAGTAAGGCCAGGTATATCGTGACCTTGCCACTCGTCATCCAGTTTTTCAATTGTCGCAAAGTTTTCAAGCATTGTATATCGCTTTAGCTTAGGTATCAGAATTTGAATTAATTATATTATTTTATAGTACCACGGCAAATTGACGGTACTGTCTCCGATTGTAAGCACATCACAATCTAAACACAACGGCGACAACCGAGAGATCAAAATCCATCGGTAGTCGGCGCTGTTCTTGAAATACCCGATTTGTAAGGGGGAAACACATTAGCCGGGAGATGAGTCCCACAGTTTCATCCTACAAAAAAGATAAGATATAGACAGCAATTTTGCGTTTTTCGGTTCTTAAGTCATTAACCATCAAACTTTTAATGTATCTGATATGTATTCCACAGAAATCCTCAAACGTGTTAATATTTTTGTCCGAAACCGAAACTTTGGTAATTTACTATTAGGTGGTATAGGTAGAACAAATATCGTCTATGGCAATACTGCGACAATAGTGGATTAATATTATAAATTGGCAGGCAATTGAAAGTTGATAAAACAAATGTAATAATGTGATGACTGTATATTTAAAAATTAAAGTAAATTATTGAGTAATATTGGTCTATAGATAAAAAGCCTAAAACAATAAAAATGTGGAAAAAGTAATTGTTTATTTATTTAATTTTCCCTTTGGAAAATTAATTTTAAAAAAATATGAGTCACGTGATTTGAAACGCCGATTAGAAAACGTGGCGTCACCATTCAGGAAATTTGAACGTTAGTTGTCAAACATGAAAATGTTCTCATACAAAATTACATATAACATGAATGATGACGTCACGAGACCATAATGCATCGTTTTGTTACGTACTTTTTATTTAGATTAAAAAACCTTTTTTTTTAAGTTATCAACTCCCGGATTCAAAATTTTGTTAACTTAGTTAAAAATTGCAATAGTTTGTCCATAAAAATGTTTACAAATAAAACAGTACTGAAAATTTAAAAACTATACAGAAAGAAAATTAACAATACAACACAAAACGTTAAAAATACAATAGCTTGTTGTTTAACTTTAAAAGTCGCATTTACCGTAAACAACAAAAATACAAAATAAATTTTAAATGACAATAGATACATAATTAAGTGGACATTATAGTTTTGCAAAATAAGGTTTTATTAATTCTTTTATCTATTCAATCAGCGACCATATGGCGGTTGACCGACCGCGGCCCCTGGAAAATTATTCCTTAGTCAGATTTCAACTAAGTACAAAACTGTGGGTTATTATTTCATTATTAAATTTATACTGGTATTTTTATATTATCTTTATCTGATATTATTAGACTATGTAAAGGCCTTCAAGGACACCTGAAATATTACACCGATAGGTGCTTTTTACATACCATCACGCCCGTATGCCCGAAGGGTTAGGCAGAGGTGTACTAATGTACACCCACAGTTCGCCGTGTATGTTTTTTAGGTCCCTTGTAATATGGGCCGATCCTATTGCCATTAATCGGGCACAAAGCCAAACTCCGAGCTGCTACTGAGAATTTCATAGAAAACCCCAATAACACTTTGCTCGACCCGGGAATCGCATCCAAGACCTTGATCGTTTTTAATAAGAGATTATTCATTCATGTAAACTAAAATGCGCTTAATATGCTTTTTAAAGTTGTACAGAAATTGATTACAACCAGTACGATCATATTTAGTATCACAATGAGTAAGATATTAAATCAACTTTGTGGGTCTGGTTATTAGCTAGATATTGATCTACCACAATACTATGGTTTCATCCCCATGTTTTTCTTCATTGAAAGCTCAGGCACATTGCAGGATTCGTACTCACGTCGATCGACGCGGTGTCCGTACAAGCTATCACTGAACCATTATTTCATTACAAATTTTAAGTGATGTATGGCAAAATCTAATTATCTCTTTCATTCATCGCATTAACTGCGTTTCGTTCGGTACATAGTATGAAACAACATTATTTTCCATAATTCCAAGAAGTTATCGAAATCATCATCATTATATTAATACGTGAAGCAACAACTTTGTACCCTTTTTTAAGCGTATTGCGTGCACGGAAGACTGTGAAATTTGGCTTGGTTAAAGTTTATATGGAGAAGGAGTGCAGAAAGCTAAAGTTTATCTATAATATCTGTTACTAATATATTGAATGAAATAAATTAATACTGCGAATCCTAACACGACCAGTGTCATTGAACTTAGACCCCCCAAAATATTTATATTGTCATTGTCACTCAATGAAAAGTGACATTAACTACAGCAAGTGATATAATATTCATTGTTTAGATTCATAGTGAAAATGTCAAACAGAAAATAGTCTATGATTAAAAAGTCGCGTTGGGCGAATTTCGATCATTGGGCGACCGCAAGTATATATTATATTTCATATTTGACGGACGATGAAGAGAAATAACTTACTTCAAATTGAAACCATACATCTATGATTGAAACCATTGTCGAAATATCAATTGCACCTTCGAACCTCTACGGTTGTAATAATAACTCCATTTGCACAATCTGGAGCAAAATCTTACCATCCTATTGTTATATCGGGCTTTGTTCAAGGAAGTTTGCGAATGATGCACCCTTCTCAATAAGTTCACGGAAAAACAAATTTAATTTTACAATCGGTAAACGTTATATAGTAACTAATACGTGCGAAATAAAGTTTATTTTCGATTAACGTAACGGTAAATCTAACGTCGACGATGTAGTTTGTTCCGATCTAGTTTTTTTTTATAACTTCCATACATGTAAATGTGTGATTTATTTGTGACAACAATTGCGTCTTCGAGTCGCATGTGGGAAATTTACGATCCGATTTTAAGGGGCGGGATTATATCTGAGTGTTTCGATTGTGACTTTGTTATAATTTATATCGGTTAAGGGGCAGATGGTTCGGAAACTCCTTTACATAGTTACGAACCAAAGATACTTTTTTTGTCATATAGTCCTTTCCTTTCTTCGTGAAATCGGCCTACGTAAATTGTTACCAAATAAATCCCCCTTATGTTTCCATAATCTAAGGTTTACTGTGAAATTTGATGTTTATTAGACGTATTTAATTGTGATTACTATCATCATCATCATCATTTCAGCCGCAGGACGTCCACTGCTGAACATAGGCCTCCCCCATAGATCTCCAGAGCGACCGATCTTGTGCGGCCTGCACCCAACGGCTCCCAGCGACCTTTATTATGTCGTCTTTCCATCTAGTGGGGGGCCGTCCTACGCTGCGCTTTCCGGTGCGTGGTCTCCACTCGAGAACCTTTCTGCCCCAACGGCCGTCAGTTCTCCGAACTATGTGCCCCGCCCACTGCCACTTCAACTTGCTAATCCTTTTGGCTATGTCGGTTACCTTAGTTTGTCTACGGATCTCCTCATTTCTGATTCGATTTCGTAGAGAAACACCAAGCATAGCCCTCTTCATAGCTCGCTGAGTGACCTTGAGCTTTCTTATGAGGCCCACAGAGAGCGACCACGTCTCTGTGCCGTATGTCATCACTGGCAACACACACTGGTCAAAGACTTTCGTCTTGAGGCACTGAGGTATTTTGGACGAGAAGACGTCGCGCAGTTTCCCAATACTATTTTATTACTATTACTAATGTCGCAGGTGTAAAACCTTAGATATAAAGGTAAGCTTTGAAAATTTGGTAGAAGACAAGTGATTCCACCGTATTAAAATCCTGGGAACTATGTACCCTTAATCCAGTTAATCTACCCTTCAGTTTTTCAGTGATTACTATACCTGGATGTAAATCGTTTAATAAAGAAAAAAAAAACGTATACTTGTATATACTGTTTTTGGTCTTGTCTTACTCAACCAAATATAAATCTATATTACACTAAATCTATGGACAAAACAAACCATATACTAACATGATGGAATGTAATTGTGGTAAACTGTATTTACCACTCTCAAGTACAAAATCTATCGCCAAGCACCCTATCTAGTTATTCAGACGGCCAAACCCCTTCTAGGCGTAAAATCATTTTTGATCACATCAAAAAGTGATATTGTAATCAATCTTTGTCTATAATATATGTCATATATATTTTAGGTTTTTTATTTTTATTTATATTGTTATTTGTGATTAGCTATATTAACTCATATCGTTGATTGCTAGATTTTGTGGGAACTGATTTTAGTTTGTGTTTCCTTTTTTCTTTTAAATTTGTAATAAGGTATTGTAACTGTTTGTTTACCTTGTAATAAATACATTAGAGTAATCTGTTATGCGCTGATTAGTGAATACCATTATAAATAGATTGACAAATATAAATTATAGTGGTTGTTTTGATGACGTTACTTAAAACATTCGATCGTTTTCGAATACGAAGAAATGTTTCGTTTTCTTTCATAGTTATATTTATTAAAATAGAGCCGTCTCTCGTATTCTACTAAAGGTGAACTAACCCAACGCGAGCACTGTAACAAATGTTTTACAGAGAGGGAGTCCGTATCGGGGAAAGTAGAAGAAAGAACTGTCTTTAATATACTTATCCGAAAACTGGTCTAATGACCACCACAGACGGATTTATAAATTATAGTTCATAAAAATACTGTTAAATTTCGGTGTCATATTTCTTTAATATTTAAAGGCGAAAAAATTTGTTCTATAACAGTCACGTCACAATATAAAGCTATTCCCAATTGAAAAAGTATTTATTTGACATTTTATTACCGGTAGTAAGTAAAAAGCTCGTATAAAAATATACTTTAGTATTGATCAAACATGTTTATTACAGTACACTCAATAAAATATAGTTACAGTAACAACTTATAAAGTTACGATTCCAAATAATATAGTTCATCTATACTCAATAAAAGAGACATAAAATTTTTATGGCTCCTCAGCATCTAAGCTCTTTATTATATTTTATATTTAAAAAAAAGACAGTACGTCTAATGAAAAAACTAAAAAAGTAGCTCCCCTTCGATCGTCGAAACTTCTTTGTTAACCTGGCTGTACGTTCTTGTTCCTTTACCGTTTTTATTATTTGCAAAAATAGTTCGAATTTCAAGCAACTGTCAAGTTTGAATTTAAACACGTTTCCATTTTACGAATTTAAAAATGGTTTAAGCCGTTAAAGTTTTTATAGACGAACCTCTTCGGTTAAAAGAAAACTATATACAGGAGTAGTACAGTTAGTTTAAAAAAATATTTTTATTGTTTATGATAAATTGTTGTAGAACACAGGTGTATAAATATATCGAGGAAGTATTCCCATTATTGTCATTGTAAAATGTAAATTTTACTAATCTTTTATTATAGTGGAATGTTAAAATATAGACATTTGAAAAGTTTAGAATTTTATGAAGAAAATTTTATTTGTTTCAGAGATGGATATTATTTTCATACACAACTGTTCATTTTTTTTAACCAAAATATCTGCCGGAATTTTGTAATATTTTTCGTTAGATGAATTTACCCTAAATCCAACTTGACCACTATGTATTATGGCTTCTAAACTAGTAGCAATAAAGTCGTAGGCAAAAATAACTAAGCATATAACATCAATAAAGCTCTTTGGTATCCAGGTGCTCAGCAATATAAATCAACTCTGCTTGGCCCTTGACCTCATGGTGACTTGGATTAAGGGTACAAAGTTCCCAGGACTTTAATACGGTGGAATCACTTGTCTTCTACCAAATTTTCAAAGCTTACCTTTGTATCTAAGGTTTTACACCTGCGACATTAGTAATAGTAATAAAATAGTATTTAGACTAGTATTTCTTCCCTTAGAAAACGTCAGAATATGTAGTCTAAATTCTTCCCGAAGTTTAGTCCTTTATTAACCTGAATACTACATTCAAATCAGTTCAGTAGTGTTCAGGAGATGCATTAATAAAGAGCATTTAAGATTTTATTTTATTATTATTGTTATTAACAAACATAAAATAAAAAAATATTTCTTTGCTTGTTTGACTCCTACGCGTTATTTTACCTATGATATAAAACTTTTCTCAATTGTTGTGTGCACACTCGTGACGGTTTCTGAATTAATGTAACCATTTGACAATAGATGGCGCATAGATAGTACCATTTTGAAGACAACGGCAACGTAATCACCGCAAAAAGCTAATAATAAAAGAAACATTATATCGGGTAATTTTGTTGATAGAAACGCAGCTGTAATTCGATTATAAATAAAATAATGAAATTCACACGTTTAAATAGTCAAATGATAACATGAAATCCCCGTTCACTCACTATCATCCGTATCACTTCCCGTTTTTTTATTTCAATAATTTAACTCAGTTGATACCGGGACCCTCCAAGTTCATTTTTCACTTGTTCATTGTATCATGCGAGCGTGTTTCGTTCTATGAGAACTAGTTTTTATATCGAAAATTATAACAAAAAAAACATGACACTAACACGCTAATGGGTTGTGTGTGTGTTTTTTTTTTATAATTTACATTTCTGACCTGAGAACCTTTTTCGAATTTAAATACATACGTATATAAAAAGCCAGTATTTATAAAAAATGTAATATAAGTTTTTTTTTTCAATCTAATCTTGTTCACCTCTCATCGCAGGTAACATGGCATATGGGTTGTGTAAGTTAAAAAGGTGTTGAGATGATATTAAAGACTGGTAAATCTTGTTCCTCTGCTCCCGGCTATTTTAAAGACAAAAATGCTTATTGTGGGTGTTACTTAGAAGATAGATATATACTCTTCCAAACTTTTTTGTAGGTCTTTTTAATGTCTACAATTATGTAGTACATTAATGTGCTATATCTCTTATGGTTTATTCAGCATAAGCCTTTTAAGCGCCCGAATTGATTCACCATGACCAGTATTTTTTATTTGTGCGGAACCCTAATTCTTTTTCTAAAATAAAAGTAGCCTAAGTTACTCCCTATATCATCATCAGCTATCTATCAGTGAAAGTCCCGTCAAAATCGGTCTAACCATTTTGGAGGTTACCCGTAACAAACATATAGACACATAGACAAAAATTTTAAAAATAGGCTTTTTGTTATAGGTATCGTATATACTTTCATATGCATTTAGTAAAAAACTGTTATTTTGACATTACAAAAAGACACTTCAATTTTATTAATTGTATAGATAATTAAAACGATACGATTTGAAGCTAACAAAAATGTACTTTGCATGTAATATATTATTTTCTTTCTATAGGTACATCGTTATTTCTTAGCCCATAATCCTGATAATTTCATTAAAATCGTGTTTGAATCCTACTTTTTACGCTATAATTCGTATCCAAACATGGAAACCAATAAATTGATTTTTTTAATAATTACATCAATATTTACTACTTATTTCGAAATTAAAAAATAAATATGTCCACATAACTCACAATATACAAACTAATATGTATATGAAAACATATTATTCCGTCTTCTTTTTCTCCTCTCTCTTACACCACCTAAGTAGGGTTGGCACTACGTGTTTCAGTTATGATTCTTACGACGTTACTTATTCTCTTCTATTATCGATTTTCTTCTTAATATTACAACCATTACACCCACATTTATCACACAATTCATCCATACCTTCTTCGATCTTCTTCTACTCTAATATTTTATGTATATATGTCTTTCATCTTCAACTCACAACTTCTTCATCACTTCTTTTATACTTCCTCTGATATAATACTACTGAATCTTTTGATATAGAACAATTAAATTGTCAAGTATTCTATAGACTACCGACTCCTCAAGCTCATTAAGAATTTCGAAACTCCTTCAAAACTTTAATTAAATGTAATATATTTATACTCTAAATGATTGAATTATAATGATAATACGATCTTTATTGCTCAACCGACATCAACGGGAAGTATTTTACTGGTTATTGCGTTAACAGTTTTCCTTTCTTTTATGAGACGAAGCTAATATAATCTACAATTTATTTTAGTAATTATATCACCGCTAAATAATGATTCCAATGTATTTCATATATGTATTATTTTTATAAACTTATTCTTTTAATAGAAATTTTTATTAAGTAATAAGTTTATTTCGAGCCACACTAATTGATTGAGATTTCGGTAAAAGAAAACATGGCGATGAAAAGTTAGTAAGATATATGTATATTAGTTGTACTTAAAAGCCCGTTCCCTTTCCCGACAATGTAGGCAAATACCAGCATATAATTTAAAAAAAAAAACTATCTAACATTTAAAAATAGTTGATTCGTTTTCACTACATACTGGCTAGATAGCGTGATAAATATATATAACATAACGATCAAGCAGCAGACTGTAAACGATCTATCCTCGTATTCAAGTAAAAACCTTCAAAGACTTTTTGGTATTATGCAAAAAAAAAACCGACACGGTCCGATGAGTCGCTGCTGTGCTGGGGCGATTTGCTCTCCCTTCTCTGTCTGACTCAGTATAGGTGTATATATACATCTCGCTTCGATTAATTAATGACCGACCCTTAAAGGTGAAATTATCATAAAGTACATGAGAAGTGGTTGTTAAGAACTATTATTTTATTATTATCGGATTGGGTGAGTGTGAGACTACTTAAGTTTATTATACACGTTTTGACTTTAAAACTTTGCTTTAAAATATTCGCTGTGCTATTTTATAAAATGAAATTACTGGTGGACGAATGATTAAGACTTAAGTGTAATCTCCACAAATCTCCACAACCAGTATATCGCCACGAGTCCATCCTACTATCGTCGGGTGATCTCCAAGGGACGATTATTCTTCCTCCTGCGTATCGTCGCGAATCGTGACGGATCGCCGCGTGACCGCAACGACTCGTCCTAAGTCGCGACTGATTGCCGCTTATCCGTAACAACTCGTTACACAGATATTTTGTTGAAAATAACTCAGTTTGGTCAGGCAAGAGCGAAATCAGAAGTATCAATAGTTTAGTGGGGCGACAGTGCGTGACGTTTTGCGTTGGCGTATTCCTAGTCAATATCACTCGTCGCATCGCCGTGTGGGGAAACGTTCATAGATTTGTTCATATAGTTGTGCAGGACGATAATACCGCTACGATAAACTCGCTCGTAGAAGTGGCGCCTTATGACTGGTTAAGACCGGTGAAATGCGGATCCGATACCCTTTATTTTTATGATTCGGAACGTGTCAACGAATTTTATGAAAATAACTTTACATTGCTATGCTGCGTGATAGGACTTGAAGATAGTATCTATCTCAATCGCAACCACCATACACCAGGTGTACAAGCAGGGTAGTCCTGGTGGTAGGGATTTGTACTAGACTGGGTGTGATTTCTCAGCGGTCACCGTTGTTTTAGAACTTTGCTTACCATTAGGTAAAGTGCAGTCATTTTGCCGTACTACTATAAAATAATAATAACAATTAAAATTTAACCGGTAACACTATTGGCTGGCGGTAACAGAAAACATCCTGAGAAAATATGGACGCTAGGGAAGGTTATAAGAACTATATATTTCTCGGGACTTGAAAGTGGTAACAGAATTAGTATGGTGAAAATGCTCATAATATTTTCCCTCGTTCAGTAGTGAGGTCAATAGCATGCACTATCAGGAGTTCCTTTTTAATTTCGCAGTCACATAAAATTTATAGTATATTCTTATTCGTTACTGAAAAATATATTATATCTATTATTAATAACAGATGTAATAAGATTTATGAAAGTTTTAATAATAAAAAAAATCTAAATTATCAAGCTTAGAAATATTCTAATAAATATAATCGTACATTTTCTATTTCAATACGCTAAATATACGAAGGGCGTAAATAAAGATTTTTTTTTCAAGGGTTAGAAGAAAAGACTTAAACGAGTAACTAAATAAAAGTTGACTTTTGCTCGATTTTTACATTATATACTATTATTATTTTTAATTTTCTATTAACTTCAATTAACAGGATGGTACATGAGGTACTCCAAATTAATCCTCAGGAGTAGCTACATATTAATGACTGGCCTCAGGATTTCGATCTTCCTAAGGTCGGTTATAAACAGCTATAGTGACATGGGGAAAAAATTTCACACACTTCCTTTTAATTCCAAACTAAGCAAAGCTTGTATTATGGTAACTAAATAGCTGATATATATGTACATATAGATAAATAACTGACAATTATGCTCATCATACAAGTGCCAGTCGTATGCGGGGATAGAACCCGCAAACTCTCGGCTCAATAGCAGGGTTTACTACCACTGCGCTACGAGGCCTTAACCAACAAACTTCTGGTGTTTTGATTGCTTATTTATTACTTTATATCATAAAAAGTGAAAAAATTAACGGTTTTTTTAGCAATATTTATTATTAGATAAATTTCTTATGATTTTTGTGCTTGCAGAACGTGCTATTTGTGGTATCAAATAATTTTGATCGAAAGTTTTGTAGACTAGACACTATAACGTTTTCTAATAATCAACAGCAGTGCTGCGTTACTGTACTCCATTCTAAAGGATATGGTTGGCAATACTTAATTAGAGGCGAGGTATTCCTGCTTACTTCTCAAGAGTAGGATTTTGAATAAGACTGCAGTCTTTTTACCCGACTGAGAAAAAGTAGGGTTATGTTTTTCGCGCGTATTTATGTATATTTCTTTGGCACTATACAGCTTGATAGATTTTAGCATACGAGGTGTCGTATATTTCAGTCGTGATTTTTTTGCTTCAGTCTGATTTTTGATTCCTTTTTAATAATTTAGCTTGTTTGATTTTGTTTATCAGTAACTATGGCAACAAGTAACTTGACACCATAGTACCACCTTAGTAAACTATTCACCTTCATTAAATTGATGTTTATCGCTTTAATATATTTTAAAAGTTATACAACTTAACAACTTCATTCATTTTTGAGCAAAAGTAAGAGCCAGCTGTACATTATTTCTACTTATCCCTTAAAGGACATAGCGTAATAATAGCCAGTAGCCATTTAAGTATTTCATGTTTCTTGACTATAGTTGAAAAAGTACGACATGTTACCGGAACTGGGGCACGTGCTTATAGACGTTAAAACGTTTGAACTAACTTAACGAAATTATTTTCACATTAACATAAAATGGTAATCATTTTATACCTAAACCATATTCAGTTATTTTACATAATCGGATATGTATCTATTTTTTTATTTAGACTTATCAGTTGTATTTTTGGTGTATATAAATAATTATTGTAATAATATTTTTTTATGACATAAATAGAAACCTTAAAGTAGGAAATTATCTTTAGATTTTATCGTTAGATATTCGTTTTTAATCACTCGTTTGAGTCTCGATATTTCTAAGTATTTAAAATTAGTCTTTAATATGATAAATACAGAATTTATTTTAAAACATTTTGGCAGTATTAGATTGGCATTTAACCCTATGCGGGATTTTTTTAAAATAAATAACAAAAAACAAACATAAAATTTCTTTAAAACAAACACCTACATGACTATGAGATTCCTTTAATATTTGTAAAATTATTATACATAAATGTAGTAATAAGACTTATCCACGACAAATAACGTTTTTCAAAAGATATATATTGTATACAGGGTTGCAACTTGAATTTATCAATTGTATAGGATCCGACTCACCGTATCTTCAGATCCCGATGAAAGAAAAAGCATCCCTACAACACGATCACAGGAATGACAAAAAAACATCCAACTGTCATTTCACAGCACAATAAAAAAAACACGTGTATTGTATCAAATTAGAAAACAAAATAGCGATGAAAACACGTTTGAAAAAGTATAAGTAAAATAATTCGATTTTTAAATTTTATGTGAAAAATCGTTGAGTCAAACCGCCGAAAAAAGCGCACGCGCAGAATCGCGTCCTTTCCCGCGCAATGTCGAGGTTAGAATAAAATTATAACTTCATTTACCTGAGTCCCCGTGACATTTGCCACATGAATCGTCCGTCTCTCTTTCTTGTACACTGTCGTGTATGTTCGAGTAAGATAGACATATACATTCAACCGAACGGTCTCCGTGATGTCACGGGCACAAGGCTCTTTGAGCAATTGTTTTCACGCGTTATCATTTGCGGTTACGACATCAATGTGTATTTGATAAGGGCCATTGAAAAAGTCATTAAAACTTTTTGAATGGTCTTCACCGCTCTTTTATGCGGGCGTGAACAATTTTATTCCATTAGTAGCCGGTGACGCCCGCTTAAATAAATGTATTTTTTTGTATCCTTAAAAATATTATCCTATGTCCTATTAAACGACTTAATCGACTTCTATGCCAAACATTTTAAAATACATTTAGTGATATGAGCGTAGTTGATGGACACATATTTTCCGCAAGCGTTTAATGCAGTAATAATTATTTTCGGCTTGTAATTTTGTTTTTACGAATAACAAAGGCCGCTGCCTATTTAAAGAGGAATGAGATGGATCCTGTGTTCAGAATTTTATCAAAATGGGTTGACATTAAAGATTTATTTTTACTATTTTAAAAGTGGTATTGACGAATCTTGTCATATTAATTATGGAATGACATATGCTTCCCGTCTACAACATTTTCTAAAAGTAATAGTAGCAATTTTTATCAATCTTTGAGGAACGGTAAAATTATAGTTCCCGTTTACAAAATATCATTAACATCATACAAACAGACGGACAATATTTTTATGTGTCATATTCGTGTTCAGTATCTTTTATTATAGAATTGAATCAATGAATAAAAAATAATTACAGTCAGAAGTACAAATGAACTATAAACATATATAAATATTTATTATAATTTGAAGGGATGATAGTTTAGCGATAGCATTCTACGCGCCTTGTTGTAGGATACAGGTTCGACTCCTGCAACAGGTTTGTATTTAATTAAATCAGCATGACGACCGCATCTATCCACAGAACCTCACTCCCTAAGCATCGCTTACCATCAGCAGTTAGTTAGATGAACTTAAATTTAAAAAAAATAACATTACCAAAAACAAATAAAGAGTAGACACAAAATCTTGAAAAATAAAACAAACACTCAAAATTTTATTCCTGCTGCAAATCTGAATCAATCAGTTGTATATAATAATAATTAATGTAAGTCATAAAGTCTCACTGATGGGCTAAAAGGTATGTTCCTCACTTCCTTCTTTGTTAATCTGCTGCAAGCTTCAGTTTACAAAAACCCAACGATAAATTTAGTACAATAGAATACTAGTTCCCCAGGTGTATTTATTATGCAGTAATTATTTACGTCATACTATTTTATTTTCACGCATATTTTAAGATTTCTAAAAGTTTTTGAGTTAAATCCAAACATATTAACGTAAAAAAACTAATCTATATAATTGTCAAATTTGATATCGGAGGCCTAAAATGACTATTTTGTGGAAAAAAAACATATAAAAACAGAACTACAGATTTAACAACCTAAATTATTAAAAAGGTTACAAAAAACCCGACTGCAACAAAAACACTGAACTAATTGTTTTTTTCTATTTTTGCTTTTTATTTGATTCCCAGGCGTCGTACATAAATATTATATAACCTTTGTCACTCCCACAATTAAGACGAATCTAATGGTACACCTCATTTATGTGCTAAAATCCATCAAGCCGTTTAGGCTACAGACCATGCTAAAGAAATAGACATACATACCTACATATATACGCTCGAAAAACAAAACCCTGTTTTTTGCAGTCGGTTAAACATAGATATAGATATGTGACATATAGATATATACTAAAAATACTTGATTTTGTGAGAAAACATATAATTATATCTACAGACGCGAGTGGATCGTTAACTTCAAAGTAAAGTAAACATAAGCCTCATTTAAACGGGAATTTTGCTAAGTAATCGTTTAATTGCAACGGAATCGAACCCGCTGACCGTGTTAACGTGTTCCCGCTAGAAATACCAGCAGAGACGTTACCAATATCCATATATGTTTGCGGATATCTGCGTGAAAAAATCCGTATCTCAATTGGGAAAGCTCATTACAGATTTAGAATTTTGATTTAAATGAAAATTCCACTTGGTGATGTTAACAGATGAAAAAGAGATATAGAGCATGCTAAAATAATCTTAAATAAATTCCAATACTTTTTAACATGAAGCGATGATGGATTAGTAGTAGCATGCTTGGACACTGCTTCGATGGAAGTAAGTGCGAATCCTAGATGTGTATTAAACAACACGATGAGTTGTCACAGAATAAACTAAACTTTTATTATATTTAAAAAGGCAATACAATGAATGACAGCTCATTCAAAGTTTTGACATATTTACAGGTAGATGTTGTGTTACTTGTACTAAATATGTAATTTCGTTATAAATTTAACAATGTGCCTGAGTTATCGGTGAAGGAAAATATCGTAATGAAACTATAGCATGGTGGTCGAGTATTTTCTAATACCCGCCTGGCTAGCTATCAATCTCAGATTAAAAATTGCCAAGCCTCTATACTTAGGTTTGTTCCAACAACTAACCTTAGCGTGAGTCACGCTCTCTAGGCTTAGTGCTTTCAGACGTTTTGTTATCCAGAACTTCTTGAACAACTGCTTCTAATTTTCCTAGTATATCTTCGCTGTTTGCTTTATCTTTTAGACGAACCTGCAAATAGATGAGCTGTATCTATATCGTATTAAATAAAAATTGAAGAACCGAGTAGTATCTTCTCATGAAATCAGCTCAAAAAATTGGATAAAATGGTGTGTTTAGATAATGTTTTACTTTGCAAATTTATTTAGAGATGCTGATTTTTTTTTTACAAGACACCGAGTGAAGTTAAATCGCCCAGACATTATATATTAGACTAGCGATTTTCCTATTGCTTTGCCCACGTCATAGTTATAGCCCCTCTTTTTCACTTTCTAACTGAAATTGATATATGCCAATCTTCATTTATCTATCTTTAAAAGTTAGGGTTTTTCATACAAACTTTCAACCCCTTTTTCACCACCTTAGAGGTTGTATTTCCAAAAAATACTTCCTTAGTGCTCAGCTACAGTATAAAAGGAACCAGAATGCAAATTTTCCTAGCCCAAATATTTTGGGCTGTGCATTGATTCGTCAGTCAGTCATTTAGTTTAGATAACATTTTTAATATGCTGTTATTCATACTTTATGAGGATAATTAAGAATTTATTGGAATATAAATAAATCTGTAGTTGTCCGCCAATGAACCGCGGAACATCTCTAATGAAACGAGGTGATATTACGGGTACCTGCTACATGTAAGTAATCGAGAAAGTTTTTATTTGTCACATTCACACTAACCAATACGTGTGTTAAGCAGATCAAAGCAAGTTCGTGTTTTATGACAATGCTTAAAATTAGATTTTAAAGTATCGTGTCTTGGAGTATCGTTTTTTACGAGCTTTTAAATAACTTGCAATATTTGTGTGTATGTAAGTATGTATATTCGGGTAAAACCTTGAAACTGAATTTTAAAACTGTTACTCATTGAGATGAAATTTTGCATGCACATTTAGTTTGCTTGGCTAGTTAAATGACGTCATTCTAAATCTAATATGACGGACGGCCTAAGGTGACGGGCTAGTTATTTTTTTGTGCACTCCCATGACATGGGTATCAAATTAAAGATGACTTCACTCTAAATCCACTAAGGAGGATAGCGCAGGATGGTGGACTAGTTATTTTTTCTGCACGCTCATGATATGGGTATCAAATTAAAGAGTTCGCTGAAAAGAATAGGAAAAAAATGTAATAGTAAAAACTTATTTTTAAGAAAAAGCTTTTATTTAAAGCTCTAAAAAGAAAAAGAGATTATTTGTGTAGATATACAAGATTACAATAACTATATAATTTGATCTTGACTTATGTAAATCTAAGAAAAGGGAAGTATATATTTCATAAAATTGGTAAATACATCTACACAAGTAAATCTCGCGACAAGCTTTTATATCATATAAATTATGTAATTTAGTAAATTAATGTGTTTGATTTAATTTAAAGTTTACGTACCTAGAGATTTACCTAGTCACCTAGAGATTGGCGGTCGTCGCTATGTGTATATACACTGATTGATCCCGAAACGCGATAAACCAAAAAGAGGGTCCGTATACCGTTTTTTAATAACCGAGGTGGGAAACAAACATACACCCCGTCTGATGGTAAGCGGCAACCGTAGCCTATGGATTATGGACACTTGTGATACCACAGATATCTGGAGATATGGAAACAACTTACCGGAGGAAAATAACACAAGGTTATTTCACCATTCGGATCGGGCCCAAAGTCGAGAGAAACTTTCAAAGAAATATCTCTGTGCCCTACCTTTTTACTAGATACGCCAAAGAAAGTAGGACTTTTTTAAACATAGTAACACGACAAAATGACTCAACTTTGCTTGATGGTCCTCAAAAGCATAGTACAATTCAAAAATAATGGTAACCCCCGTAAGATCAATATTACCATCACAAGTCACCGCACTGTCATTCCGGTCTGCGTAAATAGAAACTAGATATGAAAAGGCAGACCCCGAAAGCGAAAACGCGAATCAATATTTTTGGCGATCGTTCCAACATATTTATATAGAAGCTATAGTCGTATTATCTTTAACATGTTATACATATATATATACATGTAGTGTGATTATAACTTATCAATTAGTCGCACATATGTTTCTTAAAATCTAAGCCATTGACAAAATATACAGTGGAATACGCTTCAGATAGGAAAAATAGTGATGAAAAAAAGAATACATTATTATTTAATTAAATTACGTTTTTAAAGCAATGATGCCTCATTGAAGTCAGTGGTAGGTTGTACGGACACCGCGTCGATCGATGTGAGTTCGAATCGGTTGAATTTATGAGCCAGTACTTCAACTAGGATTCACGTGTTACCATCTTACGCCACATCGTCACTTAGCATCAGGTGAGATATGGCCAAAACGTTAAAAACCTATAAATAATAAAAATCCTTTTTTAATTATCTTTCTTTCTAAAGAAGTAATAAAACTAATCCAATAGCAACGAGGCGGAACCGTTTCACCTGTCTCCGAACATATAATTATTCGTAAGTCAAAATAATTCCAATAAAACATAAATATTTACTAAAAAGACACACAGAACTGTGATGTTCAAAGTTGCTTCCAGGCCTTGCTTTTACTGTGTTTACAAAAATACAATTTTTACGGAGAACTTAGATCATTTATAAAAAAATTAGAATCAATTGAGAATTTTAAAAACATACTTCTACTACCAGATACTACTATTAACAAACTAACTCTTAGTTTTGAATTAGATAAATGTTCGTGTGTGAAATTTTATCCTGCATATTTGTATTTCTTTTTTATTCAATTAATTAATTAATATCTAGGTGACCGAGCTTACCTCGGTGTCGTGAAATAACAAAAAAGAAAAATACCTATCTATGTAGAGATACTTGTAATGTAAAACATTATCTATACATATAAAATGCTTTGTCCTGAATCACTGACGGATCAAAGCACAGCCTAAACCGCTGATCGTAGTGACCTGAAACTTAGAGGGTGTATTCTTTGTATGACGTAGACATCCGATAAGAAAGGATTTTCCGAAATACTACCCCTAAGGGGGTGAAAAAGGGAGGCAAAGTTTGCATGGGACAAGGTGATTCATTGGTCCAATCTACTTAAAATTTTGCATAAGCCTTTTTTAACAGAATTGATGGAAGACGTGTTTCGTATTTTATTGAAATTCATCTCCTAACGGAGTTAAAAAGGGGTAGAAAGTTATTTTGGCGGTGATTTGCTTCGAACTTGATATCAATACTCCTTAGTGCTTTTGATTTAAATTACATTTTATTTTGTCACGTATTCAATCGGATTTTAATTTAAAAAAGGTTGAACTCACTTAAAATAAGCAAATACTCTTTAAAATTGGAATGTCTCAAAAGTCACCGTACTATATTAGTACCTCATTGGAAGGTTTCTAAGATTAAAGAGGTTATGCACTTTTAGGACACGTCCTCATAGGAACGTAGAGTTCGAAATTTGAAATGGTAAGGACTAGAACATTTTGGTTATATATTATATAAGAATCATTCTATATTAAAAAAAAAACATGTAAAATCTATACTAATAATAAAGCGAAAAAGTTATTTGTTTGTTTGTTTAAACACGCTAATCTCTGAAACTATGAGTCGGAATCGAAAAATTCTTTTTTTATACGATAGCCAGACTCACGAGGAATAGTATACAGTTTCTAGCTAACCTTAAATATTGATTTAAGTCAGCGATAGCATATATCTATCTCTTATACATGAGCCACAATAAGGTATTATGCAATTTTTTTTGTTGAAGATTAATAATTATTTTATGAGCATTATTTTCAAGCATGGCATATTAATCCTTACGAACAAAAGTTACTTCATAATAAAGACAATTTATAATGAAGACAAACTTCGTCTTTTACAGCATGTTATTTGGAGGCATAGTTTGAGAAATAATACAAAATTAAAATTATTCATCGCTCGGCTCGGGTCTATGTCTATAGTAGTAAGCGGCGCATACAAGCCGTGCGATGCCGCGATGTGATCATCTGCCCGCCCGATAAAAAAACTGTTTTTATTGAAGTATTATTATAAATCATCATTCAGTGATTTCTTCTAAATTATATGCGAGGGAAACCGTGGGGCACAGCTAGTCTAAATACAAAATGTCATCCAAATCGTTGGAGCCGTTTCCGAGAAATTACACATATAAACACAAAATACTCAAATTACACATAATTTATAAGGTAATTACACCATTGTAAAATATAAATCTTATTATATTAACTGAGCAATTCTTGTATGGATATATATATGTAATTTGTTTCTCGGAAACGGCTCCAACGATTTCGATAAAATTTTGCATTTAGATAATATTTTACATTCCAAGTTTATCTATATAGGTGTTTTTATTTTGTCTCATATAAGACACCGAGCGCAGCTCGGTCGCCAAGATATTAATATATAATACAATACAAATTGCAATAGTATTGAATATTATTTATTAAAGTCTTTGCTTAGGTTTGGGAATCACTTTGCTACTCGACGGCCGCGGCAGGTGCATAATGTGCGCACGAGCCGGTCTTCCGACATTATAAACACTCATTACTAAATTCTTTTATTTAAAATGCTTGTATTATATTATCATTTCTGTTGTACAATAGTGTAATTACATTCATTATTGCTAACTGTATTTAACTTTATATAACCTTAGCGTTACATCTCTTGATGTGACGTTAAGCATCAAGCCTGATATTATAGTGGTATACGCAAATATTAAGTCCTGAATTATGAAATTTGCGTTTTATATGGAAAAAGGGAAATGAAAAAAATATTATGATAATCAATCGAAGTATGTACCACTATTATATATGCACTTTTGCCATTTAATAGGTAGTTCATTGATTCTACTGGTGAAAAAATTGTGGGAATGTGAATCAATACAATCTTTGAAGACGGTTTGGACAGCCTTATCGCAATTGATTTTTTTTTTCTTTTAAGAAATTGTTCAAATTCTGAAAAAAGTGGTAATCTGTTGGAGCAAGGTCCGGGGAACATAGTGTGTGTCGGAGACATTCCTACCGCAATTCCTTTAATTATGCGATCATCTGTTGTCAAGTATGGGGTCTAGCGTTGTCCTGAAGCAGCAGTGAGCTAGAGAGATTTATTTATTTAAATACGCTCACGTTACAGATTATACACAACACAAGCATAAATTTAAAATATTACATATTTTACCTAGCTTATAATCCAATATTTATTAGTGCACATAAAATACATCAGTTGTAGGTAATTATTTCACAAAAATTTGTTACTTGAATACAGAATTATCGAAATCGATTTAGATTTAAGTGAAAGATGTTGACCAGTCTCGGTTGTTTAATGGCTAGGCTCTTCCATCATGGTTTGCAATTGTTGACAATACAAATCTGCCGTTGTCGTCTGGCCATATTTTAGGAAGCTATAGTGTGTGACACCAGCGTTGGTCCACCAAAAACACACCAGATCCTTTTTCTGAGTCAACTTTCGCTTGGTACAGGATTTGGCCGATTCTCCTGGGTTGAAAAACTGTGATGAGCGTTTCCGATAGTCTTAAAGGATCCATTTTGCTTCACAAGTAAGAATACGATTTAAAATTCACTCGTTATTGTGACGGTTGAATAATGTAACGCAGCACTCAATGCGTATTTGTTGGTGTTCTTCAGTCAATTCATGCGATACCCATTTATCGAGCTTTTTCACTTTTCCAATTTGTTTCAAGTGAATTCAAATTGTTTTATCACTCATACCAAAGCCTGGCGCTAACTTTGACATGATTTGGGATGAAACCGTTTTCACGATCACCTTTAATTCTATATTATCAACCAAGATCTCCAGCCGTTCACGGGGTTTGATTAGTATGTCAACATTTTCAGAACGAAAACGTTGGAATCAATAGCGTACCGCGCTTCCTTTTACAGTAGCTTCCCCATACACGTTATTAATCCTTCGAGCTGTTTATGTAGCGCTGACGCCTCGGTGGAACTCATATTCGTAAATAACGCGATATTTTAAGTTTTCCATTTTATGAAAATAACGATGTCAAAGAAAAATCAAATGGTGCAAAAACAAATAAATCACTAAATTCGAAACAAAAATACACAAACCTAAATTTCATATAAATTTTAATTTGGAATTTTTAACCAAACGCCAGATATTTGAGATCAAAGAGGCCAGTTAAACAAAACGCAAATTTCACATGTAAGTACTAAATAAAAGTTTTAAACTTATTATTGTACTAGCTGTGCCCCTCGGTTTCACCCGAGTTTTTATCCAACAAATACCGCGCCGCCAACGCGACGGACCCATGTAATCATAATTGTTATCACTTCTCGCAAGTACAAATTATTTTAATTTTTCATTTTCTCCTAAACTATGTGTCCTAGTTACATACTAAAAAAAGAAAAATTTAAATTGTCTTTATGATGAAATAACTTTGGTTCGTAAGGATTAATATAATAAGCCTAAAAATAAAGCTCAAAATCAATTTTTAATCTTCAACATAAAAACACGCAAAATACCTTATTGTGGTTTATGCTATTAAGAAACAGGCATATGTTACCGGAGACATTTTTTAGATATACTAAAGAACAATATTTTTGTAGAATATTATATTTACGTATCACTAACCATTACGCATGCGGATAAAGCAGTTCGGGAACACTTTCACTTCGACTTACTTAAACAAAAATCAATATTTAAGGTTAGCTGAGAGGTTTAGCTTAGTTCCAGATAGCCTATACTATTATTCGTGAATCTGGCTATAAACAAAAAGAATTTTTCGAATCCGACTGCTACCCGTTGTCCAGGGATTACCATGTTTAAACAAACAAACAAAAAAACTCGTCCGCTTTACTAAATTATTAATAGTATAGATATACACTGACTAATCTCTGAACACGATAAACCAAAAGAAAATTATAGATGGTTTTTTTCTTTCTCACTGACTATACTGTTAGCCTAAGGGGCCCTAAAGAAATAGAGCCACTTATGGGTTTGACAGCTTCACCAGGCTTGGAGGCGAACGCTTAAGGCATTCAGCCGCGAACGCGTGAGCAACATGCGCACAAAGGTGCCAAAGTGGTCGGGCGTCGGCTTGGGCTATTACTGCGGTTGTGAAAAGGTCGCGAATTGACTAATTCCCTATCTGTAGAAAATTTGAGCTAAACTAACACATACATATAACATGTCCCTGCCTGTAGGAGAAAAAAAATGAACATGTGTATATGTGTTTAGTATCCCGGAAACATGATCGAAAGTAACTATCGTAAAAAAATAATAAAAAGGTCCCTTACAGGATCTATGTACTTATGTGGTGTGCACGAATGTATGTGCATATTGTGTGTAATGATGTGTGTGGGTAGCTACGTGATTGCAAGTGCAGTGTCACCAGTATCGCGCGAGCGGTTGCATGACTCAAGGGTTCTACACCGAGGGAATGGACCTAGGCTTGAGTTGACGTAAGAGAGGGAGGACTTGACGGGTTTGCGGGAGCGAAATTAGCCACCCATCCCCTGCGGAGGGAACGGTGGTTTCGCGGGCGTTGGCACGAGCACGCTTTGTTTGGAGAGATGGTGGAGTAGTATTGGTTTATTTCCTCGATCTTATAAACGGGATCGGTGAAGATATTCGCGGCTGGAGTTGTTCGCGGGGATGTTCGGTTTTGGGGTTTAAGTCGCGGCAGCTTTCACCAACAGATTCACGTGATTCGAAGCAGTGTCGAAGTACGATCGCGTAAGATATTCAATTTACGATTCGACCAACGTACCAAGGGGCTTTGTTAATTTTACGTAAGAATCGGGTTTAGAGGACTTGGAATTTATTAATGTTGATCTTTGACGTATGTGCGAATGTAGCGCTGCTTATATGTCATGATAGGAGGGACATATGTCTTGTATAATGTAAGCTTATGTCTCAGGAACATTTTGCTTAGTATCAAGGGGTGCAGTCTATGTGTATTGTAAATCACCCTTATTTTTTAAAACACGAAACACTGTTATTTCTTCCTAAAAGCATAAATATGAATTTTCATATCCCTAAATTTAGAAATAGTGGGTTCTTCATACAATCTTTCATCCCCTATTTCAACTCTTAAAGTTTTATTTTCACGACATAAGGTAAGCCAATGCCTTTCTTTAAGGTCCAATATATCTCTATACCAAAGTTCATCAAACAAAGTTTGATGCGTTCTTCATACAAACCTTCATCGTCTATTTCAGGGCGTGAAATGCAACAGACAGGACAGACAGAGTTACTTTCGCATTTATAATATTAGTATGGATTATTAATTTCATTATGCTGTCGTTCTCTATGGCATCAGTAAATTACCCAATAGCAGAATAACGACAACAGTTTATAATAATAAATTTTTTAAATTAATTCTCTCTCTCTCTCTCCTATACCTTTCTTTGTTTCTCTTTAACTGATACTTTAGCATGGTAAAAATAGCAAAAGATCAATTGTTGTGGAGTCCTTTTGGTTTTCTATAATAGGGATTTTTATATTGTTAACACAAATCTGAAAAGTGAATAAAAGACGGTCAATTTTTTGGAGAGATAGGCCTTTTAGACCTCGATTTATTGTGAATCGATACATCAGAGTTAGATTCGAATCGATCTTTTTCGGAATGAATTGCCTAGCAGCGATGCGGCACTCGACTTGCTTGCGTGATTATATCCAACCTAGGGTGACCACTTATTAATATGATTTATTATATAGATGTGTGGTCAACTCATATTGGAAAGTTCCAAATTCTCTGAAACTGTACATTTTTTAACTTTATGTAAACTTTCAATAGTCATCATTTTACAAACCAGTTCCAAAGTTTCAGCCAATACAACTGAAGAGCTATTTTATAGCATTTTTATCGAACAAATGTTCGACGTGATTTTTTAAATTGATATAACTTTTTTATTTATGAACTCGTTGAAGTAAAACCACACTAAATGTTAAGTCAACCTTACCAAAATATATTAGTTGAAACCGTTTCCAAATCAGTTAAGCCGTTTCTGAGATTAGCCGGCACAAACGTTGGCAAACAGACAAACACAAAAATTCTAACAATCAATATTTTGGGTTCTCCTGCGTTGATAGAGACCCCCAATAATAGTTTTTTTCATATATCTTCTATGTACAAACATCAATCAGTTACGTTTTTATTATATGTATAGATGTAGATATGGTGGTCGCGATCCCTACCACCCCACTATATTATTGCATATATACACCGACTGATCTCTGAACACGATGAACCAAAAGAAACTCATAGTTGGGTTTATCGCTATTTGTATGGTGGTCGCGATACCTACCACCCCTCTATATTATTGCATAAACACAGACTGATCTCTAAACACGACAAAGCAACAGAAAATCATAGATGGATTTATCATTCTATGCGTATGGTATTGTAAATCATCACTTATTGTACCACCCTGCCGATTAATTTTTCAAAAACTCGAAACCCTTTTATTTCTTCCTAAAATCATAAATATGAATTTTCATATCCCTAAATTGAGAAATAGTGGGTTCTTCATACAAAATTTCATCGCCTATTTGACCCCTTCATGTTTTATCTTTGCGCCATAAGGTGCCCTATGTCCGTCTTCAAGGTCCAATATATCTCTATTCATCAAAATTGGTTTAACGGGTTCTTCGTAAAAAACTTTATTCCCTATTTCACCCATTAAAGTTTTATTTTCACCACATAAGGTAGCCAAAGTCTTTCTCCAAATTCCTACATATCTCTATATCAAAATTCATCAAAATTAGGTTCTTTATACGAAAATTCACCCCTCATTTCACCCCTTCTAATTTTATTTCCAAAAGTAGCCAATGACCTTCCTCAACCAAAGTTCTTCAAAATAGGTTCAGCGGTCTAGGCTTTAAAATGCAACAGACGGGACAGAAAGAATTACTTTCGCATTTATAATATTTGTAGGTATGGATTATTCATTTCATTATGCTGTAATTTTCTATAGTGTCATTTACCAATTAAAATACTAACAGTAAATTATTACCCAACACCAAATTAACGAAAACAGTTTATAATAATTAATTTTTGAAATGAATTCTCTTTCACTATATACCTGTAATAAATTCTCTCTCTCTCTATACCTTTCTATGTTTCTCTATAATAACTGATACTTTAGTAAGGTAAAAATTACAAAAGATCGACTGTTGTGGTACCCTTTACATTTTCTATTTTAGGGATTTTTATATTGTTAATACAAATGCGAAAGTGAATCGAAAATAGATCAATTTTTGAGAGATCGATCTTTTAGACATCGATTTTTTTGGGAATCGATTCATAAGAGTTCGATTCAAATCAATCTTTTTCGAAATGAATTGCCATCCCTAGCAGCGGCGCAGCTATATTCAACTGACAATATCCAGCCTATGCAGACCCCCTTTTAATATGATTTAACACATAGAACTGAGGTCAATTTATATTGGAAATTTCATTTTATTTAACTCTTCATTTTTTAACTTTATGAAAGGTTTCGATCATCATCGTTTTACAAACCATAGTATAAAGATAGCTAAAATTTCAGTCAATTCAACTGAAGAGCTATTTTATAGCATTTTTATCAAAAAAATGTTCGACGTGATTTTTTAAATTGATATAACTTTTTTATTTATGAACTTATTGAAGTAAAACAAACACTAAATGTTAAGTGAACCTTACCAGAACATATTAGTGAAAACCGTTTCCAAATCGGTTATGCCGTTTCTGATATTAGCGCGCACAAAAGTTGGCAAACAGACAAACAGACAAAAATTCTAACAATCATTGTTTTGGCTTCTCCTGCGTTTATAGAGACCCCCAATAATAGTTTTTTTCATAAATCTTCTATGTACAGACATCGATCAGTTACGTTTTTATTATATGTAAGATAAGATAAGATAAGATAAGATAAGATAGATATAGATGTATAGAAGATATAGATTAATACCTACTATCCTAAATGTTTATATATCTTTAGCGTTGGATCTAGGTACGAGGTCAAACTTCTAGTCGAATATTATAGTGGTATCTCTCGCTCTCTCTTTCCCTCTGTCTCTATCTCTTTCTATCGTGTGTCTGCGTGAGAGTATCGAGATTCTAGCAGACGAGCATCATGCACGGTCGTTGGTATAGCCTTTCCTCAGGCGGCCGGACGGACTCTCTCAGGGTGGTCTCTTGAAATAGGCACACGTTAAGTAATTTACACCGTTGTATTCTTTATGAATTGGAGTAACTAACGTTTAAATAATATTTTACTTATTTTATTACTTCGTATCTGACGGGTTCCTCCAACTGCACAACTTTTTTCTCTTTCAGTGTTTAACAATGACTTATATTTAATCGACACATTACACTAAGCGTTTGGTGACACACGTTAACATTTTTCAAAACAATACAAACGTCAACGGTCGCGTCACGGTTCGCAGCCGCAGCAGGTATTTTATCTAATTAACCTCCACACTACGTACACTCGACGCGTGAGAAATACACCAATTTGCTTGACTCTATCGAAATATAGCTACTGGAGCTCAATTACATATATAATAATTATTTAATTATGAAAATAGAGAAGGGTTATCTACTGTTTAATGTAAATTTAATTTTAAGGAACCACTTAGGTGCACTTGAATTTAGACATTAAGATTCATACTATATACTGCCATGGTTTTTATAAATAAAAATCAAACAAGTAGCGAGTAGAACTCGCGCGCTGAGGGTTCCGAACAGGTTATATTACTTACTTATTATTTGCAAGATTATTAGACGTTCATGATTAGTTATCCACTCCTTAGCATATTGTAACGTGAAGTTATATAGCCTATAACCATCCAATAGGCTATACAATTTTTTTAGGTAGTTTCAGATATTAGCGCTAAAAACAAATAAATAAACTCTTGAACTTTTTCAATTTTCAATTATTTTCAATAGTGTAAAATGACCTTTAAAAACTATCCGCCTGAAGGGATTAAATGCGTAGTTTAAAAAAGGATAATATGTGAGGTGCTGCCTATTAAAAGTCCCATTGGTCACGCGGTTAATTAATTAGAATCTAATTATGCATTAATCTCGCCTGTGTACAAACTAAAAGTGCAATAAATTATTCATTTATATCCTTAAATAAATTTCAACTTTATAACGCCCATGTATTCATAAAAATCGGAAACTGTGCACTGCACTCTGCATCGAAGGCACAGGCCTCGTGGTGCAGTGGTAGTAAACGCTACTTTTGAGTGTAACATTATTGTTAATTATATAAAATCAATTTTATATTTTTCAATAAATTTTATGTAAAAATCGTTGTAGCCCGGCCGTTTCTCGGTGCGATGAAATAAATATCATAATACCTACCTATGTCCTATTCCATGAAATTGGTATCTAATGTGTAACTTATAAGAGATTTTTTTCTATAAAATAAAATTTGAGATGTCAAACTTTCTTAGCCTTGAATGAATATGATCATCAAAAATGTGTAATATAATGACAAACACTATGATTTTAACTCAATGATTAATTCACAACACAATATGCTATATCGTGTTAAATCTTTTTTTGTACCGATCAACTTCCGCACTAACATGGGGTTAATTTAATTTTATATTAAGAGCGATTTGAACAAATTAGATTGTCTATCGGATAACATATGTTGAAAGCTCGAACAGTTGGGTTTCAACTGGTTTCAAATTAAATCGTCTAATACGGAACACATGTGAGATTTAATTAGTCTATCGTTTTTTATAAGTTATTTTTTTTTGCTTTCGTTGTTTTTTTTAATAAGTTTTACATATGTATACTGATTAATTAAAAATTGAAACACTACCTGATCCCGAAACGAAATACATCAACGCAAGACACTATGACAGGTTTTTCATCTTACTGTACGTGGTGGTCACGATCCGGCAATATTAACCAAAAAAGAAAATAAACTTCATAATTTTGAATATTACCCCCCCCCCCCCCCATCTATGTTCGAAGTTGAGCTATCACCTATTCAAAAAAAAAAAGAACCAACATCCAAAAATAAACATTCGATCTGAGAACCGGTTTAAGTCTTTTAAAAATACTTAAAATTAAAATGTTTATTTATAAAATGTAGTATTTAAGATTAATAATAAACTATTATCATATAGTTAACAATAAATCGTTTCATTGG
Source organism: Saturnia japonica (assembly GCA_033032175.1). Classification (NCBI taxonomy): domain Eukaryota; kingdom Metazoa; phylum Arthropoda; class Insecta; order Lepidoptera; family Saturniidae; genus Saturnia; species Saturnia japonica. The sequence goes on along the minus strand of CM065307.1, from coordinate 21,382,199 downwards.
TAAAATTACCGACAAAATTTACGCCTCGGGCTAGAAAACAGTTTTAATCAACAGCCATCGACACCGTCATTGTCACGTAGGGACAGAATTAACACTTCAGAAAACAAAATAGAAAAATAACAATACGCGTGTCAATAATTGAACAAAATCGCACAGTGCTCATTACAAGGCGATTCATTCGGTTATTGTCTGACCCGCCGTTGTGTCGGAGACAATCGCGCCCACACGCTGTGCGCCGCGCCGTGGGCAGTCTGCGCCCCCGTGCGCACGGACGGGTTAAATTCATTATTGAATTCACCGTGAATTTTGTTACATGATTTTGATAAAGTATAATGAATTAATGATGATCTTAAAGTTTAGTTATTTTTATTACAGTCCTTTTGAAGTCATACTTATATGGCGCATTTAGTAGAAAATTGAGAGCTGCGCTAGGATCATCTGACGAAAGTGTGACGTAATAAAATTAGCCATCAGTGATAGTAATATGAATTCATTTTGATTTTTCTTATTGTGCAAAAATAATTTAATGGTGTTTGAATAAACATAATTTTATTTAAATAAAAATTTGATAAAAACAAAGTATATTTTAATCAAATTTTAAATAGCAAAAGAATTTTAAATAACGTTTATTTTATACAAAATTAAATTTATTTTAAAGTGAAATAAAATTAATAATGTTTATTTATATACCGTTAATTTATTTTTACACAATGAAAAAAATAAAAATAACCTCGATCAAATAGGAGGACGTTCTTGAAGAAAGGTCAGGAGGTCAAGAGTACTCTAAACCGACGAGCATGCATGAAAAGATTGATGAATGTTGAAGAAGCGAAAGATGTATTCCAGGATCGTGGCAGGTGGAAGGATGTGGTCTCTGCCTACCCCGTTGGGAAATAGGCGTGATTTATGTATGGAAAATAAGCCAGTAAAATGATTTTACATTATTCACATTGATGGCTAACTTCACAATGTTGTTGGCACGAAGGAAAACATTTTTGGTGTTACTTTTGTTTTGTTATGCCGAAGAAGTGAAATTATGTATTTTAATATAATTTTTTGAAAATAAAACGTCAGTCTTTTATAACTTTTTAGGTCCTAACAATTTAAACCTAGGAAAATTTGAAGAAAAGAGGAAAACCAAGAAAGACATACATTTAGCAAGGGAACTTAAATTTTATGATGAAATAAATATTAATCATTTTTAAATAAGCAAAATCATAACAAAAAACAAACCTACTATGCCTATGTAAAAAGTAAAAATAATATATTTATTTTAAACTCTCTACCTACCTACTTGAAATAATAAAAAATTAATTTATCCATGCAAGTAAATCACGTACCCATTAACGTAACAATAAAAATCTTTAACAATTTTTTTATTAATGCATTATTTATTTAACATTACCCTAAACTTAAGTCGCAGCCCATGTTTTTTATACACGGAAGAGAAAATAAAAAAATCAGCAGTTAGGGTAGGGGTGATAATTCAAAGCCATTTTTTATCTCACACTATATATTAATCCCAACTTATCTATATAGACCAAAAATCTTTTATGTTTCACTGATCTTAGAGAACGCCCTAACGATAAAATCTTACAATAGATTTATCACGTTTACTGTCTTATTGATATAGTTATAAAATATATATTCAAACGATCTCCACCCTTATTTTGATACGTTAGAAGCTACTTTAAAACAACCTATGAGAAAAAATAAATTTGTGTTATTTTTATTAAATAATAATTATTTGTTATGAATAATTAAATATACAATTCTGAATAAATCAGTATATCGTTTGCATAATGTAGTTATTCAATGCGGTAATTACTTCAGTATTTAGCTGATAGATTTACCGTTATGGCAGTTTGTTGATATATTTTGACAGTAATAATGTGTGAATCGAATTTCATATAATTTGTTTGCATTTCATTGGAAAAGTTCATCACTTTTAGTTCACATTACATAAATATAAAAAGTTCACGTAGATTTATAGATACTATAGCTGATCCAACAAACGTTGTTCTTCGCTTTCCGGTAATTAAAGGTTCGAACACAGCGCCTCCCAACTAGTTCAGATTTTGTAATTTTCTCTTATAACATAACATAACATACCAACACGCCTGTATTCCCCGAAGGGTTAGGCAGAGGCGTACTAATGTACACGCATAATTTGCCGAGTATGTTTTTAGGTCCCATGTAATAGGGGGCGAACCTATTGCCATTAATCGGGCACGAAACCAAACTCCGAGCTGTTACTGAGAATTTCATAGGAAAAACCCAATAACACTTTGCTCGACCTGGGAATCACTAATAGACGCACACAAGATTTATATATATTATATATAAGGCCAGTAACGTATTGGCAATATCTCTTGTTGTTTACCCTCTTATGCCTGTTTTCACCAACGTACCCTTAACATACCCCTAACTAAGGGATCCCTAAGTTGAAATGTATAACAATTTATATGTAATTTAGTGATAAGTATCGTTATTAATTATAATAAAATAAGGCTCACTTAGTTATAGTACATACTTGCATTTGCAAGTGTATTATTCTTCGTGGCAATTTTTAATGTTTAATATTATAAAAGCACCCACTCAAAAAAATGTGTGGACTAAGAGTCCGCAGATATGCGTTTTAGAAGAAAAAAAAGCTAAAGTATTTACTATTACTACTACCAAACATATTTCCTTTTCACCACGCCAAGGGCTACTTGAATGAAACACTTAGTGAAAATGAGAAACATGAGGAATTCCTGTGCAAAATTGAATACTTCTAGACACACCGGTTAACTTGTAAGTTGTATGTAGTATTAAGAATTTTATCAGGTCACTAACTTTTGCCCATGACTTCGTCTGCGTGGATTTCAATTGGGTTTAGAGGGTTTTAGCCTTGAATCTTACCTGATCGTAAGTAACAATGTGACTGAAGATGATAACACGCTATGTTTATTGGAAGACTGGATCTCAAGTGTAGCTGCCGGAACACACCTATTGGTGTTTGACAACAGATTTTCTACTTGAGGGTGGTAGCTATCCAGGCGGGCATTAAAAAAAGCCCTACTACCATACTATGGTTTCATAACGATGTTTTTCGTCATCTGAAGCTCAGGTTCACTGCAGGGATTCAAACTCACGTCAATCGACGTGGAGTCCGTGCACACTACCAACTGAGTTATCATTGCTTGTCTCATTTACTACTAGCAAATATACATCTATCTATACAATTAATAAAATTGAAGTGTCTGTTTGTAATGTCAAAATAACAGCTTTTTACTAAATACATATGAAAATATATACGATACCTATAACAAAAAACCAATATTTAAATTTTTTGTCCATTTGTCTGTCTGTTTATTCCGGATAATCTCCGAAACGGTTGGACCAATTTTAACGGGAATTTCACTGGTAGATAGTTGATTTTATAGAGAGTAACTTAGACTACTTTTATTTTAGATAATAATTAGGGTTCCGCAGAAATAAAAAAAAAGTGGTCATGGTGAATCAATTCGGGTGCTTAAATGGCTTACGCTGAGTAAACTATACTAGATATAGCAAATTAATGTACTAGATAATTGTAGACATTAATAAGACCTACAAAAAAGACCGCGAAAGTATACGTCTATCTTCAAATGAACACCCACAATAAGCATTTTTGTCTTAAATAGCCCGGAGCGGGGGAGCAAGATTCGCGCGGGTATCTTGTAGTCCACGTGAGCGAAGACGCGGGCACTGCGAGTTATAATATAAATGACAATAAAAAATTGTCCAAATATTATTAAATACGCATTTTCGAACCTGAAGTACCTACTTTTTATGAGTAAAAATACTGGAGGCGAATTCGACCTATCTTCATATCTAATATAGTATGTAGATATTTATGTCATCAATATTTACACGAAGAATTTAACTTTCATTAGTAAAGGTGTTCGTGCTTTTAACCTCTGAATTTAATTAAAAGAGGACCGTTTAACAATTTCTTTTTTTTAATAAACATTTAAACAATTTTTATTCCTAGTTGACATTTAAAGTCGTAACGGCGCGTGCCAGTACACATCTGCCAACGGTTGCAATGACTAGATACCAATTATGGACCTTTTATGTCTAGATATACCTAGGTATTTATAACTAGCTAGCAAATGGTCAACTTCATCGGTTAATCCACCTACAGTTTCAAGAACATCAATCAATTTTCAAGCACAATTCATGACAGTCATGGCATATCATGATAATCCCGATCTTGCCGCCTCTTCTTGATGCTGTGTTTATCGAACCGGTAGTAGTGTTCGCCACTCGCGGGTGACTTTTTGGGCCCTATTTTTTTTTTGTCATCATTCAGGTTGATTATGAGGTAGCTATAACAAACAGACATTTAAAAATAACGTGTAAGTAGTCTAATAACTCGATAATAACAATCACCTGCGCATACGCAGGTTACATCGAATCAATATAGTTGACAACGTAATTTCAAGCGATAACGACACGCTGGCAGCGCGTCTCTGCACCGTTTTTAAAGATATCTCTGACTTTTAATTTAATCAATCGGCTTAACTTCATTAAGTTTGAGGCATTGATTTTTCAGATATTTTTTTAGTGTTCGAAAATAGTGCATTTTTTAATGTCGATCGTAACATTAGCCTGCTTCATTAGTCCAGTGGTCGTAAGCACGACTGATATACTCGAGGGCCTGAGTTCGATTCCCAGATCGAGCAAAGTGTTACTGGAGTTTTTCTATGAAATTCTCAGTGGCAGTTCCGAGTTTGGTTTCGTGCCCGATTAATGGAAATAGGCTCGCCCCTATTACACGGGGCCTAAAAATCACATCTGGCGATCTGTGGGTATACATTAGTACACCTCTTCCTAACCCTTCGGGGATACAGGCGTGATGGTATGTTATTTTATGTTTGTAATATTATTATTATTGAGTATAGTTAAATGCCTAGGCTTTTTTTGCATTTTCATAATGGGGCCTTTTCGTAATCCTACGCTTGGCAGGCGGGAATTGGCGAACGTTTCGGAAATCCGTTGTACTTATATAAACAACCGCGACCCTTCATTGTGGCGATTTTTGAGGAAGGCTTCAAACAGTGTATATCTTTCGGCTGAGATAATGATGATGAGATTGAAATAATTAAAGTACACATTTATTCAATTAATGAAAAAATAGAAGATAGAATTAGCAAATGGTATCCCGTTGTAATTGTAACAACTTATTCAAATTTTATAAATAAGCAAATTAAAGAAATTGAATAAAAATAAGAAACTTTAATATTTATTACTAGCGGTCTTCCAATGATCGAAATTCGACCAGCGACTTTTTAATCATAGCCTATTTTCTGTTTGACATTTGCAGTATGAACCTAAACAATGAATATTATATCACTTCCTGTCACTTTTCATTGAGTGGCATTGTCAATATTTTGGGGTGTTTAAGTTCAATGGCACTGGTCAGGTTAGGACAGATCTCATAGATAAATTTTATCTTTCTGCACTCCTTCTCCATATAAATTTTAACCGTGCCAAAACTCACTGTCTTCCGTGCACGCAATACGCTTAAAATGGTACCGGAAGTTTTTGCTTCACGTATTAATATGAATATAAATATAATGATGATTATTGTATTGTACAAAGAAAAAGTGGTGAGATCGTGTTGATAAAATTATCTTGAAGAAATGATGGTTTAGTAGAAGCCACATAGCCATATTAGTAAATTCCACAATTATCCTGAGGTTTTGGTGAATGAAAACATCGTGATGAAATCATAAGTACAAGTGGTAAAGCATTTTCAAAAGTCCTGCGTGCAAAATGTAAGTTCCACTGCCAGAGGACTCGACGTGAATGATATCTGGGAAAAATAATTAAATACTGTAAAATATACTATATAATTGATAAACACGGTCATGTTTGAAGATCATAAGTGCATTGTCAGGATCTAAACTTAAGAAATTTAATTTTTTTAGATAGTACATAAGTCATAAGTGCTAAGTAATGAGAGCCATGTTATTATTGTAAGTGAACAATCGCGAACAGTCAAGTCTCTTGTAAAACATGTTAAGTAGTGTTGTAAACAACAAATTTTCACATGACCCGTGAATAGTTTAGCAAAATATTATCTTTGGTACATAATAATTATAACAATAGAAATTATTTTAGCATTTCCCACTTCATTTCATGTTGTAAATACGTATGTAAAGCTTGGTATACAAGGACGGTCGATTCATACAAAATCGGGTTAGGTTACCCCTACAGTCTTCGAGTGGTAGCCTCGTAAATTCCCATGCCAACGATGCATTGTTGACAAAAATAAATCAACATTTACATGTTAAAAAAACTAGTTTCGCGGACACAGTGAAAAAAATTAAGAAGGGCGATACGAACTATTGTCGTATTTCTTCATGCGTTTTCGCACACGGAAGTTCCTGTTTCAATACACCTTAAGATAACAATGATTTAACAATGCCAGAACTGACAATAGGGCGTTTCAAACGAGAGCAGTCTATTGTGTACGTGGCAGCTGATCTCGAAGATTCATAATTCGAAATGCAGTTTCTTAAAGCATGACGTTTTATGTAACGGTGATCTTGTAAATTTCCTGAATTTCTTTTTTCAATTCTGTATGAGTTATTTTTTTTAAACTAGATCATTTCCATTTTCTGTAAGTTATTGAACACTCCGAGTAAAATATATGAATGTGTGGTTTTCATTCATAGTAATAGATTATTGTCCGCAGAATAAAACTTTGGTCGCACCATCCTAACCATATAATACGAAATAAGAGATATGTTTTAACGTTTCCAGGTTTTTGTTTCAGGTAAAAAGACGTAACAGCTATGAATAAGTTAGAACTTACCTAGAGGTAGAGATATTAAATAATAATGAAACAGTTTACAAAGGATTTCTACATTTCTTTACAGAAGTCATAAAAAAAAATTATTATTTTCAATATGTGATAATAAATTATGTATCATATATGGAAATGTATGTAGACACGCAATATGATTACAATACAATATGATGATTACATTGTAATTATTTTGACATAACTATGACACGAACAAAGCCTTGGAGAAAAGTGCTTGTAATTACAATAAAATACAACTATAAGCTAAAAGTAATCTTTGTATATGACGATCATATAAACTTTTAAACTTACAACTAAATTGGAGCTGTTATTAGTAAATAAATGAAAATCTAATTGTCACTATAAAGTCGTAAAGGTCGTGGGAGCGCTCGCCGCATGGCGACGTCCCCTAAACCCACGGGTCGCAGGTCAAAGCGGAGTTGATTTATACGTTAGCTTGGACCCCTAGTTAAGGAACCGTTCAGTAACACATTGATTTTTTTAAATTTCAATACTAGTTGAGAAATTATTATATTTCTTTCTACAGCATGCACTTGGTCTTCACTATTAAAAAATGAATACAATTCAAAAATAAGATACATGTTTTTATGACTGTTGTGAAGACTTAATAAAATTATGTAGGTACTAATTTTCCGATAGATAGATAGGTATATATTTATATATTTTTTATAGTAGTACGGCGAAAAGAACGCGCATTTTCCCTTCGACACCACGCCGCGCCGCAACCGCGCTTCGTCGTTGCGGGAATTCAAAGTTCCACGCAGACAAAATCGCGGGCACAGTTAGTAAGAAATAATATACAAAAATATTTTTCAAGTATCTCTTGAGATTACTCTGCTCATATTATACACAAACTTACAAAATTCGCACTGTTTCTTTTATAATATTTGTATAGATAATACCTACCTCTAAATATAAACAGTGGCAAATGTATGGGTTATCAAAATCGCACCGGTCCTGTTTATGTTAATTTAAAAAACAAACAAGAGACATACTTAAATTACTAAATTGTAATATACACTATCAATATGCAATATTAATTGCATATTAAGTGTTTTAAACAAATAATGAAACTATATTCGTACAATAATATAATTATATACTGTTAGTATTTTTTTCATTATTGGCAGTCAAGGATATTCACACTATATTTAATTCCTTAATAATTACTTAACCCCTTCGTAATAATACCTCGAAATCTTAAGTAAAAGTCAAGTAATTTGAGTACTAATTCTGCACACAAAAATATTTTTTCCAATTCTTAGATTACAAATTGCAATCCAAAAAACCCATATCGACTTTATTTCCAGGATATAGAGTCGAAAATCACATATAAAGATTTTTTTAAATTAGTAGTGTTTTGTGAATACGAAAATCAAAATCAGCTGCCGTTCCCTTTTTATTGTTTGAATCAAACAGAAATATGTCTTGAAGGATTTTTTTAAGTATTCGCGAAGGCCTGTTTTGTGCATGAATAATAATTATAGTGTTGGGCACATGTCGATATTTTCATTCTCGATAGCAAATTATGAAATACTTTTATTATTACGAAATGTTATTTATTTTTTAAATTCCATATAATTACTTTAAATAAACTATTAGTTTTTAATATGCTATCAGATGCTTAAATTTCTTCCAATTTTAACCCTAAGATGAGGCGGAACGACATATTTTCCTCTTTGACTCTTCTCTATCAGCTCTCATCTCAATTTTTGTACCTTTTTTATAAAACAAAGGCGGAAAACAAGCATACGGCCCATCTGATGGTAAGTGGCTACCGTAGCCTATAGACGTTTGTAATACCGTAGGTATCACTAGCACGTTGCCGACCTTGAATCTCCCAGTCGAGTTGCCCCAAGTAGAGAAAAATCTGTAGATAAATTTCTCTATGTCCTACCTCTCTTCAGTTAGGTTATTTAGCTGTGACTTCTGTAGGGTAGAGGTATTCCGCCATTCGGACTACCCCAAGTATCCTACCTCTCTTATTATAAACATATCATTACTCAGAAAGTTCATCAATATCTTCTTAGGTCTTCCTATATCCTATACCTCTCAACCTTCTAACTAACACTCATCTATGAATTTCATACCTCTTCATAAAATATCCATACCTTTCACTCCTCAACTTCAGAGGTCACTGGTACTATTTTCCAGTATAATCACTCCTAAATTAATCCATTCTAGTTACACTAGACATCCATCTTAACATGGGCATATCTTTCAATAATCTTCTTTCATCCGTGTCTTCTGTGGCCTAGCGCTCAAATCCTAACGATACAACTTAGCTTATAATAGTTTTATATATTTACCTTAATATTACGTTATCAGTATATGTTACATATATTATAATCGAGCCAATATAACTAATCTATAGAATATTTTCCAAGAAAAAAAAATGAATCCAGGGACTTTCCTATGCCATTCTATTCGCAACCTACTCCTCTGTATTTTACCAGCACTGCAACAATAACAATTATCTTTACTATCTTCCTAGGCTAATCTAAACTATTCTAATGTATCTAATCTAATTAGTATTAGTGTGAGCTCAACTAAAACCAGTATTATGACAATTTGCTATAGCACATTTTGAGCTGGGGTCCTTTCGATATTGAATATGGCATTTGCTTTGTAACGTTGCAATATTATAAATTTATTATAATGGCGTGTTTATTCAACATCTACATACATACATACATACATAAATCACGCCTATTTCCCAATAGGGTAGGCGGAAACAACGTCCTTCCACCTGCTACGTACCTTGCATACATCTTTCGCTTCTTCAACATTCATTAATCTTTTCATGCTTGCTCGACGGTTTAGAGTACTCTTGACCTGACCTTTCTTCAGAACATTTCAACATCTAATAAATGTGCATTCTTTCTTCCTTCTTTCTTTCTAATTATCAATAATAATATCAAAAATATTTTTGGGCTGTAATGTCTTTATAAGTACTTACATCAGATAATAAAAATCTCATCCATACACAAATTATCGAGGCAGCCGCTTCCGGCAATGTGCTTGCACCTAACCCAATAATACTAGTCTCGCGTCTGGACAAATATTGACAAACTTTGTTATCGATAAACGATTTAATCACTAGCCGCCAGGTGCGACGCGTGCGCAGACATGTTTACGCTATGACGGGATCGACTTACTACAATAAGAATGCTAATTTTAAGATGTCGCCTCGGTATATTTTTTCATCTCATACCGTTATATAATATTTCTCGATATTTTAATGACCTTAATGTTTACAAAAAGATAAAATGTAATATTGTTCCCTGAAAAACGAACTCTCAAGTATCAGTATTTTTTCAGCTTACCAACTGTACGACTCTGAATCTGTATTGTACGGAGAGAGCTAATGTACAAAGCTGAACTAACTTTATTTGCATCTAAGGATCAAAATATTAGGTCCTTACATATGATATTAGCGTTTTGTCGTACTGACTACTTTGATCTGAAATATCTCCTCTTTGGATAAAATTCATTTAGCTGGTTCATTTGAGTTTTGAAAACAGTCATTCATTTGTTTTTTCCTCATTATTTTTTCTTTGGCGTCGCTTATTACCGCACAATGGAAAACATGAAATATCGGTATATTTACGAGTACGAATTCTACCGTGGCACCAGTGCTGCAGGAACAGCTCGAAGGATTAATGATGTGTACGGCGCTGGTGTCGGCAAAGAAAGCACGGTACGTTTTTGGTTTCAAGGTTTACGTTCTGGAAATTTCGACCTTCAGAACCAACCCTGTGGACAGCCGGAGATCAAAGTGGAAAATAAAGAATTAAAGGCTATTATGGAAGCGGATCCATCACAAAGCACTTCAGAGATAGCTGCAGGCTTCGGGGTAAGTGATAAAACTGTATTAATTCACTTGAAGCAAATCGGGAAAGTAAAATACTTGAACGATGGGTACCTCATGAATTGAGTGAGTCGAACTTGCAAACACGCGTCGACTGCTGCGTTACTTTGCTCAACTGACACAATAATGAAGGGATTTTAAATCGAATCATTACTTGTGATGAAAAGTGGATACTGTACGATAATCGGAAGCGCTCGTCGCAATGGCTGAACCCTGGAGACCCAGCCAGATCCTGCCCTAAATGAAAATGTTACTTGTGAGTTTTTGGTGGACTAACACCGGTGTCGTTCACTACAGCTTTCTAAAATCTGGCCAAACGATTACGGCAGATATCTATTATCAGCAACTGCAAACAAAAAAGGAAGAACTAGCTGCTAAACAACCGAGATTGGTACTTCTCAGGCCTTGCTCCAACAGATTACCATTTTTTCCGGAATTTGGACAACTTCTTACAAGGAAAAAAAATCAACTCCGATGCGGCAGTCAAAAACCGCCTTCAAAGAGATTATTGATTCCGCCCCCATGGTTTATTTATTAAAGGGATCAATGAACTACCTATGAGATGGCAAAAATGCATAGATAAATAACAACGGTGCATATTTTGATTAATTAAATATATTTTACAAATAAAAAAACTTTATATTCCTCCCGTACAAAACGCCAATATCATATGTAAGGACCTAATATATAGACCAACTATTAATAACATCATTCCACAATTTTTTTGTCACATGAGCTCAATGCAATGATGCTTCAATGGTAGCGTGTTCGAATATAGCGTCGATCAACCTGAGTTCAAATCCCTGCAATGAGCATTAGCTTTCAGTGAAGGAAAACATCGTGATGAAACCATAGCATGGTGGTAGGGCTTTTTCTAACACCTACCTGGCTAGCTACCACCTTCAAGTTGAAACTCTGTCGTCAAGCAGCTATTGGTGTGTTCCGGCAGTTGCACTTGAGATCCAGTTCCTCCACTAGTTTTACCGTGTTACCATCTTGGACCAAATCGTCACTTTAGATCAGCTGAGATTGTGGCCATGACCTGTAAAAATATCAATAAAAAATAACTTCGTTGGTCTTTAATATTTTTATCAACCGAGATTTAAAATATCCTATTGCAAGAGTATATACTTTCTGGTTTCAAATTTTTTTTTTTTTTTTTTTTTTATTGGTGGGGTAATAAACCCCCACCCCCCTAAAAGCCTCTAACACAAATCAGAGAACGATGGTGCTATAAATAATTTCTTATAACTAGTTACAAAATTCTTACAATAATTCCAACAATACAACAATGTCAAATACAAATTTAAATAAAGTAAAATTTTGTACAACAATAATAACTTAACCCAAAATATCGTAATCAGTAAAACTTTTACAAGTTTTCAGGTTAACGCAACAATAAGCTATACTAATAGTTGTCAATTGGCAATTAAACGGCGACTATGATTTTATTTTTATTTTATTTTTTGTAACAAATACCAAAACACGTTTATATGCACTTATTAAAAGGCTATTATTTTGAAATTACAAACAGACACTTTAATTTTATTTATTTATATATTAATACGTGAAGCAAACGCTTTGAATCTACATTTTAAGCATATTGCGTGCACGGAAAACTGAGATTTAGCATGGTTGTGGTTTACATAAGGAGTGCAGAAAGCTAAAATTGATCTATAATATCCGTGTTACTAATACATTAAATTCAATAAATTAATACTGCAAATCCTAACACGACCAGTGTCATTGAACTTAGACCCCTCAAAATATTGACATTGTCACTCAACGAAAGTGACAGCAGGTGATGTGGATAATACTCATTGTTTTAGATTCATGAATACTGCAAATGTCAAACAGAAAATAGTCTATGATCAAAAAGTCGTTGGTCGAATTTCGATCTTAGGGCGATCGCTAGTTTGTATAGATATGTCATCGACTTACTATCTAATTACTGTTATATTATTTACGTAGTTATTTCTTGTTAATACATTTGTTAATTGTTATTATAGGTGTCCAAGATTGTTTCTAAATATACTTACAGATAAAAAGACTACTTTCAATTTCAGCTTAAATTGTGCAATAGTACGATAATAGAATATCTTTAGCGAGATGTAAATTTCAACACTACATTGATAACACAGATCACCGTTAACTAGAGAGCTATTAAAGAGAAAATTCTTGCTATTAACATATTCTAATTAACAGCCTTATAAGAAAGGAGAGTCGCTTAAATAATCATTAAATTTCTTATTTCATTGATTGAGTTTCGAAGATTTATGTTACGGCTTTCCAAATTCACATAAATTACAATGTAACACAGCAATAAATTTGTCTACAAATAGCCGATACATTACTGTAAAATATACAATACAATAATTCCAATCTTACTGTATCATACTTTGTCCTTGAATTACAAAGTCATTTATGCGTTCATTGAAACCTTATTTGTATGAATATAAAATTGAAATTATATCTAACTTCAAAATATTTAAACTTGTAATACCAGTGTGTGAAATCCCGATTCTGTCTTTAAGGTTCACGATCGACAATTTTATATTTGCGCATGGTTAATGATTTTCTTAAAAGTTTTGTAATGTACATATTAATTTACCAGCCACCTTTTTAAATTTGCTTTCTGAAATGCAAGGAGAATAAATAAGCGGCCTATCAAAGAAGTTTAGAATTGAGAAAAAATGTGGGTGGATTCAATAGTTTACAATAGAAACTGGAGCGGTACTTTTAATGGCGTAGCACGTGGAACAGCTGCCTATGATTTTTGCAAACTTCTTATACTTTTATGTAAAATTACACAAATTACTGCTTTACAACTCATGGTAATTACAATTTAGTGTAAAATTAGGGATGGATGTTAAGAAATCACTAGTGAAGTTTTTTTTATCGAAAACCACAATTCTATCTTATATAAAGTTGCGATAAATACTAAGTTCAGAAAGAAGTATGCCAAAATATACAGTAATAGGTGGTTACAGTTCACAGAATGAATATAGCTGACTAGAGCTGGATGATGTATCGGACCTTTATTCCGATAGATTCTATTACAAAGTAAGTATATACAATATGTATAAAAAAAACCGTCGAATCCGAAAAGGGTGTACAGGTACCCCACTGACATTACCAAAACAAATATCAAAATTAACATATTTTGTTTTAGTTTCCCTAAAACTTTGCAAATTTTTAAAACGTGATAACAAAGTCGCCAGCACCTGCGCGGCGCAGCGGTATGTATGATCGTAGGGCTGTACTCTGCGCCGCTCCGCCTGTATTGCCATGTAAGTTTCCTCATTTAACTATTTTTTTACATTTTATTAGGGGTAATTTTTTTTACTTATAAGCTGAGATAGACAAAATAAACAAAATACAATCTCGATACCTAATAACAGCTTTTCACGGATCCGACGGGATTTTTAATACATATTCTATAAAAAAATCTAATCCAATAAGATACTAGTTAAAGGCATCTTGACCAATGATATTTTATAAGTACATACGGCATTGACGCTCTGTACATGGCATCGTGAATGAGCGTCAATTGCCTTCAGTTTACTTTTGACTTTATACCGGTCTGAGAAAGAACAAACTTTTGTCCTTTTTGACAACAGAGTTAAGTTGTGATTTCTTATCCCTTTTGTTACAACATGCTGATAAACAATATTTGTGTCGTTTTCAAATTGCTTTGTTGAGAGTATAATGTGTATATTTATAAAACGTTATTGAGATTAAAAATGAAAGGAAGTGTAAAAATGGTTACGTTTTTTTTAATGTAATAAAATTGTATAACAAATTCTTTAAAAAAACGAGCTTTATAAATTATCGAGTTAAAAAGAAAATACGTAATTATTTTTAAATAATAAAGTTACAGGAGAACCCACCCACATCTCTGGTCAATAATCAGAGATCCAGGTCTCACTTTACGAATTGTTGCTCTAAACTATAATATTAGAAAGTTAAATATAGGTAATAAAAATATTTCATACCCACATGATATAAAATTATGAATAAACGTTAATTTCGATGTATTGACGTGTGGAAAGTAATTACAGAGCGATGCGATGGATAGGGGCGGCAGATGTAGCTATTTCATGTCTATACTTTGTCCTATACATGTATGTCCGTTAGCATATAGAGAACAATGTATAAAACAAAAAAATTGTGTAATTGTGTAGGTACGCATATAAGTACGTATTAAAAAAAAACAAAAATAACAAACATTTTCATCCGCGCGCCAACGTGTTGTAGTTAATAATTTAAATTAGATTAAAATAATTGTTATCCATACTTAATTAAATTACCTTAATTCGCATGACCCTGAGCTTACGGTGAAGAAAACATGGTGATGAAACCATAGTATAGTAGTAGGGTTTGCTACCCCACCCTCAAGTTGAAAATCTGTCGCCAAACACCAATAGTTGTGGTCCGGCAGCTGCACTTCAGAGCCAGTTCTCCACCAGGCTTAGCGTGCTACCATCTTGTACCACATCGTCTTGAGATTATGGCCACAACGCTAAACCTATAACGATAAAAAAAACATTATTAACGTTTTGTCACACTTCCCTCTCATTAAGCGCGCGTAATAAACATCCTACAATATCCACTTTCATGTTTTTCTACATTTAGCATTTAATACTCGTGCGCGATAAGTTGAGACCTGAGCGCGGTGACGTCATTGTCGGGTCCTGGTACAGTGAACAAAAAAAGAACACACCTAGCTTAGTAGTAAGAGACTAAAAAAACCTATATTAAATAATGGTGTTGCGCGCTGTACAACGCGGGTGTCATCGGGGAAGCGGGTGGAGAGTAGTACAATTGTTACATTTCTCGTAAATTGTTCCCAAGTCCACTCGCGAGGCGTCCTGTGACTGGGGACCCGCCTAAACTCAGACCACATCATTTGTTTACCCTTTTCATTAATAAACATAATTATAATAAAACCCATCTGGTACAGAACACGAACCGTTTTATTCAAATAAAACAATTACGTAAACACGTGTATACATTTAAAAACTCATCAGTGGACACGGGACCTATTATTGTCATTATCGTATATGCTACAGCATAGTACTGTTACATATGTCATTTCAGCTGTATTGTTTGTTGAAACATCATTGAAGTGAAAACTTCTTTATGCACGTTGAACACTTTTGAGATGGGGAAAAGGCGTTGTACGTTGTAAAATGTATAATGAAGGTATGTGTAGTATTAGGCGAGGTAGGAAGTTCCCTACCCTACCTATGATGTAGTTACATCATCAGGACCATAAGCTCGTTTACTACCTAGGTTGTATAAAAAAAGTATACGGTATAGGATAAAATTGACATACTTAGTTCTGAGTATTGGAATTTAATTACACCACGACCAAAGTACATAATATAATAGTCTAATTACCAGTATCACCATTGATTAGTGTCGATCGTTCCGCAAAACGTCAAATAACTTACGTAAATTACACAAATTACTCAGGTATTCATTACGTAGTTTGAAAACGGTAACGAGTTGCGCTACTAATCTAAGGGCCTCTTTACTCTGATCACGTGATTCAACATAAGAGGAGTTCACACTTTTAAGATCACGCTAAGCTACAATTCTGGTCCTGTAACAAAAGTTTTTTAAGTGTAAATATTAATCCTTCAATTATTTTATTTTTGTTTTCTGTTAGCGTTATCGAGTGTAGAAAGTCAACTAGGCTAGGCCCTCAGATTAGTAGCCCTAAGTGTGTCATGGAACTCTGCAACTGTAACAAAAACTTGTCAGTAAATCCGAAATTAAATAAATCGAAAAGAGACTGAATTGAATAAGACACTGTCGAATACAAAAAATTGCTTAAAATTAAGTAATAATGATAATGATTATTTGTAAATATTGAAATAAAAACGTATTTACCTTTAAATTTTTTCCTAAATAAAATGTATCATGCATAAATGAAATCGAATTGAATTGAAACTGATTAAATACTTTAAACATATCCACATCCAGATCCAACATCTCACATCCGTAACATCCCTGCTACTAATCGTGCTAGAGTCTAGAAATAATACATAGAAGTGGGTGGGTTAACATGTAAAAATTGCAATACCTTTAATGAGAGATATATTTTGGGATGTCGCAGGGTGTCAAACAATATATCCATGCAACACTGCTAATCCAAACACGGTAGATATTTCTGAACAGTCGACAAGGAATTAGGTAGTCAGCCACAATTTTTTTTGTATATTCCTGTCTTACCGACTCGCTCTTTTGCGTCCAGTTCTCAAAGTATATTATAAATAAATAAAGATATTTGTAATATATGTTCTTGGAGTTCTTTTTTTACTTTGTTAAGTGTATGATAAAACTATAAATAATTTACTTCATTTTTGGTAACTACAAAAGGCATTATCTTTCAACAAACCAACGGTATTGTAAAAAATTAACACTAGATAGAGTAAATAGGAAAATTAAAAAAATTGAGTCAGACAAAAGCAAACATATCTACAACAGTAATATAACATAACGTAACATATCGCCTGTATTCCCAAAGGGTTAGGCAGAGTCGTATCGATGTACACACACAGTTCACCGGGTATGTTTCAGGTCTCATGTTATTATCCCTATTGGGAGCGAGTTTATTACCATTAATCGGGCACAATGCCAATCTCCGAATTGTTACTGAGAATTTCATAGAAAACCCCAATTAGACTTTAACAGTACAATACACAGCACGAACTGTATTATACTATAAATTCATTATAAGTAACAATAATATCAGCCTATAAGTTTTCCAATGCCGAGTAAAGACATCTCCCCAAGGAGACGCACGGACTTAATTACCACGGCAGCAAATTCTATATTATTTTCCAACATAAAGTGGTACTCAAGAATACTACTCAAACATTCAGGTTTCCTCACGATGTTTTCTTTCACCGCCAGCTGATAGTGTTACCGATTTCAATTAGTAAATGTATGTGAATTCTGAAAAATTCATTAGTACAATTCTTCATCATTACGTTTAAACTATTTTTCTTAATAATTTTTAATAAAATTTGAATAGAAACATGACGTCTATTATTTGTTAGGTTATTTTAAGCTATGCAATTTATTCGATTATTGTGACTCATTTTAAAATCTTTACCGTTGAAACTAACATCCATTTGGATTTTGACATATAATATGAGATTGATAAACTCTAAAACCGTTTGACCGACCACTATGTTTGTTGAAAGATGTAAGTGTTTTTCCATGGAGACAATGTTTATGTTATCCTTGGACGCGATACGGTGTGGTCGAGGTATTGACTACGGAAAAGAGCGTAGAACCGATATTTGATGACGTCGAAGAGTTCTTCAGCGGCGGCCACGTACCAGAAGACGGAGCGTGGGCACCTAAAACAGCGCATGGGTTTACGGTCCAAAAGATGAACTCGGGCCACACTCCAACCGACAAGGAGGCGTCAAGCCTCCGTCAACGTCTTGGCCGCGGTGACAGGCACCGATAGCTGTCCCAGCCCTCAGAAGGACTGCCTTGTAGCTCAACCCCTGAGCCACTGCCTCAGGCAGCAATGTTATAATTACTGCAGCCAAGCGCGGACTCTGGGAGAGCCATGTGTACAGCTGAAACCGGGACCGAAACACAATCCATATCAAATCTCTGGGATAGTGTTCCCGCTGCGGATGTGGCCTGGGGCGCAGGCGTGGGTTTAGAAGAAGACTTCTGTTTGGCCCTAACAGGCTTCGACTTAACTGCCGGGCTAGATGTCTCCAACTTTCTATCAGCAGCGAAGGAGGGGCGTACCATCTCAGCAGGGAGAAGGTGGTCTTCAAGGGCTTACAAGCGGGCGGACATCACCTTGCCCATGGTCTGCTGGAAAGAACGCTCTCTCCTCTCCAAATGGTTGTCAGTTGCTTCTATGAGAGCCTGCGGCAGGTACTGCTGTGTCATGCTAGTATGCGCTTACGGCGCAGGTGCCAGAGGAGAAGTGAGCTCCATCTGCGTCTATGAGAAGGATGGTGGCAGTTTAGCCTCCGCTCCGCTACGTAACGAGGCCAGCTCAGATTTGAGGCTCTCCACCTCCTCGCTGAGCTTCCTGGTCTCTCGTCGGAGGACTAGGGTTTCTTTGGCAACACTGCGCGTAAAGGCGGTGGTGGTCACCTCCTGGAGTGTCCAGGCATCTTCCTTCAACGCCTTCACGAACGTCCCTTTCAGGTTACCGGATCTCTTGGCAACATCCAGGATTGAGTCGACCTTTGCCTTAGCGAGAGCCCTCAACCTCGCTGGGTCGAGGAACTCTATCCCATCGAGGACGCTCACACTTGCCCCGTCACATGCCTCCTCTATACCAGCCGTTTTAGCAGAGGAACGTTCCCGTGGCTTGTCCACCTCTTTAGTGGTTGCCGCTGCGGACGCCGCTCTAGTCACCCTTGCAATGCAAGCCGGGTCACGAGCTCTGCCCCTGCTTGCCGTTGCCATTTTTGGCGCTATCTCCACACCCTCCGTGTCTGTATCAGAGTCCGACTTTTGTATGAAAGTCCGCTTGAACTCGATTGAGCCTGCCACTGACGACGACGATAATTCCCAATACCCGATAATGTGATACTTAATGTAATAATAATACAGTCTAATATAGTTCATTTGATTTTATAATTTAACAGGTTTTAAAAATAACGGTGTGTACTATTTTCTCATTTACCTCAAGTATTTATTTTAACGAGTTAATCAATTTGATAAATGAAGGTACATATATACATGTATATATACACAATATTTGCTTTCTTCTTCTTCTTTCCCTTTGCTATTATACCAATTTATTTGGGGTCAGTCCTCCTAATACTTCTGCGCCACACCATACGGTCGTGGGTTGTCTCTGTTGTTGTGATGCTCGCTGTCGTGTCATTTATTATTGTTCGTAACCAGGTTATTGTTGGTCGTCCACGGCCTCTTTTACCGCCTTCTCTATTAGTGAGTCTTTTCGTCATATGTTCATTATCCCGCCTCATTACATGCTCATTCCAGTAACGGTTCTCCCTAAGTTTTTCATGTATTTTATGGCGTCTCTAAACGTACCACGGACATAGTATATACGTATTATTGGATATAACACAGTCATTTCACAATTACTGCACATGCGCATAATAAATCAACAAACCGGTTGGCGTGGAATCCGATTTCATTTCTGTTCGGTTTTTACAAAGATGAAGGTAGATCTGCCATCGCCGCCTGTCATATGCCTCGGTCGTGGCAGTTGAGTGTTGCGGTGGGATCGTTAGCGATAGCGCGTGTGTGTGTTCGGACGTTCCGAATAAATTATACTCGCGTTTGGCCGTGCCTTTTACCACACAAGCGCATTGGTGTTCCCATATTTTCTTCTTATAAACTTTCATCCCCTATTTTCTTCCCTTAACGTTTTTCGTTCGCTACAAAAAGTATCCTATCTCCTTTCCTAAGTTCCAATTTATCTCTATAATAAAATTCATCAAAATTGGTTTAGCGGTTTAGGCGTGAAAACGTAGCAGATAGTCAGAGTTACTTTCGAATTTATAATATTTGTATAGATATTTTTATATAATATAAGTACAAAAATTATTTGTAACTGCAAACTCTAGGTGCATCTGCCACCCGCATTGCTTATCTAAGGGTACTGCAATAAACACAATCATTATTATTGTACTTCGGTGTGTACACTTCACATCCAAAGATCAAAAAATGACATTAATGTACTAGAGATGACCCACGACTCCACACAGGTTTACTACACAGTAATTATAATTTACGTATCGTAATTTTATTTTGTCTCTTATTTTATAGGCCTTTTGTGCAGTTATATTGATAATTTATAAGCCTATCAATTCTGGAATGACTACTACTTCCAGGATAAAAATTTAATTAAAATTGAAAAAAATATCTAAATTTACATGTGTTACTGAGATTTATAATTATTTATATGTGTATACTTATAAGTAAGACCACAATTAAATTTAAAACATAAATTATTATTTAATAATCATAATAACACCAATAACAATTCTCTCAATGTAAACAACACAATTATTGTCCTCCCCCAGTCCTAAACAATTGACATTCAACGCTTATAATGACGTTATTCCGTGACCTGCGCACGCGCGTCCCTATGGAACTATAGATCATAAGAGTTATTAAGAACTCGTGTAATAACGATATTTTTAACTCATTTTTATTAAGACCTACCTATTTATATTATATTAACGTGAGACCACAATATAAGCTCATATTAAGCGGAAATGCACGCGACGCGGCGTTTACTCAATAGAAACGTATTCCTCTAATTTCTGGATAATTTATCCCTAACTACCTAGGGACTAGAATAAATAATTAATAATAAAATTAATAATAATTGCTTATTTTTGTACAATTTTGCGTGTCGCGTTTTTGGATCAGCCTGTTCATATCCATAATTACGATCTCTGGATTATCGCCGTTTTGTTAGGATTGTACTGTGATTACCATCAGACTATTAAAAAATACCATACACTGCCATGTTCATATGTTTTGATTTTTTCCATAAATTAATTTTTATAAGCATAAAGGAACTAAATGGCGCGGCAGACGTTATTTCCTTTCCGGTAGTTAATGGCTTGACCACATAGCCACTTATCGGATACTGACATATCTATAAAACGTCGTCTCCATAAAACAAATACATTATGTGAATATTAGCTCAATCGGTAAGTGTGTTCAGAAGTTATAGAACCATTAACAGATATTTTCTATGATAACACAGATTTCTATATGATAACATTAAAATAATTTATTGCAAGAACTTCTTTCTAAGGTTACTAAAATTACCCAGTTATACCGTTATTATCAAGCAAACAAATTTCACGATTATTTTTTTAATAAGAACTTATAACCCTGGCCAAAGTCATTCTTATATTATGGTTGAAAAAGTATTTCCTGTACCACACTAAGTTAAGAAGCATGAAGATAAGCAAACTATCCAACAACAAGTACCGGAAAGCGTTAATTGCCATCCTTTGGAAATGGTGACATACAAACGTACAGAGTGGAAATATTAATCGTTGTTAAAAGGTAATTATTTCCTTTATATAAGACCGTCACGATTTCGTTTACTTTCATTCCCATAAAACATTTTAATAATAATAAAATGCAATTAACACTTAATATGGATAAGCCTTCTATCAGTTTTTTTTTTTTCGCTCTGTTACTACTGTTAGTATTGTTAGCCATGAGGGCCCTGAAGCTTTACATAGCTTCACCAGGCTTAGCCGTTATCTATCAGTGAAATTACCCATTAGTTATAGAATCGAATCACTGGTTTTACAAAATACGAAAAATCGATTTACAAAATACAAACATATTCATAAAATTTATCTCTCTATAAATTATAGCGTAATTATTGATAAAAATAATTGTAGCCAGTGACTGCCAAATAAAATTTCAAGGAAGGCATAGGGTACATATAAGAAAAAATAAAAAATTTGGCGTTTATTATTTATTTATCTATACAAGTAAATAAAATTGCAATTCGTTAAATAAAACAAACCCTTATACCCGATGTATAAAATCAAACGATACCCAGCACAAAATCCTGTTAGCGCCATCTCTTATCAATATAAAAAGTAACTATGAAAATATATGATTAATTTTATTGATTGTTAGCGCGAGTATATGTCTATTTTCGAAAGAACACCCACCATAAGTATATAACCGGGAGCAGGGGTAGGACGATTCGCGCGTGTATCCGATCGACGGAATTCTTTAAACCACGCGAGCGAAGTCGTGGGCACAGCTAGTTATTCGTCTTTAATAGTTCAATCTGTATGTGTCATTTTGTTTTGTATTTTCTGATAGACATGCTATCTAAAAGAAATATATCACGAATATGGCTTTTAGATCAAATTGTGTATCAGTCCGGATTTACCTCAAAAATGTCTTTTTATGAAATTGTAACAATTTTCAATATTGTTTTTACAAAACATAAAAAAAAAAAAATCAAAAATGTTTTTTTTATTTTTATTAATTACCAATCGATTTAGGTGGAATTTTTAGATGAGAAGTATATATCACTCCTCAATTGATAGGCTAATTTTCAAAAATATGAGTAAGAATAACATTACGTGATGTCAATAATTACCGCGTAACAAACGCGTGCGTATGTATAATTATATCATTATCTGTAAATATTAGTGTATAGGGTGTCTCTCGTATTATGGAAATAATTGCCTGATAACACTAAAGCTTCCGTTTTCACCCTGTATACGTGGGAACAGGAGCAAACTTTCAACATTAATTAGAACACAGTGTCTTCCGGCCGAACGAGGACGCTTTATAGAGAAATACAAGCTTTTTTTGTTTTAATTAAGTCGTTCTAACTAAGCTTTGACCTGTTAACAATTTTCATTTTCAGTCATATGTTTTTTAAATACAATAAATATAATCTGCTTTTATAACAGAAATTAATATTGAAGCAATAATGACTCAATGGTAGGTTGTACGGACTTCGCGTCGGTAGACATGTATTCGAATCCCTGCAATGAGCCTGACCTTTCGGTGAGGGAAAACATCGAGATAAAACCATAGCAGGATATTTTCTGATGCCCGTCTGGCTAGTACCTAGCTAATACCTCCGACAAGTTAAAAATTTATCACCTAGTATTTATGCGTGTTTCGGCAATATGCCATCATTTTGGGCCAAATCGTTACAGGCCTTTCACACATAGATCTGTCATTGACGATTCGTTGTTCGATAAACGTACAATACAATTGGACGTATCTGTGATTTTTAACGATTCATGAGCGTGTGATTATAGCCATAAGAAATTATGGGCCACTGGAAAAAAAAAACAAATCATATAAAGTCACGATTCGGAAAAAGTAACAATTAATCTAGGTGCGAGTACTTAACACTAGAACAGTAGGTAATATTGTGGCCAGTTAAGCCGGTAAATAATATAAAAAAGAAAAGTAGGTATGTACACTGAGTAAAATAGTATATATAAGATTTGATAAAACGGACCGCCATAAATTGGTATACATGTATTTTTAAACAGTTAAGCAAGAACGATATATAATTCATGGTATACATATGTATAGTTTTTGTGAGCAACTATAGATTTAGAACGCACACGGGTGAAATAATCTATCTAGCATGTTTTGCGATAACTAACATAATTTATCTAACAATCTTTATATTTTTTAACATGTGCCTAAATAATATGTGTGTAACCTCCATCGGCACGAACTGAAACGTTATCTATGTGTTGTCTTCAACGTACGGTGAAAGAGTGGAACCATCTCTTGGAGAATGTATTATCTCCTTCTTACGACATCGGGTCCTATAAGCGTAACTTGAAGAAATATTTATTCAGTCCGGCATGACAGCGACGACTGCCGATGGACTTCGATCTCTCGATGATCACCGTTATGTTTGAATTGTACTGTGCTTAACATCAGGGATACTACCGTAAATTTGCTGAGTTACTATTAAACATAACGAAAGAAAAATGCAGGAAGCCGAATTTATATTATTACAAAAGAGCTATGTCTAATAACTTTAAGTTAAAATCTATTTTAAATGATAATAGATCCTTATGGAGATCACCGATTCTTTGCTTACTAGTTAGAGACGTTTCGTCTCTTGTATTTATAAATTACAATATCTACTACAAAGGGTACTACTACATATTTGGTGAATAAAAAAAATACGATCAAACTCACTGAAAGGTGGTAAAAGAAAAACAACTTGCAACTATTAGTTTTAAGCTTGGTTTTATTAACCATCTTGTAAATTATTAAGCCTAAATAAACGGAATATTTGCACGACGTTTTATGTCTACGTATGTTTACAAAACATTATCGGTTAAGGCCGACACAAGTCGTGCCTATAAGCCCATGACATAATATCTCGTTCTATATTATTATTTGCTTATAAAACCCTTAATTTAAATTCCAAGTGTTTGAAATGACCATAACTTAAATTAAATTACAAGCAACTAATGCCCATGATTACAATAATTCTCAGAAGGGAATATACAGGTTTATTTAGACCTGTGTCTCTGAGACCAATAAGGCAATAAGATTGGTTAAAATTTACGATTAACGTGACCATGGTTCGCGTTTTGAACAGAACAATCCCTTTTTCAGTAGATACCTACTACATCTGGTATCCCCAAGCAAAATTCAGTGAGGAGAATTGTCTGGTTTTGAAAAGGCTAGGCGAAAATGCTATGTTGCTACGCCTAAAGCGACATTGATAACGAAAATTAGTACAAAAACAAAAACAAAACAATAGATTTATTCATAATTTAAAGTATCCCAACTGTAATTGACGAGAAACATCTAATGGCGCTTTTGGACAGGAGTAAAAGTGTTTTGATGGGACGTTGCTACGTGCCATTCGATCAACGTCACGTATATATACTGAACGATTCTCTATCTACTACACATACAAAATACTTTTATTTATGTTAGTATAAGTGTATATACACGCATATGTATATATATGTATTTAGTATGGTTTCTTATAGTAACCTTATACGTTACACTGAAGTTTTTTTAATATATTGTTACATTCGTGGGTATTGGGTTTGACGTGAAGAAGATTTATTTCAATTTGACAACCCTAACAGTAGCCAGCGGCGCGTGACCTAGATATTTTTGATATTGCTATTATTTGACTACATTATATTTAACCTGTAATTATATTTTAGTTTATTGCGTTACTTTTAACCTTCGTTTAGTAAACCTGTTAAGGGCAAGTTTGTAGATTGATGTTCCTTTTTAAAGCATCTTCCTTTCTTTCTAAAACATATGAAAAATAAGTAGAAAAATCATTTGAAATATACAATTCAAGACACCGAGACGAATAACTTTAGAATGTTCAAATTGAGTGAACAAGACAATAATAATATGGGAGAGAGAGAGAACAAGAAAAAAAATTTTCTTTGCAGCCAGACTGGTGTAATGCCTCCACCCTGCAGAAGTTATCAGCCCATTAACCTTGTGTTGTGTTTCTGCAGTGAGTAGGTTCTCTAAAGCTCCTTGGGGTAGTGGGGTTCAAGATCGGAAACGCATTAGTGATACCTATGATATTACAAACGCCCATAGGCTACGGTAGCCGCTTACCATTAGGCGGGCCGTATACTTGTTTGCCACTTTTGTAGTATAAAAAAAACATTCAGTGTAAAAAATAGATATATTTATGTTAATTAATCTTAAAATATTAGATTTTAATATTTAATTTGCTCTGTTGCTACTTACTAAGAAGCATGTATAAGTTTATTTTCAACTAGCTGTGCCCGTGGCTTCGCTCACGTGGACAACAGAATGCTTGCACGAATTTTGCTCCCCCGCTCCCGGCTATTTTAAAGACAATAATGGTTATTGTGGGTATTACTTATAAGATAGACGTATATATACTCTACTACTTTATGTAGATCTTTTTAATGCGTACAATTAAGTACTACAGTAATACCCTGCTTAGCGCGACCCCGTTACGCGCGGTTTCACTATAACGCGAATTTCAAATTTCGCGCTCAAATGCCTCGCATTACGCGAAAGAGTGCGTATAAACATAATGTAGTCATTAACTTCTCTATGGTCGCGGGATGCCCGCTTTCTCTGAATATTCTCTTTGAAGAATTGGGAATTCCCTGTCCTTCGACTTTGTTCTATGGGGATTTCCTCGTTTGTTTCTTGTGTTCATTTGTTCCGTAATGTTAGTTCGGTCGGCTGGCAGTTTTGTTTTAACATTTATTGGAGATACATACATAATTTAACTCTACGTTAAAAATGCCGCCTGTAAAGAAAAAAGAGCGTAAAAGCGTCACTTTGGAATTGAAGATGAAAGTGTTAAGAAGAATGGAAAATGGAGGCAAAGCAACAATTGTTGGGAGAGATTTTGGACTCTCAGAATCGACTGTGAGAACGATTTATAAAAATCGGGAAAAAATTAAAATCTCCAGCGAAAGTTCAACACCTATAAGTGCAACAAAACTTTCTCGTTCGAGATCATCTATCTTAGAAAGAATGGAGAAATTACTGTCAGTCTGGATCGAAGATTTGAATAAGAAGAACACACCACTAAGTCAAGATCTCATATGCACAAAAGCAAAATCTTTGTATGAGATGCTGAAAACTAAAAAAAGGAGGAGAAGGGAATGCCGCTCCGACTTTTGCTGCCAGCAGAGGCTGGTTCCATCGGTTCATTTCATGAAACTGACGGGGAAGGAACACAGCCTATGTGAGAGTGGTGTAAGTCATACAACATTATGAAGTCTATTCACAACATAGAAGAGGCTTGGAAGGAAGTTAAAATGAGTTGTATGAATGGGGTGTGGCGTAATCTTTGGCCAGATGTAGTGGAAGCACCTAGAAGAATTGTCCAGATGCAGAGACAAGTGCTTGAAGAAATTGCTGCAATGATTGAGGGGTCTGAACTTGAAGATGTCACGGTAGAAGATCTCGTAGAACTTGTAGCAACGCACGACGATCCTATCAGCAATGAAGATCTGATCGAGTTACAGAATAATCCGATCTACGATGAGGAAGAACAAGTAGAAGAGAAAGTTTTATCTTCAGGGGAAATACAAAATGCACTTTCAAAAATTTATTCAGGTTTGGACATATTGCAGAGTATAGACAATAATGATGACCGTGTGTCAAACAATTAAAAACAGTGTTGGGTGTTATGAACTTATTTTACAAGAACGTAAACAAAACGATACCCAAAAGACAATAGATGTATTTTTCCGTAAAAAATAAGAGTATGTATTGCATAAAGTGTTCTTAGAATTAAAGGTCGAGGTAGGGCTATACGCTGACGATACAGTCTTATATGCCTCAGATAGGAATAGATCCCACCTCAGACACAAAGTCCAACGCTCCGTGACCACTCTCGGGAAGTGGTTTAACGAGTGGCGTATAGCCGTTAATCCCTCGAAGAGCGCCGCGATGCTCTTCGATGCGGATTCGTCACAGATACCGTGGAAGCTTAAACCTGTTAAGCTCTACGATAATCCGATTCCGTATGTAAGAGAGACCAAATATCTAGGGGTAACCCTAGATAGTAGGCTCTCTTTTAGACCCCACATCCGTAAGGTTAGGAACAGGGCCGCGTGGGTCCTGGGCCGGTTGCATCCTCTGTTGTGTTCGGTGAGTAAAATGTCCACGCGACATAAGCTCACGCTCTACAAGACGTGTATTCGACCAATTTTGACATACAGTTGCGCCGTGTTCGCACATATGTCCGAGTCGAGTTTCAAACGGTTACAATCGATACAGAATAGGTTCCTCTATCGTCTCACCGGGGCCCCGTGGTATGTTCGAAGCGTAGATCTCCATAGAGATATGGAGCTTCCTTCGATACATGCCTACGTTAAACAGCTCTCCCGTTCGTATTTCGACACCGCGTCGAACCACGCGAATCCGTTAATAAAAACAGCCGCCACTTATGTTCCGGCACCCACGGACATCCGGTGCAAACGCCGGCCGCGCAATATTTTTATTGATCCCGACGATCACATCGAAAATTCGAATAAATATTACACATCCGTCTCTCCAAACAGAGCGTGCCAGCGCCCACGCCCGCGTAACCACCGTTCTCTCCGCAGAGGGCGGGCGGTCAATTTCGCTCCAGCACACCCGTCACGTCCACCCTCTCTAGCGGTAACCCAAGCCTAGGTCCGTTCCTCGGTGTGAAACCCTTGGGTCAGGCAACCGCCCGCGCGATACAAGTGACACTGTACGTGCATCACTTAGCTACCTACATACAACACTACACACGTATGAACATACACACGTGCACACCACACAGGTACATAGGTTCTGTGAGGGACCTTTTTTTTTCTTTTTTTACGCTAGTTAGTTAGCGCTAGTTAGTGTAGAAACATTCCGATTATTGAATACACATACGCACGGTTCCTTCCTTCCTCCCAGGAGGAAGGGAACGTGCCTATGTGTATATTTAGTTAGCTCGAATCGTAGGTGTAGGGATTCGAATAGATCGCGACCTATTTGCGAACGCGACGACCGCCCGAGCCGAGGTCCGGCCACTTTGGCACCCTCGTGCGAGTCGTCCACAAAACTTTCGCGGCTGAGTGCCCTCTGCGCTCGCCCCCAAGTCCGGTGAAGCTGTAAAAGCCGCAGCGGCTTTAGGGCCCCTAAGGCTAACAGTGTAGTCAGTTCTAAAAAAAAAAAAAAAAAAAAAAAAAAAAAAAAAAAAAAAAAAAAAACTTAGAATTAAAGTGATTGATTAAAATGATTTGTATTTTTTTGTATTAAATTTTGACTATGTTTTATCATAAACCTCGATATACGCGAATTTCAGTTAACGCGATTTTTTTCGGAACGTATCCCTCGCGTAAAGCGGGGTATTACTGTACATTAATTTGCTACATCTCTTATGGTTTACTCAGCGTAAGCCATTTAAGCGCCCGAATTTATTCACCCTGGCCAATTTTTTTGTTATTTGTGCGGAACCCTAATTATTTGTCCAAAATAAAAGTAGCTTAATTTACGCCCTATAACGTTAGCTATTTATCAGTGAAATTCTCGTCAAAATCGGTCCAACCGTTTTGGAGATTACATGGAACAAACAGACAGACAGACAAAAATTTTAAAAATTGATTTTTTGTTATAGTTATCGTATATACTTTCATATGCATTTAGTAAAAAACTGTTATTTTGACTTTACGAACAGACACTTCAATTTTATTAATTGTATAGACTAGAGGTAGAGTAGCTAGACAGGCGTGCATTTGAAAAAGACCTACCACCATGTACGCGTTACATACCTATTCGCAGCGTGCTCATAGCGAGCACTAGAGCGTAGCGCACTACCCGCAAAACAGAACTATTGACACTTGTGATCACTGTTGCTAGCTCCGTTTGAGTGTTAGGCGCTAGATCAGTTCAAGAAAAGAGCTAGATTCCGCTAAACAAATGTGATTAAAAAAAGTGCTAGATTTTAATGCTATTTTTAAATTAGGAGTTAGATACGTTTCACATTACCTCCCTATAGCAATTATATTGTTTAATGTTTGATTGACAAAAAAATTAGTGATTGTAGGTATTTACTTTTCTTAATTTCAAGTACCTGTTGTTTACGTTCTGAATAAAAATGAGTTTACCAATGTATAGAGCATATTATAATAACAATCAGAGAAAGAAGCGTGGCCTTGTCGATGGCGTAGGCTATATCGCGAACTCATTATTCGGAGTATTGGATCAAAGATTTGCTGAACAATATAAAAGGGACATAGAGTTAATATCTCACAACGAAAATCATTTAAAAAACCTACTAAAAAATCAAACGTATATCATAGAAGCCGAGGGCAATATATTAAAGCGAAATGAACAAATAATGACAAAGCAATTCGCCTTAATCAAGGATCGCATTAATATAATTTTATCAGATGAGAACAGAGTTCACGGACAAGTACAAAAGGCTCTTGATTTTACTTCGACCGCTCTGGCGGTAAATATCATTTTGTCAAATCTGAGAAGTTTACAGCAATCGTTATTAGACATTGTGACTGATATAAATCATGGAAACATTAATATCCACTTATTATCACCTAATCAACTGAAGCAACAATTGCTTATAATATCTGGCCACTTAAGCGAAAAATTAACCTTCCCTTTAAACCTATCACAGATTAGTAACTTTTACAAGCTGTTGAAAGTCTCCACAACAGTTCTAAGTGAATTTCTCATTTTCGAGATTAGAATCCCATTAGTGGGAAATGAGTTATTTGAACTTAACAAAATAATAAGCGTTCCGTTAAAGGTGAAAAATCTGTATTATTATACGATACCGACATCGCCTTACATCGCATATAATCTACATAAAGATACTGCATTTCTCCTACAGGAGTCAGATATAACTACATGTGCCCATTTGACTAGGGAAAAACTAATATGTTCATTTCATAAACCTGAACACGTTCTAAAAATAAAACAATTATTATGTGAAATCAAATCAACTGATGTCGGCAGAACTTGTAACTCGAGAATAACTACCTGTGAGGATTACTGGGTCAGGCTACACAATAGTAACACGTGGCTGTACTCATGTTGCGAGGAATGTCGACTGCGAATATTTTGTACTTCAGCAATGCAGATAATCACCTTAAATAAAAAAGGAATAATTACTCTAGGTCAAGGTTGCACTTTAAAATCCGATTCTTACACTATTCGATCACATAGTGACTTTACTAGTCGTGTGAATATGTAAGCATCTATCGAAGTCCCAGAGGTCTCTATGTTGAACAACTTAATCAATACATCAGCGGTTCTGAACTTGTCAGAGCCTGAAGATCACACTAAATTTTGGGAAAATCTTCATGCACAAATAAAAAGTATTAAGGAACAATCATCTGACAGCTTGAATGTTCACGATGTACACCACTACAGTGTTTCCTATGTCATTTTGGGGTTATTCATTGTCTCGGGTACTGCTTTGGTAATTTGGAAGATAAAACGCAACAAACAAAAAGCATCATCGGAGCAAAGAGGAGTATTGTCGTCAGAAGGCAGCACCGACAGCGCGGGGCCGGGCCTGCCTCTGCAGCGGCGGCGCACAGGCTCGTTCTGTGTACCTGTGAATGTGTGTCAACCCCCTGTGTATAGTGTACCGTCAGTACCGTGTGCTAACAAACACTTAGTGACTAGCACGGACAGAGCGACGTCACCTATGGTTAAGACTCGAACAGTGTAATAGTAGCATACTGGACTACTTTATCATATATTTTTTTACATTTATTTGCATAGGTTTTTTACATAATTATTGTTAATAGTTTAGTATCATTTTAAGAAGCATTTAATATTATCATGTCACCTCGGTTATCCCGTTGGAGGCGCAGGATGTACGAGCTGTCCTCGTTCATAACAAAACTACATACGTTGCATCGTGTGCCTGCTTCTAAATCGGGTGACAAAATCAATAAAATCAGTGTTAATTTTGCACTCAACGCGGACGGTTATTTTATTATCATTCCCTGATCGCCCGTTTATCATTTTTATCATTTTTCTATAATATTGTAGGCTACATCCTACAACAATATTATTACGTGACGCAAAAGCTTTCGGTACCTTTTTAAGCGTATTGCGTGCACGGAAGACTGTGAGATTTGGCATGGTTAAAGTTTATATGGAAAAGGAGTGCAGAAAGCTAAAATGTATCTATTATATCTGTTACTAATCTTATATTAAATTAAATAAATTAATACTGCGATTCCTAAATCAATCAGTGCCATTGACCTTAGACCCACTAAAATATTGACATTGTCATTCAACTAATAGTTACAGCAAGTGATGTAGATAATACTCATTGTTTATGAATACTGTAAATGTCAAAAAGAAAATAGTCTATGAAACAAAAAGTCGCTGGTCGAATTTCGACCTTAGGGTGATCGCTAGTTTTAATAATTTTTCATTTATTCATTCATTTGACCAACACTAAGCCAAAAAAACAGAACTATTGAAACTTCTATTCTGATTTCACTCTTGCCTATTGTTACCTAAATAACTTGTTGTGGACGTGCAGCATCCACCGCAACTCGTGACAAGTCGTTGCGGTCACGCTCACGAGTCGCGAAAATACACAAGCGGAAAAATAATCGCCTCGTGCAGATCACTCGGCAAAGCAGCAAGTGTCTACTTACATAAAACTAAAGTCGATAATAAACATACAAGCAGATTCATTTAACCCTTCAAAGTAACCGCGGTACATTTTCATCCCGAGCATTAATTTTCAGGCACGCGCCCATTGTCCACAATTTAAATTTATAACAATGCATAACAATAGCCATTTGTTCCACAAACATCGTTGACCATTTAATACTGGCCACAAACTAATTATTTTGTTACAATAATGACATATTACTATGCGTGAACTCTGAGTTAGAATTTTATATTGTAGTTTTTACTTTTATTTTTCTTGCATCTGAAATTATTTCACTAAAGTTGAGTGTTGAATTATTTTAATAAATAAATTAATTAACGTGACGTGATATGCTAAAATCTCACAATTCTGGAACAAAGGTGGAAACAATATTTTTAGGTTTGACATTCACAGTTCAGCCATTCGTGTTTCTTGAATCTTGACGGGCCGCTAACCCGCCACAATTTTTTTATTATTTTTCCGAACTGATTATACTGTTAGCCTTAAGGGCCCTGGAGCTATTAGAGGTTTTGATAGCTTCACCTTGCTTGGGGGCGAGCGCGGAATGCACTCAGCCGCAAAATCGAGACAAGCTCAAGGGTGTCAAAGTGACCGAAACTGGGCTTGGGTTGTTGCCGTTGATAGAAATATATCATGATCTGACTATTAGTTCAATATCCTTATACATATATATATGTTTCTGCTTGCCAGCCCACATTACTAAGGCGGTAGCTTAATTTTAACACGAGGCAACGCAACAAGGAGATAACTATGCTATAAACCGAGATAGACAGATGAGCGTGACGTCGCGTTTGGTGTTAATAATGTTGAGGTTTATGTACTACATACTAGATTACCCCAATGGTTAATAATGTGTTTCTGACCATACAAATTAGTACAATTTGATTTGACTTAAAACATGTCTCGTTGGGTGTTCGGTTGGGCTTCGTTATTTAGTGTACTTTTTGACCTATACTATGTATAGTGACTGCCCCATATCTTATGGTCATAGCGTTGTGTGATAGTATATCTATACTAATAAATCTGGAGTTCTGTCTTTACAGTTAATATTTTTCAAAAAAATTCCGATAGGAATACTATATGAACGGTACTGATCACGAATATGTCGATAAAAGAATGTTTCTCTGTTTGTTTGTATGCCACGATTTAACTCAAAAAATTTTACAGAATTTTTTTACACGGGATGCTTATGTCATTGGTCAATTGATAGGGAATAAGTATTTTCAATATCACTTTTTAAAATCGCAAAAAAACAAAATGAAGAAAAACCTTTATTCCTAACAGATTTTGATGGTATAAGTACACGGGAAATATAAGTCATTCCACAATTGATAAGCAAAGATTTTTATAATAGTATTAAAAAAAAAAAAAAAAAAAAAATTTTGTTTGTGTTCATTCTGAACAACTTTTGACACAATTTCGTAGCCAGGATGCATAGGTAGTATCATAATTGATATGCTATAAGGATCTTCAACAATCATTTCAGAAATGTAAAAAAGAACAATTATGGTGAAAATTATACACGGGAAGTACATGTCTTTCCTTAATCGATTGGTTGTATGAATTGTCAATAATATGAGTAAAAAAATTAAATTTCCAAAGTACGGGATAAAAATAAATTATTGCTTTAGAAACGCGTGCGGAGCCGCGGGCACACAACTAGTATTATTATGTAACCTTCTACAATAAATAGGCTTTAAGATGCTACAATAATTTTTCGAATCTAACTACTAGCTCCAGAGATTAGCGCGTTCTATTAAAAAAAAAACAATCTCTTGCTTTATATTTATAACTAGCTGTGCCCGCGGCTTCGCTCACGTGTACTTCAGAATGCCCGCGCGAATATCGTTTCCCCGCTCCCGGCTATTTTAAAGACAAAATTACTTATTGTGGGTATTCCTTAAAAGATAGATATATACTCTCGTTGACTTTTTTGTAGGTCTTTTTAATGTCTACAATTATGTTGTAAATTAATTTGCTATATCTCTTATGGTTTACTCAGCGTAAGCCATTTAAGCGCCTGAATTGATTCACCATGACCAGTTTTTGAAGTGAAACTTCTTTATCGACGTATGGGAGAAATTTTGTAGCAATCGTCACGTTTTTCGGTTACGCGCCATGTTGCTTTTTTTATCAAAGTTTAGTATAGTGACGTAAAGAATATAATATAATATATTATAATAATAACAAGAATATATTAGTTTTGAAGTTTGGTTTGTAATAAGAATAACAATATATTAATTTGAAAGTGATAAAATAAAAAGACTTATTCAAATTTAAGTGAATTTACAAGAAAAGTGAGAGTGATTATATATTTCGTTTTATAAATTCAACACGTATGAGCATGATTTTAATATTTATTTGAGGTTAACCTCACTTTTTGATTGTAAGTATCAGTGAATGTATATAAATCTGTTAAAATTAGCAAGTATTAATAAATATGACTGTAAATCTAGTGAACATTATTAATTCTAAAAACAATAAAAAATATAAATTAAATAATAATTTAAAAATAAAACAAAACACGATTAGAAAATCAAAATATGTATACGTACATCTTTTTTAATTATTCGTTTTTAATGATTTATTTATTCATTTTTAATTTTATAAAATCGTTGCATTTCTACAAGATTAACTGTCATCATATAATTGTATTAGTTTGAAAAGATAATTCCAATTATTTATTCATAACTTGTAAATATAATACAGTAAATAAATAGCAATGATATTATAATAAGAACAATGATAAAATAAATTACTCATTAATTGTATGCATGTCTATAATAATATAATAGCTTTAATTTAATACGGAAAAAATTGTTTTTCTTAAGGCTTTTAAGCCTTATCTATCCCATTTTCGTGAAGTTGCAAATAGTAGAAAAATGATATGTCGTAAAGAAGTTTTACTTCTTACCTGTGTACTCTGGTACACACACACATTTTTTTTTTTATTTGCACGGAATCCTAATTCTTTTTCTAAAATAAAAGTAGCCTAAGTTACTCCTTATAACATCAGCTATCTGCCAGTTAAAGTTCCGTCAAAGCGGTCAAACCGTTTTGGAGATTACCTGGAACAAACATACAAACAGACAAAATTTTTAAAAATTAGTGTTTTGTTATAGGTATCGTTTATACTTTCATATGCATTTAGTAAAAAACTGTTATTTTGACATTACAAACAGACACTTCAATTTTATTAATCGCATAGATATTTGTTATTAAAATTAAACAATATTTTTTATACATTTAATCATATAAATGTAAAATATAAATGTAAATATATAAAAATATATTAGTAAAATGTTTTGGAGTTATATATATTGTTAATTTCGTACAGAAAGTTAATTTTGTAACCTGCGACATACATTTCTCATCAAGAAAATAACAATTATTATGGTAAAAAATGTTTGAAATGAAGGTCAAGGAAATAAATCGCAAACTTAATAGTGTAGGTAAAGTGGAAAACTTTTTATCAGCATTGTTATTAATATAGTTTATTATTAATAAGAAAGAGAAAAATTAGGTGGTGAAGGAAATTAGAGTAGTTCATTCCTCGTAATATTAAAAAGTACCAGTTCAGCTTAGACAACTGGGCGAACTCTGCGCAAGACTCTGAGAGGAACCTCTTTCTTTGTACACTCTTATTTTTTTAAAATATATTTATAGCGTTCGGCTACTAGTAATCTCACGGGATGTTTAGTGACGATGTGGCTCAAGATGGTAACACGCTAAGCCTTGTCGAAGTTGCTTAAAAGGATCTGACGAGACGGATATCAGAAAATGGCCTAAAACCATGTCAGGGTTTCATCACGTTGTTTTCCTTCACCGAAAGCTCAAACTCATTACAGGGATTCGAACTCACGTCAATATATATTTCCACTAGATATATAAGTATATTATAGTTACTAAAGAATGTTTGCCCAACCAAAAAACAACGAATAAAACCAATCGGAGTGTATTATAATAAAATACTAAAAGTGACACCCATCGAAACCAATATGGTACGTTTGTACACGGTACGTGGTCATAATACGGACGTAAAAAATATGAATTTTTATGCAAATAATGACATATCTTAAGAGGGATCGAAATACCCGCCGCTTTGTTTACAGTTGAATACAGTTGTGGATCTTGTAGACAAAAGTGTTTAACAATGATAATTATACATTTTAAACCGACTTCAACAAAATACGGGAGTTTATTCACATAACATACCATCACGCCTGTATTCCCCGAAGGGTTAGACAGAGGTGTACTAATGTACACCCACAGTTTGCCGAGTATGTTTTTAGGTCCCCTGTAATAGGGGGCGAACCTAATGCCATTAATCGGGCACGAAACCAAACTCCGAGCTGCTACTAAGAATTTCATAGAAAAAAACCAATAACACTTTGCTCGGCCTGGGAATCGAACCCAGAACCTCGATCATAGCAGTCGCGCTTACGACCACTAGGCTTACGAGGCAGTTACTCAATTCGAATGTAATTTTTTTTAATGGATGTTAGCCATAACTTCTTTATTTTTGAACCAATTTGGAGGATTCTTTTTATGTAGGATAGGATAGGATACTTTAAGGATGGACTTTCGACTTCGAAGATATATCAGAAAAAACCTCAAAATCATTGAAGTAGTATTTCGTTTTTGATAAATATTAACTTATATGTGTTTATTATTTTTACATTTTTAAAATATACCAAGAAATGGTATTTAGGTACTATATTTTAATGGTTACTAATTTTGTTGAATTCAGTGAGATAAACATCTTAGCATTCCATGGATTCACCGTGTGGGTGCCGGCTCCATCGTGTGACAGAGAGAGAGAGAAACACGAGCGGCCCCCGGGACTTGCGACCTACGTGTAGGTTTCGAGGAATTATGATGCACATCAGCGCTTATCTTGACTGCCCGCGATACCCTCCCTGCCAATCCAGATTTAATAAGACCTTGTTAATGCTGCTTTAGATACCCGTTCTAAAGTAGAACTTACTGCGGTGTTTATGCAGTACATTTTTTTTTTAATTCTTTACAATTTTAAGACTGCTTTAGTTAGAGAAATTCATACGTTAATATTTCTGTTGTTATGTAAAGTTTCACTTAGCAACACAAGATCAAGTTTTAGGTAAGTTTATAATATTCTAATTTATTGGAAATATCCTGGCACAAACCTACATTTTTTTGTAAATCATAAATGTTTAGTTCAAATTAATTTGAATAAATGCGCTTGTAATTATTTTTTATATAACAACTTTTCTTCGCACCTGTACTCGTCCAGAACAGATGCAAGTAGCGCACCGGCTAATTTGAATTCACCAAGGGGTTGATTGTAGCTACCACACGTTTTATTGGCCGTTTTGGTACGTGGCTCGATTGATATATTGACTCGTTTTGTGTTCAACGAACGTTATGTCATTTGGCATAGAAAATCTGAGAGCTGCGCGTGCATCATGGTAACCGAAAGTGCGACATGATGAGGTTAGTCCTTAATTGATTTTACTGACTTTTTTATCGTGTAAAAATATTTTAACTTCGTACCGTAGGTGCCGAAGTATCTCAAAACGAAAGTCTTTAACCAGGATGTCTTGCCAGTGATATGATGCTGAGACGTGGTCGCTAACTATGGACTTTATAAAAAAAAATTAACTAAATACAAGGTTACTCAAAGGGCAATGAACAGACCTATGCCTGGAGTTTCTCTGCGTGATCGAAGCCAAAATGAGTAAATCCGTACCTGAACCAAAGTCAGCGACATAGGCCTAAGAATAGATTAGATTTCAGTGATAGTGGGTGCGGATGGCCGATGGGGCCAAAGAGTTCTCGAGTAGCGGCCAAGTGCTGGAAGATGTGTACTTTTGAATGCGGGCAGTAATGGACCGGTCGTTGTGGCGTTCTTTAGTGGAGGCATATGTCCAGTATTGGACGTCTTTTGGCTGAAATTATGATGAGATAATAAATGAATAAAAATTAATGACAATATTAGCTCTGCTCAGATTCTCATTGGAATAGTTGGTATAAGTAAAATAACCTCGGAAGTGGAATACACTCCAAAATCAAACATGCTAGACATTTTACGTGACGACGTTTCTGCAATCAAAAAGTTCTTGGAAGTCAGTTGGTAGAGTAGTTTACCATTTATGAGAATTTAAGTCTTTTTATTTGTTTGTTACCTTTGAATTTGCTTTCTCTTCTATTTCTTGTTACTCGTAATATTATCTTTATCATGTAGTCTATACACTTTTAATTATAGTAGTACAAGGTGTCCAGAAAGGGTATCGGGTATTTGTTTTCGCGCCATATTCGAAACGGGGCGTCTAAAGGGTGCGGGGAGGGGTTCGTGGCGTCCGCCATTTTGTGGAGTTTTAGTCACGATGGAACAGTACTCGGGGACGCATCGCGCATTTTGCGTACGAGCGTATTATCGTAATGGTGATTTAATAGTGACTGCTCAACGTCTCTATCGTGCGGAATATCGTACACGCCACGCGCCAAGTGACGATAGCATTAGGAAATGGATCAGGATGTTCGAGAATACAGGTGCGACAGTTAAAATTCAAAACTCTGGTCGTCCTCGTTCAGTTCGCGATGAAGAAACAATTGAAGAAGTTGAGGCGTCGGTTCGTCAAAATCCGTCTTTATCAATCCGAAAGCGAAGCCAAGCGTTGAACATCAAAAAATCGTCTTTACATTCGATTTTAAAGAAAGACTTACATCTAAAAGCCTATAAAATTCAATTGGTTCAAGAATTGAAGGATACGGACTATGCTAATCGACTGAATTTTGCGAACGAAATGCTGCAGCGATTTAACAACTTTAACAACATACTGTTCAGTGACGAAGCAAATTTTCACCTGAATGGTCATGTTAATAAGCAGAATTGTCGGTACTGGGCAGTGGAGAATCCAAGACGAAAGCATGAACGACCCCTGCATAGCCCAAAGGTCGTTGTTTGGGCCGCTATGTCTGCTAAAGCATAATTGGTCCTTATTTTCATGAAGATCAACGAGGCCGAGCAATTAATGTGAATAGTGACCGTTATTGCGATATGTTGCGAAATTTTTTGGTCCCAGAGTTGCAGGAGTTTGCAGGTTTCAACTCAAGAACATGGTTCCAGCAAGATGGGGCCACTTGCCATACCTCAAATGACTCAATGGAAGTTGTTAACGAATTATTCCCTAATAAAGTCATTTCGCGAAGGGGTAACATCAACTGGCCTCCCAGAAGCCCCGACCTTAGCCCGCTTGACTATTTTGCATGGGGATACCTTAAAAGTAAGGTTTATCAAAACAATCCGACGAATCTAACCCAGTTAAAGCAAAACATCAGGTCAGAAATGGCAGCAATATCGATAGCTATGTGTCAACGTGTTATCGCCAATCTTCGTTTCCGTTTAGAAGAGTGCCAGCAACGTAACGGTCATCATTTGGATAACATCATCTTTTCCAAATAATTCTCCAATTCATATGCTAATAATAAACGATAAACTTTTTTATTGCATACAAATAATTTTTGTTTCATTGAACTTACAAATACCCGATACCCTTTCTGGACACCTTGTACTAAGCAATGTTCTCTGTCTAATTTTCTTTTCTTGTTTTAGTGTTTATTATGTAAGTGTTCAAATAAATAAATAAAACATAATCTAAGCCTAGTGAATACCTTATTAAAGATTATATTACAATTAAAAAAATAATATTTTAAATACTATAAGTAATTTATAAAGTCATAGAGCGTATCCCATGCCATTATCAATTAGATAAAGCGACCGCTGTGTAATTTACGATTACCCTAAGAACTCGTTTAGAACTCACCCCTTTCTTAAAAATACACTAATGGCGTTCGATGGTCAAAAGCTTTTAAAATATAGGAAACATATATTTAAATTTAAAATTATAAGTTTTTATTTGAAGATAACGGTGTTGCCCGGTGGGATTTGCTATCGGCAACATTCCAGGAAGTTAAAACCTGGATGTATTTTTAAAAATCCTTTCTTGTTTCTCACCTACGTGTTATATTTAATTTTTATACTTCATGTTTAAGCGTTTTGACTACAATCTCTCCTGATGTTAAGTGACGATGTTGCCCAATGTAGTACCACGCTAAGCTTATTGGAAGACTGGCTCTCAAGTGCAGCTGCCGGAACACATCTATAGGTGCTTGGCGATAGATTTTCATCTTGAGTGTGTTAGCTAGCTAGACGGCCAATAGAAAAAACCCACCATCATGCATGTATGATAACTTGTTGGTTACTTAATCAAGTAAAAACGGCTTTACGGTTTTTCATAGAAGTTGGTAAACAGATAGTTTTAAAAAATTCAAAATTTATTTATTATACACAAGACTTACTAACATTTACACAGTGACTTCCAAACTAAGCAGAGCCAGTATCTTGGAAGCCGGCATACGAATTTACAAAACAATTTACACAAACACCTCAGGTGGCCGTAAACGATTATATAGATGTAAAATTTAATAAAATGATGAAATTATTATCTATATCTATGCACATGCCAACATATACACACAAATATATATTAATACACACAACAACACTCACACATAAACAAATATTCTAAACAACTCTTTTACATGTTTTACGACTCAAATGTAAAAATGGAATGTATTGATTCTAGCTTATATAATTTGTAGTAAAATGAAAACTGAAGCAGCTACGAATTAATTTTAAAAATATATTCAGTTTCATCACACGTAAGTGTGCTCACTGCTCAACCAATCAGAAACAGAATCAGTTTATAACCTGATTTAACAACATATAGAATATTTTTTATGCGGGTAAAGATTCAAATTTTGAAGTATAATAATAATAATACAACTTCAACCAGCCCCTAAATGAGCACACACATCAACAGGCACGCCTTAAACACATTGGCTCGCTGGCAGCCTGTTAGTACATACCACGACGAAGTTATCTAGGCTTAAACGATGCGATTATGTCTCAAAGGCAACTGGCAACACTAGAGATCTGTGGGCAACACTCTTCAGATAACAAGTCTATTGACGTGCATTCGAATCTTACAATCTCTTTAATTTATTTCTCAAAGGTATTTTTTGTAATAACGCCACATCTTCCTTAATTCTGCAACTGAATTGATCATGCAAAAATCATTTTAAAGCTTATGTTTCTCGTTATTGGCGAAAATTATTTTAAAATTAAGGATTTCGTTAAAAAATTTATCAATAAACTTTTTGTACAAAAAAACCTGTTTCATTAGAAATGCTATGTAGGAGGCGTCATCTATTAACAGTATGCTTAACTATCATGACAGCTGTTAGATTGTTGAAATTGATACCGTAATGCGCGAAATATTTGCACATTTCACACGGCTCAGCAAGTCTACATAAATGTTTTTGTGTTTGTTGCTTATGCTCCTCGCCCGATTGCATCCTCTGTTATGTGCTGCAAGCAAAATGTCCACGAGACACAAGCTTACGCTCTGCAAGATGTGTATCCGACCGATTATGACATATAGCTGCGTTGTGTTCGCACATATGTCAAGATATAACTGGAAACGTTTACAAGCCATCCAGAATAGGTTTCTTCGCTGTCTAACCGGTGCCCCTCAGTATGTTCGTATGGAAGATCTCCATAGAGATATGGACCTTCTTTCGATACATGCTTATGCTAAACACCTTTCTCGCTCGTATTTCGGCACCGCGTCGAACCACGCGAATTCCCTAATAAAAGCGGCAGCTTCATATGTTCCCGACCCCAATGCCTGCCGGAGTAAACGCCGGCCGCGTAACATCTTCACTGACCCACTCGACCAAATGGAAACAGCAAACGCGTTCTATGCCACCGCCTCTCCAAACAGAGCGTGCCACCGCCCACGCCCGCGTAACCACCGTTCTCTCCGCAGAGGACGGGCGGTCAACTTCGCTTCCGCACACCCGTCACGTCCACCCTCTCTAGCGGCAACCCAAGCCTAGGTCCGTTCCTCGGTGTGAAGCCCTTGGGTCAGGCAGCCGCCCGCGCAATACAAGTGACACTATACGTGCAACACTTAGCTACCCACATACAACATTACTACATTACACACGTATGAACACACACACGTGCACAGCACACTGGTACATAGGTTCTGTAAGGGACCTTTTTTTTTTCTTTTTTTGCGCTAGTTAGTGTAGAAAAACCATTCCGATCACTAAATACACATACGCATGGCTCCCTCCTTCCTCCCAGGAGGAGGGGAACGTGCATATGTGTATATATTAGTTAGCTCGAATTGTAGGAGTAGGCAATTAGTTAGATCGCGACTTTTTCGCATTCGCGACGACCGCCCGAGCTGAGGTTCGACCACTCTGGCACCCTCGTGCGAGTCGTCAAAAATTTCGCTGTTGAGTGCCTTATGCGCTCGCCCCCAAGTTCGGTGAAGCTGTAAAAGCCGCAGCGACTCTGTTTTTGGATAGGGCCCCTAAGGCTAAAAGTGTAGGCAGTTAAAAAAAAAAATGTTGCTTATGCATTTCTACACTATTCATTCGATTGCGGTGGAACTTTAATGAATTTTGTATAAACGCCCGTGAATTTTCTCAATTACAAACATTGTACAATAGGTGGCGTACGAGTCGTTTCATTTTGAAGACAACAAAAATTAACTGGCGGGTAAAAGCTAGTTAATAATGTAATTAATAATAGTCCATATACATCCCTTCATCAACAGTAATAAGTTTAATAACTTAACTAACACATTATGACATAATCCTTTGTCGCTATTTTTATCGCTTTAAATT
This sequence comes from Saturnia japonica, assembly GCA_033032175.1. NCBI lineage: Eukaryota > Metazoa > Arthropoda > Insecta > Lepidoptera > Saturniidae > Saturnia > Saturnia japonica. The sequence goes on along the minus strand of CM065307.1, from coordinate 21,339,053 downwards.
TCCCGCTGCGATTAAAAAAGTAATGAATGCCTATGACAAAAAATCGCTATTATTTATAGAAATTTATATCATGTCTACGATCCTTTGGTTTTATATATTGTTATAATTGTTACTTTTTTACTTAGTTAGTTTCTATTGGCAACAAAATGAACCGATTCGCACACCACCTATTCGATTCCCTACTTAGATTCTCATAGAATCAGATTATTAGTTTTATATTCGGATGCTTTCACTAAAACAATTAGGTAACATAGTTCAATTGATTGACACGTTACAATTATGCATTTTTTTTTAAATATTACTAGCTGTGCCCGCTACTTTGGTCACCTACAGAATGTCATCAATTGAGCATACGAGCAAATCTTGCTCCCCCGCTCAGTGCTATCTAAAAACTAAAATGCTTATTGTGGGTGTTCCTTAGAAGATAGACATAATATACTATCGCTGAGTTTATTTAAGCAACCGAATTGATTCACCATGACCAGTTTTTTCTTATTTGCGCGGAAATGGGCTTTTTGTTATAGGTATCGTATAAACTTGCACATGCATTTAGTAAAAAATAGACAATTCAATTTTATTAATTGTATAGATTTTCTGCATGGACGTATAAAAGAAGGTTTGGGGCCTGGATCTTGGCCTCAATTTACGCTGAAAAACTAAACTAAGCTATGTTTTTATGGTGTGAAGTCATGCGGACATGAATTCTTTGCCTTTGCGCGTTTTAGGACGCCTCCTCATGTTATATATATTCCGTATACGCATGATTATATGTCATTTTTAATCAATATCTGTTATGTAGTATAACAAAATAAATTTACATTTTCATTGCTATTATATAAAGATAGTTTGTAGGTCTGGATGTTTGTAAGATGCTAATAGTCTCTGAGACTACAGAGAGAAAGTTAACTTCCGGCATATCTTTATTTACGGTTAGTAAGTTTTAATATTATAATTATATGTATATATATCTTAGTCTAACTTGTAGGTGGGGTCACTAGTAATATTAAAAAAAAAATGTAATAGAAATTTAATTCACTTTTAAATATTTTATGTTATCTATATGGTCAATACAAAAGGTAATCTTATTTTCAGTGCCCCTTTTTGATTAAGTTAATATAGCCTACGTTATGTGTAATTAAAACCACAGAGTACGTTAGATACTATTATACCTACTGATAAATACAGTAACGGAAGTTAAACTATGTCAAAATTAATATTATATTTTAATGAGCCAAATTTAATTTTAATTATATAGATTCTACTTTTATTGTGCTGTTTAATTTTTTTTAACAAAAAGGATTTATTTACACAATATATATCAAAGGAAAATTTTATTTAATTTCATGACATCTATCGTACAAAAGTAGAACTATTAATAACAGTGGTTGAAGTTGACAAATATTCAGATAAGTCAGTAAATTAATATGGTAAGTTCAACATAGATGGCACTAAAACAAAGTACAAACCAACTTGTACATAATAAATATTATTATGTAAAATTTGGTTCGCATGAATAATGAACTAACATAATTACATATCACAAGTTAACTTATGATTTCAGCTACAACTTATCAGTTATAAAATGTAAGTATTATAATTACATTGCAAAAATATATTTTAAAATGTTTGAATTAATAACAGTACGTAACTAAATTTATTATTACGATAAATGATAAGTCCGTTTGTCGAGGATTTCAGTGAACACTTAAATTCTGTAAATTTACATAGAAAGAACAGTTAGTTAAATTAAATCACAAATTGTATCCACGGCAACAAGTTACATGATTAGGTTTTCTATTGTATCATATCTACCTACAATATATGAAATTTCTTAAATATTTTACTTGAAAACACATATGATATAATATAGGTAAATGGAAATAATGAGAAAGAGTGATCACGTAAAAAAAAACAATAACACGGAAATCATCCAGAATCCACAAATAACCTGTAACGTCAAAGAATCCTGACATTCCCGACGAAATATTTCCCAGCGACTCTTCTTCCCTATGAAGGTAATTCATAGAGGCACAAGCCGAGTGGATTACAAAGGGAATTACCACAATCTGGGGCAATTTACGTAATGACCGCGAACATCACAGGAACCGGGCACAACTATAAAAATTATAGAATGCACACAGTAATGCCATGGAGGTTTTAGATGCGACAGAAGCGTTCCCGGTTCCACGGTTAGTTAATACCTAAATATGTAGTCAATCTTGGTAATGAGTTCTTTGTTTTGATTTCAACTGTGTTTTGAATTTATCAACGTCGAAAGAGATTTTATTAATCTATACTAATATTATAAAGCTGAAGAATTTGTTTGTTTGGTTGAACGCGCTAATCTCTGGAACTAATGGTTCGAATGCAAAAATTATTTTATTGTTGGATAGCCCATTTATCGAGGAAGGCTATATAAAATCAAGCTACGAGCAATAGGAACGTAGCATCAATGAAAAATGTTGTAAAATCTGACAAAATTTATTCTTTTTGAGATCTTCCATTTTGTGCGCTGCGTAAATGGTTATATATAGTTACGCAATAATCATGTGTGATGGAATTGGAAAATTTGTTCCATAATAATGCATTATTTGCGAAGGTCTTTTAAAAACCAGATTATAAACCTTATCGAAATAAATACGTTATTTATCACAAGTATTTAATTTTGAACAGAATTGTCCTTCATATCATTTGATTTCAGTGTATATCTTAGGAGATATCACAGCTTAAAAATAACTCCGTAGCAAAATAATGATTAAGAACCGCGCGGGCATTTTTATTATGCGAAATGATGTAGGAGGCGGGCGGTCATGTGGAGAGGGGAAGTCGAATGGTACTCAAATGGTACGTAGATAAAACAAAGAAAGTTTCTGCTCCTTTAGGTATTATAGGTGCCTACGACCTACTCCTTCTTTCTCTCTTTTATGTGACGTAGACGAAGTTGCGCGGATCTGCTAGTTTAGTAATATTTATTAACAACATTAGAAGTTACAATAGGTATATTATCTTTTTTTTAAATGACTAGAAATTTACTCGATAAAATTTTAATAATGTTAATTATTGTGTATTTCCTAAACCATTCGTTCAACTTCGATGAAACTTTAGCGAGTTGTTTTACGCACGCCCGTGAAGGTTTATGTGTTAGTAAAACCAGTTAACAACAGATGGCGTGCAAATCGTTTCATTGTCAATACGACGGGAACGAAGTCATGAAGATTTTTTTAAATAAAAAACAGAATAATAGAGTTTTCTGGAGTTTACTCCACGAGAATCGATTTTCAAATTATACAGCGTTCAGTACCTACTTTGAGATACGTAGCACCACGGCATGATAGCGATTTTAGTATTGTTATAATTTTTTATAATTTTGTCGCGCGTCGTCGGTGTTAACACGCACCTTTTTTCATATGGTTAATATGTTTAAAGTGAGACCAATGCTTACTCTTTGCCAAGCGAGAGAATTCTTCCGCCACTACATTTCTCTATAAAATTACAGCGTGTCTTATAAACAATGGCCCAAATTAAGGATGTGATTTTTGGCGAATAGAATTGAACTCTATGCAAACGAGTTAACGCTTTATATTCATTGTTTTATATGGCTAATGATGCATGTAAAGGAATTTTGACCGCTTTTTCCCATGTTAAAATTTTGTGGTGAAACAATTGATTTTCAACGGTAGATTTGGTTGTTTGATGGTCTATATAATGTTTGGTAGTACAGTTATTTCTATGGATTCATTTTATGTATGGTGAAATGCGAACTTTGTAAAAGAAAACACACCATAGTAACTTTATTATCGTAGCACTGTAAAGTGACGTCACTGTACATATGGTAAGAACCGTGCAATCTAAGTACATCGTCGACCACTGAGGGATCTATAACTTATTGTCAGTCTTCACTGTCATGCCGGCCTGATCAATTTCTCTTCACGTTATGTTTGAAGGTCTCCATGTTAAAGGATAGAAGGAACACACTGGCCCGGAGTAAGTGCCACAGTTTCGGCAAAAAATGACTACATATTTAAGTTTTTACTAAACAATTTTAATTAAACAATTTGATTAATGATTATATAAAGTTAATATTGTTCACCTACAAATCTATATAACTAATAAAATTGAAGTGTCTTTTTGTAATGCCAAAATAACAACTTTCTTAAATACATATGAAAGTATATACGATACCTATAATAAAAAACCCATTTTTAAAATTTTTCTCTGTCTGTCTATTTGTTCCTGGTAATCTCCGAAATGTTTGGACTGATTTTGACGGGACTTCACTGATAGATAGCTGATGATATAGGGAGTAACTTAGGCTACTTTTATATTTTTTAAACAATTAGTATTCCGCATCAATAAAAAAAAGTGGTCATGGTAAATCAATTCGGGTGCTTAAATGGCTTATGCTGAGTAAACCATAATAAATATAGCAATTTAATGTACTACATAATTATAGCCATTAAAAAGACCTACAAAAAACCCCGGGAGAGTATATACCTATCTTCTAAGGAACACCCACAACAGGTATTTTTGTCTTTAAAATAGCCGGGAGCGGGGGAGCAAGATTCGCGTGGGCATTTTGTAGTCCACGTGAGCGAAGCCACGGGCACAGCTAGTTAACTATATGTAAAGTTATAGAATATAATAAATTAATATAATATCCGTTTAACCAAGTTTTTTTCGATCTGACCTTGCTATTAGCCTTAAGGGCCCTATCTAAAAACAGAGCTGCTTATAGCTTTTACAGCTTTATCGGGCTTGGGGATGAGCACTTAAGGCACTCAGCTGCGAAAGCGTGGGCAACAAGTGCGCAAGGGTGCCAAAGAGGCCGGACCTCGGCTTGGGCTGTTGCCCCGATTGCAAAGAAGTCGCGATCTAACTAATTCCCTATCCGTAAACGTCTAATCAATAATATATGTAACTGTATCGTGATGTTTCCTCAACCGAATACTCTATAACATCTCTGTAGAAATGCATTTTGAACTCATTTTAATATATTTATAACCTTAATAAATTCCTCGTTAAGGGCTAATTTTGGACAAAGATTTCTCCAATTTGACTTTGAACAAAACCTTATCTGTCCTGTGCGTTTTGACAAGGAAGACCGTGTTTTCACATAGCAGTGAAGAAGACAAACGGATTATTAAATTTACAGTTTATATGATTTACGTTTAGTCGTTACAAAAAGCTCTGATTGTGCTCTCGATATTTTACGAGCGGTCCACAATGCCTCTTGGGAAATTAATGTCTTCGAAAAGTCAAAGGTTGTTTTGTTACAATAACGGAGTATTGTACTCTGAAATGCAATTTCATTATTATTTAATAGCTGTTCTGCCATTTCCAATACTCAATAAATCGACCGCAGCGCCACCTATACCGAAGTTCTTTTACTGAAAACTTTTCCAGGACATTTTACATCCATCCGAATGGTGATTATTAATTTCATATATGTTCCGTTTTCAAAATTTCACTGTTTTTCTTTCACAAAAACCATAATCAGACCTCAGAATGTTCTGTATTTTGAGAATCAGACTATTAAAAAGAAAGAATTAGCCAAATCAGTCCAACCGTTCTTAGATGATGCATTTTATCAACGAATAGCATTTTATGTATATTTTAAATTTATATTTACTTTTTTTATGAACAAATTTGGATGATTCTTTTTTGTTTGCTAGAGAATACTTCAAGGGTGGTCCCCATTTAAATTAAATTTTTATTGGACCCTCAACTTCGAAATTGTTTTTTTTTAATAAAAATTGTCTCGTTACAATTTTGTTGTCTTGTTACAGCATTGTCTTAAACAAAAAAAAAAACTGCTTACTAAAATTACACTGTAGACGAAATTCTCGATGTTATATAGTATTTTATCGCGATATAATTATACAAAAATATTTTAGTAGTTATTAATTAATACAATGTGTATCTAACCTATTGGGTGTTTATTATAAGAACCATTATTAGATGACCTTGCATTACTTGGTTGCACAACGTAATGTCGGAAAGTGGCCGATTATTGTGGTGAGCCGGTAAGCGATGTCTTTATTCAGCAAGAAATAAAATTTGCTATAAAAAATCTTCAATGTATATTCTATCTATTACATAGAAATTCAAAACGATATATTTAAATTTATTTCATTATTGTTCTGAATCAGCCGATACATAAGGTACAATTACAAAACATTTTTTATAATACGTTATTACTTTCGTAATACATGAAAATACAACAAAATATAACGATTTTGAGGAATTCTTTGGTGTGTCTTCGAAGTAGAAGGTTCAATGCTAATGAAATTAAAATGGTTGGTCCCAATATATATGTGAAAGGGAATCCTTTCCTAAAGGAAAAAAAACTCATCTAATTCGGTTCCTAAACAAAGAAGTTATACCTGAACATCCATAAAAAATACAATGGAATTGAGAGCCTCCTTTTTTTGAAATCTATTAAAAACAAATCAATTCGCTAGAAAAGTAAAAAAAAAATAATTAAAGTTCCACTAGACAACAAAATGTTTGATAATGGTTTAAGGTGGTAACGATGTACGTTTATAAAAAGGTAGTAGCTGTGAAACTAAAACCTTTTCAATGTCACTTTCATTGCGGTCTCTCGTAAAGGCTTATAAAGACAATACTAACTGACGAGTGAATCCTCATAACAATGATTCAATGCATGTACACAGGTATATATCCAGGATTTTTATTGGGGGGGTCAAAATTATAGATAAGAAACGCAACTTTTAAACTCAAATTACGGTAAATAAGTAAAATTGCAATTCCTGTAAAAAAAGGCAGTCATAAGAACTGTCGACAGAAGTGAAAACTCAAACATGGAATAATTGTATTATTTTTTTAATTTTAAATCAATTGTAGTTTGAATTATTGCAGAGCATGTCAGTGACGCGAAATCACAATATTTTACCCATCCGAAGAGTCAAACTCGAATATGATACAGTCGAGTATATAATAATACGTCGCGACTCACGAGCATTTCGAGGTGACGCGAACCCACAAGTTTTCCCCCTACCGATAATCGCTATAACGGCTAAAGAAGTTTACACTAAAAAAAAATTCAAGTCAGTTTATTTTGACAATAAATTTCTCAAATTCGCTAGCTCATTGAATCTACTGTATTCAATTGAACCTGCGTGTAGATAATAATAATACTTAACACAGTTTGGTATCAAAACAAAATTTATTGTAATGTAATAAAGAATTTTTAAAAATTCTGTAAACATTTACTGTGGGACCTAAATTTTATCGCAATTACATATCTGTTTCATATATATTATATGTACCATGTATATACAATCATCATAACTAAGTACACCGTGGGAAAATTCATACGATTTGAGGAACGAATCTTTCGTTTCTTTCTAACACACGAGAAATCATATTCGCCATCCTCGTCATCCGAAATTCGTGACTACAGAATTTCGCCTTGTACGTTGTACCTGAGCAGTAATTTGTGTTTTGTTCAATTAACTGAGTATATTTTAAATGCAGTCGGTTTAATGACTCCATATTTGTTCCTCAGGGAATTTTTATATATAAATCCATACCAGGGTCTTCGTATAAATGATTTCAACGAAATTGTATGTAATTTAATGACATTTTTTTTAAAGTTCCAGGGTAAAGTGGCTTATGATAGGCACAGTACGAACCAAAACAACGACGACCACCAAAAAATCGCTGTCATGCCGTCCGCAACCTTCTTGGCACCTGGATATACACTGACTGAACCCGATCCCTACTACTCCGATTGATTTCTGACTTTTATGCGGGGCACTATGGCGCAATCAACCACTAACTTATTTCTATTGTAATCAATGATATTTTATAAGTAGTTACAACATTTACGCTCTTCATCGTGAATGGTGGACAATTGCCCTCAGTTAAGTTTCCACTTGATAGCGACGTGAGCCAGAAGAAACTTTTATTCTATTTTGACAACAGAGTTTCCGCCTAACGCTGTGATTTCCTATGCCTTTTGTTACAACATGCTGATAACAAAATTTGTAACGTTTTCGAATTGTTTTTGGTGAGAGTATAACGCGTCTTTTTATAAAACGTCATTGATTGTAGTGGTCATTTTTATTTTTTTATTTGTATCTGCTCCAGAGGAAAAGCTAATATTAATACATACATGCAAGTAAAACTTGATCATCAGCGTAAAGAAGATATTTGACAAATAATTCGTTCATTTTCAGTCCACAATCACTCTCTTTCAAATATGTTAGACAATTATCCATGAATAGGTTGAACAGACATGGAGACGCTACACATCCCTGTCTGACACCCTTTTGGATATCAAACCATTCTGTGTATGCTCCATTTATTCTAACACAAGCACTGGAATCCTCATAGAGAAATTGCCAACCACAACTCATTCCTCATCACTTTGTCATAGGCCTTTTCTAAATCCAAGAATGCACAAAATACTTTTTGGTTTGTTGCCAAATGTCTTTCAATTATGCACCTTAAGGAAAAGACCTGGTCCGTATATCCCATACTCTTTCTAAATCCCGCTTGTACATCCCATATTCTATCATCTGTTTCTAACATAACTCATTCAATTATTACCTTAGCATACAGTTTGCCGACATCACTGAGAAGGCTAATTCCGCGGTAATTTTTACAGTCTTGTTGTGACCCTTTTCCCTTGTATAATGGCACGATCACAGCCTTGCGCCAGTCTCCCGGTACCCGACCGTTTCTCCAACACAAGTTGAAAAGGCGGTACAACTGACTTGCTACCACACCCTGTCCAGTCTTCAGCATTTCGACAGACATCCTGTCATACTCCGCAGCTTTACCAGATTTGATACTTTTTAATCCTTTCATAATCTCTTCCATACTGATTATGATGTCAGGTTCACTTTCGTTCATTCCAAGAGCAGGTACTTTCAATGGCGCTAGCACCTCTTCCCTTTCAAACAAATTTTCAAAATATTCCTTCCATCTCTTAAACACATATTCTTCTCCTTTTATAATACTTCCATCCTTGCTTCTGATTTTAGATAACTCTGATTTTGTTGTCTTTCCTCGAGCTAATCTAATCGATTTCCAAAACACTTTAATATTGGCTCGAAAATTATCAGAGAGCCTTCTGTTAAACTCAGCTTTCCGCTCTTTTTTCTTCGTACTAACCAAATTTTTCACTAACCCTTTCATCGTTTTGTAAATCTTTCTTGCCTTATCCACATCCTCTAATGTTGACCTTTATTAATAACCCATTAAATAATGATCTAATATTAATAACCCATTAAATTTACCTCACTTACCAACCTCATTGGCTTAGTGATCCTAAGCACGACTGCTATGCTCGAGGTCCTGGGTTCGATTCACAGGACGAGGAAAGTGTTATCGGGTTTGTCTATGAAATTCTCAGCTCGGAGTTTGCCTTCGTGCTAGATTAATGGCAATAGGCCTAACCCTTATTACATGGGACCTAAAACATACCCGACCAACTGTGGGTTTACAGTAATACACCTCTGCCTAACCCTTGGGGGATACAGGTTTTATGGTATGTTATGTTATTAAATCATAACTCACTCATATAAAAATCATGTGTGTGTCTCTGTTAGTAATTGTGTAACTTGTGAACGACTTGACTAATGGAGCTCATATTCACCTTATTTACACAGTATACCTAGGGTTGTTCCGAAAATTGTTAGTCACAGAATAAATACAATCCCTTTTTTCTTGAAACTATTTTGAATTGATAGCTAATTCCAATAAAAATCTCTTTGGTGAAAATCATTGGTCACCTATGTGTCTTTATTTAAAAAAAAATATTTAAAGATTAGAAAAATTATATGATTTTTTTATGATCATAAACGAGGGTTACCATTCAAAAAATCTCATGAAAATTTACAAGCTGCATTTGGGGAGTCTGCTCCTACATTAGCTGTTGCTACTTATAGGTTTCGTGAATTTAAACGAGGTTGGGAGAGCCGTAACGATGACCCTAGACTCGGCCGACCTTCAAATGCAGTAACTCCTGAAAATGTCATCAGGGTAGAGTGGCTATTGCGGGAGAATAGACACATTACACATAGAGAGATTCAGGCTGAACTGAAGATTGAATCACGGGCAGTTTCCATCATCTTGCATAAATACCTTAAAGTGGGAAAGCTTGCATCGCGATGGATACCTCATTCTCTCACCGAAGAGCATAAATCCCATAGTGTTGATTGGTGATATGCTAGAAAAGTGTGAAGGAGAAACTTCGCAAAACGTATCTTATCTACAGCTACGATCCTCTCACGAAGAAACAATCGGCAAAACAACAAACCAACTTTTTAATAATTTAGTTTTTAAACATCTGTTAAATTAAAACTACTCCATTAAACAAAACTTCAAACAATTGAAATAAATTTTAAAAAAGATAATAAGAAACCCGACTGCAAATTGACACTTAACAAAAAATATTCTGTTTTTTTTTTTAATTTATTTACAGACGTCGTACTTCAATTTTATAGATATGAATGACACTCCCACAATTAAGATGCATCTAACGACACCTCGTATGTTAAACGCCATCGAGCTGTTTAGCGTGCCAAAGAAATACTTAGACATACGTAGATATATAGATACGTAAGCAGCCGGATAAAAATATATAGGTACTCAATAAAACAGGTTATTCGATCTAAAATTATTATCCTAATATGAAGAATTATGAGCTCACAATATTATGTTATAGTACTTTTTATAGTGTTAAGATAACCATAATTTATATTTTATTATAAGCGTATAGAGAGATGCGCCTACGCATACTAAAGATTGCCATTTGATTCGTCAATTGATACGAGGAGTCCGTTTTCTGAAATAGTGTTTTCAGGTTCAAATTCCGAATTATATGTTAACTAATGATTTTTCCTAAATTCATCTTATTGAGGAAATACCTAATTATGATAAAGATTTTTCTACACAATTTTTGGATGGATTTTAAACTGTTAAGTGGCTTTTTTTAACAGCCTTCAAATAAAAAACGGACGTTATTTAATTTGAATGTATATTTTATATGAATGTTCAGTCATAACTTCTTTGTTTATGAACCGATTTAGATGACTTTTTTTTTATTAGATAGGGAGTACCTCAAGGGTGGTCCTATATTATAATTTTATTGGTATTGCACCTTGAACTTCTTTTATGACGTAATACGGGTAGCATTTTGGATTATAAAGCCTGGTTATTGTGCACGAGTGAAGTGGATTTAATATAATAAACAAAATGGACCATGAATACTGAGATGCCACAAAAACTCCCTACAAAGTTCTAACAATGTAGCCACCATCTTGTTAGGTTACTGAAATTGTCATAGGACAGTACACTATATTCACTCGATAATGGCAGTAATGGTCTTCAATAAAGAGGGCTAGTTACCAAGTTAGGAAGAAGAAGAAAAAGTGTTTTCTGATGAGTAAAACGAGTTACCATGTTCTAACAAAATGGTGGCTCCCTTATTTTCAGAGATAGTGACAGGAACTGGTGGACTATCTAGGGAGTTTTTGTGGAATCTCAGAATTCATGGTTCATGTTATTATTTCTAATCTACTTCACTTATGCACGATAACCAAAGCTTTGTGCAAAATGCCATCTGCGTAATAAAGGCTCAAACGACACAAATTTTGAAATAAAAAACAGAAACCACTACATGACAGTTTGGAAAAGACAGAGAGACAGACAAAAAGTTTAAAAATTGGCATTATAAGTGCCGTATATACTTTCATATGCATTCAGTAAAAAAACTGTTATTTTGACATTACAACCAGACACTTTAATTATATTAATTGTATAGATAGGGTCAAAAACCTAAGTGAATAAATAAAACAAAAACATGACATGTCACTTAAAGAACCCGCCAAAAACTGCCATTTTTGTATATATTGTTCCTGAGAACATTTATTTATAAAATAAATTAAATAATATATAATACTATTTTAATAAACCATAGATTCTTGTTACCTACTAATATAATATGACACGGAAAACAGATATCAACTTAATTCATTCATTTTACTTCACCGACATTTTTAACTTCCGTTAATAAAATTTTCTGTATTTTTTCTTCTGATTCGTGGTGACCGTAGTACGAACTACGAACACCCACCGCTCGAAACGCGATCCAGCTAAGAACCACAATAGACTTCGAAAATTCACTCCTTTGTTAACAATAAACTATTTTTTAAATGAGAAATAGTCTTATTTGAATCACAATCAAATCGAATTTCCTACACGAAGCCGATACAATGTAATAAATTAAATTGAATTTCTCGTTTGAATATAAATTAAGTGCCCAGTTATTTCGAAACACTATTTTGAAAACATCCGAAAAATCTATGTAATCTTTTTTTTGTTATGGGTGACGTGGGCCTAAATTGTAACACGCTAAGCCCAGTGAAAAGTTTAGCTTGCAACTAAGGTGCATCTATTTTTGTCTTTTTCTTTTTGACACAATTTCACACACGGCTATTTAATTTCAAACTCAGCAAAGCTTGTATTATGGTACCTAAACAGCTGATATACATACATATAATATATAGATATATAAAACACAGATATACAACTGACTGTTATTTTCATCACACAATTGCCAGTCATATGCGGGGATCGAACCTGCGTCCTCTTGGCCCAATAAAAGGGCTTAATACCACTGCGCCACGAGGCCTCTCAATTGTGCTTGGCGGCAGATTGTCAACTTGAGGGTGGTAGCTTGCCAGGCGGGGTTTAATCACGATGTTTTCCTTCACCGAAATCTCAGGCTCATTGCAGGATTTGGCGGTCTATTACGTGAACTCAATATTAAATGGAGGGGATGATAAAAAGTTTCACGTAAACTTTTTAATTCAGATATTTATGTATTGTATTTTATAAAATATACATTTATAAAATTCTAGTGTGGGCTTCGCTTGTATGGACTACATGGCATTGGGCACACTCGCAAATCTTCGTATACGCGTTCCCGGTTATCAAAAATGCTTATTGTGGTGTGTTTTCCTTAGACCATCATCACGCCTGTATTCCCCGAAGGGTTAGGCAGAGGCGTACTAATGTACACTCATAGTTCGCCGAGTATGTTTTTTAGGTTCCATGTAATAGGGGGCGAGCCTATTGCCATTAATCGGGCACGAAACAAAACTCCGAGCTGCTACTGAGAATTTCATAGGAAAAACCCAATAAAATTAAAATATAAATAATATTATACTCTCGTTGACTTTTTTGTAGGTCCTTCTAATATCTATAATTATGTAGGTGTCACGACCACCATAAACATCGTAATAAAATAAACATCTACACAGTGACTTTCGTTCAGGAGTAAAATTTATAAAAAGCGTTAACGAAAAGCGTTACGTTTTTGTGCGCAACGTACCTTGTGCACCTTTCACTTTGAAATCATGTATGTGCGTATACATATACCAGTTAGTTACAAGTTTTAATTTAAGATCAAACAATTAATTTAGATATCCAAAAATAACAACTGGCTTGTTTATAGTTTTAAGTTTTCACTTCTGTCGGCAGTCTTCACGGTTGCTTTGTCGTTTTTTTAAAGATTCACTAAGATATTTGACATCTCCCGAGGGTCCCGTGATGGCCAACTTTGTTTTTGTATTTTCTCTACATATTTACTATTTATTTATAAATTTGTTTTTCTACTGTTTCTAGAACCTTCACAGAAACTTTTGGTATAAGTGTCCGAAACAAATAAATACAAAACCAATTGCTACTTTTTATAGTAAATCGTGTCGATTCGGTGTTTAGAATTATTTGTCACAGCGCCATATCTAAAAGTTTCTACGGTCATTAAAGTTGATTTTCCGGAGTATCCGCGGGGGAAATCCACATAGCTCAATGCATACAACGATTTCTAGAGATCCACTTAAAAAATATTATATTCATGTAATTTTCAACTGCGACGGCAATATTTTTTTAAGCAATGTATACAGATATGGTAACACGCAAATCTTAGAAAAGAACCTGACTCAAGTGCATGTACTTTATAATACTGATGGGTGCTTGATGAAAGAAAGTGAATAAAGCTGGTTATGTTTTATGCTATCTAATACCAGCTGTGCCCGTGGCTTCGCTCGCGTGAACGTGAAGAGAACGTGTAATGTTTGTAATTTTAATAACTTGTTATTGAATGAAGACATCATGATGTTTCTTATAAGGACCAACTATAAAAAAGTTTATCTAGGAATTAAAAAAAAGTGATCAAATCTATACAGTAGTTTTTAGTGATACGCACACAACGGCAAACCAAATAAAATAAACTCTTCATCTTTCTACGAGAAAGCGTAAAAAATACGAAATACTCGCCTTAGCAAATTGAGGATTAAGTATTATTTGGACTATGGAACTCACGAAAAGTTACAATAATACTTGTCCGGTTTCACTGAACCGGCTAAATCAAGCAGCACTGAGAACAACGATATTAATATACTACTTTCAAAATGGGGCCTTTGCAATCATTAGGTACTTAGTTACATTCAGGTGTGGTTCCAGAACCACATACAATAGAACTGAACTTAATGAAAATTAATTAACTATACAGCCCGAAAGCATGGGCGTAGCCGGATTGGTACAGTCAGGTAGTTCAGTTGCCCCCCCTAACTAGGTGTTGGGAAGCGCGTGCTAGCTGTACAAACGGTCGTCCAGTCGACGTTTTCGCTCCTTACTATGTTAATGGGTCCTTCAAACCAGTCGTGAAGAGGCATTACAGCAGGCCGGCAGTGGTGTGTGTACTGTATTGTATATATTATAAGGTGCGGAAGTTGAAACTTAAAATTAGTCTTACGTTGCCTGAAGGTCAAAATCCAGGGTACGCCCATATCCGAAAGTGACTTGAAATTTAAACAATATTTTTTCGGCAAATAAAAAGGATATTCATTCATTTACTTCAATAATACATACATTACTTTGAGATTGTAAAATAAAATAAAAATACTTTTAAAAAAACATTGGCAATCATAAGGACTGCCGGCAGAAGTGAAAATTCAATTTTGTTTTTTTTTTTTTAAATCAATTATAGTCTGAATTATTGCAGAACATGTCGGTGACGCAAAATCACAAGATTTTACCCATCTAAAAAGTCAAACACACATATGATACAGTCGAGTATATATAATGTATTAGTGTATAGGTATATGCATATATATATACACAGGCCGCTATACTACGCGTCGCTATTCTGACGCAAGCGCAATACGTCACGAGCATGTCGAGGTCATCGGTGACGTGAAGGTCACGCGAACCCATAAGTTTTCCCCTACCAAAAATCGCTCAACGCGGCTAAAGCAGTTTTCACTTTAAAAACGAGATGATTCATGCAACGCTATCTACCTATATGTGGTGCGGATGGTATTTCTTTTGACGTACCTACTATTGCAGTGCTTAGTACATTTTCCCTTCCATGATCGGAGCATTGACGGCGCCAAAACAACTTAAATAACAGTCAGTTCGTGTCTGGTACACAGTGCGCATGCGCGTTCAGTCATTTTGCCGTTGCTATAGTGACGTGATAAGTTTTAAAATACAAAAGTATTTACGTTTTATTTTGTTTTTAGAAACTTTTTGTTTTGTTTTTGTGTGTTCACGTAATCCGGAGATGTGGTAAGTAAGTGGAAATTTACTGAAATTTATTACATTTACAACAAATTAAGTTTTTATAGACCGGTGTTTTGATGCAAATATTTATTGCGACTTAAGATAAATATAACTTTTATACAAGATCTAAGCTATTAATGTGCTTTATAATAAATGGGAATAAAATACAACTTTAGATTCGTAAAAAAAATCATCTTTAAACCGGATATTTTACAAAAATAATAACCTAGTCATTATTTACATCTCTTATGTATGCATTCTCGCGTCGATTTTCTAACTTGCGCAGCCAATTTGAGATTAAAAAGAATCCTATTAGAAACGTGAAACACCGAGGCCAGTTACTTCGACGTTGTTTTTAATCGTGAATTTGAGAGTATTATCTACCTATCCTTTACCGTAATTTTCTCAACAGTTTTTAACCATTTTTAACTTAATGACGTTTTATAAATATCATTAGGACCATTTTAGATTGGGACTACTGGAGAAAGTGCGTCTAGGTTAGATTTCTAAGATGTTATTTACATATAAGTTGATTCGTTACCTATGTACGTTTTATTAAAGTACATAATTTTATTTTTTATTCATTCAAAATCAAATTCATTATTCTACTATGCAAGTAGGATCGACGTTAAATTTGTCCGTAACGATTGAAGTAGGATCGACGTTAAATTTGTCCGTAACGATTGATAAATTGAGAAATAAAACGATTCTGTTACAATTACAAAAGCGAAAGCGAAAACAAAACGTAGCCATATATAAAACATTCGAAAAACTTAATTAACAGAGCGATGCGAAATGATATCTCACCGGGGTTTAACGGTAGCGTATAACGGTGCACATTTTCGGCAATGTAGTGCAATTTTAATCGAGTTTATGACAGTTTGCTAATTTAGATACCATCGCTGAAATTAATTACACACACCTCAGCACATTGAGAAGTTACTAAAACCAATATAGCACATCAAGCCAAAGCATCAAGCAAGTATTTTTGTTACTCTTTATCGGTTCAAGAAAATTTTCCAACAAAGGGAGTTTGATTATTTTTATATAATTATTTAAAATTGCTCTTGATGCTATATTGAAATATTTTAATTTCAAATCGACTCCAATTTACACTAGTGGACTTATACTAATAAAAAAAAATATCTCTGTTAAACATCTAGTCGGTATCTTATTTCATTAAATGAATTCCAATACGTATATTGGTAACAAGACAAATTTTAACAAAAAGGAAAACCAATTTCAATTAGTTTGAAGAGTTCCATGGTGTATCTTCGAAGTCGAATTTCAAATTCCAATTAAATTCAAATGAGACCACCCTTGAGGTATCAAACAAAAAAGAATTATCGAAATCGGTTCATAAACAAAGAATTTGTGGCTGAACAACCATTAAAAGAAACGTTCTAATTGAGTAACATCAATCTTTATTTTAAGTCGGTTAAAAAGGGAGAGTAGGTCTATAAATTTAATGGGTTTTACGGTTTTTACTTTATGATAAAGTAAAAACAAAAGTATTGGTGTCAGAACTACGGTAAATTGCTAATCGACAAACGTTTGTCTTTTTTTGTTTGTTGAAAGGCATAGACCGTAAGCCGTAACAAAATCAAAGAGCTCTTCGGAATTATTGCCATGGTCACTAATTATACGACGTAACTCTGCAATAGTACATTTTTAGAAATTCATCCATTGAGACGTAAGGTATCCATATTTGTGTAGACCTCCCTCAAACATCCAGTCCTACGCTGTTTTCATCCTAGGTATTCTAGGTCGCCGGTTCACCTTGTGACGTGTCTGCCCAAGCTGCAGCTTCCAATACTTGTTCGCCATTCGAGAACTCTTCAGCCTTATCCGCCATAGGTTATACGATATAAAATCATTAAAAAAAATTCAAATGTAGGTTTCCAATGATTATGAACAAGCAATTTTTCATCCTTTTTGTTTATCCCACTAAGAACATGAAGTGATGATACTCAAGCATAATTAATATGTCGTCGGAGCGAGTTCCATTTAGATTTTAGATTTAAATAAAGCATAGTATTAGGACCATCACTGTTTGACCTGTGACCATAGACTACTGATTTGTAATATAGTCTTTTTAAATCAGAATTGCAAAGTCCTTAACCGTCTACATTAAAGAAACTACCTACACGTGTTCCTCAAAGCATTTTCAAATAAATTTATATTTACTAAAAATAATTCAGTGTCTAATAATAGTATTAGATAGTTCAATACATTTTTATCTCTATATTGATTTTAGAAAAACAATATATTGGCATTTTAAAGAACGATTAATTTGCCTTAAAATATCAACTGTTCACATTTCGTCCGCTTTGCTACATTAACAATGTAAATGTTACAACCGCACCAAATCCATTCTTACAAGCCAATTGCTTGTATTAATCATTAGATAAAATACACGTTTATTTTTAACATAAATTTTATGGAAAATATACATATTATTATAACAAAGCACAATTTTGTGCCAATGAAAGTCATGGAATTCTAAAGCCAATTATTCTTAACCGCTTCGAGTCTTACCACTAACACTCAGACCGCACGCTAAACGACTTTTGCGGTTCGCTCATTAGTACTAACAAATGAAGGTAGCAAATGGTTGTAAGTATTAATTAGTCTTGTTAGTAGGTAAACGTTTTGCCCGTGTTCAATCGAGCTGCATCATTAACGCAAGGTCGTTTCGTTAACATTCATAATATGGAGTTACTAAATGCGTCCCACAGTTTCACCCTTGTTTAATTTATTGGACCAACTCAACACGACCGCGCCGTGCCGCGCCGCCAACGCACCCGTATAGCCTATAATTTGTTGTGACTTTCCATACTTGCCAGATAGCTTGATGTAAATCGTTACTGCTCTACTCTTTAGAGTAATAGCGCAAAGTTATATAGCCTATAATTTTCCTCAATAAATAAGCTATAAACGCAAAAAGTTTTTTTTATTTGACTGGTACTTCCAGAGATTAACGCGTTCAAACAATCTCTGGGGCTTGATGGCTAATTATAGCATGTACATTCGGACACCGTTTCGATCGACATAGGTTAGAGTCCTTATAATTATCCTGAGCTGTCGGTGAAGAAAAACATCGTGATGAAACCATACCATGGTGGTAGGGTGTTCATCTGTCGCCAAGCACGTGCCGGTGTATTCCGGTAGCAGCATTTCAGTCAGTTTCTTTAGGCTTAACGTGTTAAAGCTATAAAAACTAAAAGAACTCCATGTACCGAGTCTGAAGCAATATAATTTTTTAAAGGTGGTAGAGCCTTTTCAATTTGGGCACAACTTGACGAATTGTTAGGTAACCAATACCCTGTACACGCAACTAATCGATTACAGGGAGGCTTCCTTGTAGACAACTAATGGAGTTTTGGCAATCGATCATTCGACTGTACCTACAGGGATGATAGACGGATATTTTATTGAAGATACTTGAGGTTTTGTTTCTGTAAGGTTTAATAATGAATATTATATAAACTGAAAACTCACGCGCAATTTTTATCGTAACGTTATTTTATAGATTATACGAAAAAGAAAAATATTCTCCATATGAACAAAGTAAATTCACCAAATTGCGAGAAGCGTGGATCGTTTGAAGATGTGCATCACTTGTTGGTAGATTGAGGTTGGAAGAAACGTAACCTGTGTATACACAAGCTAAATCTATACAAATATTAAATCTGAGGTGTCTATTTGTAATGCCAAAATAACAGCTTTTTGCTAAATGCATATGAAAGTACATACGGTACTTGTAACATAAAACCAATTTATAATATTTTCGTCTGTCTTTCCGGTTGTTCCGACTAATCTCTGAAACTTTTGTATACCGCCGATAGATATATTTCTCTCGGTGGTCGCCGTTGTTTTTAGATTGTAAATATGGGGATAGTTTCGTTACTTTATATTGCTACCACATAAAAATAACCTTAATAAATATCAGGAATCTCGATTATTTGAGGAACATGTTTCTCGATTTACATTTGATTGTTCTGAATTATTATTAAAACAAAGTAAAAATGTCACATGAGAATATATTATATAATTTTGCACTAATAACAATATTTAGCGGTGTTTGTGCCAAAATAAGTCTTAATATCTTCGTTCAAATTTAAAAAAAAATTAGCAATTTACCTCATTAAAGGAACCAGTGAAACACACTTAGTTAACAAAAACACCTCTTATGTTGAAATCTAACTTGGTATGTTTGTTCAGATGTCAATAAAGTTATAAGACATGGCAAATAAGTCGAGAACAGCTATTTCTCCTATTCCTAAAGATATTTCTTTAAGCAAATATTTACTTATAATCTACATATTTTACCTTATACCATATACCAGTATTTTTAAAATACTGTAATATGTGTTGACGCAGTTCGAAGTGGGTCTATTATAAAATAGCTAACTTTTAGGGAAAATTGGCTCGTAGTATTTGGTAACGTTTGCATCATTAACAATGCGAACAATTCGTCTCTGCAACTATCGAGGAGGTGTTTTGCGAATCCATCCCATAGATACGAATAGTATTCCATACACGGCCGAACTCTTGCCTTGTAAAGAAAATACAGTTGATCGGGCGTGAAAAACCTTCGCATCCTGTTTAGGATTTCGAGTCTTCCAGATGTAGTGTGGAGATGACACTCCCGATGTAATCTCCGGAGTTTAGGTCGCATTCGGGAAAATATCCTGCCAACCATTATTTTTAATAAGTTGATGGACTTTAAGTGACTTTACTGATTGAAGATCTTTTAATAATGGGTTCAAGCACAGGAATGATTTTCGGTCAATATCGATTACAGTAACGAGTCGGTGACCAGTGCCAGGAGGTCACGTTTAGGTTGATTTCTGCGCCCTCTCCATGACGGTGCCTGGTGCAGTCGCACCACTCGCACCACCCTAGGGCCGCCACTGACAACAGGGATAATATGTTTCATGCCCAAACCAAATTGAAAAACTCTCAAGTTTCTTGTGCTCGTGTTGTTTTGATCGTTCTTATATCAGGTGAACGTTGACCCCTGCGTCGGTGTTTTGATGATTGTGGCTATTGAATGTGAAACAGGAATTTGTGAAATGAATTTTTTTTTAACAGGGATTAATTTATATTATTATTCGGGTATTTTTGTTGAAGACAAATGGGAATTTTCTCGTAGTCTTTCTTGAACTATTTTCAGAAAAATTTGAGTGGATGGACTTATACTTTCCATCGCTTTTTTAACGAGTATTACTGGATAGTAAATTGAAATCTGGGAAAAGTATAGGAGAAAGATGACACAGAAAAGGTAAAGTGGTCCAGGAAAACGGGAATGTCTTTTAATAATAATGAGCCTTTTAAGAATAGATTCAGAGCTTAAAAAATTAAACAATACTTTAGTTAAAATCTCTGAATGGTTCGCTTCAAATAATTTACTGCTAAATGCAAAAAAAAAACAAATGAAATAAATTTGCCTTGTCGAATGTTCAAAGTTTTGATAGTAATATCAAGATAGAAGGGAATTTAGTAGGCTTCGTTGATATTACAGTCTTCTTGGGCATTCCGCTTCATTTAACATTACAATGAACTCTGCTACATTAGCAGTATGTAAGATTCGCCAGATAACAGATATTGTCACTGCTAGGCCGCTTACTTTCATTGCTTAATGTCTTACGGTATTTTGCTGTGGGATTCAGCAGCCAGGGTAGCAACCATATTTATATTACAAAAGCGGGCAATTAAAACAATCTACAACCTGAGACCTCGCGAATCACTAAAGAACAAATTCCAAGAATTTAATATCTTAACCTCCCAGTACATCCTTGATAACTTAATGTATATTCGTAAAAACTTAGACAAGCTAGATTTTGTCAAAGATCAGTTAATGCTACAAATAGACATAAGTTAGTCGTACCTTGTTTAAGACTTAGTAAGACCAATAAAAGTATTGTAGGTAATAGTGTCAGTTTCTTTAATAAGATTCCGAAGCATATTACTGATTTCCCGGACAACAAGTTCAAGAAAAATGTCAAGCAGGTTTTACTGTCAAAAGGTTATGTGAATGATAGTGATGTCTGGAAGTAACTCCATCTCTGTGCATCAACTAAATAATTGTTATTATAATATATAAATACTATTAAACAGTTGTACTATTAATGAAAAAAAGGTAAACCCAAACGAGTTTCTTGCCGGTCATTCTCAAAGACTGGGGTGTTAACCGAAACGGTTAAAGCGTTTTGACCACAGATCTCTATTTGACGTTTTGAATTATGACAAGTTTATGATGATAAAATTTGTTCTTCTTTATTTCGACTACAAGAACAATATATTATATTATAAACTAGTGAGTAATTATTTTCTGCTAACTGTGCCCCACGAATACAGGTTTATATTCAGATTTTTTACGACATTGAGCCAAAAACTAATAGGTAAGTACAAATGTATTGTTATGAACATTTCAAACTTTAATTCTATTTAAAAATAGAATAATTACGTAATAGGAGGTATAATTCTCTGTATTCATATCAAAGCGATTGTTAAACGTCTATTCAGAAAGAACAAAGGCGCAATTTATTTTTAGCTATACATATCTTTGTTTACATGAAATTACTTTAGTTGGGTAAAGAACATTTTTACTTCGTTCAGGTGTTTAACTATCTATTATATAATTTCAATATTATCTTCATCGTCCCTGTGGCGCAGAGGATAGCGCGTTGGACTTCTAATCCAAAGGTCGTGGGTTCGATCCCCACCAGGGATGACGAGCATTCTTTTTGTTTTTTTTTTTTTTGGTCAGCTATACATTTACAAGATAAAATATTTACCATAACTCCAGCAATCTGATAATACAAAAAGTAAAAACTTTCTATGTAAAAATTGTAAAAAATATTCATGATTTTTAATAATGATTTACGGTAGTATAAAATTGATTCTTGTGGAAATATAAATTACTTTTACTTAATAAAATTATGCTTTGTTCTTTTATATTATACTAGCGGTGTGCCGCGGTTCCGCATGCGTTTGTTACTTAATAATTATTTTTAAAATATTTTTGATAATCTTTGTAGCATATCAATTATGAAATGACTTATACTTCCTGTATACAAAATTTCATCAAAATCGGTACTAAGCCGCTTTCGAATTTAATCCTGTCATACAAACAGACAGAGAGACGAAACAAAATTTAATGGGATATTCGTGATCAGTATCATTCATATACATAGTATGTATCAGGAAATTTAGAAATAAATTGAAATGTACATACAGAACTTTAACAGATTTATTAATATAAATTTATACTTATAGGTACATAACCTGCTTGTTTATACATATGTATAGAGGTCGACGTAACTCTACCAGAACTAGACACAAACAAAAAACTTAAAAGAAAATTTAAAAACCTATTCAACTTTTGTTTTTTAATCTATTAAAAAACGTTTAATCTGGCCAGCAACTTTCGCGCGCTACGATCTCGCTTTATTACCATTTATCTAAACGGGCATCAAGTTTTTCAACTTCGACATGAGCCGGCTATGTTTATATCCGTTCGCTTCATTCGGTCAGTCGGTCAATAAGTCGATCGTTACCCCGGAGGTAAAAATATCATCGGTCTCTGCGTTCACTCCGATTTAATCGTAGTACAGGAATAATAAAAATAAATAAATGCGTTTCTAGTCCGATGTTATTCCCTTTTTATCTATAACAAGCTGTAACTGCGGCTTCACTCGCGTGGACTTCAGATTTTGTTTAGTTTTTTTTTAATATATATAAATCTAAACTTTAATATAATAAATCGGAAGAGTATCGGAAGAGAACTACCAGTCGGATTTGAAAAAATATTTTTGTTTAGTAAGTTGGAGGATGAAGTGTTCCTGAACTGCTTTATCCGCATGCGCTGGCGTAATGGTTAATGATACGTAAATACAATGATCTATAAAAATATTGTATCTTAGTATATCTAAAATAAACCACGATAGCATATGCCTATCTCTTATACATAAGCCACAATAAGGTTTTTGGTAACAAAAATTTGTTACAAAATTAAAAAGTGGTTTATGAGCATTATTTTTAGTCATGGCATTTAAACCTTACGAACAAAAGTTACTTCATCATAAAGACAATTTTATGACATTAAATTTTGCGCATTAAAGAATTTTATTTGAACACATAGTTTAGGAGATAATGCAAAATTAAAATAATTTGTAGTTGCGAGAAGAACAATTATGTAGATACACTACACGAGTGCGTTGACGGCGCGGTGTTCGTCGGATGAAATTAACACGGGTGAAACCGCGGTGCACAGCTAGTAAAGTATAATTTTACTTATGTATGTTAATTATAAGATAACTTGATGATTTTTTGTTTCCTAACTTGATAAAATAATATATATTTTATTTATATCAAGGCCTCTTTGACAATATTCTTCGTTTTATATTGGACGCAAATATTCAATACAAATTGCTACTGCAATTGACACACGAACATGCGACACATAATTGTCCGTGTAAAAAGCATGGCTCAAAAGGTCAACTCCCGCAAATTTTCAAGGTTTGACCTTGAGAGTTATGTCATCGCTGACTTTTTATGTCTTTTAAGGTTAACAATTATGTATTACGTATATTAATTTGATATTTCGTTTACGGTTTAGTCAGCGTGAGCCATTTAAGCGCCACAAAAACGACTTTTTCTGAATTGATTCATCATTATCGTCATCGCTTATTGCGTACGTTACTTTTTGTAACAAAATATATCATTTAAACTGACCAGATAACTCCGCTATGATTTATAAAAAAACATGTAAACCGGATAAGTGGATCTCGCTTAAAAATAACACAAACGGACGGGCAGACAGAGAGACGCCGAGTTTTATTATATGTATACAATAGATAGGGGATAATAGACATGCGTGTGGTAAATTGCTTACGCGTATTTTTCTTGTTGTTTACAAATTAAAGATTTAAAATTCTGGTTTATTTATAAAATGTGTTCTGTGAAATAAAACTTCCTTAGGCGCGATTTGGAGAATGACTCAGATCGTTTTTCTGTCGGAAATAACATTCAGGAAAATCTGTAGTGTTTGTTTCTATTTATTTTTATATATTTCCATACCCTAAGAACACCGCCGCATCGCGGCTGCGAAATAGATAAGGCGAAACCGCTATACGTTCCATTAGCGATACTTTTGAAGATACTTTCTAAACACTACGTAGCGAATGTCGCGATTCGAGTAGCGGAACATAACGCCAGGGATGGTAGGTGTACCAGGTTTCAGACTCTTGTGCCATGTGCCATGTAAACATTATGCTGGTACGTGCAATACCGAACTTCAAGGCCACTGTTGTTTTGTTCACCAAGGAGCTAAAAAAAAGTCCTATAGGCGGCGGCAGAGGAAATAGGCACCTAGCGTTTGCAAATCTTGTACACAAACGAGCTAGAAAAAAGGTCCTCCAAGGGGCGGACGACGGTACTAATCCTCTGGTATTTACTATTTTTAGCGGCATCTGTACCTTGATTATTGGCCCACTATATACCATCCTTTCATCACGCATGCAGTTGTATACTAACAGTTGAAGAAAAATGTCATCTCTTTCGGAGTTTGAGCGAGTAAAAAATATTACTGTGGTCGTTGACCTCACAAAGATGTAGAGTCTGGGTGCGCGAAATTAATGAATTAGGAAGAAGTTAGGTAAAAACCGATTATCCAAAGAACTGGAGTCACATGAAAAGTTTTGACGATTTACACAATTTTCTATAGACACGAATTACGAATCACGAGTAGAGATTTAAAAAAACTATTTCTAGCAGAGAAGGATTAGCGTTATATTTAAGGTAAGTAACAATTTATGAATTAAATGAAAAAGTGAAAATTAAATTACAATTAAAGGTAAAAGAAATTCAGTAAATTTTCCAGAATTGGCGTTGTTTATATTTACTACTTGTTGTTAGTGGTCGTTATATCCGGTAGCTTGCAATTCTACATTTTTAACATCGCATGGAAGAATGAAATCTTCTTTGGGGGCATCATTAATTGTTGCTTCACTGAGTATGGACATACACGACGTGGAATAACTTTCAGGAGTATCTGGATTCGTTTCTTGAAGATCACTAAGTTCAGCCTCCATTAATATTTTTGCTATATCAAATTTAACTGATACTTGTTTTCTCTTAGAAAGCTTTTTAAATGTATCAGCATATCCTAAAAATAATAAATCTACACCGTCACATTTCACTTCTACTTTATCTTTATTTGTATTGCGGGCATTTCTCCTATTATCCAAACATTGTATCATTCTATGTGTTGAATTCAAATTATTTCTTCTTCGTCTTCTGAATATTTCTTGAACACTTCGAGTTTCTGATATACCACAGGATCGAGTACTTTCAATTTCATTCCTTTTTTCTTTTCTATTTTTCGTAAATGTAGAGTTAGCATTAGGTTGTTCCGATGGAAAGTCTATGCTACTCTGTGTCTCATTCAAAGAAACTGATGGTTCTATAAAACTGATATGATCAGCCCAAACCCAGTTTGAAAGTTTTTTGGCAGTTTGACCTTCACTAGTACTTCGTCTTGACTGTTTAAATTTTTTGTATGTGTCTTTTAAATTCTTCCACTTAGCCTTCAAAGCACCGACTAAAATATAATAATAATTGATATAATAGTTATTTTTAATTGATTCAATTAGTACCACGGTAATATTATTTTAATTATAGATTTCTGACCACCGGAGATGCCTACAAGACATTATCTTTCTCATATTGCATATGAAAGTATGTACGGTACTTATATAATTTTTTTTTAATAGTCTGTATGTTTTTCCGGGTAATCTCCGAAACGGTTGGACCGATTTTGACGGGACTTTCACTGAGAGATAGCTGATGCTATAAGGAGTAACTTAGGCTACTTTCATGTTAGAAAAATAACTAGGGCTCTGCGCAAATAAAAAAAAACTGGTCATTGTGAATTAATTTAGGCGCTTAAATAGCTTTCGCTGTGTAAGTAGATATTAAAAAGACCCACAAAAAAGTCGGCGAGAGTAGATTTCTATATTCGAAGGATAATCCACAACAAGAGTTTTTGTTTTTAATATAACCGGGAGCGGAGGTAGCATGATCCACGTGTGTGCCCGATCGACGGCATTTTATAGTCCAAGCGAGCGCAGCCGCGGGCACAGCTAGTTAGTTAAAGATTCTTTCACTATTTCTCACAAGCGAACAAAACTTAGTTTATAATAATAGTAATTTAAAATGCAGGTTTTACCTTAATCTGGCTGATATTTGTCGAATAATCATAATTTAAATTTTATATCGTACGTACCTTCTTCATTTAATTCCCCTTGAATATCCCGCCAAGCTTGTAACTTTTTAGCATTATTTTTGTAGTCAGGATGATTTAATAAATAAAGAATTGGTCTGTTCCTGACCTCTTGAATGAGTTTTTCAGTGAAATTAACATCCATTTGTAATAAATATATATTAGAACTCGCTATGAACTGTCGACTGCTACAGATCATTTGCGAAATAGTGACGAAAGCGAAACCATTACAAAATGGCGGACCGAACGTTTAGATATGAGTGGCGCGGCGGCGTCTAAGTACATTCCGAACTTTCGTGGGAAAGAGATAAATTCATAGTTAAATCTCTGTGTTAGAACGGGAAGTCTCGCATGCCGTACAACGATCAAGTCAATATGGCGGAACTACAGCGGTTTCGCTGCTATGGTTTGCGGTGGAGGTATGCTTTATAATGCATTTTACTTTATTAATACATAAAAAGTTAATTGTAATGCTTGTAAATTCTAAAGCAACCTATTTCTTTTTTTGTTTAATCATAAGAACTGCTAAGGTCAAAGAATTTTTAATTCAAATGCGCCTAAAGGTTACATGCGCAATATTTTTTCCAATATCCTTAAACCTAGATTAAAGAGTAGATATCAGATCGATCTATTAATATCATAAGCATGTGGCCGATACAATTTATAGTATAATTTATTACATGTAAATTAAAAAAGATCAATTTTATTCATACTCCAGAAACGAGTGTTTCTATTATAATTCAACGCAAAGTTCACTCCTGGTTCAAGGCTAAGAACGTGGATTACGAGTACAATAATAATTCTACTTAAAAAAAAAACTAGATAGATATAAACTTTGTTATAAAGGCCATTATACACATTCATCTATCGTGCGACAAGTGCGAGATATAGGTATTTGTATGCAGTTATTACTAACAGCTAATTAATATTTCTCATATTAGGAGATCACAAGCTATTTGGTGTGAAATTGGGGGAAATGTAAGACTAATAAAAGTATATTAGGTAATAATGTCAGGTTTTATAACAAGATCCCGAAGCATATTACTGATTTACCAGACGAGTTCAAGGACCATGTCAAGCAAGTTTTACTGTCAAAAGGTTAGTATAGGGTGGATCATTATGTAAATGATAGTGATGTCTGGAAGTGACTCCCTCTATGTGCATCCACTAAATTATTATTATTGTATCTGTTATATTAACATTTGTACAGTTGACAAAAAAAAAGACAAACCCGATCGAGTGTCTTACCGGTTCTTCTCGATGTCTGGGACCGGACGTTTTCCGAACCGGTGGTAGTGTTTTGACGTTCATAAGTGCCTTCTTAGGGCCTAAATTGAATAAATATTATTTTGATTGTCAATTGCATGTATGCAAATTATATGGTGGTAGGTTTTTTCTAATACCCGAGTGACTAGCTACCACCCTCAAATTGAAAATCTGTCTCCAAGCACTATGTCTGCTCCGGCAGCTGCACTTGAGAGTCAGGCTCTCCCTAGGCTTAGCGTGATACCATCTTATGCCACATCGTCACTTAAGACCAGGTGAGATTGTGCTCAAATGCTAAATATATAACTAGGTACCTATATAAAAAATGTGTATACTTATGTATGTACGCAAAAATTTTATCCCTTGTGCAATCAAGACTTTAAAACTTCTTGTTATTAAAAATCATGTCACGTAAATTAAAATAGTTTTAGTTAAATAAAGTTAAATTCTTTTCACATAATTAAAAAAGTCTGTAAAATTATTGGCTGGATAACTGAGCATGTCGCACATCCGTAAACCGACGCACGCGCGTTGAGCTGTCAGTTTAAACTTCCATTAAACGGGCTAAAAGAAATATAAGATCAAAAAGTATTGCAAGTCATAATTCTTTACCAGGATCATACGCGTCATCATCGCCTGTGATCATCGCCACTCACAACTAGACAACTACTAATTATGCCTACCGTCAAATTGGCAGACTGGCAGACGACTAACACTAAGCTACACTAACATTAAGCCTTGGGTTCCGAACCTGGGAATGGCTACCCTCTCGGGGTTAAAATCGCTATCTTGCGAGGGTGAGCAGGGGAAAATTACAAATCCATT
The DNA here is from genome assembly GCA_033032175.1 of Saturnia japonica. Taxonomy (NCBI): domain Eukaryota; kingdom Metazoa; phylum Arthropoda; class Insecta; order Lepidoptera; family Saturniidae; genus Saturnia; species Saturnia japonica. Next base: position 21,310,072 of record CM065307.1, on the reverse strand, counting down.
AAGGCGGTAAAAAACGTCTAAAGTTCATCTATTCTCGTCGTCAGGGAACTTTCCATTAAAATAGCAAAAATGCATCGACAATATTAGGCAGTATTTACTTCCACTAATTAAATTTATACTTTTAAAAAATCCAGATAATATTTCATAGGTAAAAATCTAATATTTATGTGCAATTTATTAAGATTAAATAAGGACGTTCGTATTTTCATGTGTTTTCTTTCTCTTAAAAATTTAAAGGATAACAATATTGAAAAGGAACCGCTGAATTAAGGCAACCCGTTCGAATGGCCAATGTGTACCTACCCCTCATCACGCAGTCGGACAGCGTTCAATGCCATTGAATTGTTTTCTTTAAGGTCACTTTTATTGATTTGACCTTATACTACGAGCGAATTGTTACCACACCGCGGCACTGGCGCAGTGCTGTGTACCTTACAATCTTACATACTTTTACATATCTACTGTGTTACATTTACGCTTACAAAATACAAAGTAGACCGGTAGGTGACATAAGATGAAATCATAATATAAATTGTTAGTCAGTAAAGCAGAGTGTAGTTTCAAAGAAAAAAATATTTTTTATAATATATTTTCTTATCTATAAATGTATATAAATTATTTCTTAAATGTGTTTGTGGTAACACCATATTTCCTTTGATTTTTCATCGAAATTATCACCATTTAAAAGCTTTTGACTGCTATTAACTAAATATAGATAAATAGTTTAAAATTAACATTTATATGAAGCGCCATCTATTAACAATGTGTTTAACAGACATGACAGCCGTTAACGGCCCCGCTTTCAATAACATAACAGAATTTACTATCTCCGATTAGTACATAACTATATAGTAAGTGCTATCTTTAACTTAAGACAGATAACGGCTTTCCTCTTATCTATTCAAGCTATAGGATATGGATATATATTATGTAGATACGAAAAACGATCCATTGATAGGTTATTGAAAAAGAAGTAAGGACAAATGGTTATATTTGTCTGTCTTTAGTAACTGAAACAAATAATAGATAAGTTATTGAAAACGGCCGTATATTGTTTACATTAATTATTTATAAAGATTCTCACGGGTCAGCTGACAGCTATAAAAATCAATTGTTTCTTTGCTAGTCCCCTAGTATTATATACCATTCTTTCGATTTTTATGAAACCTTGGTGAGTTGCAACAGCTTGTATCATAATGAACAAACATATCAGTATCCCTTAATGTATGTCAATTATATATGTGCCAAGTATATAATAAACATATGATAAGATAATTTTCTAATTTCTAAAAGAGTGGTTTCCAAATCTAATTTAAAAAATATATTGGATCAACTAACAAAGACTGTTGAGTTTCATTAAAATAGTTCATCTAAGCATGGAATTTTGATAATCTTCTATAGATGAGTCAAATATGGTTGACCTTAATACTAGAAAAATATTAGATTAAAGAAGTACAAAGTAAACTAAACAGAATGATATCTAGAATAGAATCTATTTTAATTCTCAAAATAATAAATCTGATTTTACCAGAAAACCTAATAATAGTATTTTTGAAGGTTAAGTACAGAACATGAAATTCAGTAAATTTACTGGGATTTTAAAACTTACAGAGAACTGTAAACACCTGAGACTTAAAAAATGTCGAACTTATTAGTTAAGATCTCGAAGAATGACAACCCTAGCCCAAAAAAAGTTTCTTAAAACACACCAAAAATATTTATACCAAAGATGACACAAATTAACATAAATAAAACATTTAAATACAGATGTGTCAAAGAAGTTTTAAATATAACCTTCCCGTGAAATACTAGATGAGCCAGTAGTAATAATGAACCGGTTTTTTCTTATCAACAAGTTAAAGTGAAAACGAGGAAACGTTTGTAGGACGTCGCGTCTGTCCAAGGTCAGTGCAACCGATAAACTGCGCTTGCGATTCCTGTTCGCCCCGTGTCGCGTTGTTTGTTATATTTACCACTTTCATATTCGTCGTCGAAGATGCGAGGTGAAAACATCAAGGCAATATGTGACAGAATTTTTAGAACGTCGTTGCTAGGTCACTGCATTCATTATACTTACCTTGGGAAACGTGTCTGATATGCTTTATTATGTATCATATTTGGTGTTTTCTTAAACAAAATAATTGGGGGTATGCGAGTAGCACTGTACCTACTCAAATTGAATAGTAATATTTCCAGATAATTCGAAAATTCAAATTATTACTGAATTTTTCAATAATTCGATAATTTCCTGTAATTCTTCAAATGTTCGAAAATCCTAATTATTTGTTTTTTTTCTGATAATTCGAAATATTTGAATTTCTCGTTTAAGTTTCGAATATTCGATTCCACTTTCGTATTTCAAAATTTTTGGAATAGAAAAGAAATGGTCAAAATCTGACTAATAGTTTCGGAGAAATGCGTGGACAAACATACATACATACACCTATAAAATTTTGTATATTTGTTTGGAAGCACTAATAGATTATTCTATGTGAATATATTGCAGTTCCAATAATATTACATACATACCATGATAGATACGTGTCGCATTGATAACCTCCTTTTTTGAAATGGGTCAAAAACATGATTTATTTATAGCTTGAATAGAAAACCTAGATGAAAAATTGCAAATTTTTTTAAAAACTTACAAATGACAATTTAAAATTTTCAAATGAAATGAATGAATTGTTCGATAAACAATAATTCTTATAACAATAATTCAAACAATTTATGAATAATTCTAAATTATCGAGTTGTTCGAAAATTCCAAATATTCGACTCAGAAATATTCGATCCGGTCTAAACAATTCAAAACAACTCGAAATCGAATCATTTGCACACCCCTAAAAATAATCCACTTTAATTGTTTCTAATGTAGAGTATTTTTAAAGGACGCCTGCGAAAGGTTCAGTGTTTTTTATCTAATATAGATTCAACAAACTTGTTTAATTACAGAAAACTGTTCAATAATACATTTTTCGAAAAGTCGGACTTAATGTTGCAAATAAAGGACAGTCTTCTCGATGGAGTTCAAGGTTGGAGAAACAGCATTACGTCTAGAGCCGCGCCGCTCGCCGGCGCGCGACCAAGTTTAGTTTGCATTGTATTTTGTTGTCCTTTTATGTCTATCGTATGACAAACATTTGTAACCAACATTCATGTCTGAATCATCAGCTCATTGGATCTAACATTATGATTTCAATGATAAAAACAGAATTCCAAGGCGCGCCAAAATATCTGAATTGTTGAGTTTTCAGGGGTCATCTAAAAAAAGACGATAATGATAAGTAAGTAAGTACTGAGGAAACTCTCTTGATTTCTAAAATGTAGACCTATATTCATATATTTATATCAATAAAACCACCATATGAATAAATCAGTAGTTCTGTTTGTTCATAATAAATTTTTTATCGTAATTTCCTAATAGATATTATCTGTAATATTATACAAAGGACGCTCATCAGGAATATAATCTTTAAAAAAAATGCCTGTCTGTGTATCCGAATTTAACTCAAAAACGGCTTGACAGGACTTTATGGCTTTTTGTTGGCGGTTTGTTTGTTGAAAATTTGTGAGTGTGTTTGTATATTTGTTACTTCTTCACGCTCAAACGGCTCGACCAATTTTGATGAAATTTGCTATGGAGATAGCTGACACCCTGGATTAACACATAGAATACTTTTTATCCCGGTAAAATATTTTTTTAGTTCACGCGAGCGATAATAATTCCTGCGTAACAAACGGGAAGCCGCGAGATACTGCCAGTATCTAAATAAGGTTATAATTCGTTTCACTTGACTAGTTTGAAAAGGTAAAAATGAGTAAATAATTTTCTTGTTAATCGTCACCTTTTCACATTTCGAATCATATAGATTGAGTCACTATCGTAAGTGAATTGGATTCACGATAAACGATATCAGCGAATCAATTATACTTAACGTTGGCGATAACACGCTAATCAGTCGTGACAGAAAATAACTTTCCATGTATATTTTTCTGTACAGTTCATAGTTGTTTCCATATCACACAGTATATATAATTTTAGATATATAAACAATTTCAGATTAAAAAGAATTATATACTACAATGGTTGCAAACAAGCATACGGTCCGCCTGACGGTAAGCGGCTACCGGAGCCTATACAGATAGACGCTTATAATACCATAGGTACCAACTGCCTCGTTAGCCTAGTGGTCATTAGCCTGGGTTCGATTCCTAGATCGAGCAAAGTGTTATTGGGGTTTTCTATGAAATTTTCAGTAGAAGCTCGGAATTTGGCCTTGTGTCCGATTAATGGCAATAGGCTCGCCCCCCATTACATGGGGTCTAAAAATATACCCGGCGAACTGTGGGTGTACTTGTGTACACCTCTACCTAACCGTTCGGGGATAGAGGCGTGATGGTATGTATCATTAGCGCGTTGCCGACCTTGAACCCCACTACCCCAAGGATTTGTGAAAACCCTACTCGCCGCAGGAACATAACACAAGGTTATTAATGCTTCGATCATCTGTAGAGTGGAGGTATTTCGGCCAAAGAAATTTCATCATCGACCATCATTAATCGAGTTCATGAGCTTAAATCGTATTTTTCTATTTCTCTAAGTTTGGGATTTGGTGATACAATCCCATCACAAAAACACAATCTGTATATTTTCATTAAGTTTATTGAGATTCTTTTTTAAATGATCACTTTAAAGTATAAAATGTGTTCTGTTTTAATTATTCTTCACTTCAGTATAGGTTTGACCGCGGTAAGTTGTTCGCGTGTGTTCAGCCGGCTGGAGCAAAACACGTTTTGTGTTTTAAACTGCCACTATGAAAAAATCAGATGATAAGTGATATAATAAAGTGTGTTTTGTATTGTTCTTATTTATTGGATTTTTATACTGACCATTTCTGTAAGTTATATTTTTTTTTTTACAAGTGCGCTTAGTTTAATCTTAGTTTTAAAATAATATCACGGTGAACATTTAAGGAGATGAACAGTGAATTCAAGCATCAATGCACTTCAACGTACGCCCGTCTTGTATTGTGAATTTGATTCAAATATTTCATAAACTCTCAACAAAATTATATTGATATTTTAGTGCCTAGTAATAATAAAAAAGTTCTTACGACATATATTAAAAATAATTTAAATATCGATCAGAAAGGCAAAGTAAAGAATAGGGGTGTGGTAGGAAGTATCGTATAACATACGAAAAGCAGTCCTTAACTGCAAGAAGCGGTTACAACAAAAAAATAACGAACAAAGAAGTGGCGAAATATCACGTTACTAAATGGAAGGATCATGCCCGATTGTATTTTGATAAGCATGCTGGTGAGAAACCTGACAAAGTGACTCATTTCTGCAAAGCAGCGTTTCACGATCTGGTAATTGGTCAGCCATCATTGAAGTACTCCACTTCTAATCGAGTCATTTTGCTGTGTTAATATAGCAAAAGAAAAAAACAGCACAAGATATTTTTGACGCCAATATTTTGTTTTATGTTCGCGAATTTATGTTTTATTTGTAAAGTTATATTGCGTTACTTCGGGGAAATAAGCATAATTTAGCATAATTTCATACATAATCATCATACATCATACATAATCAGAAAAAAATAAGAAGTACAGTTTTAGTAGTATGTTATTATTTAATTAGGCTGGTGTGACAGCAACGACTGTCAATCATGGATAGTAGATTCCACGGTAGTCGTCGACGTTGCTCTTTGCTCACCATTAGATACAGATCCATCACTTTGCCATGCTACAATTTTTAAGATGTTACTGGCATATACTAAGCACCCTGGGAGCAGAGGTATTAAGTGAGCAATTCTTCTATATACAAAATAATTGGTAAATAAAACATTTAATTTAGATAATATGTACCAAGTATACCTAGATACAATGATATTATAGGTGTTTTTTTTTTCTTTCATCTGTAAGATACCGAGTAGTAATGAAATTCATTTCTTCACAAAAGGAATGGTTGCGAAAAAGAAGTCATTACAATGTTATTCGTATGTTCGAATCTCCCTTGTTTACCATATAGTATTGTACTGTACGTAATATTGGTGATGCAATACATTGTTTACTGTAAACAATTTCGTAATCCTATCAAGTTTGTAACAATAGCTGTATTTCTAAAATAATTTGACTTGAGAATAAATACTGTATTTATTTTAAAGAGTACACTGGCACTTGTTTCCTTACTTAGATATAAACTAAGATCTTCATTATTTTTGTAATTCTCCATTCTTTTTAAGTTTTAACCGAATTCAAAAAAGACGGAGGACACATACTCGATTCGAATGTTTTTAATGGATGTTCAGCCAAAACTTGACCTTTATGTTATCCTACCGTTTTAGCTGTATATTTTCCTAGAAATTTTAAAATAAAAAAACAGAGGCAGTCATAAGGATTGCCGACAAAAGTGAAAACTCTAACTTTAAATCAATTATAGTCTAAATAATTGCAGAACATGTCGGTGACGCGAAATCACAAGATTTTACCCATCCAAAAAGTCAAACATGCATATGATACAGTTGAGTATATACAATGCGTAATATATATGCGTATGCATGCTCACAGGCCGCTATACTACGCGTCACTAACCTGACGCAAGCGCAAAACGTCACGAGCATGTCGAACTCATCGGTGACGCGTACCCATAAGTTTTCCTCCAACCAAAAATCGCTCAACGCGGATAATAAAGTTTCACTTCAAAGCATATAGAAGGTTTGTGAAACTATTAATCCGATTCTAAAAATTCTTTCACTGATAGAAAGCTACGTTCTAGCTGATGGTTACAGAGTATGTTTTATTGTCTACGAAATGAAACGAGTCGCGCACCAGCTATTGCAAACTGCTCGTACTAATACAGAACCTTCGCGGATGTATGTAAAACTCGTCAAAGATTCACCGCAATCGGATGAATGCTTTAGGAGTTATGTAGAGTTAAGGAGGACCATCTTATATGCAGGACAAGTTAAAAGAGTGTTCAGCTGTAAGCAGCAAAATACAATTCAAAAACTCACCAAAATGGCACTAGAGTAGAAAGAGGGAATGTTACTTTTTCATGGTTTAATAATTTTTAATGTTGTTAAACATAAAAAAAAAACCCTTAAACAATAATTTCAAAAGTTGTCCAAGTGGGAGAAAATTAAAAAATAATAACTTTTGGCGCTATCTTTAGAATTTACGCACTTGCTACCGTGGCGCCACCCTAATTCGATGGACACTTCGAGAGAGAGTTCTTAGCTATGATTCAAGAAAATCAGTTCAGCCTTTTGAAGATTATCAGCTCTTTTATAGTTGATAAATAGATGTGAGCATCTTCCACAGGTATTATTGAGTCGAGATTTGGTATGCTGTTACTTCTATGATATTAGAAAAATATTGGCCTGATGCTGTAGCGTCATTTGGAATCCGTTTGATACATAAGTCCTCACCAACTTACAGCAGAGATATCATATTTGGGCTTATTGGAATGTTCTCAATGAAAAGATTACTTGTGTCGGGGGTTTATTAAATTTTCTATTTACCTTGTTCATACATAGAGATGGAACTCCTGGTTTCTACCCTACATATTAGAAATGCAAAAGAGAACAAAGTAACATATAAAATCATTATATAGATAAATAAAAGTGAAAGGTGTTTACTGACTTTGCATTACAGCATTACAGCGAGGACCGACGATGGATTGCTGATTTATCGGTGGTCGCCTTTGATTTTGAATTGTTCTGTATTTCATTACCATCAGGCGTAAAATACAGTACAGTTTGCCGTGCTACTTTTGATTTAAATATCCCATAAAACTTTTTCAAAAGCTATGTGTAGATACTCATACTAGATACTAGATGCTAGATATTACCGACTCGTAAACTAGTCTAGGTTAGTTTTTACAGACAGTCCTATATCCGCTACACCATTTTGAGACCATGGTCCGCGTCACATAGATTGAATGATATCCTGTCCTAATAAAAAATTGCATGGTTTTTTATTACAAGTCAAGCATAAAATTAAGCATATCTCTGATTGATTAATAAAACTAGCGATCGCCCTAAGGTTGAAATTCGACCAGCGACTTATGATCATAGACTACTTTCTGTTTGACATTTACAGTATTCATAAACAATGTGTATTATCTACATCACTTCACACAGTCAATATTTAGGGGGGCTACGTTCAATGGCACTCGTCGTGTTAGAATTCGCAGTACTAATTTATTTAATTTAATATTAGTAACAGATATTATAGATAAATTTTAGATTTCTGCACTCCTTCTCCAATAAAAACTTTAACCATGCCAAATCTGACAGTCTTCTGTACACGCAATACGCTTAAAATGGTACCGAAAGCTTTTGCTTCACGTATTAATATATAGATTTATGTATTTTGTTTCACACTTTTCTATCAGTTTTCATAAATTATGGTATGTAGTATAATCATTTGAATCTGTCAATATGGTGGTCACTTTGCTAGAACATTCCAGGGAAATTTTATTGCAGCTCAGAATTCATGTTCCTTGTTCAATTTAGATCAACTTCATTTTTTCATGAGGACCAGACTAAATAACGCAAATGCCACCAATATTATAGAAAACCGCCACTTTAAGATTATGTGAAACAAAACTATTTAGAGGATTTTACAAAAAAATATTTATTTTATAAATTGATTGTCATAATATTGCATGGCAATAAAAATCAAATGAAAAAGAAAATGCGTCACAAACAAATGGCATTTCGTCCCGTTTTTTTAAACGTCACGCCACGTGAGTGATATAGATAGTCTTACGTTATCTTGAGAAAATATATTTATTTTCATAGATTAATGATTGGTTGAAGCTGGCGCTACAACCGCCATCTTCAACCAACCATTAATCTACGTTTATTTTACTAATTCTAAAATATTACAATTTGCTAATATAAAATTAAATAATTGTTTAATTATAATGAATAACTTTACCGAAAGTAACTATGCATTTAGTATGTATGTAAGTACTCGCAAACCAATTAAGTAACAAAGTCCTATAGCAGTTTCCTATGGGCGACTTGTTTGCTGAATAATGGAAGGATGGTCAAACTGAAATTATGTGCTCTGTTTTTATGGAAAGTTTATTTAAAGGTTTAAATTGATGATATTAATTCGAAAAACGATATCAGTTAATTTATACAAATTTGTGCTCGCTTTACGTCGTTGTGAATTATTGCTCTCCATACATCTGGCTCCAAATTGGCCAGTTCTAAAAGTTTGTAGCTTATTGTGGTAAACGCGAGACTTCAAAAAGCCTCAAAGAAAGAATGAAATCGCAAAAACAGGAGACCATACGGCCCGGAAATTAGTGTTTTGAAATCTCATCGATGCCCCGAGCTATGCCCCGCTCGGTTGCTCTGTCCAGCTGAAACTAATCATTGTCGAGACCCAATTCAGTAACTTGGCATCCTTAAAACAATAAGGGCCAATAATTTGTTCACTGATAAAGCTTGCGGCATTGCGTTAAAACATTATACCGAAAATTGGTCAAATTAATATAAAAAATATAACATTCTACGTTTTTGAAGTGTTGCTTATTGTCAACTAATTCTATATCTGTTTACAATATATGTGTTTAAACACAATGATATATTATGACGCTTTCACGTTATGACAGTCCTTGTGCTCCTAATAATAAAAATAAATAAATTGTTTTCTAATAATTATTACCTTTAATATTCTATTAACAAAGTTGTTTTATCCTCTTGAAAGCTTAAAATAAATACCAAGTAAAAATCCATTTTCACTCTCATCGGTTGCATAATTTCATTCTGCAGTTATTTAAACGTAACGTGTAAAATGAACCAATTATCAAAAATTGGTAATAAAGGCTTTATTGCGAAACCTCTTTACTTACGCGTCGAAACGAAAAATTACAACTTTCTAAAAATTCTTCACGCTGTCTCGCTTTTGAGAGTGGACGTAATGCGATATTTGCATGACAATTTTATATAGAAAATTAAGTATGGATATATAATATTATGTTTTATTGCGGTATTCGAATAATAGGTAGGTAGAGAGGTCAGACAATGTGATTCTAGAAATAAATCGGATAAATCGAAGTTCAACTCTGATTTCTATTTTGGTAATGGAAGTTTATAATTAATGTTGTCTGGATGTCTTTTAATTGATTCTCCCGAACAATTGAAATTACACAATATTATATTATTATTCGAATTGTACAATGTACATATATTCATAATATCTGGTTTCTCGGAAACGGCTCCAACGATTTGGATGAAATTTATATATATTTATGTAGGAATGAATAGTAACGGACGACTGAAGATGGAATGAATGACGGACGAACGAATGAGCGCAAAAGATTAAAAATGACGGCACTGTTAGAGAGCACGTAGAGACGACGAGTACACGAGGTTCGGTTACATAAATTGTAAATAGCTCAATTATAAGAAATGATAGAAGTTTCAAGAAGAAAAATCACTTTTAATTAATATAGACGTTACATTTATATACATATATACAAAAATTGCGTTATATTAGTGGCAATCGTTCTAATATATACGTCATAATACTTCACGTCCCGACAGCGTCGCGTCGCCGTCCCGCCCCGTCCGCTGTTTGATCAGACCTTAAAGGCTAGCACCGCCGAAAATCGCTTAAAAATCCTTGGTCTTAAAACATTAGAAAAGCGCAGAAAGCGAGAAGATCTAATCTAAATATATAATATAGTTCATGGCTATTATAATGCACTAGATCTGCCTAACATTTTCATAGAGGACACAATTTGAAACTTTAAAAACTATTAACTAGCAGCAAGCCATGTCAGCATTTCTTATCTAACCGAGTGGTAAATAAATGGAATGAGCTGCCGCAGCATATTATAAGTGCCCCCTCTTTGTGCCCTTTTAAAAATCAACTAGATAAACACTTGGCTAATTAAATAGTGCACTCAACAGTACAACAAAGAATACACGCATCAGCCTAAGGCTGTTAGTGTTTATTTAATAATAATAATAACAACCACCACATACATGGTATATTACTAAATAAATCGATATTTCGTTATCTTCTAGTACATCCAGTTGCCTGAAGGCTTTTGCAGTTCTCAATATAGACTGCGATGGTGATCGTTATTCAAAATCAAAAAAATTCTTACCATTTAAGTTCTAAGATGGCGACCATCGGTTTGGAACACATCCTAGCCATAGAGAAGCGCCGGTAAACGGTAGTTTTTTTTTAATTATATTTTAGTACATGTACAGAGGAAGAGTCACCTCGAGACATTACTATCGTTCACGTACCTAATTATTCCTTTCGAATTTTCTCGGATGGTATTGTATAATATACTGCAATCATTTGGTTTTATAAAAATAAATGCATACAGTGGATTGTACACTCGCTAAAACCACTGCTTCGTGTCCATTATGTTTACTCAACAACCGAGACGGAACCGTATGGGGACTGAGTTCAAATACGACATATAAAGGTGCATAATTAATGTTCCTCATATAGCTTGTTAACACAGGTCTATAGAAACAATAACGTTGTTTAACGTAAGAGAAAAGAATTTAACAAAAAAATGGCGGTTCAAAAATGGTTCTTGGGTGTAACAATACAAAGATAATTCCAAAAATGTATCCTGCGTTTCAACAACATTAATATGTAAGAAATCATGATTGTATGATTTTACTAAGTTTTTTTTTAATTGTGTAAAAATAATTTAACGGTTTAGAAATAAACATTATTGAGCTCTCGATTAGTAGGTATAGCCTATACTAAACGCTCTAAAAATTAGATTCAATATTTTTTGTGGATTTAAAACGAAGCGTAGCGAAACGTATAGTTTAAAAAATTCATAGCAAATAATAAAATAATAGATACAACACTAACAACACAACCTAACTTATTTAAGTACTGAGTACTGCAGTCACCTTTGATCAAGAGCTTCTAGATACCAGCTTGGGCCATTTGTCTCGGTGCAAAGGCGAACTGTGAGAATCGTTGACGATTCTAAACCCACAAACGGTACCAAACCTTTAAGTCTGAGGAGAGACCATGCCTCCTTGTGCGTGTTCTACCGTTTGTATAATAGGTTGTGTTCCGAGAAATTGTTCGACATGATCCCAACGGCTACATTCCATCATCGCACCGCTTGCCATCGGCAGGGAATCCATCCTCACACTTTTCAGAGTGAATTTCCAGAGGAACTTCCTTCCGCGAACTCTCTGGATGTGATAAGAACTCCCTGCTGAGGTTTTCCCAGGGGTCTACAATATGAGGTTATTCAAAAAGGGAGTGAATGGGTTTTTAAAGTGTCGGCAGTGCGCATGCGATGCTTCTGGTGTTGCAATCGTCCGTAGGCTGCGGTGTCCGCTTATCAGCAGGATAAAAAAAAAGAACTAAAGTAAGTTATTACGAGATTTGTCCCAAAAGTGTCCGACCTGTACCCATAACTTCGCTCCAAAACATCCGAATGACTTTTATGAAATGCGAGCGTAACAAGTGACTCTTCACGAAGTCATCAGCTACCATGGTTACCGACGAGATTTGTTATTTCGAGCGCAGCGTCTCTTTACGTACATTGTCGATATCGCGTTCGTCGGATTTTGCTATCGTTGAAAATGACGGAGATCGGAACAACGAATTTGCCTAAAGTTTTGCTTCAAACCCGGAAAGAGTTGTGTATAGACCATCAAAATGATGCAGGAGGACTTTGAAGACGCTTGTATAGACAAAACTCAAATAAAACAGTGTTACAAGCGATTCGAAAACGGTCGTATGAGTGTTTGGGCGAGCGGCGATTGGCTTCTCCATGAAGCTTCACCAGCACATTCATCGAACCTCGTGCAACTGTTTTTAGCGAAACACAATATTAAAAAATTCTGTCAACCTCCGTACAGTCCTAACATAGTTCACTGCGACTTATGGCTGTTCCCAAAATTAAAAATGACGCTCAAAGGACACCGGTTTGACGACAGAGTGATGGTTGAAATTAATGCGACGCGTGCGTGCACTCATGACCACTCCGAAAACCGTTTACCAGAACTGCATCAGGATATGGAAGCACCGATAGCCGTGTCTTGTTCAGTAGAAGGGGGACTACTTCGAAGGATGCCATGAGCCGGATGTCAAAAAATTATGCCAGCGCGAAGACACAGGTACAGGTCGGACACTTTTGGGACACGGTCGTTTATAGATATTGTAGACATAAAAACATAATATTTCCTATCATCTTCATTGGTCATTCTATAAAAGCTGAAAAACTCGCTGCTCGCTTCCCGTGCGCCATCTTTTATATGACTTTTGTTCGAAATAGCGATTCCAATCATTGACACTGGCAAATGCTTTTGTGGCGCCAAAACAAAAAGAAGAAGAATCGATTAGTAAATTCAATGGAATAATAATAACCTCTATGGTTATTTAATTGTTGTGTAACACAAAGATGTAGCGTAATCATTTTTTATCATTGTTAAATTATAGAAACGTCAGTGACGGGCTTGTTCTCCTTTGGTAATGGTTTGAAGATGCGCGCTGTATCTCCGGTCACGATCGATCGTGATACAAATAGTTTTTGTTATCCGTTATGTATCTCGGATTAGTGCAGTTGTGTAACGTTCGTTGTTAAACTCGTTTTCATCGCATTTTCTATAGAGAAAATTATAATCTATATACATTTTATTATATGTATTATATTATTTGCGCTAAAGCTTATAGTACGAAAACATTCTGAATATATTTTTGAAAATGATAATTTTAACGGACGCGGTAGAAAAACAATACTGGTTCTTTAGTTCTAAAATGTATAACAAAGTCAATAAAAAAATTAATATTTTTTATATAAATAAACATAAATGTTAAATGAAATTAAAATAATAGATGTTTACACTAAACTATAATGACACGGAACAGCTCTTGTTGGCTAATTAATATACCTATCATTCATCCTCTCATTTCTTGCAATTAGAACTTTTCTTACTTACAATCATCCTCCTATTCAACCCATCAACCCATGCACACATACACATCTCGCACACTCTTAAGGTAGTTAGTTTATAATAAGTAGATATATTTGTATTAAATGTTCAAATACTAAATATAAGTAGATTCTGAAAGAATAATGTTTTGTTGTTTTTTTTTACGCCGCACGATGACTTTATTTTTTTCTTTATTTGTGTTCTTTTAGATTGTAAAAAAAACTGTTACCCAAGATACAGGATCTCCTAGTTTGGGTATCAGGGCATGCTGTATTTGTATTTTTGTTCCTTCATAAGAAATAAAATTTATTATTATTATGGAACTCAACGTCTCCCTGTCTGTCTGTCCGTATATGTTATTTCCACACGAAAACCTCTTATCCGATAATCCGAAATATATACAATGTTTTCGAGTTAATTCATAGCTATGTTATCTGGGCCAGGTTTTAGGATATGTTTTGTTATATAAAGTAATATACGAAATAAGCAGTCACGATAATAGTGAATAAATTAATTCGGTAAAATGGATAACCTGCAATAAGCTTTATTTTTTTTTTAACTGACTACACTGTTAGCCTTATGGGCCCTATCCAAAAACAGAGCCGCTGCGGCTTTTACAGCTTCACCGGACTTGGGAGCGAGCGCTTAGGGCACTCAGCCGGGAAAGTTTTTGGACGACTCGCACGAGGGTGCCAGAGTGGCCGAACCTCGGCTCGGGCTGTCGTCACGCATGCGAATAGGTCGCGATCTGGCTAATTTCCCTATTCCTACGAAATTTGAGCTAACTAACATATACTCATATGCATGTTCTCCTCCTCCTGTGTATTTAGTGATCGGAATGGTTTTTCTACACTATCTAGCGCAAAAAAAAGGGTCCTTATAGAACCCATGTATGTACCTGTATGGTGATCACGTGTGTGTGTTCATACGTGTGTTGTTGTGTGTGGGTAGCTAAGTGTTGCACGTATAGTGTCACTTGTATCGCCGGGCGGCTGCCTGACCCAAGGGCTTCACACCGAGGAACAGATCTAGGCTTGGGCCTGCAATAAGCATTTTTGTCTTTAAAATAACCGGCAGGCGATTGCTGTGGGTGTGAGCGAAAGCAGCACGACTAACGCGTGCGCTCGACCGAGGGCATATTGTAGTCCATGCGAGCGAAGCCGCGATCACTGATAGTACAAATATAATAAATAAATAAAAAATTACAATAAATATCATTTATTTACGCATAGCACCTACACACTTGTACCTGCTCTAAATTATTGTTAATTTTACAAATAGTCAATAGATAATTATTCAGTTAATATAATTATTTTTATTTTATTTACTAAGAAAACATACAACTGTAACAGTAACTACAATAACAAAGGTAAGACTGAAAAATATTGAAAAGTTTTCACAAAAAGAAAACAATAATATTGAAGAAGTTAGGTCACGATCAGCTGAAAATTAAAACACAGAAAGAAGATAGAACTTCTTTGGGGCAGCTGTTTTATTTTGAATACATACATGAAAGTCAAAAAAGCATACAGATAAATTTTTACAACAGCAAAAACAAAGACTGTATAGGAAATTATTCGCAAAAATATAGAATTATGTAGGTATAAGCTGAGCCCCACGGTTTCACCCGTGTTAATTATATCCGACAAGCATCTCGCCGCTGATGCACCGCACCCTGCCTAAAAGTAATGCTCATAAATCACTTTTTAATTATCAACAAATGTTTCTCACAAAATACCTTATTGTGGCTTACATATAAGATATAGGTATATGCTAACGCGGACTTTTTTTAGATATACTAAGGATCAATATTTCTGTAGAACATTAAATTTACGTATCTTTAACCATTACGCCAACGCACGCGGATAAAGCATTTCAGGAGCTGGCAAAAAAGCAATCTAAAGCAATATAAATAAATAATCTAAAGCAATCTAATTTAAAGCAATCTGGCTATAAACAAAAAGAATTTATCAAATCGGTCTGGTAGTTCCAGAGATTACCGTGTTTAAACAAACAATAAAAAAAACTTTTCCGCTTTAATATATTAGTATAGATAATGTAGACTTATAATCGAAATCAATCGAAATAGATATTAGGTATTATTATCGTATTAAATTAAAGGTGTGAATAAAAAAAAATGAAGAAATTAACGATTTAAAAAATGCACTTTTGCAAAATACTTGCAAACACTGTCTTACGTAAACGACAGACGCGCAACATCTTAAACTCTTTGAATTGTCTTTTCAATTGTGTTGTACGCTTGCAATAATATTAACTTTCACATTGTAAATGTTTGTTTCATATTTGATATCTTTTATTAGCGCCATCTGTTATCGAATATTACAACTTCTATGTAATTTGAATCTTCTTTGATCTAAAATATGTCATTTTCTTTCCTTTAATCGAGGCAGGTGAAGCATACAACGGTGTTTTTTTAAACTGAAATCCTTTAAAAAGAATTATTTCAATTTATTTAGGCAACGCTAGAGCGGTTGTCGTGTGAAACAACAATCCAAAGCAGCGAAGCGAAACTTTATGAATGAATAAATTATATTATGTATCATTTGATTTATATAGCGATCTGTAATATTCCATCCTTGATTTTTGAATAGATATTTTGCATGGAATTATTACATAAAACATTTTATAATACTTAAATTTGATATAACATTTTATAGTCGCAATCGTTGATAAGTTTATAAATTTTACATACCTATTTCTATTCTAAAACTAGCCACGCTAAATCAAAGTATATTAAGCCAGTGTATATGTTATAATCATATTATTTCGCTTAATTGATATTAACGTTATATTCTGATTGATGGGGTCAACGGTAGAACATGCTATTTTGAGTCTAGAAATGGTTATAATCGCCCTGAAATGAATGACATAACTATAATTACAATAAAATACAATTATACGCTAAGCAAATACAGAAAAATCTCTATAATTGAGTTTTACTACAACCTTTATAAGTTTTATCTCTACTACAAATAGGTAAATACATTTTTTGTTGGCTAAAATATCATTATAAATAAAAAAAAAATTAATTTATAAATCACAAATATATAAAAAGCTTTAAAGATAGGTACCATGCAAATATGCAGTTTACATTTAAATCATAACGTCAAAAAAAATTTATGAAGTTGATTTTTTTTAAACAAATCTGAGAACCATTATTAAATGAGTTCTTTTTTTTTGTTTATTTGTTATTAGCTGCGCCTGTGGCTTCGCTCTCGTGGACTACAGAATGCCCGCGCGAATCTTGCGCCCCCGTTCCCAGCTATTTCAAAGACAAAAAGGCTTATTGTGGGTGTTCCTTCGAAAATAGATATATACTCTCTAGGACTTTTATGTAGGTCTTTTTAATGCCTATAATTATGTAGTACATTTATTTGCTATATCTCTTATTGTTTACTCAGCATAAGCCATTCAAACACCCGAAATGATTCACCATGACCAGTTTTTTTTTATTTGTGCGGAACCCTAATTCTTTTTCTAAAATTAAAATAATCTAAGTTACTACCTATAAAATCAGCTATCTACCAGTGAAAGTCCCGTCAAAATCAGTCCTACCGTTTCGGAGATTACCCGGAACAAACAGACAGACAGGCAAAAAAAAAAAAATTGGCTTTTTGTTATAGATATCGTATCGTATATACTTTCATATGCATTTAGTAAAGCACTGTTATTTTGACATTACAAACAGACACTTCAATTTTATTAATTGTATAGAAGATGTAATAAATATAGATATGTAAATTGGTGAACCACTGGTGTAAACCCGTACCTGGCAACAGATTATCAACTCCAGGATCAGGATGACAGTTCACCAGACGAGCGCTTTAAAAATACTGTAAACAATAAAATCCTTCGTCACAATTGGTTTATTTGATAGTGAAGATTATTTGTTATTCACCTCATGAATAAACGTGACAACGAAAAGCACCTATTCTAATATCATTACATAAAAAACTTAATTATAATTTCATACAGTATGACGTCGGATTTCACCAATATTTGTTTCGAGTGTCCCGACGTGAGAACATTTGTCTTGTGTAGCTTACTTTTGCAATTAGATTTTTAATAAAGTCGAAATTATTCGTCTAATGAAGTACTAAATTTAAGACTTATGAAAAAGAACATAGCCCTAGAGTTGTTCGTCCCCCACCACGGTCCCTTCATCTCGTGACTGCGAAGTATTTTTCCTATCACGTTTTAATTAATCATTGGAGACGAGATAATTTTATCTTATCTGTGCACACGCACAACTTTATTATATATTTAATCTTTTTCTCTTAGACTTTGGTACGTGCGCGCGTGCTCCCGATCCGGGTTCCTGGTGGTAGTTGGTAGCGCAGCTGTTCGCCAGTGAAATTCAACCTGCACCAGTGACGTCACGGGATGGACGGGTGGCAGTTTTGCTTTCTCGCTCTTTTGAGTCTCACCGTGGCACAGGGCCCGGAAAAAAGTAAGAAGTTGATTTTTTTAAATTAATTTATACCTACACCAATTCAATTAAATTTATTATGCCCATACTAAGTCATTTTGTTTAAAGAGAGCGTTGTTAATTTGTCATTGTAACGCTGATATTTTTCGTGAATTCACCAGTGAATCTCGTTTTCGTGTTCGTCGAATTCTAGTTTTCGTGAACCTTCATAATTCAGATATCCTTATGAACAATGTTCGTATACCTACTTTTAAAAATAACATAATATCACAAACAGTACTAACGAAACCATTTAGAGTACAAACATTACCTTATACTAAATTCTTAAAATTGAGCACAAGGCTGGATTTATTTACACCGACACTTAACATGTTATTAGTTCCTTCAACCTTTTTTACAAAAGCAGGAAACCAACTCGGAATAATTTTTAAATATTACGCTTTCGATGCAAATGAAATATATGAATAAGACTCCAATACTTTCTAAGTTAATCCTTAAGGGGTCGTCCATTAATTACGTGAGATGGGGTTATTATTTTACTTTATCTCTTGGTGAAATTTAGTTGGACGCAATGAGAGCGCTGAAATCACACGGGATTTACTCTTTATATTAACATTATATTGTATATATTCATGTATTTTGCTTCATGCCACTAAATACCTAAGCGACTACGTCTTTGTACATCCACAACGCATTATATACACAGTTAAACAAGCTAAATTATTAAAAAGGAAACAAAATACCCGACTGCAACAAAATCACAAATTTTATTTTTTGTTTTTCCTTTTTATTTGATTCCCAGAGGTCGTAATTAAATATTATATATCCCATGTCACTCTCATAATTAAGACAAATCTAACGGCAACTCGTAAGCTAAAATCCATCAAGTCGTTTACAGCTGTCGGCTACAGCTTTCCAAAGAAATAGACATACTCGAAACACATAACGCTCCCTTTTCGCAATCGCGTAAAAAGAAATCGAATTAGCGTAAAAATAAAAGCATGCATTATGCTTAAATAATACCACGTTTCTTCCACTATTATTATACAACCATATTAGGACATTACAACAGAGCGTGAAACGAATTTGATCTGATAATTATGACAGCGTCTGTCGATGTATCCTCGTCTCTTAGCAATTAAAGAGGCAATTAAAATGCCACATTAAACAAAATCGGAGGTATGATTAAAGGCATGTTTTTTTAAAATCCATTTAGAAACGGAAAGAACTGTTTGATGAAAGGCGTAAATTCGGAATATCCATATTATTATAAAGTTTTTCAACCTGGTTTGAGTAATCCGTTACTAAATCGATTTATATTTTTTGTAGTCGTCTTTAATTATCATTAGAAACGTTGATATCTGGTCGTATGATTTAAAAACCTTCGCCTGCCACTCTAAACATGGCGTACCGTTAAAGTATTCGCTCGTCAATCGTACTAAACAAATAAGATTACACCTTGTAGTGTCAGTGTGTAAACACACTTATCTTTTACAAAAAAAAACTGTTTGTAATCATGTCTTGTCTTTAATTAGTCACTTTTATAAAGTAGTTGTTAATTTAGAAGCTGTGGGTGGATGATTGATCTATGGCATACTGTACTTTGGTAATATGATGTTTCATTGCGTTATTAATATGGAAGTTTGTATATAAATAATTATTTAATTCTGTCTGTACATGTAACTATATTTTCTAATTTACCAATAGACATCTATATAAAGGTATCCATTAAATTTTTTTGTCTGGTTGTTTGTTTGTATGTTCGGATTTAACACAAAAATGGCTTGACCGATTCGTATGAAAAATTGTACTTGGTATGCTTATGTCATTGATCAATTGATATGCTAGGTATAAGAATGTTATCGTACAAAGAAATACAAAAAATATACATGTAATAATATGATTCCTGAACGAATTTTTATGAAATTTTGTATACAGGGAGTATTAGCCATTTCACTATTGAAGGCCAATAAGAATTGACAACTTATACTTTTAAAAATTAAAAAAAAAAAATATTTCTTATAGGGTTCTGATGAAAATTGTACACGGAAAATACATGTAATTTCTCAATTGATAGAGTAGTTATATGATTTGTTAATAAAATAAGTAATAATAAAATTACGGGATGCATATAACTACTGCGTAGTAACAAACGCGTGCGGAGCCGCGGGACACCACTAGTTTGTTATATAAACTTAGTCTTGCTAATATTAAAAAATTATACATCTGATTAATAACATAATTATTAATCTGTTAGAATTTTAATAAGAAGTAATACCACGAGTCCGCTCGCGTTTACTACGCAGTGCGTAGATAATGAGGTATTTTCGTCTCGTTTCGTACTCATATTTTTGACAATTCTTATGGCCTATTAAATGTCATAAAATCAGTACAGCCGTTTTACAATTAAATCCGAACATACAACCACACACACAAAAATAAATCGATTATTTGTGATCAATGTCTTATAGAGATATATATTATGTTTTTAAGGCAATTTGGAAAAATATTACATGTGCAGATATAACTTAAAATTTATTAATATAGATAAAACATACCTAAAACATGATGTCGGCTGTTGAACACAGATGTCATTCGTGAATAATGTTTGGTAAGGTAATATGGAATCAGGAATATCATTCATTACAGTGTGTTCGAAAGATGGCGCTGCACGATATTAACAAAAACGTACATTGCGCTGTCAAGATTTTTTCTGAAATATAGACCTCTTTACACTAATATTATAACTCATACTTACCTGGCGTAGGGGTAACCGTGATCAAGTAGGCGGTTCCTCCAGGGAGAGGCTTTTCCATTGCACTGCGGAAAGGTTGACCCCTGCGATTATCCCTAATGCGGATAACTCGGGCGCGTAATTTTTGGTAGTGGGGACTGCGTACGCGCTGTCCCCCTTTATTATTCATATGTGTAATTAAATGTATAGTTTTAATATTATAATTATTAGAGATTAGAGTAATACTTACCTTAAATACACAAAATAAAATATGCCAAATAGTAAATCTATGACTATCAGCCGTCTGTTAGTAATTTGTATTTCCGGATTTAACTGTGAAATGACTTGACCGATGTACTTTCAGAAATAGAAAAAAAAACGTTTTTATATAGTAATTGTTATCGATTTTGATGAAATTTTGATATCTAATAGGCTTTATGAATTGGAAGCAATTAGTTTTAGAAATAATAAAAATCTACCCACTGCGTAGTAACCGCGTGCCATCCGAGTTATATGAATCTAATAATTTTAACGTATTTGAAATTCTAAATCTTTTCCGAACCATATTTTAGCTTTTGAGGACCACTACTTTACGTGATGTGAACGTATTTTATTATATCTTAATCTTATAAATAATGTAGAATACTTTCTAGAGAGTAATATTATAAGCCTATAAATTTTTCCGTAGCATCTAAGGAGCTGTATTGATGAAACCACAATAATTTAAAGAAGCAAAAATTTTAAAAGGATATGTGGTTTAAGCAGGCCTCTTTTAGTCCAAATAAAATTCATAGTTCCCGTGGTATATGATTTTTTTCTTGAACAAAGTCGCAGGTACCAATTTGTTAACACATAAGAATGCTAAAACCACATTGTATCTTCGCAATAACAAGAAATATAAATAATTAGTAACAGTTTATCATTACGTTTACTACAAACCTTAACAATGATGGGAATTATTACCTGTCTTTAAACCTATGTCTATTGTTATTTACTAATAATATTCTCTGTATTTTCGTCAAGGTCACAGTGACATCGAGTTACCATAATAACCATTGTACGGGATAATCAAAGTTGAATCAGTCATGGTGGATAATATTAACTAGCGGTCGCCCAATGATCGAAATTCGACCAGCGCGACTTTCTATTTTCTGTTTGACATTTGCAGTATGAACCTAAACAATGAATATTACATCACTTGCTGTCACTTTTCATTGAGTTTCAATGTCAATATTTTAGGGGGTCTAAGTTCAATGGCACTTGTCGGTTTAGGATTCGCAGTATTAATTAATTTAATTTAATTTATTAGTAACAGATATTATAGATAGATTTTAGCTTTCTGCACTCCTTCTCGATATAAACTTTAACTTATCATGGAATATTCAAGATACGCTGATCTTTTTTGTGTATAAAAAATTTAATAGCAAGAGCAAAATTACTTTCCGAAACATAAAATTATTTTTATTTCTTAAGCAAGCATGCAGTTCACCAGAAGATAAGTGATCACTGCTAATACTACTGGCTAATACATAATTAAGCGGAATTTTTTTTTTTTTCGCTAATCTCTGGAACTTTTTGTCGGATTTGAAAAATACTGTTTATATATGATAGCCAGATTCACGTGGAATAGTACTATCTATCTAAAATTAGACTACAACTCTCAGCTAGCCTTGAATATAAATTTTTGTTAAGTCGTGAGTGGAAGCCCTTGCGTAATGATACATAAATATAATGTTGTACAAAAATATTGGCCCTTAGTATATCATTAAAAAAATCCGCGATAGTATATGTCTATCTCTTATACATAAGCCACAATTAGGTATTTTGTGACTTTTTTTTGAAGATTAAAAATTGATTTATGAGCATTATTTTTAGGCATGAAATATTAATCATTACCAACACAAGTTACCTCATCATATAGGCAATTTTATGAAGTTAAATTTAGCATTATATTTGATCACATAGTTTAGGAGACAATGAAAAATTAAAATAACACTCGACGTGCAATATGACGCATATCCTGGCGACCCGATAAAAATAATGTATATACTAAAGACTTACTATACTGGGAGTATTTATAAGTTATCAATCAGTGATTTCTGTTAAATTATATGCGGGGAAAACCGCGGGGCACAGCTAGTTATTTATAGTCAATCGAGTCAATATTACGTTACCATAACTTAAGTTGGAACTCCTCCTGCACAAGTGTGTATTCATAACAATTATTTATGACTAGATTATTGATCATAGAGCAGATGAGAAACTTTAGAAACAGTAAGACATGTAATGGAGTGCAGAAGCTGACCTATTAGCGGTTTAAACATTTTAAATCACCGAGTATTTTCCCGGTTGTTTTCATTTGTATGCCGCAGCTGGTGGCTTCCCCAGTTATAGGAACTGTGCTGTCAAAAGTGAAGCTAGTAATTTATCCACAAAATAGGCACAAAATGTGGTCGACTTACCAATACATTTTTATAAGTGGTATAGAATTTTTCGATGTTGATTTTGAACTGTTTTTTTTCTCTACAGGAAGGACAGGCAATGTGTGCCACGTCGACATGGATTGTCCCGACAATGCATTCTGCAAACAGAGCAGTTACTGCGTGTGTAAGGATGGTTTCGTTTATGCAGCCGTAAATAGCACGCACAAGGGATGCTTAAAAGGTGCGTACACGTATGACAATGATCTTGAACACTGAATATTTGAAAATAAAATATCTCGAATACAGAGTACAAAACTAAACATATTTTCATCAATTGTGTGTTCCCTTTTCTACTACAATATTGGGTCCTTCAAACGAGACGTCTATAGGCATTTCTGCATGCCGCTTTGTTGTCACTCGCGTTGTTCTGAGCGATACTTTTAATTACGTACTTTGCAGTAATTTTACTGAGTTACTATTTAAAAAAGGATTTTGAAAGGAACCCATCAACATCTTCTCACCCCCTTATCCTACTCAGTAGGGTCGGCACAACATCTTTTCTTCCACTCTATTCTATCAAATATCAACTCAGTATTCACACCTTTTATAGGTACGTATATCATTCTTCACACAATCTATCAATACCTTCTTCGGTCTTCCTCTCCTCCTGTATCCATCCACCTTCATACTTAAAATTCTTTTAGTTATATAACTTTTATTCATTTCTTTGAATGGAACTAAATAACCATATTTTTTTTTAATAAGATGTGAATGTTTTTTTTTTATAATAAAAATTTTTGAGCAAGCACTTCTAGCGTTTATAGACATCCTAACAATGCAAGTTATTAAAAAAAATTTGCCTTATTTATTTTCGTAAAATTTTCGTAAAAATCAGGTGATAATCAGGAAAAAGCCCTTGGTAATAAAGTATATATGCGCTCTTCAATTACAGAAGCGCGTAACGGAGAGGAATGTGTGCAGCATATACAGTGTCACTCTACAATGGGCGTCCATTCTGAGTGTGCTAACGGAATGTGTGCCTGTACTGCTACTGCGCATTTGGAAGATGACAGATGTTACGAAACTGCTGGTACAGTAGATTTTGCATAAATCATTATAATGGTAGCAACCAATTAGGATATGAAAATACTGGCAGACTTACGGATTTTAAAGATTATAGTGTAGTGAGATGATTGACAAATGCTTGAAGCAGGTGCTACTACTTATTGGAGTTTCGTTGTAGGTTGATGTCCTTTACTTTTTGCTTCTGTCTCTTTATAGAGAAGATGTATGTTCAATCTCTGATGTTAAATGTCAGAATTGACGAAGTAACTATAATAATAAATATAAATCTGAGTAATAAACCAGATAACAGAGATAAGTTTTTAACTAAAGATCGCTGAGATGTATCGCTATGGAAGATCGATATTTTCAATTAGAACTCAATTATTAATTTCCAGTAATTGGCGAACGTTGCGTTGTCGATCAGAACTGCTACCTTGGTGAGCGAGGTCCGGAGAGGCAGGCATTCTGCGTCCGAGGGTACTGTACCTGTCAGCTACAGTTCAGTTCAAGGGATAATGGCACCCGGTTAGTTTTCTTCCAAAATTCTTATCAAAAATTAGAAATAATGCATCCGTTAAGTGTAAAAAGAGTTTAGATTGCGATGATATAGAATGTCCGGAGTTACAGAACCGAAACGCTCTCTCAACATAATATTTTACCAGCGCACTTTGTAGCGTCCATTTCGGTGCGCTAAAAAACTCAAATACATAGAAACATCACTTTTTGTTATACATTGTAATTGACTAACCCTAATTTTATTGTTAATCTCAAAAGTTCGTGGTCTTTTATATTTCATTGTAAAAATCAGTCAAGGTTGCTTGCAACTTCAACCTTAACCGTCTTGACACTATACCTCGCTATTTAAACCAATAAAATCTACACCTCTCCTGGATCTACGCGGAAGATGACGTGGTTTGATTGTTTCTTTGCTTTGTGTATTAATTTGGAATACAAACATGAGGCTTATATTTGGAATGGTTTGATTTGTAAGTATTTAACATTCTTGTGAGTGTTGAGTTGAATAGCCTCCTTTATCATCCAATTATCTTCCGCAGGGACTTTGAGATTTATATTTTAAGTGATTGTGTGTATCAATTCACAAAAAATAAACCGAAGTAGTTATTTGCAAAGTCATTGGTCGATATTTTCGGTTTATAACGCAATGCAAGTCATTGTCTTAAATGGATGTCTTACGGAACTCGGTACGACTCTAATGACATTTTGGGACTTGATATTTTTAAGAGTAATGAAGTTTACACAAACTATTATCTTTTGATGATAATTAATTTTGCCTTTGATGAATATTCAGTTGCGTACCAGATGCCGCATTAGGGGAAGCGTGTGAAGACCAACTGCAGTGCGCCGGACCTGGTCTGGAATGCAGAGGGACGTGCAGGTGTCGGGACAACTGGGTGGCGAACAACCATACTAACTCGTGCGTTCAAAGTAAGTTATAAAGAAACCGGCTTTTTGAAGTGATAACTTCTTTAACCGTGTTGAGCGATTTTTGGTAAGAGGAAAACTTATGGGTTTGCGTGACTTTCGCATCACCGCTGTCCTTACATGCTCGTGACGTATTGCGCTTGCGTCACACTAGCGACGCGTAATATAGCGGCCTGTGTACATGTATACGCATAATAGTCTAATACATTATATATACTCGACTGTATCATATGCGTGTGTGACTTTTTAGATGAGTAAAATCTTGTGATTACGCGTGACCGACATGCTCTGCAATAATTCAGACTACAATTGATTTTAAAATTCAAAATTGAGTTCTCACTTCTGTCGGCAGTCCATAAGACTGCCTCTGTTTTTTTATTTTATTTTTTAGTAAGTGACTGCACTGGTCGTGATGAATTGATGAAAAACACTATTTCGAAAACAAATTTTGAGAATAAAAAATAAAAAAGTTTTTATTCTTTTTGTATAGGTACTGTTTTTCTACTTTCCTGTAATCTTCAAACATAGCTCTAACAGGAAAACGGCTCTCTTGTTAAAAACTATCCAGGAAGTTTTGTTTTTGTGGCATGTTATAATTTTCCTTCCAAATTATTATTTGTAATCACTTTTGCACAATAACCAAACTATATCACACAAAATGCAACCAATATTACGAGTACATAGTATAGGGTAAAAAAATCTATGCTAATGAATTAAGATAAAAACCACAACAAGATAGTTTAAGATTTCGCCAAAAACCGTAAAAACTATGTTGTTATAATAAAAGGTGCATGAGAGATGTATAATTTTTAGTTTCTTTCTTAAACCTATACATTGTTGATAATAAGATTATACTTTAAAACAAAACTATCGCAATCAAGAATACTTGAAATACAGGGATTTCGTACACTTATTAACTACCAGACGCCAAGCAAACGATGTCGTCATGTTCATTTATCAATTTAACTGGTCAATATATTTCATTCCGTGTTGATGCAATTAAAATATTAGAATTACGAAAATACTAATCTTTTCTTCTAAATAAAAAAAAAGCAACTAGTAAATAAAATCTTCAACGACATTTTATTATTTGTTTATTTTTTATGATAAAAAGGGGGCAAACGGGCAGGTGGACCTGATGGAAAGTGATCACCGCCACCCACAAACATCCGCAACATCAGAGGGCTCGCAGATGCGTTGCCGGCCTTTTAGGGAAGAATAATCTCTCTTTTTGAAGGTCACCAGGTCATAACGGCTCAGAAAGACCCTAGGCGACAGCTGGTTCAACAGAGTGGTTGTGCGAGGCAGAAAGTAGAACATTCGATTAATATGGATTATTATAATTTTTTTGTACTCTAGTTTTAAAGACTAGAATGTAACGCTATATATAATAAGACAAGAATATAAGAATTCTGAAATTCGTTATATGGAGTAAATTATTTATGATTTTATCGAGCAAATTTTTTTTTAAAGCACTCTTGATAGTCGAAATGCACGTTTTTAAGTGATGCAGAAATTTGCACGCCGTAACAATTTACGTTCTGTAGATAGATACATCATGCAACCTTTCTTATATTGAACATAGATAATAGGATTTGAAATGTATCGCAGCGGTGAAAGCGCTGAACGATCCGTGCGAATACGACGTGCAATGCGACGCGCTAGCAGGCGCAGCTGACGCACGGTCCCCGGGCGCTGCGCTCTGTCTCGGCGGCACTTGCACGTGTGCGTACAACGCGCGCGCTGTCGGTGAACCGGCACGCTGCTGGCATCGACGTCGCCCCGGCCAGGAGTGCAGGAGAGATGAGGTCAGTCCATTTATCGATATCTAGCCCAACTGTGTACGGACATCGCGCATCCACATCGTGATGAAATGAAACCATAGCATGATGGTAGGGTATTTTCCAATGCCTGCTTGGCTGCTATACAGGTGTAACATTTAAATAGGTCAGTGAGGGGAGCCGAGAGGTTGCGGGTTCTATGGCTGACTTTTGTGTGATGACTGATGAGCATAATGATTATTGTTTCTGAATCTGGACGTTAAACATTTATACACGAGCCGTTTTTATGGTATATATCACATCAGCCATTTAGTTACCCATACAAGCTATGCTTAGTTTTAAATTAAATGGCCGTGTGTGAAATTTTGTCCCACATATAATATATTTTTTTAAATTTAAATTAGTGACTGAGCTTAACAAACACGATTGTTGTATGTCCGTGTTAGATATCTACCGTCAAAATATCTTTATTGTAGTCTAAACATATTCTAAAACGTGTTCGGATACGTTTGAGTATCGTATTCAGCTTTGTTCAGATACCTCTAACTACTATCGGGGAGTAAATACAACGAATATCTAATGGGGTAGATTTATAATTGGATATCCACAACTACCCTACTGCTCGCACAGAGTGAAACAGTATAATAGATAGCATCAATGAAAAGGATTATTTTTAATATTAGGTCCTTACTTATGACATCAGCGTTTTGTCGTACTTACCACTTTGATCTGAAATATCTCCTCTTTGGTTAAGAATTCCAAATTCAAATTTATAAATTCATTTGACTGGTACATTTGAGTTTTGAAAACAGTCATTCATTTGTTTTTTCCTGATATTTTTTTTCTTTGGCGTCGCTTATTACCGCACAATGTTTTCACATGAAATATCGGTATATTTACGAGTACGAGTTCTACCGTGGCACCAATGCTGCAGAAACAGCTCGAAGGATTAATTATGTGTACGGCGCTGGTGTCGCAAAAGAAAGCACTGTACGTTTTTGGTTACAACGTTTTCGTTCTGGAAATTTCGACCTTCAGAACCAACCCCGTGAACGACCGGAGACCAAAGTGGAAAATGAAGAATTAAAGGCTATTGTGGAAGCGGATCCATCACAAAGCACTTCAGAGATTGTTGCAGGCTTCGGGGTAAGTGATAAAACTGTATTAATCCACTTGAAGCAAATCGGGAAAGTAAAAGACTTGAACGATGGGTACCTCATGAATTGAGCGAATCGAACTTGCAAACACGCGTCGACTGCTGTGTTACTTTGCTCAACCGACACAATAATGAAGGGATTTTAAATCGAATCATTACTTGTGATGAAAAGTGGATACTGTGCTATAATCGGAAGCGCTCGTCGCAATGGCTGAACCCTGGAGACCCAGCCAAGTCCTGCCCTAAACGAAAATTGACTCAGAAAAAGTTACTTGTGAGTGTTTGGTCAGCAACTGCAAACCATGAAGGAAGTACTAGCTGCTAAACAACCGAGATTGGTCAATCGCTCTAGGCCACTGCTGCTTCACGACAACGCAAGACCACACACTGCACAACAAACAACCACTAAGTTAGATGAGCTACTATTGCAATGCCTGCTCCAACAAATTACCATTTTTTCCGGAATTTGGACAACTTCTTACAAGGAAAAAAATTCAACTCCGATGCTCGCCCTCATGGTATTTTTAGTTAATGGATCAATGAACTACCTATGAGATGGCAAAAGTGCATAGATAACAACGATGCATATTTTGATTAATTAAATATATTTTACAAAAAAAAAAAAACTTTATATTCCTCCCGTACAAAACGCCAATTTCATATGTAAGGACCAATACTAGGCGCATAACAAAATTTGCTCTTTTGCTATTTAGAAAATAAAAAGGAATTTTAAAATTCCTTTTTATGTATGGTAGGTACTTTATTTGCGTTGTCATTTAAGATGTGGAGTCGAAAGTGGTACTGAAAAAGAAAAACTAATTAGCTTTCAATTCTGTCACTCGTTGTTATTATTAGCAACTTTAACGAACAATCATCAATAAAATTGACTTACAATTTTTGTAAAAAAACACAAAACATCCACATATTGGTCGCAATATTTTATGTCAAAAAGTTGAAAGAATAATATAACATTAAGGTGACCATAATTTATAAATTTTATTAAGAGTCTCGAATGAATAAGAACCTAATACTCAATTAAATTATTTTGTCTTTCTATTCAGGAATGTGTGTCTGAAGAAGACGAGCCTGGCTACTGTCTCTCGGGACGGTGTACATGCAAGACTTGTTCCCCCGACGCAAAAGACTTCGGCGGGGCCAGTAGCGTCTCCCCGCCACCTGTGTTAGCCGCCGCCATCTTCTCTATATTTGCTGCCATTTACTATAGGCACTAACCGCCATTATCTGTAATAAATTGTCAATATGACATTCGTAAATGACCTTCAATCAACTAAAGTATAGAATAATGATCGAAAGTACAATGATTGTAAATTTTCTAATCAACAAATGAAATAAATGCCATATATTCCATTTGCAAAAATAATGCGATTCACATTCTAATATTTGAAATTGAATAAAGATAATTAATTAAGAAATAAAAAGTTAAGATAAATAAAAAAGAATAAAGAACAATAAAATTTTGATAAACACTAGGATTGTGGCTAAGCCATAGTTTTGTTTAGTGTTCATGAAATAAGTGAAACTCAGGCCAGATCAGGAAGGAGTCTTCTTTTAATTTTACAAGCAAAGTAATTATTTATAATAACTAATAACGCATAGATTTATATAATTAATTTAAAGAAATTGAAAACTTTGTTAAAATTAAACAGTTTTGCGTTGGAAAAGGATAGTCCCATGGAAATTGATCATATACATTACTTGTGGTTTTGTGTCAATTAATTAATGATTAATTAACTCTTTGGTTCCCGGACATCAAAAAATGTACGTAAAATTGACATAAGCCCCACCGGGAGCCAAGTTAATAAATTCACTGAATTAACTTAGTCCGTAGTTATATTACGTTTCCATAACCCAGCCACAGTGT
Organism: Saturnia japonica; assembly: GCA_033032175.1. Taxonomy (NCBI): domain Eukaryota; kingdom Metazoa; phylum Arthropoda; class Insecta; order Lepidoptera; family Saturniidae; genus Saturnia; species Saturnia japonica. The sequence continues at coordinate 21,279,181 of CM065307.1, read as the reverse complement.
ATAAGAGTACTCAACAATTTTGAGGATTTAATATGATTTCACTTCTGTTTTACTCAATCCGTGGGCTTAATATATTTGCTGTTTTGTTTGAAGTTGTTGATGCAGCACAAATTAGTATATAGGCTGTTAATTCGTTGTTAGTTTATTTCACAGTTAAGTTGTAAATAATGTTGTTTGTTATAAAACTATAAAATAGATGTTATATTCAATCTTACATAATATAGAAACAGTATTTCGCGAGTGCAATCAGTATATATGAGAACGAGGGTAGTTTTTAAACCAAAGATGTGTACACAAATTGTTAATTATGTGTGTGTAAATATATATTTATTTTGTGAAAATAATGAGTTTTTTTATTTTTGGTTATCCAATAAAAAAAATAACTTAATAAAATTATTATGTCGGGACTTTTTAATCAATATTGAATAAAATGGTCACTAAACTGGTATCTTACCTAACATTTAGTTTCAACGCTTCATAAACAGAAAAACTTTTCTATTTACAAAAAACTTTTACTTTATTTCAGTTAAACAAAATAAATTGCGGATAAAATTCAGATAGTTATTTAAAATAAAATATCAATTTAATTGAATTATTATGTTGTGAGTAGAGCGCTGTGGCGGAAAGAGCCGACCAGAAGCGATTAGGTTATTTATTTGACGATAGTTAAAATCATAACCGTTTTATTTTCTTTACTCTCCCGGCTTGGCGCTGCTGGTTGATGTAAGTGAAGCTTGCAGCGCTCGCCCCACGGTGGGCGACGATGCAGCATATACGAACGGGTTTAGCGCTGAGTTAGCATATCCCAGCCACGTGCACCACTGCCACGATGAATCCCGGACGCAATCGCAGATAGAGTCTGAAATGGTAAACTATTCAGATAATCATATTTCTCTGAAGGGTATAATCGTGTTGTGTTGTATTTAGTACAAAGTAGGTACCTATGTGTACAAATTTAATGACTGGATATAGTATTTGTGATGCTGTTAGGGTATCCTTTACTGAAGTTACATACATGGGTAATCAAAATGGTTGGATTTCAGTAAATGAATTTATTTGTACAAAAACACAACACATAATAAACTCGTATTCAAATGTTTTCAATCACAGTTTTAATTCAGAAAAGAACGTTCGTACACTAAATAAAGGGCATAAGTTTCTAGGTAAGCTATTTATAGAAATGGTCTGTTTGTTTTCTTAACCCGACCGATAACGTTTCGAAGTGTGCGCGTTCCGCGCGACCATAGCACTATACCCATGAATTTATACTCAATGTTTATAGTGGATTCTAAATGTTTCCAGATCTTTCTTAAATGATTGAAAATAGTTCATTTTTTATACAAATCAAAATACCTTGTAACTTGCTTTTGGATTCCTATGTGCTTACCAAAAAGTAATTTTTATTTGTTTATAAAAAGTGGTTCAAATCAGTTCTCTACGCGGGATCACTTATATTTTGTTATTGCTTAATACATATCTAAAAACAATTATTAATAAATCAATTACTAACCTATAGGTAGTATTACGAAAAATGGCGTCCAGCAAAACAGAAATAACGCCATGAGAATAACTATAGTCCGGGTAGCTCTGCGCTGACGTGAGACGATTCCTCCACTGGAAAACGAAATTCAGCTGACACTTTTATCATTCTAATCAATTTCGTTTATCAAAAAGAGTTTTTAGTAATTGCAGTTGCTTATAGAAAGTCTAAACAAGTCCCTAGATAAGACTCAAAAAATACGAGCTGATCTGGATTTACCACAGTAACTCGAGGCAAAAGGCAGTAAACAATATTGAATGAATAATAAGCACTTAGCTATTACATTTTGACTTAAAGCTATGTTTTGTGCACAATGTGTCCAAATTAATAAACAGTTCCATTATAACAAATATTTAAATCATGCATGTACAATATATTCTTTGAACGTTTGATCGAACTCAGTTCTTCGATCCTTAAAAAATAAATATATGATTGAATCCGGCAAGGGATTAAGTGGGAAAAATCATAGAAATATTCAGACCATCGATTTCGAATATTTATGTGCACAGGTGCGGCACTAAATTAGGTATAAGTTGAAATAAATTAACTCACGGTGATTCAATTTTTTTGAACATATTAAACGCTGGGGATTTTGGGGCAGATGACTCTGGTATTGTAAGATTATCATCAATTCGTGTTTCCGACCTAAAACAAACGGCTGTAATAATAATATATAATATAAAATCGAGTTATTTAATGGTCATCAGATACCTACCTACAGAGATATTTTGTTAGTTATGTGAGAAATACCAAATATACCTATGTATCCATTATAACAAAATTAAATAAGTGAAATAGTTAATAACAATACACATTTTAAATATACCTGTTTACCATGAATTTACACATTAAAAAAACCATTAAGTGTTTGTATCTAAATTAATTCATTCAATGCGTTTTAAATGTAATAGTTTCATAACTAATACCTAACCCTTTTTATCCACATAACCAATAAATTTTGTGGTAATACCTCAATATATAATTCAATATACTTACATAGTATTTGATCTGCCTTCTCCGTTACAATTTTTTACCGGTGTGGAAAGTTTGTATATATCTTTTTTTATTTCTCTTGTTTTGTCCTGAAAAATATTTAAACTTTTATAGTTATAACATTGTTAGCTCGACGTAACTACTACCTATTTCTTATATGATATGGTTTGATTGAATTCATTTTAAAAGGATTATATTATAATATAGTAGAGTTCTAACTACGGTGTAGGGCTTACAATTGTCTAGTTTTTCCTAAGTTATGTACCTACTAAGTAACAAAACTCGATTGCTATAGTAAATTAATACATACTCAGTCTTCTACTTATATCCTGAATTATAATCTATTTTAATTTAACCTTCTTTAAAATAATGGTTTTCAAATTGAATCAGTTGCAACAACAAATTATAACATTTTGATGAATTTTGATGGACATAATAATTTAAAAAAACAGTTACTATTACAGGGATGTCGTGACGCGGAGAACGACCACGGTGCGCGCGTATCGCAGGCGGAGTCGCGAGCGCACGTAGTATGCGAGAGTAAAGAAACACCATTACACTAGCCGGGACGTAGAATGATAATGTTATACTGAATAGAACGTATCTGTAACAAAAAAAAATGTGTGCAGTTCACACGCGCTGGAAGTGAAACTTCTACCTCAACTTCAAATATTCTCTAAACGATACACGTGAACAATACACCGCGCTGGCTATGACGCCTTTTCCCAAAGTTTTGTAATAGGCAGGTACACACACACACGCACAAAGAGGTAACCGAGATAACAGGATAATGATGATCCCACGGTAGACACACCACCGTAGTTATTCGATTGCACTGTGTTCACCATAATGAATTTTGCCGTACTACGATTTTTTTAAATGCAGTCCAACTCATTATCTCGTATGCCAAATCTTATAGATGTCTCTACATGTTTGTTTGTCTCTATGTATGCTTTTTCCGTTTCATCACGTTTCAAATCATAAACGATATTTTAACTTCAAAATGTAATTTAATCAATATGTATAATACAACATTCATATTGTTTGTGATGTCATTATTAATAATTATTGCAAGTGTTCAACAACTAAGTGATATAGTCAAGGAAAAAGATTAAAAATGTTATTATTAGAGACCTGTGGTGATTATGATTCAGTTCAACGCGCTCGGTCGCACACATAATCTACTTACTCTAATATCCACAAATAGCAGCTCTAATATATTTCATCATTAAACTGTTTGTAAATCCATATTTAACTGAAAAGCGGCTTGATTGGTTTTCATAACATTTTGTAAACAAGAAACTTATTATGAATCCTCAGTTTAATAGATTTTACAAATTCTCAATAACATGATTAAAAATAAAATTCTAAGAACCAGGCGAAAATAATTACTACGTAAAAGTCTAAGTGGACTGTGCAGTCATGTACAATAACTAGCTGCGCTCTTCTCTTACTCCCCGCTCCCGGCTATTTTAAAGACAAAAATGCTTATTCTGGTGTTCCTTAGAAGATAAGATGTATACTCTCCCGGATTTTTTGTAGGTCTTTTTAATGCCTATGATTATGTAGTACATTAATTAGCTATATCTCTTATGGTTTACTCAGCGTAAGCCATTTAGCGCCCGAAATGATTCACCGTGACATTTTTTTTTTATCTGTGCGGCACTCTAATTATTTTTCTAAGATAAAAGTAACCTAAGTTACTCCTTATAAAATCAGCTATCTACCAGTGAAAGTCCCGTCGAAATCCAACCGTTTTTGAGATTACCCGGAACAATCAGACAGACAGACATACAATTTTTTTTTAAATGGGTTTTTTGTTATAGGTATCGCATATACTTTCATATGCATTTAGTAAAAAACTGTTATTTTAACATTATAAACAGACAATTCAATTTTATTAATTGTATATATAACTTTAATTTATGTTACTTCAATCTACTGCTAGTCATAAATTGAAACTCACCCAATGTTGGTATTAACAGAGCACGCTTTCGGTATCTCGCCTGGTAGGTGAGTCTTGTACGAGGGTATGAAGGCAGTCGGCAACGCAACAAAGATAGCTATCGGCCACACGAGAGCAGCGTACAGTCTCGCATGACTGGCACGCTTAGCACGTGCGAACGGATCGGTGATGCCGCGCCAACGCTCCCAACCGAGCAGGCAGATCGAAAGGATGGACGCCGTGCAGCATAACACATCGAGGGTGTTCCAGCAGGAGCAGATGGTTTTGTCTGGAAGTATTATTAGTAAGTCGCGGAGGTCAAATGGTTTAGACCGGCGCGAAATATCAAATCGATGTACGCGAGTTCAAACCCCGGAGAGACGAGTTAGATAGGTACGCTTTTTTAATGACTTAAAGAACTGAAATATCGTACATCGTATTACATCGTACATCAAAGCGACGAATTAGATACACTTTTGCAGCGTAGTAAATGATAAAGTTAACAGAAATTCGCACTTAATGCCTTAGCGTTGCTCGTCTCTACTTGTGGTTACATAATGAATACGTAAAGCCATATAAGTACTCTGGCATGAACTAACGAATTCGGAATTCGCGTATATTTAATAATCGGTGAAGAAAAATATCGTGAGGATGGAAAACTGAACGCTTAAGAAATAGTCTTGTAGTACAACACCTAACGTTTGAAATCGACAATACATCGCGTACTGGGCTGGCATGGCGTGGTAAATAATCTCGTAATTATAAGCTGGTATTATTATTGTTATTAAAACGTATAACATGATAATTAGCTTTATAATATTTTAGACAAAGTGAATTATTGACTTCGCGAGTTTAAAAAAAAATCCGTTTGTTTTATTTATTTCATTTTCAGCATACCTAAATTCTTTATGATGTAATATTTTACTGCTTCCAGTTTTTGTAAAAAAATCCTGACTATACTTACGTAGGCCAGAATTAAAATACTTTGTCTGGATGGACCGACCTGATAAAATCTAAGCTGAACAAGTGTGACTGTGAGATATCGAGAGGAAAACGTTCACAAATTTAAAGTCGCGCAACGAGCTATGGAAAGAGCTATGCTTGGAGTTTCTTTGAGGGTATAATGAGAAATTATGTAATCAGAGAGACAACGAGCGTTATCGACATAGCTCAAAAGATTAGCTAACTAAATGAAGTGGAAGTGGAAGACATAAGCAACGACTTGCACAGGTTGGCTGAATTCGAGTGGATGTGAAGGACCGAACATCGGGTCGGGGTCCTTGGGGAGGTCTATGATACAGGCTGATAATGATGCAAACATGCAGTCTCGTACCCTCTGCCAAGAGTGACACGATCGAAATGGAGTTGTGAAGTTATTTTAGTATGTACCTAAATTAAAGGCGGCCAACTCTCTAACTCCAGCCAGAGGCAGAACGAGTAACCCGACCAGTAGATCAGCGAAAGCGAGGCTCGCCAGCGGATAATGCGCCGGCGCACGATGAACTCGCCGTAGTGCTGTCAATACACCGAGGTTACCCACGACGGTGGCCACCGTTAAAATCCACATAGCTGTCACGCTGATCCACCACGATGTTGACATTTCTCCGCGAGGCTGTAGTGTGATAAATTTTTGCATTGTTCCTAAAAGAAAAAACAGCAGTAAATTACTTTGCTAATACCACCATAATAACAATTTGAAAGTGACAAATAAATAATTATTTAAGTGCAGGGCCTTGTCATGCTGGGGTTGACTTTGAGTTGGCGGTGAAATCTACTATGGGTTGAAAAAATAAATAAAATAAAGGAAACTGGGCTATGTGAATTTTTTATACAACTAAGCTGGCGAACAAGCATACTACACGCCCGATGGTAAGCGGTTACCGTAGCCTATAGACATTTGTAACTCCATAAGTATCACTATCCCGTTGCTGATCTTGAACCCCGCTACCAAAGATCTCTAGAACCCTACTCACCGCAGAAACTCAACACAAGGTTATTTGGCTGTGAACTTGTGTAGGTGAAGGTATTCCACCAGTCAGAATGCCATAAGTAGAGTGAAATCTCCAGACTCACTAAGAAAAAATCTCTGTTCCAGCTGCCTTTCTTATTTTTATTTTATTTATTTTAGCTCACCAACATAGCATAGCATTATACGTTCTAATTAAAAACTATTCATAATGTAAAACTAAAATGCTGTTATAGTTAAAGGTGTGCTCAGACAACATACTTAAATAATAAATTTAACTATATACATATAAAATAATGAACATTAAACATTAAGAATTAATATAAATGAGAATAATAAGATATATAATGTTAAAGGAATAATAATTAAAGAAATTAAAACTAATTGAAATTAAATAAAAACAGCAACATATTAATATTGTTCAGATTTAAATGACTGATATTCCAATACTGTTTTCCGATTTGTGGACAATCTATCAATGTATTGATAACCTTATATAGAAACATAATTATTAAATCAGTTGTTGTGAAATTGCCTAAGTATGTTTAAAATTTGTACGTAAAAGCATTTGAATGACTTCGTCGGATAACATCGAAAGTATTGCATTATTTTAAAGTAGGAAAACATGTAATGTATCGAGGTAGTGCAGAATTTACAATTAACATTAGTTATGTTTTGTCTACATGCTATAAGGATGGCAAATTATATCTTGCACTATGTAGTGGCGGTATTCTTTCTTTCAGTTCGTCTTACAAGTGATTAAAAAAAAAACCTCACCTGATTACGAATAAAAACAAAAACATAAACCACTCAACATTCATTTCACACTGAATTAATTGAAAATCTCTTTCTTTTGTAATAATTATATATTTTTTGATGTTTTTTTTTTATTAACCTAAGAAATGCTCTCTAGTAACCAGTACTTGAAGATAACCATTCACTAAATATTCATATAAGTTGCAGGTAGGTTGAAATATTTGTTTTTATTCTTGTACCTTAATTTAATTATTGGATTATTTAGTACATTTGCCACTATAACGATCTAATAAGTTGTGGGTAGGTAAAACACATTTTGTTTTATATATTTAATTGTATTTTGACAATATACTTTTCCTACTATAAAAAATTCCTAAAAATACAATTTTAAATTAAAAGAAACTTTCAGGGTTATTACTAGATTTACTTATAACGTCCTTAAGTTTTCAAAATAATCGAAGTAAGGAAGAAAGATTTATTTGTAGAAGAAACTATAGATATTTTAAAAACGTTTACAACAACTTAAACAAAAATCCAATGCCAGTTGCTAATGCGTATGAATTTTGTAGTTTAGTTACGTTTTTTTTTTCTATTATTATGTTGAATATTAAAGTTTCTTGAAGTTTGTGCTGTAATATATATTTGTTTATTTTCGTATCTAAGAAGCCCACACGTTCTCACTACACATAAATGGGAAGAAATTATTGAACAAAATAAATACGAGCTGTAATTATATAGGTTACTAGCGCTTTTCCCGTGGCTTCGCCAGCGTCATAGTAATACCCCATTGTAACTGAACTGCCTAACCAATTCTCATATATCCACCTTCAAAAATTACAAGAATTTTAGAATGAATTTTATTCAATTTTTAACAACCTTACGAGGGTTGAATTTCCAAATATCTTTTCTCGGTGCTCGCTTAGAGTGTAAAAGGAACCTGCATGCAAATTTCAATGGGTCTATCCCCGGTAGTTAGACTGTGCTTTGATATGTCAGTCAGCTCGGTATCTAAAAACATACTACCTCAGTACTTGGTAATAAATACAAAATTTCATCCAAATCGTTTTACTTATAAACAAAATATTGTTTATATATATGTATGTAACTGCCTCATTAGTCTATTGGTCACAACCGCTACTGCTATGCTCGGTCCTTGGTTCGATTCCCAGATCAAGCAATAATGTTACCGGGTTTTTCTACGAAATCCTCAGTAGCAACTCGGAGTTTGGCTTTGTGCCCAATTAATGGCAATAGGCTCGCCCCCTATTACATGGGACTTAAAAACAATACTCACCGAACTGCGACAGTGATACAGGCGTGATGGTAGGTGTTATAGTATAAAATATGTATACATGAATTGCTCACTAAATTATATTCGATATATTTAGGAAGGTGCCTAAATATTTTATTAATTGTTATGTTTGCCTGAAAGTCCTATTGATTTAGACGATATTGTTACTGTACGCAAAACAATTATTCCAAGTAAAATGGAAATGGTAATGCAATTCACAATCTTTTGAAAAACAAGTTTTCTTGATGGTTATATAAGATCAATTAACATAAAAGGGTAATATAAAAAAAATCGTGAATTTATTATATTCCTTTATTGTCACTTAAGGGGAAAATAATTCAAATTTCATTCTCCTCAAAATATTTTAGCATCTTACAAACAAATGCATTGCATAAGAATAATGATAAGATGTATTTACAGGCTTATTATATTATTACTAACAAAAAAAAACTAACTCTAGCTTACATTTAATAGTTTAAATTACAAGATTGTCCCTACACTTAAAACGAATTTCAAGGCACGCAATTTAAATAAAACAAAAATTGATGTGCCCGTTCCATGTACGTATAATTAAAATATATATATATATATATATATATAATACAATGTTAATTGACATTGTTTTTTTTTTTTAGATTAACAGAATATTCATTACACATTTCCAAATTTGATTTTATTTTTTCTAATTAAATTTATTTATATAAATCATTGGGGGTAACACACGCATAGATCTTCATATATAATTTCTTAAACGTATATTTCTGTGGCGACGCTATATTTCGATTAATTCTTCATCATAATTATTTATTCAAACATCATATTAAAGCGTATGTTCTCTGCTATTGACGAAAAATAATCAAATGGTTTAAATTAAATGTTTTTTTTTTCTTGATTGGTTAAAAAACTTTTTCATTAAAAATGTCATCTGTTACATGTAGGAAGCGCTATTTAATAATAATTTATTTAATTAAAATTATAGCTGTTGGACTGATTGATTGATTGTTAACATTCTATAATGTGGGAAATAATCGCACAAGGCAGCTAATCGTTATTTAGCAAAATATTGGGATTTCCAACACGAAGGTGTAATTACGGAAGCACGCGTTACGTCACCAATGACGAACTACTTTATAAACAAAATCACACAGAATTTACCACACGTCGAAAACAAAAAAAAAATGTAAATAAAAAAAACACGAAAAGATACCGTTTTAACTTGCTCGTTGGCACATCACGATGACATTGAATAAACAAAAAAAAACTCAAAAGACACAAGAAAAATAAAACTTTAGTTTAGTTAATATAACTTTTTTATTATAGTATAATATTTCAAGACAAAAAATCTACGAGCATTCTATAGTAAGGTTTTATTTTTCTTGCATACGTCTTTCATTTTTTCTTTCAATTACAACCTATAATAAAACTAACGAAGATCATTTTTCATCTGCATTTAAATATTACATTATAAAAATAATAATAAAAAAATATTTACAATAATGTAGGGGATTCTCTAGCAAACAGCAGTTTTATAAACTCGCTTAAAATTGATACTTTTTATTATATAAAAATATATATATTACAAAGAGAATGTAAACGAGCTGTCTAACAAAAAAAAAATTGAGCACATTATGGTCCCAAGTTATAATACGTGATAGACGTTATAATGGAATATCGAATATCATTCATTAATTTTTTTAAAGCACAATATGGAATGATGAGATCTTATAATAACAAATAACGCGAATGATCTGTTTTCATAGAGGTGACAACGTGTATTGTCTATTGGACCAAGCAGTTTCGTACTAAAATTCTATCACGTCTTCGACAGATTGTGACCTCTGACATCATCATATAATGTAACGGATATACATATTAAAATATCTGTATATATTTTTGGATATATTACTAAAAAGACTGTTATTACAAATTAAAATTTAGTACCATGTAAAGTACAATTTAATTTTAAATTAAGTGATGAACTAGGTGATGGAAGTTTATATAAGGAAACTGCTTTTCTTAAATACCAAGATGAACGTCAACAAACGTTTTACATACCAAATGACGTCACTAATTACTAAACTATATTTTGAGCCCTCAAGCCAGCAAAGCAGCTAGGGAGCTAAAAGCGCCTGAGCGAGATACACCTGGAATCGAAAACAGTGGCGAGCCTGGAATAGACCTGTATTTAACTTTGGGCAAATACGGGACGATGAATACGTCATTAGTAATTAGTGTGTGCATCCTTGAGTCTTTAAGCTAGGGAGCTGTACGTGACTGGATAAGAAAAACCTATAATCGAATACATTGGGGAACCTGTAAGGAGACCTGTATTTAACTGTGGATAGATACGGGACGGTGATGACGTCATTAGTAATTAGTGTGTGTATCTTTGAGCATTTAAGCTAAGGAGTGGATAAAAAAAATATAATTGAGTGCTGGCGAAGATGTAAATAGACGTGTATTTAACTGCGGAAAATACGGAACGATGATGACGTCACTAAAAGTGTATTTTGAATTAACGTCTTTAGTGAAACATTTTAACGGTCACCTCTAAAAACGTTCACGACAATTGGAAGCATGAATGGAATGATTTCATAAGATAAGCGGAAGATATGTTTTAAACTTAACTCCTATAGACACCGAAATTGGCGCCCGTTTTAAATTTACCTTTCTTTTTTTAAAACAAATTCTGAACAAACCTCAAATAAACAGATATCAATCTCAGTACTTAATATTAAACTAACAACTTAACTGAAGCTTAGATAAATGATTATGTGCTTTTATCGCATCATAGATTTTATGTCGGTGTTACAATGACTTATACAAGATGCGCGTGAAATAGATATGCACCAGTATTTGTTATGACGTTGTTATTGTTGTGACGTCATCGACATATTGACACTGGCAAAACTTGCGCGTTATATTAGATGAAAAAAAATTGGTAGAAACGAGACACAAAGGACGTCGATTTGTTGGCATAACACCTGAATTTTATACGTATTTTTATATATTCATTTTAATTATTTTAAAAATATCGTTAAATTTACATGAAAAATTTCATTAAAATGTATTACAAAATTTAAATACCAAATACAAACATCATTTATAAAGGCTTCAGTTTACATTTAAACATATCTACAATACAAAATAAAAAATCTAATCGCTACAGAATCACACATAAATAATTTCTGTTCACGATTGTACAGTCAATTGCGTTTACCACACTTTCCAAACTGATACAAAAAGTTTAAGAATTATTTCACCGACCGCGACTGTACTTATTAAATTCTCAAAAATGAAACATTCTTCTAAACATGTCATGGCTTATAAAGGTAATACGTGAGAAAAAAAAAAACAAAAATAATATCGATTAAAAAAAGTACTTGAAATAAACGACAAGCATATTATTTGATAATGGATTATTCCACGAGATTAACATTCGCATAATATGTCGATGTGTAATTAAAGTTAATGAAAAAAGTCATGGCTGTACAAATCAGTCTATACGGGCACTATAGCACCTCGAGATTTCTACTTATTCGAGAACAAAAATATTATCAATAAACCGACCTAACGAGCCGTCACTTAAAACAATACAATATAATTTACAAAGTGCCTTTTCTTGCTATCTGTACATACTCGGCTATCGCGTTCAATAACTTCGTAAACGAATTTTCGACCTAAATCTTTCGATCTTTTAAAAAAATCTTAACAAATATTGATATAACAATGTCGTTTATATATAAATGGCTTCCGTTGCCCCCTTGTTCGTTTGCTGGATTTCATTCGGCGATAACGCGGCGCGATCTGACCAATCAGAGTGCGGCGATTGCGTCAGCGGCGTTTGAGGTGACGGCGACGACCAGTGATCCGGTGATTCTGGCGATGGAGTCGGGAATGTATCTCCCATACCCCAGCTCCCATAAAGACCTGCAAATGAATTGTTAACAGGACTTTTAAAAAGCAATCCTTTTTTAACAGACATCTATCGAAGTCACAGCGTCGTATAATATGGTTGAAGTACAACAGTTCAAATCTTAGGTCAAAATATGATTAATAGTGCTATCCCTTTTTGGACAAATATAATATTAATACTGAATTTCAAAAGGAATTTATAATATATACAAAAAAATTAAACTCAACTGCAACGAACATACTTGACTAAAAAAATAATTTTCTATTTTTCCTTTTTATTTGGTTCCCAGACGTCGTACTTAAATATTATATAGCCTATGTAACTCCCACAATTAAAACGAATCTTACGACACCTTAGGCTACAGAGCGTGCCAAAGAAATAGACATACATACATACACATACTTACGCTCGAAAAATATAAAATATTACCCACCTTTTTCGAAATCGGATAAAAAAACCTTTTCGAGTGAAGCATGTAGAGATATCTCAAACAAGTGGTATCGCGATATCGAATGTCGATAAAAATCACCACTGGTTATCGATAGTTACGAACAGCTGTTGTACAATCATTTTATTGAGCTTAGATTAGTTTTGAAGTGAAATCTTAATTAGCACCATTGTGATTTGAAACTCGAAACGATAAAGCAACACTATAAAGAGATAAACACGTACATCTATAGGATTTCGGTTGTGATAGAATGAGATAGAATACATTAAATTGTATTTGCTATTATCACGTTATCACTATTATTATCTTTGTACGTGTGTGTGCGCCTGCGTAATACGAAGCCTTGGGAAATGGCGTCACAGCCAACGTGGTAAATTGTTCACGTGTATCGTTTCTACATATTATAGTTTTATGTGTGGTTAGACTCGATAAATAGCTATGTACTCCTGAAGACTGAGTGAGTTTTATAACCCAGAATCTAGCGGTGTATATAGCACCTATAGTCGAACATTGCTTAGGTTTTATAAATGCTAAGGATAAGTGAAAATCACTGACCGGACATGATATTTGTGATGGCGGGATGCTGCGCGCCCTGCACTTGTCCGAGCGCGGCCGCGTGCGTCATCACCGCTTGTAGCTGTGCGTTATGTTGGCTCGATACACCTGACAAACATACGATAATGACATCCTTCATCTTTTTATTTAACGGCAGTTGTGTTCATCCACAATTCTGCCAGCGTCACGTGAATTAGAATATTTTATCTTAATATTCTTGTAATCTTCAAATATAATTCAAACAAGACGGCAGCTCTCTTTTTAAAACTGTCTAGAGAGTTTTTGTGGCACTTTAAAATGCATATTCTTAGTTATTATTTCTAATCCACTTTACAGCAGCTAATCAAATTCATTACACTTGCAACTCCCCCCCCCCCCCCCTCCTGTCAGGAGTAGGACCAAAAATACATAGAAAAGATTCTTTTTTTTTAATTAGGTTAATTTTGTAACAAAAACTATGTGTGTGTATGCAATAAGGCAAAGAGGTGATTGACCTGACTGACTGGTTGTTTCATTGAGTTGTTCATTATTTATATAAAAGCAAGATGATTTATGTATACACACACGTACATGATTTCAAAGTAAAAGGTGCGTAAGATACTTTGCGCAGAAAAACGTAAGACATTTTGTTAACGTTTGTATAAATTTCCCTCCTCATAAAATTTCCATAGCGGGAGCCTTATATGGAAATAGATTTTTAAGAAGTAAATTACATAAATTCTAGGTTGCTATAAAAATTAATACAATACATGTAATAATAATCTATACAATATATTTGTTAGTTAATAGTAGTGTAGATGTTGATGCACCTCCTTCCATGGCCCTCCACCTCCCATGGGCAATAAACCAAACTACAAGAAAAACACCGTCCAAATTGCATAATAATTCGTTAAATAACATAACTTTATGACCCACCACATAACGAATCAAGATCCTGCAAAAACTCCTAAATAAACTTGAAATTCGCAATGTACATATTAATATAATGTACTTACCCAGATGAGCGAAGGCGGAGTAAGCATCCAGTTGATGTTGGTGGGAGTGACGCAGCGCCGCCATGTGCGCCGGGGACGTCGGCAGCGACGGCCGGGACTTACCCGGGGATGGTGAACCTGAACACACATAGACACTTGACAAAACTATGCCAATTATAATATTCATCTCTTCATATCAGTCGTTGTTTTCGATCAACTTTATTTTCATTACTTCTGTATTATAATATACCATATAATATGTTATCGTAAATTTTGTTAATAGGAAGTGTTGTTGTCGATTGTCGTTAAAAATTGATTAATTTAATATTTTGATGTTCGGATTGAGAACTCTCGATAAATCGTTGCCCATAATTTTTCACATGGGCCTTTTTATAGTGAAACTCGAATGAAAATAAAGTATCTCGAAAGAAAGTAAAATAACTCAAGAAAAAGTAAAATAACTCAAAAGAAAGTAAAGTGACTCATGAGAAAGTAAAGTAAGTCAAGTAAAAGTAAAGTAACTCAAAAGTAAGTAAAGTATTTTTGTCATATATTTTAGATGGCATAGGATAGTTAATTAATTTAATTACTATAGTGAATAAAAATCTTACCGATATAAGCGTGCGGTGAAGTAGTCTGGTTGCTGTGCGTGGGCGAGTGGTTCGAGTAGGGGGGAGAGAGCGAGGCGCCGACCACGCCGCCGCCGTACGCCTGCTGCAGCGTCTGACCCGTCTGCGAGCCCCAGGCATGCATACACTCGTATTATATACATATACACTTACTAATTACATAACGTATAGTTTAAGCGGTAATGGGGTATATATATATATATATTATATGTACGAGCTTATTTGTCGGGACTTATTCTTTAACTTGAATTATTGCTTTGAGTAGACCTATCGTGGAGAACCCTGGCGTTCCCTATTGTATCTTCGAATTCGAAGGTTCAATGACAATGAAACTAAAATGGGACCACCCTTGAGGTGTCCAATTTCGTAGGAAAAAAAGGATTATCTAAATTGTTTCATAAACAAAGAAGTTAACCATCAATAATTTTTTTAATAATATATATTCATATTGAAAACATCTTTCTTTTTTTAAGTCGGTTGAAAATCTACACAATTAATAAAATTGAAGTGTCTATTCGTAATGTCTAAAAATCTTTGTCTGTCTGTCTGTTTGTTTCGGATAATCTCCGAAACGGTTGGACCGATTTTAACGGGACATTTATTAGGCTACTTTTATTTTAGAAAAAGAATTAGGGTTTCGCGTAAATGAAAAAAAAAACGATCATGGTGAATCAATTCGGCAGCTTAAATGGCTAATATATCTCAAAAGAATATACTAGATAATTGTAGACATTAAAAAGACGTACAAAAAAGTCACCGGAAGCAGATGTCTATTTTCTAAGGATCACCCACAATAAGCATATATCCGGTAGCAGGAATAGTACAATTCACACATGTGCCCGATTGACGTCATTCTGTAGTCCAGGCGAACGAAGTCACGGGCACAGCTAGTAGGAAATAAGGAAGTCGCAATGTACCTTGACGCAGTCCTCATAGCTGGGCGGCTGCTTGTGGTGTAATAGCTGCTCCATGCCAACGAACTGCGCCATTGCGTTCGAGTACAACGACGTTGCGTCGTACGGCGACGGCAAGTCCTGGAATATCGATATAAAATTAAGCTTCATCGTATCTTTAAACGGGGACCACATGTCATATCGATATACATGTTTTTATCGACACTATACGATACACTATAATTATCTTAAGATTATTTTTTAGAAAATTAATCTTAAAAATCAATACTATGACCTGATAGGAAACTATTCCAAAATACTTAACAATTGTTAAGCAAACAGTTAAATGTTGTAAAATTACAGAAACTTTGTAATTTGAATATTAAACACGATATATTGGTTAACTCCGAAAGTGATTTAATTTCAGATTCCTAATCATTAAGTTTTTATTCCCACGGAGTAAAATGATATTTCAAGTATTGCCAGTTTATTGTATTTTTAAATTGATGATTTTACCAATCCGATCAAATCGTAAGACATGAAAAAACTAAATAAACATTGAACCCTCCAAAGGTGAAAGCCGAATGTGGTAGACAAAATCGCGTCTCTCGTAGGTCAACCAAAGCGTTATTGTTTTAAGGTTTTTATAGTTTCCTGAATTTACTATGTAATGATTAATAGTCAGGTATGTTGAGTAGGACAAAATATTTGAATTAATAGATAAACCCTCAATTTAATATTTAAAATTTTACGATTAAAATAATTGTATTGTAACACTATAAAAATAAATGTGGCAACATTATTTTCATGTTTGACATTAATTATTGTCAATATACTCTGTGGGATTCAAAAACGCAGTATTAAAGTCGATAACTATGGAGTACTCATTAACACTTTTATATAATCATGGGGCTTAACGAAAATTTGTATTTATCGAATTATTTTTGAAGTTCATTCGTTTTGTGTAAACAAATAAAGTAAGAGAAAAGTACATAAACATTTCGTTGGATTAAGATTATATTATTGGCGAGGTACATAACATTTACCTGTAAATTTTGGAGCGGTGATTCAACAGGGCTGAGGCTTGAGCCCAGGCTCTCAACGCTCTGTGGCACTTCTTGTGCCACCTTTTTGTTGCTCTTTTTTACGCTTGGTTTCCTATTAATAAACAAAATTAGCATTATTATATATTAGCCGATACTCATGACTTCTTTATTATTATTATTTCTTAATACTACGGCAAGAAAACACATCGCTGAACGTGTAGTGCTTATAAAAATCGTAGTTTCTTAAAGCTCATTTTATTGAATGAAGATTTTGTGACAATTTTTGCTTTTTGATAAGGACCAAGCATCTAAGAAGTAAAACAGAAAAAAATTGATCAATATCTATCCCGTAGTTTTTGCGTAATGAATACACAACGATAAACCTCAAGCATTTTAATTATATAGTTTGTATATTTTACGATTTTAAAGCACCCGAAAATTTTATGGATATGAAAAAAGAATAACATGATTATAAATATTAATATGGTACCGTCTTATTTGTGTATGTTGTAAGTTGTTGTTGTCGAATCCCTGGTCTTGGGGGCTGTCCGGGCCAACTTTCGCCCGGGGCTTCTTCGGTTTACCCTTAGCCGCGGACGCGCTTATCACTGTGGGCTGGCTTATCAGCTGCGGGTGTGGGTTCGGTGATGCTGTACGATAAAAAACAAATAATAATCACATTATATATTTTTTAAATATTGAAATTACAACAGAGTGAAAGTAAAAAAATAAGAACTTAATATCTGCATTAGCTGGACTTATCAACTTGTATTATCTGGACGAACAAACCTTGCTCGGTGTATTGTAAAAAAAACTTCTTTCCAGGTTAATATAAAAATTATAAGGCAACGAAGATAGTCCAATGGTAAGTTATAAGAATCGACAAACGAAATAAGAACACATCTTTATTACTACAATATACAACTTGTTAAATGGCTGAACCTATTCTCTACTTTTTTATTTCGTTATAGATTTAGCATTGTGACTATAATCTCACTTGATCTTGGCCCAAGATGGGTTCTCAAGTGTAGAACCGGAACACACCAAACAGTTTGGCGACAGATTTTCAACTTGAGGGTGGTAACTAACCAGGCAGGCATTAGAAAAAGCCATACCACCATGCTATGTTTTCCTTCACCAAAAGCTCAGTCGACTCACGTCGATTGACGCTGTATCCGAACACGCCACCAACTGAACAAACTAATGACCCATCATTGCTGAATAAGAACAACATAAGAATTTGTGTGTGTGTATACTGACACATAAGATGGTGGTGATGCTGAGGTGGTCGCGGGCAGTGCTCATCGAGCAGCCTCACGATGTCGTCGTGCATACGCTCCTGAGCCACGTCCCTCGGGAGCCGGTCCATGTGGTCCGTGATCTCCCTGTTCGCGAGCGCGTCCAACAGCGCACGGCACGCGCTGAATGAACCTTCCCGCGCCCCCAGGAACAATGGCGTCTCGTCCTGACAATGATACATAAACATAACAGTGTTTCTACCGTAGTTAATAAACGCTGTAGGTATTAACTAGCGCGTTGTCGACCTTGAATTCACCTACTCCAAGCTCTGGAAACCCTACTCATCGCAGGAGCTCAACACATGGTTATCTGGCTACGATTTTCTGTACGGTTGAGGTATTCTACCAGTCGGACTGCTCCGAGTATAGAAAAATCGCCAAAGACATTACTTTGTGCCCTACTTCTTTTGATTTTAATACAGTGAAAAAGTCCCGAAAAAATGGGTGTATATTTATCTGTCGGTAGATTGTGCACGGTCACTAAGGTTGCCTGTCCATTTAAGCCAGGAGAAGCTGTGAAAATTTCGACCAATAGAATTCCATCTCTAGTGAACTTCGACCAATGGAGTTGCATGTCTACATTTTCATGCATTTCTATTGGTCAAAAGTTCCACAGCTCCGCTTCAGTGGACCAGCAGCCTAAAATTAGTAATTAACGAAAGTTTATAAACGAATTCGATTGATTAAATATGATTATAACTGTGGTCATCACGCACGAGCCGAGCGAGTGAAGCGGGCAGACCGCACCAGCGTCCGACGAGTGACAGAAACAAATTAGCCCTTAAAAATTCACATTTTTAAAGTCCGTTCACAAGTTTGTGACATGACATTAATCACATCGACGAATCACTACGCGAACCCAAATTAATAACACTGAACAAAAATACACAAAGGACAGAAGGATTATACAAAAAAATTCAAATAGAAGCTAAGTTTAGACTGTATTTCGATTATCGACTGTGAAAACTTTCACTTAAACTTTAAATTTTCTACAAGAGTTTAATGTCGACCGGCATAATAATGCAACTTTTCGAAAATCTTTAATTATTTTTCATTAAGGATTTTATAAAGTCACACATAATTACAGTCATTTACAAAATTTCACATATACATATATCGCATTATAATTACTTAAAATAACGTCTAAACACATACATATTTAAATTGCCGCGCAAACGATACCGCAGAGCGCGTGACTAAATAAACGTAGAAAATTATATGGAAACCACAAATGTCAGCTAAATGCACCAATTGGGTAACGTTCGCGTACACACGAATGACGTCATGCGCTGTTATTGGTGTTTCGTTTGAACTGAAGAACTGAACAAAATATTCGAAGTTATTTATAAATTAAACAATATAGATTATTATTTCACAACTTTTTTTAATAATTGAATGATGAAATATTAGGGGGATTATTTTCAACGACATCTTTTTTTATTACTGCCCGGCTGCCTGTACCTTATCGTCCTGAGCGTCCCTGTTGGCGCCGTGTACGAGCAACACGTTGACAGCGTCTACATTGTTAACAGCGGCCGCCCAATGCAGTGCGGTCTTCCCGCTGTTGTCGCCGCGTTGATGTCTGCGTCTGCGTTGATCAAGTCTTCCACCATACCCTCGATGGCGAGCCTGTAACATCGTTTTTATTTATTTATTTATTTATCAACCAGTTATCCTTGTATGTTTATAGATCCCATGTAGTAATAGAGGGCGTGTCAATTACGGGGTACAAAGCCAAACAACGAGCTGCTTCTGAGAATTTCATAGAAAACCCCAATAACACTTTGCTCGACTTGGGAATCGAACCGAGGACCTTGAGTATAGTAGTCCCACTTAAGACCACTAGGCTATCGAGGCCTAATTTGAATATAAAAAAATATTTGATATTCCTTTACCTAGCAGCAAGTATGAGGGGTGTGGTTCCGTCTAACATCCTCGCGTTCAGATTGGTCGCCCTGTTCCTGAGCAGGATCTGGAAGACGCCCATCGCGTCAGCTGCTACAGCGGCGTGAAGTGGGGTCCTGCCCGTGTTGTCCTGCGAGTTGGCATCAGCGCCAGCGTCGAGGAGCCGTTTAGCTGCGTCAGCACGTGCATACCTGTTAAGAGAATAACGCTTTCTTTGGAACGAATTTGTAACAGGAAGTGTGCTGTACGCAATACACACTAGTACTGGGCGTTTTGTTCAGAAACGCTTATAAGAACCAGTTCTATGAAAAACGAGTTTTAAAACGAAGGAGCCGCGCGTCAAACGTTATGTTGGTAGCCCGAGTGGAACGTTTTTGATAGAACAGATCTATTGTCATTGTTTAAAATAACTATTATTTAATGAACAGTAAACCGTTACAAGAAACTACTTTATATTTTAAGAACGAATAAGCTAAAATGTATTATATTACTAAAGTTACACAATACAAATTTGGTTGTAAAAGAAAAACGAAAAATGAGGGAACGAATAAAAACTGGATTTTTTGTTAAACGTCAAAAGTTAGTTTTTTTTTGTTGTGATTTGAAATTTAAGGTTTGTTCAGTACAGTTTGTTCTCGAAGTTAAGAAAAAAAATTCCGATTTTTTTATAACCATTTCTAAGAAGTGTTCCTTGAGTGTAAAAAATCGTTTCGTTTCGTTTTACGAAGAATCAAGAACGGCCCAGCACTAATACACACGTGACACCTAGACGAGACCCTCCAAATAAATATTCAGGGGTTCCTATCAGTTTTTCGCGGGATCTTAATCTGTCATGAGTTAGTTTCAATTTTATTTCATAAACTTACATTATTTGTGACCTACAGTAATCGTCTTTTTTGTTTTTTAATTTTAAAGGGTTCTGTGCAATTCGCGTATGTCAACCCCAGGCATCATCTTGTTACAGCTATCGTTCAGTGTTTAGTTCGACTCCGAGTTGGGCGAGGCTTGTGACTGACCGCGTGCCAGATGCACGACCAGTACATCTCTACTGCAAAAATCGGTCGAATTATCGTAACGGCCATATTTAAATCTCATTAAGCTAGTGAGTATTCAACCGCTGCTTACAGCAAAAAGAAGAAGTGTTTACGCCGTGCGCGCTAACTAACATTGAAAGTGCCTGGGACTTTTCGTAGTCATGCCACAACCTTCACGTAGACCACCTACGCTACGTAGGGAAGCTGGAGGTTCATGAAGAACAGTAAGTGGATTTACGTTATTAGTTACAGATCTTTTGGTGACTTGGTTTACACTGAACTCTTTTGAAAAAACCAGCAGTCCAAAGCTGATACCATCATGCTTGAAAATTATAAAAAAATACGATTACAGCTCAAAGGGCGTTTATTCAATGGTTTAAAAAAATTGACTGAAAAAACTGCATGCCGGTTTCAAAGATCAATATATAGTAAAATTATTAACAAGGTATACCTAGCAGCTAGATGGAGGCTCGTCTCCCCAGTCTTCTCCATGGCTGCGTTGAGCTGTGCACCCTGCGCCACCAGCTCGGAGATGATATGCGCGGTCTGTTCGTCCTCGACGTCGGAGCCAGTGTCGAGGCCCCCACCACGCACTGCCGCTACCATCAGCGGCGTCATGCCCAGCGGACCTCGCGCGTCTACGTCGAGCTGCCCATCATGCTGCAAACAAATAACATTTCTTATATTTGATCAAAATCAAAAAAAAAAACCTAACTGCAATAAAGAACACTTGAAAAAAAAAAGTGAACCTTTTTATACTGCAATAACAGAACATCGTATTAAAATAAATATAGGTTATATGACTCCCACAATTAAGACGAATCTAACGACACCACGTATGACAAAATCCATCAAGGCGTTTAGGCAACAGAGCGTGCCAAAGAAATAGACATACATACATAAGGTAGTCACATAAAAAAATATTGTATTAAAATCCATCAAGGCGTTTAGGACGATCAGAGTGCCAAAGAAATGGCGGCATATCGATACGATACAGGTAGTCAGATAAAAAAATATTGTACTTATTAAATTTATCATATTCGCGTTATTTACTAATTCAAGTTGGTAACACTACCTATCGAAGAAGGAAAATTTCGTAAGAAAAAAAAAACCTGACGCTTGAGAAATGTTCTTGTAATACCGATTATAGATTTGATATCTCGGCGTTCGAATTCGCCATTATGACCTATTCTCTCGGAAAGAGGCCTTTGTGCAGCAGAGAAATGGGTCACGTACAGGCTGGTAATATTATTTTTTGTTAAATTTATGCACTAATGGATGTCAAAACATTACCTTTGATCCGAAAAACATCTCAGTCACAGAAAAGCCCAGTCAAGAAAAACTTATTTGCAGCTAATATTTGCATTTATTAATCAAGAGACTTAAGTGATTCAATTAAACTAGCATTACACCGCGGCTCTGCATAATACTATAATAACTATAATTACTCAGTAGTTATTCTCGTCACGTTTTTTTTACTCACATTATTCAAAATTCTTATAGCATTATAACTTTCTACCATTTTATGCCTCCCGCGTAAAAGAATTCATAAAAGTTGATAAAACCTTTTTTTAAATAATATCATATTTGTGAATAGGTCTATCAGAAAATATGGAAACAAATCTACATGTACAGATATAATTACAGATCTATTAATATATATATATGATAACTATGTTTACACTTACAATAGCAGGAGGCGTCATCATGCTAGGCGGTACTCTGATGTCAGCGGCATCCAGATGCTGTTGCGTCCACACTCGTGGTTCATGACCAGCCTCCTCATAGTCCGTTATTGCAGTATGGTCTGACGCGTAGCCTCCTGGAGCGCCGTTCGCATCACCCGGACCTCGGGCTCTCTTTGCTCTCGGCGGAGCTCCGCCATCGTCGTCCTCATCAGACCAATGCGGAGGCCCCATATGACCACCATTGATATCGACATCGATGCACCCGATCGACCCCTTAGTCATATTCCTCATCTCCTGCCCATCAGGTCCTCGTCGCCGTGGTCGACGTCGAGAAGACGAATTATTCCTAATGAATCCTTCAGGGAACCAAGTGATACCAGCTGCACGCTTCCTCTGAGCCGTTACTAGTACACCGATCAATAAGCCGGCCAGTAATACAAGGATCACGCCGATGAAAACGTATTTGGAATTTGTTGGGACGTCATCAACTCCGGAAGCATTGACCCCCTTGACTTGAAAAATTGGGAAGTCAGGTGACAGGGAATGCTTCGACGCAGTCGCTGCTAAGAAGTCAGCCGCGTCACTCGCCGAGAAGAAACACTCTGACGCTGCCATTGTTGTGCACTTCGATTGTCAATTTCCAAATAAACTTGGAACCCCGGATTGTGCCTTCTCGGTTAAGACGATATTATGCTTCTTCCCGAACTCGGTGTCTTGGAGACCGATATCAGTCGAACCTTTCCAAGGGAAGATCATGTCATTTCCCAAATGGTCTTTCTTAATAACTACGGTTGTACGTAATTGATGACCCAAGTCTCGGAGGAATGCTACAGAGTTTTCTTTGAAGGTTCTCACGTCCATTAGCAAGATAACCGACATGACGCCTTCGGCCAAATGTGGGGGTTCGTTTTCGCAGTCGAGTCCATCCCAATTACACTCGGCGTTGTTACAGCCGTAATCACAGTGCCCGTTCGCGTAATGCTTCTGACAGTAAGCATCGTAAATAGGGTTGCACTTCTGCAAAGTCTTCTGGCAATCCCTTCCGTCGAACATGCACGCTTGCGTATTGCACACTTCATTGCATTCGCCATCCATAAAGACCTCCCAGCATTTGATTGGAGCCGTGCAGTTTGCCCACGGATTGATAATCCCCAACGAACAGTCATTGCCGTCGAATTCACAGGCATAAGTGTTACACTCCTCGTCGCAATGATGATCGCCTTGTTTCTCTTTGCAGCCAAGTTTTACACACTGTTCTCTTTGGAAGGCCAAGTCAAGTTCTTGAAGCGTTAAGCTTGGGTTTTTGCTGCTAAAACCGCCGTTGATGGGGCTTCCGTACCCTCCTCTGGAATGAGGATCATGGATTTCGCAGTTCTTGCCGGTCCACTGTCTTGGGCAGTAGCAAAGGTAGTCCCCAGGTTTATCAATGCATCGCGCCTCAGGATGTTTGCAAGGATTACTGAGGCACTCATTCATTGAATCGATTTCGCAGTTGATTCCAGATAAACCAGATGGGCATTCACAGACATATCCACCTATTTCTGACGTATGACAGTATCCTCCATTCTGGCAAGGGTTCGAATCACACGCGTAACCGGAATATTCGCAGTTTTTGCCGTAAAAACCGTCGTTGCACAAACATTCGTGTCCACCTTGTATCGCTGTGCAAATACCACCATTCTGACACGGGGAATTCGCACAGAAGTTCACTTTTGCGTCACAATGTCTTCCCATATATCCCGGTTTGCAGTTACAGTGGTAATCGTTGACGAGCTGTACGCAGTCCAACGTTCCAAGTACTGAGCAAGGGTTCGACAAACATTCATTGATATCACCTTCACATCTCGGGCCTACGAAGCCGGCTGGACATTTACACTCAAAGCCTCCAACCTTGTCGATGCATGTACCGTTGTTATGGCAAGCGTCCTGTTTGCAATCGTTGACGTTGATCTCGCAGATTTTACCAAGGGTTCCGAAGGGGCAAGAACATGAGAAGTTGTTGATCAAGTCATGGCAGGTTCCTCCGTTTTGACAAGGGTTGGGTAAGCAGTCGTTGACGTTGAGCTCGCAGTTCTGTCCTTGGAATCCTTTAGCACATTGACATTGGTAAGTGCCGACGAGGTCTTTGCAAACGGCTCCGTTTCGACAAGGAGCGGAATCGCATTCGTTTATCTCCTTCTGGCAATACGAACCAGTGTACCCGTCAAGGCAGTGACATCGATGAGAGTTTCCGATATCTTCACAAGAGCCGTTGTTACAAAGTTGTTTCAATTTCACACCTAAACAAAAAAGAATTATTAAGACACATACTTTAATTAATAATGTTTTAGATGTGAAACTCCACCATTAAACCCGTTATTTAAGGGATTATCTTCTCACCTTTCCTAATAGCAGCGTCTTTACAAGACACCATTTCGACGTCGCAAAGTTTGCCAGACCACCCGGGAGCGCACGTGCAACTATATTGCGGTCCCTTCTGCGAGCACGTCGCACCGTTTTCGCAAGGATTACCTTCGCACCTATACGAAAAACTCGTTAAAATAACAGCGTAACTCAATGCTGACTAATACTAAAATATGAAATAGGTCAATATGCACAACTAAATGTACTAACTAACTATATTTATATAGAGCGTATACATAATGCAGGTTCAAAAAAAAACAGAGGTAGTCATAAGGACTGCCGACAGAAGTGAAAATTATTTTTTATTTATTTTAAAATCAATTATGGTCTGAATTATTGCAGAGCATGTCGGTATTTCGGTGTCGAAATCACAAGATTTTACCCAGGTGAAAATTCAAACACGCATATTATACAGTCGAGTATATACAATGTATTAGTGTATATATGTGTATACATGTACACCGGCCGCAATACTACGCGTCGCTAGTCTGACGTTCAACATGGCTAAAGATGTTTCCACTTCAAAAATTGTAGAAGTGCAGATTTTAGAACAATAAGTATTGTAAAAGAGATTTTGGCGAGATCAAGTGACATGATTCATTTACTTAGGTTTTTGACCCCATATTATGTAATATTGATGACGTTTTGCGTGATATAGTTTGGTTTTTGTGGATAGGTGAAGTGGATTATGAATATAAACTAAAAGCATGCATTTTGGGATCCCACAAAAACTCCCTAGAAAGTTCTAACAAGAGAGCTACCATCTTGTTAGGATACTGAGATCGTCATAAGACAGGACACTATATTCACTTGATAATGGCAGTAATGCTCTTTAAGGAATAGTTGCCAAGTTAGGAAGAAGAAGAAGTATTATAAAGATTTAAAGATATTTAGCTGAGTAGAAAATAAGTTATGATGAAATATAGACTTTTGCACTTAGAATATTAATACGTGAAGCAAAAGCTTTTTACCCCTTTTTAAGCGTATTGCGTGCACGGAAGACCGAGATTTGGCATGGTTAAAGTTTATAAGGGAAGGAGTGCAGAAAGCTAAAATTTATCTATAATATCTGTATCATATCTATAAATGAATACTGCAAATCCTAAACCGACCAGTGCCATTAAACTTAGACCCCCTAAAATATTGACATTGTCACTCAACGAAAAGTGTTTGCAAGTGATGTATACAATACTCATTGTTTAGGTTTATGAATACTGCAAATATCAAACAGAAAATAATCTATGATCAAAAAGTCGTTGGTCGAATTTTGACCTTAGGGCGATCGCTAGTTAGCATAAATGGTTAACTTACCAGTCGACATAAGCTGCGCAATGTTTCCCTGTGTATCCGTACGGACAGTGGCAAGTGTAGTAAGTGACGTGATCGTGACAGGTGGCGCCATTGTCGCACGGTGAACTGTCGCACAAGTTTATCCGGAATTGACAATTTGAACCGGTATATCTGAAACAGATAATTTATTGATTTACCCATACATAGCATACCCGCGCCATTGTGGCATACTTCGCTAGTTCCAACAGGTTTGATCGGATCGATATTTAATATTCTGAAACCTTGACCTTATGCTACAGCATCATCTGGAATCCATAGGTTACCTAACTACTCACAAATTTACAGCAGAGATGTAATTGGAATGGCCTCAATGAAAACCTTACTTGTGTTTGTTTGAACGCGCTAACATCTGATTTAAAGAAATCTGGCAAGTTCTAGGCGAGTACGGAATGTTTGAACAATGATCCTAGGTTACACTGCTAGTATTTAATAGCAATTCCATATGTAATACTCACCCCGGCAGACAAGAGCAGTTGTAAGAATTGATCCCGTCGATGCAGCTGCCTCCGTTCATGCAGCTAGACTCGGTGCAGTCCTCGTCGTTAGTCTGACAGTTGATGCCGGAGAAGCCCAGGGGACAAGTGCATGTATACGAAGCCACATACTGCAAAACGCATTTGAAATTAAAGAAAATAAACTTATTAATGTAAGTTTTTGAAATACATTATAGGTTTTTTAGTGTTTGAGTACAATCTAACTTGATTTTAACCAATTACATGTAAAACTTAGAGAGACTAGCTCTAAAGTGTAGCTGCCGGAATAAGCCTATTTGTATTGGGGACAGATTTTATAATTTTAGCTTTGCGCATTATTGCGTAGAACAACATAATTTTTCTAATTTATTATTTACTTATGAATATATTTAAAATATCTGAAAATTTATATGAGTATTATTTTCTTCTTGAAGTTTACAGTTAATAATACCACATTATATTTTTCTTTCCTGAAAATTTAGGAGAATTGTAGGAATTTACCAATATAGTTGTAAGATCTGAGTACATTACATTAATACTAGATCACTAACGGTGTGCCCGCGGCTGCGCACGCGTTTGTTACTACGGAATAATTATTTATATCCCTTTATTATTACTCATATTTTTAACAATTCATATGCCGTATCAATTGAGGAGTGGTATGTACTTTCAGTCTAAAATTTTCATCAAAATCGGTTGGAAACTATTATTCTAATGTACAATTTCTAATGCATTATTAATTCTTAAAGCCTCTCAATTATAGTAGGTATGATATATGATTCCCGTCTACAAAGTTTGATCAGAATCGGTTGGGAATTGATGAAAATTAAACTTTTTGAATAACTTTTTTTGTAATTCTAGATGTAATATTGACAATTTTTATAGCCCATTAATTATGTAAATAGTTAGACATCCCGTGTATAAAATTTCATAAAAATCGGTTAAGAATTAATGAAATTTTAATTTTTGAATATTTCTTTTTTTTACGTTTCCCAAAAGTGTTTTAAAAACTCTCATTACTTATCATTCATGGAATGACTTATTCTTCCCTTGTACATAATTGAATTAACGAAATTTTTATTGTATTTTTTTTTTTTCATTATCTAAAAGTAATATTGAAATTTCTTATACCCTATCAACTGACCAATGATATAAGCATCCCGTGTACAAAATTTCATAAGACTCGGTTAAGCTGTTTTTGAGTTAAATCCGGACATACAAACAGACAGACTGACGGACAAAAAAATTTAAGATCAGTATGGTTTATATAATATGCGTATCGGGAAATTTTGGAAAAATATTAAAAGTACAGACAGGGCTACAGATTTATTAATATACATATGTACATACCATCACGCCTGTATTCCCCGAAGGGTTAGGCAGAGTTGTACTAATATACACCCACAGTTCGCCGAGTATGTTTTTATGTCCCATGTAATTAGGGGGCGAGCCTATTGCCATTAATCGGGCACGAAGCCAAACTCCGAGCTGCTCTGAGAATTTCATAGGAAAAACCCAATAACACTTTGCTCGACCTGGGAATCGAACCCAGGACATCGATCATAGCAGTCACGCTTACGACCACTAGGCTAACGAGGCAGTATTATAGACAAGCTCTATTTATATATTACCAAAAAAAAAAGAAAATCATATATGGGTTTACCACTATGTGTATTGTAGTCGCAATCCCTACCACCCCGCTATATTACTGAATGTTCTCCGGCTAAATTCAGAACACGATAAACCAAAAGAAAATCATAGATGGGATTATTAATGTTTGTATGGTATTATCATTATATGGCAATATGAATCCAACACATTAACGGTCCCAATAAAACTTTAAAAATAATTAAAATCATAGCTTATTGTACCGGCCTCAGGGAAGGTTTTTTGAAAAACGTGAAACCCCTTTTATTCCTTTCTTACCAAAAGCATAATTATGAATGGGTTCTTCATACAAACTTTCACCCGAGTTTTATTTTCACCACATGTGGAATAACACAATGAAATAATTCACATGTAGCAAAACTGTATAATCCAGATAATTTACAATAGATATATCGCTTAGAATATATAAACTCCAGCGAACCGCAGTTTGATAGCGTCATAAAATAAAACAGCCATTATGCCGTACTGCATAGTTAAACAGTTTAAAAACACTTAAGCCAATCTTAAAAAGAATACTGGATTATCATTTAATAGGTAATTATTAGAAACACAATTTATTTCTTATTAAGTATAACAATATCAATTAATCAACAAACCAGATTGACAATCAACAAACTGGTTGGTATGGCAGCCGATGTCATTTCACCATTATCGCGCATGCGCATTTGGTGTTCTCATATTTTGTTCATGGAAACTTTCATCCCCTATTTTCTACCCTTAAAGTTTTATTTTCGCTACAAAAAGCTACCAAGCTGCCCAAGTTCCTATCTATCTCTATACCAAAATCCATCAAAATTGGTTCAGCGGTTTAGGCGTGAAAACGTAACAGACAGACAGACAGATTTACTTTCGCAATTATAATATTAGTATGGATTATTTAGTAGCGTAATAATATGTAAGTTGTGTATAGATTGATGTCTGTTAGTACCTGATTGCACTTAGCTCCGTTCATACAAGGTCTGGATTGGCACTCGTCGACGTCGACCTCGCAGTGTTTCCCGGCGAACCCGGTTGCGCATACGCAGTTGTAGTCTCCAATACTATCCATGCAAGTAGCTCCGTTGTGACATGGGACTGTAGACGAATATTAATATTTTAATTACCAACAAATATACTTCCAGTCACCACCGTCATTCAACATTGAAACTTGCTTAACATAGTTCTTGAAATGATTTCCGGCAAATCGGTAATGTACTTAGGAAGCTTAATAAATATAGTATACCATCACGACTGTATCCCCGCAGGGTTAGGGGTAGGTGTACTAATGTACACTCACAATTCGCAGGATATGTTTTTAAATTCATGTAATAGGGGCGGGCCTATTGCCATTAATCGGGCACAAAGCCAAACTCCGAGCTGTAACTGAGATTTTCACAGAAAACCCCAATAACACTTTACTCGATCTTGCAATCCAATCCAGGAGACCTAGAGAATAGCAGTCACGCTTAGAACCACAAGGCTAATGAGGTAATTAAAATTAATATAATATACAAAAACTTATATTTGTATTATTAAGTCTAAAAGATGAGAGTCATACGGTTAATCAAACCCCAAAAAATCTTTTTTCAATTTAGGCCCTCAGAGCCTTCTATAAGTGCCTACTTATGAACGTCACAACACTACTGCCGGTTCGGAAAACATCCAAGTCTACGGGAAGAATCAGTAAGAAACTCGATCGGTTTTCTTTCCAACTGTATGTAACTTATGTATTATAATGGGAATGAATACTAACAGGAAGCGCAATCGTCGGTGTTGATCGCACAGTCCTTGCCCTCATATCCTCGTACGCAGACGCAGGCGTACGATCCGTCAGTGTTGATGCAAGCCGCGTCGTTGTGACAGGGGGCGCTGGCGGTGCACTCGTCGACGTCACGGTCGCAGAGCGCACCCGTCCACCCAGCGCCGCATTGACACGTGAACTCCGCGTACGACGCCTCCGCGACGCAACGGCCGCCGTGTCGACATCTGCCGAACATAAAAATCACATACAATTATTTTCTATATATCCACTATATTGTGTTTTTTATTCCGACGGGCTAAAATTATAACTTATAGTTGCTATACTGTGTTTTTATTCCCACGGAGTGAATTGACAATCGCTAATGTCAAACTAAAAAATTATGTCACATTTGTTTTGTACTGTTTTGCTACCGTATATTTTACGGTTCAATTATTTGAATCACAAGATTTTAAATAGTGAATTACAAGGAGATGTATTTATTCATTTAAATATTTTGTGTTATTCAACATACTCGATCATTAATATTATCATTATATAATTCAAGAAACTATGAAATGAAAATATTATAGCGACAAACTGCAAAAAAATATAAAAAGAACGCTCTGCTTGACCCACGAGAGATGCGAATTTGTCCTCCTTATTCGGTCTACACATATAAAGGGTTCAATGTTTGTTTTTTTTTTTAACTTATCAATGGGTAGAATATCTCATACTAGTTTACAATTAATACCGATTGGTGACATCACTATTAAAAACGCAGTATACGTTATAGAACCTATAACTTTCCTCGATAAATAGGATTTCATATCTGACTTGTAGTTTCAGAGAGTAGCGCGTTGCAAACATAACAAAAAAGCATTCTCTTGAGCTTTTATAATATTAGTATAGATTATAATTATTGTCATATTTCCACGGAGTAAAATGACATTTCGATTATTGCTAGTTTATTATGTTTTTAAAATAGTGATGTCACCAATCTGAACTAACCGTAAATCCGTACGAGTAATTAATTACACCTACTCACGAGTTTTTCTGAAAACAACATTGAACCCTTAAAATGTGAAGACCAATACAAAGCAGACGACATCGCGCCTCTCGTAGGCTAATCAAAGCGCTTCTTTTTTACTATTTGTAGTTTCCTGAATTTATGTAATGATAATAGTAAATAATCGGGTATTGACGATTAAGTTGAATAGGGCGAAATATTTCAATAAATAAATAAAATCCCTCAATTCAATATTTAAAATCTTACGATTCAAATAATTATATCGTAAAATATAACATAGTATAACACTACAAAATAATTAATAGTAATGGCAACATAATTTTTCAGTTTGATATTAGTGATTGTAAGGTTCCGTGGGATTATTATTAACATTCTAGAGAATAATGAATGGAATGTAACTAACTGGTTGGGAGTACACGGGTCGAGTGTGTTCTCGCAGTTGCGGCCTGAGTGGGGAGGCGCGCACACGCATCTGTAGCCGTTGACCAAGTCGATGCAGGAACCGCCGTGCAGGCACGGGTTTCCGGAGCAATCGTCGATATTCGTCTCACAGTTCACACCTGATAAAACGAATTTATTTTTGAAATCAGTACTTGTCGGTAGAGCGCTTGAGACACATGCCGCAGGTTACGGTGAAGGCAACCTCGTAATGAAGGTGCTAGGACATTTTCTAATGTACGCCTAGTTAGCTGCCATTCTCAAGTTGAAAATCTGTCGCCGTGTGTTCCGGCTGCTGAATTTGAAAGCAAGTCATCATATAGGCTAAACGTGTTGCCATTTTAGGTCAAATCGTCAATTTACATCAGCTCTGAATAACCTCGGTCAGAAAGTCCTATTTGTTACACAGCTACATGGTAAAAAAATTTCATCGGTTCTTTTACAAAACATGTTTTGGAATCTAATATCTACAACATTAAAAACCAAAATTTAAATAGCGTATTGTAATAATACAAAACTTTGTGTGTAAATTTGAGAAGCTTTTAGTTGGGAACTGACAAAAATTCATAAAATTACAAGACTTTTTTGTAGGTTTCTTCACATGTCAAGGAAAATTACTTGTACAGTATTATAATTTTGTATTACCATACATTGTTTTATAATTTTACTCATACTTTGGTTTGTAAAACGATCATAATTTTCCAATTTCTTTTAACAACGTACAGACAGCAATGGCCACATAAAAAATCTGCTCGAAGCCTACTTAAATCATGCAACGAATTAAAATTGTTCAAGCGCACTACAATTTTACCCCCTAGGGTAAAAACTAACTTTGAATCCAGCTGAAATTATATTCTTACCATTAAATCCAAGGACACAGACGCATTTATAAGCGTTGAGCTTGTCGTGGCAGGTTCCTCCGTGCTGACAGGGATTCGAACTACATTCATCGATATCTCTCTCGCAGCGCTGACCTGTTTCGCAATTAATAATGACAATACTTTTTTAATCCAATATACAATTACTGCATTTCGTGGTTATAGAACCGGCCCACAAACTTACCAAGGTGGTTTATAAATAAATAAATGAAACATTAGATCGAAACGAAAAAGCGATGAAAACAAAACTAGATCATTATATACAAACAAGCATGATACAAAGCAAGTATTTCTCATCTGATGTTGACCTAAAGTTATATATTATTTTAATTAGGTACTTTTCATAATTATGTTAATTGGGTATAATTAGGTTATTTAGTTCGAAAAATTATTTCTAAAAATCCGTTTTCAATTACGTTTACTCTTTAGAAGTCCGTAACTTGACAAATAAACATCATTAAAAAAAAAAATCTGTGTTCGCACTCGCACCTTCTCGAAGTACGATGGGCCGAATATGAACGAATTTCAGAACTTTCAATTTTTTTCTTTATCCGCTTTACGTGTAATGGCCCTATTTACTAAACCTAAGTACCAAAAAACATTCATCAAATAATTTATATAGAATTATTAGAATCCAAATTTATACAGTCGAAACCAATGTTATACTATTATATTAAGCTAATCACATAAAACATTCGGGATTGGAAAAAAATACTTATTCAATCTTATTAATTCAAGAATTAACAAATTCTTAAATATAAGTCTATATTACAATGTGTTGTTCGTTACCTCCATATCCGGGCAAGCAGTGGCATATGAACTGGTTGACACCATCTTCACACGAACCACCATTGATGCAAGGATTCGAAGCACACTCGTTCACATCTGACAGACATCTGGAAGGGAAGACAATTATTGGAACAATTTTTTTATATCGAGGTTTACCGTTATGGCCACTATTTCACCTAACCTTAAGTGACAATTAGACCCAAGATAAGTAGCACGCTAAGCCTACTGGAGAACAGTGCTCTCAAATGCAGCTGTCGGAACACACCTATTGGCGCTTGACAACAGATTTTCAACTCGAGGGTGGTGGGGTGGTAGCTAGCCAAGAGGGTATTAGAAAAACCCTACCTCCATGCTAGGGTTTCATCACGATGTTTTTCCTTCACGAAAAGCTAAGGTTTCATTGCAGGGATTCGAACTCACATCAATGGACACGTTATTTGTAAAAGCTAGCAGAGAGATATCATTGCTTAAAAGAATTCGCTTTATTAATAGCATTGGAAATTAAAACAAATCTGTTTTCCCAAGGACTTTAACTAGTTGATATTATGTAAGATGATGATTTGACAATAAATACCAAAAGATAGGTTTCTGTTAACGCATATGAACAAAATTATCGCTTTTATCTACCACTGTAAAACATTGTATCAGTTTATGATGGTCCTTGATATGTAAAATGTAGCTGTCAACCGTTGTTGAATTTATTTCTCTTTTTTCTCATAAATCAATTATACTGTATCACTATGCTCCTAGTTTCCTCATCAATCGGTTAGTTGAATTATTCTTACCAACAAATCAAATTTTGACTGTCTAGATGGATATGTCGTCACTGTGTTTATAAGTGCCTTCTCACGGGAAATTTCATATTTAAAATTTAAAAAAAAAATGGAACATTATCTAAAGAGACATCAAAGAACGTCATTCTTAAATCAAATAAGGACAGGGTTTGGAGTGTACCTAGCATCGTAATATCCCCGGGGACATTCGCAGCGGAATCCGTTAATCCTGTCGATGCACTTGCCCCCGTTGGCACAAGGGTTGGAGAGGCACTCGTTAATGTTGGTCTCGCAGTGCTGCCCCGTGAAGCCAGGTACGCATTCACAAGTGTATCTGGTGGTGGGAATGATAAAGAATTTAAAAACTAGCTTCCCATATAAAATAAATGAAAGATTTTTGTAATGTAAAATCTCAAAATAATATCATAAAGATTACTGATGCATAATTACAATTATTAAAACAATTAACTTAAAAAAGATTTTAGTAAAATAATTGTTTCAAACAGTGTTTTAATAAGCATATATACTAAATAAATCTACCAAAACAAAAGATTTCAAATAGACTATGATGAGAAATAGTATATATATATTATACACAAATAACGAAAAGCGGTTTAATGAAAATAAAACTTACTCAAAATAAGTATTGCTGCGTGTAAAAGAAATAAAGGAGAATTAAAAACAGAAATAAATGAAGAAAGTGATCAAAGAAACAAGAAAGCAAATGAAGCAATAATGTGCGCTTGCATTACTGTAGCAATAACAAAACCTTATACAAACCTATTGATACCGTCGATGCAAGTGGCGCCATTTCTGCAAGGATTCGAGTAGCATTCGTTTACGTTGATCTCGCAGTTACGTCCCGAAGTACCTGGTTTGCACCGGCATTGGTATTCACCTATCAAATCTTCGCAATGCCCTTGCAAATAAAAAAAGTAAATATGTACTATATGTGTCAGATTTTCTTTCGGGTTTCTTCGGTAATTGGTATTTTAGCTATTACATCGTCCGAAATAAATGTCGTGAAGAAGTATAGGCAAAGGCCTCTACTTGAAGAAAAGCACAAATTTCATAACCACACCAACCCATGACGTATTGAAGATTTCAAAAAACTAGAAATCCAGTCAAATCTTTTTTCAAAAATTCTGATATCCTTACAATAAAATTATTCTTTCACCATCAGCGGATAAAGTTACTAATTAGATTAAAATCAATAAATATGCTCGAATTTCGGAGTATTCGTTGGTACATGTCGCAACTAGAATCTATACTATTATTTAATTAGTTAGTTAACATAACTACGAATAAAACAGTAGATTTTACCTCCGAACTGGCAAGGATTGGACTCGCACTCATTGATTTGTGTTTGGCAGACGCGTCCGGTGTAACCGGGATGGCAGTTGCACGTGAAACTGTTGTCGCCGTCAATACACTCACCGCGATGGCAAGGCGCAGACAAACAGTCGTTTATGTTCGTTTCGCATGACATACCTGCAGGATATAATATTATACATTTATATTTTAAACAAATAAAGAGTGAAAAACAAATAAAGAGTGAAAAACAAACAAACACAAAAACAAACTAAAGAAAGTCGAACATAGAACAAAGTCATAGTTGCATAACATCCAAAAACGGACGGGGATTTTGAGTACTGGCGTGATCATTCACCTAACCAAGCACCACACAAAATATGTAAAGCTGGTCAACAAACTTCACAACTTGGAAAGGCACCGTCAGGAAATGGAAAAGTATTTGAAATTATCTCACATAGTATTCTCTATCTTAAAAATACAATCAAACCCAATTTAAATAACTTGTACGTGGCCTTTCGAGTTAACAAAATTTTGCGAAAATTAGATTGAATAATAGAAAAAGGGATGAAATAAAAGTTTTACTAACCAGTGTAACCCGGAGGACATTCACAAGTATAGCCAGCGATGGAGTCGTGGCAAGTACCACTGTTCCGGCACGGACTGGATGCGCAGTCATCAATGTTGACTTGACAACGAGCTCCGGTGAATCTTTATAAAAATAATTATTACAATTATAAACATATTTTTATTATATTACAAATTAATACTGGAAGTATATTTTAGAAAATTATTATTTAAGCCATTGCTAACGATACTCTAATATAAGAAAAGATAGATTAGTTTGAAATTTCAAGTAATGAAATTTATAATATTTACCTACAGTTAATTAGCAATTCGAATTTTTTATTTTCGAAATCGACAAAGTCGCAATTTTAAACTCACCCAATGACACAGGTACAGCGGAAGGCGTTGATCATGTCGTGACAGACACCACCGTTCAGACAGGGGCTGTTTGCGCATTCGTCTATTTCCACTTCGCATTGAGTCCCAGTGAATCCTGAAATAGAATAATTACAGTAAAAGTTATAAAATAGGAAAATAAAAGTGTACACATAGACAATATGGAGAATTGATGATATTTCATTGATTCTGGACTTTAGATCAAGGAAAATATCGTAATGTATTCATAGTGATCAGGAATTGACAATTCTTCGCATTGCTAGAACGATCGATGTGTTTCGATATACGTTATATTCGTTTCTACATAGAAAAATAAGTCTTATTATATATATATATATACGTTTCTGAAGCTATACCATTTTCAGTCGCATCTTCAATTAACATCAGTTGAGAGCTTTTATTGAGTGTAAAATCTTTTTAAATTTTAAGGTTTGCTTATGACCACTACCTCAACTGATCATAATGGATGATGTGGTCTATGATTAAGCACGCTTGCCTAGAAATTATCTATTCACTCGAGACTTGAAGATACCCAAGTTGTAATTATCGGGAAATACAAAGTCCGGCAAAGTGTTCCATTCTTTAGCGGTGCGCATGATAAATGTGCTAGCAAAACGCTTTGTGCGCGCTATCAACCATAAATCGATGACGCTTCGCTGTGTCTCTTCTCTTCCGAAGGTGGAAGGGGGATAGGGTATTAATAATAATAATAATATTAAGTAATCAGCAAACTTTCAAACCTTCTCCTAAATGTTCTATTAATTTCTAATTGTATGTTAAGCCTCCTCCACGTTACAGGCACAGTCTAGTTTTGAGCCTTATTTAAGGCTAAATTTTAATAAATTATTCTTGGAAGTAAAAATATATTATGTATTTGTAAATTAAATATAAGGCCATTTTCCATCACTCTATGACTATCTACATCATTCTTTGAGAAGTAAAAACCAACTAATATCTCATTTTTATAAACAGTCTCAAAATATAACGGGGTTGATACATTGAATAATTTCTCTATTATACGTACACACGAGTGTGACTTGCGAAACCGAATTTGGTCTTAAAAATCCGGTCGACTGTGGCGCAGTAAAGTTGTCTCCTAATATTCCATTAATATATAAAACGTAACCCTTAACAACAATGCAATGAGTAAACTTTCACGACTCCGGTGAATATAGGTTTAAATAAGTGAAGAGTCGTAAAACTAACATAAGGTTTGCAACTATGTAAGTTTAAGTTACTATTAGTACCATGTAAAATCGGACTTTATATTCTGAGTTATTTCAAAATGGGTACGTTTTAACGGTCGAACGTGAATAACGACTCTTACACAGGTAATTTGCCTCAGTTAGTATGTTTGCGTTAAACTCTGCTCGCTCAGTGGACAGAGAAGTACACTCTTGTTGATAGCAAAAGAAATTGTATTTCATTAAAACATACGTAAATATTCAGGAGTTAAAAAGATTAACTGGCAAGTAATCTGCAAATTATTTGGATATGTTGACAAACAAAAATATGAACATGAACTAGCTTTAACCAAATAAGCCGATAAGATAAAGTTTTCTCTATATTGTATCGCCGGTGGAAAGGCCAACTGACTAAGGGTTAAAGATTGTCATATGCACGTTTGTCAAATATTAGCTTTTCCACATCCGATAACGATATTCAATCAATACCTCTGTAATCTTACTTGCCATCATAATATACCGCGATTAAATTAATAAGAAATAAAAACCCGCGTCTCCGTACGCTTTAATCACAATATGAAACTTAAAAAACAATAAAATAAGGCTAAATAAAGAATTTCCCGAATTGGATTAATGTTTACGGAGATTACCTACATCACAAACCTTACATCTTTTTAATATTAGAAATAGACTAGCTGTCGTTTTTCTGAGTTGATTTTTATTTGCGCGAGACCCTAATACTTTTTCTAAAATAAAAGTAGCCCAAGTTACTTCTTATAAAATCAGCTATCTGCCAATGAAAGTATCGTCAGAATCCGTCCAACTGTTTCGGAGATGAGCCGCCACAAACAAACACAAAAATTTTGCTATCAGTAGGTACCGTATACTTT
This sequence comes from Saturnia japonica, assembly GCA_033032175.1. Taxonomy (NCBI): domain Eukaryota; kingdom Metazoa; phylum Arthropoda; class Insecta; order Lepidoptera; family Saturniidae; genus Saturnia; species Saturnia japonica. Next base: position 21,240,437 of record CM065307.1, on the reverse strand, counting down.
TATATGCATTTAGTAAGAAGCTGTAGTTTTGACATTACAAACAGACACTTCAATTTTTATTTATTATAGTATAGATGACAATAACACAAATTTTGACATTTCATTCAGTTTTACACGGGACACAGATTTCAATTAATATTGACCAATTTAAGGAATTAATTTTTAATTTACAAATAAACTTCAGCAAAGGGCATCTTTTTTGATGTCGTAATTACCTATCACTGATTAATTAATGATACTTCGTAACTAATGTACATTACGTGGAAATAATTTATATAATGTAACTCTAATATCAGCAATGCAACAACAATCAGTATATCTCTGTAAATCTTCCAAGGCTAATCTAAAAGGCCATCAGTTTTATTGTGGGCCCAGCTGAAAAGCAACATTATTGCAATTTTCCACAGCACATGCTGAGCTGGGGTCCTTTTCGATGTTGAACATTTGTTTAACATTGTTGCAATATTATAAATTATAAATAATACTCAATTAACTATTGTTATTTGGTGGTTGTAATTAAGTCTTTGCTTTCAAAATCTAGTAAATGTACTTTTTTTTCTTTTAGTTTTTATGTAGTTGTGTGTGCGAGCGTACGACCTGTGTTACTATTCGAATTAAACTTTATATGAGAATTACTTATTTACATTATTATTATAATCTGTCTCATATCGACTTATCTGGACGATAATCTTATAGTGGTTTTCTTGATTTTGATAATGACACGTCCACAAGTACTGCGATAAATCGTTAAGCTTCTTTAATCTTGAATGGAATGTAAATTATCTTATGAAGTTTCTCAAGCCTCCGAAGTAATCTCATATAACCTTGAAGTTTTGTTTTGAAGCTCTTTTGTTTATGGTTGTATGGAAAGATTGAAAAAAGAATTCAGATATGTAATAATAGCTCAAATTGAACCCGATTTATTTATTGCAACTGACCCTCGCAACTTCGTCTGCGTCACATAATGGAAGCCCTCAAAAGGAATAAATTTTCCCCGTTTTTGCAATATTTTTCATTGATGTTCCGCTCCTATTGGTCGTAGCGTGATGTTCTTCGATAAATGGGCTGATCGGCTTATAAGAATTATCTTATTAAACGACTTTCATAGCTTTTGGCAGTTGTAGCATAGCGGTCGAGTGCTAAAGATTTTGTGGATTGGATTTTCGCTTGAGACGAAAAAATTTTTTTTACCTTTTTTTTTTACGTATTTTTGATTAGAATAGGTTTCCATTATTGCTTTGGCTATAACTGATATTTTGGAAATTGTATGTAGCAAAGGTGACTCACTAGACAAACAGGTTCCTAATATAGTCCCTTTACCCTATAAGCTTTTATTTTATGGTAGACAAAAATGATTTTATATTTATGTTGGTACTAAGGCAGAGAGAGACCTGTCTCCATACAGGAATGCTAATTGGGCCCAACGTTCCAGTCGCGTCAAATCTGTTGTATAGTTGACATTCAAAAATAAACGTTATCATTGTAAATTAAGCGTTAAAATCGCTTGTAACATCAAACTCTGATCCGGGACTCGATCTAATCGTTTTGATATATGAAAATCTGCCTTATTTCCCACTGTCTAAGTTGCGAATAGATTATTATGATAAAGAATTGCCCAAGGCAGGACAACCAGCTCTGGTAAGTATCCGCAGCGTTCATTTAAAGATGCTAAGCCTTCGATATTTGATGTCAACTTCATTGCAATACAATAGAGATCATTTTCGAATGGTAGGAACGTTGCAATAATTTTTCTAAGAAATCACTATCCCGCCAAATTCGGAATGTTGTGTAGCATTGCAAAAACTTAAGATCTCGACATATTCGCAATGTGTTTACATAATACATTTTTTCCGTTCTATCTATGTAGAGAATTTATCGTGTTATTGCAATATAATAATATCGTCTTGGATTTGAGACGAACTCTGATTTTACAAAAGAGCTAATGAACCAATTTAGTATGCGACTTTGGTAAATCATTCTAAAACAAATATTTTTGCTATTTCATGAAATAAAAGCTTTCATTTGAAATTTAAATTAAATGCGTTCCTAGTTGGTGGAAATCTGTTGGTATTTCTTGTTTTCAAATTTATTTATTTAAATGAAAAATATGACATTCTGTCGCATTTTGATTATTTTTATAGTAGACACAGCTAAGCCCATAACATTAAGACATGCGGACTATTGTGTGTTAGTTTATATACTATATACATATCAATTGTTTAGTTAGTGCAGTTTAAACTAGGTTTACTTTAAATTTCATGGATATAAATACATAATGCCCATAATATGTAGAATTATATCTATATATTTTTATATAAACAAATTAGTTATAATTATAGTGTATTCATAATACGGCTAAGAATAATAGACTTAGTATTTTTACGATTTCTGAATTAGTTTCGAATTTGGAATAATACTGATGTCAGGATTGCGCAAGATCATTGTATTTCAATAACCGACACGAGCTATCGAGCATTGAGCGTTTATGACTCCAAATGCTGATTAAGGGGGGGATAGGGGCCACGCCTCTGTGCGCGAGCTCTAGTTGGCGCGGGCTATGTCGTAGTTAATAAGCGAAGGGTTTCTATTCCCAATATTTAGAAATTATTAATAAAAAATTACCAACCAAGTACTGGAAAGTCAGTTATTGTACTTTATCGCACGATCAAGAAAAGAATAATTTTAAGAACTATATAAATTACAATAAAATTATTATAAAGAGGTAAAATTTGTGAGTATTTCTCAGGTTTTCTTTTTCTCTATTACTTAAACGATCCTGATAATTCTTTCACTTTCACTAGTTTTATTTTGTAAATTATATTGTATTATATTGTTATGTTATTTTAACCGCGAATGGTTACTAGTGATTTATACAACGAAAAGAATTGTATTTTTTAAATATAATTTCCTGAAGAGAATTTAGCCTTTGACTCACCTTGTGTTAAGGGACAGTGTGGCCAAAGATAATAATAATAATGTTGCGGACAGCGAGCGGGGCGAGCGAATAACGATAGTCTAATAGTATAAAATGAACAAGTAAATGAAATAATGCGTGTTAGGAATAAGGTTTATAAATACGTGTTAGGAATAGATATAATAATATGAACTGAATATGTGTGAACATGTGTATTTTAAAACGATTAGAATAAGAATATAGCTAGTTGTAAGTTTAAATGTATAAATTTCACTAGTTGTAAGGATGAACCATGCCAGACTCGGAACATCTGGCATGGTGACTCATGGTACTGCCGAGAGCGCGCACACAGGGCGTGCGCGCTCATTGGCTGAGCGACGCCCCGCACGGAATCCATCGCACTACCGGTTGCGAGGCAAAGGGCGAGGTTAAATATAGCGGAGAGGGCGGCAGTACTGCGATCAGTTCGAGAAACACTACACCAGCAACAGCAAGCAGCGAATCTACAAGCAAACTACAGTCAAGAACGTTATTAAGAAACCACATTGTTACTACGAACTACTGTAACTTTGTAAGAAACAAGAATAAAACAAGCGCTATTAATTTAGCACACATTAAAATATTGTGGACGTCTTTTATTCACAATAAATAACATTAGGATTAGCTCCTCGAGTGCAGTTGCCGGAATGCGCCGAGAGTCGGTTGGCGACATATTTTTATATTCACGGTAGTGGCAACCTTTCTAAATTTTTCAGCGTTAAAAAATCCTTGTGCACTTATTTCTTCACGGCATTTTTCATTAATAGAAAGCATGATAATTAGTCTTCAAAATTAAAGTATTGTTCAAAAGTAAACTATACAAACATAGGAGGTTTATATATCTATAAACTTCCAACTCACATAAATACTTTTGTGCCAATTTGTTTCAAAGCACAACAAAGGATCTGAAAATCTCATAACTTGTACCAAAGGTTAAATTGTCACGATTTCGGATCACAAGTCACAATGGGAATGTCCGGCGCATGCTAATGCCGGCTCTATGCGCATATTTGAATGTTTAATGCCAGTTTTAGAGCCCCGAGACCAGCTGCGGTAGATGCCTTAAATATTATCGTGCCGTGAAATGACTTATCTTGAATTGAATTTAATATATCACAACCGATAACAAAGTGGGAATGAGATTATTAAATTTTAATGCTGGCTAATGAAGTATTTAATATGCAGTTTACACAGATAGTGAATTGTATTATGTATAGGTACTCTACCTAATATTTACAAAAGATATATTAACTAAATTAAATCAAATAGGTAATATATTTTCATAACAAAACCCTTGGGTATTCGGAGTCAACCTTTTACGGTAACCACCATCTCGGCACGGAAAAAGAAGTTCGCTATGCCATATTATCTTTGCCGCACTGTGAAGCTGTGGAATTGTCTAACGGCTAATGTGTTATCTTCTTCCTACAACATGAAGTTTTCAAACAAAACATTAGGCGTTTTATAATATATAAATATAAAATAATATATAAATAGACGCGTTATACTCTCACTAAAAGCAATTTCAAACCTTTACAAATTTTGTTATCAGCATGTTGAAAAAAAAGAGATAGAAAATCACAGCTTAAGGCGGAAAATCTGTTGTCAAAAAAGGATAAAGTTTCTTCTCGCTCACGCCGGTATCAAGACGAAAGTGAACTGAGCGCAATTATTGTCCACCATTCACGATGGCATGTAAAGAGCGTCAATGCCGGTATCTACTTATAAAGTATCATCGCATGACAGCGACGTCTGGCGATGGATCTCTCAGCATTCACCGGTGTTTTTAGATTGTGTACCATCAGGTACACTGCCGTCACTATCATAACTACGGCTCTACACGATAACCTATCCCGGGATAGAAATTTATCATAACTTTTAAAGTGCTTTTTTCCCACAAACCTCCAGTAAGAAAACCACCAATAAATTATAGGCATTGATAGAGAAAGCAATTACCATAAAATTATTTCTAAGTGTTAGTTAAAGTGGGTCTGGATTATTGTTATCACGTATAATTTCATCAGTCTGAATAACAATTTTTATTTTTGGAATTATGGTGTATTTTATTAAGACCAGGCTAAAATCTCATGGATTCCTATCTATCTTACCTATCTTAGGTGAATTTATTTTGATTTCTATCCTGATTATTACAGTTGTTTGTTTTGCAAATCACTCGCACTAAAGTGACATCAAAATTGTTTAAACTTAAAAAAGTTAAATTTATTAAACACCTAACAAAGGTTCCTACAAAGATCACCCAACGGTTATTTACAGTAAAAACAAAAGAGCAAGGACCTAAAGGGCATGTATCATAAAAAAATTAATCGTCATACTAAGCTCCCTTCCATGCCCTTATTCGTAGAGTGCCCAGACAACTCCGGACATAACTCAAGTGTGTCGCAAACGCTACCAAACATAATGAACAACGTGACAAACGACACTTTCACGCACATACAATACCACAGAACTTTGCCGTATAGCCATATTACGTATCGAAGCTGGTATATACGGGTAAATAAAGTTGACAATGGCACAGTGAGATTTGATAGACAGCTAGCAGTTTTTATTTCAGCCGGGTTACCGCAGAGGTCGTTCTATTGGATGGACTCATGCGCACCAATGCGTTCGCGACATGTTTTGTACACTGGACGATGTGTATATATATATATATATATAAACGATTTTAATTGTTTTAGTCTAGCTTGCTAGCTATTTTGTAAACACGTTTTATGTTCGCAGTAACGAGGGCCGTTAATAATTAAAACTGATGATTATATTAGCAAAAAATCACGAGATAGAAACCACCTCGGTACTATGGAATTTATTTCTTGGAATATATAAAGTTTTCAGATGTACGTACATATTATCGTGAAAATTAATAAGATGCGTTAACAAAAATAATAATATTTATCGGTTAGTGGTTGAGCACAATTTAATCCTAAGTTAAATGACACTGTTTCCAAAGATGGTAATGCTAAACCTTAACAAGAAGCTGGCATTCAAAAGCGGCTGCCTAAAAATACTGCACAGATGTTTAGCTACAGATCCTTAACTTGAGGGTGGTAGCTAGCCAGTACCACACCATGCTCGGATTACTTCAACAATTGATTTAGCTCATAGAATTCTAGCCTACTTCATTATTTTGGCTGAAGCGCTGCTAAAAACTTATAAAAATAGATTTTTTGCACATTTAAAGTATCTAACGATTAATAATGGAAAAATAAAGATTACTCAAACTATCCAGATGACAGGAGGCGTGTCTGAGTGTTTCCGCGTCGAAGACAATGCGCGGGCGCCGCCGCTTTCGACGATATGGGAACACCGTCTAGTCTAGGGTTGTCGTTTGATTGTTTCTTCAATATTAAATTACCTATCATTATTTAATATTTTATGTTCCCCGTTATTGACAAAACATAGACAAATAGATTAAAATTAATGCTTTCGATAAAAAAAAAATATTAATAAAAAACTCTCCTGTTGACAGTCAAACCTTCGGGGCTTTGGATTTAGCCGGCAATCATTTGAATAATCACATTTAAGATATTTCGTGATCAATTGCTTCTTCAATCTGCTTTCTTTTGTTGCATTTAAAAGTTACATAAACGTCCAGTAAAGTAATTTATACGCCTGGAAATTACGAACTATCAAGAATTAAATTAAGATAAAAGTTCAATGGGGTCGATAAATTAGTAAATATTCTGACGTGACAACGTCTTATAAATTGGTTTGCCGGGTGACACTTCAAGAAACTGCGTTACGCTCCGCTCACGTTATGCGCTCACAATGAGAGCGAGTGAGAGGCACGCGTCCCTTCCACTCGGGCATGGTTAGCCCGCCTAAGAGCGAGAGAGACAGACATAAAGTCGTTGTCACGTAAAACTTTCGCCCGTATACCGACTTTACAGGCAACCAATTTTTTTTAGTATATGTGTATATACAGTGTGTATTAAAAACCAGGTCGGATTCGTGAAGGTGTTATTAGTTATCGAGATTATATTCTGTTTATGTTATCTATCTCAGATTATAAGTTAAAAAATTACCCCTAATAAAATGTAAAAAAAAATAGTTTAATGAGGAAACTTACATGGCAATACAGGCGACGTTTTAAAAATTTGCCACATTTTAGAGAAACCAAAACTAAATATGTTAATTTTAAATCGCAATATCATTTTCATTTTCATAATAAATAAAATTTTGATATTTATTTTGGTTATGTCATTGAGGTACCTATATATAAACTTTCGGATTCGACGGGGTCCTTAATATATATTGTATATGTATAGTTTACCTTTCTAAGGCTATTATTTTTAAAAGCCTCTTAAATGCGAAATGAGCTTTACAACGCAAAGGGGAGGTAATTATATCATAGCAATTTTTTTACACTGCATCTTTAAAATCACCTTTGTAGCCTACAGAACTGTGCATGGTATGGATACGTTGTTTCTTATTTTAAATCTAGTGTTAAAGTATATATATATATATAATGTACGTATATATGTATAATATATATTTTACCGTATTTTAGTATAAGTAATGAGGCAACCCTAGTCTATATCTATCTTTGTCCTACTTCATCGGTCCCTTTCTAATAATAATGATAATCATCAAGCGGTCTGCGCCGTCAAGGGGGCAATCTGTAAGTTCGCGAAGTCGATTCGTATTTACACCTTTCTACAGTAATAATGGATAACATCGGAATACGGTCTGCGCCTTTAAGGGGGCAATCTGTAAGTTCTGATAGTAAAGATTTGTATTTACAGCATTTACATGTATTGTGATTAAATCGAATGACACTGTCACGCTTTATTTATAGTTATCAGTAAAAGTATCGTAAGCTATTGATTGGTTGTAATATTATTTTATGATTCAAAATATTCTTTCCAAGTAATGATGGTCGAATATATATTATACATTCGAATGAAACATGGTCGAATACATCAATCAACAAGAAAAGAAAAACCTTTACGCAGTTTTAATATTGTTCCAATCTGTAAGTCTGCTAGTTCAGAACGGAATCAATCTAAATGATTAGTATAATTTTACGTTCATTATTGTGGAATTTATTGTACAATTTCAATAAAAGCTATCTTAGTTTTGATGACAGATTTAGCAACAAGTAAATACTATTATTATTCCTTATGAATATTAAATTGTAAATATTTCTCATTGGAAATTGCATAACCCCAATTTTATTTTTCATTCTATCTCAAACTAACAAATGCATTGTGGGATAAAAGACGCTATTGTACAAACCCGAATAGGTAGTATTTTTCTGTCACTTACCAGGCATACAAACGCATCGGAATGTTCCAGGGTCGTCGAGGCAGGAGCCGTCGTTTCTACAAGGGTGGCTTTCGCATTCGTTAACGTTGGTCTCGCACCGGGGGCCGGTGAAGCCAACAGAGCAGTTGCAAGCGAAAGACCCGGGAGTGTTAACGCAGATGCCGTCGTGTTCACACGGAGATCCTGTGAGGATTTTAAATATGTCAAGAATAATATAAATGTATACAAATTGAAATGTTATAATCGTGAAATGTGTGTCCATTACATGTATTTATCACCGATTTCCATAATACAGACAATTTTATAATTAAGATTTATTAAAGCGTAACACAGTTATGGAAAAAAAAATGTATTCACACAAAAAAGAACTTTTTAAAAACAAGCTTTTATTCAACTTTTTAATAATTTTAAAAGCTTGTAAGGCGCAAGAAATATGTTTAGTTTAAATTCATCTTTCTTCCTTTCAATTTGCGGTACAAGCTTTTAAAAGTATTGAAATATTATATAAAAGATAGTTTTTAAAAGTTTTTAATACAATTTTTGTTGCATTTTTCTCAGCAAACCCTTTCATATGATACCCACGTGATGGGGGTGCATAAAATAACTGGTCCGCCATCTTTGGGAGTTCGTCATATTGGATTTAAAACGACGTCACTTAGCTAATCAGTTTACAATTAAGTTACAAGTTTTGATCCATACTAAGAAGGCAAGTTAAATAAAAGCTTGTAAAAGTGTTTCACTCACCCTGTTCACATTCGTCGATGTCTTCGGAACAATCCAAGCCCTTGTACCCTGATGCACAGGAGCATGTATAGGAACCGTTGATGGGACTTGTGTCGCATATAGCATCCGCGTGACAAGGGTTCGAGGTGCAAGCGTCATCCAGGTGACAAAGAAGACCTGAGTGAAAAATTACACGCTATCGTTACATTGTCGTAAAGAATTAACTACAAATACAATAATAAATTGAATTCACTGATTGACCACTATGAGTTGGTAACTGAGTTTTGATAAAACTAAAGAAATCATGAAATTGAATATTACAAGAAAGGAAGGAAGTAAGTGTTAAATCAATAATGATTGTATCGTAGCGTGCTCTGACACTTCGCCTTATCAACGTTAGTTCGTTTCTTACAGTACGCCAGAGTTCAGGGTAAAGAAAACATCGTGATGAAACTATTATTACATTGTCATTAGGAAATTCTTAGTTGTCTACCTACCACTCTGAAGTTAGAAATCTATAAGCAAGTAATTACAATAAAATTATACTCTGGAAGACACATTTGAGTACCCAGCTCCATTTCTGAGATCAGCGTATTCACTTATATCGTCATTTAGATTTAGATGGCTATGTGGTCCAACCCTAATCTATAATTCGGTTTTTTTTTTAAGTGAACGCGTATATCCATATGTGACGTGATAGAATTTATACTTTTTTGGTTACTCACACTCGATGTTATGTGTGACTATATTCAACGTAGTAAAACAAGTGGCTTACCAAGTAGCTTCCTTGTGTACACTGTTTGTTACAATGTGCGCACGCATTGCAAAAATTCACTTCCATAAATTTTTTTAAGACGCGCCTAAATAAATATACTTTAAAAAGGCTACGAAAGAGGTAGTGAACCTTACCTGTCTTTCCAGGGGTACACTTGCAGTAGAACGCGCCGACCCTGTCTATGCAAGTCGCACCGTTGAAGCACGCAGCTCCCGCACAATCGTCGATGTTAACCGAACACTCAGGCCCGGTCCAACCGTTCACGCAGATGCAAGAGAAGCCGCCCACAGAATTCGTGCATGTTGCTCCGTTTTGGCAGACTAGTGGCCTGTAAAAGAATTTCGTTGTTAAAGAATGACCCTTACATATTTTAACTGCTAATAACAGAGTATATAAGTTGTGTGGTAACTAACGCAAGAGCAAATTTGCTGGGTTGTTTATTTTTCTATTGGTTCAGGAAAATGACTCCATTGCATCTGATTTTAAGGTATTCGACAGTTGTCGTCATATCGATGTGTAAATACTAACCTTTACAAAAAAATTGCAACGTTAATATTTTAATAACAGTTTAATCGGACATATTATGTGCTGCACTTCCAAGCCGATGTTGGTTATATTTTGGTTTATTTAATAGTTTACTTCGCGAAACACAGCAAATTATGATATCAGTTATTGTTCGAAAATTGTATGCAATTAAAAAAGTAACAAAACAATACATTTTCAAATTATTAGTATAATATAAAAATCACCGGTAATTAGTTAAATGGTTTAAATATTTTCGCAAACCAGAAAACTAAGAAGAATTAAAACAAATAATGCGTTTTTATCATCATAAGATACTTTACTTCAAATTATACTTTCACAGAAATATTTGCTAAATACGTTAATAATCCTTTAAGTTATAAAAACCAATTACGTCCGAAAATTTTTCGGTCGGCAAACCTTTGTGAACTACTGTAATTGTAATGCCCTTTGCTTATAATTTATTTGATATGTTACTATATAGTACATGTTTGCGACTTCATTCCCGTGATAATGATTTTAATGTTCCATGGGAACTGAGTGTCCATTTCGACTATCTATCTTCTATTTCATTATTTATAATTTTATTATTAGTGCTTAGTTTCCACAAAATAGGGTCGAGGGTAAGGTCGAGTATGCATTCTAGATCCTTCCTCGGGTTCGATGTGAAACCACATTAAAACGAACGAAAACTATATGAAATACAGTTATTTGTTGAAATGACTTCCACGCCATCTACCGTCCGTTGACGATACTATATCATAAACCTTCACGCGTGTTCCAATAACAACGCGAACGTATAGAGCAAGAACATTAATTTTTGTATAGGTATAATATGGCTCCGCCATATATGTTCGCCAAGGTGTACAAAATAAGGGTTCTAAAAAACCACCGAAAAAGTGCTATATACCAAAAAAATAGATCTTCGTTTCACTCGTTTTCTAGGTGACTTAATATACAGGGGTCGGTTCTTTTTATCTTTAGCCTCCATACCCTTGTGTACAAAAATTTGGTTTGATTTGGTCAATCTAATGCTTAAATTTATTTCCGTAATATTATACAGATAAAATATTGGAGATAAACTAAATAGTATATTACTTCGATATTTCTGCAGTCAATAAATACAGTACAATCTACGCAAGATCAAAATGGGCGCGGCTCGAGTCACTGAAATATATCTGATTATTGGGACATTTAAGCCATTAAATCTAGGTAAAATGTACAATGCCCTAGGACTTTTACTTAGCTAAAGCTTGCTTATGTACCAGGTATAGAATAGTCATAAATATACTTTGAAAACATGATAATAATTATAATCTATACTGATATTATAACAGCTCAAGAGATTGCTTTTTTGTTCGTTTGTTTGAGCGCGATAATCTCTGAAATTCCAAGTCAGATTTGAAAAACTGTTTATACACTTTATTATTTATTCATTAAGAAAGGTTATGGTTGTATAGCATCACGCTACGACTCTAAGCAGTAACCATAAACGACTAGCGATCTGGCAAGCTGTAAATAAGAACAACGATATGATACATGGGTGCATCCTCGGCAGCGTGGTGAACTGTTGGCCGAATTAATTTAACACGGGTGAAACCGTGGGCAAAGCTAATAACTCTTATATAATTAATTTATAAAATAACTATCTTTACGTCAGGGCTTTACCATTGTTAAATTTTTACTCAGCTATTTGGCGTTGTAGCATGAATTTATATAGCCTAGAACCTTCCTCATTAAGAGGGTTATCTGAATAAAAAGAACTTTTCAATCATACTATTAGTGTCTGAGATTAACTCAATGTAATATAAAATCGGAGATTTGCAAAGATTGTGCAAAGCCGTTCAAAGGACTTAGTTTATTTAAAAAATCCCTACAAACGAAGTAAAACGGTCATCTATCATAATGGAATCCGTAACAGTAAAACCAGTGGCATTGAACCTCGGTACACGGAAGGCGGAGATGATTGCCCACTCGGTCATGATCATCAATCATTATTTGCCTTTATACGATAACCGGCACGCTTTCTTAGGGCGGTCAACACTTGCTTTTGTATCCAAGTACGCTGTCGATTTTACTTTAGGCGGGTAACCAATTCAATTATATATTTCAAACAATGAAATTTTAAACAATAGAATTATAATTTCATTGACAATTGCTGGCCACACCAACAGAGGTTACGAAATATTTCATTCAATTGTACATAAAAATAAATAATTACGCAGAAAATTTAATATTTCACGGTCATCAAAGTCAGCGTGATTATAAAATACAATAAACTCGTTTGGTCCTTTTATAATAAACACCATAAAAATCTCCTGTGTCCGGTAGCGCAGATATGCGCAGACGCAATCACGTTTAATTATTAGGGACGCAGTCGGTCTGCAAATTTTATAAGAGAATAATTTTGTCGTAAAATATAACGATCAGCTTTATTTAGCATAAGTACTATTATAAAACCTTGTTAAATTATTATTTATATAGGAACACCTAAATAATTTTTTTTAAAATACATATGCATACTTCATTAACAGAAAATTGAATTAATGTATATTATTTATAAGCATTAGTCGTGCATCCTACATATGATTATCCGTAAAGATAAAAAATACTAGCTTCTTTCTCGGGCACCACAAAACAGTAGTACTGATCCATCTATTACCAAATGATTAATACTCATTCGATAATTCTCAAATTGAATACTGCTTTGATGTATATCATATAACCGGTTTCGGCTGATCCGTCTTTTGTATGTCAGTAGATGGTTATGAGGTTTCTCGGTTCATTGGCAGTTATCGATTCCCGTGGCAGTTACAAATGATAGTGACGATTTGGTAAGTACATAATCTCGGGTCGTAATGAAGTCTTTCGTGTTTTCGCTACTTACATGTCTTTACCGATTGATAATCTTTCTTATGGTATGTTCTAAGAAATCGACCTAAAACAATAAGTTCATCGTAATAGATATCAGGTCAAAATGTAAGATATAAATGTCCCTGTGGCAGTGATGTCGACAAGCTAGGACATCACGGACTGTCATGTCAAAAAAGTGCAGGCCGCTTCTCGAGACATGCCGCACTTAAAGATATCATACGCCGGTCCCTTGCCACCGTTAACGTTCCAAGTTTACTTGAGCCGACTGGTATTGCAAGAGACCGGACGGTATGAGTTTGGTTCCATGGAAGATGGGCCGGGTGCTAGTATGGGATGCAACCTGTTCAGACACGCTGGCCCCTTCCCATCTACTTGGAACCAGCAACAGAGCTGGTGTGGCTTGTGAGGCGGCTGAAAAAGCTAAGGCATGCAAATACTGGGGTCTGGGCTCTGAATATGATTTTGTCCCATTCGGCGTCGAGACCCTTGGCCCGTGGGGTCCTAGCGCTACAAGGCTTTTTAAGGAAATAGTAAAAAGGTTAGTCGACATCACAGGAGACCGAAGAGCTGGCAGCTACCTCGGACAAAGAATTAGTCTAGCTATTCAAAGGGGGAACGCTGCCAGTATCTTCGGAACCTTGCCTAAAGGGACTCCTTTTCATAATATATTTTAATTTGTAGTTATGTATGTACATGTAATAATAATTTCTTTTAATATTAAATTAGTTGATTAATATAAAGAATAAGAAGCCTTCTAAAACTACGGCAAGCAAAGTAACAACGTATTTAAAGATAAATTAAGATATAACTATGTAGTCAAACAATGCTTAAAATGTATTTTTCTGCTTGTTGCCGTTGATAGGCCTAAAACCCCTCTAGGGCCCTAATGCCTAAGCGTGTAAGGCCCTCTAAAACCTCAGTTCGTCGAAATAACTAACAAAGTTTCATCGGATGATCTTGTATGAAACCCAGATAGTTTAGTGCCCAAAGTATTTTTCCCATTATTAAGTTTTAGATGAAAGAACATTTTACCAGTCTGATGTAGTCTAAATAAAAACAAATTACCAAAGTCGTTCAAATCTGACTAGCGAATACATTCAGTACAGAAAAAATCAGTAAAACCCATAAGAGCCTAAATTGACTAATAATAGTAATAATGTAATCAATGACTAATGTTAATAATTAACGTTTTTTATATAATAGCACGGCTAAGTGACGAAACTGTACCTCATACTGAGCAGAGGACAATTGAAAATCAACTTAAAAAATCAATTTTATGGCGGCCTGCATAAATAGAAACAGGATCGGCTGAACTCGAAATGTGATAAACAAAAGAGAGTCACTGTAGGGTTTATCACAAAGTGTATATGGTGGTCGCGTCACAGTCGGGTAGTTACTCCACCTTACTATCCGGCTAGATGACAGGATTACACCGGTTGATCCCGGAACACGACATACCTATCGCCACTATGGCTTGCATTTGGATTCTGCTTTTACATTGCATTTTGCTTGGATTACACTTGGTTTTTGGTGGTCGCGAGCTAGTCGAAATCAAATGTCCCACCATCCAGCCGAATTCGGCGTTGTTTTTATAAATAGTTCATTGATTATATAGTGTAGATCAGGGCTTCTTAAACTATGGGTCGCGAGAGATTTTAATGTCCAATATTTATATATACCATTTTATAACATCACTAAAGTTTTATTATTTTTTGTGCAATTTTTAATTTTAGATTTTTATATGTTTCAAAACAAATTCTAAAACTATATAATTTCATATGTATATATATATTGTTACTTAATAAATAAACCATCAAAAAATATTAATTTATTTTTCTTTTATATTTGTATGGGGTCGTCAAGAAACTCGCAATCATAAATGGGGTCGTGAATGACAAAAGTTTAAGAAGCCCTGGTGTAGATTGAAGTAAGAATTTATTTGTTTATGACTTATAGATTTTTTTTTTTTAACATCAATATGAAAGATAACTCAATCCATCGGATCTTCGATCTAATGTTGAAATGAACAAAACAAAAACACCGTAGACGTAATTTGATATCGAACACGCATTTATCTGTTGAGTTTCATGAACCAGCGGTTCGGATATTATGACACAATCCCATGAAAACTGGGTATTCCATTATACACCCTGAAATGTCGCCTTAAAGTCCAATATTGGTGGTTGAAAGGAGAGCTTTTAAAAGGTACTCAGTAAAACGAGAACCAAGAAATGACGCGAAGCGGTTAAGATATAAAATTAAAACTTGCCCAGATGGGTAAGTTCTTTGAAGTTGTTTATTAAGTACTCAAGCCTTTTCAATAGGTACTTTTTTTTTTAAATCATGATAATTGAAACCTAATTTTATTACATAATATTTTGGTAACTTATGTGGAACCTAAAGAGCCCAGCAAAACTGTAAAAGACGTTGAAATTAGTTCTGCGGAACACAAAGCCCCCGTTCAGAGATATATTGTTTTCTAAGCGCAGCGTTAACGCGGGCTGCCGCTGGCGTATACACCTACAGCAATAAATTCAAGTATCTGTTTTAGAAACTTCATAATACTACAAAATGAAGTGAAATCCCAACAAAGCCATGCTGTAAAAAACGGGCCAAATATCGATTGAGATGATTTATCTATAAAAAAATAGTGAAATCTCATAAACAGAGTCTAAGTGGTGGATATAAAAAAAAGTAATTTTGGCTAAAATGTGACCTATCTTTTACTCGTTAAGTTCTATTCTTTAGAAACTACTGTGCCTAATCATATGAACTTAAAATATTTTAATTAATGACAAGATAATAAGGTCAATATATTCTTATTATATGACTTGTTATAAACTCAAACTCAAGAAAACAGAATTATGTAATAGTAAAAATGATTCTTACAATATTTTCAACGGCACAAGCCATATAAAATTCCACAACAAGTCGCAGAGGTTACAGCAAGTAATTTAATATATTAGATATGCGAAACTATTTTTAATGAAATTATTATATTAGCCGAGGTATTATTTACTCACCATAATTTTTATTCTTTATTTGTGGTCGTAGTCTTTGAAAAAAGCCTTCACATTTCTGGTTTATAATTTTAAAGAAAAATCAACCTTCAACTACAGTGATAGAATTTATTATAACTTAAAAAGAAAACGTATATGACAGATGTATCACTTATTATAAACATGTATACATTCAGCGGGCGGTCTAATGTATAAATACACGTTTTATGTAATTTATAAGCAACCTAAGTGATAATTAATAAAATTAAAGATATTTAATAATGTTATTAATTTTAAAGTAAATTTGGTTGGTCTAACAGCTTTCTGATATAAAATAATTTAAGACGTTTGTCGTAAAATTATTAAACATGCATGCAGTTCATAAGCGGTAGAAATAAAACTTTCAAAAAACATAAAAATATATTCTATAAAATCTCTTTTTCCAAACATAAATCAGCGGGACTCAAACTATCGACCATTCGTACTGTACATAAGTACAACAGTGCGTACAAGTTTGATCGTAACACAGTCGTGAAAATCACGACTAGCCTTAACCGTGTATAATATATTCTATCTCATTCTCTCGCGGGCTAAAACCTGTTGTTATATGTTCGCCTCTTTTTAGTGTCGCTTTTTCGTTTCATCGCGTTTCAAATCACAACGGTACTAAAGAAGTTTTCACTATAAAACATGTTTTCTGTCAACAATGAACATGTGGTGTATGTATTAGTTATAACTGATAATACATATTTACGTTTAAGTTGGGAAGCTATGTTCAATTGTTATCAATTTGACGATTTAGTTAAAAATATCACCAATAGCTTCAGTGCATTGCCTAAAATTAAACCAACTGAGATTTACACATTTAAACATCATATATTTTTCAAGCATAAATGGAGTCTCCAAAATTCTAAAATAATGACGATTTCGTCCCGGGATTTAAGAAATTACAGTTTTTTTTAAGTTTATTACATTCGTAACAAATTACTATACGGAAAAATATTATTATGTTTTTACTGTTTGCTTTATTTTAAAGGCTAGCTAACCCACACAACTTCGTCTGCATCACATAATTGAAGCTCTCATAAGGAATAAACTTTTCGTTTTTGCAAAATATTTATTGATACTCCGCTCCTATTGGTCGTAGCGTGAAGTTATACAGTCTATTAAAGCCTTCCTCGATAAATAGGCTATCCAACACTAAAATAATTATCACATTCGAACCAGTAGTTCCTGAGATAAGCGTTTTTAACGAAACAAATAAACTCTTTAGCTTTACAATATTAGTATAGATAAGGCAAATGAAATCTTGAATGTAAATGTAATTTAATAAAAATTGAATGATTGATTCATTTGGGGGTATTAGGGAGATGTAATATCCACTCTATGTTATCTCCTTCTTCGAAGTTTAAGTACCTATAAATAAACTACATATTCCCAATTATAATCACAAGATTTAAGAAATCAAACTAGTTTTGTATAATTTTGCTAAAAATGTGATAGCTAAAACACATAGATGGACCTAAAACACACGATATTTTGCGTAACATTTAAACCGTGGAAGAAACCTTTCAGAGTTAAGAAACCTAACACTTCCGATTTGATCTCTAAGGATATACTTTTAATCACACCTATTTGAACACTGTGCTTTTTACGAATATATATATATATATATATATGCAAAGGGAACTAACTGGATTATAAATAATAACTAGAAACATGCATTTTTAGTTGCTTCTAAAATATTCCGGACAATTCTAACAAGTGAACCACCATCGTGTAAGGGTTGATTACTGAAGAATAGAACAGATAGCCTTTTAAAGGACGTGTATCCAGTGGTCTTAACAATTTAAAATATATATATTGTACAATCATTATATGCTAGTGGAAAAGAAAATCAAAACACGAGAACTAAAGCTATTCTATTTACATTTAATATTTCATTCATTGATGTGAATGTGATATATTACATATTACCTAACCAAAGATATTCATAAAAACTTTGTTATCAACGAACTTTTTTTAATTTCAAATATCGAATGCAGAATGTTTCTCAAACTATTACCGTGCGAACCTAGTGTAGCCCGTTTTTATGACCAATCATTATCTAACAATTAATATAACAGCGTCGGCGCAACGCGCTGTAACGTAGGACTTTAATCTTGGTCTAATGTATAAACGTATAGCGAGAAAAAAAATACACGAATCGGAAATCATTACTAAAGTAATTATAATAAGTAATTATTTTGGAGACAAAAATAATTTTATTATTATTTTTGTTTTCAGATAGATTTTAAGGTTATTTTGAAAAGTTTATAATAATCTAAAATATTATCTATTATCTATTCGATCTAAATTTTCTACGTTAGATGTCGTTGTTTTGGTGTTTGCGATATCAACATTTTTATTAAATTACACTAAATAAACATACTATAAAGCATTATTATTCACTGGATATTAAAGGTTCATAAAAATAAAGTTATTAAATAAAATTAGCTTTTCGTAAAGGACGGTGGTAAACTTTTATAATGATTTTAATTGAGTATACTCAAAGCTTATACCGGTCAAATATCATAGGGTGAGATTGAGGTGAGGGGAGGTTTTATTTAGTTGCTGTTTTTCATACACGAAATATACCACGCAGACGAAGTCTCAGGCACAGCTAGTTATTAATTAATTTAAGTGTTTACAGAAAATATACTTATGCGTGACAATAAATATCAAATCAATTTCATGATTAAAATCAAGCCGTACAGCGCCATCTATGAATTCTCTTGAAAAATAAAAAATACATACTTTTTTGGAAATTGTTTAAAGATAATATGATTTGGATTAATTGGTTATATGTTTACTATGTTTCACTAAATATTGTAAATGTATTAGAAAATGACATATAGGTACTTACATATATTCTTTATTATGTGTACATAGCCTAAACGAAATTTACAACTGTCACAATTCACATATGTCCATGCGTGTAAAAATGCATCCTAAATGTAGGAACCTTCAGACTATAAACTATCATACCAAATTTTATTAAATTCGGTACAATCGTTTTTGGGTGATTGGCGTTCAAACATACCGACAGACAGACAAAAATTTAAAAAACTATCGCAATGTGTTCTATCCATGTTTCTGTTTTTTCTCAAATATCTTCAATGTACAGATTTCATCGCTTTACTCTTTTGTTATAAGTATATAGATTTAGGCATTTTTTTAAGATACGAGATTTATGTTTGACTTCAAATATAGTTTTTTTTTTTTTTTATTATAATATAAAGTATTTAGCTATTTACTTTTTCAAATTTCCGCTATAATTTCATAGCTTGTAAATATCGGTCGTTGACTCTCTGACGAGTCATTTTGTAATTAACGCCCAATAATATATCTACGCCGAGATGATATTATTGTATCAAAAAAACGACTGCTAACAGTGTCAACCCAATGTAGATATCATTAAACCATTTATAAAGTTTTCCTTAGTAATTTGTTTCATTAGGTATCTTGTGCGAGTTTTTGCGAATTACAAAATACAGTCGCATGCGCAGCTTCGATCGAAGATGGCGTCGGATATTAAATTACATAAAAACCTTTAACCGGCATGGAAATTGCGGACGATTCAAATTTGAACCTTGAACGTGTGCGATACAATTCATATATAAGATAAACTTTTTGTTTTATCAATCGATCAGTTCCAGTCTTTGTTCGAGCGAGATGCCGCGCTTAATTGGACCGCGGAGATGTTTTCGCAACCGTTAAATTTTCGGCAAGATCTCTTTGCAAATGCTAATGCTATTCGCTATCAGAATAAGGTAAGAAATCCTGTGAACACTTGTGTATTTATTGATAAGTGAATTAATGCGTTCGAACATTGCTTCCATATTTTTGCTCAAAATAAAATCATTAATTTATTTACCAAAAATTGAACCTACATACAATAGAAAACGTGAAATAAGACTGTGACTGTGTTCAATGGTTGATAAAATTAGCTTACTGTTGGACTGGAAACAATTATGATATCACTGGCTGTGTCTTGCGGATTCACCAGCATATAATTTAAAAGAAATTACTGATTGATGATTTATAATACTTCACAATACACCCAATATTTTTAATCGGGTGGCAAGATGATCACATCGCGGCATCGCCTCGTTCGCGTCACTACTACTATAGACATAGATTCGAGCTGAGTGTTGAATTATTTTAATTTTGCATTATCTCTCAAACTATGCTGTAAAAGACAAAGTTTATCTCCTTTAAATAGTCTTTATGGTGAACTAACTTTTCTTCGTAAGGATTAATATGCCAAGATTAAAAATAATTCTCTTAAATCAATTTTTAATCTTCAAGAATTTTTTTTACAAAATACCTTATTGTGGCTAATGTATATAAGATAGACATTATAATACTATCGTAGACTTTTTTTTAGATATACTAAAGTCTAATATTTTTGTAGAACATTGTATTTACGTATCAATGATAGGTATAAAGCAGCTCGCGAGGGTTTCGCCTTCCGACTTACATGACAAAAATCAATATTTAAAGATAGCTGAGAGTTGTAGACTAATGTTATATAACATATACTATTCCTCGTGAGTTTGGCTATCATATAAAAAAAGAATTTTTCAAATCCAACCGAAAGTTCCAGAGATTAGCGTGTTTAAACAAAAAAAAAATTGCGCTTTATTATATTAAAAGTATTGATTGAGGTATAAAGACACGACTCACACAAATTGTTTGAAAGATACGTTCGAGTGCATACACTCGCACTTAGTCTGTGCCGGGCACTTGTTGCAATAACACGTTTTGGTGTTAAATTTTACCTCATAAATATGTCTTCATAGACAATTAAACAGCTCGAGAAACACGAGTAAAAGCCAAGGAATGACATTTCATCAGTAAGTTCGATGTATGCCACGCGCCCGCGGTATTGAGTGGAGCACAATTTTCGTTCGTAAGAACTGCTTTAGAACGTGGTACATATACTTCAATGAATGGCTATTGGTATCTCTAAAAGACAATTTCGTAAACGAGATGAACTGTTGGAACTAAAGATCGATGAAGTAGCAGTGGTAGTCAGTAGGTAGTGGTAGTGATGGAAGAATCTATAACCGGTCGTAAAGAAGAGTTCGCGAGTAGAGCCCACATGGTAGTAAAGGTCAAATGATTGTAGATCGGTTCCAAGTACGGTGAAGCCGTCAAAGCCTCTAATGGCTCCAGGGCCATTAAAGCAGACAGTTTAGAAAGTTCGAAAAGAAAAAAAATTAGGTTAGTTACAGTGATGTCTTGTGATAGGTTTGTGACCATCGGTTGGTGATACAAAGCTGAAAGTGATCTTGATATGACGAATTAACCCTTTCACATCATTATATTCTTGATGTATCTATTTTCTTACCTCAAAGCGCACTCGTCTACATCTGCCTCGCAAAGCGTTCCAGTAAAGGTCGGTGGACAGGCGCATGTATATGAATTAAGTCCGTCGATGCAGGTCGCACCGTTCTGACAGAGATGGCCGGGACAGTCGTCGATGTCGATCTCGCAGTTCTGACCTCGGTAACCTGAAATCAATTATAAATTATAGTTTATTGGTATTACCACTAACAAACAACAGTCAGACGCTATACACGGTATAGGTAGATAAAAATAGGAACTAAATATAAAGCTACTGACTACAGCATTATGTTCAATGTAAAAAAATAAGTACTCGAACAATACCATTTTTACACAATACTGTAAAACGACATTTGTACCTTTTATTTTGGTATAAACATATTTTACACGTTCTTTTAATAACTTTCACCAAAATGTAATATTGAATTTATCATAACCCAAAAGCAAGACTTGGTTCAGGCTCACACCGCGCACCGGCTATAGACTGGAATAGACATATGTTGACTTGGATAAAGGATTTAAATGTTAAAAGTTATCTAAAAATTATAGCACTATTGCAACACTATTCAAAAATATTGTATTGAGTTATATTTTACTACCTCGATAAGGAATAAAAATTGTATGAATAATGAACTCTGAATTAATAAAAAAATGTGTTTGATATAAATTAGAACATTAAACATCTCATACAAACGGCTTTGTATTATAATTAATTCATTAAATAATTATTAAATGAAGCATCATGTGAAGATTGACATCTTTTAGTTCCCAAACTATAATCGGTACGTATGCTAAAACTAACGTAAGAGATCGTTGACATTCTCCACCATCTGGTTTGTGTTTAGTTGAACTGCGCAAAAACTAGACATTCGTTATTTTATACTAAAATAATACAGGCTGTTCTCAGAAAATGACTACAGCTTGATTTTAATGTGCATGATGTTTGACAGATGTTCCTTCATTCATAGCCTAAGCCCGGTGAAGCTATCAAAGCGTCTGAATAGCTAACAGTATAGTGAGTTCGAAAAAAAAAAACTTTATATAAACATCCTTTACCTAAATCTAATATGGAATTTGCAGCAAAGTTAAAAAAAAAATAACGTAAAAGAATACTTGGAATATAATTTTTTAACCATCGAATTGAAAACAATTATAACATTAATATTGTATATATTTTAATAGCAGCATGGCAAAGTGACGGAATTTTGCTTGATGGTAAGAAGCACTTCGCATATATGTATTACTTTCATAATTATCTGTAATAAATAATAATATTTTGGAGAATTTGACAAAGAAATGCGTAAAAGAGAAACAAAATCATCATTCGCATTATATCTCAATATGTTTAAATAATTTTAACAGCTTTATTTAAAATCTAGCTACATTGATAAAAATAATCAGAATACACTCAAGCAGTTAAATTAAAGCAAAAAGGCGTAAATCAAAGAAACTAATTGAAACAACATGACAGACTCGAATACAAACAAGCAACAAGCCGAACGATGTAACAGTTCAAAGTGTCGAAATTATTCACACATCAGTCGTCGTCTACAGCGGGTTATTCACCATCGATTAGCGGCTGGAGAATCTCATTTACCTTCATTAAGTAACCGAACAGTTCCCACGATCACATGTGGTGCTACTGTTTATATGATAAAATTAAAACGGTCCGTTACGTTTTAAATCCTTCGACGCCTTTTTTGCGTTCGGCGTCGTCGCGTCGCGTCGCGTCGGTGTGCGTAAAATTTTAAAATAAATATTTTGTTTGTAACAACGCAGCGAAGTGGAATAGGGAACTTTCGGGCGCTGTTATAAATGATTTCGTAAAAACATAAACAAAATTGACTTTAATTTAGGGTGAGAATATAATAACAATCTTTACTTCAGTCACTGTTAAGAAATTTGTAATAAGATAAACAGAAAAGTTATTGACTGATATTAAATTTTATACATCAAAACTTCATATTCCTGTTTTGTAGGAAGCACTTTATAGTGTCAATGTTTTTAATCCTCCGTAGTATTACCTAATCTTCAAAGTGGGGTCTAAAAAGAAGGTAGCTCCTTTGTTAGAAATAATTATCTAAGGAGTTATTGTGGCAACTCAAAATGCATGTTTCCAGTTTATATTTAATATACAATCCACTTCACGTATTGTGCAAAACCAAAATTCAAAATGCCACCAATATGAAATACTTAATATAGAGTCAAAAAACCTCACATAATGAATTAAAATAAAAACCACAACATAGCAGCTCAAGATCCCGCACCAAAATGTAGATAAAAAAATGTATTTAAGTTAAGTATAAAAACATGGAAGAAAGGCATCGGTAGAGTTGAAATACATAAATTATAATTAACAAAACTAATGAACATGGTTATAAAGTCATTATCCATTATCGAGAATAAACCAAGAGAACTGATGAAAATGTCAGGTAATAATTCAAATAACAAAGAATTTTCAGTTTTCGATTAATCTGATTTACGATTAAAATAAATATACCTATGCTGTTTATTATTTTAGATAGTTAGGTCTATGTGATGACAATAAATACCGACATAATTCAACAGCTAAGGTGTGAAAGTTTAAGCAATGATCATTAAATATACGTACACTAACTGTGCCCGACGGTTTCACCCATGTTAATTTTATCCGACAAACTCACATAATACACATAATTATTCTCACTTCCCGCATGTACAAATTTTTTTTATTACATTTCATGTGTCCAAATAACATGCCATAAAGATCAAAATTTAACTTCACAAAATTGTCTTTATGATGAAGTAACTTTTGTTCGTAAGGATTAATATGCCACGCTTAAAAATATTGCTCATAAAACATATTTTAATATTTAACCATTTTTTGTTATGTATAAGAAATAAGCATAAGCTATTGCGAACTTTTTCACTAAGGACCAATATTTTTGTAGAACATTTTATTTACTTAGATATCATTAACCGTTACGACAGCGCACGCGGATAAAGCAGTTCAGGGGGGCTTCCACTTCCGACTCACTTAACAAAAAACAATATTTAAGTCTGAGAGGTCTAGTCTAATGTTAGCCTATATTCGTGAATCTGGCTTTCATACACAAAAATAACTTTTCAAGTCCGTCTCGTAGTTGCAGAGATTAGCGTTTTTAAACAAACAAACAAAAAGAAATCTGTTTTATTGATAAAATTATGAGCAACAACAAAGGGGTACTAAGATTAGTCAATAACTTATTATGAAAAATTAAGAAAATGAATACAATAATACTGTACAATGCAATACAATAAATGTAAAACTAGAATCATATTTTTTTTTAAATATAAGCATCAACAGTTTTTTTTTTAATATTGTTTCTACCAATTTGACGATCATAAAAACTTGTTTATAACGATATACTAGTTCATTTAGGTTAAATAATTTCTACATGGATTTCAAATAAAAACAAATTATACTCGTAAATAGAACTCAATAAAACTTTACTAATAAATTAGCCAAAACGAATCTATTTCATTTAAATACATTCAACCGATAATAGAAGGCTGAATAAATTTCGTCCAACTATATTTATATTCATATATGAATAATTAATTGAATTTATCAACACAAATACATATAATATGTACATACATACAAACACACAAAGAAAGAACATTACGAAAACCGTTTTAGAATCTAATTTAATGTTATTAACATAAGTTTTAACTGTGAGAGAATTATCTCTCCATGTCCCCGTAATGGTTATAGCATATTCTTAGGGTGACCATCAAGTGGGCACAAAGGGAAAACTATTTATGAGTTAATCCTTAATCAAAATACTTACTGATTGACTCCTCATTTTTATTATTATCCTTAAATTTCT
This sequence comes from Saturnia japonica, assembly GCA_033032175.1. Taxonomy (NCBI): domain Eukaryota; kingdom Metazoa; phylum Arthropoda; class Insecta; order Lepidoptera; family Saturniidae; genus Saturnia; species Saturnia japonica. The sequence continues at coordinate 21,215,066 of CM065307.1, read as the reverse complement.
ATAATAAATGATAAACGATTGCTTAAAAGATTTTATTTCACTTAATTTTAAGCAAAGTAAAAACCAAGAATAATAAGGAGAGAAGATAATTTATCGATAATCAATATCGTCATACAGACCTTTATACTTAATACGAAAGTCAATGGTTAGCTGAATATTGACTGGTTAATCTGAAAGCCTAAGACGCTTAAACGATGCACTGAGTCAAATTTTCATCTAAGTACATAAGTGATACCTCACTTAGCTTTCGCTTTACCTTGTTTATCATTTAGTAGAGTTATCACCTGAATGTCTGAATATCTTATTGGATAATTCGATTAAGTTTTACTTCGCGAACGCTAGTTTCAGCAGAATTGATTTGACCTTATGACTAAATTGAAATTATCTTTTACGAATTTGTTGAAGAGAAAGCTTAATTTTTTCTGGTCATTGTATGTACACAATGTTTTTATATATCTCTCTTATTCTAAGAACCATAGATGTTACAACAAACAGTTACTTTATAACAATCTTTTGATGGATGATATCGAATCTGACACTAGTGACGCAAAACGTAGATAGTTATAACACAAACTAAACTAAAAAACAGTGTAACACTAATTAAACTAAATATGGCATTGAATGTTTTTTCTTAGTTTATTTTTTTTACATTGTTTGGTCACCCTAATAATCTTATAGCGTGCGGAAGTTATTAGAGCTACCATCTTTATAACTTTCGACATATGTACACTTGAAATATACCATATGCGTCAATCCCAAACTGAGAAGGCAATATGTGAAAATACTATAGAATAATAAAACTATTATCAACTGTTATTTAAATCATTAACATATTTTTTGTAAAATATTTTTAAATAATACATACATATTATATTATAATTGTTATAATGTTTTTCTAAGGAAATAATTATATACAGTGTAAGTAGATTTTTCCAAAAATATTTTTTTTTTTATATTAGTTGCCGTATTTTTAACATTTTGTTAAAAATTGAAAAATAAAATTTAACGTATTTCGAAAATATATTAATAATTCAATATATCTAAATAATAATATAAGTGATTATGGATAATACCTATATAATATTTTTGTTAAACATAAAAATAACTGAATTGAATTTTTTGAACATTTTTTATAGTGGCTGTGTTTTAACTTCAGGGATTCCAATTTTCTCTTTTAATATGTCTTTTTTTTTTGTTCTAATTATTATATTTTTCATTAAAAAAAAAATTGGGTGCACTTAGATATAAAAAATTATGAAGATAAGTTCTTGAATTATATGTAGATCTTCGAACATGAAACTATGTATGAATTATCATTTATTAAACTCTGAGATAAAATGTTTGGCTCGATTAAAATACGAATGAAAATTAACCTAGTAATAAAATTAAATCTTTAACATATTAGACCATATTTTAGATATGAAGCCATAGTCATAAGGTAATAAACAACAGACCAGGGTGTTAATTAAGAACCGTACAGTTCCCATGGACTGGAATTGTGACGTCAACCTCGATTCTATTTTAAGTGGAGACTTATGGATTGACACTTGATGCTTGGAACGATTCATCAGTTTATATACAGGGAAGGAATTTCTCGTGATATTTGTATTTTAATTATTTTAAATTGATTGTACGTCTGAAGGCGACATTTAATGTGAGTAATGAGCGAAGGGATTTCTCTTTCTAAAAGCTCACACATATGCGCGGTAATGGATCTAAACCATTTTATTATTTTTAAATGTCATATAAACAACTGGCCGGGTAAAAGAAAACTTTTTCTATAATCAGGTTATCTAGATTCTCAAAGGACCCGCCATCTACCGAGGAAAAACAGAATTATATATTCACTACAATTGAACTTCGTGATAATTTAACTGCGAGTGGTCAAGCCCGTACCGTTTCAATCATATGGTATTATATTATTGTTCTATAACATCTAAATTTGCTGGTACAATAGTAAAAAAATAAACAATTAAGTAATTAAATATATTTTATAAAACATAACTTATATATCTAACGACCTCTCATTCAGCTACATATTGCAGTATTGCTTCCTTATCTATGTATTATATGTATGATAAGTTATATAGTACAAAACAGAACTGAATATCTATACAGTTAAAATATTTAAGTGTCTGTTTGTAATGTCAAAATAACAGCTTTTTACTAAATGCATATGAATGTATATACGATATAAAAAGAAAACCCCTTTTTTTAATTTTTGTCTGTGTGTTTGTTCCGGGTAATCTCCGAGACGGTTGGACCGATTTTGCTGGGACTTTTACTGATAGATAGCTAATGTTATAGGGAGTAATTTAGGCTACTTTTATTTTATCACAAAGAAATAGGGTTATGCCCAAATAAAAAAATAACTGGTCATGGTGAATGAATTCGGGCGCTTAAATGGGTTACGCTGAGTAAACCATAAGAGATGTAGCAAATTAATGTACTAATTAATTGTAGATATTAAAAATACCTACAAAAAAGTCAGCGAGAGTATATATCTATATTTTAAAAAACACCTACAATAAGCATTTTTGTCTTTAAAATGGCCGGGAGCAGGGAAAACAAGAATCGCGCGGGCATTCTGTAGTACACGTGAGCGAAGCCGCAGGCACAGCTATTTAATTATAAATTCAAAAACAATCCTTAATTTTTGGAATAAAAAAAATTTGGAATGGAAATTTGAGTCTAAAAAGTACGAGAAGCCTTAGTACAAAATACTTAAGTACTAGTGTACTAGTTAAAACTGAGTGTATTCTACAACAATAGGATTAAATATGTTTATATTAATAAATACCTATAAGTTAGTATTTTGTTAAGCTCTTCCAGTGTAAATATATGACTCATAGGCAGAGCACTCGAACGTCTTACTTAATTATTTTTTTCACTAGCTACTTACAACTTAACTTTTATACAGTAGTTGATGTTAACTACGACGCCGACCAGAAACAACGTCGACTAATTTAATATCATCCACAGTTATCGCTGTTTTGCTAGCAGACATGCCAATTCATGTCTCGTTTGAAGGAGCTTTTCATAGGAATAACATAGATTGAATCTCATCAAGAAAATAAACTTTCGGTAAAAGAATTTTCTAGTGATCACTTTGGAAATAATAATCATCATAATTCATATCGGTTTTTTTATATGATTAATGAAAATGCAAAGCAAAGCACATATTGATGAATTGATGAAACTTTTTAGACAGTGTTACTATAATTCGACAAGAATTGAGAGTGAAATTTTAAGGACGGGTCACGTTTAGGCACATTTCGTTACATGAGAGAGAAGAAAGATATAACGTAGAGAGAAAAGGAAAGAAAGCTATATATTGTAGGTATATCTAATACATAGTTTAGGCTATCCGCGTCTCCTTTTTTAAGACGTTTCACTTCTATCACGCGACATTTGTTTATTATTTATTTATAAGGACCACAGAACTAAGTTCGATCTATCTTTTTCTGAATATAAATGCTTGATTTATAAATCTCTTATAATCGAACCCTTATTATAAGTGAACACAACGTGCACTAAACAAAAGGAAGCATATTAAAATAATATTATAAACTTTAAATAAAATACAATATTTAAAAAACAAAAAAAAAAAATACAGACAAATAATTCCTAATTGAGGCCAGAGAATCACAAATGAATAAATCTTCGAATGCAACGTGTCTTAAGGTCTAAACAACATTAAAATTGTGGACAAAGTAGCTTGAATTTAAAGTAAAAAAAAAAAAATAAATATTGAAAAAACAATATTAATCCAAGTCCTCATTAATATCTAAATAGGAGTAAAACAATAATATATTATTCCATTTCCCGGTGGATTAAAGTTCGTAGTGTAACTTAAACTACCTACATAAATATAACGAAATTCCAAAATTTCCCACAAACATTCAAAGCGAAATGGAACATTTCTCACCAGTTTCGCAACTCACCACCGTTTCGCAACGTCGTAATGAAGCTAATGAATCCTAGATGCGCCGACGCACAAATGAACTACATACATAAAAATTATTATGTAACAAAAATTTCGTAAGACAAACGTGTCGGTGAGAATTATTGTTGGTAATTTAAATGATGTTGTGAGACGCTTTTTATTGTTTTCACACTAGATTTAAAATAGGATATGTCGCGCGTTACATATGTTTGACCTTTAGGAATAACATTACCTCTCACTTCTATCAAATAAATTTGTAGCCAGAACTACAACTTTACTTCACTAAGCAATAAAGATTAAGTTACGGTCAAACCCAGTTATTTCCTGTCTTAGTAAAGCTGTCACTATAATACTGTTATGGCAATACATTAAAAAAATAACAATATACAAGCGTATACACATACTGAAAATTGATTTTTTTTTAAAGAGGGAAAAGAGTGTTGAGTTTCAAGAACGAGATCTAATGTAGATTCAACGCGAAAACGGGCTATCTAAAATAATTCATTGTTTAATAATAAAACTTAACAATCATCCTATAAAATATACTTGAAACTGTTTATTTGTTCCAGAATTAGAGTGGTATTTCAATTATAAAATATATAGAAACACTAAAAACGTCCTGGCGCACAGCTTTCGAACTGGCTAATCGTGGTCGCCTCGGGGCAAGCTCGACTTTCAGACCATAGAATAAGTGGCGAATAAGACACGCGATGCTGCAATTTATTGTTGCCCACAAGTGTACGCACTTTGCGAGAAACGTAGTATTACTAGCTAATTTTTTTTTTTTTTTTTTGTTATTTTTATTAATAATTTTTTATCTGAGAATCCTTAAAGGAGAAATCTATAATCTTTGTACTATTACAGAAAAAGGAAACTGATTATATTTATCGAATACTTATTTTCAGTATGCAAAAAATATAAAAAACCTAATTGGTATACTGAAAATCGAAGTCTAAAAATATTCACCGACGCGAATTATGTAATCTTATTACAATTAAAAATTGTATGACTCTTAGAAATAGAAGAAAAATATTTTATTTTTAACCGACTGTAAACTAAACATATCCTATATTACCAATGTATGATGCAAAAAATATTAAGTATAGATTGAGGATTGTGAAAATTTGACATATTTAAAGCAAGAACGCGGCCCGCCTGATAGTAAGAAGCTACCGTAGTCTATGGACGCTTGTAATACCATAGATATCACTAGCGCAATACCGACCTTGAACACAAGGTCATTTGGCTGCGATCTTCTGTAAGTTCTTGTGTAAGTCTGTGAGTAAAGAGAAATTCAAAAAAATTCTCTATGCCCTACCTCTCTTAAAGCAATTCACGTGGTAACCACGAATCAGTTCGTGATTAAAGAAAAACAGTTTTAGTTCGTATTCAAATTGACATTTTCTTCACATCTTGAAATTAAAATGTACATAAATATGACTGCAAACAGGATAGCAGGTAGCCGCAATAATTCATCCCACTAATTTACATCCGCCGTTACATTCTCTACAATATTTTACTTCAGTGATATTTTCTGACTTGTAAATTACTATAATAATGCTAATCTTTCAACCCGGTTTGGCCTCCGTATTATTTTATACAGCATGGTCTAAGATTTTGATTTATATTATCGTCATAGTAATATTCAATAATAAAAGCAACAAAACATTCCTTATTAAGAATAGAACAATACGAAATATGTCTGAAAATAAACTTTAAAAATAAATCCAAAACATGCACAATAAAGTACTTATTTTTCTTAAAAATATTTATTTCACTAATGTAGACTTAAAAGTTATATAAAAAGCACAACTCAAATTTTAAATCAATTTATTGTATGCAATAAATAAACTTAAACACTAGTTTTATCATGATTAATTATTATTACATGGTCCGAATACCTCAAGGCCATAACAATAATATCTATAGATCTTAATTGTTTGAGTTTTATAAATGAAATAATTATTGACAGATAATCTTCAGTTACAATTTGCTCTACTTTACTAAAGTGTATAATTTCTTCATCATCTATCATATCAAGATGCTACGTTTGCTGTGGTGGGACTTAACAAAATCACTTCGAGGAATTTTCTCGAACATTCCTGCATTCTAAATGCGAGACGTTTTATGTAAATCGTTCCTTATAAATAACATATACATAAGCAAATTCATGCAATATTTTATTTCTAAAATGAATAAATCATAGTTCCTTTTCAAATGGGTAAAATATTTTATAATCTCAGTGTTATTATATAGCCCAATAAATCAACTTAAAAATAATATGATCATACGTAATTCGTTAATCAGTTGACGTATCTGAGTTATATTTATGATCAATGCGTATTTCAATATAATTTAACGTTAGTGAACTGTTGAGTTAGATAATGTAAATGTTTGTATATTTAACAATAGCTATAGGAACTACTTCTAGATAATAGTTTGTGCCAATTTAGAATCTAGTATCTGTTGGCTGGTGTAATCTGTTTAGAGAAATTTATCTTGGTGTAGTATTACGAACTTTAATGGAATTAATTTTCAAAGAAGAACTTTTCTTGATACTGATTGAAAATTTTGATGAAATATTAAATGATCTATGGACCTACCTAAGTTATTTAAAATGTTGTGGTTGTCTATATAATCTTATTGTCTTACTATTCTCAAACCTTTACAAATAAATAAATGTGGGAATATTTCTTTGTTACACTTACATATATATTTTCAAGATATCATTCATCCATCCATTCAGCCGAAAGACATAAGCCGCTGCCCAAAAACGATATCAGGGGGAATTTGATACAAACGCCACGCTTGGCAGCAGGGTAAAAAAAAGAAGCTTCTGCCCATCATTTGGCTAATAATCCCTAAGTTGCCTTTTACGACATTTAAGAGATGAGATGCGATTAATCAATATATTATACTAATTAAATATAAATTTTAAATGACCTAACCGGGGATCTAATATGAAAAACTACTACAAATTTCAAGTTTTCAAATAAATAACAATTTATTATACTTTACGATAACATAATATGTATAGGAATTTGTATTGACGAAACAAATACTTCAAACACGTTTAAAATATAAATATATAAAAAATACATACCCGTAGGACAGTCGCACTCATATCTAAGATGATCCAGCGGAGCGCACCTTCCGTCATGCAGACATGGAGACGGTTCACACGGAACGTACTCCGCATCACAATCCCTCCCCGTATAGCCGGGTTCACAGACGCACGTGTAAGAACCATGGGTGTTAAAGCACCTCCCGTGATGGCAGGGTCCAGAACCGCTGGAACATTCGATAACGTCCTCCGTGCACCTAGAACCTGTGAATCCGGGCGGACAGGCGCACGAGTATCCTGCGTTTGTGGTATTGTCGGCGACACATCGCCCTCCATTTCTGCAGGGCTGAGACGCGCAGTGATCTTCATGGGAGCACTCATCACCTAAAGGAAATTAAGACAAAATCAGACAAAAAGTAATGAAGTTTTTTAATAGATCAAAGGCTTTGTTGATTTGCCCTTATTTTTGTAAACTTGTGGTAAAAAAGATTAAAGAGAGAAATCCTACAAATAAAGATGATGGGAAACTAATCGTGTGTAATACCGAAGAAACTACGTTCAAAATTAGAAATAACATACGATAAGTACAAAGTGAGGTACTATCAAAACAGATTATTTTTTAAAATAACATTTCATAATGAATTACAAAATATTTTTTATGTAGATATTAAATTCGAAACGAAAGATGGAAATAAAATATTTTTTATCACATCTTAAAGGTACATTTTATAATATTGTCGTGCCCCATGCAGTTTAACAAAGGTTATGGCAAAATGGAAATATTTCTATGAGGTTGTTCTTTAGTAAAAGGATGTTTTATAACTGTTTTATAATTATGCTAATATTTAAATAATACAATTTCAAAGAGATCTCAGATAGAGTCTAACTAGGAAACCAACAAGAATTAAAACGAGCATTAATTTTGTTTATTAAAAAATAGCAATTTACATAAATCAAATAATATTAAGTGGACAACGATTCGGATGGAATTTTGCAAATACATGTTTAACTTTTCATGTTTACCTAGAACAAAGTTTTTTTTTAAACCAAGCGAATGTCTGTCTAAATATAATAAATAAAACTTGCAAACTTTTTAAAGATTTATAATGTATACAGTAGCGATAGTCTATTTTCAAGCTCCAATAAATCAGCAGTTGATTGTTTATTAAAAATCCATTCAATCGGTACTTAATGTTTCTAGACGTAGTAAGCGTTGAAAGAGCTTTTTGAGGATATATAGTTAACTTGTATATTTATATACAAAAAAAATAGAATTTATAATAATGTATGACTAAGAAGCAAGTTCAAGTGAATTAAAAGTTATCTAGGACTCGATGCAATAAACATTGAGATGCTTACGCGCACGTCATCAATTTAATAGCAATAATTATCCGACTAATCGACACGGTTTAAACGGTCTAAAGAATTCGGCCTGATTGGCCGAAACAAGCTCAATTGGTGTTATGAAAACGGCTTCGATTATATGCAACAGACACCAATACAAGTGGCAATTCAATTAAATTTTTGGAGCAAACTGTTTGTAGCCTGTTGTTATGAAAATATTGATAGCAATTTTGCACCAGGATCATAAAACAAAAAAAATAAAAAAATGTATACGTTATCTATTGTTGCTATTTATGGCTAAAATGCATTAATATAAAAAAGGGGTAATAGTAATGAACAGTTTTAAAAAGAAAACGTAAATGATCATTCAGTGTGAAAGAAATAAGCACAACCGTTGTATTTTAGGTTATAATTAGCAAATAAATTGCACTGAAGTAACTGTTAATAATGATTATTAAACACCATTGAATTATTAATTTATGCCGCATCAGACAAAGAGCAAACAAATAAAATAGAACCCACACGAAAGCAGTGGGAAAAACAAATAAATTCGCTACATTCACACACCAATTTGTAAAATTATACGCTTCTTGTAATGAAATGATAAAGTGTCACAAGTTTTACCGACAATTTTGTGCGTAATTCAGGAAATGGTCAAATTTTTGGGACTTTCTATTTATTGGCTTTCACGTATTCGTCGACGTGTGTTAAACCCGCTTATAATTGATAATTGTAATTTTATTAATGGTTAAATTAATTCTTAGACAGAATTACACTTACTGTTGTTTCCAAAGTTTTTCTGCCTTATAAAGTCTTTATTGTCATCTTCTTTCTTTTTTAATATATGCGCAATCTCAAAAATCATGGTAGTTGTATAAATGGTACAATGTACAGAATGGAAATGAAATAAAATACAGTTTATTTCATTTCCATTCGGAATTTTGAGATGATAATACTTGAACAAAATATTTTTTTGGCGTATATAACTCAAAAAGTACTCAATCGATTCTAATCAAGTTTGCATTAGATTGTAGCCTACATGCTAGAAATAAATAGCATTTATTTCACTATGCTTTTTGAATTGTATTAAGCCAAAAATATCGGTCCACATTTATCGGTAAATACGGACGAAACCGCTGCAAGAAACTACCACAAAATAAACGATAGGTTGATAAAAAGATTTTTAATCAATTCCCATTTAAAATCAATTATGTTTTTAAATTAATGTCGCCCTTCACTTGTCCCTGCCCAGCCATACTTGGCAACTATGAACGCGGCATAGAATTTTTTCTAGAAATTTCCCCTACATGGCATCGCTTACTTGAATTACTAACTCATATCGATGCATCAAATGACATATTAAAAATGTGTATCGTTTTGCTAAGCCTTTTTTAATTTTAAAATGTTAACCATATAAAATACCATAATTATGATAGCAAAGTACAGTCGACTATAAAAGCACCTACTAAGTTTTGTTAGTAGTTAAATTTAAATTAGTCATAATTAGACGTACCATAGTAACTTCTGTTACATTAAAACAGTTTCATCAAAATGTCGCCTTATATGTAGTCTGTGATGGTAATGGTAGCTTTGAATCAGTGCTGATTCTCAGGTACTGATGTAATGTAAGAATAATTTGGTAGAGATATCTAGCATCATTTTCTCAACCTGTGAGTTGTAATTCTCATTATCAGTCCAGATGACAAACAAGAGAAAACCCTACTACAATGATATAGTATATGACTGTATATCGGTATATTATTCCTAAATGTACTTCATAAAAATGGTATTTTTTCTGATTAACACAAAGCAGGTTTAAGTGAAAGATCCCAAATATCAATGCTTTTTGTATACTGCCAATTTTAATTTTTTTTCCGACTCTGCTATGGATGCTGCAAATGCGCGTAAGAAAACAAAACTTTCGTCCCTATTTGAAACTTATCAAAACTCTAAATAGAAACCGTGATAGTCCATAGATTTAAAAAGAAAGAGACTAATACGGTCACGAAACTATCAGCTAAAGTTCCGTTATTTCACCAAATCAGGATAATAAGGTGGAAACAGAAAGAGCCAAATTGTCAATTACACACACGACGGGTCGAGAACCGAAAGGTGTACTTTAATTGAACGAACCTAGAAAAAACCTGTTCAAATAAAATCTTGAGACAATGCACGAACATCTTAAAAAAATCGTTTGCAAAGACAAACACAATGCAATTTCAACTTTATTTCCATCGCGTGAAATACCATTATCTCGTAAACAAACCATAATGCATTTGAAAGGAAACTTTCGAAAGCAAGTAATTTTATTATTCCTTGGTATATCTGTACATATTTATTGCATCGGTATAATTAAATAAATCATTTTGTGTAATATTATTTAGGAACTTGTTCTGCCTAAGGCGTCTCTATAGATCAGATTTCGCTTTAGTCGTTTTATTATGAGTATTGCGTATTTTTGAGCGCAGCAAATAGCAAGCGTTTAGTGGTAACGCACTAGGATGTTGTCATAAGAAACGTGGGTTTTGGATCCACCAATGAGCTTGTGCTTTCAACGAAGTAAAACATCATGATAAAAACGCACTGTGGGTATATTCTATACCCTCAAATTCAAAATCTATCGCAAAGTACATAAAGGCGTGTTCTGGCATCTACACGGGCCAATACTCTCCTATTTCTTTTTTTTTTTCTTACTATATTAGGATGCAACATTCAGATGTAGCAAAATAATAAAAAAATGCTTTTAAATAATAAAAATTATGGACGAGTCTTTATTGATTTATCGACGTGGGTGTTGATATTAGGTGATAATGAAATTAAAATATCTTTTATTGAGTTTCTAAAGGCAGTTTATTAAGTTTAGGCGTCCATTTATTTACAACTAACGTTTTCCGCGACTTCGTTTGCGTGTTTTTCATACTATGCCTTTTATAGGTATCAGGCTACCTCTATGCTAAATTTCATTGCGATTTGTTCAGAAGTTTAATCGTGAAAAGGTAAAAAACAGGCGTGCGGAGTTACTTTCTCATTTATATAATAATTAGTAAGGATATTTAACTACATACATGATAATACACATTTCCTAAACCTTAGGGCCTAAGATTGGATAGTCTTTCACGCTATTTATCTTTATTTTCGACAGATCTCGCCACCGGTTTTTCCAAGACTTCGTTTACTTACCCTTTAATGTTCTAGATGAAAAAAATACTAACCTGTATAGCCCGGCGGACAATCACACTCATAGGTATCCAATGACGTCAAGCGACACGTCGCCCCGTTCAAACATGGCGCTGAGTCACAAGCAGCCGGTATCCTGATCTCGCACAATGAGGCACTGAAGCCGAGGGGACAGTCGCAAGCGAAGGACGGAGGGCCGCCACCAGCACCTGGGCGAACACGGCACGTGCCGCCATTTTGACATCGAGGACTCGACTCGCTGTGGCACGGGTTCAGATGCTGGCAGAACTCTCCGGCGTACCTTGATGTGCAGCTGAAACAAGAGTAATATTGTATTATAATGGTGTAAGCAATGTTTTCAATGAGATCGTAGTCACCACAACGTGGCTACATCTGCTGCAAATGGATCAGAAAGCAGTGGAGATTATAGGATGGATCCAGTGATCATGAACATCCAGCACACGTGTCGTTTAAAAATCAATCAAACTTAAATCTGATGTAAGCGAAATATATTTTACGATGTTCCCTGGTGGGGTAAAGCGTGGAATATATACATTTTTTTTACTGTCACATTTTTACTCATACTCCTTCATATTGATATCGTAATCCGGGGAAATACGTAATAATGGGAAAATTAGCAACCCTACACGAGCCTTCTCCGGGACCCCAGAACCAGGGACTTCGGCTATCGCTGGACGGTTGTCAACTCCAGTCAACAAGTACTCAACAGCCGACAGAACTACCTTAATTACCGTTATCCTAACATGAAAGGGGTTGAAGATAAGTAATAGCTGACATATCCACACACACGTTGTCTGATAACCCACGGCATGCAGTTGCACCGAACAAAATCGTGCAGCAGCCGCACCACTAGCTGGACGTCGACAATAAATAATGCAGATACGTAGCGACACGACTGTGTGACATGCGCCCGCGCAGGGTCTATCGCCTTTGTATTCAACAACAAGGTATTTTTGCTATAAACTTTCCAGCTTAGCACTAACACGTGTACTCGAGCGTTCGATTAAACACTAATCCATTTTTAAAAACAGATGGCACTTTTTTCGTTTGAATGTAGGCTGTTTGAATGTATGCACAATATTTGCATTAATTGTTTTGTTTTTATGTTTCAAGAATGATTATCACTTATTAGGACAAAAATGAAAAACTAAAAAATATTTTAAGTAGAATTTTTCACCAAAATTTATTTCAAAAATTCTTTTTTTTACAACATAATTGTATTTTTAATTTTTACTATTACAATGGGATTTAAAGAACCAAAAAGATTATATACCTATACTAAAAATTAAATTCAGTTGATCATATAGCAACGTAAAACATTATTTCTATTGCGAGAAAACTAACATTAATTCTTCGAGTGTTTTTTGAAATATAAATCGACTCCCAAAGATCATTAAAATAATGCCCACATGGAGTCACCAGACGTATCAGAAGATAACATCATTCCAATCCAATTTGAATTATCATAAAGATACAGTAAAAACCAGTAACACTAAACCGAAGAATACTATGGTAAATCATTCGTCAGTTCATGGATTTAACGTGTTACAATCACTTCGCCTGAAAGTTGTAATTTACGACACGAAACGACTGGACGTGTTGAGTGATTCATATAAATTTAAAAATCTTGTCATTCTTACATTGTAGTGACCTTTTTTGGCTTCGTCTTTGGTTTAATCAGATGGCTCAGTTACAGCGTCTTTTGACATCTCATCGATCGACATGAGTTCCAACCCTACAAGGAGTCTGAGCTTTCGGTGAAGGAAAACATCGAGATGAAACCATAGCACGGTCCAATGCCCGCATAGCTAGCTACCACCCTCAAGTTGAAAATTTGTCGCCAAACACGTATAGGTGTGTTCCGGCAACAACACTTGCTTAACGTGCACTAAGCTTAGAGTGCCTACCATTTCGGGCCACATCGTCACTTAAGATCAGGTGAGATTGTAACTACAAGGCTAAGACAATTAGATATACCTAATTTACACGAATCTACACAAGTGTCGATACATTCTGTAGATATCCAAACATTACACTAATATTTAAACACATTGTGTACTTCATTAATTATATCAAAGCCTTCATTTGCAATAGCAAATAAACCCATGTGAACAGTACAAGGAGGGTTACAATAATTCGAAGTACACAATGTTAAGAAGTAGGATGTTTATATGAAAAGATAAAAGTTATATCAACTCTTCCGCGCTTCGTCAAGTTTTATCCCTGCCACTTTCACCAGAACAGCCTCATAACTGAACTAATTAATATAAGCAGATAAGAGTAAAACTATGTTGAACGCTCAATGATCTGATTAGTAAATCTTATATAAACTCTTCAACCCTTTCTGGCCAAAGCATAGTTTACCCACCCACGCATATGTAAATAGATTTCAATTTAATGAAGTAAACCTCATTTAATTCGAGGTCCCGATAGCAACACTCCAGGTGTTTGTGAGAAAATAAACATGGTTATGTTTATCGATCGATTTATGACGCTTCGATTCAAATCGACTACTATAAAATCATATAAGTCTCCTTGATTATTCATTTGTATAATGTTTATTTTAAGTTATAAATGCTTGAAAGATCTAGAAATTGAAACATTGAATATGGCACTATACAAGAAATTGATTGCCAACACTGTGAATACAATAGTTGTAGACCCGTTATAAAAATATATAAACAGTAACACATTACTGCATACTATGTGGTATTATGAAAAACCATATACATGTAATCATTCCAATGAACGAATTCCAAGTTGAACAATGTTCCTTTTGATAATGACGAGACGCAGGTTTACTTGGAGAGTTGCGGCGTATATGAAAATTTTATACTCAATTCTAAAGTCATGAATGATTTTAAAGAATTTTATAAAAAATACATAAAAATAGTAGTAGTTTATTTTGTAGAAAATAATTAATTATATAGGAGGGGAAAACCAGCGATTTTATATTCAACAACACCGTATTCACCAAACACAAATAGTCGCATCGGGCTATTGTATAATGGCAACATTAAACTTGAAGGAACCTGTATAGCCTGAGGAGACGTGGGCGGCATCACGAACCCGGCTGGCCTCACCCACGCACTTCACCGACCTTACGAAGGGTGGTTGCACCTCAAAATATGCAATGCCGATGAATCTTCGTATGTATTTATAGTAAAAACCACAGAATTCTTACCATAGTATTTAGAGATTGGTATAAAGAAATTCTTGATGAAAGAATCCTTTAGGAAATTGGATTATTATACTTACCCATCATATATCTACTGGGAGGAATTTTGATGAAGTAATATGTTACATAACATTGAGATTTCTTTGTTATAATTTCGAAAACATTATTATTCAGTTAGTTGTTCATTGTATTTGCAAAATTTGTCAGTGTTTAGTCTATTTAACTTTTTAAGAATAAAAATCCTATTTTAGTGCTAGCAATTTATTCCATTTTACCTTTATTCATTATGTTTTAAAGTAAGTATTTTGACATAACACTAATTGAATACCTGGAAATAATAAACAAAGCACAATTACATCACAAAGCCGATTAACGTGTAAGGAATTCTCACTGCCTCGCTTTTAGTTTCGACATAAAACAAAGGCGAGTTAGCGACGTTGCAAAAAGATGACACGGCTACCTCTGCGCAAGAGATTATCTTTCAAAATTATAACCGACAACAAAAATAAGACTTTCGTACGCGAGAGGGAATTTTCTAGGAGCTAAATCTTCATTACAGGTAACACTATAAATTGTTAACCCTATCGTCGATCTAATTACTGGCTTTGGTGACAAAGATCCTGTCCTCATACCGGACACGTTCGTGCTCAGTGTTAACCGCTTTCACAATTGCAGTATATAACACGGTGTTTGTGTGCGTAGTTGGAAAACATTTCGAGGTAAGGGTAATAATTTATTTGCGGTGACAGGAGACGCCATGTCGCTCGAAGCAAGAGGCGCAAGAGCGCGCTCGCAATAAATACTGTTGCGTACACTAGTTGTACCCATTAACCATTCGTTATTTGATAGGCTTTGCTTGAAATTTAATAAGACAATAAAACAATCGCTTATATCTACCATCATCCTAATTTATTTATATATACCTAGATAGGATAATTAACTTGCACTTTAATTTGTTTTTTGTATGCTATTAAAATCATACAAGTTATACGTAAAATTTTACTCCAAAGAGCTCTAACCTACTCACCGGAGGAACACAACAAAAGGTTACTTAGTTGCGATCTTCTGTTGGGTGGATCGGTATTCCACCAGTCGGACTACCCCAAGTAGAGAGAACTCTCAAAAGAAATTTTTCTATGCCCTACCTCTGTTATGTAAATGATCTCTATCAATTCCAGAAGACATATTCAATACGAAGGATAGCTTTAATGTTCCTGCAAGTATTGCAAAATCCATTCGCATAAAAATTGAATTCCCAAGATTATAAATACAATCTTCGCCTTGTTAATCGGTTGACAGTTACGTAAACAAGGAGAAAAAGTGGTTGCTGACAGATTACACATGTTTTTTAGGTCTGAGAAACGCTACGCACCGACCAGTTCAGTTCCTGCAGTAATTAGGTGCGCCTGCTCATCTATGGACCGAACAGTTACGTAAACCCTTAAGGGGCGGAAGAAAACGTGAGATGAACTCGTTTACACAGCTGATGAGCCGCATACTTTGATTCAGTTATGTTAGATTTGTATCAGTAAATCCGCTGATTAAGGCAGCCGCAAATAACGGCATACACATTGGAACTAGCACCATGTTAAAAAGCAATATAAAATTCCCAACAGTAATATTAATATCGACGTAAACTAAATAAGTATATATTTTACAAAGACATTAAAAATCTTCGAATATTTCCTCTTTATCAAATGTTACGCAAAACTATTATTTTTTAGGAAGCAAAAGTGACGGTACTGTACCAGATGGTAAGCGTAGTGTATTGACTTTAAGAGATAGTATATTGACTTCTTCTCAAGTACCTACGAGAGAGTTAAGCGCCTACGAGTGAGGCAATATCAAGCCGACCGTAGTGCGAAACAGACGTATAGTGGTGAGGTGTTGAGTGATTTGATAAAGGTCTGGACAATACAGTAAACGCAGTACAATCCAAAACCAGCGGCGACCACCGAGAGAGCAACAACCTATTATCAATGCCGTTGTCATGCCAGCCTGCGTAAAGAGAAGCTGGACCGTCTGATCCCAAAATGCGACGCGCATAAGCAAATTACTATACCTATACTAGATCAGTTCATGGAGTTCATGTCCAAGGAAACATATTTTGTACTTAAGAAATTCATAGATATATCTTAAACAAATAAATAGTTGTATTATTGAAAAAATATATTGAACACATTATAATCCGAACAGGGTGATGTTTTTGACAGTTCGGATTATCGAGGCTCTACTGTAGTTAATTTGCTTTAATTTTAGTAAATTCATTGAAGCTAAAGTTTAAACAAAGTTGTTATGCGAAAGTTGCTGAATGCTTTTTTTATATTATAATGTATACTGTATGGTTTGGTTAATGATTTCATAATTAAATAAAGGGTAACCGCAAACAGTTGTCGGAAAGAAATAAATCCTTGGTAGGAATCATAAAACGCACGGTAGCTGGACTTCGAGCCATAGCTCATTGGGCGAGCGAGTCAGCGCAGGCGCAGATTACGCTTCACTTACCAATAAATATTTTTGTTTTGCAAATATATGCCTTTGTATGTAAATGCATGATGATGTCTTATTTGTTTTAAGAATTTTATATTACGATTTTTATCTTTACCTATTCTACAGATATTTACGGCAACGACTTACACATATTGATTATTAAATTATAATGTATATTTTTAGGACCTTTTAGTGAATGGTATTTAATGCATTTTGTTTGTAGGAGCTAGCAATCAAGCCAAGGAACCCTACCAGATTATTTCTCTCTGTTTTTTACTTTATGCTTAGAATATAGACGAAGTACGTTTTTATATGTACGTTGTTGTAAAAATTTATTCAAGGTTATGTGCCCAGAACGCAACCAATGGGCGATAACAATTTGGCTTCTGGGTATAATGTTCAAGTTTATTTTTAAATTGTTTACAAGTTTAGCGTTGTGGCCACAATCTCACCTGATTTTAAGCGACGATGTAACCCAAGGGGGTGACACGCTAAGCCTAGCGGGGAAACTGGCTATCAAATGTAGATGCCGGAATCTATGGATGCTTGGCGACAGATATTGAACTTGAAGGCAGTAGCTAGCCGGACGGTCATTAGAGAATACCCTACCACCATGCTTTGGTTTCATCACGACGTTTTACTGCATTGAAAGCTCAGGCTCATTGCAGTGATTCGAACTGACATTGATCGACGCGGAGTCCGTAAACGTAATAATACACACTACCGCTGATACCACTGAGCTTCATTATTTAAACAATTTTAAAACGGAACCTCTGAAATGATTCAAATACGTAAATACTTCAAAAAAAAATTTTTTTTTTAATTATATCGCAATATACCATAAAAAAGGGATATGAGAAAAAATAATTACAACAGATATCTGATGAAGTGCAAAAAGACATATGAGATACAATTTAACTTTTGCACTCTTACCTTTTCTTTTAACGTCAATTACCTCGGTCGTGGGCCTCTTATCTGGTAGTTTCAACGAAGCATTATCGACAAGATTTACAGGAAAGTCCTGCTCGAAGGACCGAGATAATAAACCTTGTGAAGTCGTTTGTGCACACGCTTTGTTAGTTGGTAGCACAAAAACACTGTTACTTTTTATCTCTACACACAACACATTTAATCAGATTATGTAAATAAATAATACATATTTGGAAATTTTGTATAAGCTAATTCATTGCAACACATAATTACGATTGTTAAGTACTTTGTATTATCGATTTTCTTACAGCCTATTTTATAATTCTAAATTTTTGTTAGCTTTTATTACTGTTAATACAATACTACTCTAAACAATATATGTGATTCTTAATTTTTTTTAGATCTGACTATACTATTAGCCTTAAGGGCCCTGGAGCCTCAGACGGCTTTTAAAACTTCGCCGTGGATTGGGGACGAGCGCTTAAGACACTCACTGCGAAAGCGTGGCAACATGTTCAAGGGTGCCAAAGTGGCCTGACCTCAGCTTGGGCTGTTGCCGTAGTTGCAGTTAAGTCACGAACTGGCTAATTCCCTATCCGTAGAAATTCTATCTAAACTATATTCTCTTTATTCTAACTATATTCCTCCTGGGAGGAAGGAAAGAACTTGTGTATATTATGTATTTAGTGACCCGTCAATTTTTGTCTAAACTAATACAAAAATGAACCTATGTGTGGTGTGCACGAATGTGGGTTGTAGTGGTTTCTGTTGTTAGCTAGTAATTGAAAGTGCAGCGTTACTTGTATCGCGCGAGCGGCTGCTAAACTCAAGGGCTCCATACCGAGGGAACAGACCTAGGCTTGAGTTGCCACAGGAGAGGGTAAGTTGTCTCTACAACCGTAAGACACGTTCGGAACTAAGTTATTACGATCCGGTGTGTTTCTGTTAAATACGAGAATTTTATGAATCGTAACCAAAATTTAGTAATTTTCCTCGTCTCCTGGACATTATTACCCTCAGCAAGTTTCATACAAAAAATACAATCATAGTTAATGTCATTCACTCGGGTTATTATTTCGCATCACTTACGGCCGTTTTTAATAACATATCTGAGTTTACTATCCCCGATTAGTACATATTTGTTATAAGTAGATACTATCTTTAACTTAAGACAGATATCGGCTTCCCTCTTATCGATTCAAGCTATAGGATATGGGTTTATGATAAGTAAGATACGAAAAACTATCCATTGATAGGTTAATGAAAAAAAAGTAAGGACAAAAGGTTATATTTATCTATCTTTAGTAACTGAAACAACGAATAGATACGTTATTGAAAACGGCCGTTAGTAATTTTCGTTATTTTTTTCACAAACTATTAATGATTTGGATTCTTGTTTGTTAACTAACTTTATTTATTTATATACTATGTTACACTTTTCGATTAGGTTAATTTATGACAAAAAAGTCATAGAGAACAATATTGTGGGATAAGACACTTCCACTATGATTATGAAATTCGTCTGAAATTAAAAAGGACACTATGTAAAAGTGTTAAACTTATAAAACGCTCTATTTCAAACGTATCATTTAAAGGATCATGGATCTTTACGTAACTGAATCGTCAAATCGTGTAAAATTCAGTTGTAGCATGTTGTTCGTGATTGGACGAGTGATCGGCGCAGGTCATGCGCAGGCGCACCGACCGCGGCGCGGTACGACGAACGCAATTTGCCGAGAGGCGGGGCCTGCAATAGCCAGGAGGGGACCCGTTGTATACCGGTACATTATACCGATTTAATTCTTGCGATTTTTTTATTTATATTGTCGACTACACGAAATCTATCTTATGCAGTAAATTTCATAATATTGTTAGACGTTTTGAAAAAAATTGTTTGAAGCGATCAGTAGTTGATGATGTTAATGAGCTCCAAATTGCAGATTGTGTGTCAGTGTGACTTGTATGTAATAGAAGGTCAAAAAATACTAACATTCGACACTATAAAATTCCAAATAATTATATGTCATAAATCTTTTTTATAAATTACCGACACAACAATTTGTGATTTTAAGGACATCATTCAACACGGGTTCTATTTTATTATTATTCCTTTTTCCATTCCATTTCTGATACAAACTCAATGATATGAATTTTTTTTTTTATAGAAAAACAAATTAATTCAAGAGTTAAGAGCAGCTTTTGTAACAAAAGCTTTACATTGACGAATCTACTTCACAGTGACAGATTTTAAAGGTTGATTGGAAGTAAGTAGCTACGTGTATTATAACGTCTTCGTATAGCAATTTCGAAGTCCAACTCTTTGCACGGGTATGAATAAAAATAGCTATTTTTAACTGTTGTATGGTGAACTCTTATATCGCTACCAAAGCTCTGCAAGGCAGGCCTTTCAGTTTCGGATATAACTGCTAGGTTTATCTGTTTCGCAGATATAGATAATGTATGTTAAACAGTTTATCATACGGTTCAATAAAAAAAATTATTTATGTTAACAAAAGGTAATTAGATATGAATATGCATACATCGGATTGAACTTGAATAAACAAAGTAACAGAAACGCAGCGGGATTGCATCGCGGCACCAAACCGACCGCGCCCGAGGACACAATATCCCATCTCGCAATAAACGGACCACATGTACAGGGTAACCACACGCCTCTCGAAACCATTTGTACAGTTTATTTTAATTTTATTTAAGAAATATTATATTACGTATAAATAATTAATTGCCAGAGAATAGCGAACAAGATGTATCTTGTAACTTGTGACTTGTAAATCAAAAATCATTAAGTTCTATTTCATAATAATATATCGTATTAAAATAAAATTTACAATATATGATTATTATTAGAAGAACGAATAAATTTTATGTTAAAAGGTACGATGACCCACAAAGTAGATTTGATGTAAAAAATAACAAGACAAAATTACATGAAATAATATAAATATATATTTATTTGCATTCATACTATCATTTATAACATGTCATATTTTTATTGGAAACGAATTCCTAAAGTGGCCTTGAAACATAATGTAATGGCGTTAAAAACAAACAGGTCATCCATTGTTCAACAAAACAGAGATATAATTTATTAAAAAAAGAAAACTTTATTTTGGAGCAGAAATAATAAAAAAAGCTAAATTTATTTCGAGATGAACCACCAAAAACTTACAAGATGAAACGAATTCGGAAAAACCGTGTCCAGTTGAACACGTCCGAAAGTAACCAGGTGACATAAGGACAAACTTGGCTCGTTTAAAAAATAAATAATGCACAATACATGTCACAATGTGCGGCGCACGCGTCCGTCGCTGCCGTTCCCACGCGCACACACACACGCAACGCACGCGTGCTGGCATGACGCGATGCGCTCGTGTGCGTGAACCGCACGCACGACCGCGGCCTCACTACTCGCCACTTTCATAGAGTAGTCGTTAAACGAAAATTTATCTCGAGTTTTGTATATCTTTTTGGGTTTTCTTTTTGTTATAATAAAAGGTGTTCGCGTTTTATTTCTCGTTATAAAAAACATACATGAATATTCACTTATCACATTTGATATTAAAAAGTCATGTTGTATATCCTCGAAAGAGATAACCGATGAGATTATAAACCACAGCAATAAAATTACGTTTAATTATTTATACTTTATAAAATTCATATAATAGAGCAGAAAAGTTTTTTGTTTGTTTGTTTGTCACACGCTAATCTTCTCTAGAACTATCTATCACTCGGATTCGAACAAATATTATTGTATAATGCCAATTGTATATCTATCATAATAGCCAGATCCACGAGGAATAGTATAGGCCATCTAAAATTGGGCTACAACTCTCAGCTAGTCTTAAATATTGACTTTTGTTAAGTAAGTCGGAAGTGAAAGCCCTCCTGAACTGATTTATCCGCGTGCGCTAACGTATTGTAATGATACGTAAATACAATGTTCTACAAAAATATTTGCCCTTAGTATATCTAAAATAAAAATCCGCAATAGCATATGCCTATCTCTTATACATAAGCCCCAATAAGGTATATTGCGAAAAAATGTTGTTGAAGATTTAAAATTGATTTATAAGCATTATTTTTAGACATGGCATATTAATCCTTACGAAAAAAAGTTATTTAATCATAAAGAGAATTTTAGGAAGTTAAATTCTGCCCTTCATAGCATGTTATTTGGACACATACATAGTTTAGGAGATAATAAAAAATTAAAATTACTTGTACTTGCGGAAGAACAATCATGATAGACTTACACGAGTGTGTCGGCAGCTCAGTGTTTGTCGGATAACATTAACACGGATGAAACCGTGGGTCACATCTAGTATTTTATAAAACAAAGTTTTTTTCATGAATACATTGATAGCTGGGCGCGCATCATGTGACGGAAGTACGAAAAGATTCATATGATGAAGTTAGCAATCAATGATAATAATTATTCATCTAACTAATATTATTGTAATTGTAGAAAAAATATTTTAGCGGTGTATTTATGTAATTTACATAAATAAAAATATTGTAATTATATCTTTGTTCATAAATTTTACGACAAATATATATATTTAAGGCAGTAAAAAAATTTAAAACGAATTTACATTATTGCCATTGATTCATAATGTTATGCGCACGTGAGATAAAAATTTTGGAGTTAATTGTGTTTTGTTACAGCAAAGAAATTTTAAATTCTTTTACGTGCGTACTTATTTTTAATACTTCAAATTTTTGCAAGTAAATCAATGATTAATGATCAGGTCGGGTAAAATGAGGGAACCAGTTCGGTGCAAGGTCGCCGCCAACAGCGCGCGCGGCGCGGCGGCGGATAGTCGCAGATGTTTCGAAGGTGAGTTATTGGCGCATCTGCTCATTTCGTACCTAACGGCTTTTGTTATTACTTATTGTTATTTTATTTAAATTATTACAATATCTATCACTAACAACACGTTATTGCTTACTTAAATTTAAACTAAATTGTCGGTTTTCAAATTAATAATATTTAATTAATGATAATTAAAAAGTCTCTTAATCTGATTCTGACCAATGTATGAAATGAATAAATAATACACTTGTCATATGACCACCGAAGAAAAATGATAATATAACAATAGAGACATACTTATTTAACAGTATTATAAAAATGGCAATGATTTACACTTCTGACACAAGATTGCTTTTAATTTATTATTGTTTAATCAGAACGGGCATTACAGGTAGAGTACAAACTTTATACAGTAATTATTGAAGGGAAAACTTTATTAGCCACATTGAACGATAATTAATTGTTATGAGAAAAACTTATAGGTTCGCGTCACCGATAGATAACCTCAACATGCTCGTGACGTATTGCACTTGTGCCAGTCTAGCGATGCGTAGTATAGCAGCCTGTACGCATATATACTATACATTGTATATACTCGACTGTATGATAAGCGTGTATGAATTTTGGTTAAGTAAAATCTCTTGATTTCGCGTCACCGACATGCTGTAATCAGTTTACAAATTAAGAAATTGAAATAACTCAAACTATAATTGATTTAAAAAGTCAAAAAAGAACACATTTACTCAATTGTTTTAAGATTTCTCTTCTGTCGGCAATCCTTATGACTACCTCGTGTTTTTTTTATGAATTTGCTTTTACAAGGTTCTAGGTCATATAACTTCTCGCTATAATTCTAAGAGGCGCAACAATAACCAAGAACGTCGAACAATCTAGAAAGCTGTTAAGGCACACATGGGAAATGAGAAAAACGGTAGGCTACACGGACAACACGGTAGCGGTGTGGCGCGATGGAGATAAGGTCAAATAAATTTAAGACGGGTAAAACCGTGAGGCACAGCTAGTGAGAAATAAAATTATAGACTTTTAGTCAAACAACCCTCCAGTAACCGGAATGGATTTCTGATAAGTTAGAAAAGAATATATAATAAATAATCTAAATAAGGTAGCAAATTAAGTGGTATCCATAAAGACATATAGGGTTACTATACTACAAAGAAGAGAATCCGCGAGTTGACTGTATGTATAACAATTAAAGTAAAATATTCAGTTATGTTGGTCTATAGATAAAAAGCCTAAAACAATACCATTTTTCCTCTGGAAAAAGTAATATTTATTTGTTTAATTTCCCCCTAAACGTGACGTCACCATTCAGGGAATATAAACGTTAGACTCTTGCGATAGCTCTCAAACTTGTCACTAATGCCATACAAAATGACATATAAAATGAATAATGGCGTCATGGGACCATAATGGCGCGTTTTGGCTCAGCTTTCCATTGACGTCCGTCGAGTTGGGGGATGATTTTTTTTTTTACAGAAAGGTTACATTAATATAAGCACATACGCAAAGTTTCAACATGCGGAAACCCGTAGTTTTTGAGAAAAAAATTAATTAAAATAATTTATTTTTGTATTAATTGTCAATCCCTACCACAGATTATATAGAATTCACGCCATTGAACGTTTCGTTTTACCTACGGTTAAGTTGTCATACGTTCAGTAACATTTTATTTTATATAAATTTACGAAAATAATTATATTTTGTACTCATTTCAATAATTTATCATGCACATATATATTTATCAGTTGATATATATTAAATTATAGCATTATTTTCATTATGATTCATACGAATTAAAATAAGTAGTATCAGTCTTTTGAGGGCTTGCAGAACGAAACGTAAAACTGACGCCATTTTGTACTGTCATTGTCAATGTCATCGTTTGTGTCCCTAGCAGTTGAGAGCGTATATGGAAGATAACAAATAAAATAATAGGTTAGGTTCAACTTATGGCAAAGAACTGAATTGATTGACTCCAACTCTACCTGGTATGATTCTCTTTTACCCCTAGAGTGTTTTTATAAAGCCGGAGGCGCGTAGGGAGAGCAGCCTCCGCCTGCTGTAACTAATTGTAGGCATCGGACGAGCCAAAGCGGCTGAGGCTGGTCGCCCAAGGCGACCAATTAGCCGAAGCTGCGGAGGCGAGAATGGATGCCTACAATTAGTTACGCAAAGGCGTAGAGGCTACTCTTCCCGCAGCGCTGGAGATGTTGCAGTCTCAAAATAGATATAAAAATCCCTCTGAATCTGTCCCCCTATTTTTCGCTGATGAAGGGGGTTCTACTCCTTCCCCTCCAAGGGGTCACCTCTTATTTTTTACACTTATTATTAGTTTAAAAACATAAAAATGAGGAAAATTTCCTAAGAATTAAAAATTTTAAAAACTCGTAAACTTAAAATAAAATGTTACTGAACGTATGACAACTTAACCTTAGGTAAAACGAAACGTTCAATGCTTCAATGGCGTGAAATTTAGAGATGTATTTTTTTTAAATCGATTATTTTGTAAAGAAATAAAATCGATATAAAATTATCGATTTTATCCAAAAAATAATCGATTTTTTTCATAAATTCTTAAGAAATTGAATTATACGCCTGAAATATTCAAAATCATCACTTTATTAATCAAATAATCAGTGTTTATCACAGTAATAAAATCAACAACAATTAAGTATACAAATATTTAAAAACAAATTACCACATCTCTGTGGGCCAAGAATTTAGAAATAGCAGTTTTGGTAAATTTAACGCTGTTTTAAAAGTACAGAAGGGTTATTAAATACCTACTTGCACAAAAAAATGACATTAGATTCATCAAAAAAAAAATTGACAGTGAAAAAAATCGATTATTCAATAATCGATTTTTCTATATTAATAAATTGTTTATTTTTTCGCATCCTTAGCGTGAATGCTATATAATCTGTGGTAGAGATTGACAATTAATACAAAAATAAATTATTTTCATTAATTTTTTTCTCGAAAACTACGGGTTTCCGCATGTTGAAACTTTGCGTATGTGCTTATAATAATGTAACCTTTCTGTAAAAAAAAAATCATCCCCCAACTCGACGGACGTCAATGGAAAGTCGTACCCGCGTTTTTGTTACGTACTTTTTATTCAGATTAAAAAATATTTTTAAATCACTTTTTATTGTGTATTAATGAAAAAAAAAAAATTCATAGGTATTACATATACAGAGTTTAAAACAATTTTTCAGATGTTATAAACTGCCGGATTGGTGAAACTAAATCCTCTGTAACCGAGTTTTATTAATCTACGTCGACCCGCAGAGCAATATCCGAACTATAGGCCGCCAAACGTTACACAGTTGAAGCGATGACACGGAGGAGCGAACCGAATTCAATCGTCAAGGTGAGTCGTGATACAGCTCATACAGCACAATGCTCAATAACAAATTGCTGCAGACTAAAGGATGCACCGATTAGCAGTAATCAGAGATATTACAAAAGTTTCAACAAAACAAAATAATTTTTAACAAAAAAAAAACAACTTCAATTCTTTTGAGGAGTTCCTTGGTGTATCTTCGGACTCGAAGATCCAATGCCAATAATAATAAAATTGGACAACTCTTCAGGTATGATTTACCTTTCCAACAAAATAAGAATAATCTAAATCGGTTCATAAACAAAGAACTTATGTCTGTACATTAATAAAAATACAATGTATTTTTTTTGAATATCAAGGCAAAGTGATGTCACTGTGCCTGTTGGTAACTATATTACTATCTCACAACAATGGCGACCACCGAGAAATCGACAATCTAGCACTAGTCACCGTTATGTTTTGCCCGCCAGCAAGCTTCTCGGTAATATGATATACAATGGCTGATCCTGGAACGCGACATACCAAAAGAAAATCACAACAAATACACTTCATTACTTAATATATATACACTGGCTCATTAGTCTAGTGGTCGTAAGTGTTATTGGGTTTTTCTATGAAATTCTCCGTAGCAACTCGGAGTTTGGCTTTGTGCAGATTAATGGCAATAGGCACGCCCTCTATTACATGCGACCTAAAAACATATCCAGCGAACTGTGGGTGTAAACTAGTACACCTCTACCTAACAAAGAGAATCACTACAAATACCCTTGATTACTTATTATACACTGGCTTATCCCGTAATGCGACATACCCAAGCGTGCCACAATTGCGAGTGTAACAACACCTGGGGCCCAAGTCTGCTGTTTCACATTTACGAACCTACCATTGTAATTATATCGACACTCTACTGATATTATATCGAAATTGTAAGAAATTTGGTATTCTGTTAAAATTTCATTAGTGTCTCGATAGAATCTCTATAGCGTTGTGGATAGTGTGTCAGTGGGATCGCAATAGATACGTCGTTGGCGTTGCGTATCAAAATCTACAATGGATTAAGTCTTGCTAATTGAAACTACCATTAGTTTACAATACTTGTTAGTGTTATTTTTCCTGTTAAATCTGAGTAAATCTGTTAGATTACGTAAAAAACGATGTAGGAGAAAAACCGTTTTGACTACTATCGAGTCGCGATTGTAAAACAATACCAAATGAGTCAGTCAAACAAATAGGAGAATACCAAATGGTGACCAAATGTCTATTGAGGTACTATCGATACACTATTAAAACACTATTTTGTTAGTAGACTTGGACCCCTGGTGTATAAGTGTCACGATCCAGTCGGACTGTCAGGCTGTGACACAAGTGTGGTATCATATCGCCCAGCAACCTATATACCTTACTGGAAATATTTAAACCTGATGAGAAAAAAGCCTTCCAATAGACTTTCTAAGTCGGTATTACATTGTGATTGATATATTCTGTCATGTAATGTAAATGTTTATAACATGCGATACGAGGATTCGAATGTGTAGGAAATAAGTTGTAAAGACATAAAGGTTCTACAAGACAACGATAGGGACAAATCGTAGCTTACAATAATCTAAGGGAGGAAATGATATCTATTTATAGCATTATTAAATTGTATTTACTTTGCTCACGTGGACTACAGAATGCCCGCGCGAATCTTGCTTCCCCGCTCCCGACTAATTTAAAGACAAAAATACTTAGTTTCAGTGTTCCTTAGAAGATAGACGTATACTCTCGCTAACTTTTTTGTAGGTCTTTTTAATGTCTACAATTATTTCGTACAATAATTTGCTATATCTCTTAAGGTATACTCGGCGTAAGCCATTTAAGCACCCGAATTGATTCACCATGACCAGTTTTTTTTTAATCGTGCGGAACCTTAATTATTTTTCTAAAATAAAAGTAGGCTAAGTTACTCCCTATAACATCAACTATCTACCAGTGAAAGTTCCATCAAAATCGGTCCAACCGTTTCGGAGATTACCCGGAACAAGCAGACAGACAGAAACACAAAAAAATAAAAAATGGGTGTTTGTTATAGGCTTCGTTTATATACTTTCAAATGCATTTAGTAAAAAAACTGTTATTTTGACATTACAAACAGACACTTCAATTTTATTAATTGTATAGATGTATACCGTTTTATTTTACCGGAAAACATAAGATTACGGTTACTAAGCAAACGTACATAGCATGTGTGCGTCTTTGTGTGACATTAACGACAACAAAACTGCTTGAACGTGGTTCTCGTAATGACAGATAAGGTTGGAATCATGTTACATTTGTTTTTATTTGAACATTCTCAAAGTCCGAGGGTTCATTGTTCGCGCTAAAGCCTTTGTCGAAAGCCATATTATGAATGTAAATTTGTTTTCTTTTCGTCACTTCTTGTTACTAAGAACAGCTAGATTATTTAAACAAATAGAAGCTATATGTCCGCCAATCAAAAACTTACCACAACGTCACGTTTATATTAATCTATTTATGTAAACTCGTTAGATACTTGGTCTTTATCTAATAAAATATCGCTATATCTTCATTTCTATCTTTACTGCGTGTTCTTGTGTCGTCCACGTGAGCAGAGCCGCGGGCACATCCAGTTAATTACAAAACTATAAACTTGTTTATTACAATATACCTATTACAATCCTTGGCAAAGATTTAAAAATAAACATCATAATGCTCATCTACCTCCAACTGCAGACTGAAATTAACCCCCGTACAAAGCGTACAAAGAGCCTTGATCAAGCAGATTACGATGCATTCATCCCTCCCATATGTCCTGCTATTGTTGAAAAACTTAAATCGAGGCCCGAGTATATGAAATTATCAGAGAACAGAGATCAGGTTACGGAACACACGTGCGTGGGATGGTATACCCCCGGTGAACGACTGCACTTTGGACGTAACTTTGCTATTTAATTCATTGACATTTGTCTTTTATACAAATATACGTCGTAAACATCGATACTAATATTTCTTATTAGCAATATGTACAAACAAGTTTTGAGACTTAGTTTTTGTCATTCAAAGTGCAGGAGGACTAACAAAAAAAAATCCTATTTCAATTAATATTGTCCAAGAACTGTCGTAAGTAAATTTTTTAGTATTTATACTTTCCCTTAATCATCTCTAAGTAAATATTCAAAATACTGATCTACGTAGAATGAAAACTAAATTAAATTAAATAAATTTTGTTCTAAATGTAGTCAAACAGACAGGAATGTACAAATATAATATAGGATATTAGTATGGAAATTCATTTTTAAAGGCGGCAAATATCACATTGCGAGCAATTACAACGTCAAAGTCAATAGTTTGCGCGCATTTCGATCTAGATAATCGTGTGACAAACGCACGGAACCCGCGTCGACGGCAACGCGGCGGCTCTCGCCCTGTCGAAGCCATAAATCTAAAAGCCAGACCGAAAGGACTCGGCACAACCCTTTATTATACCGAGACATGATTGCCCTCAAGCGCTCACCGAACAAAACGAATGCAACAACCGGACTCGTATCTCTGCGACTTCACTTTCCGAAGTGGTCGTATTTTTTACCTTCTTAGGGCGTTGTTGTGTGATTAATAATCGAGAGTTCAACGTTTCGATGGCGCCAAGGTCATACTCTAACACAATAGGCGGATAGATACGTAATTATTGTTAGTTGAAGATCGCGACGTGCGACACCCGGATTGTAAACACGCGGCGTTGGTACGAATGCACGTTGAATACAAATACGCGGGGAAACACGTAGTCTCTTTATTGTAACACTTTTTTGCACATATCAAATTCTATCGAATCTTCACCTGATCAAATTATGAGCGTCGCTAGATTTTTTTAACCACGTGCTTAAAAATAAAGGGAAATATCGCGTGGAAATCGAAACAGTATGTAAGAGTAATATTGTGACCAGTCGCTCTACGAACTACAGTGCTAAGCAATTTTAGTACAAAGCTCATACATAATAGATACTACTGAAGAAATCGCCAATTCATCACATTTATATACTAACGATAATTAAATTTGCAAAACAGAAATAGCGTATATTGCATTTTTTAAATGAATTTAACTGTTATAATTATAGTGTAGTAGAGCACGATACAATCATTTGTTTTAATGACATCTCTCCGTCTGTCTTTTTACTACTCTAATTGGTCACAACAGATTGCTATGAGATTTAATTGAATGTAGTATCACAGAGGTACCAGAAGTGACCCTATTATATTTTAGATTTAGCTTTACTTTTTAATAATCAGATAATAGTTTCAAAGTTTCATACTTCGCCGACGAGCTGGTAGAAAATAGGTATTTCGTTTAAGGTGTCAATCACAAATTCGCTCGTAATCGATCAAATGGAGTTTGAAATCAAAATGTAAATCTAACATGACATCCGGGTGCGGGTTCAACAGAGCATCTTATAGCAAATTCAAAATGAAACATTCACTGACTTCGCTTAATCTAACATTGGATCAATATGATTGTTGCATCGAGCAAGCCCCGGGTCAGGTCGCCACGGTGCGCCGTGCTAAACGGCGCAACAATTCAAATAACCAACAAGTAAAAAGGTGAATACGTGGGTACACATTACAATGGACATAGCGTCAGAACCAGTTTGTACCGGATTCTGAACTTAGTAATGTAATCATTCTTTAGTTCTGTATTAACTTTGAATCTCGCCCGTAATGTGTTACTTGTAAAGTTACACGATAATAATATTTTATAAATTAAAAATATATAAACAGCAAAGGAACGCGTCAGCTAAAAACAAGTCATCACATTTAAAAATCTGAACAACTGTAGTGCTGCTATCACTGCTGTTGGGAATAAATAATTAATATAAATCTACAGAGCAAGAATACACTTAAAATTAAATCAATGCTTAAGCACCTTCTAGCCGAAAACACGCTTAATTGGAATAGATCAAGATAATACAACTTGCAGCATTGAAACCGCACTATATAAGAGTATTGCATGTAATTAGGTGAAGCAAATGGAATATGTAATAATGTCAAGTTAATTTTATCGCAACGTTGAAATATGATTTTTATAAAAGATCCGTACTGTTAATATATTTATTTAAAACGTTTATTAACAAGACGCCGATTTGATAATAGTAATACATATTTGAATATATCCGATAGGAGTATTTATACAATAATTGCTTTTTTAATACTAAAGTTACTTAGAGAATGTTGGACAGTTAAATTGAAGGAATAATGAAGTATTGAGCTTAAAACGGATCTAACAGCGCACCTCTTTTACTGATCTCTGTTCTAGATCTTGCTTCGTGGTCGCACCGTTGAAGCATTATATGCAAATACTAAAGCCGTTCTCCGGATTTAAGTTGTTAACTTCAGCGATAGCGATATTTGAACAATGAACGACGTCATGTTTAAAGTTGCCAAAGTTACGTGTATGTCAAGTTAAGCCAAATTTAGTAACGGTTTGTACGGAAACAACTAATTGTGTAGATAGCCGTAAATTCTTATTAAGCGTTTATGATTGATATTGTATTATTGAAGAACTGTGTTCTATTCAATGTATTATCATCATTACAAATTAATCAAACCGTAAATTAGTTTACCGATATTAAAGACCATAGACATTGTTTTCGCAGTTTTTAAATCTGTAGAAAATATAATAATTACCACAGTAAAAATATAGGCATTAAAAATTTTTGGTTGCGTAAGCATCTAAACATTAAAAATGAAGTCAAGGTACACTGACATATCAAGACCTCAACCTAAACCATAAAGCAAAAAGTTCTCAAAATAAAATAACTATTGAGAAACACGTGTCACCCATTTGTGAATAAAGACGTGATGGAGACGGTAAAGTGATGGCATAAGACGTTTCTTCAAATCGACTACATTTGCAAAATAAATTAGGTAATCTTTTTATGCCTGTGAGACAGAAAAGGGAAAGCTTATTTTATTTCACGCGTTGAATTATAATGATCCTAGAGATGTACTTTATACAAATATAAGTTATGAATTATTAGACTTGATATGCTAATTTGTTTGTGTAACTTTAGACAAAGGATAAACGAATGAAAGAAGAACTTTGTGAACTAGAACTGTATACATCGGTAATTTTATTTTAGTAAATACATTTGAATTTTTTTTTAATACTGACCACATAGCTGTAATAACACACAGTATTTTAGTTTAAAAGGGCACTAAATATCACAGATATATGTAGTAAAACAAGCATAACCTGAGATTTGTATGATTTCTAATAAGAACATTTATATTTTAATAGCGCAGAGTGAATACGTTTAAGCAACATTTTAAACTTAACTTAAGCAATTCTGCAATCAATTTTAATACAGTTGTAAAACACTATGCAAAACAAATTGCACCAGTTTCCGTTTCGTAAAGGAAATCTCCAATGTCTACTAAATTAATATTCTGCTAATAAATCAAAAAATAATTAGCACTGCAGATCAGTATTTTTACATAATTTTAAATAAATATATTTTAACAGTTAAACATCGCGTAAACGCAACTTTCACAAAATGAAACAGATAAGTATATATAGGTTAAAATTACCGCTATTAAATAAATAACATTTATGATTTCACAAATAGTAATTATCTGGAATGAGATAAGGGTGTTCAAAGCTCCGACAATCTTATATAATGTATACAACATTATTTAAGCTTATAGTGAACTTGCACGAAATACATCAGTAATCCGATTACACTGTACAATAATTCGATAACAATACTAAATTGAGAAATACACAATTTTGAAACGGTACCAGCAATCCTGTAGTAGACAGTTACGTCAAGGTTTGTGGGAAATAGTCACGCTTTACATGAGAGCCCCTCAGGCCGGCGTTCCCTCCGCGACTTAAGGTTGCCCCGGGCTACCGCACCGACCAACGCAATCGGTAAACAGGCATTAGAATTAGAGCCTTTCAGTGGAATATATCCACGGCTCAAGGAAACAAGAATGCTGTTTATCAAACGCAATTCCAAAATCCTCGTAAGTTCATAAGTAATTTTCTATCAATAGCAATAACTTTTAATGATAAATAAATTTATGAAAATAAGACAATAGACTCTTTATTTTGTTTAATTTTAATTTTATACGTATTGAAATTCATGTCCTCACTGTTACACCTATAGACAATGTAACATATACTACATCATAACACTACATCTATGCTGTTACCTATTATATTTATGTTTGATTATTTTTAATTATAATAAAATTCTTAAATGAAGGTTAGGAAAATTGCTTGGTCTGGAACTTTTCTTTTTGAATTGTAGAAAATAAGTAAATAATGACCAGTTGGACTCCTATGCCGTTGACTATGAGATGTCATTCGCAACCTAGTAATTTCAAAGAAAGCTAGACGCTTATAATTCTAAACGCAACAAAGCACTCGTTTGCTGTTATTTTCTTGCGAATGTTCACCAACGGAGATATGATTTCACAATGATTATACCATTTTAAAGCGATAGTAAAATTGAAACTTTTGTAACGGTTATCTTTTCTTATATTTAACTACTAGCTGTGCCCGTGGCTTCGCTCACGTGGACTACATAATGCCCGCGCGAATCTTGTTTCCCCGCTCCCGGGTATTTTAAAGATAAAAATGCTTATTATGGATGTTCCTTAGAAGATAGATGTATATTCTCCCGGTATTTTTTTGTAGGGGTTTTTAACGCCTATAATTATGTAGTACATTAATTTGCAATATCTCTTATGGTTTACTTAGCATAAACCATTTAAGCGTCCGAATTGATTCACCGTGACCATTTTTTTTTATTTGTGCGGAACCCTAATTCTTTATCTGAAATAAAAGTAGCCTAAGTGACAGACAAAAATTTAAAAAATGGGGTTTTTATTATATGTATCGTATATACTTTCACATGCATTTAATAAAAAACTGTTATTTTGTCTGTTAAATAGACACTTCAATTTTATTAATTGTATAAATTATAACACTACTTTGTAAATGTCCAGTGTCCTATTATTGAGTAAAGATGTTTAGTTTATCATACCACTGGATAGCAAGGATTTTATCACCGTACTATATTATAACTTCCTACGTTTTCTTCATCATTATTAAAATGGTTTTTTGTCCCTATGAACCCTTTATTATTCCTAGCTTCTCCATCTTTGAATGCTATGAATGCTATCGAAAGCTTCTCCTTCTCTTTTGATTCCTTCTTAATCTAATGTTATCTATTTAATCTATTACAATTCTTATCCCAAATAGATTTTTTACTTGTCTTATGGTCTACGTTTCGTTATTGTAACTACTCTATTTCTTTATCACAAAATTTATATATTTTATCCATCTATTTATATCTAGTATACGGTCAATATTACCCGTGGTAGCGCGCGAGCTATGACAAATAATTAATCTATGATTATCCTTTTAAAGTCCAAACTTGAAGTTCTATGTCCTGTCAGTTTTTTTTTTTTTTGTTTATCTTGGCAATGTTTATCGTTATTTATCCAATTAATTTATTTTCCCATTGGAACCGTTTAATATTCCATAATTCTAGTAGATTCTTTTATTTATTTAACTTAGCCACAATTTTTGACTCACTTTCCATAACTTACCTCACTTGTCTTCCTCCATCTCTGCGAGAGTGTTTGTAAATTTCCTTTTCCAGCTCTTTGCCAATCTCGGACTTGAGTTCAAAACATGTTTACATTTATAGCTCTTGGCTAATAATACGTTCAGCTTGTTGTTATAAATACAACTTATAAATAGAACTTCAGTAATGGGTTTCATTAAAAAACTTATGACAAAGTGAAACAAGTGGACAGACGAAAGTATAATGGATTTTAATATTGTACAAGGCGTAATATTTTTTTACAACTAATATTATCATTTGATATTATCAACGTTAATACTAGCACCACTCAGTGAATATTATGATGTCACGGATCACAATTTAATTACAAAAGCATATCAGGAATAAATCAAACCTTCGTTATCCCTAAACAGCATTTTTTCTTTCTTATAGATAACGTGTTCAAGATAATACGAATTTTATATTTCTTGTATTTCATAGTAAGCAAATTGGAGTAACTTGTAAAAATAAAATAAAACAAGAAATGTTAATTAAAAATGAAGTGAAAGTAGCATACCGAGACTAACAAACGCCATCTACGACGATCGGATCATAAGATTACTAATTGACGATAATGAGAACGGTGCCCGAGTTCGACACGGCTGCTCGAGAATATTGATTTTCTTATGAGAGTTTTAAAGCGATGAACCATTTCTAATAATTAAGATCAATCCTGAGAGTCCTGATATATTTAATTAACCTCAAAAACGCATCCCCACCTTATACGTTTACTTTCAAAAGCACGCGTGTTTGAGCGTGACGCTGCGCGCGCGCACCTAATGCCGAGGTCGTTGGCGGTTCACGTGTAGATAGATACCATACAAGATAATGCTATAATATGACGCCCGATCACCGTTTAGGTGCAAGATGGAGTTATCGATTGCTATGCGTGCACGATTTCTGTTTATATATTCCCAGTGTTATTTAACCTTCACTGCAAAGTGTTATGTTATCTTCTTCTAAAGATACGTGAAGCTTAAACAAGGTCTATCAATTTTGGTTTCACTCAGTTAATGCTCTCTAGTATAAAAAAGCTTACAAAAGCTATCATAAAACATTTAAAACGCACCAGGGATGTGATCCACCAGCATTTTTACAAATTCCAAAATAACCATAACAAATGGTAAAATTATGAAAATGTGATACAACAAAATGGTACAATTCATTCTTTTATGCGACTAATAACATCGAAATAAGGAAGTGATACTCGCAAACGACTAAGAACGTAACAACCCAATTCAATACATGAACAATACTCAAACAGCAATATATGTCATGTTGAAGTAATTCGCATCATCGGACAAATTATGGTTTGAAGTGATGCAAGCCATAAGTATGCAAATTGTTCGCCGTAAGAGTCAGGTCGTCGACCGTCTTGTTTGCTCAGCATCAACCGCGAAGTGACCTCATTGGTTCGCCGTCGAATCGATTAGTAATGCACCCGGCCAGATAAGGTCAATGTCGATCTGTCTTTTATCTGCTACCGAACACCATTACACATTCATTTAACCAATTTATAATATATTAACATATTCTTTGATAAGAATCCATGATGTCAACTGAAATCTATTTTTGATAAAATAATTGAAGACAATCTTAAAATAAATATTGGAGATTGGAGGTTTAATAAGCAATGTCAAATAGCCTGATAAGTTTCTATTCGATGGTATCTACCACAGACAAGAGGCAACAATGTTTTATATAGGTTTTTTGTATATAACGAAAAAAAATAAAAAAACAACAGTATCCTTACATCAGTATGACTCACTAAATCAACGCAGCCATGGCTTTGATCATGCAGATGAAGCGTGATCCGCCCACCCTACAATTTGTAATAATTATAAGGTAGTAGTTCTTAACAATGATAATTAGCAAAATCTTAAAGCTCTAAGAGGATAGTTAGGGTAGTATTAAAAAATATATGATAAATTTTTTATGGATAACAGTGAATCTAAGAAAATGCGTTTTAAATCTATAGACAAGTTTAAAAACTTAATTAGATCACTAATCATCTAATTTATACTGCTGGGCCATATATTGTTTTATTGCAAGTACTTGAAATATTAATTAATTATTTTTTACAATATAATTAATTTAATATTTATATAATTACGTTGAATTCATACAAATGAAGACTTATGAAATGATGCGCGTCATAAAAATCAAAGATCACGCACCAATAAAGTCCATGGCTTCATTTATCTTTTAGGGGGGGTCAATCTGTGCATCTAACAGGTTTCTCTTAGCAATAAAAGTTTTTAATGGATCAACATTAATAAAAGCGGCGTACAAAAAAGCAACGATATTGAAGCTTTATAGTTGAGGCACGATAAGTCACCATGAATCGAATATTTTAATAACAATCACGGAGAATAAAATTTTATAACGTCTACGGGTTGTGTGAAACCAATATTCACAACCAATGCTATATAAACATGTCGATGACTTTTAAACTAAACAATTTTGTTAATTCGTTTTTTTTTATCTAACATTTCTGATATACCAACAGTTTACCAAGACGATTGCCCGATCAAGTTTCTTAAGGGTTCTTCTCGATGACTGGGATGTTTTCCGAATCGGGAGTAGTGTTTTGACGTTCATAAGTGCGCCTTCTTATGGCCTAAATTGAATAAAGATTATTTTGATTTCGATTTCGTTGTTAGAACTATTGCTGTTTGAGGCGGTTATTGAGGCTAAAGTTATGATCTTTTTTTACTGAGATGAATAAATTACAATGTAATAATAGCATCTTTAATAAAATAATAGGATTATTAATAGCTTTATTAATTGTATTCCTTTAAATAACTTGATTTTATTAATATTCGATATTCTCTAGATTTTTTATCACAAAAATTACAAAGATTATTTAAAATTGAGATACAATTCTCAAAAAAAAAAAACATAAAAAGTATTAAATCATTGATCTAAAAATTCATTTGCTAATTCCGCCTGGAATTGATTTGCAGTTGTTACGTTTGACGATAGATTTGCACAAGGTAAACCGCCTTACGGCCGTTTTCAATAATCTATCTATTCGTTATCTTTAGTTACTAAATTTATCCTTTTGTACTTACTTTCGTTTCAATAACCTATTTATGGATAGTATTTCGTATCTACATATATCCATATCCTAGCTTGGATAGATGAAAGGGAAGCCGATACCTCTTTTAAGTTTAAGATAGTTATTACTTAGTTTAGTACTTATTGCATAAGTACCTGAAAATTATATTACTAAGTGTATCCATTAACCTCCGTTTCAGTGAACACCTGTATTAAAATATATCGAGTAAATTTGGTTTAGAAGGATAATTGAAAAATAAGTAGGCAAATAAGTGCAATGTTATATGACAACCAGCTCGCTGAGTCGTCTTACAATTTCAGAAACTATACTGCTTAAAACACTTCCGAACATCGAAATAAAATTTAAATATGTTGTATTAGATCATAATAAAAATATAGGTGCAGTAAAAATATAAATGATAGTTGATATAGGTACACCCGTACACTAAACAAAAATATTATTGGTAAGTGTCAACGATAATATTCACGATGTCTCGACACGATGTTTGACGTCAGGCTTGATGTAAGCGGACGATGAGACACGATCAATGGACTCGAATGAACTTCATCAAAAAAAGCATGAAGAATTTTTTTTAAATAAACATTTGTCGGAATCGATTTGAGACTTCATCTCTGAGTGTTTACTTAGTAACAGTCCGTTTTGAATAAATCGGTTTTTGATTGCGTGTAAACAAACGTGAACAATAGACGTTAAATCATAGGACACAGGGTTCAAATTTTATTGAGTCTCAACAATATGATGCATTCAATTTGTTTGCTGAAGCAAAACAGACTGTAGAGCTTAATCATTAAGGAAAAGTTTTAGTAATTTAGTTACATTTAAATGGTAAATCGGTGACATCCGCATCGTATAAACTGAGAAGTTATTTTTCGAAAGTACAATAATATTTTAAGAAAACTATAGCAAAATTTTCCGTTTTATAATTTATCGTGTATTAAATATAATGTTCATTGTATATAAAACAGGAAACTAAAGTATTTGACTTTCACATGAACCTTGCAAATAAAAAAAAAATTTGTAACTTGATACTTTTATGTTTTGTAATGGATTCACATTTTTGAAGTGATACGCTCGTAGCCTAATGGTCGTAAGCGTGACTGCTATGGCCGAAGTCCTATGTTCGAATCCTCGCCGGCTGCCCTTTCTCTCTTTCGTTTGTTTTTTTTTCTTTTTGATTAGTTTAAGTTATCACTTCTGTCGAGCGTCCCGAGACGCACACAACTTTTTTTTAATATATGTATCATAAAAAACAATAATATTATCCTACAAAATACTAAAGATCGAAAGAAATAGAGAAGACTGAACCGATTTTGATATTCATATTAAAAAAATATTTTTAATATTCTTAAAACTTATACATACAGTTTAACTTAAACAGTTTTTCATATCAACACAACTTATCATTTATTATTGACAGTATGATTCTAAGCCTTGGGATGGATCTCGGCCATTGGTATGGGATACCATGTGCGTCGATATTTTGGCACCTATCTATCTTCCAGTAACCTCATTGA
The DNA here is from genome assembly GCA_033032175.1 of Saturnia japonica. NCBI lineage: Eukaryota > Metazoa > Arthropoda > Insecta > Lepidoptera > Saturniidae > Saturnia > Saturnia japonica. Next base: position 21,175,492 of record CM065307.1, on the reverse strand, counting down.
TACCTGGCGTAGGCGAAAGTAGGACCATGGAGCCATAGGGTCCAAGTGTGCGCAACCTTTTCAAGAAACTCGCGACTTGATTAGTTGACGTGCCATGCTACCAGAGCTAACCAATACCTTAATCAGCGGATAAGCATTGCCATACAACATGGGCCATTTGGGTGGCGTCCACTACTTGCAGTGTTTAATTTTCCTTATTTTTCATTTAAATATGTAGAAGCGTTCATTTATTTTAAGACCAATATAGATGACAGAAGCAATTATTTGCTATAAGACATTGTATAGTTTGAATACAATGTTACAAAAGCATGAGTCGGCTATTGGTCATCTTTGTCAAGTCTGTATATGTTAAGCCTCATACTAATTATGTGTACAGGTATTAAACAGTACTAAAAGCTTGAAAAAGCCTAGAAATAAACAGTGGTTTACGAGAAGTTTCCTCTCATAGCTGTAAATTAATTTATCAAATTTCTAATGTTAAATTAAGCCTCTGAAAACATTTAGTTCAATATTTTTATGACAAGTAGACATTTTTTGAGTGTTATATTTTTTTTTTAGGAAAATCAGCATTAATTACAAATTTCTTGAATATGTTGCTACCGTTTAAATAAATGCACTAATTATAAAACTTTACATTTTGTAAGTTTATATAATTGTCGTTATGTCCGAACCGTATTATACATTAATTATTTTTTGCATAGTAAAAAGATTTGCTGTATTGACATTTAAATATTTTTTATAGTTGCTCTCATTAAACTAATATCTCCTGAACACTCTACGGTCATTTCCATAGTATTCCGTATCAAGTGATACATCACTAATTAAGTTTATTTAACAGCTGCGCCGCATTTTAACTGATGCATTCATTTAACTGGCTCTAACGTTAAGTATCACTAAACGACACTCCATATATTTGTTAGAGTCGTCGTAGCTTACAATGTTTCCTTTGACTTGACTTTGTTTCCCCAACAATGTTAATTGACCTCACTTATCATTGTATCGTTAATATGTTCTCTTCCGTTTTCTCTATTACTTTCTTTTATATCTCGATTACAATTGATATTTGTTTCTTCTTTAACTTTCTCATTGAGGCATTTTCATTATTTAGTTAATTTTTTGAAGACTTCTTTCTTTTATACTGTTAATTACTTAAAAATAATCTATTTACATATATTAATCATGATTCTCTAAAAAATGGTTTTTATTAAATAATGATTTTGTTTACCATTATTATCAAAATGAAATTTTTAAATAACTTATATTACACAGCTTTATTATTAAACTTCTCTTTTGATGATGTTGGGTTTTGGGTTCAGAACTCTAAGACTGTTTTCGTTAGATATACACATCTGCAAAGTCACTCACTCAGTTACCGGTACACAAAGTATTACATCATCTAATATTCACAACAATTAGTACGTTATACGAAGACTTAAAGTCGAAATAAATGAAAAAAAAATCCTGTAAATTAATTTAAGAGCTTACTACAAGAACTCGTGAATTCCCAAGTCAAGCCACTATACAAATGAAAACCGTAGCAACTGTAAACGATCTATAATTCTTTGCGTTCCCAGTCTCAACATAAGGGAATCTAACGAAGCAAACGGATTTATTGATCGAGCCTCAACAGGAGCGATATTTTATAAAGGCTATAATCTAATCCACTTAGATCTCAACACTCGAATGCAATCAATGTCGGACGATGCTCGACTACAGAAATGCATCCCCATTAAGCAGGGACTTATAGTTGAAAATATAGTACCGTCAACACATATCGTAGCTTTACAAAAATGACAAAACTTATCTTATGGAATAACAAGCCAATATGCGCATGCAGTATTTATAGCGTGCAATTAAAATCTTGGTGGTAAGGTATAAACTAACATAAACTTGGGCCGCTATTATTACTAGGAAGTATGTATAATAACCTAATAACATGAAAACACCCTTGTCGCTCATGAGTACAACAGATACAAATAAAGACACAAATCTTGGTTATTAAAATTTTTATAGTCACAAATTTAAGCATTGTCCATGAACCATTGGAAACTAATGGTACTGATCCCACCGATTAACGTAACTTCGCGTGGTTTATAAAATTAATTGAAGAAATAGACTTTTTGCAGACATGCATGGGCATATACCAGTCACCATGTACTTTTAAAGCTAATTGAATATTATAGTTGCCAGTTGATTGGACATTATAAATAATTATAAGGGCAATGTAACTTACACTGATTAATCACTGACAAACGCTAAAATTGGATGTAATGCGTGCACGTTCAGTGTAATTGAAACCTTGAAAGCATGATTAAAATGTATGAATCGTAGAGAACATTCCTTAGTGATCCAACAAGTTGACATGAAATAAATAACCATAACATTACGCATGGTTTCATCTGTGGTACAAATAAACTTATCGTCGGTAACAGTTTAATGATAATGAACAACAATTCTTTCTAGATAAATTTAGAAACTTAAACCAACTGCATTTGCATTTGATCAAAATTAGGTGTAGTATTAAGATAGCATAAATTCCTATAGGATAGATGTAAATGCAATGTCATGTTTAGTTCAAGATTTTGTAATTATCGTAACATAAATACAAACTTGAAATGCCATTTTTAATTTATACAGTCCCGCAGTTACGAGTATCTTGGAATAAAATATAACATTGATTGGAAAAGATTGAGATAAACCTGTTTCAATAAAAACAAGTTACGTACAATAATAAAAATTAAATGTTTCTGTTTCCATTACGTCTAAAAATCGGATTAAAGTCATCGATTCCCGGTAACCACCCAGTGAGGTAATAGATGCGGAAATAGAAAAAAGTAAATAGCTTAAATATTTCATAGTTCGATATTAAACTAAACGACAATAGCCGGGTTTTAAAAGATCGTGCGTAAATAACTGGCAACGCTGAGTAAACAGTGCATAAGGCGTTTTGATACGCTCGATGCGTAGTAATTTAAAATCGAAATTAGTTTGTTTTTTGTCGCGGGCCGAGACGCTCCGCCCGAGAGAATGTGGATCGGTCACGTCTCGAAATCAATAAAACATTGGACAATCTAAGTACTGAAACAAAAATGGGATAGAAATACTTCCCGGATCGTTGGGAAGGTTTAAAAGAAAAACATTGAGGTCATTGACACACAAGTAATGTCACGCAATTTATGTTACGAGATTTCTTGATACAATAGGGTCGCCACACTGAGATATATGGGAAATTATTTAAAAAAGGTTATTGAGGTGTTCTTAAAGTTGCTAAATGAAGACGGAAAGAAGGGACTTCAATAAAGCATATTCAATTAGCTGTTACGAAGTCATAGTACAGATGGTACGTGGGAGGCGGACAGAGAATGATCAGCATGAAATAATTTCAAAAAATTATATACCTACTGTACTCGTCATATGATTTTCAGTTTTATTCCACAGGCCTTAAAGAGTTTTGTAAAAATAGCGATACAGTTTATTCCCAGAACTCTGCATATTAACTCAATATATCGTTTTTTTTATATGTATTTGAAGATTTGTGTGCTAAGTCCTCACTTGACTGAAGCAAATACGGATTTAGTCAGTTTAATTTGGAATCGATAACCAAACCCCGGTAAATTTAATAAAATACCTTAAACCAAGACGACCTCAATTAATAGCCGCAAGATTAAAAGAGGTGAAGAAATCAAAAAGTAAAATTATACACACGTTCTGAAAATAAAGACTTTATTATCTAAAATATAGATGTTACACATATCAGTGATTACAGATATTATAACAACCCTATCGTAAAATCACTACTGACAAATGATGAGTAGAACATGAAGGTTCTACCAAAGGTCAAAAGTTTGAGAGCTTTTATTGAGTGTCTCGACGTAAAACTGTTGTTGAACAAGATAATACTGTTCATACTCGCATGAATCATGAACCGCTGACACTTGACGTCTAAATGGCAAGTGTTATTGTTAAAAAGTGCTATAGAAATTTTGTATCTCCATCCAAAGCCACACTATAGTAACGGATTAAATAGGTTCTTTAAAAGGATTTTGGTTTTAGTTTTAATAGCTTGCGTATGTTTATAGTATATATTATAATAAACGTTATAGTTTATGTGATTAGTATGATTCTACCACAGATTTAGATTTTTCTAATTTGTTAAATAAATACTAATATTTCGCCGCAAACAGCTCAGATATTATTACACTTGTAACTTAAGATATTATCTATTAACAAATATATTTTTGTAATAAAGATTTGCTTTTAGCCGAAGGCAATTTTGTAATAACCCTTCAAATAGAACGCAAATCAAATTCACAATTGTTCTACAGGAGCTTTGGACAACGACTTGCGTGTTACACGATCTAAGGCAGAGAAAGTGGTTAAACAAGACATCTAATTAGGCAATTTACGAGTAATGGAAACAGAACAATAACCCATGCTCTACGATGAGCAGTTAATTGATAAAGACTTTATTATTTTAGAAATCTGTACACGCATTTATGTTATTGTTAATAATGGCTGGATGATCTGCGGTAACGCTATTAGAGGATTTTGCATCACTGACTGCGTATAATTGATTAGTTTATTTGTTATAATAAATTTTCATTTATTATTATTACTTTTTAATCTTTAAAAAATGAATTCAGAAATTCGTACCGTCTGAAACTTTTGCACATTTTACATCATTGTTATGTCAATATTCATGACAATGATTTTCTTAATTTTTTCAATACACATACGTTTACTATGAATGGAACAATTTAAACAATGCAAAAACAATACCCATCAGCTCACGCTGTTTCTAACTCTAATACAACATTAATAAGACACGTAGTAAGTTTTACACATCCGTCATCAACAAAATCGTGATGTTATAGTACTATTATTTCATTAAAGGAATAATTGATAGCACATAATGTTGTAACATTTAGATTGATAGCTCGTGTTACGCGTCAGTGTCTCAGAATAACAGTCTACGATGCAAGCACGTTTTGTGGGTGGCAGACGTGTTCGCTTACTTAAGAATGAATTCTGATTTACCAATACTGTCTAATATCTTGTTCTGAATGAATGATTAAATGTATCGATTCATCATTTCGTAACAATCGTTTATTGTTGAGAAGTTCAAGTAGACCATTAGCGTATATCGAATGAGGTATTGAGTGATCGTTAACGTTACACTTTTTAGACGGTTGTGCTTAATGATACTGATGTTTTTTAATTTTTTAGGCTGACGGCTTACACGACGTAATGGTTATTCTTTCTCATGTACAAAGCGGACAGAAGAGATGACAAAAAGCAAAAAAGAGAATGAGTAGCGATATTTTATAAATATTTATTTGCTTAATTTGTTTAAATATGTTGTAAGTCAGTCGTAACTGTATAAGCCCAAATTTTGACAACTATGAAACTTGTCAAATCTTATGAAAAACTAAGCAATATTCATAAAGTAATGTTTGTCGTTGACACAGATTTAAGAAAATCATTGGTCGATAATGACAAATGTCCAATGGATCTTAACGAACGACTGTTAGATATTCAACTTCAGTCATTTTCATATATAAAAGAAACAACATTTAACAATCGAAACAAAATACACATAAAAACTATAACCGAAAAGCGGACACAATAGGTTCGATATAGATGGAAATAATGAAATTCAAATAAGATTCGTTAATTAAACATTAAAAAAAGATGTGGATGGCATAGCACACCGTGAAGTCGATGACATCTCAATAATAAAACCCGTTACGTGAACAATAAACCACAGAGAATTATAAATGTCATCAGAGTTGAATACAGGTTTAGTGATGTTAGCCATTAATTGCCTATTTACAAGTATTCAATTCCGAATTATATATTGATTTTTAACCAATCAGTAAAGATCTTCACGCTTTCAATCTTGAGGTGTGAATTTTAGTTGGAGTATGTTGATTATTCCCAAACATTAAAATATAATACACAATTCTGTAACACAGTACAACATGCGTACATAATTTAATATTTATAGTACCTACTGTTTTTAACAGGAAAATGAAAGTGTAAATTATCAAAAAGATAAAACAAAAAGGTGGAATCAGAGCCTTACTAATAAATCTCAGACCTTATAATCACCAGTACTATTTGGTAGATCAGCTAAAAGAATAATCTCCAAATATTAAACAGTGATATCTATATGTGTAATATATCCGTGATATAACGTACAGCAATGTCGAAATAAACAGCGTCAATAACTCTTGAAATTAATTATGAAAAACAATTGTTTTATTTTCCCAAACCATACCCTTTTTAATACACGACAAAAGCACATCTCCAAACATGCAAGATTAAGTATAAGATAGGTAAAGAGTAAACGACAAGCGAGTTCACGGTCAACGGTTCCTTAACTGTTTTATCATAGTTTTTTTAATTTTCTTAGAAATGAATAATAGAGAGGATGAATACATGAGATTTAGATTAAGAAACACGTGAAACAAGGAAATAAATTATACAGTACTTACATTTTTAAGAAATTGTTGTTTTTTAAAACTGAACTACCTGCCAGAAAATGTATATTATTATTTATGTACGAAAAAGTTCAACAGTTGCTATTTTTGTTTTTCATTTACCGAGAATTTTGATTTCCTAAACCGGATTACCGGTCCGTACCGTTGATTCATTTTTTATTTAATTTTTCAAAAGCAGAAGGTAAATCAAAGCGATTGACAAATTATTATAATAGGTCTTTACCTAAGAAATTGCCGTTCTGCAGTACTGGCCATTTCAAATCAAAATAATTTTTGTTTGGCTAAGAATTTTAATTTCAAATTAATTTTATTTTAAAAACATGGAATTATTTTTCCAAAAGTAGTCATTTGTTTATTGATTAGTGTTACATTTTCATCACATTTCAATCTTTTTTGTCATCATTGATACGTTAAAAATTCGAGTAATTATGGAATATAAGTACCGTATATAAGCAACGCGGCACAAGCGGCACGCAACATCAACGACGTTTACGGAGCTAACACAACAAACCAACGCACCACCTGTTATTGGTTTGCTCGCTTCCGTTCTGGGAATTTCGACCTGAAAAATGAACCTCGTGGTCGTCCGAAGACTTTGGTCGACAATGACGAATTAAAGGCGATTGTGGAAGCTGATGATACACAATCTACGGCTGAATTAGCAGCAGCTTTCGACGTTAGCGTCAAAACAATATTGGTCCATTTGCGTCAAATTGGCAAGGTAAAAAAGCTTGACAAATGGGTGCCCCACGAACTCAATGATCGCCAGCGCTAAGTACGCGTCGAGACGTGCCTTGCACTTCTCAACACACACACAAATGAAGGAATTTGAACCGCATTGTTACCTGCGATGAAAAATAGATTCTGTTTGATAACCGCAAGCGCTCAGCAAGTTGGTTGGATCCTGGTTCAGCACCTAAATAATGCCCTAAACGAAAACTTACCCCTAGAAAAGTGATGGTCACTGTTTGGTGGTCTAGCGCCGGTGTGGTTCATCACAGCTTCTTACCAAACGGGATGAGCATTACTATAGATGTGTACTGTGAAGAACTGAACACAATGATAGAGAAGCTGGCACATCTCCAACCAGCATTGGTCAATCGCTCGTCTCCGCTGCTCCTGCACGACAACGCGCGACCTCATACTGCACAGCAGACGGTCTCCAAGTTGCAAGAACTGGGGTTGGAAGTTCTCCGTCATCCGCCCTACTCACCAGACCTTGCGCCTACAGACTACTACTTTTTCCAGAATTTGGATAACTCCTTAGCGGGAAAAAAATTCAATATCCGAGAGGCAGTACAAAATGCCTTTGAAGAATTTGTTGCCTCCCGTCCAGCTGATTTCTTTAAGAAGGGCATCAATAAACTGCCACTGCGCTGGCAAAGATGCATTGATTGCATGGGTGATTACTTCGATTAATACAAATAAAAAATACATGAAAAAAATTCGTTTAAATTTTTTCATACAAAACGGCAATTTCATAGGTAAAGACCTAAATATAATCGTCTTAAATATTTCGTCGTCAGACATGGTTGTGCAGCAGCAAAAATACGTTACGTTTATTCTAGCACCTTTGAAGTCCGAAGAACATGAATATTGTAACATCCTGCAAAAAGTTTCTCACTGGTCCCAAGCCTTAAGAAGAGATAGATGAAACAAATGAAAACTTAGAACTTGTGATCCAATGTAAAATATTACAATCTATCACGTTTGCGGTGAAATGAAATTCTCATAGCAGTTAGTACAGCAGCCGGATCGTTAGTGACAATGCGATGTGATATAGATATCTGCCGGCGATTGCCTCGCTGTCGATCCAAACGAACACCATATACGGCAGCAGAGCAGTTCATTAAGACTGGACGACTTGATGCTCGGACGCATCGAATTTATTTACCGTCGCTCGGTTCGTTTTATAACCCACGATTGTTAAGTTCATAACCAGTTAATGCATTGTTTTTGTCACTTTGATAGGAGAGCTAAAAGGGTTTTACAACATATTTTTATCTAAATCTAAAATATTTTATGAAGTCCTGGGGCCCTAGCCAAGTTGCTTTAGACATTCATTAACGCTAATAGAAAATGATTGTAGAAAAGTAACCCTGTTTTAATTCTTCAATCAAAAATAAACTTTTTAAACACAGCAATTTTTATTTAATTAAATTGTGCAAAAATAGTTTAAAGAGCCCTAAATATTTGCATAATAAGACCTAATACGGACTAATTGCCTTATAACTAATTTAATCAAGTATACTCTATCACATTCTTCAGGCGAGAATAGCGTTGGCCTCATTTTACGCAACCATATTCATTGGCTAATTGAACAAATAGATGTAAGTTACCATATGCTCTACTTACCAAGCCAAAGGACAAGGGAACGGGCCATTCAGAATTATCATAAATTGGATTTTAGAATGAAACCAACGCAACGTGGATTCGGAAACATTGAAACAGAACGTGTTGCAAATGTTCTGAGATAATTTATGAGTTTAACGTCAAGCGGTTTAAATATACTTACATAAATAGAATATCTTTGTAAATGAAGGGGTTTAAGGAACTATTTTTATACATATAAGTGTTAATTGGAAACGTACAAATAGGTTGAAGAATGAACTAAAATGTTTAATTTTTCCAGTAAAATAATCCAAAACGCAGAAAAGAGGATTCCTTTATTTATCATTTCTGGAAGTCATATTGTAATTTACAGTCCAACGTTAATTTTGTTTGTTTATGTTAATGTGATAATTTACGTTATAATTTAATTAATTACACGTGTGGAAAAGAAAACCAGTAAAAAATCACTTTGTGAAGTAACAAGGACATCAACAGTGACGATGTATGGTGTGATGTGTGTGGACTTTGGTGGTGTCACAAAATCCTAATGAAGCAAATTAATTTGGAGACAGATTACTTATTAATCCTGTATTATATATGCTCAGATTTTTATAACCGTATAATTTATCAATAAGATTTGAATTCCTAATGGAATAATTAATTATTCGTAAATAATGCCTGTATTATAGTTAATAATTATATGAGACATTTTAAATGAATTGGTGATAAATTTGTTTTCCATTGAATATTGCTTTATGTTATAAGCTTAAGGTTTAAGAGGGATTCTAGTAGGCTTCATTACACATTGATTGTTTGAAAATCCGATAGCATCGTTTTTATCTATTGATTTTTTCTTAGCCATTCGCTTCATTTCTTGAGATTTGTTACCTTTCGTGTTAAAATATAGCAAATTTCAGAAATAGCAATTACTTTCATTTCCACTATCGATAGTTTAAGCCAGACTATCGTTTATTAAATAGTGCAAATTTCTATGGATTAATTGGTAGACATTCGTTGTTTAATGAACAATTAGGTTCGAGTATGAGACACGATTCAATGGTTTCTGTAATTGTAATCCATACAAACCAATTACACAAATCATTCGCAATCATAACATTTGTCTCACATATCGAATTGGAGATAACATAAAATTTATTAAGTTAACATCGAAACAGCATATTTTAATTTCGATAAAGCATTAATGAATCTATTGTAGGCGGAAGCAGCTAAGAAATTTCGGATAAGTTATTCATTACACTTCATTTTTATTTTATTAGAATTACCATTAATAAACGTATTTCTAAATAGGTAAATTAAAGTGAACGTAATATTAGGTGTGCATATAACACAAAATACAAACCAACGGTTAAGCCGAGACTAAGAGCAGATTGTATCATATTATTTATTGCATAAAGTCATGGTTCACTACCTTTAAGCTTATTATTATTCATTGGACCTGTATAGGAAATGTTTAGATGGAGTGTCCTTCCCGACCCTGAGTATTCAATTCATACGAATCAAATTATTATCAACCGTATGTCTATTTACATAGAATTTACTATCTTATATATATGGAATAGATTAGACATATTTGCTGTTGATCACAACCAAAATATTAAAATGATTCTTACCATCAATTGATTGATTTGATGTATTAGATACAAACCTAATCACGAAGGAAACATCCTCATGCGACAGCGTCGTGGTGGCATAGATATTTTCGTTTATTGCAATTCCTAGGTCAAGTTAAGAACCTTTTGCTAATTGTATTGCCTATTGCTATGCTTTAGTAATTGCATTTGGCAGAAAATCACTTTTATAGTTGTAGTTCATGTACAGTTATAAATGGAACCATAATATCTACACCAAAAACAAAAGAGTAAATTATTAAAATACCGCACTGTTTAACAAAACCTATATTTAAAATAAACGATACACCCATGATATATTGTCCCGGAACAATACACGGTCACGTATAGGTGCGCGGGCGCAGGCCGCGGCCATTGTTTCAAATTCGCCCAAACAAACCGGTTGCCGAGATAATAGCACGGAATGATGATTGTGTCCAACATCCAAACGGACCCTAAGAAAAGACTGCACTGTACAAGTTATTTTGGTTTAAATATCGATTTAGCAAGTAAGATTTTATTTAACGATACAATTTATTTAATCTTATCTAGTATTCAAGAAACTAGAAAATATTTATGTACATTAACCGAGTACATAGAAATAATGAGTGAGCAAACACATGTAAAATCAGCAACTTCAGAAACTACTATATGAAGTACATTCAACTTTTTATTATTATTTTGGGTGATTTTACAGGTATATATATAATTGCTGGCACAAAGAAAAATCAGAAAAACGCACTCTTATTACTCATTAAAAAAAATCTCATGCCACACAAACTCTTTGAAAGTACATGTCCGAAAAAAAGTATTTTATGTTTAAATTAAAGAAAGATTTAAGTTTTAAACTAAGCAATCTGGATTCGATATACTTTTCGAGTTAAAATAATACATTCGGGAATAAAAAAGAAATACCTACTCCTTTTCGTACGACTACCGACACGTAAATAAAATAGTCCAGACCTCAAGGCCTTCGTTTGCGATTATAACCTCACTACTTTCATCACACGGTTTAAAAGTTGATACGTAATAAATTATTAATTCATTTTCTAATACAAGGTTAATATATCCGTTTCATATTTTGTTTATTTATTGTGATCACAAATATATCAAAAGCAAGAGAACATTTTTATACATAATGTACATATATAATAATGTGTATTGAAACACATAATATAACTAAGAAATAGGAAGGCTTATAAATTATGTCATTACTTTAATTTATAATAAAGTATGATAACTGGAAGCCAAGTGGAATTTGTTGTTTGAATGTGCATACCACATTCACAAGTTATCTATGAACATGGAATTGGAAAAATGTAAATAAGTAGCCTCAAATTAAAGAGATATAAAAGATTTAAGATAAAGAAAAGTGACGACGATAATGATTGACTCGAAATAATATACTTATAGTAAATAGTGATGTATTCATTAGTATATTTTAAATGTTTATATTTGATGTTTATTAAGCGAGGAAACAGTCAAGAGCAGACGCCACAAAGTATATATATTATGATTCTTATGTAATTAAAATGTATGCTTACCAATAAGGGTGGTAAAGTCGCTTTGTGACTGAACTCTTTAATGCAATAAAAAGAAAAAAATGTAATAAATCCCTTAGCGTTAAAATTTCACAACATTTTTAAGGATGTTACGATTAACGGCCGTTTTCAATAACCTATCAATAGATAGTTTTTCTTATACATAATATATATCTACATATATATCCTATATCTAGGATAGATAAGAGGGAAGCCGAAATCTGTCTTTAAATAAAGATACTACTTGTTACAAATATGTACTAATCGGGAATAGTAAGCTCAGATATGTTACTGAAAACGGGCGTTAGTAGACAATCACTGTCAATACACCTAACTAATTCAACGATCATCATCGTTCTTGAATCTCAATGTACTTACTCGGTACCATTAGTCCAATGGACATGTTTCGTTCAGTGAAATAGAAAAAAAAATGTTTTATAATAAAAATAATGACATAGTCGTCGCATCGTCTAAATTGAAAAAAGCAATATATGGACATTACGGTCATTTTATATGCGCATTACACACTATATTGCACCTATTACCGGCCGATTATAGTAGTAACTACATAATAAACCAGTTCCATAATAAATGACAAAAAATGAAGCGGCGGTTGATAGGCCCTGTAAGTACGTGATCCATAACACAGATAAGGGATAACAGTTCAGTTTTAAGAACAAAGATAAAGAGGTTCAAAGAAGTTTCTTGTAACGCATACGCCTTAATGGCTGATGTACTCATACCTATTTACTAAACCAAAAATTAGAAATATGACATGACTTCTACGGGGGATCAATTATTATCTCAACTCATGTAACCGAATAGGAATAAGAAGTTAGTCTTCCTAAAACTATCTTATCTAACATCTATTAGTAGTTTTTCAAGTAAGCACCCATCGTAGTTTAGATAGTTAAGTGCACTAACTATATTGTTCAATCTATGTCCGAAGTAACGATCGCTCTAAAAGATCGTAGTCTTTGAAGTACACCAAAGTGACAGTTATCAGAGAAAAGTGTATTCTCTTGAATATTGCATATAATCGAATGTATTCTTCAATTTAATTATCACTGAAGTAATAGAGAACCACCAAAAACTTAATTATTAATAACTTGACAAGAAAACTTTATTAACACAATTTAACAACAATGAATATTTCTTTGTTTGCCCCCTACGCTTTCCTAAGCCATTGCAACCGATTGCGATGTATCATTGTTGAGTAGTTATGTATTATGTATTCGAATGATGTGTATTAGTATACAACCTGTTTACAATAAGTAGCGCAAGAGTTATTTATTACAAGAGAACGGAAAAGAAGCAAAAGATATATCTAGAAAAGATAATATATGAAACATAACATCTCTCACAGTATAACTGCCTATACTAGTCTAGTGGTCGTAAGCGCGACTGTTATGATCGAGATCCTAGGTTCGATTCCCAGGTCGAGAAGTGTTATTGGGTTTTTCTATGAAATTCTCAGTAGCAGCTCGAAGTTTGGTTTCGTGCCCGATTAATGGCAATAGGCTCGCCCCCTATTACATGGGACCTAAAAAACATACACGGCGAACTGTGGGTGTACATTAGCTTACCATAAGGCACAGAACCTTCAAAGTGCAGAGCTATTATAAAAAAATAATTTGATACCAATGTTTATAGAACTCAGATTAATATACATTTCAAAGAATGCAGTGTCAACGTGTAAAATATAATGCAACATCAATTCAGAGAACTTTGTAATGGTACCATTTCGTTTCTCACGGTCGGTGTCGAGTCATCACGAGACGAATTTGAGGAAGTGACCGCTATTATCTTCTCCGAACTAAGTCAAACAAACGAAGAAATATAATATTCGGGTTCAACGTAACAATGATAAAAACTCTTTTGTAATTCCATTTCCATTTTATAAGTTAGAGCCATCGGTTTTTATCGCAATTCATAGTATTCAGATTCATGATAAACCTTTATTTTTAACAACACAATTTAATTCAAATATTATATTAACATAGGTATAAAATATTTCAATAACGATTTAACGTACCTAAATATTTTGAATCATGGTTTTTAAAAATACACGGAAATCATAATATATCGATTTTTTATTTATTTATTCAAATGACATAAGAACTGCGCATATTCAATTTAATTTGTTATTAATATTATTTTCACTGTATATTCTCATAATAAACACGTGAGATATTACTAACTATAAAGATTACCGTTTTTATGTACAAATTTTACATAATACTAATATTTATCGTGAAAATATACTCGAATACCAACCTAATTCTAGGGTACTAAAGTTTAATATTGCACCTTTGAATGGGTTAAGAGACATTTCGAAATCGGATATTAATAAATACATAAAAATATACAGAACCAAAATGGACAGTCCACTTAAAGCCAACCAGTTTTAACGCGAATGGTTTCATCATCAGCGTAACAAGGCAGCTCGGGGTGCGATTACATTAATGCTCTTCATACAAGACTCGAATCCTTTTATTATAAACGCATTTGCCGATAGGAGAAATGGATGATGAGTCGTCTAATGAAAGGACTGTCCATACTTCAAGATAAAAATTCGTGATACATTGTTGTCAATGTTGTTTTCATACTAATTAGACTTCATATTATGAGAGTAAATAAAGCAACAGCGGTGAATGAAATCGATCAGTCGTAGAATTACGGAGTAGTTAAGCAGTGGAATGAATATACACTGTTTGAACCTGTATGCTCTCAATAAAAAGTAATTCTTTAGTCGTCATTATAAGGGCACGTGGATAAGATTTGAACTTCTCCAAAAGGCTAATCTGCTAAGAGAAAAGGGAAATGTCTACAGAGTTCATGATAGTTAAGGAAATAACGGTTCGATCGATACTCCAGATGCAGTAAAAATCACAATAAAGCGGATTTCCAAAGCTGAGCCATATGCAGAATATTACTCTAACATCCGTATTTCTCTTCATCATCAGCAAATATCGAAATAGTGTTACCAAATAAAGCACAAAACTTCGTTGGTAGGTAGTTACACGCACGATCGAGAAAACAAAGGATCATCATTTCACTTGTGAAACTTTTTAACCACTATGACTTTTTATGTATGAAGTTAAAAACACACAGTAACAACGTAACTACATTTCCTTATATGGTCAAGAGTTGTTAACCGACATACAGACGTAAATTTAGGTTTACACTTGGGCAACCGGCCTTGCTGTATATTTGGATATTCAACGACATACGTTTTGCGTAATCAGTTATTGTCTTATTATATTACTTATCCTTTTCATGTTTCATAGCCATACAATCTTCTACTGAGCATAGTTTCTCTAATGTGAAACACGTGAATATGCGTTTTATAATTGGTCACTTTTCTAAATAAAATGATTTGTCGCCGTAAAATAGTGTTACTGCCGCACCTGTTTTTGCATCAATCATCGTTCAATGGCTAATGCAAAATTAACAATACTCCTACGTCTAAAAAGAGGTATTGTAACTCTTTTCAACGGCATTGCTCCAACATGTTTGTCGAACATATTATATTGAGACTTTAGTTTGGACTGCGTTGATAACGGTTATTTGTATTTAAATTAACTAGTTTATGTTAAACGAATCTATTTTATGTTTTTATATATTTAAGAATTCCATTTTATGCGTTCTGTTTTTTCTTTACTATTTATTATATGTAAGTAATAAATACTGTAATACCTATAATAATTTGAATACCTGCTATTTTCATTTATTATTAATCTGTGGAAATAAAATCTGAGGGTACATATTGTGTTTGTTAGCACTTTTGTAATTTATTATCTGTATACTTTTGTTTGTTCTTGAATAATAATAAATTTAAAGGTGTCTTTGAAACACACCATTGCAATAAAGTATATCAATGTATCTTTGTAAACGCATCATATAATGTCTTAAATTTATCACTAGGGTCCTCTCTCTCTTACGTTTCATGTCATGTCGAACTGTGAAAAAATAGGGAATAATGTGTTATTTAAGAAATCTTACTCAGTTTTATTAAAATAAAGCCTAAACCTAACAGTTCTCATCTGAATATCTTAAAATTAAAATAAAATAAAAAAAACATTTTTATTTTCAACGATTTATTTACGATCCAAAATCAACGGCGAACATCAAGAGAGCACCATTCCGTCGGCGGTCGTCGCTGTCCTGCAAGCTTCTCGGCAGCAGAATATACATTGGCTGATCCCGAAACGTATCAAACTAACAGTGAATCATCGTTGAGGGTTTCTAATCATGCCATGGTGATTACGAGATCGTGAACCAGGACAGGTACAGATTCCTACCACACTTGATTACTGGACATACTCCGGATGCCAGAACGCGACACGCCTAACCGTACTACTATGGCGGCTGTTATACCTGGTACATGGTGGTCGCAGTTCAGTCGGATACAATAGTCGTGTCCTACCTCCCAACAATTATATTCTATTGTACAAACACAGCAGTATGAAAAAAAAATCTTTATCTTTTATATCGGTAAAAAAATTCAAAAGTAACAGTATAACATACGATAGCCCTAAGATTTTTAATCAAACCATAAAGACATTACTCATCAAGAATACGCCGGCACATGTTCCATCACAATCTAACAAATAACAATTTCGTGAGTGCAGCGACGGGATGTGCCGGTCGGGGGTCGCGGGTTCAAACCCGTGCGTATAATTCTCGGAATGTGAGCAACTCGGAACATTCGGACTGATTTTCGACTGTTTTTGTATAATTTTTTCCAAGCCGCTAGTAACTCAACTTGGTACTTTAGATAAAATAAGTAAAACCAAGCCCGTAAACACAAGAAAAGGTTTTATTATTTAAAATTTAAATAAACTATTTCTATAGAACATTTAAACCCTATCAAGATTATTTAAGATATTTTGTACTGAAAAAACATACACGATCTTACATGAGACTTAATTGACTGTGTCACTTTACTCTATACTCTAATAGGGTCACCATTTTTATGAGTTAACAATAATCAATGTCTTTGTACCCCAGGATAACTAATTTGTGTAATCTTAAATTAGAGTTATCGTGATGTTCTAGTTTCATGTCCCATCTTGCAAAATATATTGTCAACCAAGTTTGTCTTAATTCAAAATTTATTCACAATTCAAACTTTCGTAAAGAAAATAGAGAAGTCGTTTAAAATATATTTTGCAATACAAGTTACAACGTAATTTATAAAACAGTGATGAGATCATGTCAAAATACAACTTATTGATTGAAATAATGACCTTCGTAATAAGCCTCCATTGATTCGATGCAATCATAAAACAGCAATAACAATCGGCTACCTAGAGGTAGGTACCGTAAGCCAAATCGAGGGAACAATGATTGCGTGCGCATAAACTAATACTATATTCAAATTATAGACAATAGAATGAAACTTCTTACTCGATACGTGTTTTATGTAAATATGCGAATAAAAGACACCAAACTGTAAATAGAAAAAATGTTTTCATTCTGACACCAATAAACAATTGGACGACACATATTTACAATACACATATACATATTTTATTCGATTACAATTGGAACGGCGCCAGAAGTGTCAGCTAGTTACGTGTTTATATATTTACGATATTATCAAAATTTCGACTTTATTGTTTTTTTGGTTAATAATATGCAATAATAACTTAAGCTTACTGGATCACACCTATAGATATATGGTGATTTTTATGATAAATCGGAAAAATGACTACACAGCAACTAATAGGCAAGTATGGTACAGTTTCTAAATAACGGCGACCATCGTTGATTTAGTGACGAGTGTATCATTCACAATGCGGGCAACCTGTCGTTGTAAACTTTCGAGAATTTCGAGGATGTATAGGGCGGAACCGTCTCAGAGATGCGAACAATATTCTATGCACAGCCAATAAATACCAAAGCCATATAAACTAAACAGTTATAGCTAACTATGTTTTATTGTTTTATTATTTATTAATTAGTCTCCTTAGTTTTGTTAATATGTTTATTTACTTATTTATATTTTCAGACATAATATTATAATATTACTCGTATTAATACAATTCCTTTTCTCAATAATATAGTTTTTCTTCTTAGTTAAAAGTGACATATGTCTATAGCATTTAAGTAATAAGTTTCCACTACTACAAACCAGGCGAACATTAAACCTCTTCCCTCTCCCTCCATGTTATTGTTATATCACAACGGTTTCCTTTACGGATAGCTCAAACTTCTTGTATCAGAAAACTGTTATTTTATTTTATTAAGCTACCAACAAGACAGAACCTTCACTAAAATTAAGAATACAAAATATGCTTAAATTAGAATCTAAGTGTTACCTTAATTAAAGGTTGCTCTGACATGCAAAAAATAAGTACTAGTGTAAATAAATTTAAATGTACATAAAATCAAGAGAATATAGATAAATAACTTAGGTACTTAGTCACTACATATGTGTTTCAGAACATTGCTCTGTAGCATTTATAACTTTGGCCAAATATGTCTTATGTTGGGTTCCTTGCCTATGCTGTTGTATCGTTTTTAGATTCTATTCACGCAGGAGATGTGCTCCAAATTACTTTTAAAGGTTTAAATGGTACAAATGCTGTTCTTCTCGATAATTTGTAAGGAGTGTAAACTTTTTTTGATTTAACGAATGAGGACAGTCTAGCATACCATATAATACCTTCTATAAGAATGCATGGTCTAACATTAGTCTACGGTTCTCTAAGGAATTTACTTCAAAGTGTTTAAGACGATCCTGATAAAATTGCAGAGTTTTGATCATGTTAAAAAATACGAAATGCAATACAAAAGGAAGACTATTCAATAAATTCTAAAAACGATAAACTTAGATAGTCACAATTATGATTGCCAGTAAATGTTTTATCGTCAACTGTCGTCCCTAAAATTAAGGTCATATAGACACGATGTACTGAACACGTGGCTACGCAGACAAGGGTAGCAAATTGTTATTTTTATTTAAGCTTCGAACTCGATCGTCCCCTCTATCATAATAATAATAGTGACGTGTAATAAATTTATTGTCAGCCAGTGAAAGTAATCATTTAGGGAATGGTTTCGACGAGCACTTTGCTCATAGGATATGATATGTAGATAGCATTAGTATTGTTTGAAATTTAAAATAACGAACATAACATGCGACAGTGCATTTTAAAGTCTGTTTCTTTTTGCTCTTTTCCTACCTTGGTACGGTCAGCACAAAATGTGTTCTTCCTTCATGTTACGAACTGTGATTCGGCTTAGTGTTTTACAACCGCGCGGCCGCCCGCCTGACGTGAACCCTCCTTTGGATTTTCTTGTTCAAGCCTTCCACGTTTTAGTTTAACTTATTTTAGAGAATAAACCCCTTAAACTATTTGTCTATGTATCCTTTCTACCGTCGATATAGGTACCTATATTATATACTTCTTACTGATTTCGGCTACAGCGATCAAACTCCATCTAGGTGCTGGGGTGTTTAGTCCGTAAATAAGAAACGTACCCAGTTTTAATTGTGAATTTTTAATGTCGCAAAAACCGCACATTAGGACTCCGTTCACAATATATCTCTTTGGCTAAAAAAGTTTTGTACATTTGAACTTTTGAAAGCTATTTATTTTTAAAGTTTTTACGCTTCAAATCTAGTTCAAGCTTTTATTGGACCTCAAACGCGTTCACTCTCCCCATCACAGTTTTGCCTCAATTAATTTTGATTTTTATCGAGCGACTCTCAAAGTGAATGTTTAATTATGAATCTCTTAATAACGTTTTTTTAATTATTATTAGACTCTCGGTCCGTACACTTAAAAAAAAACAACTACATTTAAAATGTAAAATACAACTTATACTAAATACTACGGAAGGTCCTGACAGATGTTTTGATTGTGTTAGTTTGCAGCTTTAGACGCGGATCGCTGCGGTTTTAACTTTTGTTTAATTTTTACTATAGTATATACGTAAACGACAAAGTCACGGCTCTCTCAATAATGGTTTATAAGTGAGATCATAGAAGTTAAATCCTTCAATTCAAATTAACAAACAACAACGTCCTACGTCTGTGGGATGCGCGTGCGCGGCGCAGGCCATCAACCGAATCTGGGCCGGCCGCCCACCTCCATTAGCGGTTCACCGACAGTCTAGACGAGTACGCGAGTGGACAATTGTTATCTGTCATCTCTTATCTCGGGAAATCATCACGAATTGTGTCACATCACACATCAAATGTCGCAATAGATACACTACCGTTGTGGGCAAGTGATTAAATTGGTTTTAATAAAATCACTTGTAATTCCTACTGTAACTCGTAACCAACTACGTTAAGTACGGTTAGCAATCGAAAAATAGTCGCCTTCATTATTCAATAAAATGAAACATAAAAATAACATTGGAATATAAAATATGTATGTATAATTTATAATATATACGACGAGATAACCAACAGAACAGACAATAAACCCTGAAAATTTTCCACTTATAAAATTTATCCAAATTCTCAAAAAACTTCTAGTATCAAAGATTTTAACTGAAGACTTACGTGCTTGTCACAATAAAGTATTTTATTTTTAAAAATCACAAAAATTCGGAGACTTTCAACCCACAAACAGACTTAAAATAATAATATGTTCATTTTACCCTCTTAATATGAAATAGGTTTGCCTTGA
Source organism: Saturnia japonica (assembly GCA_033032175.1). Lineage (NCBI taxonomy): Eukaryota > Metazoa > Arthropoda > Insecta > Lepidoptera > Saturniidae > Saturnia > Saturnia japonica. The sequence goes on along the minus strand of CM065307.1, from coordinate 21,154,838 downwards.
CTTTGCTTTTTGCTATTATCTATAGTCTGTACTAGTATTATAAAGATAAGCCTGTGCGTAAGAGTGTGAGAGAGTGTGTAAGAGGTAACCTCAGGTATTACCTACTTGATCCCATTCTGAAAATTCTTTCACTAATATAAAGCAACGTCATTTCTGATTGCTAGAGGCCATTTTAATTCCTATTAAATTTTATATTGTAATCTGTAATAACGCGAACGAAAACCGAGTTGATGCTAGTCTATACTTCGTATATTTTTTAGTACTATAAAACCCAAGAGACTGTTTAATTCTTTGAACGCGCTAATATTTAGAACTTGTTAGGTTAGAGGCTATCAAACAACACGTTAAGACCCTTAGGAGCAGAGCAATTGCCGTACAAAATGTAAGCCAGAAAGAACGAACAACTAGTGTTCCAAATAGTGTGGAAGAGCGCCGTGTTATCCTGCACGTGGTATCGGAGACCGAGGGCAGACGAGAACTGAAAAACTTAACGCGAGTGAAACCGCGAGGCTCAGCTTGTATTTATATAAAACAAAAACGTTTAACACACTATTAGAACCACCGTGTTGTATGAATATCGTCCTAAATCCGACTGGATGCATATATTTGAACAGACTTGCGCACACGCACGTTCCTATGTTTGACAAGCCGTCACGTCTGCCGAGCGATTTGAAATTGCGTCATTGTTGGATACATTGGCGTGTGGTGCCTTATCTTGTATCAATTTGCAATTTACACGGTCTTAGAATACGTTCTGTGATTTATAATAATATGAACAAATACTTCGTTAAGTGTGTGTAATATCGAAAACTTTTTTTTAATAAACCGATGTCGTTACAGATCAATAATAAACACAAATATTGATGTGAAACACCTAATGCGGCGGATAGGACCGGTTGTTGGAATCAATATTGGTGGATGTTGGTGTGGCGACTCCTTAGTCCAACGTTGGCGGTGTGGAACCAAGTTCGTTTTTTTAATAGACAGACTGTATTATTTCAATGTTTCGTTAAAACGCGGATAGATTAAAAACGGTTGATAGAGATCGCAACCACTATACACATAGTAATATAATAAACATCTTCACAGTGGCTTTCTTTTGGTTTGTCGTGTTTCAAGGTCATCCGCTGTATTTAGGTACAGGTACAGTCAGACAGTAAGTCACTAAACCAATCACCTCTTTGTATATTGCTTATTAAACGGCAATTGTACTTAAGGAATATACTCCGGTCGTGCATCGGAGTTGACACACACGCACACACTTTTTGTTTTTCACATCTGCCGGGCGTCCCATGACGGCCAACTTTTTTATATCTGTGGTAAGTTTACACATAACAATGCTAACTTAACATTTGATATTGTAAAAACCCTTCCTAAAAAAGAAATTCCCAAAAGTATGTACATTACCGATCAAACTGATATATTGTTTTGTATTCTGAGAACTTTAGTACAAAGTAACAGCAAATATTCCAATAGTTCCTTATAAAACGTCCGCACCGCCCTTCCTATCTGCTGCCACCATAAAGGGCAATGATTTTAATGAGCATCACAAATGAGGAAAACAAAGGGATCCGCTCCAACACATTTACCCATACCATCGGTTTCGCGGTTTGATTATTCGAGATGGTATCGATATCGATAAAAAACCCTATGTATTATAAATATGTATTTATTCATAGTTTTTAAAACTTAGACATCATAGCTTTACTAAATGCTATGTCACGTTAAATTATGACTGTGATTTGAACGATAATTGTCAAAACTATATAATATTTTTAATAAATACACAAAATATTTTCATGTCATTCGCATATAACAAACAATAAATACATTTTTCATTACTTTTTTATACTACTAAGGTTATTTGGCTACGATCTTCTGCAGGATGAAGGTATTCCACCAGTCGAGCTGCATATAATAACAAAAATGAATTATTCTTTATTTGTTTCCTCCTCTATGCGTTCTTGACTATTTATCCGATTGCGATGAAACTCTTAATAAGTTCTTGTGCGCACGCCCGTGAATGTTTCTGAATTAGTACAATCAGTGTGCAACAGATGGCATGCAAATCGTTTCATTTTCATGACAACGTAATAAAGGCGCGAACATACGCCAGTTATTTAATAAAATTCATAATAATTTTAAGTACTGCTTCAAAAGTCACTATCATATCACTTTAAAGGGCATCTGTTAGATTGTTTTTAAATGTAGCATGTACCTATAGTACGGTGCACAAGTATGGACTGCTCCCACTAAACGTATAAGGTAAGTTGTAAATGCATTACTGTAGTAACACCGCATTGCATACATATCGTAAGAATTTCCGCTGATAATTCAGATATTTCCTATTTAATTTATATATTATTATATTTGCAACAGCCCACGACTTATAAAAGATAATCTATAGCAAACTGAGATAAGGTAGCTTCTTACTAGATGTTTTGTGATGTATTTTATTTTAATTCATTCATACTTACGATATTTGTCCCAATGTTTATTAAAGTTATGTCGTAAAGTACTTTGGTTATTGTGCACGAGAACGTGGATTATAAATAATAACCAGGAACAAGCAGTTTCATTTCCCACATAAACTCCCGGGACATTTTTAACAAGGGAGCTACCGTCTTGTTAGTGCTATGTTTGATGATAACAATAGTAATTAGAAAAATATTCTATTCACGTGACGCTGGCAGAATTGTGAATAAACACACGGTGCCATAAAATAAAAAGAAGCATGATATTAGTGAAGGCATTTTTAGAATACTTCCAGAGATTACCAACCTACAAACATACTCTTATAGTTATGAGTACTACTATAATTATAATAGTAGAATAGATAAAAAGTAGTATATTGTATAATTTTTTTTAAAAACTAGTAGTATCAAACGTGATGTCTACACTAGATTAAAATAGATCTATGTAATAACTGAAAGAATCCAGTTGAGAACTCAACTAATTCAGACATCAAACTATACTCGTATATTTGCATAGCGTGCCTCACAACTGAACAAAAACTCATTTTTACGAGATATAACAAGCTAACTACATCTCATGAGATCATTGACAATGGCCGTTTCATTTACAATAGTGATATTTTAATTAAAATAAAACGTACCGTCGACATACAGATCTGTGTATCGCATAATTTTATTAATTTACTACAGTTTTGACTGCAACTTAATAAAATATAACAAAAATAATGCATGTAATATAATACATTACGGAATATTCGGCAACGAAGATAATGAAAAATTCAGAAACCGTACCAGTATTGCAATATCAGTCGCCGATAGCTAACAATCCGAAGACATCACCTTCGTTATGTTTGGTATACATATATGAAACTAACATATCCAAAAATCTACGATACAGTTGAACATACCCTCGCTAATACTGAAAACAATTGTTTATAGCATAGGATCAAAAAGCGACGATGAACACCGAAAAATATCACAGCTTAACCAATCCAAATGACTTGGTTAATAAAAAAATTTTGTAGGAATGGAGCTAGATCAAGAATACAGACAAGCTAAATTATAAAAAGTAAACAAAAAACCTGAATGCTACAAAAACACTTGTCTACAAAATAAAAGTTTTTTTTTCAGTTTTGCTTTTTATTTGATTCCTTAACCTCATACTTAAATATGTCACCTATGTCCCTACCACAATAAAAGACGAATCTAACTACACCTCGCATGCTAAAACCATGTAGGCTGCTAAGCGTTAAATACATACATACGCTCGAAAAACATACCCTCCTTTTTCACAGTCGTGTAAAAATGTGCACGAGTAAACTTTTTGAATTCAATTACTTGTATTCAGTTGAACATATTTATCGAAGGGTGATCGCGCATCTGTCCTAGTACACACACATAGCAACAAATACGAGCCCTTGCAATTCGACACAGGCGAATATGAAAGGGCGATATGGGCGGGATGGTTACGGGGCTCGAACTCGACGCAATAATATTACGAGTTTAACGGTCCTATGACGTGTTGATGATACTCGAACGTTATGAACTTATGAATCATGAAATGAAACTGTCGGAAACAATATTTGTAAATTACAGAAGTGGATTCGGAAAGAAAGCATTAGATATAATAGGTATATCTAATTTACAAGATTACAGAGATAGTAATGTTAAATTTTAATAATTCTCGATTTACATTTTTGTAAAGTATTTCATAAGAATAATATTCTTAGATGCATTGACTTATATATTGCTACGAAAGAGCTTAAGTGGGGTAGTTTATGTTCTTTTTAAGTTGTTATAAACCAGTCAATGAACACATTGCGTTTACGATGCCGTTCTAGTAATAAGAAAGCTTGAGAATAGCGGGAAAGACTTCATTTTTAAAAAGAATTACTAAACTTACATTAGGTAATTGTTTAAAGACTTGCAAGTCTTGCAAGACTTGTAGGTATAAAGCTACTCAAAATCAAATGGAATTGACTAACGTTACTGAAAAGTATATTATATACAATGGAATAAATAAAAGAAAATACAAAATAAAATGTTCACTGAATTGTACCATTAAAATCAGCTTTTAAATATAGAAGCGTACTTTCTTAAAATGTTTAATCTAGCTATTAAAAACACAATATACGTCGAAAAACAATGATAAAAATATCTGGCAATTGTGCTGCAAAATATTCATCAGTATGCGTCATAAAAGTGTTAATAACAGCTCAAAATGGCCTACTAACGTATCACCGAGATTGGCCGCTTTAAATACAAGACAGCAAGAGAGGTAGATAATATAACACTGTCATGATTCATATGAGAAATACTAGACTCAACTATTGCAATATTAAACCTTAGGCTATATTTACGCCCACACTTTAGATCTAAACCAATTTTTTTTTTTCAGTGTCAAAGTTTGTTATATATAAAAACTTTGCCATTACCGAGTGAATTATATTGTCATGTGTTATGACGATTCAGTATCCTAACAAGATGGTGGCTCCCTTGTTAGAACTTTTTAGGAAGTTTTTGTGGGATCTCGGAATGAATGCTTTCAGTTTATATTTTTAATCCACCTCACTTATGCACAAAAACCAAACTATATCACGCAAAACGCCAACAATATTACATAATATAGGATCAAAAAACCTAAGTAAATGAATTAAAAATAAAAATCACAACATGTTACTTCAAGATCCCGCTAAAAAGTCCTTTTATAGTTTTTACCTGCTTTTAAAAATAACGGCACTACAGTGTAGTATAAGCACTATATTATTAATTAATATACATAGACTGAATTGAATATTGAATCTATGTTACCGTGTCAAACTAAAAATCATCACATAATCGCCTAAGTATTTGTTTTTTTTTTTTTAATACTAGCACGGTAAAGTGACTGGACTAGGCCTGATGGAAATTCTAAAACCAATGGCGACCGTCATGAAATCGCCAAATCATCGCCAGTGACCATGCCAACCTGCAAGCCTCTCAGCAGCTGGCTGATCCCAAAACTCTATATACCAAAAGAAATTCACTCTGAAGTGTTTGTCACCATGTGCATGGTGGTTGTGACTCAGTTGTGTACAAATCCTTGCATAAAACCCACTTTGTTGGTACAAACAAATAGCTTAATTTTAACTCTCTCTTCATAAACGCGGTATTGCGCAGTATAATGTACAATATACAAATCAAAAACATAGTATTAATACTACTACTACATGAGGCCTCTTTTGTATTATTTTACTTGGAAGAATTATTATTATAGTACTTTATTCAAACATGAAGTCATGTTAAGTGCCAGTCATAACTAAATCATTAGATGATCATTTAACTTACTTGCAAAAGTATTCGCCCCTCGGTGTAGAAAGACATGTACCGCCGTTTTTGCATGGCGACGGCGAGCACGAAACGAAACCTGAAATGAAGTAAAAAGGTCCATTAGCACCGAGATGTATGGTCATTTTATAATTACATTTGAAATATTCAGAGAAAATGACTTTTAAATACTCAAAGACCGCTTTAACCAAACATTTTAAATTTAATTATAGCCAGCAGTAAATTTTTAAAACTCATTCGGTGATGCCGTGTTATAACGGTATTCAAACACAGGCGTGAAATTCTAATTGTTTTTTTTTTCTAATAGAGAAGTGATTGATAGCACATTAATATAATGACAAGTATAACGTTATAATTCAAAGACGACCTACTAGAACCACAATAAACAAATATCTATCACCAGAAGAGTTGCCAGACGTTCACATTTTTAACCCAAAAATTAATGCCCCGCTTTTCGGGGATTATTCGATTCGAGGGAAATTTTAAAAGAAGAAAATTATAAATAAGTCATTGGTGAGTAACACAGGTGAGTATTACTGATTTATATTATATTCTTCTAAAGACTTTAACTGCCTTAAAGGATCAACCAGAAAGTTATTGTTATTACTATAATAAAGTAACGAATTGGCGCCCAACGCGCCGTCACAAAAATGTACGTAAAATTGGCATATATGCCATCCCCAGGAGCAGAGTTATCAAGATTAATTTTCTGGGGCCATCTCTCATAACATTCATAACTGTAAGCATAAATAAAAGAAAAAATGTGTAGTAAATAACAACTGATTATATACGTTTTTTTATGTCCCGCTTTCGACGAAAGAATCCCCCTTTTTTACTCAAAAAGTATCAAAATTTCGCTTTGATCGAAAAAAATATGGCTACGCTAATCACCAGTCAGATGGCGGCCCAATAGAACTAATTAAAAAAAATCGTTCACTGTATCGCACCTTTACATTTATAAACCTTCAGATTTTTATCGCCGCCAATAAAAGTCAACTAAATATATTAGTAACACTAAAATTGTAGCACCATATACCTTACAGTACTATATAAGGTAATTGGGGTCAATTACTACTTATATGTTAGTAAAAACTTTGAATAAACTAAACATGATTTTGTCATGTTTGGTCAGAGTGGTTACGCGCAGGAAGTTAAAACCTTATACTATTTGACGCTTTTTATTTATTTCATAAAAGTGTGTGCAGAAATCTAAAAAAAAGTTAATAGAAACGTGAAATTAAAAAAGGGTTACTTATTATCAGCGATTACAAATAATAAAAAAGGCAATAAACAGGCAAAAGTACTCGGCAATGAGTGAATACTCAAAAATCCATTTGCCGATAATTTGACGGTTCATTATGACATAAATTATATTAGTCAGGATTTTGTTTTAAATTGCGAAAAATAAATTGTCTCTATAACATAGAGATTATTACCAATATGAAAAAGGTTTTGAAGTAATTATGGTTCAGTGGTAGCATGTGCAGACTCCGCGTCGATCGACGTGAGTTCGAATCCCTACAATGAGTCTGAGCTTTCGGTGAAGGAAAACATCGTGATGAAACTATAGCAAGATTCAAGAGCAATTTTCTCCTGCCCGTCTAACTAGCTACCATCTTCAAATTGAAAATCTGTCGCCAAACACCAACAGGTGTGTTCCGGCAGCCGCACTTGAGAGCCAGTCCGTTCCACTAGGCTTAGCTTATCATTTTAGGTAACATCGTCACTTAAAATCAGATGAATTGTGGCCAAATGCTACACCTATAAAGAACTTTAAAAAACATATACACGAACAGTCTCATTTGAATATAAAACAATCGAATCGGCTGCGAAGAGATACAAAATCAAATAAAAACAATTAAACATCTGAGATAAGGCAAAAAAAATGTCACGTACAATAAATAATCGATATGTTATCGACACTACACGTCGACAAGCGAGATGTTATCTCGATGTATCGATCAATCGATATCGGGACCACCCAAATGTGTAGCGGCAAACAGATACCTTGGCAATTGGCATAAGACAAACGGAAATTAATCTTTTTTTTATTGTTTGTAACAACATTGAGTTAAAACGATATTAAGAAATTAAAAGTAAAGAGTAAGTGTCCGGATGCAACCGTAAAATAAAGTCATGTTACATGTTAGTAAAAAAAATGTTACTCATCATTATCATCATCTTAACATCGCGCATTTTTTTTGTCGTTTTACAGACTTAAAGTAAATGATTATAATCACATCTGGGGATTTACTACAAGTTTATTTTGAGACTCGAAAATACTTGCATTCTGTATTGTAATTTTTTATTCCTTTTATTTCTATTAACTATCATTTCGTATTTGAAAACTATCAAAAACAAGTTAAAAGTTGTAACGTTGTAGGAACATTTTATGAAGCAAAAACTTCTTTAGCCGTGTTGAGCGATTTTTGACAGGGGAAAAGTTATGGCTTCGCGTCATCGATGACCTCGACAGGCTCGTGACGTATTGCGCTTGCGCCAGACTAGCGACGCGTAGTATAGCGGCCTATGTACACGTATACGCATATATAGATTAATACATTGTATATACTCGACTGTATCATATACGTGCTTGACTTTTTGGATAGGGTAAATAAAATCTTGTGATTTCGCGTCACCAACAACATGCTCTGCAATAATTCAGACTATAATTTGAAAGCATTACAGGTTAATAAATAATCCAATTGAATATAAAAATAATCTATTGTATTAACATAAATTTAATGGCCATCATTGAAGCGGTGAAATTGTATTAAATAATTCTATGGCCTTTATAAGTATGTACCTCTCAAACTATTTCAGCCTATGCTTGTTGCCAAACTCACCCTTAAGACCAGAATGCAGACTGCAAGACTGAAATTTACAGCAGATAAAGAAGACTCTATCATTTTCTCAATAGTTAAATATATCTAATTACCTACACTATATACATATAAATAAATATCGATTAAATTTTAAATTTTAAAGTAAAAATATATAATCACAATTTTTTACTGTGGGAAAATTTAACGATACCAAAAATTTCGTATTTAAAAAATAAAGTATATAAATTTTACAAACATATTTTTCCTGTTTTGATGTATTTATTTTGCACTTAACTCAATGCAAATATATCTGAAAGTTGGCACTTATATTGATAAGATTATGTTGATAACGCGCATAAGAAAGAGAAGTAAAAGTTGAGCAATAGCTTTAAAATTTATTTTCCCCGGGTTATATCCAAATATGTATATTTAACTTGATGGACAAATTTACCTTACAAAAAAAATCATTATTTCTTGTAATAAAATATATGATATTAAACCCAAACGTTGAGTTAATAGCCTTGTGTTAACGTACAGTTATCTTTAAAGTAAAAATGTTGTTGCGTTGGTGGTACGAAACGGATTAAATAAATTGGTTTGTTAACGCTGTTGGTAGTAATTCCAGTTAAAAATTCTAATCAACAGTAAACAAATCGAATAAATAATTGAACTTTTTGATGCGACAGCTATAATATTAAACAATAAACAATGTGTCGGTACGTTTGCGGTAATTCCAACGAAAATAACATCCGATATGTTAAGTTTCATGTCTCACAAGTCTCAGAACCCATCAGTGTTGTGATAGCAATTTTTATTATTACTGAGAATTTATATTGAAGTTTCTAATAACGTTTATTTGAACTGATTTTAATTATTCTTGGAATTATATGAGATTAAGGATGTTTTGCAATCAATGTATTAATTGGAATTTATTCTTTACTTTTTGTGGACGAACGTAAACAGTTCTGGTAGGTAGCCAAGAGGTGGGCATTACTGCAGCGCAGTTCTACTGATGTATTTAACACCGTGCACTTGTTGTTGTTGCAATTTGTCGATAATTATAATAAAGAATTATCATTATACTTATTTATAATAAGGAGCCTAAATAGGTAACTCACGTGTCGTCTCTAATAATCGTTTATCTCGAATACAATCGAATGAAGGAGTATGATTGAATTTCCTAAATTCCTAACATATGCATACATTACTGAAACCACATGAATCAGTTGCACTTTACATTAATATACTAAATTGTAATATAAGTCTAAACGCGACTGTACTTGTTAAGTTATCAAGAAATAAATAAGAGATAGTATTTCTCTTGATCTGAACGATATCCGCGCGTGGGAATATGATTTTCGATAAAAGTAAACATTGATAACAGATAAAAGTTCAAAAATTTTACTGTATTTTTTTCATAATTTAACTTTTTACTTATGTTAACTGAAATAACAAAATAGTTCCTACACTGCAAGGACGATAGTAACCAGGGTTGACAACCGTGCGGGGAGCAGGGATATTGTTTCTAAGATCCTACAAAATGTGTTCCACGAAAGGTGCATGCAGGCCGCTAATTGCTCCATTGTTTTACACAAACATAAAATCTTAAGACGATATATATAGCGCGCTTTGAATTCAAAGTAAGGTATTATTAGTTTCTATGTGACAACTTAAAAATCTTCACTATCTCAACTGATAAACATTGCACTATGTTCAGAAAATACATAATTTCCCATAGTTGAGGTAAAATTTCGCCGAATCCTTTATAACCCTAACTCGCGTTTGATTTGAATATCTTATGCAATTCTAACGCAGGTCACACAAGCTACAAATACCGGCTGTAAATAATGCACAACGATGTAAAGAGGGAGATAATCGGTTACTTTCAGCTTCGTAGAGCGTCGTCTCTGTCACACGGAGCACTGACTGAACGAAAGCACATAATGTACTGAGTGACAGAGACGATACCCTTCGAAGTGAAAAGTAGCCGATTATCTCCCTCTTTACCTCGTTGTGCATTATTTGAGCATTTTTATTTAAATGGTACAACCCTGATTGTAGCCTGTCCCTCAACTTCATATTTATTTATTGGAATTATTTTACATTATAGTAGTAAATTTGGATGAGAATTAAATATTGTGGATGTTTATGTACAATTCGTAAAATTTGTAATGATGAAATAAATAAACTAGTATACAAAAACAATTAATTATGGAACAGTACCCATAATTTTGGGCTGTCCCCCCAGATAAGGTAACACAACGGTCATGATTTCAAGCCTTGGTTGCTTATTTTCCACTTTTTCTTAAAAAATAGCATTCGGACTTAAAAACCACATTACTTTTAATAAATAAAAGAGTAATACGAATAAAATCGTAAAAAAATAAAACGAAAATTACCATGTTTAAATTTACAGTCATATTTTGACCTGTTGTACCAATTTTGTGAAAATGCTCATTTACAGCCGGGTAACTTGTAAGTTGTACGGTCTAACGAACAGCTCTTCTTGAGCAGGTATGCCTGTGTAGGTCAACCGAACATCGGAGGTACAGGTATCATTAAAAAAAAATGTATTTGAATTTTGCGTAGGTTTAAAAAACTGCACATGTCTATTCCAATACACGCTCCGTTTTACCGTAGCGCGTACCAATTTTGAACAAGCCGGTATCATTAACATCTGAGGTAAAAGGTTCTACAAAATAAACTATTAATTCATAAAAGCTTTCTGATCATGGGTATATTATTACTTAAACTCAAAGAACTTTAAAAACTTAAAAAAACGTAATCTTGTCCCTTTTGCAGTAACCTTCCAATATCTGGTTTCCACAGTCCGAGAGTTTAAACAAAAACCGGCCCAGACGTAAGGACCTCACCTTATAAGGTCAACTATTGTTTTTGCAAATTTCGGGCCGTTTCACACAGGGTCGGACTTCGAGAATTATTGATTCTCTCAAGATAACTTCTTCTATATTTAGTTAAATTAATATTAGTGATAAACAATTAAGTAAATACTAATTTAAATCTATGCTATTACGCTTAACAAATTTGATTATTATAGATTTCAGTGGACGTTATTTCCGTCCGAAATAAGATCCGAGTTACAAAGTCGTGCCTAATAAGTTTATTTAAAAAATTATGAAATGAAGATTGTTTAACTGTACCCAAGTACAGCCCTGTTATGTACACGATTATTCGCACACAAAAATTCGATGGATGTGTTCACCGGACATCGAAGTATCGAAGCGATATAGTTATGACAAGATTTGTGTATTCATTTTAATAATATGATGATTGAAATAATGGACTCATTGTATGTTTATAATAACGTTAAATACAGTTTTAGCGACGCGACGATTTGTGAGCTTTTTTACTTTTTGTAACCAGATCGAAATGTCTAGAGACCATTGTAACTGTATTGTAACTATTGTATATGCTTCAACGCATATTAAAACGGATTTATGCTTTTACTACTGTATATGATACTTCATTAGTAATATTAATCAAATTTAACTATGTAACGAATTTATATTTCGACTTTATTAACTTCAATATTGCTCTATTATTATATTTTTCTATTTAATAAAAAATGCGCAGATACGGTTCAGCAATGAATAAAAAAAACAACATTATCAGAATATATTTAGCAACAAAAGAAGAAACCACAGAACGATAGTGTACAATCAGCAAGCGACCCTGCAATACTTATCTAACGTGTAAATTAGGCGCACAAATATATAAATATCACGAAGTCTCAAATGTTCGTATACGCACAAATCGTTCAGGAAGCGATATGGTTATCATCGGACCGTGGGAACGTAGCTGTAAGCGATAACGGTAATATATTTATATAATTATATTTTTTTTTAAATTCGCCTACAAAACATAGTTTCCGCGGCGGTCGTGAGAAGTCCATACACTTGTTTGCGTTTGATAAACGATAACACCGGATACTGCGGTCAGACTGGGAAGACGAGATAATATAGTGCTACTAATGTATTACGGATATCGATCAATTATGCCTACTCTCGCAATATACCTAAAAGTAAGGATGGACTACAATCCTATTTTCGTTAGCCTACAATTTTTAACAAAAAATGAAACCGACTTTAATGATTTTGAGGAGTTCCCTTGTGTATCTTCGAAGCCGAAGGTCCAATGCCGATGAAATTAAAATGGGACCAGTCTTGAGGTATCCCTTTTCCAACTAAAAATGTAATTAATGTCTGAACATCCATAAAAAATTAACTCTAAGTAAGAACCTGCTCCTTTTTTGATGTTAATTAAAAATAAAAATAAATGTGTACAAAGCTATCTTATGAAATATAAAATTTAATTTTTCATTGGCAAAGTACCTACTAAAAGTGCAAAATATTATGGAAATATATATACTTTCGTTTATCAAAATGTATAAAGAAAATATTACAAGTGTGCTTTATACATTATATATTAAATTACAATCATCAATTTTTGTCGTATGTATTGTATTGTATTTCTTTGTTCCAACAAATAGAATGCCGTTGAACTTTCATTCGCGGATCATGAAGTACACTCGAAACACTGTAGAGTTGCCACAGCCTACAACAAAGTACTTCTAAATGTATATCTTATTATTCCTATAAAACCCTAAGCATGAAATTCACAGTAATAGCAATTTTAAAGCAATGGTGGCTCAGTTGGTGGCGTATACGGACTCCGTGTCTATCCACGTGAGTTCGAATCGCTGCAATGAGCGTGAGCTTTCGTTGAAGAAAGGAATAAGTTGATGGTAGGACTTTTTCTAATGCCCGCCTAACTAGCTACTGTAGCGACATCTACATAGCGACATACAGCGACATCTATCGAGGCACATACGACGCATCCTACATCGCGTTATAGAAATTAACTCTAAATTGAGTATATATACAAGAACCCGACAACAACCGTTGGGCAGCTGCCCGCCAGACATAACACCCGTCTGGACGGAGGATCCTCTCTTTGCAATCGTTCTTCTACACTACCACCCTCGAGGTGAAAATATGTCGCCAAACACCAATAGGTGTGTTCCGGCAATAGCATGAGCCAGTCTTTCACTAGGCTCAGCGTACTACCATCTTGGGCCATATCGTCACTTAGGATAAGGCGAGATTGTTGTGCAACGCTAAACCTATAACGATAAAAAAGCATTGTCAAGATTTAATAATTAAAAAAAGGATAAACAGTTGGAAATACAGAATACTGCTAAAACCATTCTATTGTATAAATTACACATCATAATTCATTTATTTGTCTTGGATTTTTATAAATACGACAACGTGATGTTTTTATAGTTATCCGAACTCAGTTTTATACCACACTCTATTTAATTATACTAAGCGGTCGCCCAATGATCGAAATTTGACCAGCGACTTTTTAATCATATAAGTACTATTTTCTGTTTGACATTTGCAGTATGAACCTAAACAATGAATATTATATCACTTGCTGTCACTTTACATTGAGTAACAATGTCAATATTTTGGAGGGTCTAAGTTCAATGGCACTCACTGGTCGGTTTAGTTTAATTTAATATAGTAATAACAATATTATAGATAAATTTTAGCTTTCTGCACTCCTTCTCCATATAAACTTTAACTATGCCAAATCTCAAAGTCTTTCGTACACGCAAAACGCTTAAAAAGGGGTACAAAGTTTTTGCTTCTCGTATTAATATAATGATGATGATTATTAAATACTATTAACATCCCGCGACTTCATTAGTGTTAATTATAATATCATAAAATTAATAAGAATAAATATAACCTTAGTTAGGTTAGCACTCAGGAATAAATGTAGGTTCGTATTATACCATTTCCATTTCTTTATTTTCTCGATGACAGCTCCTGTGAAAACTTGAACGAGCGTCTTTTTTACATTATGTATGCATTATTTTATAAAAATATGACGTTTACACACGTACAATGTTATACCAGAGTCGGAGAAACTGATAGGGCCATCTCATCCCCCATGGAGAGCTATATCGATAAACGTAACACGATAACAGACCCGATATTTTTTTACAAAATGTAAGAAACTAAACTACTGCCGGATACTTTTGTACAAATTTATTAACTAATATTATATTTCATTACAAGATGTTACTCCTATTAATTCTTGATTGATAATGGCAACTTCTTCAAAATTTTCGAAGCTGTTGTAAAATAAGTAGGTATAGGTAGGTACTCGACAATGAAACGAAATAATTATAACGACAAGTAATCTTTATTTATTTATTTTAATCAAAATTTGATGAATCATCAGTACTTAATTCATATCGATATTCATTACTTATTTCGTCACAACACTACAACTATCAAATTAGAACTGTCATCGAGAAAATAAAGAAATGGAAATAGTATAGTGTAAGAAATTCGAAGAAAGAAATAATAGGTTCAGAAATTCCGGAGATTATCTTCTAGAAACATATTGAAAACTTTATTACAGCAGTATAGATTTAAATATAATTGAATGCTGCATTATAATATTTTTTAAAGAATTACCATAAATGCATAGTGATGAACTACGTCGAAAAAAATCTACTAATACTTTTTCAACTTTCTAATTTATAATTTTTTATTGTCTAAATAAGAAATCATGCATTTTAGGATTTATTTTATGCAACATAACTATATCGTACTTTTTTAAATTCTTATATGTATTTCAAAGCCTTTACTATAGTCTCAAACAGAATCGCAATCATGCGCTATGTTAACGATAGGCGCCTATCCTAAGTTAAATAAGTTAATAATGTAAATAAATTAAATAAATGTGGTGATGAAAGATTGAGCATGTCTGTTTGCTACTTCAAACAATTTAAAAACACCCCGAACTTTAGTATCTAAAAATAGACCTTAAGAAATCGCTATAAGGTAACATTTTCTAATATTGTCAACTCTAAAACAGGGTTAAAAAGGACGATTTCAAACACCTTGAAGATTTGTACAGTATTTTCCCAATAGATGTAAAATTTCTTTATCATCTAACATGTAGCGATCGCGTGACTTTCGACTATGAACCGTGAATTCGTTGTACAAAACAAAATAATTATCGATTTCACGGTAAACGTATATTATTTGACAATTCATATTTTGATAATTATATCGGTATGCGCCGGAAATAAAGAGGAAAAAATATTTGCACAATTCACACAGTAGAATGTAATCTACCTACTTTTTAACTGACTTCAAAAAAAGAAAGATTCCGAGTTTCCCTAATATGTTTCAATATGCGCGATTTACTCAGAAACTACTCAACCGATTATTATTATTCTTTTACCGGGGTAATCTACACACTTATGAGAATATTTTTTTAAATATATAATATATTTAAGTAACCATTTTTTGTACATATTTATAAAATCATCATCGATTTATAATAGCTGTGAAGAAGTCGGTTTGTTTTCTTTTTCTTTACTTTTCCTATTGTGACGTGTTATGATTATAATTTAATTTAGGATAGTTATGTATAAATTTCCAGCATACCTTACAATTTTCAGTTATTATAGGTTTTACAATTTATTATTACACAATTTTAATGTCCGTAACCGAGACGTTCTTCTTGCTCCGACAGCTCAGCGTAGAGATCCTTGCCTAGGATCTAGAATAGAAGTCAGCACGGTGTAGGCCGTATCAGGATACACTGCTCAAGCAGACGACGCAGCACCAAATATCTTATCTATTGAGATTTCCTCATATGTAAAAGGAAAAGTTATTATTTGTATTATAAATACAAACTCCAGGTGATACTTTCCCGGTAGTGTTCCTTCAAATGTTCAGTAGGTATTTGTCGTTTTGGCAAAGGGTATTTCACCCATATTAATATTTAAATTATAAATTATAACAATTAAAATAACTTTTCTATATAAATATGTTATAAAATAAACTGTCTTTTCGACTCCCAGGTTTGTTGTACAATAATTTGGTTTTTATCAAAACACATGATAATTATGATATAAACGTTACTTCGATTCAAAGGTCTGCAGTCCAATGCATAAAACATGATCAGATCCATCCTGAAGAATCTCTCATACTCCCTGTTCTAATTTTCTCTTTTGTTTTCGTTTGAATTCAAAATTTCATCTTACTAGACTTTTCTTATTTTAAAAATTAAAAATAAATCTAATCATAGATTTATTTTGCTAAACTAGAACCGGGATATAATATTTGTCTATACCTGAGAAACTCCTAATTGCGCATGCTCTATTACTATCAAAGAATTATCAATGACAGAGATTGTCATAATATTGCAATGTAAACAATACGAACCTAAAATATTAACAAAGCTGTTATTAAACCAAAATTATCAAGTTATAAATTATCTAAACGCATCAATACATAAACCTATCATTAATTGGTATCCTGGAAATAAAAGAATAGGTACACCAAAACAATAATAAGGTAAATCAAATGAACTTATGATGAATAATATAAAGTAGATATTAAATAAGATTATCTTCCAGATAAATAATATAACAGACGTTTAGACATGTGTTTTTATCATAACTCGGGTTTTGTTCCTATATTAGATGTGACTACATGTTCATTGTATATTTATAAAGATAAATAAAATCCTTATAATTTTATTTTTGAACTCAAATTGATCCTTCCCTCCTTACCGTCCAGTCGTCATCACTCATTTCTTAGCTTTGGCTTTATTAGCACATTAAATAAACGGTTTGTTTACATATTTCAAGTCATTTCCTAAATTATAAAATGCAAATGGATGCTATAAAAGGCAAAAGTACCCACGACATCAAAATCATTTATTTTTAAAAGGTTTTCAGTTTTACAAATTATTGTAAACAAACAATATAGCTTATTAGAAGACATTTTATCCACACATCTTATGTTATGAATGATTTTTACTACATTATATTATTTAAGGTTTAGGCAGCGTATTGCAATGAAATTCGGTGAGGGTAATTTTTTATCTGAATTGTCTTATTATTATCATCATTGCTTATTCTCTATTACCCAATGTTTAATATATCAAAACATATATAATATACTAATACTTGATCAGAACGAATTTATGAACTAAACAAAAGTTAAGGAACTTTTTATAATAAGATATAAATCATGTTCTATGAAATATAGTTTATTTTAAATGAAATCAATAATAAATGTATAAATGCATCATAACAACAATGGATTTTTAATTAAAGTTTTCAGTTCATCAAAAGTTCCTCCTCGCATACATAATACACATTCGATTTGTTAAGTCCTATGTAATAAAGTCATTAACGTATTTTGATATTATAAAAATACCGTTTCTAAATTCCTCTATCTAACTTCCCCAACATAATCTGTGCGTTAAAGTACCCATAGTAATTGTAGGAATTAATCATTACAAACGATTTAGTAAACGACATAAGTAATTACTACCGTATCTTAAAGTACATCATTAATCAATACGACGAAAATTTTATTTGTAATTGGATCAAAATGAAAGTATTAATAATTGATAACGTTAATTACATGCGAGAGTAATAACGTTTCTGAAGGTGTTATATGTCAAGGTGCTACCAGTGATGTGATCGTATTTCTAAGGTATAGTACCCGGCTTTTCGAAAGTTATATTTTGTAAGGTCGAGTTATAATGAAATATCGGTTTTAAAAATAATGCCAAAAATGCATAGCGTATACTGTTATTTTATATTTTAAAATATCTTAAAACAGTTACTATATTTATTAAAAAGCGGAAATAATATCAATAAATAAATAGTTAATTAATGTTCCTTTCTGAAATTTATATGTATTAAAATGTAAGTTATCGTTAGGAAAAACCAAAAATTTATTAAAAATCTATTTCATGAAAAGGTTAACTTATCGAATACGCACGTCTTAAAGCGATGAGTCTAAAAGCATGGAATTAAGCAAAAGAGTTCTATAAATAGCGCAGATACTCATCTAAGAAAGGATTTTTGAAAATTCGTCACCTAAAGATTTTAGAAATATTTAATCACCGATTAACACCACTGGGAAATATCATCGGTTACACGATTAATATTAATATAAACTAACTTACTTCCTTTCTATGTTAAATCTAATTATGTATGAAACTGATTGGTCGTTCCCCCGACTATTCGACAATTAGGTAATGTTGTATCCGGCTTTTCGCTGAAAATATTAGGTTCGGCACTATCGACGCCCACGATAAATAACAGTAGTATATGTACTAATAACTCACGATAACGGTGCGTGCCGTTATGGTATTCTTTGATTACTTGTTTCTTCTTTATTTACATGGAAAATTATCTCTTTGATTAAAAAGCTGCGATAATTACTTTCGCTGAAAAGAGATGGAATTTACTTAATAGTTCGCATTATTTTAAGCGTATGATAGGTTTGCCTGGTGCACAATTTTATCTGTTTGCATGGCCGAAGATAGTAAAGATAGTAAACACGTTAAGCAGCGAGAGAAAGATGATATGGTGAAGAAGATGAAAATATTTATGGTAGTGAGAACAGTAATCATGCACAATGCTACAATAATATTATATTATTAGTCATAAATCATAGTCATAGTGATAATTGTAGGACATTTTCCAATGTTCAAGTAAAATAAATTACATCCCAAAGTTCAAAATATGGTTTACCAAGCACATATAGGTGTATATCGGCTCTACTTGAGAACGAATCCCCTTTTAGACTCAGCTTGTTTACCATTTTAGGCCACATTAAAATCTGGCGATCTCAAATACGTTCTTCACTGTCGTGTCTCGAACTTCGAACGTCATCGCGTTACTTAAATAAAACAAAAAATGTCTTTCAAATTATCAGAACTGACATATAACTTACATACGAGGTATGGAAGACGTCATATAGATGAGGTAGCTCAAGGTCGGGAGTGATACACGTCCCCAACACAACAGTAGGTGACCGGGCACGGCGGCTGCGGCACCGGAGCATCAAATCAACGTAATTGCGGATGCCGCTACGCACACCACACTTACATCCGTTCAGAAATTAATATATAACTTTGATCTCGATTTCACTCGGATTTTTATCAATAAACAACTGGTTTTCGATACATTTGTCATATCTGTTCACGTGATAACTATTTTTAATTAAGGTTTTTTTTTTAATTTGAGTTTCTTAACACACTTTGACTACGATTCTTTTCAGTAGCTGATCATGAAAACTGTAAAGTATTCTATGTAAGTTTAAGTAACATTTTCATACCCAAAGAAGTGCAGGGCGGTAAAGGTTATAATACCAACGCGATTGCGACTACGATACAAATGGCAAAAAACCTGTCATTGTTGATTGTCGATAAATGCTCATCTCCTGACAGTAGCCACCCTTTTTGCACTATATTTCACTTAATATGATGAAGTGTAGGGAAGTCATTCCACTAAACTTGGATTTTTGGACGAATTGAAAATGAGTCCGTTTACTTCCGAAGACATCTATTATAGCTCTTCAAGAAAACAGATGCAAGTGGCATGGCTCTTTGAAATGAAGCAACGCAGTAGTACATCGCTTTTATATGTATATCGGCCACTTAATGGTAGACATCCATACGTCTTCTTGTAATTTTGGCGAGACGGATAGGAAAGAAGATATGACAAACTATCCGTGATTTTTGTATTTTTGTTCCCCAATCCCACTTGATGATATGTGAGTGAGATAGGTAAAGCTTATCATAGAAGAAGGTTAATTTTGCTATACAAAATGGCCTACCATCATACAAGAGTCACGTCACAATCTTTTCCTTAAACAAAAACCCAGGGTTATTGTTCTATTAGAATACACAAAGATCAAACAATAGCCAAACGGGCCATCGGTACTACAAAACAATATAAGTGGAAAGTTAAAATCTGCCAACACATTTCATTTCAAATCGTGATGAGGCATAAGGAACATAAGACAGTGTCCCCATTCGAAGTGAACTCACACGTCTCCTCGTCAATCTTTCCACATTTTTAACATAATAACAATAGTGTTCGCGTGACAAAAACTGTGACCCATTCACCGGTGATGAATTGATGAACAGTTCATTAATAAAGTCTGTCAGATCACAAACACGTCGCGTGATGGACTCGAATGTCTTTACGTGCAGTGTCATTTGCTTTTTATTTATTTGCTTTCTCTTTGTATTCGTTTGTTGGTATTTATGAGGGTTCACATTGTAATGATATACATATTTACATTTGGCTTGTATAAAAGTTAAGAAGAAAATACTATTTAGCAGACCATATTTGTTTTGTATGTATGAACATAAGTTGTTATTAACTTTACGACTTTATCAAAAGTGAGCGAATTAGATGATCTACCATTATTAAGTTCAGGAGAAGTACCCAGTGATGGTATAACCGTTAGAACCAACACATTTTATAAAATAAACACAAAAATAAACCACAATTATAATAGCAATAAAAAAAGTATTGACCGTGGGAATGATAAGAAGTGCTCGGAGCCGGATTACTGCATGAATGTAAGCGAAAATTATCAGTGAAGAGGCAGAAAGGCCATTCCACACTTTCTGTCTACCAAAGTATGGTATGAAACACGACCATAAGCAGTGCAAAAGACGATTTAGAATATGGTAGATCCTGTGCAACGGGCGACTACGGTAGCATTACTGCCATATACCATACATATATTAGACATAACTTACATACGTTTGAATTTTTAAATGACTGGCACAATTTCAATACTAGAAATAATTATATAAAATAGTAAACCCATCTATTAGACTCAGTAATACAAATTAAAGTATTTTAGCTAATTGTGTTAGGTTCTACAATCAACTTTCCAAGCACTTTATCGATTTGCCGGATAATACGTCCAAGAATCATGTAAAGCAAGTTTTATTAGCTTCATACGTATGTTAATGTTAATATGTATGTATGTAACGGAAACTTTGAACAAGATTTTGATAAGACGTCGGATAAACTCGAAATTTGGCATACTTATCAAGGACCGATGACAATTCAATATTTCAAACACCCGTTATCTTTACTAGGGTAATCAGGATTAGCGAAAATTCAACTAAAAAATTAAAAATAAATAATACTTTAAAAAAACAACTAAAAACACGCTTGTATAGAAAATCCAACTAAAAATAGAAAATAAATTTTAATACATTTCAATCAAAAAAGTTAAAAAAATGTTTAAGAAAAAAAAATATTTTATTGTAAAAAAGCGTGGGATGCTTTTTAAGATATTACCAAAATGATAATCCTTGTACTCATATTTGTCAATAAAATATTTATAACTATTGACACCTGCATGGTGCACCCGACGATTTCTTTTTACAATAAAATACATTTCTGTTTTCTTAAATTTTTTTACACTATCCTTAATTCAAATTTATTAAAAATTATTTTCTATGTTTTTGTTGGATTTTCTATAAAAGCGTGTTTTTTAGTTTTATTTTTAAAGTATTATCTGTATCATATCTGTTTCTGTTGCTACATATCACTGTTTCACCTCAGGACTGCGATTCTATATGAAATTAGTTATAGACAACTATAAACTAGTGACCGTTTAAAATACATGCTCGATATGTAATTTTAATAAAAGAAATGTTGGTTTAGAATGCATGTAGTAGAACATAGGTCGACATTCAAAACGAGTATCTCTGCACTGGACAACTCACTGATCCATTTAAGAGCATAATAAAGATGTTTTGTGCTCGATCACACGCACCATGTATACGTTGAACTTTCATCGTATTAATAAAATCAATAGCCCCTTTATATGGTTATATAATATGAATCGGTCGACGCGATTTCACCGAGCAATTAAAATTGAAATCTGCAACTGGTTCTCGCGCAGACGGCGTTTTGCCGTTGGCCTCTTTAGAATTCGTACACGTTTTACGGTAACTTTGGATTTTAATATTTATTAATAAAGTATGTACTCATGTATTTGAAATATTCTTTAATTGTGAAATTCTTGTATTACATCGAATAATTCGTTTTACTAGCACCGTGAAGGAAGACGTCATTAAATAATCCGATACTTATGATCGATTATTTTTTATAGAGTAACACAGCAAAGCAGAAGCACAGTACAATAAAAAAACAGTGGCGACATGCCCGTCCTGCGTAGGTAAATAGGTAGAAACTGTATATACACCGGTATAAGCGTATTGGTATGATTGGCTTTTCACCATATGCATGGCAGTCGCTACCCAATCCGTTATTCAGCCAGGTGCACCACGTCCAGATACCACGGTTAACTTGGATGTCCCAAGTTTTAAGACGTTCTTTGACACTTGTCTTGTAATGTTATTTGGACCTTCTTATACACCAAGACTCTCCCCGGTATGGCCGTATAGATAATGAAGACAGTTAAAGACACGTGATGACTATTGGTGGTCACCGTCATTCTTGAAATACAATGTGTTTTATTATCAGGTCAATTATGAGTCGTATTTCAGAGACGGTGTAAAAAAAATTTTGTTTGAAATGTCTAACACGTTCACGGTAAGGCCTATTTGACACGATTAGAATATGAATACAGTGATTTCTTATAGCCTATCCTGAAGTAAAACATGTTTTAAACTTATATCGTCGCACTAATGAGGTCTAGAAAAAGTTTGCGTAGCCTTCAAATAGATAGTGTTCTGAACTGCCAATTTTAGTGTTCCATGTTTCCGCCTGAGGCGCTACTAGTAGATTTATGAAAATATAATCAATTACTAATAAATACTTCAAATTGTTCAGGTCACAAATGAATTTATCAGTCGTAACCAAATCAGTCTACGGATTTAGTGAGCCCAAGCTGGAATCGAACAGGAAACCTTAGTGGCATTAGCAGACCCTATTATCGCTAAGTTACTGAGCCGGATGTCATCTACCATAACTCTTTTTACCGCGTAGCAACAAAACTGCTACAGGCATACACGAGCCATTAAAATAATTGCTCTCCAATCATCCAGCTACGTTTTTACAATAAAAACATGAAATCTTCATATCTAATATTTCTGATGTCTGTCAGTTTGTTTAAAATAAATTTTATGTCATGTTTCTTTAGAATACCTATAACTATCAATTCTTCTGTTTTTTTTTTTATTTCTATAAATGGTTTGTTAGTATTATTATTGCATTTTTATATATAATGGAATATCATTTATAAAGGTATAATTTACCATTAAAAAAAATTGTCATTAACTAGGCAAATAAAAATTACTCGTTAGCATTTCACGGCGGCAAATATATAATAGCAGTATTTTATACGTGTATATCTACTTACGATACAGCCACAGTTTACATTTAATAAAGTTATTACAAAAGTTAACAATAAAAAAGTGTGTCAGATAAATATGATTCGGCAATGCAAAACAAAATAAAAAGTTTCAAGTCGAATCTTTTTTAAATTTGTCGTGTGTTTTCTAATTATATTTTAGTAAATTATAACAGAATGTTTTAATGTAAATGAATGCAACAAAAACTATGCGAAAGAAACCGCGAGCAAAAATTAACATAAATACAGGGTAATAACGATTGAAGAGATTTATTTAAACAACTACAATAATTAAGCTGTTAATAATAAATTAACAGAGGATTATTTTTCCTGAGTTTGCAAGATGAAGTGATGTTTTTTAAAACAAAATTTATATGCTAAATTATAAAATTTTGTATTTGGCAAACATTCGACCGTTGATTGGCCAACATCGTGGCTGGAGCAAACACGCGTGGGTTCCTCGATGAATAGTTGAAGCAATTTACAACACACCTCTGGGCTCTGACTAATGCTGCTCTAATGAACTGGTGACATTTGTATACGAGCTGGGCACTGCCGCAGCCGCGCAGGTCCATGGTAATGATATGGAACAGAAATGATATAATACGCAAGACAGAATATGAATATTTAAGTAGGATACATTATTTATGAACTTGGTGAAAGATTTGTACGATCTGAGAGAAATAGAATTTATTCTGTTGCAGTTTAAAAGCTGTAACATATTTTAAGTTATTTAAATAACTCCGATTAGAATATTATAATAATGCAGTTAAAATAATTTGTATTCTTATAACACAAAAATATAAGCTGCACTTGTATTCTCGAAAGTAAATAAGCAAATTTCATTACGATTAATAGTAAGTTTTTAACTTCTGTTTTTAATATAGATACATGTGCTCTTCACTGGAAATTATAAACCAGTAATACATGACGAACCTCTAGATTCTCCTTTTTAATCAGTGGAATAAAAATCCTGAACAAAAACAAGTTAAATACTATAAAACGCAAACAACTTAGAATAATAAAGATAAGTGGGAAAAACCTACATTCCGTCATGTAACTTCTCAGAATCTCGTTTCAAAAATAGTATATTTCATTTTCTGTTTAATAATATCGAACAATTTTACATAAATAGTGTAGCGAAGCAGTTTTTAACTTGAAGATAGAAGCTAATCAAGTAAACATTAGAAAATTAACTGGAAAGTTTTCTTTGAAAAATAACAATAATCATGTAAATAAAAAAAATATTCCTAAACTGGTCTACATAGACCTCTGAAAGGTTAATTTTTAAGTGGAAATTATTGTAAGATACAAGGCTGAGTAAAGCGACAATGTACTTTGGTGACAGTAGAAGACGAATCATTTAATGCTAAGTTAAAATAAATTTTAAAGTGTCAAATGTTGCAAAAATCATTAACAAGTTACAATGATAAGCGTTTTGTTCATTGACCATATATTTAACATATAATTTCAAAACATGATTCAACAGTTTCCTATTCCAGCACTTATCGTGTAAATGCAAATTCGCACCTCGATAACGTCCAGTACTGGAGAGGTCGCCGAAGGACCATTTTATGGAACAGTGTTGAGATATTTCAAATTTATATCCCGACTAGCACGATACTTGTGACAAATAGTTATGGCAGCCGATGAGGCCCTAACATAAAGTATCGGCCGATAGCTCCTGGGGCGAAACACGACAACGAGATTACCGGTACATGGGGCTCGACGGATACGCAGCGTGCCTTGTAATGATTCCCCATGATTGGGCATTACTGATTCGGTTGCTATTTATATGTGCTCATAAGCGATATTCAAGATTGTTTTTGTTAATATTAACGCAATATTCTGTACTTTCATCTCATATAAATAATTTATTGAAAAATCTTTTCAAGTGAAGAATATATTAAATGTTCAATCAGTTACGTATAAAATCCGTTACAATTTCATAATGCTCAGAAGATTGCTTTTCATTCCAGTTCGTTGATTTATTAATTTATATTACATAAATAGTCCATGCAATCTTTACATTTCGTAGGGATCCACGTCTAATTCCTGCAAAAAATTAATAGGGCAACAGCTTAAATAATTGCTTTTAAAATTTTGTTTCTTTCAAAAATCATTCGAACACTGAATTCAATTAGAGACTATCGAATTAGTAAAATGGGAGGCAAGAAGACACATGAATGCCCACTGTCTCTCTGAAGCAACAAGCGTTATTGCCATAATGGTAGTTTAATGGGCAAGTTAAATCAGCGCATAAATCGATCCCTAACAGAATGAAACTATTAATCAGATGCGCTCTGGTCAAGTCGTTCTAGTTGTTAATCTGTTAAAATGAAGCGAGACAGGACGAGGCTCGGGATCTCCATTATTAGATTAGACCTAACAATTTGAAGACTACTTACACATTCGCCGTTTTGTGATTTTACTTTGACGAGTTGTGTCTGCATCTAGACGGATACATCCTAAATTATGTTTCAAATATATAAATCGTTGTAATATTGTATGATTGTACGAAGTTTCGTGAACCAATTAAAACAAAAATCAAAGAAGCCGCGCTACCAACTCACATTCAGCATGAAACAAAGTGATTCAAATTCGTTTTGCTATTAAAATGTTAAGATTCCAGTAGGTGGGTAATTACATAACAAACTCACTGTTACGTGAGAAACATGTTCGTATATGAAGGTAGACTTGACGAGGTCCGCATAATCTCAGTGAGGGACCAGTATGATGAACCCTTTTATGATCTTTGTATTACTTATCTTACTGAATCTTAGAATACTCATTAATAAACATTTCAATTGTACATTGCACACCTGTAGATTAAGGGTTCCCCGCTAAAGCAAATTTCATTATAAGTACTATTAATCTAATGTTGGCCTTAGCCATAGCCTTTTTTTATGAATTTATTTATTTGCTTTTAGTCTTCTGGATTCGCAATCGTTTTTATGACGAAACTTTAAATATCTCAAAAATTTTTGCTTGTAAAAGCACCATGAAAACATTCATCGTAGTTTGGCTTACCGATTATAAAGATCGTGTCTTCCCTGGAAAAGAGGGTTTCGTCCAACCGGGACAAATTGGGATTTTATAGGCGTTTATATTATTATTACCCTACTAAAGACTTTGCTGTGTTTATTATTCAATTGCTAAATATTACTCAGATAATTATTTCTCACAAATAACATTTTATCACCACTTGCCGGAATCGAAATATAGATCAACCTTATAAATAAACCGGATTATTATCTGCTCTAATAACAACTATGACAAAGCCTGCCAGTTTGTGCGACCTTCATACCGCTAATGATCGTACATATCGCAATCGTTTTAAACAATTTTGTGGTATATATAATACACGGCAATAAATCGCTACGTTAGCTTGTCATTTTAAGTTAATTATGTTGAAAAATGAAGGTCTTTTAAATATAAAACGTTATGTTGAAGTATGTTAATCATTAAAATTACGTTTGAGATAAAAACAAGCCATGTTACCTAAACTTTTGTCTTTATTATGATGTACAGACCTACATAGAAATATGTATGTACGAACCACATATAATATACATATGTGGAAGAGTTAATTAAAACTTGTTATAATCCTAAAATACTGTAACAGCTCCTTAATGCCTAATAACTAGAGAAAGGCCTCTTTCTTAGTTTACAGTTTTTCTGTATTCACCACGCCAACCCACGACGTATTGGCAATAAACAAACGCTGAAAAAACCCGAGTTCGGTATATCATTTCCCGCAACTACCAGATAACCAAATCAAAGAGAATCTCACTCAAGTGTTCAGGTTGGATGTTATCCTCCATAGTCAGCCGATATTGTTAAGAATAAATTTGGAATTAGTAAATTTAAGTGAATTCTGAATTACGTTGGAACATACCGAGGTTTGGACTTACCGACATCGGTTTGATATTATGTTCCAAATATCTTTTTTTTCTATCTGACTATACTGGTAGTCATAAGGGCTCTGGAGCTTCAGACAGTTTTTACAAGTTCACCGTGGCACTTGTCTTAACTATAATAAGTAGGTACTATTTATAATTTCGAATTTGTTTAACAAAATTAATTATTTGTATTGCTTGAATTATTCGAATACATCAAAAAAGTTTGAATAATTCGATTCGATTCGTCGACGGATAATTAGTAAATTCGAATATTCGAACGCCCCTAGTTTATATTATTACTCCATAATTAAATTAAGAAAGTCTAAAATACTATCTAAATAATATAATCCTTGAACATAAAAATATCAAATATAAATATCCTCAATAAAGTACCCAATGTAAAGAAATATTGTAACCTCCGTAGCAGCGGGAAGCCTTTATGGGGAGACATAAAAAATTATTCAAATATAAGCCGCTTACAAAGATCTTATATAATTAAATATGACATCGGCTGCGTCTTTATACGTATTACGTTAAATTAGGTGTTCCATTTTGAGTAAGTACGTAATTAAAGTGCTTGAGAAAAATATACCATCCATAAGTGAAAACTACCTACCTACTACAAAATTACATGTATAATTTCACTAAAAAAAAATTTACGCATATTTTGTTGACGCGTGCTAAACGAACCCGCGTCGTGATTGCTGCGTTCGAAATGGCGCGAAATAATAAATTATGTTTAAGGAGTTAACTAGAACTAATAAATACTACAAAAAAGTTATTTTCATGGTTCATTATTCTTGACCAAAAATATGACGCAAACTAAACTACAAAAAGTCCTTTACTTGACAAGGAAACAAAAAAAAGTTAAATTTTAACTAGTCATTCTATCACATAATTAAAGTAGAAAAGAAGAAACTGGTGTATATGGACCGTTAAGGATGGTTTTGATGAAAAAAGAAGAAAGAAAGAAAAACGTTTATTGTTGGTAAAACTATCAGAATATATACAAAAGAACTAATAATATTAGTAAAGAAAAAGCTTAAGGTACAGATATACATGCTATTAAAAAGCATGCTTATGATGATGCCTAGCACTAGGTAGCAATTGCTCAATAATAATAGCTTGCTTTCATGCTACTTACGAGCATGTATATCTATACCCATAATCTATATAATATTATCTGCTAGAATCGCCTTAGCAACGGCAACAAGCTGCAGTTTAGCGCTTGCAGTAAAAGCGTAGGTTAATTTTAGGAATAAATTTTTGTGAGTACCTATAACGATGTCATATCTAGTAATGTATTAAAAGAAAATAACATAATAGTTCCGGAACAAATACGAAACAATCAAGCTTACGAAGCACCGTTGTTGTTGTTCTCTATCGTTTTTTAGTAAAAATCAATGAATCATCCAGATACGCGGAGTGTATTAACACATGTGATGCTGCGCTTCTCGCCAGATGTCGCGCACTTGAGCCTGTTTTTGTCGGAGGGTGCCGCGGCCGGTGGGAACGCGCACGCATGTGTTCCATCGTATACCGATTTTCATGGCAAAACGATAGATGCAGGTTGCATCTTATAGCATTTTTGAATTTTTATTTTTCAACAGTTACAAGCATTTATTTATATGGACCTCGGGCCTCTCAAGAAATTACCTTTAAAACTACACCTACAACAGACAACAAATATATGCTTATGAAATGGCAACTATTATCCATCAAAAAAAATAACGGATTAAGAGAATAAGGGAGTCAATGATAAATTATTATTTATTTGCACATTTGTGCCAAAGTCACGTATAAATAATATTTTTCCAATTATGTTGTAATGGTCAAACATAGTTTTGAAAAGTAGGCGGCCCCTTCTTAAAACTTTTCAGGAAGTTTTTGTGAGAACTGCAAATGGTAAATGCATGTTTTCAGTTATTTATTAATTATAATCCACATCACTTGCGCACAATAACCAAACTACATCACGTAAAATGCTGAAAAAATTACATAATATAAGGCCAAATAACATAAGTTTTTGAATTTAAACAAAAACCACCACATAAAATTTCAAGACGCCGCCAAAAACTCTATGAACTACTTGTAGCTTAAATAATAGAATTAATTCAATGACTACTACTAATGACAAAACTCGTCATGATTTTTGAAATTATACTTCTTTTAGAGAGTTTATTGGAGGGTAAAATAGTGATTTACGCGCGCATCATGTAACGGAAGTGCGACATGATGAAGTTAGCAATAAAAGATAGTAATGGGAATTTAATTTATTTATAAATATATATGCGTAAAAATAATTTCACGTTATAAAAAAAACATAATTTTTAGAAGCTTATAAATAACTTGCAATGTTCTTGTTAGTTTGTTTAGGTCAAATCTTGCAAGTTTAATTAGAACCAGTTCCTTTTATCCTATGGAGTTGAATTTTTACGCATTGGTTCAGTTCCGAAGACGATTAATTTTTATGGTTAGTATGACACGAATCGGCATACAGGATTGGCTCCAGACGAAAGAACTCCTTAACAGTCAACAGCTTATGAAATTTTGTAAATAGATTGAATTTTGATTGCCCGCTTTAAATTACATAGCATGGCTGCTGCGCTGGACACAAGAAATTTTGTATGCGCATTTAATTACGATAGCTCGTTTTAACGATAAAAGCTTGATTTAGAAAATCATTTTTCCAATTAAGACTTGTTCCAATTTACATCATTGATGGCTAATTTCATCATGTTGGTTATTGGCACGCGGATAATATTAATAATAATTCTTACGTTAATAAAATAAATATTAATGTTTCCACCGCGTAATTTATTCAAATTTAGTTATAACAATACAAGTTCGTAATCTGTGTAAGTTAAATATATATAAATAAAAATATTTTATTATTATACTCGAACATAGACGTAATTTCTCACGGTGACGATTAAAATAACGAATACTATGATAATAAGGTTATACGAAATAAAATAAAAATATTATCTATTAATACAACTGAATTTAATAGCCTCTCAGTTGGTAACGGGCAATTATAATAGATGTCGCGGCACAGCAAGACGTCCTCGCTACGAAATTAAAAAAAATTAAAATTGATTAAAAGGATTATGGAACATTCTTTTTAATAAGATCTTCATAAACGGGTAACGAAATGTTATTGATGTGTATATAATGCAAAGGTTTTTTTTAAATTAATTAGATAGCATTGCCTCTACTTTGTGTTCAGTTTTGGTCGCCTAAATGTCTTGGTAAAATTCTGGGTGATAGCGTGGTAGGAGACTACCAATTTGTCCAACTGATTTGTTACAACCATTCACCTTGTATAACATTCACCATAATTATAGTGACACGGTTAGACTCAGGCTCCTATTCAGATACCAGTCAGGGTATATCAAGTAATCAAGCGGTGTAGTCGTTGCAGGAATCTGTAGACGGATTGGTAGTGACTACCATGCACATGGTGACAACTTTCTTGTGGTTTGTTGTGTTTCGGGAACAGCCAGTGTTATATCCAATTATAAAAAGCTTACAGGCCACTAAAAAACTTATCATATAAATTCGAACGCTATCAAAAATATATATTATATTTAAAAGATAAAATTGGATGTATACATATATTCAAAGAGTTTCCAATACCTGTTAGACAAAATATTAAATATATTAAAGCTAAATTAAATATTTTGACAGTAAGAACATAGCTAAACGTTTCCACCGTCCGGTTCATTGACATTATATTTAAAAAAAACGTAGAAATCAACTGCTTAAAATTTGAAAAAGTTAAATATAGTTTCCATCTCAACTGAACAGTAAAAACAATGAAAAATAATTCTCACATTTCCGATTCAGACATCTGAGTCATCAAACACAAGTGAGTGTGTATGTCACCGACGCAGTCGCTTGCCTTTGCATTATTAATTTATTTACTCGGTGCCGTTAAGAGCTCATTATGTTGTTAAGTAACCATGGTTACGCGTTAAGTTCCCGCGCTTCCGTTAACTCACACAGGTGACGATGGTTTTTTTACAGTCTTAATAATAACAAACTGGAAATATCGTTATCCTGGCACTTATTCCGAGAGAAGGCACGGGTTAATTATCACACCATCCCAAAATGTATTTATTTAGCTATTTGAAAAGCCCGAGAAATCTACAGTTCTGAATTTTCCCGTTACGGCCCATTCACACATCGACGAATAGATATTATGCCGGATCGTGATTTAATATGATTGTTTTAATTTTTCAGTGGCACATAATCTCTTATCACCGTCTTCACACGTTCTTGAATGAATCAATATTATTGTACCTACACGTGTAAACGAGCCCTTAGATACCAGTATCATAAAACAGTTATTCAATTTCTAGGAGAGTTTACTTACAAGTTTTGATAACTTTCAAATACAATTAACAAGCGTTTCGTATCCTTTAATTCGAAAAAAGTTCTTCCTTATTTCCGCTAGAGGCGCTGTTAGTAGATTTTTCAAATAAAACTTAAATTTCAATCTTATTTAAATTTATTAAAATGCTTACTATACCTGCATGTTTCCTCAAAACGTCTTCTATTAACAGTTTAAGCATATAATTATCTTGGAATAATCACAACTGAACAACATTCTCGTCTCATCCAGTGTTGTCAGACAACAAATCAAAATATGTACGAAGTTCTAATGATCATACATAAATTATTTTCTTTGTTCTGAATAATACTTCGATATATGACGATTCGAATTAACAATAATAATAACATATTAACCTTTTATAGAGACAACAAAGAACGCATACTTTTTACATTACAGAACACAAAGTCTTAAAGGTCTGTGTCATGCAAAAATCCTACAAATGACTCTTTCGGACAAAACAATGACGTCATATATTATATATACAATAAGTATACCAATTGATAAATATAAATTAATATAGGATTATTAAACTCGAAAATATTTGACACATTTTTCATAAAATCGAATTCAAAAGTCGCCTAATTTAATAACATATAAATAAAATAACAACAACTTTCTAGATTTAAATTATGATATATTTTTTTATTTTGATACAGTATGACACAGTTAAACAATTGTAGGTTTATATGGTCATTTACATAATAATAAATTGTTCATCGCACAATTTTTTTACTGACATCAACTAACATTTCGTGTGCAATTGGAATAACAAAAAAAAACAACACAAAGGTTGAACATAGCGAACAAAAACCTTCCGATGTAGACAACAAAAAAATATTTGAAAACGAAACACGTGGCCTTTTTGATACGGAATTCGGTCACAAAACTTAAGGTGTTTTTATGGTACATTTTACGGCTTCGAAATACTTTTCGTGGGTTTTAAACTCAGATAAACAATATGATGTAATAATTTCACGGCAGAGTTAAGTGGTAAGACTAATCTCATAGGAGTAAATACAGTGTAGTTAAAACCTAGACAATTAATACGCGGTATATTCATCGGTATTTAATCAATGCAGTTTAGTAAAAAGCTAGGTAAGTAACAGTAATACTTATTTATATCTAAGCACATTTTCAATAATTAATCAGTGGATTTTCACAAGAGTTTTCAAAGTTTCATTTAGAAAGTCCAACTTGATGTATAAAATATATAATATACATTTATATGAACTTTTATAGTAACTGCGAGATATGAAGTTTCAAATAGGAAGTGAAAAAGAAGGAAAAAGCAATCTATTTATATATCTTTTCTTTTTATAAATCTATTTATATAAAAAATAAGAAGAATATACTTTTAGTACAACTCTTTAAATATTCAACAAAAATGTTTCTAAATCCTAATAATATGTTTTATCTGAATTCAAATTTAGAATAAAATAGTAAACGTTTCCTTATTTTCTTAGGTGATAAATTAAACGGCGTCTTAGCAAACGGATAATGGATATACGAGAAAAAGAAATATCTCTTTAATTTAAACAGTTAATATAAGATTTCCATCAGATAAAGTTTTAAAGCCGGAAAAATAGTACAATACCAACTAATAAAAGTCGAAATAACTTATATTCAAAAACAAGTTACGATACAAATATCGATATAGCACGACGATGAACACGACAGTAAGTTGACCGGATAAAAGACACATTTCTGTGCGACAGAGAAAGATGATAACATAACCTATGTGTGAATGAGATGGGTAGACAAGTGAAGTACGTTAGTTGCAGCTGCCGTTTGCGTTTACGTCACAAGGGGTCTAAGGTATTATTGGGATCGTTGGAGCATAGACAAAATTTATTTAAAAAAATATATGGAATTAACATCTGTTACACCACATAAAAAATATAGTGACTATATGGTCATTTTATAAGTCTGGATTTCTTATTTTTTCAACTTATTGAAATTTGTGATCAGTATGATGATAAGGTATATAATAATGAAATGCAATCCACTCAGCGATAGCGGTCGGGTCTTGGACTAATATAAATGTTAACTGTATTTACCATCAAATGAAGTACAGTTTGTTAAATCAACATAAAAATATTATATTTATCCTCACAGCCACGTGGGAACAAACTATTAGCAATATTGGATTTACTCCAATTTAACATAAGAAAGGGAATAAAATGCAGGGTGGCAAGAATCCAATATATGCAATAGACCGATGATGGAGTTGAACCTTAACGGATGCTTATTCCCAGCAATGAGCAGACACATGCTGTTGATGGTGATGAAAAAAAGTCGCCCGCCCGCAGCTTCACTATTCAAGTGGTGAATAATATCCCCGACAGAACAATACTTTCACAAGGTGAGGGAGGGGATTTGATAGCAGGGTAATAACTGGGGATGAGAGTCAACGTGGTTAACCAATATAAATCAATATTACAATTTAAACTTAATAAACAAGTTGATAGCAATGTTATGTCTTTTAGATAATATCGGTTAACATTTAGAATTTTTTTTTAATGCAATACAGGAATGCACTTGGCCTCAATCTTACCTGACGGAAAGTAAAGATGAGGCCGACGATGTATCGCGCTTACCTATTAAATACCTATTCACTCTTCGCTTGAAGATTCCCAAGTTTATAGGTGGATAGGAAAACAGACGACGGGAGTGAATTCCAATCCTTTGCCGTTTGCATAATGAACGACAAAGTATAACGCTTCGTGCGAATCAGAAGAATTTCTACGACATACGGGTGGAATCCTTCACGGCGTCTAGTTGTCCTATGGTGGAACGGATTGGGCGGAATTTAATAGTGCAACTCCTGTGCACACTCTCCAAAGTGCAACCTGTAAAATATTGAGAGGCAAGCTACCTTACGACGATGCTCTAGACTGAGCATTTTTGCCTTCATCAGTGCTTCATCGCCAACAGGTCGACGAGCTCGGCGCTCAATGGAATCGAGAGCGGCCAACTGATATTTGGCTGATCCATCCCATAGGTGACAGCAATATTCTACACAAGAGTGTACCTGTGCTTGTTACAAGCTTAGAAGCTGGTTCGGTGTGAAATACCGCCTAACCTTGAAAACGACCCCCAATTTCTTGGCAGCTGTTCTCGCCTTTATCTCGATCGAACGCCCAAAATTGAGATGAGATGTTAGTTGGACACCAAA
Organism: Saturnia japonica; assembly: GCA_033032175.1. NCBI lineage: Eukaryota > Metazoa > Arthropoda > Insecta > Lepidoptera > Saturniidae > Saturnia > Saturnia japonica. The sequence goes on along the minus strand of CM065307.1, from coordinate 21,119,524 downwards.
CAGCTCAAGGTTATCAACAACCTGAAGGGAAACCCCCCGAAAAGAAGGAGTTAGGAAAAACGGGCTCCGTTTAGCTGAGAACAGACACGCCTGTGTTTTTTCAGCATTAAACCTGACCAAGTTCGCATCGCCCCAGTCGGATACGAACCTAAGGTTCAGATGCAAGCGTTGGACCATGGCCTCTCTCTCATTTTGGACTTCCTGTAAATTAGCCTTGCGGATTGGATAAGTACCTCTCAATTACAGTGCAATTAAAATGATTTTATTTGGGTATTCTCAAAGCTTATATCGGTCAAATACTGTAAGGTGAGATTGAGGTGAGGGGAGGTTTATATTTAGTGGCTGTTTTTCATATACGAAATATACGATGCAGACGAAGACGCGAGCACAGCTAGTATTAAAATATGAGAGAATCGAAAAGCTGTTCTAAGAAGAACCGGTTTATTTTATACGTCCGCTACAAAATACGGTATTGGTATAATAACATTGCTTTAAAGTGTAAAGCAATACGATTAGATGCATACTTCCGCGTATTCTAGAATCATCACTCGCTCAAAGAATATAAAAATACATTTTTATTTTTAATAACGGTACCCAGTGTAATGATCGAATCCAGAATCAAACAAAATTACAACGATGCTATAATTTTAAGACCACTCTAACTAACTAATCCATTCATTCAGAATGCTACAGCGAATCTGGTGAGGAGAACCGTCTTATATGGGAGATAAGACAAGTTGAAAAAGTGTTCAGCTATAAGCAGCAAATTACTATTCAAAAACTCACCAAAATGGCGCTAGTATAGCAATAGGCAATGATACTTCTCGTGATTTTATAGCTTTTAATGTTATAAAACTTAAAAGATATTGAACAATAATGGGAAAAGTTTGTGGAATAAAAAGGGGCCAAGTGGGCGAAAATTTAAAAATATCAACTTTTGGGCTTTATTTTATTTTTACGCACTTGCTACCGTGGCGTTACCCTAATTTGATGCTTTTTGACGAACAATTTTTCATACATAGTGATATGGTACTCTTGGTCTCTACCTTCCATATACGGATCACAAACAGCTTATTGCAGAAGTGGAACTTTTAAATACATATAAGTATGTTAAAACGTAATTTCTTATCGATTTCGGTTTTTGCCTCAATTTCAATTGAAATTTAGTTAGGTTTTAGCCAAAAGAATTAATTTAAAAGTACTAAAGTTTGTTTTTAACCAAAGAACATAGAGAAACAAATATACGAAACAATTGGTTGCCCCTCGGTCGCTCGTGCAACATTCGTAGATAAGGTAGCACAATAAATAACAGCCTAATTACTTCCCTTGTTCGTTTCTGTAACAGAATTCACCATTGCCAATTAGATTGTGGTTAAACAATGCAAACGCTTATAGTGTCATCTTCGGGGCACTATTGTGCAGTTTCCTGGATTTTTTTTCTTTTCATCTCTCTGCTTGTCCTTCGTGTGTATTCAGCTTTGATTTCGGATAAATTAATGTAATTGAATCTACCATAGAAGCGTAAGTACCTACCTATATTTAATATTAGTAGACAATCAAAACAAGAAAATCAAATTGGAATTTTGAGGTTTTATTTTGTAACTTCAAACTAATTTGCTCTTAACCTATCTTGGGTGACTAATCTGAAGAAATCATCTATTAATAATATATTAGGTCGGGGAAAAAGTGTTTTCACATAACGTAAGTATAAACTTGTTATAAAATTGATTTGGCTGTACTATTTGTATCTGGCTGGTTTTGGTAACATTAAAAAGAAAAAAAGTCGTTTCCCGCTATTTTTCATTTTTTTCTTTCTGTAAAAATGAATGAATGAATGTAATGAAGAAATTCGATACATTTTAAAATATTATTACAAAAAAGGCAAAAATGCAACTCAAGCAGCGTAAAAAAATTGTGACGTTTATGGACCTAATGCCAATGTGTCAGTAAGAGTAGCACAAAGTTGGTTCAAACGTTTTCAGTCTGGAAATTTTGATGTTAAAGATGCACCTCGCTCTGGTCGCCCTGATACGAATAAAATGGACGCCATTTTTGAAAAAGTGGAGTAAGATCGGCATATCAGTAGTGACGATGTAGCTGAAGAATTGGAAATCGACCACAAAACAGTTTTAACCCATATGGAAAAAGCTGGCTATATCAAACAGCTCGATATTTGGGTGCCACACGAGTTCACTGAAAGAAACCTAATGAACCGTGTAATCATTTGCGATTCATTATTGAGACGTAATGCAACGAAGCCGTTTTTTGAAGAGATTTGATAACTGGCGATGAAAAGTGGATCACGTACAATAAGAACGTTTAACCATCGATTGGGATCTCTACTGCCAACAACTGATGAGATTAAAGGATGCAGTTGAGAAAAAGCGGCCAGAATTGATCAACAGGAAGGGTGTGGTCTTTCATTACGATAACGCTAGACCACACACATCTTTAGCCACCCAGCAAAAATTAAGAGAATTTGGCTGGAAGGTGTTAGTGCATCCACCGTATAGCTCTGACCTTGCACCTTCAGATTTTCACCTGTTTCGGTTTCTTCAGAATTATCTAGGTTCTGTAAGGATATAACATCAAGAGAAGACTGCCAAAACTATTTGTCGCGTTTTTTTGTTCAGAAGTCCCAAAAGTTTCTACAGAACGGGATCATGTCTTTACCTACAAAATGGCAGAAAGTCATCGAACAAAACGACACATATATACTGTAAATAAATGTAAATAAACTTAGAAAGAAAAAATGTCTTGAGTTTTCATATGAAAATGCGAAGAAACTTTTTCCCCGACCTATTATAATGCACCGCTACCAATGTTTCGAAATGGAAAATCAAAGGGATCGCAAACTGAACGCAAAATATTATTTCATCGACATTGAGCGCTGCATCATTACTCACCCCACAATGGTGTCTATCATCTCCACAGTTCCGTAGGAACCCGTTATTGATGCAATGTGGTGTAAGGCTAAAGGTGGAAGAATAATATGGATATTATGGATTTATAATGATTGCATTTGAACATGCTTCATTACTTCGTTTTATTGCAGTATCTACACGCTGAGGATTAAATGAAGTTTTTACAAGTAAAATAGCTCTTTTATTATACTATGATTTATATTTCATTACTTATACGGGATTTTTTTCTTATATGTTATTATTATCAAATTTTCATTATAACTATTGTATAATGTAATTATTTAGTAGTTTTAATTTTAGCAACAATCTACCTACAAAGTTGATCAAACCTTTTAACTTTAATTTCTTTGTAATTATTATTGTCTTCATAGAGTTATGAATTCAGTATCTCTATGACTGTATATAAAATTAATTTTTAAGAAACGTTTTTAGATTTTATAAATGATAATAGCTGCTCCAATAAGTTCATTAAAATTTTCAGACACATTTTTAATTACTGGTAAATTCAGGCTTAAATAATTCTTAAACAGTCTTAAGTATCCAAACATGTCTTAAAATGCAATTACGTAATAACCCCCATAATAAACTAAGAGTCATTTCAACGACATATTACACTCAATTTAATTGTACCATTAATTACTGACACATCTTAATATACAAGACTCGGTACAGAACCGCAGCTCAGATGAAGTACGGTTCAAAGCTGATTTTCGTATGCATTCAGTAGATAACTATTAAATATCTTATCATCTATCACGTCATCTTTCACACTGGCGTTTTTTGCTGCTCTATTAGGGTTAAAAACCACATTTTTTTTATCAAACATTTTTATACAAATCATAAATTATATAGTTAATAAACACTATCGGATGCATTAAATATACTTGGAAGGAAAACATTCAATACGTACAATTACAACTCATGAACATAAAGGTATAATTTTAATACAAAAGATATAAAAAAAAACAAAAAATTAACAAAAACTGTTAAGTCAACAAATATATTTTCTGATAAAATTTAACTCAGTGTTGAAACCCAAGACCGTCGATGAATTATTTAACTACATATGCCGATTTTAATATTTATATTTATTACTATACTAAATATATTCTACACTGACGCTATATAAACGCTAGTAAGAAACCTTAGACAAGACACTCATTCACAAAATATAACTAATAAATTCGAAAGCAGTAATAGAAAAAGCGGCTCGGAGGCAGTAATAATTAATCACAGATACGGATAACACCCGAATCGGATTAAGCGACCAATAAATATGACGTCTTAGGAGTATGTAGTTTTGTGGAGATCATCCGTCTTCCTTGAAAGTAGGGTTGCCATCAGTAGAATACAACGTTTTCAAAGCTTATTCGACGCCGATTCTAGATAATGATCCCAAAGAGGATGCCCCATTTACACTCACTTTCTGACAGTAGTCTGTTAAAAAGAGATTAGAAAAGTCAAGGGTAGTTCCACAGGCACAATTCCTCTGATCAGTTTAAAAAAATGCAGTAATAGAAACAAAATTATATTTTCATGGATATGCCCTCAATCCTATTATCATACTCCGTTACTAAGAGTCCTATTTAGTTAAAACTAAAGTGTTTAAATTCAATAAAAGCATTAAAAATAGTAATATACAAATGATAATAACTTATGAGAATGTATATTCAAACTTAGACCTAATAAGTTCCAATAGTAAAGTCCGATTTCCTACAAAAGGTCACGGCATGCAGCAAGGGTGCGCGACCTACAGGTTAAAATCCCTTGGGCAATGGTCTTAATATTCCATATAAGTAAGGTTTGCATTAAACTATTCACGTTCTATAGTTCAACGCGTTGTTAGTGGTAAATAGTCCAGTTAGGTGCACGTGAAATTGGTACAATTTTGAACTGAGTCTTCCTATTTTATTGCTTAAGGGTATTTCTTACTACTTTGGTGCTAGACTGCTAGTTGGTAACGAGCACTATTGGTCTCTATTACGTAGGTATTCCCTTTTCGTTTCCCGACCATATTATCATTTACTGGAATTTGTTTAATACGGATCTTATCACCAACTCTTAATAAAATTGCTTAATTATTGATTTTAATGAAAAGGTTGATATAAAACAAGCGTGACAAACATCCTGTTGATATCAAAATAATAAAAAATAAAAAACATTGTAGTATTATTTTGATAATATGTATTTATTATGTTCGTGATAAATGTTCACAGCATTTATTGGCGAAACTGAAAAAGACACTATGATATATCGTCTCTCTAAGGCCACATTTTAACGATCAATACTTAGATGAATAAATAAATAAAAAAATTCACAGAACTTCCGTGACTAACGGCAGTGAAAACCTATTAAATGATAAATTTAAAAGCCCTTTAGTTACGTTTAAGAGACTCCACAGCCACACTGCATGCATTATTCATACTAATTATTAAAAATCATGTTATCTATCGCATATTATAAGTTATATTCAAAAGTGGCCGCAAACAACAATCCGTGTTCAAATCATAGAGCGGGTCTCACACGCGAGGTGAATCACTGCCTCGAGAAAGCGGAAACTACCCAAATTCTCCGTTGGTTTTTATATTATAAACCGGCCGAATTGGATACAACACGGTCGGTATATTTGCAGGGTAATCTTGAAGTGTATACAAAATAGAAGGTTAAAATTTTGGTCGTGCGTCGAGCACCTGCGCTTGCGCACCCGGCGCGAATCTCGGAGGGTGCGTTTTGGGACCCGAACTACAGGTAAACGGTCCGCGCAGACATGTCCTAACAAAATAAAAGAGTATCATATTTGAACGTTATTAAACAGGTTTTGGATTCGTACTTAACTAACGTATTTGTATGCCAAAATGATATTTCGGATAAACTATATTTTCCAGATTTTATCAAAGTTTGTACATAGCAAAATGTAATGTCATAATAACGGTGGTCTTTTAAAGATTATGTCGACAGTGGTCTAACGAAACATGGGGCACCGAAGACTGGACTAGACGATAATAACAAAAAATCTTTTACATAAATACAATACAGGCCCTGAGAACCCTGAGAAGGCACTTATGAACTTTAAAACACTACTACCGGTTTGAAAAACATCTCAGTCGTCGAAAAGAGCTGGCAAAACACTCGATCGGGTTTATTAATTATTTTTCAACTATGTAAATAATGTTTACAGTTAATAATTATATTCTTTTAGTGGTTGAACAGAGAGTGAGTCATTTCCAGACATAACTATCATTCACTGTAAGTACTGTGTATCCCATAACTGTAAAACATAAAATATTTAATTATAATTCTATTAAAATTTCAAAACAAGCGGCTTCTAATCCACGTTCAACTTTTCGTATTCGAAAAGTAGGTACGTAAATGTTCATCGAAAAGTTCTCAGCACAAATCATCGACGGGACAAGAAAAAAACGAGCCATGAAATAATAATTCAGAAACATTAATGATTACGGCGCGGCGGCGAGCGACACCATACCTACATATTAGGTAATTACTACATCTCTAACAAATGTGACTGTGTCGTAAATTTGTTTAGCGGGTCCTTTTCATTACCCTGTCATTATAAAAGATATATTTTAGGAGCGGCATGAAATATACTTTTGGTAATTAAAGTATGACTTCTTATAATACTCCTCTCCGTTTAGGTCAACGAGCGACAAATTTTCATTGAGTAAGCTAATATTTTGTGTAGATAGATCGTATCAAAAAAAATCAAAATCATCATAATTTTTATTCAATTTAGGCTATATGGCACTGAATGTCAAAACACTACCACCGGTTCGGAAAACATCCCAGCCATCGAGAAGAACCGACAAGAAACTCGATTGGGTTTATCAACGTCTTATTATCTTTTTTTTAAATAGTACAGTGTAAACTCTTTATAACGTTATCCTTTATAACGATAAACTCCCTATAACGTTGAAGTGAGCGCAACTTGGTTGGTTTGCGTTAAAACCCACATATTGAAACTTCACTCCATATAACGACAAAAAATGCTCAGTCCCTTGAGTTTCGTTATAAAAAGTTTACACTGTATTTACAGTATTTAATTTTATAAAGTTATTATCGTTTTCAGTAGATGTACAGAGAGTGAATCACAACCATACATCACCATCCTTTACGTAATCAGCTACCCAATAATACCTTTTCGACAATAAAACATGCTTAACATGATTCTGGAACTTATTATAACTTATATACTCCGATATGCGTACAATTTTACGTACCTTTTTGTGACGTATGGGATCCAAAGAGCTAATCGGTCAAGTCGTTCAGAAGTAACACATATACTGACAGACGCAGACAAGATTTTTTATTTAAATGTTAATCGCCTATTATAACTGTATAATCAGATAACTAAAGATTTTTATGACGTTGTATTTGCAAGACTTCGTGGATGATGGACATTTCTGTATTTTGGAAGAACACGGGCACAGTTAATATGAACGAGGTCGTAGCTTATTATATTCTTTATTGCCGAAAAAAGTACAAATGGAGGACTCAATGATAAAAACCACTCATTAAAGTATATACGCACGGTTCTTACGTGAAGAAGGCGTAAAACTCGATAAGTAAACTTAAAAATAATGTGGTTTATAAAATATATATCTCGAAACGTTATATGGGAATTATAAACTACAAATATTTTTTTTTATTATTTGATATGAAACTACTGCACAAGTAAAAATTGCGAACTGTCACGCAATAACTAGATCACTAGTTAGCAAATTATTTCGGTCTTTTGTAGAATACAAGATAATCAATTTTATAGTAAAGGTAAACCTCTCAGCTCTTTTGGATGGCGAATTCGCTAATTTCAATTTCATTTTTAAAAATGAGCTTTATCCATCACATATATATATAAGTACAATTTGATAGCTTTTTCACTTGTATTATTAATTCAATTACGGTTAAAATGTAAATATTTGGGCGACCGAGCTTTGCTCGGGGTTTAAAGAAAGCACCTATGTAGGTATACTTGAATGTAAAACATTATTTTAATACAAAGTTTCATCGAAATCGTTGGAGCCGTTTCCGAGAAACCAATTACAATTATATATATACAAGAATTGCTCACTTAATATAATCGGGTATACAATTTTAGATCTTTATTCATAACGAATTGTAAATTTAAAGGTACATCTAAGAAAGTTTCACTCGAGAGTTTTCTTTTATACAACTAAAATGGCAAACTTGTATGGCGCCTGTACGGTCCACCTGATGATAAGCGACTACCGTAGCCTTTGGACACTTGTAGCACAATAGTTATAACTAGGGCGTGGCCGACCTTAAACCCCTTCCTTAAAAAGCTCTGGAAAACCTACTCACCGCAAGAACACAACCCAAGGTAATTTGGCTACGATTTTCTGTAGGGTGGAGGTATTTCACTGGCGATATAAATAGATATTATTACTTTATAATAAGTACCTTATAAAGTTATAACCGGCACACCTAAAATTCCAACTTTAATGTAGTCGAAACAAACAGGCGTTACTTAACACAATAAATAATTACTGGGATTGGTGGCTTCGAGTACCAGATGTCGGTTTTATAAACTATGTTATTACCGCGAGATGTGAGTCCGAAGGATTAGTATAATCATTGTAATTAAGAACTATTGCATCATCTCATTCTCAGCGTTATAGATCGGAATGGATGTGTATCATTACCTTCATTGTGTACATGACCCGACCCGAGACAACATGCAATCATTGGCCTTAAAAATATGTAGACGAGTCTGCAAATCCAAACATAGATACTTTTTACTATCTTGGTATGGTATATTGTATATATATGGTATATTGGTATGGTACTTTGGCTATGGTACGAAACCTTAAATATTATGTTTGCAAAAACAGCTGTATAAATTAATTTGCATTTTACTTCCTACCTTTTCGATTTATCGAAAAAGATTAACAAATAAAATTACGCTAAGCTTGCTGCTACAGACGACTGATTTTCGAAGACAAAGTGTCAGAGTTTTATTAAGTGGCACGACACGACAATTCTGTCCAACATGTACCAGGTGTAACACCAAAAGTGTTACACTTAAGCGTGTCACGTTCTGGGAACAGCAGGCCGATGGATTGCCACTATTTTTGAGTTGTACTGACTTTACCATCAGGCACAGTGTCATGTCCTGTCACTTTGTCCTAATCCTATAATAAAGAGGACAAGTTTTAAATCGTTTGACGTTACAAAGTACTTTTTTTTTCTCGATATGACTATACTATTAGCCATAAGGACCCTGAAGACACAGACGGCTTTTACAGCTGCATCGGGTTTGGGACAAAGTATGTTGACAAAATATCGATACCACACTGAATGTGCTATTCATCCCCCTGCTTTTTACTCGAAAACAGCCACTCATTGCAATTTTATGATGGTCACTTTGTTTAAGCAATGTTGAATAATAGAATGGTGTAGTGATTCTCAACAACAGTTTACTGGGCTCGAGTCGTTTCCGGAGGTACTTTTCGACGCAGGTATTTTTTTCAACAAGTACGTAATTAACGAAGTCGTTAAAACGAAGTGGTACTTTAGAACATTCGTTTTTAAATTTAAACACGTGCGTGGTCTTTATTCCTAGCCAGTTTGTAAGCGCGACTTGGTTCTAAGGTAATTACCACTTTTTTTTCTTTTTTTTACCACTCTGTGTAATAATTGAACTTTTATTTTATATTGAGACAATACAAACATCTTAGCATTCCATGGATTCACCGTGCGGATGCCGGGTTAATTGTGTAGCAGACAAAGGGAACACGAGAAGTCCCCGGGACTTGCGACCCAGGTGTGTAGGTTTAAGGGGCCCCCCCCTTATTATGCACATCAGCGCTCACCTTGACTGCCCGCGATACCCTCCCTGCCAAGCCAGATTTGGTAAGAAAGAGCCTGTTAGTGCTGCTTTAGATATTCGTTCTAAAATAGAACTTACCACAGTTCTCGACAGGCCGAAGTCTTTTAGCAAGTTATAGAGAGATTTCGCTGGAATACCTTTCCCTCCCACTTCCACCGCATACATAGATCGTAATATTTATTCATTTTTATTGCGTGGTCTTTAGGTATATTAGTTTCCACAGTACAGTAAGCTCTACAAGTACTATACGCTTGATTTCTCGACAATAAAGAAATATTTCCGGTCTGGATGACGAAACAACCACATCCTCTGGGATTTTATAATGTTTTTCATGTGTGTCCACTAAGATAGTCCAATCAGGTGCAGAACCTAGGATTGAGAAGGGCTTACTTTTAGCATTTACTGTTGAGCCTTCTTTTATAAAGTTAATTTGTATCCTGTTAGTGATCAATCGTTTTTGAGCTCTAGCTACTGAAAGACCGAACCTGAACCGAAATCCGTATTTCTAGATCTAGATTAAATCCAGTAGCCTAAAGTTTTTTACTGAACAATGTACATGCAAGCCTGAAGACATTCGTATTCACATGGAAAATTATATTTATAAGTTTTTAAAATGAACTGTTAACATACATACGCTCATAAAAAACAAAATTTATTGGGTAATTAGCTGTATTTTCGCTTGCTCCTGACCTGTTCATTCGAAGCCAGTACTCATACTCGGTGGTTGTTGACCTTACCCTATTCAATTAGAATTAATTATAATAAAATTCATACTCATAGCTAATATTATCATCCATTCTAGATCACGGAACCATTCACTCGATATTAACACTTACAAAAAAATTTGAACTTTAGAGACAACGATAGACGTTAGTGTTAGTTTATGGTCGAAATCTCGAGGCCACCGCAACAATGGCGGCACATGCGCGTGCGCTGATAGTGCCGGTTCACACGGTCGCGATAGCCGCTGCCGTTGCTTCCGAGAGAGCCCTTCCGTCGCGGGCGACGAGCCTCGTGTCGAGACCTGTCCGCGCCCTATCGCCGCCACTTCCGCCGGACGCCGCAAAGTTGCTGGTATATTGATATATCTATCTACGCATGATGATAGTACATTATTACTCCGTTATTATGATAACAATGTTTATGTGTTATAAACGTCTCCATATCTTTAAATTAGCTCTGCCCCACGATTTCAACCGTGTTAAATTATTTGGCCAACTTCTCTTTTGTTCTCACTATAGGGGACGGGCGGTTAACTTCGCTTCCGCACAAGCGCCTCGTCCACCCTCTCCTGCAGAAACTCAAGCCTAGGTCCGTTCCCTCGACGTGTAGCTCTTGAGCCAAGCAGCCGCTCGCGCGATACAGTGTCACAGCACTTGCATTCACTAGCTACCCACACACATCAATACACAGCATACATACATACGTGTTCACCACACAGGTACATAGGTTCTGTAAGTGGCATTTTTTTATTTTTTGTAGTGCTTAGACAAAAATTTACTAAATACATAACACATGTTTCTTTCTTCTTCTCAGGAGCTCTAAGTTAGCTCGAATTCTACGGATAGGGAAGTAGTCAGATTGCGATATTACATACCTGGCAACAGCCCAAGCCGATATATAACCTTCCTCAATAAATAGACTATAAAATTCAAAATGAATTTTGGAACGTGATTGGTAGTTTCGGAGATTATCACGTTCAAGCAAATAAGCTCTTGAGCTTCTAGTATAGATTATAACTGTAAAATTCGTTAGTGCATATCAAGGCTTCCAATGGTTTTAATTAATTGACCACCACGACTTTACGACCTTATTAATAATATGTCTCCAGTACATTGCATCTTTTACCCAGATTGAACCGCGTGGAAAGCCTAACATAGAACAATTTTAAATGCTTAAAGTCAGTGCTTTATCAGATGTTTCCAACGCCTATGCGATCCCACAGAACCGACTCAAAAGCAAACTACCAGGAGGTAAATTACCCATTGTGATAGGTAAGGGTTGCGAAAGTTTCTTAAGTTTTTCACATGAATAAGCAAGAGTTATGTGTAACCTATTAATTAAAACATTGTATATACGCTACACACAATAAGAAGACACGCTAATTTCTTGCGAACTATTATTATCATGAGAATATTTTACATCATATTTTATGCATATCCTAAGACAATATTAAGCTTCATTACCAAAAAAATGTTAGAGCAGACAGACCGATATAATCCGGAAAAGACCAGTTGTATCAGTGTTTCGTAGACACAATAACAGAAATAAACCTTCCATTAAAACAGAAAATATGTACCCGACAATCAAATTATGGATTAGTATATTTTTATATAAATTTCTGAAATGAATCCGATTATATTTTATTGGTAATATACTCAAAATAATTGTATTTTAGTCAGATCAAATAAACTTTATTTAATTTAGGCTCTAAAAAAGGCAATTAACAACGACAAAGCTACAATCAAAAAGTTTTGTAACCTAATTATCACCGGTCCTTGATTGATAAAGGCATTTGCTGATCCATCGTTTACTTGATAGATTAACTGTAGAAATAACCAAAATCATTAATCTACCAAAGACAGATTCTTCGCATGAATCGACTAAAGTAGCCATATTTTTTGCAAATATCGGATCAATAATAAGCATTTGACCCCATCATGAGGCGCTTAGTTTTTTCATAATGTTCCCAATAAAAATAGACTACAAAAGCCATACACCACCACATCACAACGAGACAGAAGGCATTCGTAAATAAACTAAATCACACAACTAGTCTAAATTTCGACACAACTCCTGTTGCAAAGCATAACGCATGGATTGCTCCAAACGATTTCATAATCCAATTATCACAGCCAGACAGACAGTTCTGAACTTATTACACCTGCTGCAAGCCACTGCAATTGATTGACAGTATGGTTATTAACAACTAGGTATTAGATTTATCTCAGTCCGCTTCTAAGTTGACTAGTCTAATGGAAAATTCCACGTCGATTACTCAGTAAAATAAGTTAATGGGTGAGTTCGAATATTTTAACTGTACTACTCTGAAGTTCATTTTATTATTACGCCCTAACTTGCATAACTAACTTAAGTCATATGAAATTCGATACCTACTTTCAAATTTCTTTTATTTGCAACCACACGTGTAAAGCGAAAAAGCTTTGGACAGCAGTCTCCATCTCGGTGCGCAAAGTTTGCAATGTTTTATACCTTTCCAATACCGTGTAACTATGGAACCATCTTCCGATCGTCCCCTTCTTTGTATTTCATCGGGTCCTTAAAAGGTAACGTGTAGAACCGCACATGCTGGTCAACTTACAGCGATATATAGCGACGGTTTACGATCTCTTGTTGGTCCATCGCTGTATTCCGGTTATACTATGGTTACCATTATTACTTTGTGTACTACCATGACCACTGCTAAGAGTAAGTCTCCCTCAACTGTGTCATTAATCCCTTATACAAAAGTAGTGATCTAATTCAGGGAATTCATCTACGTTTTAATAGTTGGCGAATACATACGACTTTCATTTTATTTATCAAATCCTCCAATGTTAGTTACCAGCGTTTCTAATAAAGATGGTTGCTATTACAAGGGAAATTTGTACTATATTCAAAAAGATGTAAAATTAAATTATGATCTGACACTTCTATATTGTGAATCCAATTTGCGACATGTCTACCGACTGCTTTATAGTGCCTTCAACTAATTAGCATTTGAGAGAGTACGCCATCAAAAAACGAAATTGTACTTTCATTACAATTGTTTTTGTAATTCGCGAACACCAATTCCCCGGTCAACATCCATAATCTATTCTTGATTGCTATTTCGTCGGGTTTTATACCGTTGTGTGCTCAACAGTTTTCGATGACCGTAACAAAAACAATGAAAGGTCATTTTATAATCCATCGCAAACAATAGGGTATTTGATTGTTATCTACATTTGATTCGTTATTCATTGAGTTTGATTTGGCTTTGAAATTAAATGTGTTATAGTTGCCTAAGTGTTGTTTATCCGTAGTACGTAGGTAAGGTTTGAAGCTTTCAAACAACGCAACAAATGTAGCAGGTTCGATTTATTTTAATAATATAATAAAGCAGAAAAGTTAATTTGTTTGTCTGTTTGATTGTTTAAACACGCTAATCTCTGGAAATACGAGTTGGATTTAAAAAAAAACTATTTATATATGATAAGCAAACTCTCAAGGAATAGTATAGGTTATCTAGCATAATGCTAACCCTCTCAGCTAGCTTTTTATATTGATTTTTGTTAAGTAAGTCGGAACACGAAGCGCTCCTGTACTGCTTTACCCGCGTGCGCGCCCTTAATAGTTAGTGATACATAAATACAATGTTCTACAAAAATACTGGTTCATATTTTCTTAGTATATCTAAAAAAAACCGTGATACCATATCCATATCTTATACAATAAGCCAAATAAGGTATTTTGAGATATTTTTTTAATATGAAGATTATAATTTCGACATTACATTAGCAAGGCATATTAATCCTTACGAACAAAAGTTACTTCATCATAAAGACAATTTTATGAAGATAAACTTTAAAAAAGTATGATTACCTTAACTTAGTTAAAATTATTCGAATGTTACATTATATTAAAGGTACATAACTTTCAAAGATTACAAAACGTACTATTAATTGAATAAGCTTTTGAAATTAAATATATGGTCACTATCAGTAAATACAAAGCCAGTGAGTAATACAATAATACATTAACGGTATTAAAGTGATTAATGATTGAAGAACTCGCCACTAATATACCACAAAGCGTTTACTTTCACCCTAATGATACTAAACAAAAAGATTATAAGAAGATAAATGAACGGATTCTAAGAAGATACCCTATTGAATATCAACATAGACCGGTACAGGTGTCCGTCCAAGCTAGACCACGATATAAACTAACAAAACATACAACAATAAAATTCTTGAGGCCCATTAAGCGGAGTCACCTCGGAATTTCGAACCGATCCTAATTGATTTTAAATTATTCGAAAACGCATTGTACTGTAGATAAACGTGAAAAGCATTCGAATGATCCTCAACGAAGCGGTGGGTGTAATCCGAACTCGATTCAGTTTTATAGCGCTAGTAGTAACGTTACCTCACACATTGTCCCGCGCTGTTACGGAGACTTAGAAAATTTATTACATTACCCTTATCCCATTTGAGATATATTTATTTACGCTTCTAAGCTCGGTATAACTAAACCGTATGTAAACGAGGCAGTTTCTACTAGCCTACACATGAACCTTGGAGGTGATTGCCGCGCATTTCATTAAATGGACGTTAATTAGGTAAATGATTTTTTAATTATTGGAATCCTAGCTCACTATATTCACAATGAATTACCCTTTAAACAAAAAATAATAATATAAATCCTTATAAAATATAATTAGGGATTTTGCAACTTATTATAAAATATTTACATAAAATACACGTGAAAAATACTAGACGAAATAGCTCAATAGATAATACAACCCAAAATAAAAATACTATAATCAACTTAGGCCCTAAAAAGGCATTTATGATTATTAAAACCCTACTGAAGGTTTGGAAAACGTCAACGACCGAGAAGAGCGTGAATTTTTACTGCATGAACAGGGAGTCACTTCCAGACATTACTAGCATTCACGTAATGTTCAAACTTTAAGGTACCCTTTCCATAATAAAACTTGCTTAAAGTAATTCTAAAACTTATTGACTGGCAAATTGTTAATTTGCTTAGGAAGTTTATTCTAGAACCTAACGTATATCTCTACCTCAAAAACTTTTATTTGTCTAAGTCTAAAAGAAGGGATAGCTGATGGTGAATTAAAAAATCCTGAGCACGTTCTTTTGTTTAAAACTCAATCAAATATAAAAACGTTATCCATAATCATTATATTAAACAAAATACATGAAAAAAAGCATTCACAGTAGACAAACAAACGTAACATTTAAACATTAAGTAGCCAAATGCTATATCAGATCACAGACATTGATTGCCATAAATCGAGATATGTAAGATAAAGTAGTGCTTTCACAAGCGTCTGGTGAGGCCGTTTTTCCGTCGTCGCAATTAGTAAGCCGCTACTCCGGTCATTTACTATTGACAGCTTTGAAAAATTAAATGTTAAACGATCGAGACGAATGGGTACATTACAAAAAACATACGAGTAAGTACATCTAACCAACATGAGCAATAAGCCGTCTGGTAAAGCCTTGCGGTAGAAATTGCATCACAACGGGCATATCGATTATTTCGTCTCAACTTTATTCGTCCGGTGTAGCAATTAAGAATAATTTAATATAAACCTTTTAAAGGAATTATTCACTTAATTATTAAACTCTATCTCAAAGACGTCTCAACCTACCAATAAAAGTAAAAATTTCAATAAAGTACAGATCATTTACATAACTCGACGTATCATTATTATTAAAATAATAACGTCGGAAGACTTGATATGAAAAATTCGTAACGTATTACCAAATAAACAAAATACGTAACCTAAATTCGATTACAATATTTTCTTAGAATAAGTTAACGGTATCGATTCAGAGTATCATATCGATAGTAAATATTTAATTAATTTATCAAACAGTATAGATTCCAAAAGCGTACAACTAATAAAACGATCTAATAGGTCATCGTTTTGGATATTCATTTTGATTCAGAAAGTTTGACTGGGACGCCGGCGTAGAATAGAAATTCGAAGGTTGTAATAGCAAACAAAAATAATACAATTGTCGGATATAGTCCTCGTTTGAAATAGTTCCTTATTGTAAACATTCGAAAGTTTATTTTAGATAGTGTTATACGTTTATCAGATGTACAAATAAGTTTGTCCGTCACAAGGTTCATTGTGTGGGATAGAATTGAGTCATTCGATACTCGGAAACAGGACCCAGAACCCTTCGATTTAAAATTTTAAAAGCATCAAACAAATAAAAGGTAATAGCGATATATTTACTTTGAAGTTTTAATATTTTCTATCAAATTTCGTTTGCTGAGTGAGGTAAGGACAACCTGACCGCTGCTGTAGAAAATACATTTTAAGTGCTTTGTCAACTATAGAAAAATTATTAAAACGTGGAACTATTTATGTTATATTTTTATTTTAACTAAATATTATCATTATACAACAACGCTTGCTAAATTTTTACCGCCCTTCTAGACGTAAGGGACTTTTTATTTTTTAAATCGATGGTAGTGTTATTATATTTCATAAGTGCCTGTTAGGGCCAAAATGAAAAATATATTTAATTTTAATGTTGGACATAACCATTCAAAAGATTCAGTATTCAGTGTAAGGTAGGAAATGTTATCTGTAAAGCCACAACCACCCAACGTTATCTGTTGGATAAAAGTCAAGAACCACTACATCTTCTACAGGCTTTTATTTAATGTTTATTAATTCGTAGTACAAAGTATTTCCAGTTGCGTTAAATATTAAATAACCATTATTTTAATGAATGAAATAGTACTTCATTGAATATAGTTTTTTTTTAAACAAAATTGAATAATGTCATCTTGTTCAAAATTGTATTACAAGAACCAAAATTGTTACAAAATATTAGTGTTTACTAACATAGGTATAGGATCTTACTTTCGTTTTATTTTGTACTAACTAACTATGGATTATAATTATCTTAAATAAAGATTATTATTATTAACATTGATGGCTCCCGCGAGATAAAAATTTTGAAGTTATTTTTATTTTGTTACACTATAGAAGTAGACATTTTTTATCTTATATAATATACATTAACTGATATAATGATTCCTTTTCTTACCTTCTTCGTGAATATTGGGAATATTATTTAAATATGCAGAATATTAAAACAATAATATCTTATAAAAAAAATGAATAAAAGAATGTGTTATTTTCAACAGCAACAGATCTAACAAATACTTAGAAGGCAACAGTACCCAAAAAAATCAATGCTATTGACACAGATGATCTACAAAATCATTTTATTTTATTTGGAACCGGTCGTTTTAACACTTTTACATTTTTGAATCCTCATACCTTGGCCGCTTAGGCTGGCTGGCTATGTTTGGTGTTCGTGACAACGGCGCAAGCGCTGGCTTATTATTAAAGCAAACGGCGGACGGACGGACCGATAACCACTTGCGCATATGCATAGCGATACTTAGTAAACACTGGAAATCGAGCGTTCTTCACGTGTCGTTGGATGAACTTTGTAATAAGAGAAATAAAGAAAAGAATAGGTTGATCGGTACACACGGTGCCTCGTATCGTATTTTAAAAACGAATGTTATAAGTTTTTTACTATCTTAAGTTTAGACGGCACCTTGGTGCTCTAATGTAGAAATATAATATCTTTTATAACAAACCCGGTGAAGCTGTAAAATCCTTCTCCGTCTTCAGGGCCCTTATGGCTAACAGTATACACAGAAACAAAAAAAAATCTTTCATACAACCTAAAAACTACGTAGCTATTAGCATTTTACATGAAGTAGTAAGTGGGTCAATGTAAATCTTCAAAATTTTTAATAATAATAAAAAAGAAACAATTTTATAACTATTTAGCATATTGAGATAATGTTATAAAATAAAAAAAAAAGTTTTCGTACCATAACAGATTACATCAACAAAATAAAGTTGCACTTGGAATAGCTGTAGATTTTTTTTTCTTATTTAAATTCTAAATAAAGACGTAAAAAAA
The DNA here is from genome assembly GCA_033032175.1 of Saturnia japonica. Taxonomy (NCBI): domain Eukaryota; kingdom Metazoa; phylum Arthropoda; class Insecta; order Lepidoptera; family Saturniidae; genus Saturnia; species Saturnia japonica. The sequence continues at coordinate 21,101,036 of CM065307.1, read as the reverse complement.
ACAATTTTTAGAAAAAATACGTTTGCTAAATTTTTGTGCCTAGTTCAGCACTGTGAATGTTATTGATAGTTTATTTTTTTATTTCTAAATCTTAAAGACTATCTAATAGAATGGGAATAATTAAAACTTTGGTGAATTTAACACATAACGTTAGTACATCCTAAGCGCATAGAGCCATAAATATCGTCTAACGAACGTTATCTAGAAGCGTGGCCTGGTATTGTTTGCCGACATAACATTGGGCCTCGCCGCGACTTGCTCAAACATTACCGTGTTTAGACCCCACGGATGTAGGACAGGTTTGCTGGTTAACTATGGACGTCGAGGGGTGTCTGAACTGTTACCATGTTAGAAATTTGCCTGATACTTTTCATTCATTATAATTATTTCGTATGAAAACACTTTACCACTTTTTTTAAACTACAGCCTTAAGAGTTGAAATTTTATAACGTCCGAAATAATTAAGGTATTACATAACATAGTCAAATTATTCACGGCATAGACAGAGGTTTGGTTAAATAAACCGTCATTCAATTATTTCTCTCTCCAACGGCAATATGCTGTCATTGCTGGCCTATTAGTCTTGTTGTGATTTATATACATAACACCTTTTTAATACATATTCGTTTTTTTTTTCTTATTAATTGTGTCACTAAATTATTTTCTTTCTTTCTATATCCCCTACCCTGAAATCGAATAACTATTGTGGAATTTACTCACTCCAATAGTTTCACTTTATGTTGACATGGATGCACGATGCTTAGCGTGGTAGGTACCATCTTTGACCACACGTCACATAACAACGACGTGAGACGGTCTTAATATAAATTAAAAATTTTGCCAGCGTAGAAAGAAATTAAGTCAAGAAAAAAACAAGTTGTTAAAAAATTCACATTAAATATGTAACAGTGAATTCATGATAACGGTTTTAAAAATGAAGAAATATTTTTAATTAAATATTTTTTATCACCTTTCCTTAAGTAAAAGTCCGAGACTGCAATACACAGGTCCTTTAAAAAATACAGAACTTATTTACGTCGATTGTTTTCATCGTTGTAAACAAAGCGATAAAAATTCCAAGTACAGTGAGAATATATAGTACAACTTTTTATAAATTAAAATGAAATATAATTATGCTACTCAGTGAATTTTTTATTTAACTAATCATACATGTAGGTTTTAATAATAATTATAGTACATTACTGTGAATGAAACTTTAAAAAATGTAACAATAGAAAGCATTCGCATGAGAAACTGACATTTCCCATACAATACTGTGGCGTATGCGCAATAAAAACATCTCAACCTCATTCGAGATGTAAAAAATACCTCAAAACTATTATTTTACATATTGTTCCCGCATGGCTTACACATCGATTACCACAGGTCCCACGTGAGGACATTGTGGAAAAACTTTAAAATTACATAAATAACAAAGTCTAGGACAAATTCGACCTCCGACCAAATTCGATACTATGAGAGAAGTGCGATTTAGGATAAAATAGAATAAAAGTACATATACAGATAGAGTTGATAGGATTAATGACAAAAGGTTTTCGTATTATAATCATTATCCGCCGACATTTATGACGGAAACAAACTTTAAACATGCGACGCGACGTGGTGAGAGAAGGACAGAAGTATGCTGTACACCGAGATAGCAGATAAGCGCGATGTTGCGTCGAGAGTAATTATCTGGTCATACAAATTACATAGTAAAATTTTATTTGACTCATCACGCGTCACGTCGTGTGGCGTGTTAATTTTCTTTCTGCCTTTATTAAAACTTATTTTTAGATGTATCTAAGGCAAAGCCAAAATACTTAATATTATGTAGTAACAAAGCTTTATGAAACAATAAAAGAATCAGTTTAATAACCTTATTCCTTGCCCTTGAATATATTTTTGGAGTTTACTCCTTAAGAATCAATTTTCATAAAAGAACCCCCGTATAGAAATTTTATGTGGAGTGAAATTAATAAAAGCGTTAACTAAAAAGCGTTATGTTTTCTTTACTTACTTTGCGCACCTTTCACTTTGAAATCATTCAATCAATTAATCAGTCATGTATAGACAATTTAAAAAAAATGTTAAATGTATTCATATAGGTATATATTTGTGTAACATGACTGATGTCTAATATTTTACCGAATCCATATGAAAAATATAAATAGAATAAAAATTCATACATGGTTTCCGTATTATAAGTGATGCGTTTATTTAACCCTCTTTGCCTATTGCATATTCAAAGACAATCGAACATAAGGAGTAAACTCCAGTCGTGCGTCGGTGTTAACACACGCTCTAACACACAACACACGCAACACACACTCAGAAACAATTTTTTGTTCTAAAAACAAATCTGTCTAACTCCATTCTATACAAGGTTAAAGGATGCGGGTTCTCGATTGCTAAATTGTAACCTTCATTAAGATATTTCGCATCAAATCAGTAAAATTCATATTCAAAGATCCTTTCGTTTAAAAATAATGCACTCAGTGTCTCAAAAGATATTTATAATTTACTTAAGTGCATATAAAATTACACATTAAATCAAATCATATAATGAGTGTTTAGTATCAGCAATTTTCTGTAAAGCACTACTAAATTGCATATTATATTATAATATAATAAAGCGGAAAGTTTTTGTTTATTTGTTTAAACACGCTAATCTCTGGAACTACCGGTCGGATTCGTAAAATTATTTTTGTATATAATAGCCAGACTCTGGAGGAATAGTATAAGCTATTTAATATTAGACTACAGCTCTCAGTTAGCTTTAAATGTTGATTTTTGTTACGTAATTCGGAAGTCGAGGCCCTCCCGAACTGCTTTAATCGCGTGCGCTAGCGTAATCGATAATTATACGGAAATACGATTTTCTACAATAATATTGGTCCATAAAATATCTAAAAAAAAATCTGCGATAGCATATACCTATCTCTTATACATAAGCCACAATAAGGTATTTTGTGACAAGGATTTGTTGAAAATTAAAAAGAGATTTATAAGCATTAGTTTTAGACATGGCATATAAATCCTTACAAACAAAAGTTACTTCATAATAAAGACAATTTTATGAAGTTAAATTTTGCTCTTTTGAGTATGCTATTTGGACACAATTTAATAGATAATGAAAAATTAAAATAATTTGTACTTGCCAAGAACAAATTATGATAAACTACACGGGTGCGTTAGCGGCGCGGTCTTTGTCGGATAAAATTAACACGGATAAAACCGTGGGGCACAGCTAGTTATATTATACAGCACAATCCATTCAAGATTCAATCCATTCATCTGTCATATAGTACTAGTGGTATCGATGCTATGTTCTAATCCAAAATGGTGGCGTCGTTTTCAATAACATATATCTGAATTTACTATCCCCGTTCAATACATATCTACATATTTGTCATAAGTACTATCTTTAACTTAAGACAGATATTGGTTTCTTTCTTATTTATTCTATATATAGGATATGGATATATATTATGTAGATATGAAAAACTATCCTTTTATAGGTTATTGAAAAAAAATTATGACAAAAGGTTATCTATGCCTATCTTTAGTAACTGAAAAAACGGATAGAAAGGTTATTCAAAACGGCCGTCATTCGCGTCATCAAGTGTAGCAATCAGATATTTTGGAGGGATTTTGATGTGTCATGTAGTGCTTTTTTATTTCAATTTATACGCTTCTGTGAATTGACCCTTTACACCGTGTAATATTGGTAGCATTTGATTATTGTACACAAACGAAGTGAATTATAAATAATATCTAGAAACTAGCATTTTAAGTTACCAAAAGAACTCACTGGACAGTTTTAACACAGGAGCCACCATCTTGTTAGAGCCATATTTGAAGATTATAAGAATAAAGGAATAAAGGCTTAAAGAATATGTATTCAGAGTCCATAGCAATTAAAAACTACAAAACGCTTTTATAATATTAAGCGAGAGTTTTTGCCGAGATCTTTTGAATTTAATGTTGTGGTTTTTGTTTTCAATTAATTTATTTAGGTCTAACCTATATTATGTGATATTGGTGGCGTTTTGCGTGGTTTTTGTGCATAAGTGAAGTGGATTATAAATATAAACTAAGAGCATGCATTCTGGGATTCTACAAAAACTCCCTAGAAAGTTCTAACAAGGGAGCCACCATCTTGTTAGGATACTGGAATGGCTGTAATGGTCTTCATTAAAGAAGACTAGTTGCCAAGTTAGGAAGAAGAAGAATATTAATCGAGTTTCATTGCACCCTAATAAAATGCTTTCATACGTCACGTATAGACTACAGTCATGTTTGTTACGGCTTGCAGACTTTAAACTTACAGATTCTTTTTGTCAAATTTGAGATTAAACTATTGACTTGAATATTTAAAAACAATCAAAAATATATAAGACAAACTGACCAAGTGTCTCATGAACATGAAAAGAAAAGGCCAGATACCTAGAGCCGTATGTAAGGTGCGTGTGGTCCCAATTCTTAGCCCATACATGGAAGCTTAGTTGCAATTTACTCTCGTACAAGTACGCCTTCATAATTTTCGATAAGGCTCATGTCATACCGGTAAAAAACGGTGGTATACAACTAAGAACATTGTATGATGAATAAAGGTTTGAAATGTTGTCAACGTATATTTCAAGTAATAAATACTTCAACATAAAGTGTCGTGACTTTATTCCTTTAAAATTGCAGGAAAAAAAAATTTATAATTATTAGCCGTTACTGTGAATTAATCTCATAGCTGTTTTTTTATACGAGTTCTCAAATTGAATATTTAACAGTTTTTAGTATAGTTATTTTATAGTTAGTATACTAGATGACAACTGACGGCAAAGGCAATGTCACTAACTTATATGTCATACCTATTATGCATAGCGTTCTATCCAATCCGCATCTACAGAAAACAAAAGTACATTTTGTAGAGAAGACCAAATAGTTTCTTTTTTTAGTAACATAGTGATATTTTTTCGCTTTATAGGCGGTTTAGTGTTTGACCACAATCTCATTTGATGATAATGGGCGCTAAATTTAGCGAGTGGTTGACTATTCAACTTGACAGTGATAGCTCACCATGCGGGCATTAGAAAATGTAAAATGAAAATTGAATACATCACCGAAAGCTCAGATTCATTGTAGGATTCGAGTCAACGAATCGACGCATTATCCGAACCCTCTAACACTGAGCCACCATTGCTTCAAACCTTTCAAATATTCATGTATTGACAATAATTAATTTGTACTAATATTATAAAGCTGAAGGGTTTGTTTGTTTGTTTGGTTGAACGCGCTAATCTCAGAAACTACTGGTTCAAATGGAAAAAATATTTTAGTGTTGGATAGCCCATTCATATAGGAAGGCTTAACATTTATTTAACCATTTATCTAGCAAAGCTATAACATCACGCTACTACCAATAGGAGCGGAAAATCAATGAAAAATGTTGGAAAAATGGGGAAAACTTATTCCTTTTGAGAGCTTCCATTGCGTGCCCTGCGTAAATGGTTAAGTTACACAATAACCGGCATGAGTGACAGAATTGTGTCTCTTAAGTTCTAAAAAAAATTTCGCGATAGCATATGTCTATCCTTTAAGGTTAACTCAAAATGTATATACCTTTTTTATGATAATAAAATTTATTCTAACATAATGCATTATTTGTGAAGGCATTTTTATAAACATGGTATTAACCCTTATCGAAATAAATATGTTATTCATCACAAGTATTTAATTTTGGACAAAATTACCCTTTCCATGAATTGATTTCAACGAATAACTTATAAGAGATATCGCAGTTTTAAAATAACTACGCGCAAAATAAAGAAAATTTTAGTTTCTTTAGAATTGTATTGTAATTGCCTACGACCCACTCTCTCTCTCTCTCTCTCTCTCTCTATTATGTGATGCAGACAAAGTTGTGCTGGTCAGCTATTAAAAATATAAGAAATATTTAGATCTAATCCTTTACGTCCATTTAAGGTAGATGCAAAACTTTCAAAGGGTTTCCACATCGTTCCACATAAAATGTATTTCGTCGTAGAGTATACTATAAATATTATTTGACATAACAAAAGCAAGGCCTTAAAATTCATGCGCCAGAGGCAGTAAGCGATGGAGCTGCTCAAATATTCAATGTTTCTCAGACAGGGAACGTTACAAATAAGTAAAGGCAATTCTGAGAAGTACCTGTCGCGAACGGCCGATTGAGTGGAAACACGGCCGAGATATTACCCATCGTGTTAGGCAAATTTATTATTCAACACTAAACAAATAAAGTTGAAATTATGTTAGGCACACGCAAACTTGTGTTGAGAGATCGAGTGAGAAATTGCTCATATTGAGTACGTTTTAGTTGAGATTGATAAGTGACAATTGTTGTACGACGACCTCAGGAACGACCAATCGGCTCGCAGCGTACAATTGGACATTAATTGCGTCTGTTTATAAAATTGGAACGGTGTGTATGTTTGTACAACATGATATATTCATGCATGTCGCTGTCGGTTCATGTACAGTACAATAGGTGAAGGTATTCGTTACAAAGTGATTAAGATTTCGCGGTACATTCTTCCGTTTGATTGAAGATAATTGCGCAACTAATTTTAGCTTGTTTAATAGATTCAAGATAACCATTGCCAGAACTTTCAAAATATCGAGGTATATAAATTTTGTTTTCTTATATTATATATTACTAACATTTTTCTAAATGCGAGGATTACGTGAAGAGCTTTTTTATATACATACGTTACATATCTAACACTTTAAAGCGAGCAATACTAGTATGCAATATGTATATTCTAATACATAGTATATGTAATTGATCTCTCAAAACCGCTCTAATGATTGGGATGACATTTTGTAATGTTTTTCTTTTCAAGATAAACTACATGGGTGGTTTATTTTGCAATACACTGTGCTAAACTTCGCTGTAAATATTTTATATTTATAGGACACAATAATTAAAATATATTTGTAAATGTTACATTCTTAAAAGTAAATAATACCAAAAGATAACCATTAAAAAAAAAGTTACGGGGTACATAGAATGGAATAGGAAAGCTATACCAAAAATATAACTAAGCTTTTTCCACTTTTCTTACCATCAATCGTTAACACCAAGCTAACCTTAACAACGATTAATAAAATACTAGAAAAATATATTTCTATAAAAACGTTCATAACACAACACCATTAACCGAAAATCCATGAAGAATGTTTAATTTGTAAACGACACAATGCATACAAATGTAATTTTAAACAGCATTCAAAATGTAGAAAACAACGTAGGACTTTCCCTCAAAATCGTGTTTCGGACGGAATTGTCCCTTTCTCTAAACTAAATATAACGCTGGCTCGATCAATATTCAAAAAGTCCCATCGTTGTCCCGACTACAGAAATCGTGTGTAAGCGCATCGAATACTAAATGCATACTTGAGATATGTATTAGTATTCAGTGGGCTAAGTTTACGCGAACACACCTATGGATATATATGTATAGCATTAAACTGTTCTTTTTTATCTTGTTCAGATCTCGGATACGTTAATGTTATTTGTTGAGCGACGATCTCAGATGAGTTTTAACGGGAACATCGTATTCGGGAATCCGGTATCGATGAAAGATTATATTTTAGCGTTTGCTATCTCCACCGGGCGTTCAACGATGACAGCGTTGTGTTGTTTTTTTTTGTTACATCTTAGCTCCGTACAGCTCATTAATGTCGCTCCTAATTAAGGTTTTTCACTATTTGAATTTGTACTTAATATATCAGTAAAACACCGTTTTTCTCGCCTCTGAAAAGTAATAGTTAAGACTTTGCAGACGTTACGACTATATAAAAAAAGTGCACAGTTATTATTTTCATGTGAAATATTTTCTTATATTTTTTTTATTGCACAAAAAAGGTACAAATGCAGGACTTAATGCTAAAAAGTTTCCAGGGGAGCAAGAGAAAGGTATATGCAAGTTGTGCATAATATTTAGAAGAAAAAAATAAGAAAGATCTAGCCAATATTCAATTGCTCCAAGTAAAATATACGTAACGAATACTTTGAAGGGATCCCGAGACTTGGCTAGTTGGATGTTGATAGGAAGCGAATTCCACAATCGTGCTGCTGGTACGGCGAAAGATCGGTCGAGGAAATTAGTATGATGACTTAGTATACTGAGAATTAAAGAATCAGAAGATCTTAGCTGTCTATTATGCGTATCCGCGAGAGATTGAAATAGTGATTTTAAATATTTATGGGATTTGGGATTATTAAGTACGGAGAAAAGAATACAAAGTATTCTTACATTCCTACGTTGCCTAATAGGTAGCCATTTCAACCTGGCACCTTATTAAAATATGGAATCGCATTTATATATATAATCATAACACCAGTTAAACTAAAAAAATCACGGAATCTACAGTTTTTTTTTTTTGTACAACAATTCCAGTGCGTATTTTATTCGTACGCATATAAATAAAGCATATTTTATCTGAAATCAGATCTTGAAAGTTTAAGTTAGCAACATTAGGGGTGTGCGAATAGAATTAAATCGAAATTCGACAATTTTCGAATAATTTTATTTAAATTTCCTGGAATATTGAATAAACTCGAATTATTGAGTTGGAAAGTTAATATAAATTTAGATCTTACAAATAAACTGAATTGACATTTAATATTATTAACACACCCATAATAAACCAAAATGGATAAATAAAATTGATATACCTTATACACATAAAACGGTAAAATTTACTTAATAAAATATAGACAAATTATAACATTTAAAAAGGTGAACTACCTTTTTAAGCGAGATTTTAAAATAAAATTATAAATATAATACATGACGCCACATTACAAAGTTATCTTAAGACAAAGCATATGGTAATTTTTATTTCTTCATCTTGATACATCTAAAATGTACTTATAATTATTATTATATTTGAAAGTAAATATAATTAAGCAAAGATGGACTCATAAAAACTTATCTACACTAATGAAAATTCCGAGAATAGGAGCCACAAAGCGATTTCTGAGATAACAAAAGCGCTTTGTAATTAGAAGCTGGTTAACTTAATTACTTTATTCAATAAAGACAAACTTATTTATTGCATATTATTATTTATCGAGATTTATTAGTAAATTAACGCTAACTTCTTATCCATTTTATAACCCATTTAATAGAGAAGATTAAGAAGATAACCTATTGGTGATTTACTGTGTAAAATAATGAGAAATTTTTGAATTTTACTATCCGGAATCCGGCCGGACATAGTTACCGGATATCCGATAAGTTACAGATACAGATATCGACTTCCCTTAGGATATGGGTATATATTATGTAGATACGAAAAACTATCTATTGATAGTTTATTGAAAAATAAGTAAGGATGAAAGGTTATATTTGTTTAATATTAGTATCTGAAACAACTGATAGATAGGTTACTGAAAACGACCGTAAGTCTGCAGACCTATCCTAGTTGAATAACGCCTTGTGTTGATTGATACACACTGATCCAAAACGCGCATGAAATGCTAATGCTAGATAAATAATCCCGTTCATACAGAAACACACCACTAGTAAGGACGTTTGATAGCACAAAATACCACGACACCTCAATCTTCTCTCACGCAGTCATAGAACGCGCATTCTATATCCAATCTCGGTATATCTCTGAATTATTGGTTGCGGTTTTGTCAAATAATACCAGCGCTCAGCACAACATTATTATGATAGTAAAATTTACGTTACAAACTCAACATAAAGTAAGAATCGTATTTTTATAATTATTGTATAATTGAACACTCAACTGAGCAAAATTTATAATGAAAACTTGTCTATAAGTCTATCTTCTAATAATGTGTGTAACTATGTTCGTATTGTCTAACAAGTTTTTTTCTAATACATGAATGACATAGGTACTTCCATATATGACAAACTAAGCTGTTTTATCACAAGTCGAATCAATTTCAATAAACACGCCTTCTATACATATATAATATACTAAATTCTGTGTTATAAGTGCAATTAAGTGCCATTCTCAACACACTGTAAACTGAATTTCTCTTGAATATCATAGTACAGGCCTTTACGACATAACTTTGTGGAGTAAATGAAGACAGCAGGAAGTTTAAGACCATTAAAGTCAAGTTAACGGATTTTTATACAATTTATGATGTTGCTAGCGGTCACTATACCAACATGGGAGTTCGATCAACTTAGCTTATTATTGTGATTTATGCATCTTTATACACCTATTAGCTATAGGAGAAAGCTAAGATAGTAAGGATAGCATAAAATAAATCGTTATTGTATAAACTATGACATTATTCTTAGCGTATTTAAATGAGGTTTTATTTTCGGGATTCGAATATACTTTTCATTTCATCCTCTTTTGCGTAAAATTCTTACGCCTAACAAATATGTTATTATTATAATTTTTTTTTTTTTCATATATACATTGTTGGTAGATAGATATTTTGCATATCTATCTAATTTATTTCGTAGTTATTACAATTAAGACATTTATACTATGCACAACAGTGAAAACAGTGCGTTAATACATAATAACTGGGCGGCCGAGCTGTGCTCGGTGTCTTATAAACAAAAAAAGAAAAACACCTATCTATCTACTTAAACTTGGAATGTAATATCTAAATTAAGATTATAATGTTGAACCGATAGAAATTTAAATATAAAAAGGGTGGATATTCATAATTAAAGAATACCTATCATAATAAATATAGTCAATTTGCCAAGTTTTAATTGAATGTACTTACTTATCCAATGACATATAAGACGTGAGTCGTATATACTAATCGTAACAATGCTTCTATTATAAAAAAGTAAAATCAATAGTAAAAACAATTTATTTATAGAATTACTTTAACTTTGGAAATATTTACGTTTATTGGATTGGAAAATAATAGGATTATGTTTGGAAGCATTCTTAAGATATGAATAAAATAAACTTGAAAAAATTATAGCTCCATTATTTAGATACACAAACAGAAAAAGTATTCTGAAAAAGAGATTCTGCAATTTCTAACTAGGATTATATGTATGCGATAACATTTTTGCATTATAGTTGGTAAACTGTCCACGCGATGTTTTAGGTACCTATGCAGATAATTCCAAGTAATATTCACAAGTGGCAATAAGTATCAAATTATTCCACGAGAAGCTGAATGCGGGGTGATTTCAAAACACAAGATCTCATTAAAATCAGATTTTACACAATCGAGGTATCTATAATTAAAAAAAAATTACAAAAATGCGCTGCCTCGAATCCACTCCAGTTTTTTAAAACGAGTCGTTTTACAAGTCAGCACTCTGCAATGTGAGAACGGAGATGTTAACCGACCGGTTAGGACTTACGTCGTTGGGGTGCAAGCTCACCGTGTTGTTGTGCCTTCCCGCTCGGACGGTTAACCGCCTCGCGCTTTCATAAGCTCAACTAATAAACTCGTAATCACTCACCTTCGACACTGTTGATTCCAATAGTTAACGTAGTCAACACAGCAAAAGACAGCAATTGAATCCCATAATCCGGTATAAAGTTCCTCGACCACATTTTGAAACACAAAACATTCACACACGGATCACACACATTTGTTTTAACTCCTCCTTATGTCGTTAAACACAATACAATCAACACTCACGGAACTAAATGTAAGAACGGACACTTCATTTTGTTTTTAAATTGTTGTTACGTCGAAAACATTTGCTTTTTGAACATTTTAGCGGTAAAACACGTTCGAAAAAAACGTAAACCCGGTAGGATCATGCGCAGCCGCGTCCCGCTCGCATCTGACGGCTTTGTTGTAAATACACAACGTAAGGTAAATCAAAATGGCCGCCTGGACGAATGTGTGCGTGTGCGCAGCTTGTAACATCAAATTATAACAAATTTCAGTATTGTGGCTACTTGAAAACACTCTTATTTTACACAATATGCTTCTCTTTAAATAATTTATGTCATAAATAACCTGAATTATTACTTAAAAACCGTGAGAATAGAACGACGCACACATATAAATTGTACGCGGAGGAATGTTGATCAATGGAGAAATCAAGCTGTGGTGATGTGTGCACATTGGTTGAGAGCTTTTGAACTTAGTCGTTCCCCAACCACACCAGAGATGGCGCTAAAATAAATACGTGAAGGGTTGTTTTAGAAAATCAATATTGTTTGGTATTTCCAAAACTAGGTATAACGAAGCAAATTCTGTATACATTAATATAAGTCTTTAACACACGAGTTAAGACTTCGGAAACTAGTAATTTTGTCTTTTATTTCGTCTATAAACTTTTTATTCATTTAACTGTAGGTATTCTGAAATGTAAGACTACGATAATTATTACGTCCACTTGTCACTAGCACCTTAATCGGATATTGAAACATTTAGAAAATAAAAGGGTAACACAAAGTAATTAAAAATTAGATTAACGTTTATTACCCATGGAGTTGCAGTTTTTAACAGTACCTAAAACTGGTTCATAAATTCAAATTTCATAAATATATAACTACATATCTACATAATATGCTAGGGATCATAATAACATAATATTTTTAAAATTTATATGTTACATACTATGTTTCTTTTTTTATAATTCTATTTATGTTAACTATATTATCATTGAAAATTCAAAAATCATTTGTTTGTCATATTTACAATTTAGGTACATACTCTGGCAAATTTTAGACACAAAGCGTGTAGGTACGGTAAATGTCAAAATTACAAGTTAAATCAATAAATCTGTTGCCATGTTCGATACAGCAACAACATTGAAGTGAATTAGAATCCGTAGACAAATATTTAACTATAATGGCTATGTGTTTTGAAAAACATCCATTCGAAATCGAAACTGAAGATCGTCTCACAACAATTAATACAAAGATATTTGAAATCAAAAAGAAAATACAGTTATCAGGTATGTTTTTTGTTATTGTTTTTATATGTACTTTTAAAAATGTTAGTAGATACAGTTAAATAAGTAGAAAAACTCATTATGACCTCTAAGGCTCAAATTGAATGTTGGTACAAAATTCGAATGCGGTTCCATGGTCATAGCAAAGAAGCGTTGTTCCGTTCTGAAAGATGTGGTTGGCAAGATGCATTGACATACGTGGTCTTCTAATTCATCCCTCAGGAGTGACTGACCTTAAACTGCGTGTTATTACTATAGATATCAATTATCCATGCAGGTACTGCATCGCGGTGACCAGTTACCCTCAGGCATGCATGCATGCTTGGGCGGATAGGATTTCACGTATTCCTAGACAATTCCATACATACAGCCTCAATTAAGTGGATATTTAATAAATAACTTATGTTGCTATTTGTCAATCCGTTAGCATATCAGTGTCGGGAGGAACTCATAAATCGTACCTATATAATTTCATTGGAAAGAGCCCAGTGCGGCAGCGGTCTGTTTTAAAAGTTATGTATTTCAAACCATTTCATCCGCTATTCTAATAATGCACTTTATAAATGTTGTCAACTTCTCAGTGTGCGTCAACTTTTTATTGCCAGTACGATTATACGAACCATCTTAAAGTTTTGTTTGATCTAACCTCATTACAACCAAGCGCAGAAACTTTATGGCGTGCAAAACTCAAAAGTTCCCAACAAATCATCAAAACATTTTCCTTGCACCGTAGGTACTTGTATAACTTAATTAATAATAAAAAAAAATTTAACTACTAAACTACTTGGATATGTACTGAAGTTTAAAAAAATTGTTTCGTCTATACAAAGCGTTTTCCCGTTGCAGAAGGACAAAGAAAATCGACATACGAAGAGAACGAAGCGGAGAAACAGCAAAACAACAATCTCATAGAGACATTGAAGAAAGAAATAAAACTGAGGCTAGGAGAATTGGCACGAGCCAGAGCTGTCATAGGAGACGAGGAAATTCAAGTTAAAAAGTATTTAAATGAATTATGCCCGATTGTTAATAAAAATGCTGACCAGGTAACAGATAGTACTTACGTTATGTGATTTTAAACCAAATTGCCTTTGCCCATCGAAAATCTTTAATCTGTTATTGACTGTAATATTTATTGTGTATGTACAATACAACACAAAATGAAAGCAAGGGCATCTAGAAGGCAATTTTTATGCAACGTTCTACTGTCACACCATCATGATTACAGTGTATTTTATATTTGACTAAAAATCATATTTTGATTACAGATAGTACACAATCTAGACTTAAAAGTAATAGACCAACGTAAGCTCCTGGACCTTTTAAAATACGAGAGGCGAAAGAAAAAGAACAAGCTAACCGCACTCGAGAAGGAATATGAACATTTGTTAATTGAAAGCAGTAAAAGTGAAATAGTTAAATCTAAGATAACAAACAGAGCAAGAAAGGTAGGTACTAAATAAGGCTTTAGTGTGATTTCAAGTAATTTTCGTTTCGTTAACCAACTTAATGATTTTTAAGAGTTCCCTTGTGTATCTTCGAAGATCAAAATCCAATGCCAATGAAATTGGTCCTTAATCCCCTATCCAACAAAAAAAGAATCATCCATATCGGTTCATAAACAAAGAAGATATCCTGAACATCCATAACAAAAAAAAACATTCGAATTGAGTAAACTCCCGTCTTTTATTGAAGTAGGGCGTTCTTATTAACAGCCACTAGCAGCGCTCTCGGCGGGAAAGGGCAGAAACTAAAATTTACGGTACAAATAAGGAAACTTTTGACCGTGTTTAATAAGTTAAAAATACTTTTAACTAAATTTTAATAATGTTACTAATAATTGTTTTAATATGGTTAAATACCTTAATAATAAAATTAGATGTTTAATATTTTCCACAAGTTAAACTAGACAGTGGCACAGAGTGGCTATCAAATCGACGAAAAGAATATGAAATAGCTATTTAAAGTTTAGGAGAACTTCGTAATACCAACCATTATATTTGTAAGTTTGAGTCACGTAAAATATTACTTATTGTTCTTTATACAGCATGTATCTCACTTGGAGAATGAAATACACAAAGTTCTCATTCAATGGACTGAAGCGGAATTAGTAAAAAAGAAATATTTATCAATAAGGTAAGTTGCTTCTGTTTTCATTTATGGTTATTGTCCTTAGTACCGGTTGTGGGTTTGAATCCTTCAATAAGCCAACTTTCAATGTGAAGCGAGACTTTCGCCTCATTAGCTACTACCTTTAAATTGATAAGCAATCATCAATCACAAATTGATGCGACCTGCCTTCTAATTACGTATTAAGCTAAGCGTACTAAGCGATGACAGAAATCGATAAATATCGACTTCGAAATTGCAAATTTGTGTTGTGTACCAACAACGGCTTGCTAAAAACTACTAAACTATTCTGAAGTAGATATTGAGTGATTTCTGCTAATGCTTTTCTGAAATACGTAATAATGGAGGGAGGGGGTTCACTCTAACTAACATTGATTGTAACACGCTAAATACTCATAACGTATAACCTTATGTCATCTTCAGCAATGTTGTCATCAATATAAACATCAAAAGGGTATATGGTATTAAACACCCTCACGTTCCAAAAATATACCTATAATTAAAAAAACATAAGCGCATAGTCTAAGTGCTAAATGACAAGAGCTAGCTAAGAGCTAATGCCCGCTTGAAAATCTGTCGTCAAACACCAATAAGTGTGATAGGTGTGTGTTCCTGCAGCTGCGCTTGGGCTTGGGCCACATCGCCGTCACTTAAGATCAGGTGAGATTGTGGTCATAATGCTACCTTTATAATACCTATAACGATGAATAAAAATGCCTTTACCTAGCCGCAGTTTAAAAAATTAAACCCAAAATATATTACCATTCTAATTTTACAGACAAGCGTTAATAGACGACTCTGTGAAATTCGAGAGTTCACTTTCACGCATAGAAGAACTACTCAATAATCAAAAGGAAGAAATAATGAAGCTCGAGGTATAATTCAAATAATCCAGGACTCATTATTGTTTACATACAAGAGTTTGCGATATCATTAAATTAGTTTAATTAGTCAAAAATTAGTTTTTAACGGGATCTTAGGTCTCTCATGTAGTCCAGGTTTTTGTTCACAAACTTGCGTTATTTGCGTTTTGCATTTTTTGTAATATAGTCTGTTTATTAAGCACAAGCGCATTATAAATAATAATTAATAAGGAACATGGATTGTGAGATGTTACAAAAGCTTTCTGGAAAGTTCTAAAAACGGGGTTGCCTTTGGTACAACACTTAAATCATCTTGAAACCAACTTTGTAAAACGAAACAGTTAGGTACTCACTTGATAATGACAGTAATAATTTTTAATAATAAAGGTTGGTTGCGAAAATAAAGAATCATTGGTGACCGTTTTCAATAACATATCTATCCGTTGTTTCAGATAATAGATAGACAATTATAACCCTTTGTCCGTACTTTTTTTGAATAACCTATCAATGGATAGTTTTTCGTATCTACATAATATATATTCTTATCCAGTAGCTTGAATAGATAAGAGGGAAGCCGATATGTGTCTTAAGTTTAAGATAGTACTTATTACAAATATGTACTAATCGGGGATAGTAAACTCAGATATGTTATTCAAAACGGCTGTAATACAAATATTATATATTAATTATTATCAGTTATTTCTCGGGCTGCAGGTGTATGCGAATTACATTCGTCGATAATTGTGAATATTAATATTATTAATTTGTGTTTTCCGACATGCGACTCAGCAAGTTCGTGAGGTTGCAGCGGATATGCGAATACGCGCGACAGCGGCGACAGCTGCGGAGGCGACGCGTGCGCACGACGCGGAACACTCGCGCGCTGCCGAAAGGGCATATTTCGCACAACGGTTTAACGAGAGGAAACGTGAACTGGAAAAACTGGAGAAAAGAGTTTTTCCTCCTCAAAGTAAAAAGAAAATTCAATTACGAAGACGTTACGAAAAATATTTTTGTTCTATTCTGCCCATTTTTTATCAAAGTACCTACTTATAAGGAGTATCGTAACATTAAACGGTTAACGTGCCAACAACAACTAATTATTTACTAAATAATTTTAAATCTATCAATGATCTACAATCTTAAATTTTAATTTAAAATGATAATTAATTAATCAAATTGAATTTACGTCACGTCTCAAATGATCTAATGAACCTATTTCAAAACACTATCATTTCTCTAACAGCAAGACCAGTGGTTCGTCAAGATTCTACAAGATCAACAGATGGTGAGGCTGTCATCGACGAATCCTCAGCAGCAGCACAGATGGAAGAAACATTCCAAAAACTAATGAAACTTACAGGTTCTGTTTTTTACATTAACTCAACAAAATGAAAGAACAATTCTCGATCGAAAGTACGGTGCGGTCCAAAAATAACGATGACTGCCGATAACAAAGTCCATCAGAAGGTCTGCAGAAAGAAGGGAACATGCTGACCGGGAGGCGATTCGACATTTTCACAGCACGGCACGGCAAACTTAATATAAGTAAACATAATTCTAAGGTGTAAGGGGTGTCGATTTACATATTTAAAGCTGAGATGCCCAAGCCAACCTCACCTGCACGTGGTGCACCCTGCTGAGTAACGAACGAGGAAATGTTGATAGCAGGGTAGTATGATTTCGCCCGAATGGGTCGCGACCAACATGCATGTGGTGAAAAGTCCGTGATAATTACTTGCTAAATGCACAGGGCATATTCAGTTAAATTAATGCAGGTCGGCAGGACAGCAGTGACCGTCGATGGATTACGATCTGTCAATAGTCGCCGCTGTGTTAGGATTGTACTATGCCTACAATCAATTTACTACGCTAATATAAAAAAATAAAAATCAAACTTCCTTGTCCCTGCTGAACTGGACACTAACCTGTAGCTGTGGCTTTTTTTTTTTTTAATACAACTATGGTGACAAACAAGCAAACAGCCCGCCTGATGGTAAGCGGTTATCATTGCCTACAGCTGCTTGTAATACCTTAAATATCAATAGCGTGTTGCCAACTTTGAACCCCCTACTACAAAGAGCTCTAAAACCCTACTCACAAGGTTATTTAGCTGCGATCTTTATGCGAGGTTCCAGAAATAGGATTAACTCAAGTAGAGAGAAATCTCCAAAAAATTGACCTTTGCCCTAATTCTCGTCTTCTCAGGCGTGACCGATCCTGAGGAGGTATTCGACAGATTCCGAGCCCAACGGGAAACATGTAAACGACTAAGCTACCTCCAGCAGACCACAGAGGAGGAGAAGCTCGACTTAGAACAGCGCCAGACAACGCTAATGGCTGAACTGGAAGCTTTTAAATTCGCATCTGTCAAGGATAAAGATGAGTAGGATGCTATAAACTTTATATGTATTACTACGCTTGCGTGGACTACAAAATGCCGTCCGTCAGGCACATGAGCGAATCGTGCTACCTCCCAGTTATATTAAATACAAAAATGCTTATTGTGTGTGATCGTAAGAAAATAGACATATGGTCTAGTTGACTTTTTTCTAAGTCTTTTTATTATAATGTAGGTACATTAATTTAATATAATATACCTATCTTAAGTTTTACTCAGCATAAGCCATTTAAGCGCCCTGAAATCTTCGTATTTCTGAATTAATTTTTATTTGAGTTGTACCCTAATTATTTTCCTAAAATAAAAGTAACATAAGTCACTTCTTATAACAACAGCTATTCCACACCAGGTAAGTAGGTACCTAGTGAACACGTTACCTTAATTAGACATCACATTCACATCATATTTGTATAAAATGTATACATGTAATGTCTGGTTGATGTTACATATAGGCTGTGTGTACACTCGGTAGAATCTTTCATCATTATTACTCTTTATAAGTTTAGCATTTGACCATAATTTTAAGTGACGATGTGGAACACGCTGGTAATTAATACGCTAAGCCTAACAGAGGACTGGCTCTCAAGTGCAGTTGCCGGAACACGTTTATAGGTGTTTGGGTAGCTAGCCAAACGGGCATTAGAAAATACCTCTACCACAATGCTATGGTTTCTTTCACCGAAAGATCAAGCTTAAGGCAGGGATTCGAACTCACCTCTGTCGACGCGGTGTCCGTACACGCTACCAATTGAACCACCATTGCTATGCAGTAGTACGTAGCAATATTAACTCATCACCACACCAGTCTGCGCTTGGTTCCGTTTTATGCAGCCAATTTTACATTGAATTTGTGTATGTAGCGACATCTATCGAGCCACATACGACGCATCCTACATCGTGCTATAGAAATTAACTCAACAATTGAGTATAAATACAAGAATCCGACAACAACCGTTGGGCAGCTGCTCGCCAGACATAACACCCGTCTGGTCGGAGGATCCTCCCTTTTTTTACACTGGTGACCCCGACGTGATAGTGTAGAAGAACTATTGCAAAGGGAGGATCCTCCGACCAGACGGGTGTTAGGAGGAGGAGGGAGGAGGTGTCGCTACATGTATAATAAGTTTTTACGATTACATTTAAAAAAAAATCTTTTATGACAAACTCAAAATTGGTCTATCACTGACGTCAATAGCATAACATTGCCCATAATTTAGTCCATTTCCTAGCGAGTTTGATAATTTTCAACTACGGTCAACTATTTCGTTTTCCATGCTGAAATTTTAGTTCCCCTGCATTACCAATAGGAGTGCTGCGAGCATATACCTACGTTTGATCGCATTCCGAAAAGTCACATTAGACTACACAGTGGCCGGATTAAAATATGACGTACAGGTACAGATAAAAACTTGCAGGTTATAATTTCATGTTCCAACATTAAAGCAAATTACACTTTTACAAGTCCGAAATCTCGACTTTAATATACCACGAGAATGTGATTTTTCTTCGTTCAAAAATATCAAAATAATTACCTACACAATTATTCATAATTCGTGTTATCAGATAGACTGAGGATGTCAATCTTTAGATATAAAAAAAACAAGTTATGGCATAACAGTTCGTTTTATCATAACTATTATTTATCAGGGGACAGGATCAAATTAATGAACTTAAAGAAGACATACGGAGAGAAATAGAGATCTACGCGGATTTAGAGAAGAGAATAGATAATCTTGAAACCTTCCTATTGGATATAAAACGTTTACTCTACGATCTGTGTAAGCTATTGGATGTAAGTTGATTATTGCAAGTATTATATTCTACATCTGCCAACAAACTGCGATACAGTTTGGCCGAAGTAATATTAACTGTGTTATTTGAGTACCTAATAAATGAATTTTTATTTATTTATTTCTTGTGCTATTTTATTTGCTGATTTGTTCAAAAACTTAATTATATACACAAGTATATATTTTAACTTTTGTGTTAATTTATTTCAGATTATACCAGAACAGACAATACCCGAATGGACGGCCGAAGCTCGTGACGTTCAAGAGTTAGTTATGGTTCTCGTATCTAGATATGATAAGGCTAGACTACGAGTTCACGATATCAGGGAGAAGAATAAAGATGTCACCACTATTTTAGTGCCTTCAAATGTAATTATATATTAACCACTTAGAATGAAAGTATTGTTATAGCTACCACGTGAATACATGACCTTAGTATGATATCAAATTTACATAATCTATGTCATATTTACATGCTTTTACACGTGTGATGTATAAGTGATATCAAATATAAGTCATGTGTTTACAGAGTTATCATTTGACCATAGTCACAGATCACGTTTCTTTGTGATATGGTCATAGATACCTACACTTTAAGCGCAACTGCTGGAAATTATGATAAATGCTTAATTGAAGCTAATACGTAGCTTCGTGGACATAAAAATGTTCAAACATTCTGTCTTCATAATTTGCGGGGTGGTAAATATGTACAGCCCGACTGGGTCGCGACCACCACGCTTATGGTGAAGATACCACGCTTATGGTGAAGACACCACGCTTCTGGTGAAGAGCCCGTCATAGTGATTCGTTTTATCGCGTTTCCGGATCAGCCGGTGTATTTAACGGAAGTGAGGAACAGAGTGTAAAGTTCCTCATCCGCCATAGAAAAGGCAGGATCCTCCGACCTGAAGGGCGTTATGTCTGGCGGGCAGCTGCCCAACGGTTGTTTTTTTTTTAGATCTGACTACACTGTTAGCTTTAGGGGCTCTGAAGCCGTTGCGGCCTTTACAGCTTCACCAGACTTGGGGGCGAGCGCTTAGGGCACTCAGCCGCGTCGAACGGTTGTTTTTTAAGATCTGCCTACACTGTTAGCCTTAGGGGCCCTAAAGCCGCTGCGGCTTTGACAGCTTCACCGGACTTGGGCGAACGGTTGTTGTCGGGTTCTTGTATATATATACTCAATAGTTCGGTTAATTTAAATAGCGCGATGTAGGATGTCACTTGTGGCGGAGATGTCGCTATGTGTAGGATGCGTCAGTTGTGGCATAGTAACGACTACTGGCGATGGATTATTAATCTCTCGCTGATCGACACCGTTTTTGGATTGTAGGTAATGTAGCTACCATCAAACACAATTTTGTAACTTTGTCGTGCGACTTTACAAAATACATATCAATCAAAGACGATTTTTTTGTACTGTGCAGCCGGCAAGCGCTGCTGCTTCTGTAGCAGGGATTAGCATTCACAGTCACAGCACGCCAAAAGAATCGGAGAAACCCAACCCGACGTACAAGGAACTATTGCAAAAAGAACCAGTTAGAGTATCTGGTAAGTACTCAAATCAAAATTATGGTTAAGCGAATACGATAATAATTAGTTTAATTTATAGGTTTCACTTTTGATGCACACATGCAGATGCTTGGCTAAATAATTTCTTCTTAGAAACACATAGGATGTTAGAACAACAAAAAATACAACCATCTATGTTCAATTAAAGTCAAAAATGTAGATATAAATTACGTTTTCGAGCTTTTTACAAAGTGCATTATTTTCTTTCCCGTCTCGTTTATTTACGCAAATCTCTTTGGAGTCGTATTCATATGTGCCTTTAATATTATGCACCTTTTGTGTGTAAAGCCGTTAATAATCCCGTATCTCACGTAAACCATATACTTACACCAATAACAAGAGGAAAAGTTTATAATAATAAATAATTACAAGAATAAAAAAAAAAACAAGAATAAACAGTTCCTTTATGATTTCAGAGAACAAAATTAAGCAGTTTTTCATTATGCAATTTTATGATTGAAGTGAATTCTATATTCGACTATCGAAAATTAATAAATTTATAATTGTAATATATTTATCTTAGACTTATGATTCTCAGTAATGACTTTAGTATTTAGGTTATTGTCTCTACGTCGCGTCGTAGGGGTCGATGATCTGCATTACTATTTAGCGGAGGTGAGGAACAGAGAGTAAAGTTCCTCATCCGCCATAGAAAAGGGAGAATCCTCCGGCCAGACGGGTGCTATGTCTTGGCGGGCAGCTGCCCCGACTGTTGTAGTCGGGTTCTTGTATATATACTCAACGATAGAGTTAATTTCTATAGCGCAATGTAGGATAGTAGGGATGCGTCCTATGTGGCTCGATAGATGTCGCTATGTGTCGCTACGTAGTTAGTTGTATCGATGCGTTGATGCGTCAGTTGTGGCGAGAGATGTCGCTACATCACTCCCCTCCGAGACCGGAGGTCGATAGCAGGTTGAGTCGTCCATTTGTGATGCTTGCCGGGCCAGTGGAGTGTTCCAGTGAGTCGGAAACTAGATACCGCATAGTTCACGGTGAGTCGGAACTGTCTGCGGTGATTGCCCCAGTGAGTCGGGGTGATGCTGCAAGAGTGCCCCAGTGAGTCGGAGTGTTGCAGTGCTGCGTAGTGACTGGCTGCTGCGTCGCGTTGACCAGGAGAGGAAGTGCGTCTCTGCTTGCTGACCGGCCGAAGTGCAGTGTGCTGTGCCAAGGTTCGCTGAGAAAGCTGTGGGGCTGACCAGGAATGCGCGTCCGCTGCATGCGTATGGTCAGGATACCCGTAGTAGCCGTGGATGCTGGCTGGCTGTATTGGACTCACTGCTCGAAAGCTTCAGGAAGTGATGATGACGTAGCTTTGTGAAGAAGGTTGTGCTGACGTATCACGTCGGGGTCACCACTTTAGCGTAGGTGAGGAACAGAGAGGTAAAGTTCCTCATCCGCCATAGAAAAGGGAGGCCGGTCAGACGGGTGATATGTCTGGCGGGCAGCTGCCCCGACTGTTGTAGTCGGGTTCTTGTATATATACTCAACGATAGAGTGAATATCTGTAGCGCAATGTAGGATAGTAGGGATGCGTCCTATGTGGCTCGATAGATGTCGCTAAGTGTCGCTACGTAGTTAGTTGTATCGATGCGTTGATGCGTCAGTTGTGGCGAGAGATGTCGCTACAACTGCAATCACCGAAATCTTGTGTTTAAGTACCACTATGTATATTCAAGACCACTTAATTAAAACAAGAGCTAAAATTACCCCATTGTATATAATAGTGAAATTATTTTATATAATTAGTAGTTATTTCCCCTCAAACAATTATTTACTCAGGGTATTATATTGTTACAGTATATATTTATATATACATAATGATTTTGTACAACCATTGCAAGACTTTTCTTCTGTAACCATTCTATCACACCTTTATCTATCGCTAAGAGGAAATTTGAAGCAAGTTTTAAGGGTATTGGCAGTAGTAAATAGGTAACTATAAGTAAATGACCTCAGTTAGGACAGCAATATTATTTAAGACTAGCTGTGCCCGACGGTTTCATCCGTGTTAATTTTATACGAAAAACATCGCCAACGCACCGTGTAGGCAATTATTTATACTTTGTGTAAAACTATCAACATTTTTATGAGAAATAAATTAATTTTTCAAATTATATTATATAGTCTATTTTACTCGCTGACACTGTAGTTTTATATTGGTGAAGGAATTTTTAAAATCGTTCCCGTTGTTTTTGAGTTTATTAAACAAAAAATCAAATCTTTCTTCTTTATAATATTGGTATAGATAGATAAGCTATAATTTTTTTAGTATTTATTGGTATCAGACAATTTTGCCATTACATCTTGTAAAATTAAAATTTTAATGATAAAAGTGTACTTTGTTGACCCACCAGCATCAGATGAAGAAGAAGATATACCTTCAAGATGCTACCTGAAGCGCCAAGCACAGGTGATCGTAGATACCAAATGTAGGAGGAAAGGATTCCGCGCCTACCCAAGGAGATGAATAATTCTTATTAATATCTTGATGGTGTAAAGCTTTGGAAATCTATTTAAAACATTAATAAAAGTAATTTACAATTATTACTAAGTTGTTTTTTTTTTTTGTATTAAAACATACAAAAGCTGTTCAACTCTTGCATATCTTTTTATAACAGAACCACACGCGCTGGGTTCCTGAGCCACGGTAGCCTCCATTCCAGCACGAAAAAGTAGTTCAATGTCGTATTATACTCTTTGTAGTACTGTGAAGCTACATTGAACATATTGTCAATTTGTTCCCTCCGTCCTACAACATGGGGTCCTTCAGACAAATCGTTGAGAGACATTTTAACAACCTGGCATAACATCAACAACGACTGGTGGTGAATTGTACATCGAATGATTGAAATTCCTCCATGCTTAACTGCTTACCATCACTTAAACAGTGACTTCACTTTGTCGTAATACAATGAAAAAGAAATAAATACATGTAATTTTATACTGTATTACAATTTAGCGTTATATCTTAATCTATACTATATGTCAATACTTAATATAATAAAGCGAAAAAGTATTTTCGTTTGTTTAAACACGCTAATCTCTGAAATTACCAGTCGGATTAGAAAAATTCTGTTTTATATGATAGTCAGACTCATAAGGAATAAATAGTAAACATAGGCTATCTAGCATTAGGACTACAACTCTCAGCTAGCCTTAAATATTGGTTAATGTTAAGTCGGAAGCGGCAGCCCTCCCGAAATGCTTTAACCACGTGCGCTGGCGTAATGGTTAATGATATATGCATACAATGTTCTACAAATATATTGGTCCTTAGTATATCTAAAAAGAAGCAAGTAGTTTTGTGATGAACATTAATTGTCGAAAATTAATAAGTGATTTATGAGCATCGTATATTACGTAATCCTTACGAACAAAACTTAAGTTAAATTTTGCTCTTTATATCATGTTATTTGGACACATCGTTTAGGAGATATGTAAAAATTAAAATAATTTTTATTTGCGGGAAGAACAATTATTTATTAGCGGCGCGGTGTTTGTCGGATAAAGGTAACTCGAGTGAAACCGTGGGGCACAGTTAGTTAAATTACATCGATAAAGAAAACCAATAATTATTAATCTACCGCATTGGATTTTATATAAAAAACGTAAAAAAACTCTTCGCTTCTGTTGGGTCTCACATTTTTATTTTATAAGGAGTTTTCGCCTCAATTAATAAAATTCATACAGATAAAAAGACTACATAAGGACGTCAATCAAAAAACGTCAAACTTGTTATATACTTTAATTATTTTCGAAATCAATTTTACATAAAAATTTATAAAATTATTTCATTTGTAAATAGACTTTTTACTAAAAAACAATGTTTTGCCCACATAAGAATTCCTACCTGCAGTTAGTTTGTGCCATTAATCCGCGAGTGATCAATAAAGCAGTTGACCGCGCAAAGCAAAGGATCCGCTTTGATCCTCATGACGGTAAGTTTGCTTGCGTTTCTGTGCTTGAAGCGCTAAGGCTGCATATGCACCAGAGATTTGTTAGGTACCTAGGAAGTGCACGAAAAAAAATAAGCCTCTTAGCCTCTTAGCCTCGCTTAAAGTAACTCCTGTAAGTAAAAAGCGAGAGATGTGAGTGAGGAATGTGTGCGAGGGACGTGAATGAGGAATACATGTAAAACGGCACGCCGTTTACACGTTCAGGCGGGATGTAGACCGGAAAAGCTAACTTAGTTTATCTTAACTCGGATTGCTGACGCAGTTTTTCATACTTGTGAGCAGACTGCAAACGAAAATATGCGCAGCTGCACCAGTTAAGTTAAGCACCTCCCGCCTACCTCGGCACCCCCTTGCACTTAATACCCCAGTTATGTCCAGTGTCTTGTGTTGTTTCTTCATCGTTGTGACGTCTTTCCTCATCGAAGATATTCAAGGCAAGCGATACGTCCGTCAAATTGAACTTCACAACACTGACTCAGCTTTCGCTTAGTTCTTGATGTGCGCGAGACATATTTCTAGTTAAGCTCTGCATAGCTTACCAGTTTTTGGTCTGCATCCAGCCTTTAAACAAGAGCAATAGACCTGTACGCAACCTCGCGCCACTCAGTTACACATCTGGAAACCATTACAACGCGCCGTTTTTCAGCGTCGCTTAGGGTTGCCAACCCTACTATATTAGGCATCCGAATAATATATTTAAAAAAAAATATATAGTAGGTGAAATTACTACATATATTCATTCTATTGGATAAAAAAAATTAAGCAAAGTCATTTAATTTATCCAAAATGTTTGACCCAGCCGTAGCCTTTATCTGTTTCTGTAATGAGACTTGGTACTTATATCATTCTCAATTTTATTATTTGCATTATCTGTGTATCACTGTTTATCAAGCTGTAAAAAAATATTCCTTTATACACAATCAATACTATAAAATATTAATTTTAAACCTACTATATTTATTCTGATATTTTTCCATCTACTATATTATTTCAGGTTATAACCTCGATACTAGTATATTTGATATAAAGATGGCAACCCTATACACCACCGCTTAACTACCTCACACATATCTGACGGATACGCGCCGTAAAGTGTAGAGCTATAACCCACTGTGCGATCACCTACTTAAATTAAAAAGAATTTGATAAACGTGCATCATATTTTATTATATATGCATTAATCTTGGATACCCAACCGCTTCAAGGCCGCCGTGGCTAGCGGGAATTATTTTTACTAGTTCATAACTATCGAAGAACTTCGAAGGGGACAACCTCCACCTCAAATCTGCTAACATGGATCGACAGATCCTGCTAACAGACCGACTTAACGAAGTCCAAGCATGAATTACTGTACTGGTTAAACTGTGTATATAATTTTCAATATCATATTGTATCATCGTTACGATCACAGATTATTGTCATTGTAAAGTCTAGCTTAAGTAAATTCCTTTTAAAAGCTTTTCCATTTACAAGTATAATATGTCGAGGTAAAATATAAATTATAAAATATCTTCGGTTAAATATGAGGAAGCCAAAAATTGTGTTGCTTGGTTTTAAACAGATATCGATATTCGACAAAAATATCAGACACTATATATAGCTATCCTACAAAACAGCAAGTTATATTGGGATAATCATAATTATTTAAATTTTATCAGAACTTCCGCCGGCTCAGAGGCTGGAATCGATGCAACCCTCACTGTATGCCCCACATGTAGACATCACACGAGCTCGAATAGGTTTTGGACGAGTCGGCCTTAGGTTACTCAACCGAGATTTACATTCGGAAGATCGACTGGTTCAGTTGCAAAGTCTACACAGTATATTAGATGAAGTAAGTTATAAAAAGTACCTACCTACAGTCTCACGTACAAAAAAAAAGTTATGTAATCTATATATAACATTAATATGTGAAGCAAAAGCTTTTGGTACCTTTTTATTCGCATTGCGTGCACGGAAGACAGATTTGGCATGGTTAAAGTTTATATGGAGAAGGAGTGCAGAAAGCTAAAATTTATTTATACAATTAATAAAATTGAAGTGTCTGTTTGTAATGTCAAAATAACAGTTTTTTTACTAAATGCATATGAAAGTATATACGATATCTATAACAAAAAGCTCATTTTTAAAATTTTTGTCTGTCTGTTTGTTCCGGGTAATCTCCGAAACGTTTGGACCGATTTTGACAGGGCTTTCACTGATAGATAGTTGATGATATAAAGAATAACTTATTAAGTAATTCTGTAGTCCACGTGAACGAAGCCACGGGCACAACTGGTCTATTATATTTGTTACTAATACTTTTATTAAATTAAATAAATTAATACTGCGAATCCTAACCGGACAGTGCCATCGAACTTAGACCCCCCAAAATATTGACATTGTCACTCAACGAAAAGTGACAGCAAGTGATGTAGATAATACTCATTGTTTATGAATATTGTAAATGTCAAACAGAAAATAGTCTATGATCAAAAAGTCGCTGGTTGATTTTCGACCTTAGGGCGATCGCTAGAACAAATGTGGACGTCGGCGACCTCCGCATTGCGAGACTCTTTTTTCCATACATAGAGATGGTACTTCTGGTATATACTAACAAGAGCTCCGTGGGTCTTTACATGTTGGATTACACGTTGTATCGTTCTTATTAGAATCGCCGTAGAGCTAAGAATAGCACTGCCAGTGTAAAGCTTCATGTACTTTTACTGTACCTACAATTCATACTTCTCCCATCTACCATATATCAACTTACCCCTCCTCAACCCCGCTGGACCATTGACTGGTGACGCCCTTGGTACCATCTATCTGTTTACAAAGCTGGAATGGACGGAATACCCAAGATATTAGCTGTTAGATACTTTGCAATACTCCTAACTACAGTCCTATATGGTCGCAGGTAGCAAAGGGCTACAGTGGCTACTTGAAATCACATGCCCGTTTCCATAAAAACAATTTAAATTAGTAAATCATTTAAAATTTTAATATAGGTTCATAAATATGAAAGCGCCATATTCCTCATTAACTTACACGTGGGCTACCGGCTCGTCGATCTCATGCTGAACCGGAATCCTATAATAAAAGAGAAGGTCTGCATGATCCTTACTCGACTAGCCGGCTACTACCAAGGACGGAAGCAAATAATGTCTCGTCCAGTTATTATAGACAACCTAATGTGGCTCATAATGAGAGAACGTAAGGAGATACGTTACGCTGCCTCGTACACGCTCCGAACGCTGGCAAGAGATAGATGCGCGTGCGAATTTATAATAAAAAACGAGAAAATCTTCGAGAATCTTTTGAAGATGGTCAAGAATGATCACACCGGTATAGTCTTGCTACATTTGAAGACGTTGAGCAATTTAACAGAGTGGGATCCAATTCGTCCATTGAAAGCGAACGCGTTTCAGGTAATTAATTGACTTTAACACACATTTGATAAGTAGATAGTAGGTAGGTACATTGTCTCGAAAATACAATTTTTTTATGAACTAGTAGGGAATAACTCTGTCAATCGTAATCAATGTGTAAATACTTATCATAAAATACTCACTCGATATTATAATAATAGAAGTTTTAAAATCGCAAGATACCAAGATACGCAAATTAACAACGTGTGACGTCATTTAGGTACGATAGATTCAGCCAATCCAGACCGTTTTCAATCACATGTCGTATATTCACCCAAAATTATATTTTTCTTCTTGGATTAACAATCAGTTAGTTTTTGGCAGATTAATGTAATAAGTATCTATAATTATATTATTTTACACTGTCATATAGCTTACATTTTAAGGTTATCATTTCCTTTTAGTGTTTTGGTATACAGCACAATAGAAACTGTTCTTGGTTCGGATTATTGTTGTATAGAGGTATCATATATGAATTTCTTTAAAAAGGTTATATAACAGTTGATATTGACCCTGCGTACGTGAGATAAGTATTTACTTAGAAGCGTGAAGTCTTTATGAAATGAAAACCCCCTATCGTCCACCATGAGACCCTAGTCAATAGTAGCTGGTAGGAAAGACAGTGTCCTATTTGCTTAAAAGATATTTACATATCGAGTCATAAGAAGAATAATTAAATCACTGTACGGAATTATATTAGTTTAGTTGGTTGCCATTAATTACGCCAGTTAATATACTGCACACAAATCCTTCGTTTCAGGTGATGCTGGCGCTTTTCGACAACCCAGACCCTCGGATTGTAGCAGGCGCTATGGACTGCATGGCTCAACTTTGTAAACACGAAGTGGGGGAAAACCTCGCCGACATAAACGATATCACCTTAAGACTTCTACCATTTCTATCATCACCGCATACTGAAGTTATCATCAGCGCGACCGGACTCATGTGTTATACAACATTAACCACCAGATCGAAATGGCGAGCTAAGGAGTTTTCAAACGATCTAACCAACCGCTTGGTCACTTTATGCCACACTCCGAACAGCCCCATACTACAAATACGATCCATACAGATCCTGATAAATCTATGCGATTGTCCCGATATAAGATATCACATGAAGGTACACTGGGAGACAAAAGTGAAAGACATAAAGATAAGGACGCACGAACAGTGGGACGGTACTTCAGAGACTACCAGCTACGGACTTGAAACTGGTCACAATTACAGGACCATGTGTATAGAAGATGTGGAAACGATCAAGAACGATTATGGCGATAATACGAAATGTGTGAACGTCCATAGTTATATAAGAAGGACACAAAACGCTAAGGATCGTTTAATAGCTGCTATTAATTGGAAACCTTATGATTAAGAACTATATAAGACCTACACAATTTTTTTGTTATTTTGATACCTAAATCATGATTAATATGTTTTGTAATTATAGTCGTACAAGTTCGTGCGCGACCGTCTTATGTGAGACAGACGTTGACGGGGATAAGGTAAAACGTCACTGCACCACACAGTACACTAAAGTAAACAGTATGTTGTTTCTTCAGTGTTCTTGAAATAATTACCTACAGCCTAGCCGCTCGGTAGATAAACACGCACTAGGGCTACCATCCGACAGTTTTTTACTTACGTATTTGATTATTCTATAGTAATTTGTCATTATGATCTTTCCATCAAAATATAATACTGCAAATTTTGTAAGTTTTCATTAATTAAATTATTTTAACTTGGGATTTATTTTTAGTTTCAAATGTGAATACACAACCCGCCCCCGTTATCGTTTGTATTATCTCGCCCCCGCCAACGTCTGTCGGCCACATTGGAGGGTCACGCACGAACTTGTAAGACTAACTTCAAATTTATTTTGATTCATATTTGTTTTTATAAAATTTCGTAACGCATCTTAACCCAAAAGTATTTTTTTTTATCTTATTTACATTTGTAAATAGATTATAAATAAAACCACATCAATACATCACATAAAGTTTTATCATTTATTGAGTTAAAATTTTACAAATATTATCACTATTTGAGCTACACAATATTTGGTTTCATTAAATACAATTACATAAATAGATATATATATATATTACTCATTCAATCGATTACTCTAATTAGCTAATATTACTAATATACACTTCGAAAAAGTATTTTGAGCATTTATATAATAAGCACTGGCTACCAATTGTACTAATAAAAACTATATATACAGGTTGGATGCAATAACTAAGAGAAATCGAGAAAGTCATTACTTAAACAGTTTAAGTCGTAGATTTAATAAATATAGATCGGCAACTCAAAATATATAGGGGATGGTATACGCTCGTGTTAGAATGAGATAGAGATACGAGACCATTTTTGTAAGTGCTATTGGCCTATGTAAATCGTTATCAAAATAAATCCCGCTTTTTTGTACAAAATCTAAGGTTTTCTAAGTGTAATTGAATGTTCGGTAGACGTATTTACTTTAGTTACGTTTACTGTAACTGGATGTAACCCATATAACAAAGAATATAAAGAAAATAATACGCACACTAGTGTATACCGTTTTTCGTCTCGTCTTATTCAAAGTGTTGCCGACCTATACTATATCTACTAATCTATGGTTTAAAAAACAAAACAAACCGAGAAACTTCTAGAATATTTCTTTACAACGACCACTCGAGAATGCGCATTAATTAGAACATTTTAATAAGAATAAAAAATATTCTTTATTATTTAGGGAAAGTAAAAGTTTTTTTTGCTTCGGACAGTAGTATCGGGGATTACCTACAAACTTTACCTCTTTTTATAATATTTGTTTAGTTTGTTATTCAGAAGTCAAAGGTAAATCATAGTTATTACATAAAATAACATATTCAAGGTAGTTTTTACATCAACATAAAGTTTTTCGTTAATAATAAGTAAGTAATCGTCCATTAATGTTTTTACACCTGATTGGAAATATTAACTACATAAAAATCAGCTACAATAAATTAAATTTACTGGCGTTTTATTCTTAAACAATTCTTCGACATTGACACAAGTTTCCCGCCTCTTAGAGCCGCCATTGTACTAAACTAGATTTTAATTCAACTAGCTCCCGACCCGAGTCGTGAGCACGAAGCAGTCACAGTGGAGGTTGGTTCACACAAGTATACTCATGCACATTATTATCAAACCAATAGGAATATGGGCGCATTTTTAGATTTCTGCTAATTAAGTTTTATTTATATACCTATAGGTACTCCGTATCACGAAAAAAAGCGTATCTGTTTGTTTTTCGCCTACCTTTTTACCTTATTATTATTTTACCTTCCGTTTTATAATCACACTAAGCCATAAAAAGCTAAAAACCCATGAACCATGACGATACTGTTTGGGACCACTCGTGAACGTCAGTCATACCGTAAACGACTCCAGCGCAAGTCGAAATTATGCTCACGATTCGTGACAAGGACTATAACTTCTATATCATTAGGTATTTCTATCTCTATCATTGGTAAAATTGTCAAGTATAAGATTTTAAAGAGTTTAAGAAAGTTTAAGATTTGATAAATCAATTTTTTTAATTATCGTTTCACTACAAATCGATGTCACGACAATAATATGAATCACAGTACACTGTAATATCAATAAATATATTTCAAATCGAAATAATCATTTAAAAGTTATCTGTTATAACAATGTACATAATATCAACTATGTACCAACTTTATCATTATAAATTTTATTATCTTCTTTGTATCTTTTTAAGGTACGTACTATTCTTAATTTAAAAATTCAATTTAGCCAAAAAAATGTCATACATGTGGTTAAGCTGCCTTAATTACAATTATTATTACATCACAATATTTTTAAAAGGAATCAGGGAAAAAATTATTATAGATTGATGTTTAGGGTTTAAACCCACTAGATGGCGCTTAATTAAATGACAATTACACTTCTGTCAAACCTAAGGATACACCAATCGCGCTTGTTATAATTACTTACACGTGCGCTTTATGTACATTCAATATATTTTATAACTGCAAAATGAATATTATATTCAATTCTACAAATCACAGGGAACTTTTAACAAACTTTCAGTACAAAGTAGTGAATCATGGATGGTTGGTAGACGTACCAGCTTTCAGGGTCTTGTACCATGCAAAAAATTACGCTGGTACATGTAGTAATACTATCTTTCATTATCGATCAAGATCCCCGGTGTTTTGGTCACTTGCTAATTTTGTGCACCAATAAGCTAAAAAAAAATTGTTCTCCAAGGAGCGGATAAATAGGGCTACCAGCTTTTTGTTCAAATACCGACTTTTAGGGAAATCTGTACAAGGTGTATTGGGTCACCGTCTACCATCCCTGACGCAAATAGTTTCTTGGTACTTTCAAATACTATACAAATATTTCTAATTGAATTTAAAAAAAAAGTAATATTTCAACGCTTCCAGATTTTATTTATTTATTACACTGGTGTAATTTAATGCTGCAAAGAAGATTTATTTTGAAGTCTTTATTTTACTCAACATCGATCGATGGTTTTAAGACGGCGATATCGAAAGGCTAAAAGTAGACACAATTCGTAAATTACCTTCAATCATTATATCACAGCCGCTCCCTTTGTCCGCTTTGGATTACATACTCATACAAAGCTTTGCAGAGATCGTGCAGATTCTGATCTCACCTACTGCCCCCGCGTTTGTTTAGAGGATCGTACATTTCCGATTCTGAATCGATCTCGTCTTCGGACAGTGACAGTGAACCGCCCACTCGGCGCGTGCGCAGGCCCTCCTGTGATCGCGAAAAAACACATTTTAATTTTTACTATCCATATCCAACACACATATAAAAATGTAATAGTGGCGTAAATTGAACGCCTGATTACATTATATGTTCAAAAAATATTTAAAAAATAACTATTCGACAATTTTATTTAATGTTTTTTTTTACTATAAGTTAATTATAACAATAAACAACTACATGTGAAACCTACTACTGTACTTTTTTTTATACCAAGCGCTTATATTAAGTAGACCACTGAAGAGCAACAGTACTGAAACAGCGATTTAAAGTATAAATCGTAGTACAGACGTTACTTATGACGTGAGCGGGGAAACTTTCACTGATTTACTTATTTAGATGCGAAATGTAATTTATTATTGTTATCATCTTTGATTGATCTACGAATCGAGTTGTGGTCCATGGGCCACCGATCGGGTTAAATATTAAAGACACTCCTGTATTTAATTGTATCAATGGTGTTCACTTGATTTCTGCGTTCATTCTACGCCACCAATAAAATAATTATTGTGTATTTTATCGAAAAGTTAGCTTCTTTGAGACCCTTTTAGGAATCAGCCATTTAGTAAATAATAAAAATATTATATAAAAAATAAACTGCTTCTAAGAAATATATTTTAGTTGACTAAAAAAACTTAATGGTTAAAATGTTATTTAGTCGAAGTTTCAAAAGTGTGATGACATTACAATAACTCAATCTGCATTAGCTTATATTAATAACAAGAATAACAAACATAAATCAGTAATTGGGCAAACAAAAATGCGAGCAATTTAGAATACGTTAAAAACAGGATTATCGTTTAATCTACAATCGATATTTATCTACATTAATCGATTAGTATATTTGCTAAATAAATAATCGAAGAGACAAGCTGGATTCTCTTTGACAAAGCATGCAAAACCATCACCATAAACAGAACATTAAAACACCGAAGCCTCGTTCGTGTGAACGCATCAACAAAGAATTGGAGCATAAAAAAGAAATAAACAAAGTGTGTGAACCCTTGCGGCCAAACTAAAGTGTACAACTCGTGCTGCTCAATATTTGCCCACCAATTCCGTGTCACTGATCCAGGCAGCACCTTCCTCTAAACTTGAAGACATCTGAAGCGATAGATAGAAATATCACTCACTATAAGCTTCCGCGCACCAACTCGATTTAATAATTCGTAATTTGCAGTGATTAAAGTACCTAAACACGCGTCAGGCGAGAGAATAAGAGGAATTTTTGGACAATCATAAATATGTTTATGCAACCCTCACAATCAGCGCAAGGACTTTAGAAGATATAATATTTCATTGCTTTTCAGACAGTAACTTTAATATACATGGCAATATTTTTAATGAAAAAGCTGGTTTGGTTGTAACATTATACGTAAACACACAAAAGCAGTTCACCCATTTCACCGATTAAAGCATTTATAAACCCTTTAACTTACACAATAAATATTACACAGGATATCAATATTTATATGTAGTTATTTATGATACTATTGCGGTAAGTTTGTTTTTACAAACGAGTAAACGAATGCAAGCTGGAGACCAAGTCGAGCATAATAGCAAAAGAAATTATACAGATAAGTCACTGCTCTTGGAAATTAATAGTAAAATTTGAACAATTATTGAATTTCAGTGACACTTGCTGCTTTGAAAGCTTAACTGACTGACCTTATTAATTTCACACGTAATTCATTGAAACAAGCCATCAAAACATTTTCAGAGTATGATTGATTATTTCTCAGAGTCTTCCGTGATGTAAAATTATTATGTAAGTGAAACTTCTTTGCGCGTATGAGGGTAAATTTTACGGATACAACGCGTCACGAAAATGTGAAACGTTTTGAGGGAGAGAGCAATTGAGAACCGATTGATAGAGAGTGACAGCAGTTGTTCAGAGCAAGTAATATATTTGTTATCTTATTGTTAATATACATTTTTTTAATGTTAATTCGTTTGTTGGTTAAGAAGTTTTAATATTTACAAATAACATGTTGCATTTTAATTTGCCACTCGTCATTTAAGAATTTAATATACTTAATATTTTAATGACAATTAAATTCCTAACACATCTTCTTTTTTCCCTTCCTCTAAGTCTCGGAAATCTAAAGCTTTAGATTAGTATAAATATAAACGAGATTTAAAAATTAGTTTGCCAATGAAGTTTCACTTCTGACCTGTGTACTTTATACGCACGCACTTTTTTTTCTCTTCTACGTTCAGTATTATTATCTTATACCACTGCGTTATTATAGCCCATTTTATAGAAATATATATGTAATTCAACGTAATTCCGGGAGTTTATTAATGAAACAATATTGATAGCACTTTAGTTTTATTATATGGTTAATACAACAATTATTATAACAAACATACATAATTCAAGGCAAGATAATTTTTAGGTACGAGTTAAAGCGGATGGGAGAGCACACCTGATCGTATCCCCATAGATTATATAATATGTTCTACGATTAGTATGTGTGCAAAGACCGTCGCATTGGCGCGTCTATAGCGACAGCTGTTCTGACAAGGTACGCTGTTGGGTTTCCGACTAAATAAATCAAATTTTTCTTCACCGAAAGCTCAGGATTATAGAATTAATGAAAGCTACGTCATTCGACGCGGTGTCCGAACACGTTATCACTAACCCATCATTTCTGCAATATATTTGAGTATCACCGACGCGATGCCGCGATGTCTTCAATTATCGAGTTTATTAATTACAAAAACCTTCTTATAAATTAGATGGAGATATTACGAATATTATGAACAAAACACACTTATAAATTAAGACTATTTTCAAACATCGCTATACGCACACCATTCTTGTGTTTATTTCCCCTAACACTTCTATCTGAATTTATATTTACATGAGAATAATCCTGTTTTCAACAAAACCTGTCCCACTGACTTACAAACGTGTTTGCTAAGGATTATCGCAATTAACTCTCCAAAAAATTAACCTTTTGAAGTGTAACTTCTTTGAATTTGAACACTATACATTAAAGAAAGTTACGTGTCTTCCAATAACGTAACGTGACGTCACGGACCATGATATTTTTGTTTACCGTACCATAAAGAAGTTTAATTACAAGAATCCTTCTAATTCAGTTAATCAACGATTTAAAAGTAAAATATGACAACGTTACCAAATTTACACTACAAATAGCATTACATAATGTTATATTTAAAAGATGAAACAACGATAAGAAGTCATCAAATATCGAAATACCGGATAAAAACCATTCAATAATAGTATTATACGTTATATTTGAAATGAAATTCCTTTGGGCACGGTAAGGGCCGCCACGTCACGTTACCAAAAATACCTAATAGTCTAAAGTTACCTGTTAAGGTCTAAGTTACCTACAGTTACCGGCCATAATTAATACACATCGAACTAACGCCGGACACGACCGGCTACTTTTGGCATCGTAGAGCGTCGTCTCTGTCACTCAGCACATTATGTGATATTTTGTCGCTTTCGAACACTGTTAGTGTTTAGTACGCGTCACTTCCCCTCTGCGTGAGGGAGGGGGGGGGGGGGGTGTGACGTTTCCCCGGTTTGGACGGGCGTTTTGTTGCGCCGGATGCCCGTCTCGTAGATACCGTACGGATGCCAGTGGGTTGCGTGATGTTAGTAGTGAGGGGGTCCGGGGGGTGCAATAATGCACGACCGCTTGAGGTGCCGGGTCTTCAATAAAAGTCGATATCTTGACTGTAGATTGTTCGCAGGACGACCAAAGCTTTCTTCTCGTTGTTACTTGTTGCTTGTACTTGTAGACTCGTTGAATTGCACCGTGCCCAATACGGCCCCTCTTCGAGCTTAAGTAGTTCGAGGAATGACCGTAAAGAGAGCCCCGTTTTATTCCGTGTTTATTTCGTGTTTTAACTTTACTTTTCGCTTTGGTTGCCCTGTTAAACTCTTCATATTTCTCTCATTATATATCTTATATACACATGTCATATATCAAAATGTTCCTCTCTGTATTATCTATCTATTACATATTTACTTACAATATACATTACGTATATATTCTGTATATAAGCCAAAAACAATGTAATTTACGGACGGCATCACTATTTTCCGTCCGTAAAGTCTCTATAATATTCGATACACTTAATCTATTGGCTTACTCTATGCGTTAATCTATTCTATATTAGTTATATTTTCACATATGTGACACACAATACATAATCGTTTATATACATCTTAATATATAACATGCAACTTGTAACGTAGCGTATTCGCTTACATTTCTCTATAATATTGTCTGTATCAATCTATTTTATCGTAACACATAGTATATAACACGTAAACACAATAATATCACATATTAACCTAACAAGAAACACGAAAATGACTGTTCTGTCTCCAACAACACGTAAACACAATAATATGACATATTAACCTGACAAGAAACACGAAAATGACTGTTCTGTCTCCAACAACACGTAAACACAATAATATCACATATTAACCTAACAAGAAACACGAAAATGACTGTTCTGTCTCCAACAACACGTAAACACAATAATATCACATATTAACCTAACAAGAAACATGAAAATGACTGTTCTGTCGCCAACAGTTAGTGCTCTGCGCGATTATCCCCCTCTTTACTTACTTCGATGTGCATTATTTACAGCTCATATCTGTGTATGTTGAAACTCATTCAAAATTGTTTAAATTCAATCGGTTTTAATCGGTTAATATTGTTTTTAATTTCAAATTATGTGTTAGAAAGTTATATAACTAAAAGAATGTTAAGTATGAAAGTGGATGGATACAGGATTAGAGGGAGACCGAAGAAAGTATGGACGGATTGTGTGAAGAATGATATACATATAAAAGGTGTGAATCCTGAGATGATATTTGATAGAGTGGAAGAAAAAAGTATGTTGTGCCGACCCTACTTAAGTAGGATACGGGGTAAGAAGATGATGATGATGATGAAAGTATAGGTAGTTAATTGCCACCGACCTCTAGTATCCCAGCGCTCGGCTCCGATGCGTATCCCTCGAAGTGGCGCTGGTCGTCCTCATAGTCGGAGGAGCTGGAGGAATCGTTGTCGATGTCACGGGCGGTGCGCACGGAACACACCATCTGGGCTAGATCGGTGAACGTGTAACTGTGGGCAAATGCAGAATCTATATAATGTACTATCTGGGCGACCGAGCTGTGCTCGGTGTCTTATAAACATAAGAAGAAAAACACCTATCTAGATAAACATGGAATGTAAAATATTATCTAAATGCAAAGTTTCATCGAAATCGTTGGAGCCGTTTCCGAGATACAGCTCTCTAGTGTTGCTACTTAAAAAAAACTCAATAATACCATCCTCCAAAAGGTTAGCATAAAAATATACGAATTACAAAAACAAAACTTAATAACTTAAATATTATTCCATATAATATCTTCTTGACCGCTTATGTTAGTTAAGGATTCATCCATAAATTATGTTACACGAAATTGATTACTCAAACTTAAACTTAAGAATCGTACCCCCATGTCACTTTGTTAACTATACCATTTCCATTTCTTTATTTTCTCGATGACAGCTCCTGTGAAAACTTTAATGAGCGTCTTTTTTTACATTATGTATTATGCATTATTTTAAAAAATATGACGTTTACACACGTACAAGGTTATACCAGAGTCGGAGAAACTGATAGGAATGGAGCTATATCGATAAACGTAACACGATAACAGACCAGATATTTTTTTACAAAATGTAAGAAACTAAACTACTGCCGGGATACTTTTGCACAGATTTATTTCCTAATATTATATTTCATTACAAGATGTTACACGTATTAATTCTTGATTGATAATTCAAACTTCTTCAAAATTTTCGATGCTGTTGTAAAATAAGTAGCGGGTTACTCGACAATGAAACGAAATAATTATAACGACAGGTAATCTTTATTCATTTATTTTAATCAAAATCTGATGAATCGTCACTACTTATTTCATATCGATATTCATTCAGATCGATATCATTACTTATTTGGTCACAACACTACAACTATCAAATTAGAACTGTTATCGAGAAAATAAAGAAATGGAAATAGTATAACTAACCCTAATTCGTCGGTGGCAAGCCAAATAATTGACTAAGTTTATCATGTGCACCTACGAGTTTCCTCATATAAGTAGTGGCAAAAGATTTGGCTCCCTGGACCTAATAAGCTTTGGCACCCTATAATGATAAAAAGATAGGCAACGGTTGCGAAATGTAGTAGACCCTAGGTTTTTGTAGGAGGATCACACTGGTTGGCCTCGCTCGGGTGTCGACTCGTGTTATATTCTCTATACTTCATATATAGTCATTATTGTCTGAATGTCTACCTCTGTTTGCCTGTCTGTCTGTCTATTTATTTATCTGCTTGAATGTGCCTTTGTCTGTATGAATCTTTGTCTATCTGATTGTCCGTCAGTTTATCTGACTGGCGATAGATCAGAGCTGTTCCGATTTGTAATAGAAAAGTAACGTACTCGGTGAGGGAAGGCTGAGCGGAAGGTTTGCGACGCACGCAGGCGGCTCCGCTGACGCCGCTAACGCCACCCCCGCCGCCGCGGCGCTGTCCCTCGAAGTAAGCGGCGCCGTGCCTGTAGCCCACCTCGCGGATCTCGTCGAACGAGCCGAACTGCAAGGTCTTGTACGCGTCTATCGGCGGCCGGATGTACTCACAGTAGTCGGACTTCTTCACCTCCTGTTATACGCACACAGTTTTGAATTATCTATAATAAAACAACCCTAACAAACGAAACCCACTAACAAATTGTAAAGATCCTGAATAAGTTACCTCTAGCTGGCGGTTGCAAGACACATATGCCAGCCTGCTCTGTATGTCTGGCAAATTGGGTACTTTTACTGGTGTTGTAAACGGGTTCCATCTACAAAACAAAAACAAAATAGATGAATAAAATTCAAATCGAAATGGATTGTTCTAAGTTAAATTTTAGGCAAACGAAATAGTGATTTTAAATTATATAGGTGCTGTACTTCAGCTTTTATAACAGACATTCTAGTAATTAACCTTAACCTTAGTTTTATTCATTGAACGGTGACGTCACACGTGATCTAGTGACTGTAATGACGAGTTTTTTGTGGCATATTTTTTATTTAAATTTAAACAATATTTGTATATCACTCTTAAAGGTGTAAATAATAATATATAAATAATATTTCTTAGGTTTTATTTTCGATATATAAAATATTAAAAAATAACAACCAACGTTATCTACTCCTGAATAAGGTTGACCTCTATGAATATGTTCGAAAGTATACTAAGGGCGCCTTGAATCAAATTATTAAATCATATATAAATCGTTAAATCAGATATTTTGGCCCAACTAAACTGAATTTAAGATAAATTGAATTAAATTTGTTTTGTACAAGTCTCCGTAAGACTATGAATGGAACTAAATATTGCTCACCTTTTCCAAAGAAGCCACCAGCCCGATAAATCGTCACCGTAATTAGTAAGGTCGGTGTCATCCTGAGAACCTACATCGTTCGCCAGGATATGCCTAGCACCCAACGATCTCATTACATCGGCTGAAAACGAAACAAAATTCTATATAGCATCGTTATTACAGAAAATAAACGCTATATTATTTGAATAGGGAAACATAAAAGCCATATATTATCAATACTCAATATGCAGTACATATTTTTTATTGTTTTAATGAGAAAGATGTTTTATGAAGCTTAATGTAGTTACACATTGTAATCTGTACTGATAATCCTTGATACTAAAAAAAATTAACTTACGAAATTATTTTAAGCAAAATAAACATTATTATTATGATTTTTATAGTATGAAGCTCAAAGTTCTCTCTCAGGGATCGATACAGAAGCATCGAAATAATAAAAGTGATGCTTGGACTATGAAAGCTGTGAAAAGTACAAATTTATTTCATTACACTTGACAATTATATACTCTACACTATCATAGAGAATAAACGTATTTCGAAACGAAACGTTATTGTTTTTACTAAAACCATATCGTCGTTCGGCATTCAGTACCGTGAATGTGAAAATATTGCAATATTTATTTTCCTTTGAAATCGACAATACACATTCAAATACGCTATTGTGTATTTAAAATAGGACCAAAAACTACCCAAAATTGAGTTATTTAGCAAACAGTAAAGTATGTAATACAATCAAATCAGTTTTTTCTGTCTCCTGTAAAGTGAACCAATTTTACATTCGCGGTAATGAATGCCGAACGACTATATGTGAAACACGGCTATATTGTAAAGAAACAATGGGTGGTAGAACATGACAATTGGTCGACAGGATCGCGACCACCATACATCAGATGAAATACACGTCCTGGAGCCACGCTTAGGCGTCTCGCGTTCCGGCAGTAGCGGGTGTATACCCAGGAATCAAATGAGGTTATACAAGTTCTATATTCTTTAGTCAAAAGGATCGCGACCACAATGCACACGGTAAAAATAAATCTTTGTGACTCTGTTTTGGTTTGTCGCGCTTCGGGATCAGCTAATATGTATCCAGCTACCGAGAGGTTTGCATGCATAACCGATGTTTTGTTGTT
This sequence comes from Saturnia japonica, assembly GCA_033032175.1. Classification (NCBI taxonomy): domain Eukaryota; kingdom Metazoa; phylum Arthropoda; class Insecta; order Lepidoptera; family Saturniidae; genus Saturnia; species Saturnia japonica. The sequence continues at coordinate 21,058,635 of CM065307.1, read as the reverse complement.
TGCTGTTGCTTTTAGATTGTACTATACCGTATTACCGTAAAACAACAATCGTATAAATTTTTATTTTTACTTTACCCGGTACGTTGTTAACATAGCAGCCGTCGAGCAGGAGATGTCCATCAACGGGATCGCATATCGGCGGGAATATACCAGCGATGCTCATCGAAGCCCGACAGTATCGCCACAGAACACCTGATTCATCATTCCACCCACCCACGTACCCAAGTTCGAGATATATACGAATCGACGAGCCTCACGAGGTTGCCATCACTTACCTTCACTACGAGGCTGAGCGTAAATACTTTATTAAAAATTATATTTTATTCAGTGTAAACTATTTTTAAAAACTATCGATAGCTTTACCTTCTATATTATAAAAGTAGTTCAAAATTTGCTGTTATAGGTTAAAGTGACAAGTTAGTTATATTCTGTGTGTATTTTATCATTCAGTTCGCTGTAAGGTCGGACAGGATACTGCGGTGAAGTGTTAATATTATTTTACAATAAGTACGTGTATCAGATGACGAAATAAATACGATTGTGCTAGTGTCGAAAACAAATATAGCGAATGTGAAGTCATTAGTTAATTTACGAGTTAGGGGATAGTTTAAATGACCACTACAGACTCTATAAAGAAAATTTACTAATATTTATAAACGTTGGAAAGTAGATTATTTGTGCCAAGAATTTTACTAATTAGAAAAAAACTTTATTTTAATTGTATTATTCTGTATTTACACTCAACCTATGCTGTCGAAGTACACGTACAAGTCATGCGTACGCGCAACAACGATACGCGATCTGTGATTGGTTTACCTGGCAAGTTGTTGACGTAACCGCCGTCCAATAGGAGGTGGCCGTCTACCGGGTCACATAGCGGGGGCATATACCCGCTCAGCGACATCGAAGCGCGAATGTAGCGCCAAAGCGAACCTGCGACGCGCGACATGCGTCAGTTGTTTATTCATATGAACGCACAATTAAGTTTACAATACATTTTCAACAGCTTTTTTTTTGCAAATCAAATAAAATTACCTAAAGAACAAATTGTGAATAATAGTTGAATATCGAAATATTGGTTTTTGTGTATTTCTTTTAAATCGTAAATTATTCCTAAGAAAATTCCAACGTATTAAATTATCAGACTATATTTTATGTGTTTTAACAACACGGTCCATGGAAAGGAAAACGATAACAGAAGCCATCACGTATGGAGATTATAAAATAGTATAATTGTTTTTATATTCACCAACCCAAAAGCGACAACGAATAAAGTTGATCGATTCACTGATTATACAGCGTTCTAATCAACTTTACAGACATGATTCGTGACTACAGTATTGTCACATGCATTACATGCTACGAATGATACTAATGCTGGTTCTACACAATCGCTCAACACTCAAATTGATCATCCGATCGTCGATATATAGGATAGTGATTCGGGCACGTTGGTAGAACTTTGATAGAGTTGGAGTTCCCGAATCAAAGGAGTTCGAAAGCAATAGCCAACTCGCACAAACACACCCTACACATATCCACAGCGTACGCGGCTATCAGTCTCGTAATAAATTATGTTTTTTTTTTAATAGTGGTATAATCAGTCGAAATTGAGTAAAGTAATCTCCGCCTGTATACTTGAATGTAATAAATAACATACACTAATACAATTTAGTAAGACCGCTGTTATTTCTACGACGTCTGCCATGATTATAAAGTTTGAAATTCGCTTTCGATATGTGTAGGGCTGGTTTGGAAATCGGTCGAGTTCGCTCAAGATCAGAGTACGACTACCGGCGGACGATTGTATGGAGCCAGCATAAAACCCAACTGACACGCAGTTCTAAAGTGCGCGTGTACGCACACGTGCGTTTATTTTGCGTTCAATTGCGTTTTTGTTAAGAGTTAACATTAACTACAGTTATGAAAGATGACTTTATCATTCAAACAATGGAAACAACTAAGAACCACACTCATGCATATACATGAAAACAGTATGAAGGCTATATGAAAATGTTACATGATTATGATGAAGCAAAACATTTACTTTATTTTGAACCCGACATTACACGTTACGATTCGAATTGTTAAATAATTGTATGAAAAAATTATTCCCAAAACCAAGTAAACCAATCACTGGCGCATCTTTTTTTAAAAATAAAAATGTAAGTAATGGCAACACCCCATAAGCAAATGTCGGATTTGTTTATATCGATTATACATACATAATAATTAAAAAAAACATGATTTTAAATTAATATAGTAGTATTCAATAAAAAATATCAACACCGAACACATAAAATATAATTAGAAAAAAATATTTCATGTGTATTTTTAATTTCGACAAACAGTGTGTGCGTTCTCTTGACAAACACGTACATATAAATATGCAGGTGAGTGTGGTTGTATAGGGTAACATGTAAACACCGTAGCGAACGAACACAAAAAAATGTAAAAAAAAATATACCTCAATCCTGGCCGGTGAGAAAAATATATTTATATACATATACAAAAAAAAATATCATCACCGTCATAGATATTGATGATCTTATAACAGTTCTGATTTTTCCGCACATATGAAACCCGACATTGACATTTACAGATTACAAAATCCAGTCGGTAGTTTCAAATGTAAACTACAATTTTTGATTAACAAAAAAAAATACATGCAATAAACTCCGACAACTCTTACAATTAAATTATTGCGAAATTAAACAAAAAAAACATCGATCGAAAATAATTATAAACGACGTACTTTTTGGGTTAGTAAAGGTGCAAAAATTGAACGTTAAAACAAAAAAATAAATGAAAAAAAAAAACAAAAAGAGAGAATAACGTGATAGTTATAACATTTCCTGTCCATGAATGTATTGTGATATTGTTACAGGAGCTATATTTTTTTTTAGGCAAAATTACTACCAATTGTATGAAATATTACGAATCGTTTTGGGAAACCATTAAATATTACAATTAAATCAAAAGTCTCTGCGGAGGTGTAATTTATAACGTAGAGATTTTTTACATTGCTGCATAGTACAAAAGTTTTAATCATTTCTCGTAAATACCTTTTGAAATTGTTCCATAAACTTTTATATTGTAAAGAATCATCAACAATGATGATGTATTAAGTAAAAATAATAATTTGGAAGAAAACTAACTTTGCAGAAGAAACTATCTCTATTATACAAAAATGAACAACGTGAATGAACATAATATATTAATGCCTTTTTTGACAAAAAATTCACAAAAAAATATAACAAAAAAAATCACTTACCGTGTCGATGTATTCTCATACAGCTGGAACTGATGTCGGTAGTGACAGTAAAGTAAGGAAGCCAGAGATCTTCGATGTGCACTTCACCGAATGTGGTTCTGATCGTTGTGTTGAACTGCCGACCGGAGAACATCGACGTGGCAGGGTATGTCAAGTCAAGCAGTTGGCGACCCCATTGTGTCATTTTCTAAAGAAAAAAAAAATTACGATTTCGAATGCAGAGTTAAGGAATTCAATAGATCTGTGACCTAATTATAATTATTACTGTCGATATATTTTAACCGTTGTTTTCAATTTAACATTTACATATTGGTTAACATAATGAAAAAACAAAATAATAATGTATCAGAAATTAAAGTGAAAAAATAATACATTGAAATTTAATCATCATCAGATTAATTTTTCGCCATTTCTCGTGCTTGGCGATGAATAAAAACATATTTTTTTTATAACAAAACTTTATGTACTCCAGTCAGTCATTATTAAAAACAAAAAATAACACGGGGCTGCAACTTGAGTTGTAGCGCGATCAGTAAGATAGCTGCCAAAGACAGCGCTCACATTGCTACAGTAAGTGCGCGTGAGGCAAGGTGTGCGGACGGCGGGGAGAGGTGCTCCCGCTCTTCACCCCAGGCCCTGACTACATTTAACTCGCATGCTTACTATAATATTCTCTGTTCTTTTAGTGCAGGAGACGCTCTTAAAGCGTGCTAAACGTGATCCAAAAATCGCGAACTACAATATTGTAAGAAATGACCGGGCCGGCCGCGGGGGCGGCACTCTCATTTATTACAAACGATCGTTATATTGTACGCCGGTAGATCCTCCGATACTTACCAATATGGAAGTATCCGTGTGTAGACTAGGAATGACCGACCACCCGTCCATAACGTTAGTCTCAGTTTATCTCTCGCCGAGGAAAGAGCCTCTCAGGTCTGACCTAGAAAAGCTACTTTCGCTCGGTGAATCGGTCATTATAGCGGGTGACCTCAATTGTGGACACACTTCGTTTGGCAATTGGAGAGACTCCAGTAATGGGGTTAAACTCGAAGAGCTAACGAACGTGCTAAACTTTGATGTCATAGCGCCACCCACTCCCACCCACTTTCAAGACAACTGTATGCCGACAGTGCTTGATGTAGCTCTCATTAAAGGTATCGCGCTTCGGTTACGACTCATTCGGGTCGTACACGAGCTCGACTCCGACCACCGTCCGGTCATCATGCAGCTAGGTCAACCAGACGACTCTAGCCCTCCTTCGGTCCAAGTGGTTGACTATGCCAAGCTAAAACATTATCTTGCGGACAGGCCGTCCTCGTCCAGCTTAGATAGGATCCCGGACGTATTGGGGTCCGTTGCGGACGTAGATCTCGCGATCGATTCCCTGGTCGACCACCTGCAGGCCGGCATCGGAGAGGCCTCGAGAGAGGTCGAAGAGGCGAGCGATCGCCGCTTCGTACTCCCTGCCGACGTGCGGGCGTTGTTGACGGAAAAGAACGCGGCGACTCGTGCGCACGACCACTATCCGACCGAGGAAAACCGCGCACGTTTACGCGCACTTCAAAGATCGGTTAGAGCCCGTATATTAGAACTCAGAAGTCACAGATGGGACGCCCTCGTCGAAGGGCTAAGGCCGTCGCATCTGGCTTACTGGAAATTAGCTCACAGTCTCAAAATAGAGGCTTCTTATCTTATGCCCCCCCTCGAGAGGGGTCCCGGTATACCGCTCGCCTTCGATAGCAGCGACAAGGCGGAGTGCCTCGCCACTTGTTTGGAGAGCCAGTGCTCTCCGAACAGTGTCGATGCAAATACCGATCGGGTCGAGGGTATCGATGGATGCGTGCGGGAGCTGGATAAGCTCCCCGCGGCAGACTCCCTGTCCCCAGTCACGTCTGAGGAGGTTCTTTCCATTATAAAAAGCCTTAAGCTTAGAAAAGCACCAGGTCCCGACGGGATCAGGAATGAAGTACTTAGACTTCTTCCCGATCGCCTCATAGCTCTTTTGGTCTGCATCTTCAATGTAGCCATAGCCCACTGCCATTTTCCAGCCGCCTGGAAAAAGGCCATAGTCATAGGTATCCGTAAGCCCGGCAAGAGCGCGTCGCTTCCCGACAGCTATCGCCCGATCAGTCTCCTAAATACTTTAGGGAAAATGTACGAGCGGATCCTTCTGAACCGTCTCAAGTCAGTAATAGAGGAGAAAGACCTCTATCCGCCTGAGCAATTCGGTTTCCGTGCTAGATATTCTTGCACTCATCAAGTGCACCGCCTCACGGAGCACGTTGCATTTAATTTTGCTGAATTATATAAACCCCGCCGTACACTTGCGGTCTTTTTCGACGTTGCCAAGGCCTTCGATAAGGTCTGGCACGAGGGATTGATCTACAAGTTGTATCACTTTGAAGTCCCCGATAGGCTAATTAAAATAATTCGCGACTATCTAACAGATCGCACCTTTCGCTATAGAGTGGAAGGTGAATTGTCCACGCCCCGTCCAATACGCTCAGGCGTTCCCCAAGGTTCGATCCTGGCTCCTAGCCTATTTAACCTGTACGTCAGTGACCTACCTCGACTCCCGGAGGTCGAGGTAGGGCTATACGCTGACGATACAGTCTTATATGCCTCAGATAGGAATAGATCCCACCTCAGACACAAAGTCCAACGCTCCGTGACCACTCTCGGGAAGTGGTTTAACGAGTGGCGTATAGCCGTTAATCCCTCGAAGAGCGCCGCGATGCTCTTCGATGCGGATTCGTCACAGATACCGTGGAAGCTTAAACCTGTTAAGCTCTACGATAATCCGATTCCGTATGTAAGAGAGACCAAATATCTAGGGGTAACCCTAGATAGTAGGCTCTCTTTTAGACCCCACATCCGTAAGGTTAGGAACAGGGCCGCGTGGGTCCTGGGCCGGTTGCATCCTCTGTTGTGTTCGGTGAGTAAAATGTCCACGCGACATAAGCTCACGCTCTACAAGACGTGTATTCGACCAATTTTGACATACAGTTGCGCCGTGTTCGCACATATGTCCGAGTCGAGTTTCAAACGGTTACAATCGATACAGAATAGGTTCCTCTATCGTCTCACCGGGGCCCCGTGGTATGTTCGAAGCGTAGATCTCCATAGAGATATGGAGCTTCCTTCGATACATGCCTACGTTAAACAGCTCTCCCGTTCGTATTTCGACACCGCGTCGAACCACGCGAATCCGTTAATAAAAACAGCCGCCACTTATGTTCCGGCACCCACGGACATCCGGTGCAAACGCCGGCCGCGCAATATTTTTATTGATCCCGACGATCACATCGAAAATTCGAATAAATATTACACATCCGTCTCTCCAAACAGAGCGTGCCAGCGCCCACGCCCGCGTAACCACCGCTCTCTCCGCAGAGGGCGGGCGGTCAACTTCGCTCCCGCACACCCGTCACGTCCACCCTCTCTAGCGGTAACCCAAGCCTAGGTCCGTTCCTCGGTGTGAAACCCTTGGGTCAGGCAACCGCCCGCGCGATACAAGTGACACTGTACGTGCATCACTTAGCTACCTACATACAACACTACACACGTATGAACATACACACGTGCACACCACACAGGTACATAGGTTCTGTGAGGGACCTTTTTTTTTTCTTTTTTTACGCTAGTTAGTTAGCGCTAGTTAGTGTAGAAACATTCCGATTACTGAATACACATACGCACGGTTCCTTCCTTCCTCCCAGGAGGAAGGGAACGTGCCTATGTGTATATTTAGTTAGCTCGAATCGTAGGTGTAGGGATTCGAATAGATCGCGACCTATTTGCGAACGCGACGACCGCCCGAGCCGAGGTCCGGCCACTTTGGCACCCTCGTGCGAGTCGTCCACAAAACTTTCGCGGCTGAGTGCCCTCTGCGCTCGCCCCCAAGTCCGGTGAAGCTGTAAAAGCCGCAGCGGCTTTAGGGCCCCTAAGGCTAACAGTGTAGTCAGTTCTAAAAAAAAAAAAAAAAAAAAAAAAAAAAAAAAAAAAAAAAAAAAAAAAAAAAAAACTATAATATTCGATCATATTATCTCTGCGCCTGGCGTCGATGACGTCATATAGCAATGGTGCCGTGTGAGAAAAAGCATCACTAGAAATATTAATAGCTACAACTACTTTGCTTTTATATAAATAAAAACAACCATAGTTATAAAAAAATAATTAAATCAATACAAAGTTCTATCGGTTTTATGCCCAGCAGGTCCCTTTATGTCTAATCTGAAAGTGTATAATTATTTGTTTATTATCTCACCTGCGACCATTCCCTGGCCTTTTGCGTCATTATAGTAATGTTCCGTTCCATGCACCAGAGCGCGCCCATGAACGCACCGATGCTGACTCCGCCCACCATGTCTATAGGTATACCAGCTTCCTGCAAACGAATTTTAGTTAAATAAAAACGTTTTTTTTAATGAATATTAAGGAGGATTAGTTGCTAAAGAAAGAAGATGGTAAGTGAAAAAGATGGTAACACAGTAAGCTTAGTGGAAGACTAGGTATCAAGTGCAACTCGAGTGTGGTAGGTTACCAAGCGGACATTCCATCACGATATTTTCCTTCAACAAAAGCTCTGGTTCATATACATAGACATGTATAATTCTAGACATACTTGTATAGCGCGAATCATTCCGACATGAGCAGCGCCCCGAGCTCCGCCACCGCCAAGCACGAGCCCGACAGAGGTTCCAGTTAACCAACGAGCCAGTCTACTAAAGTCGGAGTGCACATTCGCCTCCGACATCAACACTTTGCTGTATAACTCGCTCTGAAAATAAAATAACCAACAGTTAATAACTCGACCACAGCGCCAATTATCATATTTTTTTTTCTTTCGGAAACTTTTCCTGTTTAATTTAGAATAAAACAAAATAAGAATTACTCATATCCATAGTTCATCAATTACGGCCTAGATCTCTTAATAAGTCCAATATAAAAAACCAATTATAGTTTTGTAAATTTTCCAGGTAACTTAAATCATAAGTTGATTTTACGATCATCGATTTTTTTTGGGATAAATATAATCGATAGTTCGATTACGTTTTAAAACAACTCAGGGATTTGTAGAGAGTGCAGACAAAATAACAAAAAAAAAAACAAATGTAAAAAATAAGTTTACCATTTCCATTTCTTTATTTTCTCGATGACAGCTCCTGTGAAAACTTGAACGAGCGTCTTTTCTACATTATGTATGCATTATTTTATAAAAATATGACGTTTACACACGTACAAGGTTATACCAGAGTCGGAGAAACTGATAGGGATGGAGCTATATCGATAAACGTAACACGATAACAGATCCAATATTTTTTTTACAAAATGTAAGAAACTAAACTACTGCCGGATACTTTTGTACAAATTTATTAACTAATATTATATTTCATTACAAGATTTTACACGTATTAATTCTTGATTGATAATTCTAACTTCTTCAAAATTTTCGAAGCTGTTGTAAAATAAGTAGGGGGTTACTCGACAATGAAACGAAATAATTATAACGACAGGTAATCTTTATTTATTTATTTTAATCAAAATCTGATGAATCGTCACTGTCGTAAATATATGCGTTCGATATCATTACTTATTAGGTCACAACACTACAACTATCAAATTAGAACTGTCATCGAGAAAATAAAGAAATGGAAATAGTATATTATTAAAAAGAGGTAAAGTTTGTTTGTGAGTATATCTGTAAGGGGTAACCTATAAAACTACTGATCCGATTCTAAAAAATATTTCACCAACAGAAAGCTACATTCATCCTGGTGGTTATAGGCTATGTTTTGAATTAGAATAAATAAGATCAGGAATGAGTTAGAAGAGTTAGAGAAAGAGTGGAAGAAAAAAATATGTTGTGCCGACCCTAATTAAGTAGGATAAGGGGTAAGAAGAAGAAGGTTATAATAGGCTATGTTTTATTTTTATGAACTTTTATTGTAATGAATATTAGGGTCCATTTGTAAACAAAGTCAGAAAAAATATGTCGAGTACATCGGCTTGCGTTGACCAAACGGTTTGAAATAGATGTAAATAATGTAATACTACACTCATCAAAAAAGTCTAAGCAACATGTACTAATTTAAATTTTAGGATGGTTCTTCACATTATAACGTTGTATTTTATTTTTAAAATAATATCTTTAGGGTTCTATGATGTAAAAATAACAGCTGTTGTCTTTATAAGTTCTTTTAATAACAGAAATGAACAATATTAGAATATACTGTAGAAACTAAGATACATAAGAAACAACTTTTTTCTTACAAAATGAAATTTCTAAAGAAAATGTATTTATTGTGAAAGAATAGAACAATTTAATACAAAGTATGGGCTCCTCTGCTATTCAGAACTTGTAGGCAACGATTATTCATTGAATTAATGAGACTTTATGTCATCTTGCGGTATTCGCTCCCAATGGAATTGTAGCAAATCCTTCAGCTGTTGGGTTGTTGTCGCTCCGTCCAAGTCCTTCAAAACACGTCTCTGGAGCATGTCCCATGCGTGCTCGATGGGGTTGAGATCTGGCGATTTTGCAGGCCAGGGCAATACCCGGATGTTCTCCGTTGCAAAGTATTCACTGGTTCGCCGAGCTGTATGTGAACGCGCATTGTCATGCATTAACCTAAAATCGGAGCCAAAGGTTTGTGCAAATGGGTAGACATAAGGTCTGAGAATATCCTCAATGTAATTTTCAGCATTCATGTTTCCATTTACAAAAACGAGCTCAGTTCGCCTGTTCTTCATAATACCCGCCCATAACATAACTGTTGAGCCGCTGTATGGATGAACTTCCTGAACGCACCTGAGCCTTTCAGTATTTCCGGGCCGACGATACACTCGCACCCATCTTGTATCAGGCTTAAATCGCGACTCATCGGAAAACATAATTTTATCCCATTGTTCCTGGGTCCATGTTATGCGTTCTCTACACTATTCATATCGACGAGCGCGATTCCCGTGACGTATCGGTGGGCACCTGACTGGGCGTCGAGCTCGTAGGCCGTACTCATGCAGTCGATTTCGCACAGTTTCAGGACTTACATCAACACCACTTGAAATTTGTAGCCTCAAACTTATCTCTCGAGCGGTTAACATCGGCTGGCGTCTTGCAGTCAGTTGTATGTACCGGTCTTGCCGAGTGGTTGTACTCCTTTTACGGCCTGGATGCTGTTCAGCGGGTTCTCCTGTATTATTGTAGCGCTGCCAAAAACGACAAATAACACTTCTATGAATGCCAAAATGTCGAGATACCTGAGATTGATTACTTCCAGCTTGCAACATCCCTACAGCTCTTTGCATTTCATCTGCCATCAAATAACGTCGCTTCATGACGTAAAGAATATCTAACAATTCAATTTTGTCGCTAACTTTATTTAAATGGTTGGTAAAATTATAAAATCAAGACTAAACGTAGCAATTAAAACGCACTTAAATTCAAACAAATTCGCAGTAATTTGAATTTTATGAAAAAACAAAACATAACCAAATTTTTTTTTTTTTACAACCAGCCAGTATGTCATCAATAACAAAAAAGTTTACTTACCTACGCACTTTGTTTGAGTAAATATTTAGAAATTAATTAATATAAATGGAAAAATTTGTAATATCACGCATGTTGCTTAGACTTTTTTGATGTGTGTATATTGTTCTATGTTAGGAGTTCTACAAATAAGTCTGCGATAGTTTTTTTTTAAATATAATGTTAACTGATAACCGTAATCAATTTGCATCGAAATTTGCACGACGTGACAATTTACGTTCCAAGGATACGTCATAAAACCTTCCATATGATGATCATTGTACAGGTGCAGAAGTTTTATCGAGTCTAAAAAAAAAGTAGATGTAACCAAATACTTACGATCCTGTACTGGCTCTTGCGCGTGAACATGCGGTGGGGACAGCGAACGTGGTGGTGCTGACTGACCCACGAGCGCATGTTCAACCAGTGCACCGTGCCGGAGGGGTTCGGCCCGCCCTCGCGGTGTAGCAGCACCAACTCCTTCTGCGTCCGTATCGCCAAACGCTCGATCTCCTTCTCTATCTGCAATACACATTCCAAAGCTGACTATTAATCGTATTTAGTCAAATGAACTGCGTTATTAGCCTATTGGTCGTAAGCGCAACTGCTATGCACGAGGTCCTGGGTTCGATTTGGGAATTGGGACCTGGGGGTCGAGCAAAGTGTTTCTGGATTTTCTATAAAATTCCCAGTAGTAGATCGGAGATTGGCTTTGTGCCCGATTAATGGCAATAGGCTCGCCTCCTATTACATGGAACCTAAAAACATACCCGGAGAACTGTGTGTACATTACTACACCTCTGCCTAAACCTTCGGGGATACAGGCGTGATGAATGTGTGGTGTGATGATTTACTTATTATTTGATAGTTATTATAATAGTGAACACAATACATTAAGTTAACACACGTCATAGTAATACGGTTAGGCTGCCTATCCACTGAAGCGGAGCGGAGCGGAGCTGTGGAATATTCGACCAATAGAAATGCATGAAAATCTAGGTATACAATAATATTGGTCGAACATTGGCAGAGATGCAATTTTATTGGTCGAATTTTCACAAGATAAGCTCCGCTCCGCTTCACTGGGCAGGCGACCTTACCCGCACGTGGTGCTAGCGGCGACATTACCGTCTTTTCTAAGTGTTGTATCGTTTAGCGTCTATTTATAATTAATTGGCATGCCTTTTATTATATTAATACTCCTTTTCAAATTAAATACCCACTTATAATTTAAAAAAAACCTTTATCGCCAGTTGTGTTCTTATTAAAGACACATAAAATAACCCGAAAAACTTTACCTTCCGCCAGTCTGGTAAAAATATGTAGGTGTTACATACTTCATTATTTATTTAATTTATTACTAAACTTTCGATATCAGAATCGCCGATCAATACAATAATAGGTATATAATTTAACAATGCACTAGGCTTAATTTCTTTAAACAATTTAAAAACAACGATATCAATAGAATTCTATATAAATGTACACATACTTTGCCGATACTGGGTTGTTTGTCTCCCAGAGCGACGATCAGTATACAATCAGCTTGACGTATGCATCTCTGCGTCCACTGTGTTAAGCTTGGATCACACTGGTACAATGCAACCTGTAATAGATTCAATATTCATTTAAGAGATACCCCTTTCTGAATCATTTCACATATCATGGAAGTAAACGCCTGCATTTATTGCCAAAATTAGGTTGACTGTTCATAGAAGCGGAGCTGTGAAAATTTCGACCAATAGAATTGTATGTCCAGATTTCCAGTCATTTCTATTGGTTAAAAAATTTCCACAGCTCCACTCCGCTTCAGTTGACAGGCAGCTAAGGCTGTAAGAGTGTAAGCACTCTGATGCTATATATAGTATAAGCTATATAGTAAAGATTCAACACTCGGGAAAAAGTTCCACTAAACAAAAGGGCTAATATTATACGGCATCATGTGATTTCTCTCGACATTATTTTATCTGAGAAACTGGCTACAGTGGTTCAACTGACCATTGCGCAGTTAGGATGTACTTGAAAGAACCAAACCCAATACAATATATATATATATATGGACTGTGGAGATAATTTAAAATTATATTTTCCAACTTTACCTTATGTTTATCCTCCTGCTGAGCAAGCCAAGAACTCAGCCTGTATTCGTTATTCGGATCCATAATTGTTAAGCCTAGAAGTTTTCTTATAACATCTGAAGTCAGTCGTACCGTCGGTCCTACAAGATAATTAAGTGAAAATATGTTTTATATTATAAATCAAGCTTCAATGTCGTACGTTAGCTTCGTATCTTATATCGTAGAATTCACCGATAGCACAGAGTTAATGGTAAAGCTCGAAGTGAAGGCCGATAAGAGCACATTACCTAGTATGATAGAACTCACCGATAGCGCAAAGTGAATGGTAAAGCTCGTAAGTGAAGGCCGTTAATGGTACATCGTCACTGACTGGAACCACAGCAACGGTGGAGAAGTTGTGCTGCGAGAGACGAGACTCGAAAGCCGGTGCGCCGCCGAGACCGCTTGTCGGTTTTTGCCATGAACCTATTCGTCATAAACAATAAATATCAATGAAATGATTCCTGAACGATGTATTCCTTGTAAGGCATTTATAATACCAATAAACTTTTTTGAAGTTATACTTATTTCAGCGCATTTAGTACAGTGTAAAACTGAGAGTTGCAGGCGTGTCATGTGACGGTAGTGGGACATGATGAAGTTATTCAAAAATAAAAATGATTTTTATTACATTATATTATCATTGGTGGCTAACTTCATTGTGTTTATGGTACGCAAGACAACATTTTTGAATCTATTTTTGTTTTGTTATGCCAATGAAGTATAAACTTCTTAAGTGCGTTTTTTTTTTTTTTATTAATGAAGATGGATCTACACAGTTTGTAAAAGACAATTTCGTGAGAACTGCGGTAGACAGACACAAGTGTTTATTTAGTTACTTTTTTATTTACAGACGTGTTACACCGTATTTATTCATGAGAACCATTGATTGCATTATTAATTATAATTACGGATAAGTATTGCGGCACGCCGACCACCGCTAGCGCAAGGCGTCGTTACGAGGAACTCGGACTCGTCACCAACGTGAGAATCGCTTTGAATTCGAAATATACATGTCTATGTATTTGAACCTTCGCTTTCTCATATGGAGTCTCATTCGGGTCACTATTTGATCACGCTTCGATAGGTAGCCACGCTTCATAAATTAAGTTAATTTATAATTTAAATAAATATTAATTTTAAATAGTATTTTTTTATAACTCTCGGTCTCGCCCACATAATTTACGCGTACTTGTACACAGACAGCAATGTAATGGAAGACAGTAAGATTGACAACTATAAAAAATATTATATTATAGAAAATTAAAGTGTTGATAGGAAATATGTTTCAAAATGTTTTTTTTTTTAAGAATCTATGTGCACTATGGATAGTTTAATTCTTTTTAAACCTTTTCAAAATATACTCACCCAAGATTCTATGCCCCAACAAATTGATCAGTCTGGTCACAACAACGGGGAAACGAAGCTTGATCGCATTGAAGAGTCCTTCCGGCAACTTGGCTAGTTCCGAGTCCCTTACCGCCATCACGGTAGTACTGCGTCGTGTTTGGGTCACCATTTCAACCTGAAAGAAACACACCGTTATCGAGGTGTTCGAGGTGTTTATGTGGTCGATAATAGTATAAGATAATTCTATCCTTCAATCTAGACAAACAGCAGGGTGTCGGAAAAGGAAAGAGCGACACACCGGCCAGTGTGTATTACACGAACCATTTCGAGGTTCTTTCGCCCCCTTCCATAAGTCAAAAACTATTATGTTTCATTTTAAACGAAATAACAGTCATAATGAGCATCAACTATAACAGCGTTTCCATCCACTCACCAATAACCGTCGTTGAGCAGCTTTGCAAAAAGTAATGATATTCCGACAAAAGTAAAAAGGCGTTTTAATTGTCAATAAATATTTACGTTAATTTCTAATTAAAGGAGTCAAATATTCTGATAGTAATTTATTTGCAATTAAGACGTGCCAATCTAGAAATCCCATATCAAAGAAAATAATAAATTGTCTGAAGACAAATAAAAATGAATTGAAGAATACATTCCTACAGCTATAATCAAAGGAACTCCTATAGAACAACTACCCCGGGCCCCTTTGCGATCTTGGCTGACATACTACCGTGTGCCTAGATTATTATTTATTTCGACGAACACAATTCTTCAAAACTTTATCTAGAATCACCGAAGGTCCTCACAGTCTTATTCTATCATATATTAAGTACCTTAACAAAAATTCATATCACTTCACACTTTCCGATAAGGGAAATTTTTTATTAAGAATCGTAAATATATAGGTACTTACGATTCCAACTAAGTCACCCTTGCCGTATTCACCGACTAATTCCTTTTTGCCGTTAGGATGAGTGATGACGGAACGAAGCCGACCACTCAGCACTATAAAGGTGGACCCTGACTCCTCGTCTTGGCGATAGACCGCTCGGCCCGATTCCAGAAACACCTTTTCGAGAAACAAATATCATAAATATTATATCGACGGTGGAAAATCTAAATGACAGTAATATGCATTTGACAAATTTCAAACGTTAGTCGATCTAACAATTCCATCATCGATGTATTGCCATAGGTGGTTCCCGTCCTAATCTACTTAAAGAACAGGTTGCAGAGACGAGCTGTATGCATTGTAAATTATGCAGACGTTACTGTACGTGTTCTACCGTCTAAATCATGGCGAGTGTTCTGAAGAGCCGTTTAACCTAATTCTTTCTCGTGTTGCCAAATAGAAGCACAGGCCCTGGACTCCGCCAGAGTCACAGCTTTACGATAACCTCCATCTCGGCACGAAAAAAAAAAGTGTTCCATCCTTCATAAAACATGGGAGTCCTTGAAACAACGTGTTACGTGACTTTGAACAGGCCCGCATAAAATCGACGACTGTGGATTGTGAATGCCACGGTGGTCGCCGATATTGTTGGACTGAACTGTAATCGTAGTGTACAGTGACGTCATTTTACCACGCTACGACATTAATCAAAAGAAGGTCTTAACTCGTACTTAATTTATTTATACTTGGATTCGTGTATTATTTTAAATATATTATTATACTAGCTGTGCCCCACGATTTCTTCCGTGCTAATTTTAAACGACAAACATCGCCAACGCACACGGTAGGCAAATTTTTATACTTTATGTAAAACTATCGACATTTTTATGAGGAATCAATTAATTTTTCAAACGATAATATCGCCTATGTTACTCGCTGATACTGTAGCTTTATATTGGTGAAAGAATTTTCAAAATCGGTTCAGTAGTTTTTAAGTTTATCCATTACAAAACCAAAAATCTCACAACAAAAAGCAAGTTTTTCCTCTTTAAAATATTGGTATAGGCTAAAAGTGTTCATATTTTGTTCGATATGCAATTGTTTCATAATTAAATATTATAAGGCCTTCCAATAAAGGTCTCTATCTAGAAACCGATAACTGCACTTAGACCAAAGTGCATTAATTAATGTCAAATATGATAAGAGTTTCATGAATTATAGAGAGCAAAGAGGTCTGATAAACAGATAAGAATAAACCCAATACCGTTACAAACAAACATATCACTATTGAACGTATTGGAAAGTACATATGTACAAACAGAACTAAGACAACATAAATAATGAAAATTTTAATATTATTGACGTTTCTATTGTTAATATCGAGCAGTCAGTGCGGTCTTGTTGATGGAATTTTTGGCGCAGTTACAAACACAACTCACGACATAGCACACAATGTAGGCGGTATTCTATCGTTCGGCCAAGGACTCGTCTTTGGTGAAAAGAAAAATGAAAGACCAGCGGAAGCAGTGGTCGACAAACATTCAAAAGGTTTGTTAGGAGGTTTGTTTGACTCACTTCATGGTAATGTGAGAAATTTCGAAGAAAGCATCAAGAATGTATTTACTAACAAATATTCGAAAGATAATGGTCTAATAGGAAACATGGCTGATAGAGTAAAGAACCGAGTTCTCAATATCAAAAACTTCATTTTTGGGAGTATAGAAAAACCGCGACAAACGGTAAATAAAACGCATGACAATCTAAAAGATAAAACTAAACCGATCAGAGATCATGTGAATAAATTTATATTCGGTAATAAAACAAAGAATAGTAATTTAAACGACATGATAAAAGTCCTTGACGAAATTAAAAGGAAGTTAAACGATATACACAATAATGCTAAACCAGGGACAAACAATCCCAATTTCGAAATAAACCCAGTGGATGGGACCGGTTTAATTGATATAAGAGCGTCGTTTGTTGATATTAAAGAAAAATCGGTAAATTTTGCTAAAAGGAATGACATAAGCAACGACTATGGCCGATACGATATTAGTAACGTCGCTAAACAAGGAGATACATTGAAAAATAGTGTTGAAAAATCTATGAATAATATTGAATCGAATGTAAAAAATTATTTAGATCGAAATAAACAATTAATGGATTTAGCAAATAAAAAGATTAATGAAGAAGCTTTAGTTTTCCGAGATTAGAGGGATTGTCAACATAATACCAGATTTACATTTCCAGTAGGGCAAAAAATACACCGATAACTAGTGTATCCAGTTTTAGTTTATATTATATACACAGTGTAACAAATACTGTAAAGAGCTTTTCTATACTAATAATATATATAATTCTTTATGTTTCAACGTATTTACCTTAAAATATATTTGACGTATTTTCATAAAACTTTTTTGAAATGTTCCTTATAATTCCAGAAGTGATTTTGTTACGATATACTCAATTGAAAAATAAAATACGCTAAGCGAAGCGGACGAGACCATCCATATATCGATAAATTCATGTTAAATAATAATAATGTATCATTAAAATAATTTTATAATACAAGGAGTTTTATTTATTTTTTGCAAGGTTAATTACTTATGGGACACGAAAAAAAAGCTGGCCATCATGGGGTGCCCGGCAGATGTGAAAAATCATACTGCCCGTGCGCAATAAGTTGAGACCTGGGGGCGATGACGCCACAGACGCATGGTTGTACTGTGCACAAAAAAATATCACAACAAGTTTCCATCCGCGGCTTCGTCTCTACTATTTTTTTGAATGTAGCGAGGGTTGTACTCAGAAAAACGCCGCCTTATATTTATTATACTTGAGCTATTACAAGTCGTAGTCGTTTTCAAAAAAGTCCAACACTTTTAACACGAGATTTCTCTCTCCACTATCTAAAGTTTTACCTTTCATTATAACAATAAACTTAACACAAAAAATAACAATAAAATATAGCAGTAACTCTAGTAACTATTAACGAAACAGTATCAAATAAGATTATAAAATCGGAGCGCGTCGTCGTTGCGTAACGTAAGCCAGTACGAGACTAAGATTTTAAATAAATGGCGTTGCCTACAGTACAACACTGGAGCTTGAGGGGACGTTACAGGGATAGCGGGCGGAGAGTTGCATTCCAGGCGAGTCTCAACTATTCGCGCACGGGTATTAAGAAATATTTAAAAAAAAAACAAACGTTTGTATGTGTGCTAGCTCCGTCGCACGACTGGAGTTTACTCCTTAGGTACAATTGTCTTTGATTATGCAATAGGCAAAGTAATGATTAAATGACTTACTGTACCTTTACCTCTACTTGATAAATAAATAATACACCGAGTGATGCCGAAACGCAACAAACCAAAAGAAAGCCACTGTGAAAATATTTATTTTATTACTATGTGTTTGGTGGTCGCGATCCCTACCAACCTCTATTAATCTATCCATGTATTAAGCAAACTTTGAAATAATCCTGTCTGTCTATTTAAAAAAAAATGGACGTGGCCCTACACCGTCAACGTTGGACCAAAGCGTCGCCATGCCTACATTGGGTCCAACAACCGGTTTAACACACTGCATTAGATGTTTCACATCAATAAAACTTGCGATACATAAAATAGATATAGTTATTAGAATATTCAAGAATATTATCGATAGATATAGTTATTAGGATATTCAAGAATATTATCGAATATTATCGATAGTTAATATGACATTTTTTACAATGACTCGTAGGATAAAATCTACACTGCACTAGGTAATCACAACCTAAACGCCTTTTCATCGAAATACATCATCGTATTTGGATTTAAAAACAACAGCCAAATTTCTAGTAACTGGATGAACATTGATTAATTACGAGATGCGGCGTCCAAACCAAACTAATTTGGCTTTAGAGTTGTATGATAGCTATTTATCTACTGGTTTATTTTTCGTAATTTTCCGTATTCTATTCGGAAGGCTGACTGACAGAAAACGCGAATTTAAACTTCTGCACCATAGAAGAATGAAATTTACACAGGAGCCATTATATAAAGAAAGGGGAGAACTGAGGAAAGATTTTTGAAAATTCGTTTCCTTAGGTGGATAATCAGGGCATTAAAAACAGATTGACTCTTGAGATGTTGCAAGCAGTTATTATAAAGATGTACAGATTGTATCTTTGTAGGAGGTAATCTCTGAAACAACTGATCCGATTCTAAAAATTCTTTTATTGGTAGAAAGCTATGTTCTTCCTCAGAAACATAGGCTACTTTTTATTGTTTCAGAATTGAAACTAACACCAACGAAGTAACGGGCGGCTACTGCGACTAATTTTCACCTTTGTATCACTTGCCATTGGCGGAGAGTTCATCGTCACACCTTGGAAAGTAAATGGAAGCGAACAGTCCGGTTTCAGATAAAATTTCTCTAACGAACGCTCCGGATGTGAAATAAGCTCCTCGCTGAGGTTTACCCAGCTGTGACTTCTGTATGGGGTTCTTCAAGAGGCGAGTGATACAAGAGGTAACTGCTTACCATTTTGCACTATGTACTTGTCTCTATCTTATTATATTAAGTGAGCGATTCTTGTGTATAATATTTATATATATCTATGTAATTGGTTTCTCGGAAACGGCTTCAACGATTTCGATGAAACTTTGTATATATACAATGTTTTACATTCCAAGATTACCTATATAGGTGTATTTTGTTTTCTTGTAAACAAGCCCAGATATTGAAATTTAAAGTTATATACTCACCCAGTCCAGCGCGAAATCGACTTGACGTACGAAAGGCGAGAGACGCCGGACGACAGTGTTAGCGATATGTAGGACAACTGATGGACGATCCCGCATTATACTGTACACGGTGGTCTTCGAGAGTAGACCGATGCGAGAGAAGTGTTTCGCTCGTATAGAGAAGAAACTCGGCTCCCCCGTTATCACAGCCAAGCCGCCTTCCACCTCACCTGGTAATCGACCACCTTCATTAACTTCACTGAATTATTCAGAGATCGTATTAAATCTTTTTTTTTATTCAACTACAGCTGCACACAAATATGCGTCCCGCTTGAATTTAAACGACTACCGTAGCCCTTGGACGCTTGTAATACCGTAGAATAGGTATAACTAGTACGTAACCGACCTCAAACCCTTATTAAATACTGGCAATTTCTTATTATTATTATTATTTTTATACTATTTCACTTTAATTTTCTTTAAATTAATAAAATTGTTACACCATGTGACGAGCCGAGCCGAGCTGCCGATTGCGCTTATTGACTGTTTATGAATGTGGGACAGACTGAAAACCAGCGCTGTGTGGTGTCCGCGTCACATAGCATCACCAGAGTCTGTCACATTGCCAAATTGTGTACGTAATTAATATTCATTTGTAACTTGTTTTTGGCAATAAATGATGATGATGATTATTATTATTATTACTCCAAGGAACTCTGGAAACCCTACTCACCGTTGAAACACAACACAAGGTTATTTGGCTACGATATTATGTACGGTTGAGGTATTGGATCAGTCGGACTGGACCAAGTACCTACAGAGAAAATATCCAAGGAAATTTCCAGCCTGTGTTAGATTCTACAATAACATTAATTATTTTCCGAATAAGAAGTTCAACAATCATGTTAAGTAGTTTTATTGTCCGAAGGATACTAAAAGGGTAGATCTACAAATAAATGACAGTGATGTCTGGACGTGATTCTCTCTCTGTATATCCATTCAAAATGATAATAATTGTTAACAATAAGAATAATGTAAAAAGAGTATTTTTTAAATATTGATATATATACCCGATCGAGTTTCTTACCCTGTTCTTCTCGATATATGGGATGTTTTCCGAACCGATGGTAATGTCTTCAATACATAAGTGCCTCCTTAGTGCCTAAATTGAATAAAATATTTTTGATTTTTATGAGACAAAAGTGGTAAAGGGGGTGAGGCAATTGTACCCATTTCCCCACAACCACTGAATTCGCACCAGGGAAGACTTAAAACCAAAGCAGAGGTAAACCACGGCTGCGTACACGTTTATTATACAGTTTCATTTTTATTCATATTATTTACAACTTTTATAGTCCATCTCAATAGAGGAATGAAATAAGCTTCCCATCTACAATATTTCATAAAAATCTGTCAAACCAAATCGACAGATAAAAAATATTAATGTCACATGCGTGATCAAATCCTTTAATAGATTTCTATTGAAAAATTTAAAAAAAGACATGTACAGACAGAACTACAGTTTTATTCTTCGTGATAATTGATAATTCGTAGATTATTCTTGTAAACATATACCTGGATATGCTGTGAACATATGGACCTCGCCTTCGCCCTCGGCCACCTTCTGCGACACCAGCAGAGCCCCGGATAGAAGGTACACTAACGCGACATCCTATATATAATCAGGAATATATATAATCTTATAAGTCAATGAAATAGCAAAGCAAATAAAACTTAAGTTTGAAAACAGTGCCTTTTTCTTCTTTAACTAGGAATCTTAAAACAATGACTATACGACAAAATAATATTATATATCATTTTTGGATGATAGATAACAAACAAACAAAGAACTTTGACACACTCCTAATGAATATAATTACTAATGATTTTTGTTTATGACATTATTCCATTTACTTCAAAAGTAAATTTAAAAAAATGAAAACGTTAAATCACGAAGTCGAATAGAGACGGGAGCGAAAGCAAATGTATGCGCTATGAATGTACACAAAAACATGTAACGAACATGAACGAGACACTAATAATGTTCTCACACCACTCTTAACATGTCCACATCTGAATAATCAATACCTGAATTATTTCTGGCTCACCCCTGACACTATAAAAGAGCTTAGAAAGAAAGCAGATATAGTATTAGTATGTATACAGGTTTATTGTAAGGCAGAACGCTGCTATTATAATAACGTAGTTTATAGGACATTATCGAAGTATTCAATTTACAAATCTTCACACATTTAGGCTGTATGTCCAATAAAGCGGAGCGGAGCGGAGCTGTGAAACTTTCGATCAATAGAATTGCATCTCTAGATTTTTATGCATTTCTATTAGACGAAATTTCCACAGCTCCGCTTCAGTGGACAGGCCGCCTTACAATTGAACTATTAATTATATTAATACGAGAAGCAAAAACTTTGAACCCCTTTTAAAGCGTATTGCGTGCACGAAAGACTGAGATTTGGCATGGTTACAGTTTATATGGAAAAGGAGTGCAGAAAGCTAAAATTTATCTATAATATTTGTTACTAATATATTAAATTAAATAAATTAATACTGCGAATCCTAACATGACCAGTGCCATTGAACTTAGACCCCCAAAATATTGACATTGTCACTCAATGAAAAGTGACCATACTGTAAATGTCAAACAGAAAATAGTCTATGATTAAAAAGTCGCTTGTCAAATTTCGCGACCGCTAGTATTAATTAATACTGAAAAAGTTTTGTTAAGCCTACTTTAAAAAAATTCTAATTACACATACCTTATGGCTTTCTTCTTTCATGATATATGTACCGGCGGGCAGGTCCCTCACTTGGACGTTTCCACGCAATAGCTGATCGTTTTCGAGTCCCAACTCTTTGATGAAAGCTTCTGTCGCTATTTGTATTAATGCCTGATAAAATTAATTAATTTAACAATAATTTTCTAGGTAGATAAATTGAATTCTTATTATAACCTTTAATTTATTGATTTCATGCAAGCTGTGATTGGCTATAATTAGTTATTCATTAATCTTATTACTTATTGACTATTATTTATGTATCTTTAATGAATTACTGTTGTCAATCCAAATAAATAAATAAATAATACATGTAATTTACATTTTTCAAGTATATACTTCTATGGACCCGTTTTTGCCAAGCGAAGGTTCGGGAGGAAGACGTAGCCTCTATTCACAAAAAACGCGCGTACATGGTGAGTGTTCTGAAGAGCTATTCTATCAAACACTCTCACAACAAAACCACACGCCCTGGTCTTCGAAGTCACAGTTTTACGGTAGCCTCTATCTGGGCACGAACTAAAAAGTTCTCTATGACTGGTCTTTATTGTAAGTACCGTGAAGCTGCGGAACCTTCTCCCGGCCAGTGTGTTCCCTCCTTCTTACGACACCATGTCCTTTAAGCGTAAGGTGAAGAGATAATTTATGCAGGGCAGGACGACAGCGACGACCACCGATGGATTTACATCTCTCGGTGGTGGCCGTTGTGTTTGGACTGTACTGTGCTTATCATCAAGCACAGTACCATTAATGTGCCGCGAGCTATTATTTAAAAAAAAAACATGATATAAATAGCACGCAGCCAATTTTTTTTTTAATTTGCTACATTACAGTTATCTCGCCAGTCTCACATTTCAGAAGGTTGATTTTAAGTTGTCCGAGAAACAGCAAATATGCCCACATAATTCAAACCTGACCGAACACTTTGGAATATATCGAATGCTTAACTAATTTTCAATCTTGCATAATATTTAAAACTTTGTAAATTTTATTCACAACTAATAATCAAAACCTATGGTATATACATGAGCCAAGCCTCGCTTCGCTGTAGTAGTAAGCCCTGCCATTAAGCCTAGAGATCACAAGTTCGATCGCCTCACGTAACTAACTTTTGTGCGAGTTGCATCATACAATTGACAGTTTGTGTATAGTATATCTATGTATATACGTATGATATATCAGCTGTTTAGTTGCCATAATATAAGCTTTGCTTAGTTTAAAATGAAATGGCCATGTGTGAAATTGTATTATTACCTGACTGCAAAAAGGAGGTTTTTGTTTTTCAAGTGTATGTATGAATGTTTATTCCTTTGGCACGCTCTGTAGCCTAAACGGCTTGATGGATTTTATCATACGAGATGTCGTTAGATTCGTCTTAATTATGGGAGTGACATATAATATTGCAGTGGCTATATAATATTTAAGAAAGACGTCTGGGAATCAAATAATAAGAAAAATAAGAAATTTTTTTTTTACTCAAATGTTTTTTTATTGCAATCGGGTGTTTTGTTTCCTCTTTAATAATTTAGCTTGTTTTACGACATCATTAGTGCATTAAAAAAATCAATAAAAATGTATGCATACACACCTGTTCGTCAAGGTTGTCGGTATAGTGCTTTTTGAACGAAGACCCATCCTTGTTTCTAGGGAAAGATGATGTCGGCTGGACGTCTGGTTGTTGCTAAATATGTGACAGAAAAATGATTCTAGACATATGATAGAAAACAAAAATACGAGAAAATTGCGAGAATGGAGGTATAGAGCAATTGCAGCCAAAAGTATTATGACCACCATATACACTGTGAAAAAGTAGAAACTCATCTCATGAAGGCATTTTGAAAAGCTTCAATTAAAATTGTTACTACTAAGTTCTCAAAGTTATATGTCCACTGCCCCACTTTGTGAATAAATTATTTAGCGCCTCCAATAATCGAGTTGTTTAGCAAAAACTAGCTCCGAGCTTTCTACTGACAACTTCCAGCACCCACAAGGGAGCGTTATAACCCATTTTGAGAAACAGTGTTAGTACATGATACTACGTTTGAAATTTGTATTATTTACCACTTTTTTAAATACGTACATCAAGACCGCGTGAAAAAAAACTATGTGGTATTGAATATCGTATTATTTAGATAAATTGAACGACGTAAAAAAGCTTAGGCTTAACGGCGACCTTATCGAAACTTCGAGAAATTTTATTACCTGTGGGGTGTTAGAGGTAACGTCGGGGACCATGTCGGGCCGCTGTCTCCGACCTTGGATGTGGATAGGCGAGGACACTTGGTGACCGCCCACCTGTCGCATGCGGGGACAATCATGGATCTAGTGTTAGTTTCTAATGTTGATGGTTATCTACTATTATTGCATCGGCATTTC
Organism: Saturnia japonica; assembly: GCA_033032175.1. Classification (NCBI taxonomy): domain Eukaryota; kingdom Metazoa; phylum Arthropoda; class Insecta; order Lepidoptera; family Saturniidae; genus Saturnia; species Saturnia japonica. The sequence continues at coordinate 21,033,573 of CM065307.1, read as the reverse complement.
TTCACCGTAACATCTGCCTTGTAATAAAAGGGGATGAGATGCTCTTCCAATTAGTACAATAAAAGTATGATATTTACAATGGAAAGGTTTAGGCAAATCGAGAAATTTGAATAATCCATTGATTCCATCCGACATCAATCTTTTACATTAGTGATGTCATCTGCCGATGGTATTCCTAAAGAGAATGTATTCAAATAACATGTAGGAGGCGCCATCTATAATCTGATTAACTAACATGACAGCTGTAGGATTGTTTACATTCTGCGAGCATGGGTTAGCTAATATATTGCATATTGTGTAATACTATTACAAGAGCGCCAAAAACCTAAATATTATTTCACACGCATGACTAACCACTTGCTCCGGCATAGCTCGCTCCGTGTGATGCGGCGAGTGCATCGTAGTGCCGCTGTCCACGACTGTGATCTTACCGGTCTTGCCCGGCGAAGACGTCATCGTAGTCGGTTTACGTTTCTCGCGACCCTGGACAAATATCGTCCTCGTGAAAAAAAAGCCATCATTTAATATTTAATTAGACGTTAAGCATAGTATTTCCAATAGTATAGAGTAAGCTGAATAAAAACTCACTGGATTCACCAACTCAGCACTTAGCCCAAGGTACTGGTGTAGAGCCGTGAATGTCACACGTTGCAGACGAACCATGATGATCTAAAAAAATACATAACCCATGTTTATAGCTCCACTTGCGTCCATTGTTAAAAGAGTTGAAAAATTCTAGACGTTTTAAAATAGAAAACTCGAAGGCAATCAATGAACATCATATACCAGAAATGATGAGTAAAACTCACAGAGCTCTAACCTAGGTCGTAACTTAAAATGCACTAAGAAAGTTCTAAGACATACTTAATGAAGATTACATGAGACCTAAGATAGATAGTAGTAGACTTTATTAATAAAATAACTGGAGAAGATGATGCCAATCCTTATAAAAACCGTTTCGAAGGACTTAATATTGAAAACCAATGAAAAAAAAAACAAGGGAATTTTATATGCCTTGCAATGGGTAGATAATCTGATAATGCAATGATAGAAATCTGATATATTTTATGAAAGTGTACCCTTTTGCGATACTCATTAACTTTGAACATTGCTAAGAAATATGGGCTAGGCTGGCGAGAAAATGTAAGGGTTTTGTAACAACATAATATTATAGTGTATGTCTATGACAATACAATATAATCTATAATATTTAAACGCAATGCTTGCTATATTGTATATGGGTAGTTTAATTTCTGTCATTTGTAAAATAAAGCAAATGAACAATATAAAAATAAGTCTAATTAATATACGGTTTTTTTAATAAACTAAAGAAAGGCAACATACCTGTATAACTCGAACAAATATATCTGGATACTCTCTGAAAACTTCCTGGAACGCCCTCATTGGAAGTTTTATCACTTGGGAATCCTCTAGTGCTTTAGCATTTACCGTTTTATAAGGTTGGGAGTGACCCTGGAATTTGATATCGCTAAGTTAGAAAGATAATACAGCTAACTAGTTATTTGCTAAATTATATGAAGAATGTAAGAAATAAAAGGTGTATTAGTTTTAATAAAAAAGGTTATTTATTTAAAAAATTTAAGGACCTGAGAATTAATTCCAGTTACAAAGATTTGTCACTTAACCAGGTTTTCTGTCACGTGTCGTTAGCACGAAAACGGAATAATGTAGCTTGTTTGCACTTGCGTACCATTATATATTAGGTCCTTACATATGAAATCAGCGTTTTATATGGAAAAAATAAAACGAAAAATATATTATGAAATTATACATTTAAGCAATCAAGGTATGTACCATTACTATCTATGTACTTTCTGTATTTTATAAGTAGTTTATTGATTCTATTGCTGAAAAATTGTGGAAGCGAGAATCAATAAAATCTTTGAAGGCAGTTCGGACAACCTCATCGGAAATGAATTTTTTTCCTTGCAAGAAATTGCCAACAGCAGTTTCTCTCATTTAACGACCGTCTCTCGTGAAGTATGGTGTCAAGCGTTGTCCTGAACCAGCAGTGAGCTAGAGAGATTGACCAATCACGCTTGTTTAACGGCTAGCTTTTCCATCATGGTTTGCATTTGTTGACAATACAGATCTGCCGTTATCGTCTGGCCATGTCTTAAGAAGCTATAGTGTATGACACCAGCACTGGTCCACCGAACACTCACCAGTACCTTTTTCTGAGTTAACTTTCGCTTGGGACAGGATTTGGCCGGTTCTCCTGGGTTCAACAACTGTGATGAGCGTTTCCGATATTCGTAGAGGATCCATTTTTCGTCACAAGTAACAATACTATTCAGAATGCTCTCGTTATTGTGACGGTTGAGTAATGTAATGCAGCCACTCAATGCGTATTTTTTGGAAGGTCTTTACCTCGTGTCTTTACACGCATCGTGCTTCTCAACTCAACTTATACCACTAAATACACCAATCAGTCAACTATTATGCACTTTGACTTAGTGATCATATCTCGTAGCATTCTTGGTTCAATATCTATCTAATAATTATATTAATATGTGAGAAGAAAACTTCAGACACCTTTTTAAGTGTATTTATTGCGTGCATGGAAGTCTGTGAGATTTGGCATGGTTAAAGTTAATATGGAGAAGGAGTGCAGAAAGCTAAAATGTATCTATTATATCTGTTACTAATCTTATATTAAATTAAATAAATTAATACTGCGAATCCTAACCCGACCAGTGCTATTGAACTTAGACCCCCCAAAATATTCACATTGTCACTCAACGAAAAGTGACATTTATATATTTATTTATATATTCATTGTTTAGGTTCGTACTGCAAATTTCAAACAAAAAATAGTCTATGATTAAAAAGTCGCTGGTCGAATTTCGATCATTGGGCGACCGCTAGTACTATTAAATGAGCAATTCTTGTATATATGTAATTGTTTTCTCGGAACCGGCTCCGGCAATTTGGATGAAGCTTTGTATTTAGATATTGTCTAAAATTCCAAGTTTAACTGGAAAGGTGTATTTTATCCAGATATTATTATTTAATAAGAGAATGATTATTACTGGTATAAAGACACTGTAAGCATCAGCTCATAGTAGATAAACATCGCAGTAAAATTAATAAATATATCGTAAGCATCTCAGTAAAACGAACAAACTCACCGTAAGCACATCGGTGAAACTGAGAAGCGACGTGACGCTTTCTCCTGCTCGCACCACCTTCAGAGACAATCCGCTGCCATCTTGGTTCGTAATATACACATTCACTCGTCCTGTCTGAACTACGTAAACGTTTTCATCTGTGTCACCTGAAAAATATAATATCGTTTCTAATGAACTATCAATAAACACATTTTTTTAAAATCTAGTTTCATACTTTAGTAAAATATAAAAATGTATTATAGCAGAAGGTCGGGGACGAGGGCCCAAGAATGATATCTGACGTCATAAAGGCGTCGCTACAAGACTCACCAACTTTAAACAGGAACGATCCAGCCGGCAGATTCAATATCTCCGTGTGTTTGCATAGCATAAGGAACACTGGTTTTTCAAAGTGTCCAAACACTCGAATACTGTGCAGCATGTACAGTGCATCCGGCGGCACTCTGTCGTCGCTGGTCAGGTCTTCCTCCAAGTATTCCGCCGGGGGCTCCAGTACCTGTTATAGATTATTCTAATGTAAAGCAGTAAAAATGCGGACGATATTAATAGGCAATTCATTTTAAGAAATGTGAGCCATCTACATCCATCTTTAATACCCTATTTCGCATACTAGAACGAGTCCATACATCGTCCCTTAAATAGACAAAAGAGACAATTCTAAATTCTGCATTTAAGTTTCCATGTGTAAAATTAATATTTTGCACCTTATGTTTTATTAAAGTATAACATAAAGTTTATTTTTCGATACAAAATTTGACTACGATTATTCTTTTTTTTTATTTAAATAAACATAATTTTTTTAAATGTCTTTTCCATTTGAGGACGATAAAAAATATATTTTTCATTTATGGGTGATGGATTACTTGTTTAACCATTCAAGTTAAAAAAAAATCATTTCCTCGAATTCAACAGTTATTATACGCTCCAATTATCATTTTTTATTATTACTTTAACATTACAAATACGACTACATTTTTGAATGCTAATTAATATTTACACGAAAACAATAGTATAGTCCAACACAACATGGTTTGATAATTAGCACCACTGTGCTGAATGTAAACTGTTTTATTGTTTCTATAAATAAATTTAGTCTCTATGGTTGTCTATACCTTAAGCTGTTCTGGAGCTGATTCTTTTTTCAATTGCAACAGTTTCCTAGCGAATCGCATGACCGCTCGCCTTTTCTTGCCTTGCCCAGAATTCGATATTGATTTAACTTTTCGCAGCATACGGCGTCCGTAGAACAGCATCTTGTCGCGTTTCCTGAACCTTTTTGCCGGTTCCCCAGAAGCGCCCATCGTTCCGGAACCGCCTGTTAATTCTGACAATTGTTTCCAAATTAATACAAAGGCGGGATAATTTAGACAAGTTATAAAAGATTGTATAGAGACTTCAACTTATCTTTGCGCGTAGCCCTATGTGTGCGTGAGCTAATAAACATGCTGTTTTTATTTGTTTCTTGTATGACAGTGACGCGCCAGTCGTCTTCCGATTAACACGTGTTCGTATCACTTTGTTCTATAAGTACAGTCGGTAATAAAAATGTCTGGTTTGCCACAAAGAAAATATTTCACCTAACCATTCGTTGCGTCGTATCACAATGATCAAAATATTAAAACGCTTAATTAAAATTTCAAAAAGATAGATACTCAGCAATGGTTAACAGAAAAAATACACAGCAATATGGTACAAAAATTCTTCGTCTGCCACCATACCATTAAAACACTAAAGAAAATATTTAGGAAATTGAAAAATATATATTGCTTTACATAACAATGAACACAGAACGTGGCGGAAATAATGAAATTAATTGAAAGTCCGGAATAATATATTCAATGAACATGCATTTACCTAATTAAGCTGTTGAATTATTTTAATTTTGAACAAATAAGATGTAAACATTTTCCACATAATATAAGTAAAATACATAGCTAAAAATCTCTTGTGTAGTTAACTGTACCTCTTGACACGCACAGGTAATCACTGTATCTATACACGCTTTACGCACACATAAGGCCGCGCGCACAAATGAATTGAACTGTGTATACGTATGTTAATGGTAACCATATTGAGAATGGTAAAGTAAGCGGGATTGGTATGTGAAACGAATAAAGAAGTTCGCAAATTGTAACTCTTGCCTCTCGTACCATGCATATATGAAAATTTCTCCCAGCCAACGTGTTCCCTCCTTCCCAAGATATTGGATTCTTCAAACGAGCCGTGAAGAGGCATTTCAGCAGACCCGCATGACATCGAAGACTGTCCGACGGTCACCGTCGTTTGTGGACTGTACCGTATTTATCATGTGCTGTTCAGTCATTTTGCCGAGCTAGTATGAAAAAAATCTAAATAAACTTCAGAACGGGACCCATGCAAGTTTCGACTGCAAAAGCACCAACGTCACAACTGTTTCTACCATAAAGCAGAAGTGTTCGCACTGCTGTATTCTTCTCCAAACAGTGTGGGTTGGCAACATGCACTGGCTCACACAATGTTCCAGCTTAGTTCTTAATTTATTAACCTATTATTGATTAGGCTCAGTTAGGACTCGACTCTTTTTAGAGTTCGTTATAAATACTACTGGCTACCTACCACACACATTAAAAAAATAACCAATTGCAGCCAAATCAAAGAAACTCGACCAACACGTATTTTATGAACCTGACAGAAGTTTCTTGAAATTTATAGCTTGATGCTGGTACCTACACAAGAAAAGGCTAAAAGCGTTTCATCATAATATTTTCGTCCATACACAGTGTTATGATACATAAAAATCCACGTCACGTCATTCAACAATCCCGTTAAGCTGCGCTATAAGCTTTAAAATATGTAAATAAAACACTAGTTATTATAATCTCACCTTTGGACCTCCATCGCCTATAGTAGTAGAAGAATACGACTAGTAGAGAAACAAGTAGGCATCCGCAGAACGACCACAGCAACTAAAAATTCAAATGTTTATTTTATTAGTAAATTAAAAATAATTCTACTATATCTGCTTAATACAGAAATTTATTTTAAAGAAGCTCAAACTTTTTTGTAATCATCGTTTTTAATTCTTCACACAAAGAAAGCACAAAATATTTGATCACTCATTTATATAAATAAAATAACTGAGGTTTGCCGTTGAGCGCACTTCACGCAAAAACTATTGGAGAGACTTGGTTCTTATCAAAAATATCACGATATCTGCATTGGATAAAAAGTTACTAAAGTTTTAAGAAACTACGATTGTTATAATTACGCGTTTTTCTGTCGCACACGCGATCGAAGCCGCGGGAACAGCAAGGTCTCAATAATAGTACAATCATCTATACAATTTTGTTAGATTCATAACTACTGCTAAACAATTGTAACGTTTTTTTATTCATAAAATAAAAACAAGTCACGATTAATATAATAATAAAATTGAACTAAACATTTTGTTGAAATATTATAACGTACCAGTAATAAAAACGACGTGTCCATATTAATTAAACAAAAGAAAATGTTATTACAATAAACGCTCAACAAAGAAAAGGATACGAGCGCAAACGATGGTCGCGTTTCGCGTAAACCGTCATGCATCGCGTCGGATGTAAACAAAACTTCGATAATACTAAATACAGTTGAAACGTAAAAGTCCGAAGGTTAATTCTATGCAAGAATATTTATTTTTATACAATACATAACCAAGGCTAATAATATATTCAAGGTTTTAAAGGTGGATTCTTTAAAATAATCTTTGATATATATATTTTTCTAAAAACAATAAATTAATTTCGCTTTATTTATGAATAAAGCCTTTATTCATATAACTCAGTACCTAACATAATTCAGTGTTAATGTTTCATATAAGTTATATATTTAATTGTTGAAATTGAAATATTTAAACAAAATTATTTAAAAAAAAACATGCGAAAACAAAATGTTGCATAGGTATAATTTTTACTGACAACGTACTACTAAAAAAGATTTAAAAATAATATCAATAGATTATAAATTTCTATACCAGATAAAACATTTAAAACATACCCCGTATAAATTAAATAGCAATGTGAAATATTAAGTAATGTCCAAACAAACGTCTTTGATCTTGTGTTAGTCATTTTTATTAGCTGTGAAAACATAAGGACTAAATTCTCGAACCGTCGACATAATACAAAATAAAAATTTCATTGTAGGAAAAAATATGTCAATAGGAAAAAAAGGAAAAGGCTATGTACCGGGAACTACATTTTTTATAAGTAGAACCACACCCATATCTAAACTCAGCTTGATAGCATTATTGACAAAGCATTAGGATTTTTTGTCCGAACCTTCAGTTTTTCAAGGTACTACACACTGACGGCGGCTTGCTCGCTGGTTGTATAAACCGGCGGGTTTGCCGCAAAAAAGAACCGCCGCCCCACGCAGGTAACTGTCACAACTGAAATGATGCTCGTGGTTTACTGCGCGGAGGCTCCTCGCCGGCATAATGTGTAATAAATACTGTTAAGTTATTAGTCAAGATATCGGGGCTAAATCTACTATTATATTGTTATAAATTATACTTTTTGCCAAGCGTTTGGAAGATAAATTGTTCAAACCTTAACAAAAACCACAAAAACAGACGAAATATAAATTTTGTTGGACATAGTAAAAACTGAAACCAATCTACTTTTATACTACTGCTATTATGGTCTACAAAAATAGCCTTTCGAAACATTAACTTGAAGGTTTTATATTGTGACGACCAATATAAAAAATGATTAATTTCATTCTAGTTTTGATTAATATTTGAAAAGTTGTAGAATTCTCCACATTTAATAAACACTGTTTACAAAATTTTAAAAAGACAATTAGCAAGCCGCGCCGCACCATCGCAGTCTTTTCGCAGAACGCACACAATTTCTCATGAAATCTTATCATTCCGAATATCGTAAATACACAAACAGCCCTCGAAATTCTAAGAAATTATTTTCGAAACTTACACCCTTCTTCTAAGAGAGTTCTAGTTTCTAAATTAAATCGAAGCTAATAATAGTATAAGCGACAACCAGAAGAAATCTACAAGTCAAGTGACCACAACAGCTACCAACTTACAAAAGATGTGTAAAGAGTGGCACAGTAAGGTTTTTTTGTCTATGTATAAACACTGGACCGCGGGAGTAACACTGTTATTTTAAAGGTATCTATGAATAACAGGAAATAATAATAATTTCGAATAATCCAGAATCGACGACTTGATAATGAGACACATTACTTATGCAATTTGACTCGTGGACTGCCATTTACGAAACCAAACGAAATCTAACACTTTTTTTGAAGTGTAAGCTTCTATTGGAAGGTTTGGATAGGTAGTAAATTTCTGTAAGTAGTCATCGACATGGTTACGTGACGAGTGAACGATTAAAAAAATTTTTTTTTTCATAATATGTTACTACCCGTGCGCAATGACTTGAGAACTGGGTGGGGGCGATGACGCCACAGACGCATGGTTGTACTGTGCACAAAAAAATATCAAAAAAAGTTTCCACTCGCGACTTCGTCTCTACTATTTTTTTTTATGTAGCGAGTGTTGTACTCGGAACTACGCCACCTTATATTTATTATACTTGAGCTATTAAGATACTCATATTTCATTCTCCGCTGTAGAACTACCAGGTGTCGATGAAAGCAGTTCGAAAGCGCTTGGCTTCACTTTTGATCCTCAGCAACGTGGCTTTCGAAACTCCCGTTGCCATACAGGCTCTTTTTACTGCCTGATCAACAGGTAAAACAAACGTTTGTTCAGTTTTACGTTTTCAAAAAAGTCCAATATTTTTAACACAAGTTTTCTCTCTCCACTATGTAAAGTTTTGCCCTTCAATAACAATAAACTTAACACAAAGATAACAATAAAATATAGCAGTAACTCTAATAAAGTAATAACTATATGAAACAGTATTATCAAATATGATTATAAAATCGTTGAGTGACTAAGCCAATACGAGACTAAGATGTTAAAAAAATGGCTAGCTTGAGGGAAAGTTACAGGGGTAGTATAGCAGTCAGAGGATTGTATTTCAGGCTAGTCTCAACTTATCGTGCACGGGTAGTACAGGATTATATTTTACAAATTTAGTATTTATTATTTCAAATTATATTTGTATTTCCTTAATTATATAATTAATATTAATAATAGTGAAATACTTCTAATATTACTATTATTGTTAATTCTATCATTCGAAGTTTAGGAAAAATGTTTATAGTTTTAAGTTTTCACTCCTGTTTTTTTTATTCCATTTTTTTTCAATCTTTTTTTTCCGACATGACTATAAATCTATAGTTTAATACCTAGGTCGTTCGGAAAATTGTTAGCAAGAGAAAAAATACCTCTTTGGTGAAAATCATTGACCACAAATATATAGTTATTTAAAAAAAAATTTTTAAAGATTAACCGCCTTACTTATAAACATTGATTGTATATAAGCAAAGTTTATGTTTAGCTATGTCTTGTTCTAGTAATATTGATTAGACATAGAGAGAAATACTTTAATCTGTGTTTAAATTTTGACAGATTTTTATAAGTAAAGCCCTATAATGATATATGCACTTTTCTTTTGTTTGCAACAATGGACGTCTCACGGAAAGCTTTTCCTGCTATGATTTTTTATTATTATTAATGAGGGTTAACCTTCAAGGAATCTCAGAAAAATTGACAAGCTGCCTTTGGGGAGTCTGCTCCTGTGTTATCAACAGTTACTTATTGGTTTTATGTATTTAAATGTGGTTGAGAGAACCATAATGGTGACCCCAGAGCCAGCAGGCCTACAATTGCAGTAACTCATAAAAATGTCATTAGGGTAGAGTTGCTATAGCAGGAGAATACACACATTGCACATTGAGAGATTCTGGCTGAACCAGAGATTGGATCACAGGTAGTTTCCATCATCCTGCATAAACACCTCAAAGTTAGGAAGCTTGTTTCACAATGAATACCTCATTTTCTCATCAAAGAGTAAAAATTTTATCATGTTGATTGGTGCAAATTTATGCTACAACAGTTTGGAGGAGGAACTTCACTTCAGATATATAATATTTGATCTATAATAGCATATTACAGTTTTTAATATTATGAAATACAGTTCAAATGCTTTTACTATTTTATTTTTATATATTAATGTGTTGCTAAAGATCTTTGTACATAAAAGACCTGAAATAACAATAATAAGAAGTCTGTCAAAACTATAAAATGAGCTAAAAAAGTGGGACCATAATCTCAACAAGTATATTACTAAACATTGTGTGTTTTATATTCCGCTGGTTTATAGTCTCCAAGTATCCATTGATTGCATTGTGTTGAATCTTTTCAAATAATTTCATTTTATCCTTGTTAAGGTTGTTATTTATATTAGAAATTCTTATTTTGTAGTTATTACTATTTTATAAGTTGTTTTGATGGATAAACTGGGACCAAGCAACCAAATCTTTATTGCAGAAGGAATAATGTGCAAAAAAGTCTGCACTGAATGCGGTGGAAAAGGAAATGGTTTTAAATTGTTATAAACAATTATATACATGCAAGAGACATGTCATGCCATGGCCTACGGACATTTTATATCTTCGTCAGAATGTATCTTCAGGTATTTTTAGTTTGAGTAGCACTAGTTTTTTGTTTACATAAATTTCTCACATTATAGTGTTAGTTTCTTATATTTGTAGAAAAAAAATTAAAAAAAAATTAAAATTATAATTAATTAATTAATGTTCATAGGTAATGCATGGCATATTTTCAAATGTCCGCGCAACGGGATGTATGGTCACATTATTAAAAGTCTGTTACAAAATTTAACACCTCAAAAACAATTTTTATCAAATATTATTTTACTTACACATAATAATCAGTAAATGTTATCTATTTTTGCTACGCATTATTTATTTATCTAGAATGTATTACAAATCAGAAGCGAATCTAACAGTTGATCAAACCAAACATTGGTTTCAAGGATAAGTAGTTTCTAATAATACAAACTATTTTACCTTCAATACCTGTTTAAAATTCATTACCTGTTAAATGATTAAGCTGTTGATTCAGTATAAGGATTCGTTAAAGAAAAACAAAGGCTTCGAAATCCTGTACATTCATACACTTTATCACAACAAAAAGTAAAAATCAATACTTACTTGGTTCTCCTGAAAATTATTCGACCACTCAGAAGTCCACGTTTTAACAGCGAACATGTTCGTTTTATCGTTTATATTATTTAACAAGCCTACTACATCCATTTTAACTTGAATTTAGATATTTACATAAATGTACCTAATTCGAAAAAATATTACTTTGGCTTTCGTACAAATCGTAAATTGTCAGCTGTACTCAAAGGCTGTACTGTTTTGTAGCGATGGGTAGGGTTGCCACCCGTACTATATTTTAGTCAATTGTACATGTATAAAGAAAAATAGTTTAATAGGAAAAATACTATATTTTCATCAATTCAACTGTCACGTTTATTTTATATTTTTTGGTTAAATGAATCAAAAGCGCAAATTAGAGTCTGAACAACGAAAGCTGTACAAAGAAAACGACGGCAATTTAAACAATCTAAAGCTATTACCGCTAAATAAACTCAGCATAAACGTAGTTGATACCATGGAGACTGAACTAAAGATTATTAATTGTTGCGTTCAGTTGTCACAGTATCAACTACGTTTATGCTGAGTTTATTTAGTATTAATAGCATCAGATTTTTTTTAAATTGCCGCCGTTTTCTTTGTAAAACTTTCGATGGCCAGACTCTAACATTGAATTTTATATTTGTTTCAGTTGAAGTTTTTAGAGGGAAACAACATCATCATTTTAGATGTCTACAATATTATTAAAAAAATTAAAGTACAAATTAGAGCAGCGCAAAATACATAGATCACTTCTTTGGATATGACACAACAGAAAAATGAATAAATTAAAAGAAAAATCTCCCAAACTTTCAAGTACCTGTTGTTATTTATTGAGAAAAGCTTAATATAATATATTTAAATAAATTGTTTGATTTTAAAGTAACCAATTAACCTATGCCAATTCCTAAATTTAAATATGAAAATTAAATTGAATTAACAGCATGAATTAACTAACATACCTAATCAGACTATATTTATGTAATTAATAATTATCTTAAATGAAGAAGAAGTGCAGACGGAGGTATTGAATACAATCAATAGTAATTTTAATAAACATTTTTTATATTAATATTTTACCATTTTAATATCATTTACTTAATCACATTTTAATAAACTTAATTAAATGTCTATCCATTCGTTTCATTTTCTGTAAGAAAAAAGAATGGGAAAAAAAGTTGCAAAACATAATTTATGGGAAAATAAAATATGAATATGGGGAAAATTCAGTAACTAAGCCTGTCAACCCTGACCCCTTCCCATGCTCACCAACAGCTCACCAATGTCTCCAGATTGAGGTATTTTTTTTTCCAGTTTGGGGGAAACTAATGTCATTTAGGAAACTACAATGAATGGGAAATTTTAGGGGAAGAAAATTTTGGCATAGTGGAAATTTTGCGAAGAACTTTATCTGCATACCCGTACTACTAACTACTATTTCTACTCAGGTTTTACAACCTAAAGCGTGGCAGTTATCGTACTGGCATCTTCGAAAGTACATATTATATTTCCCTATATTGGATCAAAACTATCGTACTTCACCAATTTATGCTCCAGAGGACCTATTTTTTAAATTATTACATAGTTTTCGTATGATTTGAAAATTTTCTATCATACGAGGGCATGCAAATGTCGTAAATGTTCGATAAGTACGTACGTATGGTTGTAAACCCTGCTTCTGCTAATGTCATCTCTGATATTTTAATACAAACAAGAAATTGATACTCGGTTTTGAAAATATATACTGTTTTTTTTAATAGCAGTTCTACAAATTGACTGTACTGTTTCTTTAAAATGACATACTCTCTCTCTCTTTCTCTTCAAATCTCCTTTCTTTTAGCGTCCCTGGTTCAAAGATAGTAATTATATAACGCAATAATTATATAACAAATTATTGAAGACATTATTATTCTGCTGTCGGTTATCCTTTATTATTGTTAACAATGGCAATAGTCGGCCGGCGTTACTGCAACGTGCGAATAAGCAAGCATTATGTACTTAATCACCTTTAGGTCTGAAGGAGAACTTTCACGTTTCTTACTTTCAACAATACGATTTTTCGGAATTTACGATAATAATCTCTGCCTATGTCATTCCCACAATTAAGATGAATCTAACGACACCTCGTATGTTAAAACCCCTCAAGCCGTTTAAGCTACAGAGCGTGCCAAAGAAATAGAACTGGAAAACATAACCTTCCTTTTTCTACAAAAACGGAAATGTTACGTTGCATGTGTTTCTATAATTTTTATGGCAGAGAAATTTTGTAATCCATAATTGATATGCACTGTATAAATTACTAGCTGTGTACCTCGCGGTTTCACCCGCATATAGTTTAGAAAAAATAACCGATTGATGATTTATAATACTTCAGTATACACAATATGTATTTTTATCGGGTGGCCAGATGGTCACATCGCAGCATCGAACGGCTTGTTCAGCTACTACTATAGCCATAGACCCGTGCGGAGTGTTGAATTATTTTTCTAAAGTTAATATACCTTCTGATAAAGAGTTTGGTTTCTGATAAAACGATGGTACTTTTATGGTTCTGAACTCATATCGCCACCTCTCATAGCTGCCTATAATAGAAATAATCAAAAATTTGAAGGAATAAGCAGGATTAATTTGTATGGAAAAGGTTCTAAAATCGTATCGTTTTGGGGAAATTTTTCAGCCGCCATGGGGAAATTTCGAAAATGTAATCTGGGGACCCTACTACACACTTTAATTAAAAAAAACAATTTCATTCTTTTACGAGTGAGATAAAGTGAGAGTCGTGATAGGTTGCAGTGTTAATAGTTAACGGTAAGAGTTAGATTTTTGCCGTAATAATTTGGGTCATTTTGTAATTTGAAGTATTAACTCGTTTGAAATGTAAGTATTATGTACATATACCTATTCAAAGTAGACTTTGTTGAAATTGCAAAATTAACACGTCGTCAAAATGGCGTTGATTATTATACACAACTAAATAATATTATTCTTTTAGATGTCGAGATATCGCGAGTGGGATCTCTCGTGCAAAGTTTACGTCGGGAATCTGGGAACTAACGCGTCAAAGTATGAAATAGAAAAAATATTTTCCAAATATGGAAACATAAGGAATGTGTGGGTGGCACGTAATCCACCCGGGTTTGCGTTTGTGGAATACGAGGATCCGCGAGACGCCGAAGACTCCGTCAGAGGTTTAGATGGAACGTAAGTACACAATTTTAATTCAAGTAATATAGGTCATCATAGAGATAATACTGAACACAGTTATCGATCTCGTGTGTTATGTTATCGCGCTTACCGAAGTCGCCATTTTGGATTCACTCTCTGACCTGACCGACCTCCTTTTAATTTATGTTTATAAATTCTTAAATAAATACCTATTACAATGTACACTTTATTCATAAAATAATTATATATTTAGCTTATGAAATAACTATTATCAGGATTATACATTGATAATATTACATAGGTACTTCACACTGATAATATCATGTGATTTAAATGATTTTTTCCTTATTAAAGATTCACAAAATAACTGCATTTTACATGGTTGTAAGTAAATAGTAGTGGCGGCCAACAAAGGATATATACACCTGTAGTCCTGTACTATGTCATGGCAGCTTTTAATCATAATTTGCCATTTCCTCGATATTGTTCAGCATGATGCTACAACATTCAGCTGGGAGGTAGGCTTGAATATCACGAATGTTATTTGATACTCCTTACAAACCAACTTACATTTTTTTATAGGTCTATAGTATTGTGTATACAATACATTTTTTTTTAAGTAGGTACCAAGCCTTCCTTATATTTTGTACCAAACTTTTCTTCTTCTAGTCACGCAATTACTTTGGTTTTTCTATATTTGTATATTCCTTCTTTATGTATTTATTAGTTTTACATCATCTTATTATTTTATGATGGTTTGCCAATGAATTTATGTTGACCAGAATATATTTAAAGTTCTTTTCATTAATCTGCAAATTAAGTTTATATCTCAAAATGTAAATTTATTATTGTGTATTTTTAGAAAATACTGTGATGGTTTCAAATTTATGATATATTTGAGAAGATTTACAGATTTATTTAGATTATTTTTCTTGTAGATGCTTAATAACAAAAACTGGAAATCTATAATGTCAAATTGTATAACTATTTACAAGAGTTCTTGTAACATTTCTTTTGCTGCAGTTTTAAATAATATGTGATTAAAAGACACTTATCATGTGGCCTGTAAGTCACTAAGATGGATATATAAAATGGCACGCTCCTTAGATCCGTTTCATACTCAATGTGAAACGCTTGAGTCATAAGTGTGCTACATCATTGTACCTCCATTCTAAGTCAGAGATGTGATATTTTCTTGTGAGATATCACTTGGCCTGGGATGGGGAACAATCTTATTTTATTGTAAATATTCTTAACATTCATATTTACCACAGCTCCAAACATTGGAGCAAAGCAAAGCAAAGCAAACAAAGCTGGAGCCGGGGTTAATGATTGCATACTTCATAACCTCATAATATATTATGTTTAAAAATAGCCAAAAAAATAATATCATGTTTTTCAAGATTGGAAGTGAAAAATAGTGCCTCAACCCTAGTATATCATAATGTGAATAGTGATTTCATGTATTGTATGAATTGTTTTAAAATGGAACATTTTCCCCTTAGACGTTGCTGTGGAACTCGCATTCGTGTTGAAATGTCAAATGGTCGAACTAGAAGAGATCGTAAATATTCCAGGTAAACAAAAGTTCATGCTTATCAGTTTTACACTTTAAAAATGGTATTTACACAATCTTCGGAATGTATATGTATTTATTGAATATTAAGGTATTTGTTAAAAAAGTCTATACTTCAAATCAATACTACTATATAAATTAGATGATTGAAAATGTGTAAACACCATGTAATTAAAAATTAAATTTTACTGTTTGAATTATTCCTATACTTTATCACCTGTTAAAGCAGTAAATAAGTATTTGACAATAATATTAAAAGTGGTGGGTGTTGGAACGTTTACAGGTCCATTTTATCAACCAACCACCAACACACCAACGACCTCACCACATCTCTTCACAACAACTACGGCTTGTTAACCAATATGACATCCGCGAACGCCGCGCGCCACAACATCTCGTTCAACTTCTACGGTCGACTCTCCAAATTTCTACGCGCAGCAGAAGTCTTCAACAACTGCATCCCCATAACTCTCCTAGCAGCCGTCACCTAATCCTTAGCAGTATCAGAGTTTGGACTTCATTTTGAGAGCCATACAATGTAGGAATCAACAACTGCCTTGAATATCATTGCAAAACCCTGATGCGGTCTACCAACTGCACACACTCATTGACAACGTGGCACCAAACAACCTTACGGCGATCAACTCTCCCTGTGTTACTGAAATTATTCTCAAACACTTCCGATCCACCGTTCAACGGAAGATCACATAGAAAATTGACTCCATCGGTTATATCCCTTCAACCTCACAGCAGCCGCACAACGGTCAACCTCGGCAAGCACACCATGTCTGGGTACTTTTTGAATCCTATACTTAGAACCTTGCCTTTTACCTGTATTTAGTATTAGTCTAAGATCGTGTTGACATTTTGAGGTGTAATTAGGATTGGAGTGTAGAACGTTCTAGAGCTTAATAGTTACTAAAGATTATTAAAAAGATTATGTAAATTTTATCTATTTGTGTATTAGTAAAGAAGATCGGGGTTTCCATACAATATACAAAAATTATTAACACAAAATATTTTACATAATAATTGTTGTCTGTGAGTACTCTAAAGATGAGGCTTGATTAAAACTGATTGATTTACCATCTAATTTTGATAAACCTGCAGATCACGCAGTCGTAGTCCACGACGGCGTTCATACTCTCGCGGTAGGTCACCGTCTCTTCGTCGCTCTCCATCTGTACGACGACGATCACCATCGATACGCCGATCTCGATCACGTGAACGACGCAGTCGATCAGACAGTAAGATCAGGTGAGTGAGAAATTTTGATATTCATGGAGGAAACATGTTTCTAACATTAATAAAATTGTTTTCAATTTAATTTTGAAGCAAATATAAAATCCTATTTTTATTTACAGATACTAATGACTAAAAAGGTCCAGAAGGACAAACTTCAGAACAAAGTGAAGTGGACAGTGTGAAGAGGAATGTGATTGTGTGTAAATGAGTACTATTTTAAGTTTTATTTAACTCACTGCAGCTATTCATGTCTGCCTAATGAACCTAAGTAGATGAATAGATCTAGTTGCTAGCTACTGTGTATGTACCTTAGTAATTTAAGATGATTTACATATAATTAAATTTAGGTAACTTCTTTTATTTTGTAAAACACATAAAATTCTATGAAAATGAAATGTATTCATCACAAACATGCAGAAAAAATCACATAAAAATATTATTGAACAACTAAAATTAATATAAAATAACTTTAAAAAAACAATAATATTCATTTATCTTTTAAACTTACAGGCCTCTGCTTGCTACTTAAAAAATAATCAAAATATACATAAGTTCCTACTGCTACTAACACTGTTCCCACAAAATGGAAAATTGTCAGACTATTCTTAAAAATTATTGATGATATGAGAAGGGACGAGAACTTTCTTAAAGTTAATATGAATGTTACTGTGACTGTGGTTTCTTTGGTAGCCAAATTGTGAACAGAATGTGTGCAATAAAACTGTGACACTATGTTTAGAATGACAACTAACCAAATGTCCCATGTAAGATCTAATGAACTATCTCTTAGTTGAGGATATATTCCCAAAAATAAAGGTAGAGGAATAGCATGGGTATAAAACAGCATCTGTAATTAACAAATAACTTATTAATGATATTTATAGTTTAAGAAACTAGTGTCCAATAAAAAAAAATTCTCACCTCATTGGGGTGTTTTCCGTACATGGAATACAGTCTTTCCTGTTGTAAACCAGTAAAGGCACCAGTTATTAATGTGACCAGCAAAATAGTAACTCCTATACACCAATACATAAATATACCTTTTTGCTCAGAAACGGTGCAGCTCCATACATTGCCAGAGCAACTCCTATACTTATGAGCACTGATCCAATAGCTTTGTTCACTTTAGGAGTTTGTTGTTTTACATAACAGTACACCAGCATACTTGCTGGTGATGAAGCAGATCTAGAAATGTGTTTATCTGATTTTAGTTAATGTTGGATGTTAGTTTATAAATCTTTGCTAAGCTTCAATCTTTTTATCCAAATAAAAAACTACCTTATTATCATATGCAGAGTAGATGGGACATGTAATGAGTAAACATAATTATTAGCTACACTTGTTACAAAAAACAATGTCACCAGTATAGCATACTGTTTCAGTGGTATCTTTGGTCCAACCTGCAACAAATATCTTCTTAAATATATTTTATATTACCAATCGATACAATAATAATTGTAGTTTCTAAATTGTAATACTACCTTTAGATTAATTAATAAGTAGTTAATATATTTTGAAATAAAAATTCCTATGCACTGATTTATAAAAAGAGGTAATCTATATTTCATATTATAATCTATAGTAGTAAGTCATTAGTTTATTTAATTATGGTAGAAAACTGATACCTTATAAATCTTTCAATATAAAACTGTACTACAGAAAAAAAAACTATTGTTTACAGTAACTTGTTTGTTTGTAGTTGATCAGTAAATACTTTTAATAAGAATGTTAATAGCACTAATAGAGTTTCTGATAAAGCATCTTTTTTTTAATTATAAAAGTCATTAATAAAAAATAACCCTGTTTTATTGATCCTTAACCTGTGTCCACCACCGTTTCGTTATTTTAGTGTTTACGAAAGATAAAATTAATTATTGGTAACTATTATTATCTGCTTTATAAACATAGATTAACAATAACCTACATCTCAACCTTTTTTTACAACATGTCAAAAAAACATTGATAGGAGAGTTTCAGCATCTCTAAATCTGTTTGGTGATATAAACCAAACAGTTTTAAATAATTTATATTTTATGATAAAAAGCCTAAATATGTGTATATGCCCGCTACAATAGTAATCAATTTGTATAATATTTTTGTTATTTCTATATAAAAAGTCCACCCCACCTATGGATATTCAAACTTCCCTCCCCTAGGATACACATGAGTAGGTACTTTATATAGTATCCAGATACAGGAAGTCTTAAATAGAAGTTAAAAACACGTTGTATGTCGTCCTTATAAAAATAATTATGAACCAATAAAAATTAACTTAGTTCAAAAAATGCTTACCTTTCCAAATTTTGAAGTTACAACAAAACCGTATAATGTTATAAAGAAGAATTGAAGAAATGTCACTAAATTAGCGCTATCGGGTTTCTTTGCCATTAGAATTTCCATCAAAAAGGCACTCAAACAACATCCAATAAAGACATCGGCTATACATTTACTTGAATGCATTCTACCTATCTTATTAAAATTTATTTAGTTTATCACAACTCGTTTTAAACCTCTGACACGTATGTAAAGTTTATTGTACTAATCTTAATCGTTAAAGAATGTTTAGGTAACATAGTCTTTATATGTTTCTTACAATATGAAGATAATCCTTCTAGTTAATAATAAAAAATAAGTATTATCGTCTCAGGGAGTCTGTGAAAATAAGCTTTCAGTAGTTGCAGTTGCGCTAACTTACGATTTAGACAAAAATAAATTTAGTAATTTCTAGACATGGGTAAGTAACACTGCGCTACGCCTCGCAATTGTCCCAACTCATTTACTGCGTACCGGGTGTGTTACACTTATTCCCAGTGTGACCGTTTCTAAATTATGTAATATACTAACTAAATGTCTCGCCACTTCGCCTGTACTAAATGAAAAATACAATTCTACTAAAAATCATCTAACATGTTAGGGTTATTATGTGAAGATATTTTTCGAAATAAAGTTTAGTGTACTATATGCTATAAATAACTTATTTCGTCCTTTCAGCAGTCGAGCTGTTACGTCAGTGTTATACCTACTCTTTGGTGTTATAAAATAAAAATTAAAAAGATTGTAATGTTGAAACTTTTTATTCTAAATCGACGTTATAATCATTATTACTCATTTTATTACAATATTAATCATATCTGGGGAGTGGTCAAAAGAAGTACAACCTTCAGTCAAAGCTTGCTTAACGAGTAATAAGCAAGGAATGTTCTTAGTTAAATTCCTATTTCTGTATTTAGTCATAATGATAATAATTTGTTATAAAAATATTTCACATTGTGCATTGGAAATGGGAACACACATTAAGAACTTAATAAAATTAGTGATCTTTTTATACTTTGGGTCCTTTTTATATCAACATGATCCAAATTGCTCTATATTATTATTTCTATCACCACCACCACAACACAAAAGGTTTTGTACTTCTTGATTGTACTTCATTTGACGATATCTTGTTTGGTAGTATCATCTATGTTCGGAAACTTATCTATAACATTTATTAGAGATGAAAAGCTTTCGTAAATAGCTATTTGAGGGTCAAGAAATTTTAATTCTGAAAATAGTGGCTCTTTATAAGGTAGTCTACTGTTGCCAGATAGTAATCCTAAAAAGACCAAAAATTTACTGTTAGGTGTTAGATTGTACCAAAAAATATCAATATTAGGTTTTATACTAAAATGAAACTGAATAAATTTCACAGACTCCTTTTTATAATTATTTAGTACTGAAAGTACTAAAAGTGGTCACACTGCTAATTCCAAATATTTTAGCGAACAGCGCACTTTAGTACAGCGAGCCGGCTACGGTACAGCGTCAAGCAAGGCCGTTGAGCCCAGTCATCTGACTCATACATTTTACTTACACGCTTGCCCACTGTGAACACATTTTATATCGTAAATCTACTTTTAACTTCGACAACTTTAAAGAACTACCAGAGCCTATATATGGAAATCTATCAGAGCTTTGAAAGGAATAGAGCGAAAAAAAAGGTAATTCGCGAAATATCTTCCTTGTAGTCACAAAAATATCCTTACTAACAATAGATTATTCGATAGTACTAATAATAGTTGCTTTTTGTATTTCCTTTTCATGTCGATAAATTCTATTTCTAAACAAAGAAGACAGCTTGCAGTACAATACGTGTATAAATACTGCGCCCACCCAAACTACACCTCAAACCTCAGTCCCCATTTACAGTTCGACCAATATCTGTATGCAGTATTAGTAGTTGTAATCGTCGTGATGTGGCTGATATTTGGGCGCATTTAATTCCATGGATAAAAAAAGGTTTGGAAATCAATCAATTTATCACAACAATAAATTTCTTGTCAGACTCACCTATATCACAGTACCGAAACAAATTCGTGTTATATGTAATATCACAGATTCGGAATGATTTTCAATACATTTCTAAAATTACCAGGAATTATACAGAGGCGGTGCATGGAAAGGTGCTCCTGACGATGTAGGAGCCGTTTTGAAGAGAACTGGCGATAAAATGGTTAATTACGGAAGAGATATTTATGATTTTGATACCTTTTGTGAAGTATTAAAAGACAATATTGATAATATAAATATAATAACAGTGAAGGAAGATTCTATAAAATAAAGAAAAACCCTACTTCCAAAAAAATTTAAGGCTTTCCTTTCAGAGGAACCCTTTCCGTTTACCAAGTCATTTGAGACTCATTTTCTATTAAACTTATTTTACGAAAAGTAAGCTGTTTCATAAGTGATATTGATAAGCTTTTCATAATTATACCAAAGCTGATTACTTTTAGAGGCTAGTTATTTTTGTACAAACGTATCAAAGACTTTTGGTATTTATATGAAATTAAGTAATAATTAGTACTGGTATGTTAATTTTTCTTCAATAAAGACCCAATTGTGTTTTATTTGCATCATTAACTTCTACTACATCTTACCATTGAATACAACACACTAAATCATTTACATGTACATAACATCATTCACTTCAATTCTATATGTATTTCTAATTTTACCATTTATCTTGTAAATGTGATATTAAAATCACAGTTTAAATATACATAACCCTTAGTTTTTCATAAAACATTGTAATTTAGTTGCAATTTTTTCTTTTTTAAATAAAAAGTAAGATTACAAAAAAACTCATATTAAATCGTAAATTAAAAAATCAGCCTGTCACGTTACGCTTGCCTCGCGTCGCGTACTATTTTGCAGCGCCATGGCGCAAATTTGAGTTATATCAATGCACCGGCGCGACGCTACGCCGCATTTAGGTGCGCTTGAGTTAGTGCAAGAAATATTGCTTAGTTACCCATGTCTAGTAACATCAACTTCTTTTTTAAAATGGCGTTTCGTAATTACGAATTTTGCCAGTGTCGTACATTTAGTACGTAAAAAACTGGCCACGTGCGAACCAGACTTGTGCATCGAGAATTCCGTAATTGTACAGTCGCAAAAATAATTAGGTAACATCGGTGTGGACAAAGTTTTTAACAATATAGGCAGACAATTTTCAAAGCTATTACCAAAAATAGTATATTGTGGTTTTGGATTTTCGTCTTGTCGATTAAATAACGATCTAGGTAGGTAATTCAATTACCGTAATTGCCACCTCAAATAACCACAGGCCATACAGTGACTTATTTTATAGACATCAATTTACAGAAATTCGAAATGGCCTTTCGGCATCGATTTATAGAGTGGTAATTCAGATAATATAGAACTAAATACCTATCGGCGCGTTTGTGTAATGCTTTGTATTAGCAAAATTAAATAATATCAATGAAAAGAAAGTGGTAAATGAGTATATAGATAGATAATATTATAAACACATTTTAAGATTTTATTTACTTATTTATTTTGTATATTAAATTTACACGCCTATCTTTGTCTTTATCTTTAGTTTGTATTAATGTAGAAATCCGGTAATTTTAAATAAAATATAATTTTAAAAATTAGTGTTTTTTTTATGTTATCTGTCTAGCAGTAGCTAGTGTGTGTCAGCCAAGTTTGAAACGGGCGACTCTGGCCCGTGTGTATATTTAGAACAACCATTTCTAACTACTTTCGACTCCTCCATAAGTCAACATCTTTATAGACCTACAAATTTTGAACGTTTAATAAGCCCTTTAACACCCAGAATACTAAATTTCACGAATAAACTTATAATAAGTTCTTGAGATATTAAGATCGGCAACATAGAATTTTTACGACTTATTGACTGACTCACTTAAAAGGAAAAATCAAAAAACTTCAAAACATAAAATTTTAATTGAATAAACATTTTATTGTAAACTAGCTACACGCCCTAATTTCGCGCGGTTACCATTTACAAAATGGTGTATTTTATGTTTAAAAAAGCCTCATTTAGAGTTTATCGCTTTAATATTGACAGATCATAACTTTATAACTACATCTAGCCTAGTGCTCCTAAATGCGACTGCTATGCTCGAAGTCCTAAGTTCAATTCTCAGGTAGAGCAAAGTATTATTTAGTATTAGTAATATACAAATGTGCTACGTCAACCTATACAGAGCGGGACCGCGCACCGAGGGCGCGAACGCGACGGAAACGATTCCCTCGTACTCTGTATAACAGACGGCGGATAACACGCTACGGTAACCAGCTGTCTGGAAACCAGTGCGTGCGAGCCCCTCTCACTACGTGCGACCGACCCTGCTCACACCCGAAACTACTAGGCGTGAAGAGGGCGAAACATTAAGGTACACACACGTAGTGAGGTGCCTGCTGGTAGGCGCGGCGATGACGTAGCACGGAGCGGAATGGACTGGGTCGCTGGCGGGTTGAACACTAGTGAAGATGCAAAATGACACACAGGCACCACAATAAAATTTGCTGTATTCTTCAAGACACTATACAATTTGTTAGTACTATCTTCTGGGTACTGTTTCTTCCAGTTTCTTGAGTCTTGAGTCTTGAGTCTTCAGCTTGTGGTACCCGTGTGTGCTTGTTGGCCTTTTTTTTTTTTTTTTTTTTTTTAACTGACTACACTGTTAGCCTTAGGGGCCCTATCGTCAAACAGAGCCGCTGCGGCTTTTACAGCTTCACCGGACTTGGGGGCGAGCGCTTAGGGCACTCAGCCGCGAAAGCTTGTGACGACCCGCACGAGGGTGCCAGAGTGGCCGAACCTCGGCTCGGGCGGTCGTCGCGAATGCGAAAAAGTCGCGATCTAACTAATTCCCTAATCTTAGGAGAATTCGAGCTAACTTATATATACTCATATGCACGTTCCCCTCCTCCTGGGAGGAAGGAGTGGACCATGCGTATGTGTATTTGTTAATCGGAATGGTTTTTCTACACTAACTAGCGCATTAGTCTAACTAGCGCAAAAAAAGAAAAAAAAAGGTCCCTTACAGAACCTATGTACCTGTGTGGTGTGCACGTGTGTGTGTTCATACGTGTGTAATGTTGTGTGTGGGTAACTAAGTGTTGCACGTATAGTGTCACTTTGTATCGCGCGGGCGGCTGCCTGACCCAAGGGCTTCACACCGAGGAACGGACCTAGGCTTGGGTTGCCGCTAGGGAGGGTGGACGGAGCGAAGTTGACCGCCCGTCCTCTGCGGAGAGAACGGTGGTTACGCGGGCGTGGGCGGTGGCACGCTCTGTTTGGAGAGACGGTGTCGGCGTAGAACGCGTTAGCTTTTTCGGTTTGGTCGGGCGGGTCAGTGAATATATTACGCGGCCGGCGTTTTCTCCGGCAGGCGTTGGGGTCGGGAACATAAGAAGCTGCCGCTTTTATTAAGGGGTTCGCGTGGTTCGACGCGGTGTCGAAATACGAGCGAGAAAGGTGTTTGGCGTATGCATGTATCGAGGGAAGGTCCATATCTCTATGGAGATCCTCCATACGAACAAACCAGGGGGCACCGGTAAGGCGGTGAAGAAACTTGTTCTGGATGGCTTGTAAGCGTTCCCAGTTATAACTTGGCATATGTGCGAACGCAACGCAGCTATATGTCATGATCGGACGGATACACATCTTGTAGAGCGTAAGCTTGTGTCTCGTGGACATTTTGCTTGCAGCACATAACAGAGGATGCAGTCGGGCGAGGGTGCTTGTTGGCCCCAGCAGTGCGCCTTTTATATTGTTTGCCGGAGAGTGAGACGGACGATGGCGTCTCTATCCGTACTGCTCATTACCAAACTTGGGTGTGGTCCGTTATCTGCGGTAATGCGCCG
This sequence comes from Saturnia japonica, assembly GCA_033032175.1. Classification (NCBI taxonomy): domain Eukaryota; kingdom Metazoa; phylum Arthropoda; class Insecta; order Lepidoptera; family Saturniidae; genus Saturnia; species Saturnia japonica. The sequence continues at coordinate 21,008,142 of CM065307.1, read as the reverse complement.
TGGTTGCACTATCGCTGTCCTTGTCTATTATTATTATTATTTGTATGCAGAATACAATAAATCGTTAATATCTCTAATTAAAATTACTCAATTACTATAAAAACTATTTCACCTTAATGTAGACACAAATACCTATCCAAAAACACTAACATAGGTTTATAAACATGGTAGATACAAAGCATTAAACATTGCAACTTTAAAACGTCTTGCGACTCGTTATATACACACTATTTGATGTTACAAACATTATAAAACATATACAGAAGGCTATTTTACTTATATAACACAAAACATTACGTACAACTTTTATATAATATGAATTATCAATGATATATGAGTTTAATACTTTAAGTGATTATTTTTATTAAATTACAAACATTTTTATTACTTATATACTGTTCTTACATACCTACACGTTATAATATCATATTCAAAGCATTAGAAACATTAAATCTATGATTGTTTGTATAAATTATTCATTCCTACAACTTATATTTACAATTGTTATTCTCGTATCATTACGCTTAGGCCTATGCGTCGCTAACAATTAGGTTTTTCTATGAAATTATCAGTAGAAGCTCGGAGATTGGCTTTTGCCCGATTAATAGCAATAGGCTCGCCCCCTATTACATTTGTGTCAAATTGTACGAACGAGAAAACCAGGCATACTTTATCGATTAAACTAATAATGATACCACCTATACTCGACAGGTGGAGCTGTTTTACAATTGTAGATTTTTTTACAAAGAGATAACTGGACTTTGCCGTTAAAAAGCTATTGTCCCCATACATTGACTTAAGCCGTGGTCAGCTTAAATTAAGTTTTTTAATCACATAACCACAAATTTAAATTTTTTGGATTTTTTCCTTACTATTTTTTACAAAGACTTGCGTTTGACCACTGTCTCACCTGATCGTGAGTGATGCTATGGTCTACGATAGAACACGCTTGCCTAGAATTCACTGCCTATTCATTATTTCCCATTCACTCGAGACTTGAAAATACCCAGGTTCTAATTATCGAGAAATACAAAATCCGGCAAAGTATTCCACTCTTTAGCGCTGCGCATTATAAATGTGCTATCAAAAAGCTTTGTGCGCACTGGTGGAATAGGCAACAAATAGTCTTTATTTCAGTCGCCATAGTATCAACTACGTTTATGCTGAGTTTATTTAGCGTTAACAGCTTCAGATTTTTTTAAATTGCCGCCGTTTTCTTTGGACAGCTTTCGATGGTCAGACTCCATCTACAACACACTAACACAAGACCCACAAGGCACTGCTTCTTGACAAATTTCATGATTCTAGGTCAACTGGATATACGCTCTAGGTTTTTATTCCCTTTGATATTGTAAAAAATTGCGTCATGTATAGGAGTTTCTTGATTGCATTGACTTAGGGGTTTGATTTTTTCACAGCTTCAAGGGATTGCAGACCTGAGTTTTTGATATTAATTTCAACTTGATACCTTCCCCCACGCACTCCTGAGAAAATGGGTCTTGACAGACGGACAACTAAGTGATCCTATAAGAGTTCCTTTTATCCTTTTGAGGTACGGAACTCTAAAAAACTACGTCAATTGATATTTATTGACTCATTTGTCATGTCAACAGATCAGACTGTCATTTCTAGCGGTCAATTATGAAGATATCTCGATATACCTCGATTATAACTATTAGTATTTCAATTCCTATGAAATTCGTAACTACCAATATAATTAACCTAACACTAGTTATTACTATAATAGGATTAGTATATAACTATTACGACCCAACGAGCTTTTGTTTTTCTTAGCTCTTCGGTATACACGTGTTCTTAAGAACTTCATTTCGACTAAACGATTTTTTTTAAACTTATTAAAACTATTGATAGTTGTTTCCAATTCCGATACATAATACGAAGTAGTTTGGTAATTACAAGTTTTGCGTGAATGATCTTTTTTAGCTCCTCAAGTTACCAGGTGCGGATCCAGACACAAAAAAAATTTGGATATGGCCACCCGATTTCGGTCAAGAGCGAGTCGGTCACGGACTCGCATACGATCGGCACATTGCATTCCTACAAAGGAATACCTCTCTAGTGTAGTGCCATGTGTTTGAAAAGAGACTAATGTGCAACCGATTTCCAAAAAGAGAGCCTGGTCGGACTCTATTAATTACCGGCCAATTGCGGCAACATTGACCATGGGTGGTATTACAATAAGCCGCTAACAGTCTGGGAGATGCAAAAAAGAGACAGGTAGACCTTATCATTGAACTTAACCAATCCTTGCACTGCATGTCTACATGGAAAGTAGGCCTTGCAATTAACTGAAATCATTCGAATCCATCCCAATGACAACATTAGCGCATTTATGGTTGTACCAGCAGTATTCTTTACGATTTTAGACGATCTTAGAATACTCCTTTCGTGAGCAATCCCTGAAAGATCTTTCTCGTTAAAGCAATTTTGCCGACGCCACCAAGGGATGAATACTAAATAATCTCGCATTCCGTCCCAATGTGCTGACGAGTAGTGCAAGACTTTGCGCCTGATCCTAACACTAAGATAATATGGAGTATAACACCAGGAGCCAGTTGCCGACCTTGGAGACAGTACTTCAGTTTCTTTTTGAAGAGCCCTTTGTTATAGCCCTATGGAAGACCATGATGCATGCCGTACCGCCAAAACCCATTCCACAACTGTTACTGTTACTGCAGTCGCTCTTCAGTTAAATTTTAGAGTATGAGGATGAGCAGAAAGCCAACAGTGGAAGGACCTAGTTTAGAAAGTTGATGAGAGCACCATACCGAATGGTTCCTCAGGGTATTGTCCATTGTACATGCGATAGAAGACACTAAGAGACTCAAAGGATTATTGTGAAAACCATATTGGCGGTTGCAAATCAGTTTGTGTCTCTCAAGATACCTCAACAATTTTACGTTGATGGCTCGCTTCATCACCTTAGAAAGAAGGGAGGTAATCGCAATAGGCCTGTAATTGGTTGGAACGGTTCTGTCACCCTTCTGGAATATAGGGTGTGTTCGAGAAGGTTTACGTAAAATTATATGTGCTGGGCCCTTAATTCAATCTATCGCGAATCAATCTCTCTCGAAGTTATTGCTGCGATACACAGTAATTTATCTAATAACAAACAAAAGAGACTTACCTCGTCAGGAGCGGGTGGTGACCTTGACCTTGCACCGTCGACCAGGACTGCAAATTGTGAAGTATGTGTGTGTAGAGTGAACTGTGTGTAAGTGTATGTGCAGCCTCAAATCTCACAGAACACTATCACGCAAGCAATCTGTTCATCAAAACGCTCCTGGGATACCAACTCAAAGTTATGCAATGCAAAAACGTAATGCAAAACGTAGCGCGTACAAAACAAAAACACGCGAGTTCACGGCCAAATCACGAAGCAGACTGTCTTACGTGCCAGTACAAGCCGTGGACGAAGCTAACGGGCGGGGCAGGCCGAACGATGTACCTACCGTGCAATTGGCCAATCACAGCGATCGCGGCATCTTACGATGCGGCTAATGAATTTTTATTCCAAACAGGTTGAATTTTTGTCTATCTTCCAGAAACACAGAATCTGACTGGATATGTAGCAAATGCTAAACAAGCGAATGAGTACAGAAGTACACGTTTTTAGTACAAGAGCTGGAATTCCGTTTGGCCCAATCGTCTTGTTAACGTCAAGAGAGAAGAAAATGCGCCGTATCGCTGTTTGCTGGAAGCAAATTACGGGCATCGAAGAATAATAATAAAATTATGTAGGTAACACCTATAATGTACCAAACACAATCTGATTTTGCCATTTCGAAGCAAATATTTAGTGATTTCTGCTATCGATTTGCTGTTGCGAAATATACGAAATTGGGGCCGATCACCTCTGGCCACAATTTTCCGTTGACGTCTGTTACATTGTTATTCGGTCTGCTGATACCTCTTGACAATTAGGTGTATTAGGTGGCTCATAATGTTTGAGCCACATGATTGAAGGAATGTTCAGTTTCAATTAAAATAACAGCCCTCGCAACTTGCCTGGCCTTTAGATCTGATATTCTTAGTTTATTTGCAGTAACAATTTATACTTATCACGATAAACAAGGCAGTGAAGGTAAAAGTCATTGGTCTTCAGAAAAAAAAGTGCGTGCCTACCAAGTACACAGGTCATAAGTGAAACTTCATTGGCAAACTAATTTTTAAATCTCATTTATATTGTTACACCCGTGGGTAATAAAAATGCCGATGATTGACGTGAAGAAGTTTTATTCGAACTCCACATAGTTACAAATTACACGAATTCACAACACTGTTATTTATTTCACTGTGGTTTCACTCCTTTTATCGCTTGATGTTATCGCTTCGTCATTCAAAACTGAACTACTTCGGCGCCGCGCCTGAGCCGCTTAAATACCTACTCTCATAGAATTATGAACTGGGCGTGTTACAGTGAGCGAACTTTATTACTCTATGCCTACTCTCATAGAATTATGAACTGGGTGTGGTACAGTGAGCGGACTTTATTACTCTATGCCTACTCTAAACGATCGCAGAAAAATCGTAAATTATCGCTAACTTTCTCGACGTTTAGTTGCTATGCCTACTCGATGACGTAATCGAGGTGGTAAGCCCTATACATGTGTGTGTAAACTGCAATGTTTACACAAACATGCGCCGCGGTTGTCTACGACGCGAACATTAGTTGTAGTTGCTTCGAAATATTTCGGGGACAGGATTTTTCTATCGTTTTAATCGGTCTGTAACAGGTCGTAACAATATTTATACTAATCTTAAGCTTTAGATTTCCTAGACTTAGAGAGAGGGAAAAGGGAAGATAGGTATGTTAGGAATTTAATGAATTGTAACAACCAACCGGAAGCACATTGTATCGCGCCACGGTACTGCCCACCGGAAGCACTACCGTACGTAATGCCTAGTGCTGCCACCGGAAGTGTCGCCATAGCCAAGCCAAGCCATGTAACTACCCCACCTGCCGATAGCGCCATATAGCCACGCCTTACGAGTGGGGTAGGGATAGCCAGCCATAAAAAGCCGTGCGTGCTTCGACTCGAGGCAGTCTTGCACTACATTAACGCGCGTAACGTTTAGATTCTACCTGTCCTTACAGAATTTAATTGTCATTAAAATATTAGGTATATTAAATTCCTAAATGACGAGTGGCAAATTAAAATGCCACATGTTATTTGTAAATATTAAAACTTCCTAACCTTCAAACGAATTAACATAAAAAATTGTATATTAACAAAAAGATAACAAATATATTACTTACTCTGAACAACTGCTTAGTATAGGACGATTTATAAATTTAACTTACTGTTTACACATTGTCTCCATGGCTACGTGCTTCATGCTACGTTCGCCCTTTCTCCACTCTCTCTCGATCGGTCTCAATCGCTCTCTCCCTCTCTCTCTCAAAACGTTTCACATTTTCGTGACGCGTTTCATCCGTAAAAATTTTTTTTATCCTCATGCGCACAAATAAGTTTCACTTCAAAAAGTTCTTGCATTAGACCTTTTCATTTGAATAATGATATTCGTGCACATATATTAAAGTGAATTCGCGCAAATTTTTGTTGCCATTTCAAAATGTAGCTCCCATATTATGTAGGTACTTTCCTTTTAAAATATATAGTCGAAAGTTTAAAGTCAATAGTTGATTAATTCTTAGTACTGCAAATCAATATCGATTTTTCGTTAGCAAATCGATATTTAATGAATACTACTACGAGTCAGGGTTCACAACCGTACGATTTATTCGGTACGATTTATTCGAATCGCATGCCTTCGTACGATGTACGACAGTATAGCATTATTTATTTATTTATTTTACAATGATAGAAAACTTACAGCTTATAAAAATAGTAGTAAAAATAAAAGAAATAGAAGGTCAATTACAAGTTTCCACAAATAGAAAAGATAAATATAAACGAAAAAGAAAGACGGCCAGCCACGAAGAGAATCACAAAAATAAACACAAAGTAAAATTGTTACAAAAATTGCTTAAAAATTTAAAAAAAGTCTCCGCATAAACTGCGCCTTAGGGATGACACACTTGTAGTACATAGATCAATACTATCGTCTAAGGAATTAAGTTGTTTGCACGCCCTGATTAAAAATGAATTTTGTCTATATGTCGTCCTTACAAATAGTACATATAACAGTCTGGGGTTTCTTAATGTTGTATGTGCAGGTATACACAGCTGAATTTTTGAGAGGAGCTCTGGACAGTCTACAATTCCATTGGCTATTTTACGTCGTTACGTCGTAGAACGTTCATAGAGTGGAAGATAATGGAAATGTTTACGTCGCTCTATATAATTAGGTAAATAGAAAGAAGTTCTAAATTGTAGGTATCGAAGAAAACGTTTCTAAATGTGTTCAATTCGAGATATATATACGTTATAGTTAGGGTTCCACACTTGAGAAGCGTATTCTAAGTGACTACGAACAAAAGCACAATACAATATCTTCAGTGTTTTAATGCACTTAAATTCTGAAGACAAACGAAGGACGAATCCAAGTGCTTTAGAGGCTCTGCTTACTATATTATCAATATGCGAATCAAATGTAAGTTTAGAATAAAAAATAACTCCTAGATCCCGCATTGTGTCAACTCTTGATAATACAGTATTATTGAGTTTGTAATTTTGTGTAATCGGATCTTGTTTGCGCGTGTAAGAACAAACGTAGCACTTCAACACGTTAAGATCAAGTTTGTTTAGAGTGCAATAGCTTTGGAAACTATCTAGATCCCGCTGTAGGCCTATTGCATCGTCCTGAGTTGTTATTGGACACAATATTTTCATGTGGAATAGTTTGAAAATTCTAATAATTCATATAAAAGATCACAATTTATACGGGATGGAACACTAAGGGAGATAGAAGCTAATGTTCATCAACGAACTAAAAAAGGTCCTCCGAAGCAGAAGTCGGTAAAGTACAATCCGTAAATCTTATTTGTTAACAATCATAAAGTTTATTGTTTATTTAAAACCAGTAAGTATATAATATTATTACGGCGTTCTAAGTATTATTTATTCGACTATACCATGCGCGATTTCAGACTCGTGGCTGTGTTCAGATCGGCCATAAAGTTTAGCGCAAAGTACAATTATGATAGTTTTGATCCAAATACGATAAATTTTACGATTCTGCTGCCGCGCCTCCTGTTGTGAAATGTGAACCCTGCAGCCAACTACGACTACGAGTCACACACGTTTCATCTCACTCAACTCGCGAGTCCGCTTCGGCATGTTTAGAGTTGAGGTTGTGTTCGCCCGTTAGCGCTAAAATGCGTACAAACCGTACTCCGAACGTAAATGTTATTATAAATTTTCGACTATTTTAGTAACTGTTATTTTTTCTTTGAAAAATACAACAGTTTTTTAAGTGATATACAGTGAGTGCGCGATTGTAACTCGTGTTCTTTACAATGCAAACGATTTTGTGTTTTATGTCTATGTCTTGTGCGCGATTTGATACTGATTGAAACATGTTAAAAATATATTGTATAGTGATTTTACTAATAATTTTACAAACTTGTCCGTCAGGTAAGTTATTGTGGAAATTTTTACTTTTGTTATTTACAAAAATGTATCGTTTCTATACGTACTACTACCATGCAATCATAATACAGATTTTAAACATATTAATTGACAATAATTGTAAAAAGTAATTATAAATAAAATGCTTGAGTATTAGTTTTTCTGATTTTGTAAAGTAGGTGTTTGTATTTTTATTTTAAAAAAAAAATTACTACCTTACACACTAAAATATTGAGAAAAAAGTAATTCTATTTGTCCAGTAATTGTCATAGGATCAATCCGGTGTGAGTGCAACTATGGTGTGCTAGACTAGCAAACCGCGCCCCGGCTTCGCAAGGGTATCATAGCAGAGTAAATACATATAATAATATAACTCTATTAGGTACCTTACGCGGTGCTCGCCGGTAAAGCTCCCGGTCGGCATGATGTTATCAGACACATCTTCAACGATCATCGTCATATTTCAGCCAATTTACAGCAAACTTTAATGAGCAATACACCTAAATCTTCCCCGCGAATCACTCCGTTTATGACCGTATGAAAATCCGTTTGGTAGTTTTTGAATTTATCGCATTCAGACAGACAGACTCGGCTGGAGAATTTATTTTACAATATAGTATGATGTCGCTGTGGTAAATTTTGAGGCCGACATCACGATGTTGACTGTCCTTAAATCTTCATCCTTCGGCAGTAACCGTTGATCTTGAATTTTACTTTACTTACCGGTCCGTTCAAGAATAAGTAATAAGTAGGAACATCACAGATTTGAGAAAGAAATCTGTTGAAAATTAATAAATTGACATTTATTAATCTGATTTTGCAAAATCGTTTTATGTTTTATATAAGTAGGTAGCTAACAAAATGGATATTCTAATTCCTTTGACTTATAAAATTTATAGTAACAGATTTACCTAACTTTATTTCCGGATGAAAAGGCCATCCTTTGTATATAAAGTGTATTTTGGGTATACAATAAATTTAAAACCCTCTAAATACGTTATTCAATATTTTTTTAAAGTACACTAATAACATTATATACTTACCGAAATCTTGCCAAAATTACAGCATGCCGCCGCGCCGCTTTGCCACAATAACAGTAAAAAAAAACTACAAAAAAAAGCAAAGTAAGTAGATATCTGGTAGGTATAAATTAGATATATCAAAAAACTATAGGTAGGTACTAGCTTATAATATAGTAGTAGTAGTTTTTTGATAGTAAATAAAATTTAGCGGTATCGTAGTCTGTCATGTAGTTAATAATATTATATTATGTAAAAAAATATCATTGCTTGCAGTGGTTTTTATTTTAATTCATACACTTACGTTATTTGAAACCCAATTTGTAATAGCGTAGGTAATATGAGTAGCTTTTTGTGTTAATCTAAAATGATATTAACAAATATTATTGGTTACAACAATATAAACTTTATTATAACATGAATTCTGAAAAGGGTGAATGGGTACCCCAAATCTCTAGAAAGTTCTAATAAAGGAGGTCACCATTATGTCAAAAGAGACTTTGTCAAACGGAATAATTATCCACCTAATGGCACAACAATCTTTAATAATAAGAATTGGTTGCTAAAGCAGGAAAACGTGGAACAAGAAGGAGAGGTGACGCTTTGATACCGTTTGATAAAAACGTAAAGACATTTTTGTAAACGTTTGGGACGATATTTTAATATGAGCGTTTAGAAAACCGCAGGTTACATATTCAAGCTTTTTGGGACTGTCCGTACCGCAGTAGAATTTAAATATTAATAGGTAATTAATCACCCTGTAGCGTCATCATTAATGTTTAATGTTGTACTTGTGCATTGTGTGCACCGACAGTCCAGTCTCGGTCGGCACACGCATTGCACGCGGTAATAATACAGAAATAAAAGATTTAATTTGGAAGGATTGTTTTCATATTTATCTCCAGACTGGTAAACCTCCAAAACCCTATACCCTGATCAGGACAAGTAAAGTTTTGATCAGTACGTAGCGCGTCGATGGGACGAAGTGTTGATGGTTGGTTTATCGCATTTGAACAAGGTATCGGTCAAAAATATCGTGATGTCACCAAAAAAACATTTTAGATAATGGTTGTAGAGCATTTTTTTACTAATAATTTGGAGTATAATAAAACTCCGTCAAAGATGAGGCTATTCCAGAATATAAAATAAGTATACCTACATCATGATAATGAGTCGCTTTAAAGTCACGCACACGTACAAAGATGACACCACTACATTAAAATCATTTTGGAAATTAACTGATATACCTTATAAAAATTAATTTCAAAATATATCATAAATAATATGATCTTGATCAAAAATAATCAATTAATTAGTAGACTCGATTATGATAACCAAATATGTTATTATATATTTATAACCATAGATTATTATGATTTATACAACATACCTTTAATTACAATTTTATTACAGTTCACTTGTTGTTACTAAGTAATTGTGTAAATTACGCTTCGTTTTTGTTAGTTAAGGCAAAAAGGTTATCCGTTGTTATTTAACTATATCCTACAAATATAATAAATGGAAAGTTTCGATGTTTGTTACTCTATCACGTTTGTCGTGTTCAGAGATCAGTCTGTGTGTATATGAACTAATACGCAGACGAAGTCGCGGGTACCAGCTAGTTTAAAATAAATGTGTGTAATGAAATAAACTACACGTTGGTTATATTAAACCAATAGGCAATAATGCTTTTTTTATGTTACCTCCGCGACTGATAATTCATTGAATCGACGATCGTCAAGAGTAAAGAAAGGATTTGTCGACGATCGCCGTAGTCATACAAGCCAACATTTAATTAAATAATTACTTACAAGGTGATTATCATTGTAAGTGACATGTTGATTGTACTAATTTTGCGACAATCGAATCAGAGTTTTTCTTGATTAATATTTAACATTGGTCTTCTGCGTCCGAAATAATGATTTGCCTAATTGCCAAGCTTCAAAATTTAAACACGGACAAATTTTTTAAATATTTTTTTTAAAGTAATAGTTTTGAATAGTCTATACGAACTGTCTTATAGCATAACGCATACAGTCAATTAATTAAATAAGTATCTACTTAATTATGTTTCTTTGTAAAAAAAATCCTCGTGACGTCTTGACTACAATACAAACATGTGAATTGTGTTTAACTATCACCTGTTACAATAATTACTTAATTGTGAATAATTGTCTCTTGTATAAAAGAATTGATGATACTTACAAGGTGAGTTCTATAGTGTAATGAAAAAAAAATTACGTACGTTCAAAGAAAGCAAATTTTTTATATTTTTAATTAAAAGAAAAATGATTAAAGTAGTGTATTTTACAAATTGTAAGTGTATTTAGTAATTATATAAATTAGTAAAGCATACATTGAAATATGACCATCAGTAATATAAATATAATAAATAAAATTAAAATTATACAATTATTATAACTATAAGTCTTTACCTATTAATGAGAAATCTACCCATAATTCAAGATAATAGATATTTTCCCAGTAAAAGAATCATAAAATTCAGTCGTGTAGTTTCTGAAAAAATCGTACTCATCCAATTAATTATACAAGGGAAAAAGGAAAACCTTCCTTTAATCAAGTCAGTTAAAAATTGTTATAGAACGGTTACTCACTTGGTAAGGCCACGAGTCACATCTCACTCATTCTGAGCTTTTAGTTTCCTTGTGTGATCTTTGTAAAGTTATGAAACTCTCATCACTGATTTCCTCCTGGAAGACCGAGCGAGTCACGGAATAATCATTTACACGTACACCGCAGACCTTTTTATATTTTAGTAAAAAATGGTGTAAAGAAGACACAGGATTTTTTTAAACCAAGACTAGAGTAGTTCGTGTAACTCTAGGTTATATATACTACGGTTGAAATAATTATTAGAGGCAATAAAAATCATGGCAGTATTGATTATTATTCTCAATGAACGGAAATTATCGCAACAAAACATTTGCATCGACAACAAATCAATTTATGTCCACTTGCCAATTCGCGTTCATCTCTACGTCACGTGTACTTGTACACTGTCGTTGTAAATATTTGGCAAATCGATCGTTTAGCTGTTTCACGTATAAAACAAGGTGTGCACCATCCTTTGCAGATTTCAGCTGCGAAAGTAACACTTTCATATGATTTGCTGAAAATTTATTCAGTTCGTGCCATTGTATTCCTAATTTGCGAGTGGGGTTAGGAACACGCACTGTTAAACAAGGTGTGCCAACAAATTCCACAACTCATGACATGCAACCCTAAAAAATACTACTGCCCTACCAGATATATTGTTTATTTTTACTTACTTGCATTAAATAAAACATTTACTAATAAAACAATTACTCTATTTTTCTGAAATCCGTGTCAAGTAAACGTTTACAACCTTAGCCCTATAACCCATACATCTAAATTCATTTAGTAGGTAAATCAATGATATGTTTTGAGTTCCGTATGCCATGAAACCATCTTTAATACTAATCTATTTATATCTTCAAGATGAGTGAACCCAGAATAATATACGCTAAAATATAACAGGCGATGATACGTCGCTCCCACGTGCCTTTGCAGACAGATTGTCTGAAAAGAACTTTAGGAATCAGCTGAGAGGCCATTAGCAATAACAATAAATGTGTTTTTAAAGGGTATTTCAGTTACGCTCTATTCATTTATTAGAGGAAACAGCTAGACAACACGTAACGTCTATTAAGGAATTTGTTGGATAAAGCTTTGTATGGTATTTGAGGAAAAAATACAATTGGTTATTTAAATTAAGCACACTGCAGCAATAGAACAAATGTTAATTAAATTAAATACTTGAGCCGTTAGTTCCCTGTTAGGTACGACTACTTTGGGTAGTATAATAAGAGGTAAAGGGAATAGATTCATAAACGCTTATCTAAGAATGAGCCAGAAACTATGAGGGCTTCAGTTAGTAGAATTTAGGCATGAATCTACCTACATTTCTACTTAGTACTGTTAGTAAAGGCCTAAGTTATTTTATTTATATTCCATTTCATGTCTGTTCTTACATTATTTAATAACCTATCATCTTTACAAACATATGAGTCTGTGAATCGTAGGTTCTCACTTCTGGATTGATTACTAATTTTAAATATGAAACTATATAATTGATATATTGTTATTGAAAGATCTATGTGTTCAATTTTATTTTCCTTATTCTTAAACACTTGAAATCTTAATGCCAGCCAATTACATACACGAGTTTTAACTCTAGTCAACTTGTTTTGACGTTTAACAGCTTTTAGTCCAATTGACACCTTGATTTCTAGGGTCAATTGCGAACTGTACGATTTATTAAACAATTGGCCAATTGATGGGTTCAGAAACGCCGAGAAACGTCAAAACGCCCGTGACCATGAATTTGTAGTGATATTTTAACATTTCGCGAATGCAATTGTAGCAACGGATTCAGAATAGATTTGGCTACTCGTAGAGTAATTAGGCATACTAAATATGATTTAGCTGGTTGGCGAAGTGTATTCCAAGTTGTTAAGCGCTCCCGCGTGGGTGTTGGATTTACGTCAGAGTGTTATGACATACAACATAATATTTTCCGTTGCTTAGACATTGAGGAAGTTCAACACTTTAGTTATAACTATCATCGATTACCGTCTTTCATAAATGTAGGCAAAGGATAAACCAGTGTTAGGTTTTAGATTAGTTTCATGCATCTTTGGAATAGTTATAAGTGGCCCTAATCTCTGTATAACTAACGTTTATTGGGATTTGAAGAGCCTTTGATATTGTAGTTTAGTTTAGAAATAGGTACAAAGTGATAATACAAGAACAAACATGCTAAGTTTTTAGAGCATATTTATTTGCTTATTGCTAAGTATACGTCTCCACTGTTTGACGCCATTCCACGCAATCTTAAATCGCACTGATTTTCTGCCTCTCTGGATACGTCATTAGAACAACGGTTTGCTAGTCGCCCCGACATAGATACGTCACCATTCTGATACTTAGTTACAGTAAGCAAAAAAAAAAACTGTTGAACAGGGTATCTAATAACACAGTGAGGTGGTTTGACATTTTGCCTGATTGCATCGCGAGAATCACAACCGCTTAACTATTATATAATTATATATTTATATTACAGAAATACTAATGCCTCCAATAACAAGTAAGGATTATGTGTATATGAATAGGAATTTTTTGATAACTATGAAGTTCGAAGTGGTTTTATTTAATTTTAACTTATAATAGTTTCCCAGTTTGGTTCTGCTAGAGCATTCTAGTCTAGAAAAGGAAGAAAGGAGTCGCGTTGGTCGACGTGAGTTCGAATTCCTGCAATGAGCCCGAGCTTTTAGTGAAGGAAGACATTGTGACGATATCATAGCATGGTGGTGGGCATTTATTTACTAATGCCGTCTGGCTAGCTACCACCCTCTAGTTGAAGATCTGTCGTCAATTCTGCACTTGAGAGCCAGCCTCTTAGCGGTGTTACCATTTTGAGCCGCATTGTCACATAACATCAGGTGATTTTGTGGTCTAAATTCTAAACCTATAAAGAATAATTTAAAAAAACGTGTGTGCAGTTCACACGTGGCAGAAATGAGTACTTCTGAAAACATAAAAACAATCTTCTCCAAAAAAAATCCTAAATCAGCGAGACATTAACTAATCGACCACTCATTCTGTATATACAACAGTGCGTAAAAGACTGGTCGTCCCACCGTTAACCGAATTCAGCGACGTTGATAGTTGTGATAATCAGGATTTGCATTAACCGTGTATTCTATCACAATCTCTCGCAGCCTAAATCCTGCATGTGTTTGTCTCATTTTGTTTCATCGAGTTTCAAATCACAACGGCGCTAAAGATTACCTGCTTGGCTGATAGTAATTGCCATTAGGTGCGTGCAGTGTATATATTTCGCTCAGACAACGTAAAAACTAAGGCGGTATGTGGAACAGATTTGTTCCCGTGTGACGGTTCTCAGGTACCGTAGCGTTGGAGGTCGGCCAGCTGGGCTAACCGTTTGTTGGCATACTTGCTCTACGCGGATGTGGTTTTATAATGTGATCCGATGATGGGTCATCGATAGCCTTGCTTCCCGTCTCGAACGACAAAGATTTTTACAAACAGAAGAAAATATCGTGATTTATTTTTTGTCCTCGTCTGGTTTGTTAGTAATACCACACTGTAATAAGTATTTACCGATGTTTTCTGTTTTTAACTGATATTAAAGAAGACAATTTTTAACTAAAAAGAAAATCAACTCAATGATTTGGCGGAGTTCCGTGGTGTATCTTCGAAGTCGAAGGTCCAATGCCAAAAATCCTCTTTCCAAAGAAAAAAGAATCTTCTAAATCGGTTTTTAAACAAAGAAGTTATGGCTGAACTTGCATTAAAAAAATACATTTGAATTGAGAACCTTCTCCATTTTATCCGTCTTCAAAAAAGAAGAAATTTTTCGTTTTTTGTTAATAATTTTCTTGTTTAAAGTCGGTTAGAGAGGAGGTGGATCTCAATTTGAATGTATACATATATATTTGTTATGGATGTTTAGCTATAACTTTTTTGTTTATGGACCGATTTAAATGATTCTTTTTTCGTTGTAAAGCGAATACCTCAAGGGTGTTCCCGTTTTAATTTCTTTGTCATTGACTCTGACGAAGGTATACCAGGGAACTGCTCAAAACCATTGAAGTTGGTTTTCTTATTTGTTATATTGTAGAGTTTTTTTTTTGGTCATGTTTGGTTTAGTTACGCAAATATTTTTGCCAAGTCATTTAAAAATAATAGCCTTGCACCAAAACTATTATTATATCTTTCTTATCACCTTCAGTAATATAAGTCGTTTGCCGCCAAATTTTTACTCCAAGGGGATCGACTGTGACCCCAAGACTTGCAACTTACAAGGGTATTATAATATTAACTGTAATGACTGGCTTATTAGATTCAATAAAGCTTTCCAGATTGCTTGACGTCCTTAGATACTGCTAAGCTCCTTAGGGTCGTAGAGGAATTTAATTCAATAAATAGTTCATGAAATGCAAAAAGGTTTTTTGAAATCTGACCGTAGTTCCAGAGATTAGCGCGTTCAAATAATCAAAAAAAAAAAAAAAACAACTGAGCTTTAAAACATTCTTATAGATAAATATTATTTAGGCCAAAGATATTCGATTATTATGTACAGGCCATACATAATAAATGGCGGTATATAAAAGACAAAGTTGCAATACACGCCCCATTGCTAATTTATTGCCAAATGTTTGGCAAGTCTGTTGATTACGCCATGGCGAAAGTATCACATCAAAAAAACATCTTAGCATCTCATACCTATATGGTCGTTTTATAAGCTAAAATATTATAATCACAATTTGCCGACTTTGCGTATCAAGTAAGATTAAGATATTTTAAAAATTCATAGTCTAAAACAAATATTTTATTTTTAAATAGGAACCGCCCGTGACTTCGTACGCGTTAATACATAAATCTGAACGTAGCTTTTAATCGTAACAGTGGTTTAGGTGATTATCGCCTAATTCCAAACTCTTAAACGTTACTTGTATATAATAATAGCATAGATATAGGATTATATATTGTAGGTTTGATTTAAATGAAATTTTTTTATTGAAAAGCTATATTAATGATGAAGGCTTCGTCAAACAGAAAGCGTAATTAGCGCGGCGTCAAGGCGTCAAGAGTTGCGAGTTAGGACGTCGCGTATTTCTTTTTGTCGTTGTACGTGATAACGCTACGCTCTGCAAGGTGCTATAATGTCGGGCGCTAGAAAATAATTTTTAATAAGTTACAACGCAGCGTTCGGACGTCGTGTTAGAGCGTCGCGTACAACTAGCGCGTGTGTTCTGTTTGACAGCTATCAACTTGAATAGTATTAACAGAACGCAGCGTTAGTACGCGACGTATTTCCCTCTTTACGCGCGTAAGTTACACGTTCTCTTTGACGAAGCCTTAACTCTATATTTTAATATCTTTGTATCCACATAAACATAATTCATGTGATATCCTGTAACATCAATCAAAATGCAGACGCTGTGACGTACTTATCTTGACATGTACTGATAATTATTATCGAACAAATTTCAAATCAAAAGTGTATGTATGTAGATAAATCTATTTATATAAATCACTTGTTATTATAATGCCACTGATTATGATTTTTTAACGTGACGTGTGACATGCTGTGACCGTTCACGGTCTCTATTGATGATTGTGATTTATAATCGTTATTTCAGACGTTTGATTATTTAGATGCATTACATAATAATAATATTTATTTTTAATGATTTAAGTGCATTATTTCTTTGTCTGGGAACATAATTACTTGATTATGAAGATAACTTGATTGTCTAAAGTAATTTATGTAATTTAAATACCTGTGCTATGTAGGGTTGTCACTTTTTATTATGAAGATTATTTATTTTGCAAACAACACTCTATATATTTTTTATTTAATGTTAATTTTCTTATGATATCATCGGCTGATTCTAAGATTTATAAAAATAATTGATTATTATTTAATTACTTAATACTCATTATGTAAACTTTGATGATAAGAGTAAATAAAAATATTTCAATCGAATATTCTTTATCAACAGTTTACATGGGAGATTGTGATTTTAAAAATGGGTTCTTTAAACATGATGATAAATGTTGCTTAGTTTGCTTTTCAATATCTTAATTTTTTTTTTGTAAAATTTGATTTTATGTGGTCGTTTGGTATTTTATTTTAGTACTCCAGGAGGGACCATTCAAGGATTTTATGATATGTATTGCGTATATTCGAATTACCAAGTGGAAGAAGCTACATTGTATTTACTATGTTTTGGTGGTAGCGTGTATAACTTTGAATATAAAATGTTCAGTATTATATTTATGATCAAACAAATCATTCTGTAAATTAAATACATGTTTGTTTTATTGTGAATATATTAAATTTTCGTATTAATCATCGCGCGTTTAATATATTGTAGTCGGTGTCTAACGAATGACAAGCGAAGAAGATATTTATAGCATCGAGCCCTTATTATGCAAAACATGCAATGTTTACTATACCGTCGCGTCGATTAAGCATGACATCTGCGGACAAACACACGGAGTATTTCTATGTTAGACTTATGCGAGACGCCATTGCCTATAAACTAGGTATAACAATTAATCAACCATGTGAATGGTGGTATTAAATCAGAGTTTTTTAACCTATGTATATGCATGTATTTATATAAAAATTAATGTTTCTTTGTTTGTCCCTTATGCGTTCCTTAAACCGTTCATCTGATTACGATGAAATTTTGGTAAGTTTTTGTGCGCAAACTCTCGAAAGTTTTTGTATTAGTACAACCAGTTGATAATAGATGGCGCGCGAGTCGTGTCATTTCGAAGAGATACAATTTTGATATTATATGCGACCAAGGTAAGAAAGACGCTAAGCCTAGACAGTAGATAATCTGGGTCTCAAGTACCAAAACATTTATCATAAGTATTAGCGACAAATTCTTAATGATTTTCAATTATAAATTATAAATTGAATTGACCATAGATAATTATGAATTTCCGTACGTTTTTAGTGTGCAGCGCATACATTAGTACTTAGTTTATAGGGATTTAGTGAAGATTATTTTTAAATTTAAAACTTGTTGAAGAGGAAGAGGACGGCCTAGATGAACATTCATCGATCGAATCGGAGACGTTCTGAAGAATACTCTAAACCGACGAGCATGCATGAAAAGATTAATGAATATTGAAGAAGCGAAAGATGAAAGCGAAAATCGTAGCAGGTGGAAGGATGTGATCTCTGCCTACCCGTTGGGAAATAGGCGTGATTTATGTATGTTTGTATGTATTAAAACTTGATATTTACTAAATGACGTAGCTTTCCTGAGTGACTTGAATAAACAAGAAAATTTTTAACAGAAAAAGAAAACCAACTTCAATGATTTTGATGAATTTTCTACCATATCTTCGAAGTTGAAGGTTCAATGCCAATGAAATTAAAGTGGATCACCTTTAGGTATCCTGTTTCTAATAAAAAAAAGAATCATCTAAATCGTTTCGTAAACAAAGAAGTTTTGAGAACACACCTCCTTTTTTAAACTCAGTTAAAAATAGACATGAGTATTTTTGTGTATAAATTAATAGTATTAATTACCTATGTTTTATTTCTGAAATTGTAATAATCTGCTGGATAGAGATTTCGTGTATTTGACTTGATTATTATTCGTTACGCTACGTGGCCTTTACGTTTCCGCGCTGTTCAGATTTACTCGGAGACCTTCGAGCATTTTTTTGTTAATATATCAAATGATCGTTCGATGTTATGTTGTTATTGTTAACACATCGAATATTTTGTTAACATAATTTCTATACCGTTAACCAAGTATACCTATATACAAGTTAATATGAAAAATAGTACAATATTTCTTATTTATTTTATTTGTAGTACTGCTTGCTTAAATAAGTACTTTTGCTATCTCTTTTAGTCTCTTTATTCTGAGGAGTAATACTGTATACTAATCCTGAACAAGTTTGATTGATTTCTTTACCGGAGTACAATTTTATTGAGTCTACATAATTTGCATGTAATATCTTTTTTGGGCCTCTGATTCTGATATAAGTTATTTATTATTTAAAGTTTTTTTTTTCATCCCTTTGCGAACGCGCTATAAACACCCCTCCAGTGTCATTGTTTAAATCGATAATTTTGTCAATTTCGTCGCTAATGCGGTGGTTGTGTTATTAAATTTCTAGGTGGCTTCTATAATTACTGTGAATTTCGTATTTACAAAAAAATGTGAACATTAATAAAACTAGGCTTATTATGTCATGTGTTACTATAGTTTCAATCGTAGATTAATGATTGGTTGTCTACAAATCAGCTTCAACCAATTATTAATCTATGGTTATTGGTTACAGCATACAGACTTTACACAGTAAAAAAAGCATAATTATGAATTACGTATTTTAAGAATGACTACGTGATCATGATGAATACGTCAGTAAAATCCTAAACCCGGAGATAAATAAAAAAATGTTTTTTTTTTTACTTTTTCTAAAGTAGTTGTTAATTATATTATTGAGACTGACGACGGTCGAAGTGATTATCAAGTTAATACAGACGGACAACTTTTTCTTATTATAGAAGACTATAGTATAATATAGATGGACTGAGAAAACATGGTGGAACACGTGTTTTAAAATGTTCCGTAATTACCTTTATTCTTGAAGCAATAATTTTAATGATTTCTTTACTCACGCCTTATTATATCAAGTCTTATATGTTAGTCAATATATTTTAATATAATTTCATTTTTACACAGATGACGTATTTCTTTTACTATTTATATTTTGAGTACGCGCTCAAAAACATTCGAAATAAAAGCACTACAAAACACGAAAATTAAAAATCTTCATCTGCCAATTTTCGTCCTTCTTCCACATGCAGTTTTATATTCCACATATCCGCTGAGCGTGTTAAATAAAATTGTCCCCAAGTGTAAAAAAAACGTATGTTTTATATTGATTGCAATTTATTAGCTATCTCTTTTGTTGCCATTTTATTGTCGTGTCATTAGTTTTCTCATACACAGGATTCACACGTACTTTAATATCAATTATTATAATCAATGAATTATATCAGCATTGTGCTGCTTGGTATTTTAAATACCAAAAAAATCTAAATCGATTCAACATTTTTAACACATTCAATGTCAAGTCAAAAATGTTCAAGTATATGGAGCAAATATATTAATAAGATTTTCATTACAAACAAAATACGTCGAAAAAGATTTAATTTCACTTGCAAATTTACAAATGTCAAATCGTCTTCATGATTTCAATATTATAAACAGAAAAAAAACCGTAGACGCAAAAAAAATTATTGCAAAAAGGCAACTTAGAGACAACTTGACAACTTTTCAAACATCTTTAATAATTATTAATCATTATGGATTTATAAAGGTAGAAAAAATATAATTTCACATAAATAACGCTTTTAATAATTAAACGTATACATTTTTAAATTGCCGCTCAAACGATACCACAGAATGCGTGACGTCATACATGAAGTCGGTACTAAGGAAACAACAGGTGTCAGCTCAATGCACCAATTTTCGCTTACACACGAATGACGTCATGCGTTTGACATGAGAACGGCACAAAATATTCGATGTTATTTATTAATTTAAAAATATAAATCAGATATTATTTCACAACAAAATTTAATGAGTGAAGATTATATAATAATCTTTCTAATATTAATATTAGAAAGATTATTTTTAATTACATGATACATTACATTAATTAGGTACTGTCTGGTTGCCATATTGACATTTAAATGTGTGAAAGAATGTCAGGAAACTATATCTGGAAATGACTTCTCCCTGTGCGTCAACTAAATTAATATGATTATCTAATCTAATATTATTAAGTGAGCAATTCTTGTGTATATGTAATTGGTTTCTCGAAAACGGTTTCAACGATAGGGATGAAATTTTGTATGTAGATGATGTTATACATTCTAAGTTTATCTGTGTTTTTTTAAGACACCTTACATATGAAAATGATAAACCCGATTTAGTATTTCGCCTATTCTTTCTAGATGTTTTCCGAACCGGTAGTAGTGTTTTAACGTTTATAAGTAGTTTTCATTCTTAGAGCCTAAATTAAATAAGAACTTATTTTTTTTTGCTATTTTACTATTTCTATCACGTCTTTCCATGACAGCAGTTTGATGTATTTAACTGTAATGAATTGTACTTTGAATTGTCTCAATGGAGCTATTTCAAGCTCGGATGGATATACACGTTTAATCTGCTTATTCAAACAAACCTATAAAACTAATTGTTCCACTGGACTCGTGACTAAGGAACTTTATTTTTTTATGATGATTTACGCAGTTATAAGTGACAATAATAGTCAATAATAATTATAACAAGTGTTTATTTATCCACATTTTGTATTATTAAGTGTTAACCGTATGCATTAGAGGAATTCATAGCTGTCATCTCACAGGTGTCTAATTGATGGTGAATGATGAAGTAGTATTAATGATTTATTAAAATGTAATCTATTATAAGACTATTTGAAAGTTATTAGTTGTCAGTGGTCAATTGATATGGTATACAAATTTTCAATACTTATTACTTTTAGAAATCGTAAAAAAAATATTTTCGTTAATTCTTATACGATTTTGATGAAACGTTGTACACGGGAAGTATAAACCATTCCATGAATTATACTTCGACACCTTGTATGCTAAAATTTATCAATCGAAAACATAAACCTTAGAATGCAGTTAAGTACCTTGCCCCACAAACCTTCGAACGGATGATAACGTTCATATTATAACAATTAACATAACTGCCTCATTATAAGTCTATATTTTAAAATTGCCTAAGTTTCACTCGTTACGATATAGGTTATTAATGTTTAAAAATATTTTAATTATTGCCCTAAAATATTTCTTTATTGACTAATCATGTATCTATTTTATAATATTGCATCTTAATGTTTTTTTTTCTTTATATTTATTTTTTATAATAATTGTAAGATAAGATGCTGGTACCAAATCATCTATTTTAAAGGTACCCTATCGATGGAAGGGTTGTATTTTGCTATTTTCCATTGTAAAACAGGACCAAGAAAAGTGTAAACACAGATGACTGAAATTCTATGTCAACAAATGAAAATGGCTTCGTTAATGTTGGTAGTAGGTACTAAAATTTCCATTGATATTTTGAATCCAGTTCTAATATTAGTAACCATTCTATTACTTATCTTAGCTGTATTTTAGAAAACTATATATTTCTAGGTTTATTTTTTCTCTCTCATCATGATGCACCAATTAGAACTTGTTTCGTCAGTGGAAGTACTTAGTGGTAAAATTTTAATTTATATTTCGGTTCTGCTTTCAATTTGGCAACCGTTTAAATTATTAGCATTTTAAGGGTTTTCCAATCTTACTGATTACTCCTTCTATTTTTAATATAGGAATTAATTATTTTTGTCGTTTATAGGGTTTAGCGTTATGGGCACAATCTCGCGTGGTGTTAGTTGATGATGTGGCCTAAGATGGTTTTACGCTAAACCTAGTAGGGGAACGGGCTTTCAAGTGTTGCTGCCGAAACACAGCTATAGGTGCTTGGAGACATATTTCCATCTTGAGGGTGGTAGCTAGACAGATGGGGTATTAAAAACTACCCTACCATCATGCTATAGTTTCATCACGATGTTTTCTTTCACCGAAAACCTTCTGGCTTATGCCATCATTGCTTACTTTAGTAAGCTTGTCAATTATCGCTTGCACTTGCATTTAATAATTGAATGATTAACTAGATAATTTTTAACAAAAAAGAAAACCAGTTTCAATGCTTTTGAAGATTTTCCACGTATATCTTCGAAGTTGAATCTCCAATGTCAATGAAGTTAAAATGGGACCACTACTACTCCACCATATCCAACGAAACAAGAATCATCCCAATCGCTTCATAAACAAAAAAAGTATGACTAAACAACCATAGAAAAAATACATTCGAATTCGTGTTTTTTGAAGACGGTTAAAAAAGGTCTTGTGACTGATCACAAAACATTTCATAAATACACTTCGAGTGCATTGTGTGAAGTTCGTAGACGAACAGTATGAGCGGGGTTTTTACTGTTTGTATTAGTTTTCTTTCGGTATATTCTTGTAAATATTCGCTTGATTGCTCTGGTAGTGTTGTGTAACTAAGTTAATAATTGAAAACGTTTACCGGCAACGATTAGTTATATAATATCAGCCATGGTTTTTACTGCTTTAATTTTATTATATTAAGTGAGTAATTCTTGTATAGGTATATGTAATTGGTTTCTCGGAAACGGCCCAACGATTTGGATGAAACTTTGTATTTAGATAATGTTTTACATTCCAAGTTTACCTAGGTAGGTTTCTTTTTTGTAAGACACCGAGCATAGCTCGGTCGCCCAAATGTTTTATAGAAATTTAAGTACTTACTGATATTTATTTTCAAAATTTATCATCATCCGTAGTATGAATTCTTCCACTTTTGAATATTGGCCACCCTTAGTTTACCTGCTCCCATCCCGCAAAATTTATGCTTGAATATTTTTCCATTAGTTTCTGAATAAACGCTTACTTGAGGCGAGATCTCTCTTAATCCTAAGATTTTTATACATACATTAGCCACTTAGCGATTAACTATAAGATTGTTATATCTTTACTGGGCTAGGTTTAAAAAAATAATTGTCATATTTTAAATACCAAATAGAAGTGGGCCTAAAATGTTACCTAGTAAACTCAAAATGCAAACTCAACTATTTCTTGCTAGCTTGGTTGAACGAACTCTCACAGTCACAATGTTAAGTGCGGTTCGTATAACACAATAGAAAATGCCACAGAACGAGAATGGCATAGATTTTTAACATTGTTGCCAACTATACTTTATTGTTATATTGTATCGTTGCTAACTGAACTGTCACACTAATACTGTTTATTAAAGTAACAAACTTCTTGTTATCAAACATAGAAAAATACTAAGAAATATGTTTGGTATTCTGTACCATTTTATTGTTTTTATTTTTATATATATTATAATATTATATCGGCACCAAACTTTCCCGAGGAGTTCCAGAAACCCTACTTACTGCAAGAACACAACACACGGTTATTTGGCTACGACCTTCTGTACATTGGAAATATTGCACTGGTCGGACTGCCCCAAGTAGAGAGAAATATCAAAAGAAATGTCTCTGGGCCCTACCTCTCTTGATTAATAGACAATCTACTGTAATGTTATCCGAGGTTAATCATAGATTACTACTTTTGAGGACTAAGTGGAAATGATTGACGTGGTAATAATTCCGAATATATTCTACAAACATTAAACACATTTACCTTTTAAAAACTATACAAGTTATTGCTGATATAAATATAATTTATAATATCAAGGTAGAAGTAAAAACTGAATGATGATACATAATGCAAACATTGTCTTACGTACGTGTTTGCACTCTGCAATATCTTTTCACCGTAGTTGTTTGACTTGCGCAAGGCAATACCTGCAAGCTGCGACTATAAATAGAACTAGTCTGAGAGATGTAATGTGTCCAGCCTTAAGGCTCCTTTCCATAAACAAAAATTCTCGAAGGATAAAGAAAGAATCATACGGTTAAAACGAGTTTGGGGCCTTTAATGAAAATGTTAGTTTTATATTACTTTGAAGAGATAACATTTATTAGCTTTATTTTCTCACTAAGATGACTGCAGTTATGTTACAAATTATGCATAAAAATGAATAATGCAGACAAAACATTTTCTGTTGTTATGTTATAAAAATTAAATGATTATAAATTGTACTTTATAAAAGAGATATCATACTTACGAATAAGAAAACCGAATCGTGTTCATAAGTTGATAAGTACACTTAAATTAAACCTTGCCTGTTGTTATTATTAATGTTTTGTCTATCACATCTATGTTGAGATGGAATTAAAAGATTAAAGATAAGAATAACTTTATTTATTACAAGCAAATTTTTATTAAAAAAGAGAATCAACTTCAATGATTTTGAAGAATTCCCTGATGCATATTCGAAGTTGAAGGTCTAATGCCATTAAAATTAAAATGGAAACACTCTTGAGGTATCTCTTATCAAATATGATCAAAACTTCAAGTCAGGGTCAGAGTTAAACGGAGACAGATACTCTTTCATACAATCCTGAGCCTGGCTAAAAGAGAGATGTATAAATATATAAATGATCTCAATTAATATAGCTAATACATGATCAAACAGTCACCGAAAATTCTACGAAGTTTGGCAAACTGAGAATCGTGTTTTAAGATATTTCGTAAAAGTGAGGTCTTGTAATAAACTACAACTAAGGGAACTATTTTTGAAGTACGGTGGATATTTTTTCATTTAGACTTGTGTTTACTGTATTTTTAAAGTGGGAGGGCTTTAAAAATACATTACGAATCGAGTGATCCACAAGGGCTCTATTAAAAGGTTAAATTAAGCGAGCAAGATCTAATAGAAAGTTGGTTCGGTGTGAAAATAAACCATAAATGCGCCATGACCAGAGAAAACAATGGTAAAAATCTCTCTGTACTTAAATATAATATATGGTGGCTAATTTCGGGACGTGATATCTTGAAGTGAAAGCTGTATTTCGTTTTTCATCGCTTTTGTGGTGGTCGCGTTACGCTCTTGGTGGTTTGTTCTGCCTTATTATCACTTGGAACTGAGGTTGGCTGTCTTTATTCGAGTGTTTAACTTATATCATACTAGCTGGGCCACACATTTTCACCCTTGTTAATGTTATCTGATAAAAACGGTGCTCCGCCGCCAACACACCCCCGTGTAGCCCCTATCATAATTGTACTAACTTCCCGCAAGTACAAATTATTTTAATTTTCCATTATTTCCTTAAAACTATGTCTCCAAATAACATGCTATAAAAAGAAAATTTTACTTCATAAAATTGTCTTCATGATGAAGTAACGTTTGTTTTTAAGAGTTAATATGCCATACCTAAAAATAACGCTCTTAAATATTTTCGTTATTTTTAACAAATGTTTATCACAAAATACCTTATTGTGGCTTATGTATAAGAGATAAGCATATGCTTGCACAGACTTTTTTTTGACATACTAAGGACCAATATTATAGTAGAACATTGTATTTACGTATCATTAACCATTACGCCAGAGCCCACGGATAAAGCAGTTCGTGAGAGCCTCGACTTCCGATTTACATAACCAAAATTAATATTAAGGGCTGGCTGAGAGGTCTAGCCTAATGCTATACTATTCCTTGTGATTCCGGTTATTATATACAAAAAGAATTTTTCGAATCCAACTGGTGGTTCCAGAGATTGGCGTGTTTAAAGAAACAAACAAAAAACGCTTCCGCTTTAATATATTAGTATAGATATGACCCTAAACAAATTTGTGTCTGTTATTGTTTATTAATAAAATTACATGATATTTGCTCTTTATCATCCACGTCAGAAGCTAGATGATCACGAGATGTATGACATCACATGAAGATACATTAAAAAACAAACAAAGCTAATCGTGTTGACAATTAGTAAAACATTTAAATTTCCATCAGTATTTATAGAAGAGGTGACTGAGTTACAAAGGTTTTTAAGACATGAACCTTAAAAATGTCATAGTCTAGGCTAAAATTTTGAAAACTCTAGTGCACCTACAGGTTCTGTATTTTGTCACGGGGTGTGATATATGCAATGATCATGCATAGAATAACAACAAATTTTTAAATAAAATATATCAAATATATTACTTACTCTGAACAACTTAAACGATTTACAAATTTATATCAAAATATTTATTTATAAATTTTACTCACTGCTTACACATTGTCTCAATGGCTACGTGCTTCATGCTACGTTCGCCATTTCACTCTCTCTCGATCGGACTCAATCGCTCTCTCCCTCTCTCTCTCAAAACGTTTCACATTTTCGTGAAACGTTGCATCCGTAAAAATTTTACCCTCATGCGCGTAAAGAAGTTTCACTTCAATTATAAATTAAAACATAGATTATTTTTGGAAAATTAAATCTTAATTACATTTTAATAAATAGCAGAGTAAATTGCACGAGCTGTTACGTTATTAAAATTGGACATTAATTAAGACTTTTTTCATGTTATTTCATCTTATCTTCTTTTAAAACTTTCTAATTTGTTCAATGTTATTTAATTAGTTTTAGGTATTGCTAAATAAATATCTAATACTTAAAATAACTTTATAAAGTTATATATCGCATAAGGCGATGCTTTTTAGATAATTATAATATATTACCTAAAGAAATCCCTAAGTATGTTGATTCATATTAGTATACATGGCCAAATAAAAAAAAAAAAAGTAGAAAGATATTGTAGCTATATATACAAACACAATCGGTATTGACTGAGAAAAGTATTGCTTTATTTTTGGCCAAACTAAGTCATTTTCAAAAAATATCCAATATAATGTAACAAAACTTCGGAATATCAAAACAGTTACAGTTACAAAAAGTTTTACTAATGACATAATGCTTTGTTAAGAAAACGAAAAATAATCTCTTAAGCTAAGATAAATTCCGTCACTATTGGGGGACAAACATAAAACTATACAAATCATAGCTAATTTTTTTTAAACACGTTCGAATATATATGTCTAGATATCCATCCAATATATTATTATGCAATGCATGAAATCGGATGCTGATCTACGTTCAAACAAAAACTATCGAATTTGACACTGGGAAATATATATAAATTTTTAATATTTATAAATAAAAAGTATTAAATTACAAAATATACTTTACAAGTCTTTAAAGAATCCAGATAAATCGTTTTACATGATATCCACAACCCTAATTTATAAAGTAATATATACAATAGGTATTCGAACAGACACTGTAATATAAAGAAAATGTCTGTGTTCGTCTTTCGTCCACGTTTAATTAAACGAAGAAGCAATTGAACCTTCAGACGATGTCACTAGCTTTTTATATCGCTATAAAAAGGTGGAGCTTTCTTCACGGAATATCCGTCGACAGCTATTTAGAAGGAACCTATCCCTTTATTTACATAGATACAAAAGACAATTGACACCGTGTGAAGTGAGAAACGGATTATTTTACGCTAAAGAACACAATATTTTCTTTTAATTTATAACATAGCACATTTTTTTAATAGTAGCACGGCAAATTGTCGGTAGCGTCTAATGACGTTTTAGAAATAAACGCGTTATACTCTCATTCAAAGCAATTTAAAAACTTTACAAATTTTGTTATCAGCCTGTGAAACAAGAGAGACAGGAAATTACAGCCTTAAAGGCGGAAACTCTGTTGTCAAAAAAGAATAAAAGTTTCTACTCGCTCACGCCGGTATCAAGTCGAAAGTGAACTGAGGGCAATTGCCCACCATTCACGATTGCATGTACAGAGCGTCAATGCCGTATTTACTTATAAAATATCATTGGTAACGTCCCAGATGTTAAGAACAGTACAATCCTAACAGAAAGGCGACTACCGAGAGATCGTAATCAAACGACGGTCACCACTGTCATGCCAACCTGCATTCATTTAACTAGATATGCAAAGGCCGATCCCGAAACGCAATACGCAAAAGTGAGTCACTATGACCTACTTTTTACCATATGCATGGTGGTCGCGGAGCAGATCGCGACTTCTTTGTAATCGGCTCTGTTTTTGGATAGGCCCCCTCAGGCTAACAGTAAGGTCAGTTAAAAAAAAAACCAGTCGGGTAAAATAGTCCTACCACCCCGCTATCGCCATTTCCTCGTTCGTTGCTCAGCAGGGTGCACCACGTGCAGATGAGGTTGGCTTTGGCATCTCAGTGCTGAAACTGCTGCAGATGTAAATCCGACACCCTTTACACATCTTGCACATAAACACTTCATTCGAGTGACTGTACCTTCGTGAACGGAAAATAATTTATAATCATTTTGAAATGTCACAACCTACTAAATAAAATTACTAGACGCTTGTGAGGTGTCAACATGTGAATCATGAAATGCATCGTTGTGGTTGCAAAGTCTTGTTTAATACTATAGTATTGAATACATACTTATATAGAGGTATATATGTATGTGTTCGAAATTAATTTCATTAGGTACCTATACATGATTCTTAGACTGATGTGGGAAAACGTTAAAGTTAATCTATGTTTTTTTGCATCACCTTCGATCAGTGTGGATTTTATTCTCATACAAAAAAAAATGGGAAAACAATAAATCCATGCCTATATTTTATCGCACAACCTGAATATCATTTGTCAAAATCTCAACCTAATAGAATATAGACTAACCACAAAAAATAAACTGGTTAGCATAATTGTATTTACAATTTTTTGGACCTGTCTTTTCTTTTGACCTTTTAAAAACTGTATTCCTTATTTTTCCTTAGAGGTCTAATTTTATATTTATTCCCACTATTTAAGTTTTTTATATAAAAGTATTTTATATACTAGTTTAAGTTAATAGACGATTTTAATACAATTAAATCATGTTTACCCACACTTATGCAAAAAAATTGTATTCAAATTAACAAAATCGGTATTATTGCTTTGTTAAAAGTAACAAACAACACTCATGGGTCTTCCCATTACCATACAATATCATATATAATAATGAAATAAATGTGGGGGATAATATTAATTGTGTTCTCCTCTATATGACATGTATTTTATTTGAATAAGGATAATTTATCGTAATCAAATTTTTTACATTGTAGTGTAGAAAATTTTGCTCTATTATAACTTACATTAGTGTCTTTTTAAGTTTAAAGCTTTAAAAGACTGCTAAAAATATGACAAAGGTGATAAATTTATGATAATGGCAAAATTGTTAATCCAAAAAAATTAGGATATTTTAGTGAAACTTTAGACTAAAGATGATAATGATGATGATACCCAAATTAAACCAATTGGACTGACTGTTGTATCTGCAGGATTTGACGCATTAATCCTTTCTTGAAACTAACAAAGTTTTGTAAGTAAGGATTCATTAAATCACCTAAAATAATAATATCATCCGTCTGGCTTCAGTCGTTTAGAATATTTAAGTGAACCTATTTAGAATAAATACATTATTCAGTATTTTAGTCTTATCATTAGGTACTTGTGGAATGTGGAACTAAATTCGCAACACCAGAAGATAATAGTGGAATATTGATAGCGATATTATTACAATTAAACATAAATACTTTAACGGATTTCGTGGAAGGTCATGAAATAGGAACCAGCGAAATCAAGAAACTATGTCAAGGACTGAATATAAGGTCGCCACACCATGGCCATGGGGTGGTAGCAAATTTTCTTGCTAGTTCGGAACATTTTAAATAAGGTGGGTGAATATGAATGATTTACATAATCGAGTTATTTCGATGATGAGTGATCATTCATAATCGAGCCCTTTTAGTATACTCAGAGGTGGGCGATTATGAATGATGACTGAATTGAGATATGTACTTATTAAGGTCGCGCAGTCGTAAACAAAGTTCTTTACAAGAACATATATTACCAATTAGCTAAGAAATAAAAATAAAGGTCGTTCAGTTGTAATAATTACTAATTCTATCAAATTAGTAACTACTAATATTAGTAAACTAGCATTAGTAATCACTAACGGTAATTCGATTATGAATTATCACTTCATCATCAAAATATCTACTAAGATAATATTAGTACCTAATTACTAATGGCTAGATCGAGATATATCGAGATACTTCTTAATCGAATATCATTCTCATAATCGCCCACCGCTAATTTTAAATAACTATTCTGAATTTTAACTAATTGCGTCGATCCTTGATTAGTTTTCGAAAGTGAGAAAAGCGACTATTTTGATGATTTACGTTGACCACGAGAGGCTAGAACTATATTTCAATGTCTTGGAGTAAAGGAGATAGGTCAGTATATACAAAAAAAGCCAATTAAATAACACAAGTTATAAATTGGCTTCGTAACGTGGTCATACATTGTGTGTGTGTGTGATTCGAGAACATTTTCTTAACTATATGACAATACAGACAAGGTCTACTCTGTAACAAATAGCAAGTGACAAGGTTATCCGTACACAGAGTATAATAGCTGGGGGGCAATCACTAGAGTCTAATCACTACCTACTGATAGCGTACGTCCATAAAAAATAATATAAAACTGAAATAGTATGAAATCAAAATAATCTTTATTCAATTTAGGCCCTAAGAAGGCACTTATGAACGTCAAAACACTACTGCCAGTTCGGAAAATGTCCCAGACATCGAGAAAACTGGCAAAAACTCAATAGAATTTTTTTTCAACTGTACAGATGTTAATATAACTGGTAAAATAATAATAATACAGTGGATGCTTAGAGAGGAAGGGGAAGTAGGAGTTAAACTTGTATATGGGCATATTTATATCTCAAAATCTTGTTGGTAGAGAAGGAAAACTGCTGAAGTCTAAAAGTTCAGTCGACAGTGTTACTAATAATAATATTCCAATTGGATTTTTTTATTATTTTGGAAACTGATTAAAAAATTAACAATGAACTCCACATATGACTAAATCTGTCTAGCGGGCATTAAAATGACTATATTATAAAAGTTTATATGAAACTTGGAAAGACATATGTGTGTATGTTTGTGTGTGTGATTCTTATCTTACTATATTATAAAATAAAGTGCCCGCCGCGTTTGTCTATCTGAACGTCATAAACTGAAAAATTACCGAATGGATTTTCATACGGTTTTCATCAACAGTGGTATTTTATTGTAAATTGTCTGAAATATGACTATGATTGTTAAATATGCCGGGAAAATTCATGCCGGTTGGGTGTTTTACTGGCGTGAACTGCATAAACCAATAGAGTTATGTGTATTACTTTACAACCCGTGCGAAGCCGGAACAGGTTGATAGTTCAATTAAACCAATTATCATTATATTAATATGTGAAGCAAAATCTTTGTACCCCTTTTTAAGTGTATCGCGTGCACGGAAGACAAAGATTTGGCATGGTTAAAGTTTATATGGAGAAGGAGTGCAGAAAGCTAAAATTTATTTATTTAGCAAAAATTAATACTGCGAATCCTAACCCGACCATTGCCATTGAACTTAGACACCCCAAAATATTGACATTGTCACTCAACGAAAAGTGACAACAAGTGATATAATATTCATTGTTTAAGTTTATACTGCAAATGTCAAACAGAAAATTAGTCTATGACTAAAAAGTCGCTGGTCGAATTTCGATCATTGAGTTACCGCTTGTATTTATAAATCTTCAGTATCGGTCAAGGCCTAGTTGGGGACTAAATATATTTAATATTTGTGTGAAAATTAAAAATAATATATTAATATAATATGCCGACAACCGCAAACCACTTCACATTAAATTGATCTTCCGATACCTTCGTCTTTAATACTCTTTCTTTTATTGCAGGATACTGTTCTAGTCTGTTATGTGGGAAGATAAATAAGAAGGAATTGGGTTTGGATTCTGCTGCTGGCACGGCACTAGCGCTGGCTCTCGTGAGGCCAGCCACCGCGCCCGTAGCTCCTTGCCAGCTCAGCCTCTCCGCACCCGACGCTGCGGGCTTCGCGGTCAGGCTTATCGACGTCAAGGTAAGCTTATATATTTGAGGCTCATATAGAAATTATTTTTATTCATTTTAAACTCATTTCGGGCCAATATTCATCTGTTGTTATGAATGTTCATAATGCAAGAACGCGGGACGTAAATAAAGCGAACCAAAAAAATATAAATGGTGACCAATATTATGTGATATTTGCCGAGAACCCCTCTCCTCACGTGAGGTTGGACGAGATTCGGCTCGAGCCTCTTCCCCTCTAAATGCCTTACGTAATTAACAGACGACCCCTTACACAAGACAAAATAAATAATGTGAGCTTAACTAAAAATATTGTTTATATTCTCTGATTAGGATTTCAAATTTGTAAAGGCTCTATTCTAAATATAATTGGTATGTATACACATATATAATAAATATATGGTTCGGTAATTTTGTTCGTAAATGAATGTTGTAAACAAAGTTATATAAATTAAAATAATTGACTTAGAACAAAATTTTCAATTTGGTTAGTGATGTATGATGTTTTGAACTGAACTGATATTTTGGCTGGCTGATCAGTTTCTCCACCTTTGGCTTGCCTAATTATTTTTTTTTTCGCTTAACCGATCATTTTGGATGACAACATTCGGCAAGAGAGAGAATTGCTTAATTGCTTATACTAATTATCATAGACGCCTTTCCAAACTATACCTCTCTAATATTTCATGTTTTTTCTAGCTTTGTAAAATGACT
This sequence comes from Saturnia japonica, assembly GCA_033032175.1. Lineage (NCBI taxonomy): Eukaryota > Metazoa > Arthropoda > Insecta > Lepidoptera > Saturniidae > Saturnia > Saturnia japonica. The sequence goes on along the minus strand of CM065307.1, from coordinate 20,974,760 downwards.
AACCAACCCTTGTAATTTTTACTCGAGACTTAGAAATAAAACACTTTTCGAATAAAATTGTATCACTGTTATTGCCCATATTTACACGTAAAGCTTAAGGAAAAAAAACAACAATTTATGCATTATGAATGGGTCATTTCATGACTAATACGTCGGACTTTCCTGCTACATACGTAATAAAGCTTTATAAACAAAATATTCATACATTCACAGTCAATAAATGTAAAGAATCGTTTTCGTGACGTCGTCTGACACAGCTGTGACTTCAATTTTATTCTCGCTTTGTAATCTATATTAAAAATTCTGTAGTTCTGTCTGTACACGATTTTATTTTTATTTTTCAATAAACTTCTAGCCTATAAATAAAACTGATCACGTATATGATTTTTTTTATCTGTCTGTTTGTGTGTCAAGAAGTCGGGATTTAACTTACAAAGGGCTTGACCGGTTTTTATTAAATTTTGTGCACGGAATTTTATGTTATTCCTCAATTTATAACCTATAAGAACTGTCGATAATACTTACAAAAATCGTAAGAAATATTTGTTTATTCTCAAGCGATTTTGATGAATTTTTGTAAACGGAAGACACATGTCATTACTTATTCGATATATTAAAAGAATATTGTCATTATTACTTTTAGGGACAGTAAAAAATGAATTCTCAACGGATTTTCTCAGCTTTTACGTACACAAGAAGTATAGGTACTTCTCGGACTGCATATACATCATTCTATAAACGGTAGGGTATATGAACTCTTAATAATACTTTTATATAAATTTGTGTAAATATAAAAATACGATAAAAATCATTACTGCGTAATAAACGTAATAAATAATTTTACAATAAAATGGCAAGTGAGTTGTTTTATTTTGGAAACAACAAGAGCGAAGTTGCAGGCGAAAGCTAGTTTGGAAATTAAAGTTATCTCCCACAAACATACTTTTACCTCTTTAAAACAGTAATATAGATATGAGTTTATATGTGTTGTATATTTCTGGATTACGGTGCTGACATTGTTATAAAAATTTAATCACACTTGTCGCGAACATGCGTGAATATTAGAAGTTAAAGCAGATATCTCTATACTCTTTGTTCTGTGTTCTGTTTCTTGCTGATCACGTCTTTAATATCGAACTTGTGAGACAACCGTTAAATCTTACTAAACACTTAACGGTTAATTGACCACCACGGTTACTCAAAAAATTATGGTTCTATGATTCATCACTATGCATGTAAGATGCAGTAATATATTCCTGGTTTCCTTAACTTTATTGTACTTACCTAAAATAAAGTTTGTCCTCAAGTTTGTATAGTAAAATCGATGCAATGATTGGCTTGCACAATAAACTGTAGGTTGACAAGAAAACCCAAGCCCAAGGAAATTCAAAAAAATGCAACAACTTTTGAAGCTACAACTTTACCGGTAAATGTGTTTTATAAAAAATATTTTGTCATTATAATCATTGTTCCTAAATCAGATGAAATTAATCCAAACTTACAACCTTACGGTTTTAAGGGTACACCATTTTAAAATTGACATAGTATTTGATATTGAAACACTAAATCACAAGCATAACAATTTTGATTATCTTCAATAGTCTGTTCCTTGCAATTCTGTGACACGATAAATTATAAAATGGAATCAGATTTCAGTTTCGAGACATCGCGTCGTTTGAAATTATGCAATTGCGATTTTGTTTAAATTCAACCGGAATTATTTTATCGTCAGAGTAATTTCTTAATATTATTAATAAGCATATTTAAATGTACAGTCACAGTTGATAGTTTTACAAATTTTAAATTTGTTGTAGTTATAATTAAAACAGTACTTATAAGAAGTCATAAATGAATCTTTGATAAAATTTAGTCATACTAGAATCATATGATAGAGGTGTGTATGTAAGTTTGCTTGTGTCAAATTAGAGATTTCCGTAAAACTATATCTTCAAGAAACCTTATCATCTATATTTGTTGTATATAAATTTTTATGCTCTATTTCTTTACTTAGAAGTACACTCATTTAAAACATATTTGCTTTTTTTAAAGTATGCATAATGTAATCCACACTAATATTATAAATGTGAAAGTAAAGCTGCCTGTTTGTTACCTTTCACGACTAGAACCTCTGATCAGATCGTAATGCAATTTTTGCATAGAGGTAGCCTAGGACGAACATAGAGTAAGAAATAGTACGAAAAAAATCCAGACGAAATCTCAAGGAAAAACTAGTAATTATATAAAATCTAGTCAAATTTACACAAGCAATCACGAGAAATAAAATTTGAAACAATGCAAAATGCATTGATAGTTAAAACAATTATATTATGCTGAATTATGCATTCAAGCATGAATCACTGCGTACATAATTCAGTGGAACTAATTGTTTCGTTCAACTTTTGCGGTAATGTAACAATAACATGAATTATTCAACTATTTTTAGGTTTGTTGGCACGAGGCTGAGGGTAGATTTGACATTTCTGATCTTTAAATTCGTTTAACAAATTTCGGAGTTATAATTAATTCTTTTGCAGTTGTGGTTAGCATGCCTAGTGAAGTAAAGTATCTGTTATTATGGAAATAATTAGATGAAAATTGTATTGAGACAGCACAATGACATGAAAATTCTTAAAGGATCAATTTAATTTCTATATTAATTTGCTGAATTGCAAAAGGCTAAATAAAGATTTTAACTGTTGAGTATTAACAGAATCTAGTATTAACCGTTAATCAGTAATGAGATAGATGCTATATGAGAAAATGAGAACAAATCGATAACACGAATTCGAAATTGGAGATACTACAATAGACGGTATAATCTTATTGCTAAACTAGCGGTGTGCTCGCGGCTCCGCACGCGTTTGTTACTACTACGCAGTAGTTGTTTACATCCCGTAATTTTATTTTTACTCATATTGTTGACAATTCTTATGCTGTATCGATTGAGGAATGGCATGTATTTCCCGTGTGCAATTTTCATCAAAAACTGTTGAAATTTGTTATTCTATTCTACGGTTTCTAATGCATTATTAACGATTCTTATAGTCTCACAATTATGGTATGATGTATGCTTCCCCTCTATAAAAATTGAAGTTCTTTTTTTACCTTTTCTGGAAGTAATATTGAAATTGCCTATAAGCCCTTTAATTATCCTTTACTGCCCAATCTCAAAAATCGATCCTGTACACCGATACGGTAATGTTCGGACAGCTGTTTTAATAAACTTTCAAATGGAAATAGGATTAAAAGCTACAGCCTTTTTTTATGATAAGTCAATAATTGCATTTACAAAGGAATCTATATTATATCTTTTATAGGTACTGTGGAAATTGATAATAATGTCTTCTTAAATTCCTTTTTTACTTGGAATAGTTCGTCTCGAGTAAAAGTCTACTTCCCTACATCATTTACTTCACTTCTCTGATCTTTAGCTATCTTTTGCATAAGATCAATTTTAAAGATAATACAACACGATTGCGTCTATGTAATTTAGTTGTGATTTTTTTAAAATAATACTATCCTGTCTGACAATGACAACAATACTATCTGTTATCTCATTATTGTTCTGTGTATACAATTTCTTAAGAGCTGAAAATTTCTTGCATCGTTGCATATGACTTGATTAGGCCATCACCCTACTTTTGCAACCATAGAGCAACATTTACACAGATGTTTAAATCTTCTCAAATTAGATAACGTATTTTGGACATAAAATCCTAGCATATATTAGAGTATTACATTGTGTTCCATATTTACACCTCACGTGTAATAAAAGTTGACACACATATTAGTAATGGTTAAAACCATTTTTAATTCTACCGAGTCAATAATGTGAGGGTTTCTAAAGTTTTGTTGTATGATAAAATTATTAGTGATTAGGTACCTACCACTGAAAACCGTAACTTCATAGTTACCAATTGTCATCAATTATCGTGCTTTAAGTTGAACCTTTGTCGTTTTCCGTGTAATCCTTAAAGAATGCTGTTTATTATATTTGTTATTGCCACCATTAAGTGTAGATTTTTTTTCTGTACTTCTGTTTGTTTAATTCGTCCGTGTTCTAACACCGAGTAAATGTATCTTTCTTTCTTTCACCTTACAAAAAAATCAACTTGCATGTTATTTGAAAATTAGATTATGCATACCATGAATGTAAATTATACTAGCCGGTTTTATTTCTGGTAGCGAGAAATATACAGTTTATCTATTGATCTTTCTAACCAGTAGAGAAAGCTTTTCATTTTGTATGATCGACAGACAATAGATAGTCTATTTATAATATGATCTACAATATGTAGTTAATTGAAAATTCAATGGAAATGAAGGCTGTGTTTGGTTGTAATGAAAATATAAATGAAATATACTTATACTTTACAATCTATATCTACTACTGCCATCTTGCTGTTTTGATTTTGCTAATAAATTATAGACATAACTTACATTTGTTGCTTTATAATATATTATTGTAATTATCTATAGAAGCCTATAAAATAAAGCATTTATTCAGGCTTTAACATAACATACGTAGTAAATATTTAATAGTTTTTAACGATGAAATAAAACAATACAATCAATTAAGAGCAATATCAACAATTAATATATTATAGTTTATGGTATCGACAAAGTATATAATAACGTATTTCAAACATAAATTACTATAAATCATATTTAGTACCATTGTTAAAATTAATAGTAACGTTATTGTTACACACCTGTGTAACGTATGAGTGAACACACAACCTGATTTATTCAACATTTTTTACGATAACTGGGCACTTTGTAGAAACTGTCGAATTATTTTAGTAAAAATAAGTTCAGCTTATGAATGTTGAATTATTTGTCTCAGACTTATTTATCGAATCACAATCTGCAAATCAAGTATGTAGTGGACAACCGCAGTTAATCAATAGCGATATAGGGTTTCGGGTGCCTAAACGTTTCATTATAATTTTCGCACATGTCAAAAAACTGCGTAAATAGATGGTAGTATTGTGTAAACATGGTACTGTACTATTTTCACTTCTTTAGAAGAAACGCGAGCGTCATGATATTTGAAGGTTTTAACAGAAATCTATTGCTGTCAGTCATCCTATACCTGAACCTGTGCCTGAACCACCGAATAGAGCGCAAGAGAGACAACTTCAGTTCGAACTGATAATATCAATGTAAAATGAACGAAATCGTAATTTCGTATTCCCCTATTTTCTCCTCAAAAAGGTTCGATTGAAATTAAAAAAAATCATAAATTGATGAAAAGGACTTTTGGCTTTAACTTTATATTTATGGGGCACGGCAGTGCGCCCGCCAAGTCGAGCACGGCCGTACCATCATTTTCTCGAAGCGAATCACGGCACTTTTGATCCCCCCTTGTAACTCTTCGTTGTGTATAAAGCAAGAAGTTTGAATTTTTAGAGATCAAGAGTACATGCTTTATCTAGATATATTTTCAATATACAATGTTTTTATTTTACCTTCTCATTTGCAGGATGTCTCTGATAAGAGGTTTAACTAGGCGATTTTAGTTATAATAAAAGGCTCCTAGATCTTTTAATTGAAAAAAAAAAATAATATGATATAAACATATATTGTAAGGTATAAAAATATTTTCTCTAAGCCCTAATGGACTCAATACCGCTCGTATTTCAAATTATGTAATAATGTTGTGAATACGTACTTGTTGGAATTCTTAGCCTTAGTTACGAATTATGATACTCCATAGCTGACTTCGCGTCTGCGTTTTGTTCAATGATATTATCCAAAGACTAAAGTTGTTTTGTATTTTACTTACTTATTTACTTTATTTCAAGGTGAACTAGTATGCAAATTATCCCATATTCTAAGAGCTTTATCAGACATACCTACGGCTAAATAATCATTAAGACCCACCTGTCTTAAAGTGATCAGTAACGCGCTCGAGTGGGTGCTGGAGGTAGAAGGCTTAGAGAAAATTAGTGTTAGGTCTGTACCTATACGATCTAGGCAGATTAAAAAATGATGAAAAATATTGCTTTCCTGGTACGTTTTTCGGCACTCTTTGTTAGGGTTTGGCAAGATGCAATTTACATAATATACAATAGAAAACAAGTTTTATTTCAATTATAATTCAAACAGACTCTTTGATCGTACAAGTACAAACAGGTTTTTATATGAGTATTTGACCGTCGCAAAAACTACAAGGACACCGTCCCGCCATGCCGAGCCACTTTGCACTGCCGTGTCTTAATACCTACAAAATTTATTTTAAAATTTAATTATAAATCCGTCAAAGTACTTTCATATTAAAGCCAATTACATATTTATTTAAAAAAATCTTATTTTAATCTTCTACAGTTATAAAGCTTCAGAAATAGTTTTTTTGTTTGTTTGTTTGTTTGAACACGCTACTCTCTGGAACTACCCTCTTTTTTCATTTTATAGCCTAATTTTTGAGAAAGTTTATACGCTATATAACTTGAAGCTAACGATTTTAAAGAGGGGAGTAGTAACCATGGACGTCAGGCAAGTTGGAAAGCTGTAGGCAAGAGTGGGAACCGAGAAAATCGATACTGATAGGCTACTACGGGTGCGTCGGCAGCGCGGCGCACGGTGGAGAGTTGGTTGTTGATCGAATAAATAAAACGTGGATGAAGCCACGGGCACAGCTAGTATTGTATAAATTCGTTTTCCTTCTTGTAAGAACTTTTTGTTTTTATAATTTACGCTTCTTTTGAACTGTCTTGACCTTCCTGAGTATTACACAATGCGATAGCGGGAAAAATTGGCCGAATTAAAAACAAAAAATTCATCGGCGTACTTTATGTGTGTGTGTTATGTGTGTGTTTACGATACTACATTTCGAAGAATAAAATTAAGTTCATTGATTTTTACAATATCGTAGTCAAAATTCTGTTCCATTATCTGAAAAAAAATTGAATAACCTTATTGGACTCAATTCATCAGATGCTTCCTTTTAGTTTCACATCATTTCAGCCGAAAGATGTCCATAGTTGGGCATAGGCCTACCCCAAAGATCACCACAACGACCGGTTTGTGCTGCCCGTATCCAACGGTTTCCCGCAACCTTTGCCAAGTCGGCAGACCACCTTCTTGCGGGTTTGCCCACGCTGCGTCTTCAGGTACGTGGCCGCCACTCGAGAACTCTTCGGCCCCATCCGACATCTATTCTACGAGCTACGTACCCCGTCCACTGCCACTTAAGTCTAGCTATCCTTAGGTCTATGTCGGTGACTTTGGTTCTCCTGCGGATCTCTTAATTTCTGCTTCGATCTTCCTCGAACCCTCTCCATTGCCCTTTGGGTGATCTTGAGGTTTCCTTTGAGGCCCATAGTTATCGACCACGTCTCGGCACCGTATGTTATCATTGGCAACATAAACTGGTCATAGACTTTCGTCTTGAGACACTACTGTATCTTGGACGAGAAGAGGTCACGTAGCTTCCCAAACGTTGTCCAGTAAAGTTGGATTCAACGATTGATCTCTTTCTCGAAGTTGGATTTACCTAACTGGATAATTTGCTAAAGTTTTTGCTATTATTGTTAGTTTGCTGGTTTGTTTGTAGTTTCACGTTTGTTGCTAAATTCATTGCTGTGAAAAATGAGATGAATTTACGATGCGAACAGCTTATGCAGCAGCTATATAACTAATTCAAAATGAAAGATTTTTTTAAACTTAAAATATTTACTGCTTCACTCTAATGCAGTTTTATGTTTGAGACTTGTTCAATAAAGTCAGTGCCCAGTGAGATCAACATTTAAAAAAAATGCTAACTCGATCAAGTTTGATATAGTATGTTATACTAACTAAAAAAAGTAGTTGCATAAAGTTGTTTAAATGGAAACACAATATGTGACGGAGTTGGATCCACGTGATTGGTAGATGCCAGGATCGAGAGAAAACAATAATACCTCCTATAAATAAACTGATTGTTTACATGTCAAAGTTTATTGATGCTATACAATTACATGTCTACATATATCACGATATACTTTGGTTCACTGATCTATTTATTGTATACATTATAGCCTTCATTAATTAATATATTACATTATTTGTTCATTTTGTCTTTTAACTTAATTAAAACAGTGCTAGTTTCGTAATTAATTGGGCGACGATGCGGATGAAATTTGATTTCACGGATCAATTATTAAAACGTACGTGTGTGTGAAATAACAAAAATACAATGTCACACCATATTGTTCTTTTTGATTGAAATAATTTTTCGCTGCCATACCTAATTTTGATAGGCGTAAAGTGCATAATTGCCTGCACGATTTCGTATCGTTCTAGATTACTTATACAGAAAAAGCTGATCGAACCGAGCTGTCGATATGGAAATATTTTCTATATACCTACACTACAACAAGTCTAGGACTTGTTTTTAATAGTCGTGAGTCAGAACTTCGTAGAATGTTTATTAGCATTTTATATTAATTCCGTTACCTACCGGTTTACATGACGATAACCTTATGTAATAATATTTTCGTATATATGTTTCCTTGGTCTAATGGTTAGTAATGTTGCCGTAAAAGGTTGTTACGTTGCGAATACAAAAATTAATTAAATAACAAATATATTGCACCCTCTTGTCACTGTTACATTTGCAAAAGTAATTTTTTTCAGCAGAAGCATTTGAAGTTTTAATATAATATAAAATAACACTGCCTGAAGTAGATAAGGTGAATAGACTATGTTATTACGTCTTCTATCTTTTAAATTAAAACCATGAGCAGAAGTACCTAACTTAGCACTTTTTGAGAAACACCTATTGCTTAAGTAACAGTGGTATACCGAGACCGCGAGGATGCATCGCGATATGTTACCCAGTTGATGTTAATTATTGACATATTATGGGAATTTGTTAAAAAATTTAATAAACCCTCGACACAAGTAACCTATTCATTGAGACCATTCCAATGAGTCCAAATATGATATCTCAGCTGTTAGTTGGTAAGGGGTTAGGTATCCTACGGATTCTAGATGATGCTGCAGCATCAGGTCAAGGGTTTTTCTAATAACGTTGAAGTAATGTTAATACCAAAATACTGATCAAAACGAATCTAAACACGACATATCCGGTATTATTTTTTGAAGAGTGTACTAGTGATCTGGTTATGAGGAGCCTGGAGGCTGCAGCATCAGATTAAGAATTCCATAATGTTGCATAGTTATGTAGCATACATGAGTGTTTCAAATTTTAAGTCACACATATGTTTGAAAATAAAGTAAATACCCATTATACTTCTAAGATCCCTACCGCAGCTAACCGAAGAGCCGATGACCTTGAAACATTTGAACAGATTTTGATAACACATATAACAAAACCACCGCTAGAAAACTTGCTTTCAAATAAAAAAACCGCATCCAATTCGGTTCACCCGATTAAAAGCTACGGTGCCACAGACAGACAGACACACATAGTAATCAAACTTATAACACCCGTTTCTGTTGCGGTGGGGGATTAAAAATACATTTAAAACAACTAGGAGTGAATTAGTTGGGTGCCCAGCCGCGGCCATACACTCGTTAGTTAGTCGTTAGTAATCTATATTAATAAGTATGTAGTTCTGTCTATATAAGTTTTTTTTTTTTGTGATAGGTGTCTTATATATAAAGAATACTGATCACAATTGACTGATTTAAATGAAATTTTGTACATGGGAAGCTTACGTCATTTCATACATGATAGGCTATAAGTAATGTCAATAATGATTTGAAAATCGTAAAAAAAACTTAATCTAAAAAAAATATTTTTATTCATTCTTCTCCGTTTTTGATGAAATTTTGTAGACGGGAAGCATACGTCATTCCATATTGATAGACTTTAAGGAATTGATAGAAATAATTAATGCGTAAAAAACGCGTGCGGAGACGTGGAGCACCAATTAGTATGCAAATATGTTATAATAATTCAAATATAATTATGAAATATCTGTAACCGGTTATGATTAAACTTTTGTTCTTTATTTTATTCTATGACGCTCTGACAGACCGTGAGTTTGATCACTTCATACATTGACTTAATTCGTATTTATGTGTATCATGATATTTATATAAAATACTAGCTTTGCCCCACGGTTTTACCCGTGTTAAAAGCATATTTTTAAGCAATTTTTTATACTTTGTGTAAAACTATTCACAATTTTTTTAGGAATAAATTAATTTTTCAAATTATAATAAGGCCTATGTTACTCGCTGATACTGTAGCTTTATAATGGTGAAAGAATTTTTAACATCGGTCAAATAGTTTTTGAGTTTATCCATTACAAACAAAAAAACAACCAAAAAAGTAAATCTTTCCTCTTTATAATATTGTTATAGATATTATTTTTTTAATTAGTGGTTTACGATAATACATTCACAATATTTCACCTTTATTCATAAGTGTATGAACTCATTCATGGGTGTATGTGACTCAGCAAAATTGTGTATCTCAATGTTTTGAGGTAACTTTCTCCCCAATAATCACCGATGTCTTATTTCGTAGAACAAGTTTCTTTATCGACATTAAGAAAGCATCAAGAGAAATCTATTTGTTGAACTAATTATATTATCATTCAAGCATATGATGGAAGGCGCACATGATACTGTACGTTACAGCCTTTGATACCAAATTTATGTTCATACCGTAATATCTACAGAAAAATCATTTTTATATCGTATCGTTGTAGTACCTACAATACGATTTGTAGTTTTCAGTAAAAAATTAAGTTATTAATAATACTAGCGATCGCCCTAAGCCCAAAATTAGACTAGTGACTTTTTGATCAGTCTATTTTCTGTTTGATATTTGCAGTATTCATGAACCTAAACAATGAGTATTGTCTACATCACTTGCTGTGTCACTTTTCGTTGAGAGACAATGTCAATATTTCAGGGGGTTTAAGTTCAATGGAATTGGTTCCGATTACTAAATACACATACGCATGGTCCACTCCTTCCTCCCAGGAGGAGGGGAACGTGCATATGAGTATATGTTAGTTAGTTCGAATTCTCTTAGAATTAGGGAATTAGTTAAATCGCGACCTTTTCGCATTCGCGACGACCGCCCGAGCCGAGGTTCGGCCACTCTGGCACCCTTGTGCAGGTCGTCACGAACTTTCGCGGCTGAGTACCCTAAGCGCTCGCCCCCAAGTCCGGTGAAGCTGTAAAAGCTGCAGCGGCTCTGTTTTTGGATAGGGCCCCTAAGGCTAACAGTGTAGTCAGTTCAAAAAAAAAAACAATGGAATTGGTCGGGGTAGGATTCGTAGTATTAATTTATTTAATTTAAATTAGTAACAGATACTATAGATAAATATTAGCTTTCTGCCCTCCTCCATTTAAACTTTAACCATGCCATATTTCAGTCTTCCGTGCACGCAATACGCTTAAAAGGGGTAGAAAGCTTTTGTTTCACGTATTAATATACAGATACTTTTTTTTATTTTTTGGAAGTTTAGCGTTACACCATAATCTTACCTGATCTTAAGTTACAATGTGGTCTATGGTGGTAACATGTTAAGCCTAGAGGGCGTTGACTCTCAACTATCAGGTGCAATTGCAAGAAACACCTATAGGTGCTCGGCGATAGATTTTCAACTTGAGAATTCTAACTAGCCAGGCGGGCATTAGAAATGTTTTCCTTCATCGAAAGTTTAGAATAATTGTAGGATTGAACTCACGTCAATCGAAGTGACGTCTGAACACGATAGAAATGAGCTTTTTTTATAGAAGTTCGGCACATTGACGGTACTATGCCTGATGATAAGCACAGCACAGTCCAAACACAACGGTGACCACCAGAGATTTAAATCCATCGGCGGTCACCGCTGTCATGCTGGCCTGCATAAATATCTCTTCACGTTACGCTTAAAGGACCCGATGTCGTAAGAAGGAGGGAACACACTGGCCGGGAGAAGGTTCCGCAGCTTCACGGCACGACAAAGATAAGTCATAGAGAACTTTTTAGTTCATGCCGAGATGGAGCTATCATCGTTTCGCAAGTTAATGTAAGCACTGCAGTCCAGCTAACGAAAATAAACTTGATTCGTGATGAATCACGTGATCAGATATGTCAATACATTTTGCTCATTTTCGTTAGCGTTAACGATTGTTGAGAGGCAATTTGGCCAGGGCCCCAGGGGTTCTAACGAAGTTGCCTCTCTCCAATCGATAACTTGAACAGAAAACAAAAATATTAGAGTTGACATATTCTCAACGTTAAATCACGTTATCAGACAATATGTCAATTACATTTAAAAAATCGTTTTCTATTAAAATATTAGCTTCAATTGTAAAAACGCAAAATTTTAAAATTTTTGCATTTTGCATACACGTTTAATTCCGATGCAAATGCATGGTTATCTAAGTAATGCCATTCTAAATTCACTAAGGCGGATTCTCAAAGATGGTGGACCAGTTATTTTTATGCACCCCCATGATATGGGTAACAAATGAAAGGATTTGCTGATAAGAATGATAAAAAAAATTATTAATTAAAAAAGCATTATAAATGAAAATACCAATTGCATGCACGCTTAGAGACATGTAGCGCAAATAAAAAACGGAGAAAGGGGAATTTAAACTAAATAAATTTCTCGTGTGTTACAAGCTTTTGTAATTATTAGATGGAAAAGAATATTAGGAATAATTATGAATATTTATTATTTCATTGATTATTCTAACATCGTACCTATATACGTAGGTAATTTTGTACAAGATCCCTATCGATCTATTTTAACATATTCTCCAAATGATATGATATACCTCAAGACAAGAAGTAGATATGCACCTATATATATAACATTCAGCACAGCTAACTCTTGCATAAAATTGTTATTTTAATTTTTGTATAGAATAAAACTGTTTTTAAAATGTAAAAAAAATGACATTGTTAAAATCATAAAACGTATAAAGCAGTTAAAAATAGATGCTGTAATAAGTATCTATTAAATGGTAATCAAATAATAAAGTTGTTTATAGCTAAACAAGACTCGGCCGAACGATCTAAGTCTAAAATTGGCTGAGGTAAGTAAGTACTCGTACAACAGGGCAGAACTTGACTGCTACTCGTCAGACAGGTTCTAAGGTCCAAAAATAACCGCCGCTTGTAACGGTGCGTACGCGCAGCCTGACACGTACCAACACATCTCTCCTTTCACTGGCTACTTGCAATATATACTTGTTTTTTTTAAATAACTTTTAATCGTTTTCGGACGTAAGGTTTTAAATATGTTATATGTAAATTGCACAACACTTTCTTTCTATATAACCGACTTCGAAAAAAGGAGGAGTTCTCAATTCCAATGTATAGATATTTATGGATGTTTCGCCATAACTTCTTTGTTTATGAAACGATTTGGATGATTCAATTTTTGTTGAAAAGGACATATCTAAAAGTTGGTTTCATTTTAATTTCATACACCAGGGAACTCCTCAAAATCGTTTTAATTTTTTTTTTAAATATTGTCTTGTTTTAAGTCGATTGCTCTACACTTTTTGAAGTGAAAGTTCTTAGGCGGCCATTCGATAGTTGGACGAGAATTGAGAGTGAAATTTCAAGGACGTAACACGTTTAGGTACATTTAGTTACGCGAGAGAGAAGGAAGATATAACGTAGAGAGAGGGAGAAAGATTGCTATGTATTATGAATTCAAGAATCACTTCTATAACGTGTACCATACATATATCCTAGTTAGATTATGCAGAAATAAAATTATACATCGTCACATTTCACTATCCTTGCATACCTCGTATAGCTTCCTAAAAGTTCATTTATCCTTCTATGTATTGGTGCTTGATACGATTGCTTTGTATTTTCCTTATTGTCTTTCTAATTGATTTGTTCAAGTGAGATTTTACATCGACACCCAATATAGATAATATCGTAATTTTGATTAGAATAAAATTGAACTATACGCTCTATGTAAATACTCAAGAAACTCTATATTTGAGTTTTACATCCTTATCTCTACGACGCGACGAATGGATCCATTTTTACTTGATCAAAATTGTCATTGTAAATAAAAAATACATTTAATGTATAATATCATCGTTAATTGATTAATTACTAGTCACAAATATTGAGTCGATGTAGCTATAAAAATAGGTAACATCCAATGATTCAATAATATTCGAATTAAGTTGATGATTTTTTTAAATGGTATTTTGAAAATCAACGCGTAATGAAATACGATGTTCTTCATAATGAGTATTGATACCATCACTCATCACACATTAGTATCTTATTTCAGTCTTTTTTTGTTATTCCTTCATCAGTCACGCTTTCTATGTGCCTAAACAAGCGAAGCATTCCCTTAAATATTGATTTATATTACTTAGATAAAATAATATCCACCAAATATAAATGTGTTTTAACATTAAATTGTATGAGCAAATCTCCTCCAAGGATTTTTTTTACGAAAAGGGTTTGAAAATAATTTACACGATTTTGTTTAAAAATGAATACTCGATTTTATACATTGAGGTCAAGGTCCTCAGTGAATGAACTTGAAGTAAAATTCAAGGAAAATAATACAAAAAAAGCAGGAAAGTGTGAAAATGGCGAAATTTATCGTTTAGTTATTCGTAAAGGTTGTTTATAAAAAATGAGGACTGGTCATGTCTTTGCTTGCGCAATCTGTGTGGCCCGAAGACATGTTTGCATTCGATTTTAAGAATTCGCGTTATGTTATTGGAAATCGATATTTATTATGGTTGATTTGTTAGTGACGTCATTATAAGGTCGTATGCTAATTTTACACGTATAATATTATAAATATGATAGTAACTCTGACTGTCTGTTTGTTACTTTTCATGGCTAAACCTCTGAACTAATCGCAATGTTTGGCATGGGTAGAGGTAGGCTGAGACCTCGAGAAGGAACGAAAAATACGCAGAATAAATCGCGAGAAAATCTAATTTTCAATATTACTGTAACTTGTTTTCATGAGATATATGCTAATTCTATATGAATACATATTTTTAAAGCGCCGTGATAAAGTTAAAAGTCGAATTTCAGTCCGCAATAAATACTTAAGCTGAAACGTGAAATTATTAGAAAACCTTGTAAACTTAAGGAAAAATATCTTAGTAAATATACGGTTGTTTATCGTAAAATAATTCGCGATATTTAAGATGTTCCCATCGGCAACATCAGAGAAATATCGATCCCATAAGTGTTAGCTACGCATAGGCCTAAGCGTAATGATACGAAAATAGCAATTGTAAATATAAGTTGTAGGGATGAATAATTTGTACAAATAAACATAAGTCTAATGTTTCTAATATAATACTATAACGTGTAGGTATATAAGAGAAGTGAATAAGTTATGAAAATGTTTGTAATTTAATAAAAATAGTCGCTTAAAGTATTAAACTCGTGTATCGTAAATAATCCATATTATATAGAAGGTGTATGTAATGTTTTGTGTTATATAGGTAAATTAGCCTTCTATATATGTTTTATAATGATTGTAACGCCAAATAGTGTGTATATAACGAGTTTCAAGCTGTTTTAAAGTTGCAATGTTTAACGCTCTCTATCTACAATGTTTATCAACCTATAATGTTGAAGTTAGTGTTTTTGTATAGGTATTTGTGTCTACAATAATGTGAAACAGTTTTTATAGTAATTGAATAATTGTAATTAGAGATATTAACAATTTATTAGATTTTGCATACAAGTAATAATAATAATGTAGATAGAGATAGCAATAGTGCAACCGCGAAGCACCCCCGCGGTTAGCGGGCCATGCCCATATTTGGTAAAGAGCAGTACAGATAGAGACGCCGTCGTCCGTCTCACTCTCCGGCAAACGAGATAAAAGGCGCGCTACCGGGGCCAACCGGCAGTGCCTCGCCACTTGTTTGGAGAGCCAGTGCTCTCCGAACAGTGTCGATGCAAATACCGACCGGGTCGAGGGTATCGATGGATGCGTGCGGGAGCTGGATAAGCTCCCCGCGACAGCCTCCCTGTCCCCAGTCACGTCTGAGGAGGTTCTTTCCATTATAAAAAGCCTTAAGCTCAGAAAAGCACCAGGTCCCGACGGGATCAGGAATGAAGTACTTAGGCTTCTTCCTGATCGCCTCATAGCTCTATTGGTCTGCATCTTCAATGTAGCCATAGTCCACTGCCATTTTCCAGCCGCCTGGAAAAAGGCAATAGTCATAGGTATCCGTAAGCCCGGCAAGAGCGCGTCGCTTCCCGACAGCTATCGCCCGATCAGTCTCCTAAATACTTTAGGGAAAATGTACGAGCGGATCCTTCTGAACCGTCTCAAGTCAGTAATAGAGGAGAAAGACCTCTATCCGCCTGAGCAATTCGGTTTCCGTGCTAGATATTCTTGCACTCATCAAGTGCACCGCCTCACGGAGCACGTTGCATTTAATTTTGCTGAATTATATAAACCCCGCCGTACACTTGCGGTCTTTTTCGACGTTGCCAAGGCCTTCGATAAGGTCTGGCACGAGGGATTGATCTACAAGTTGTATCACTTTGAAATCCCCGATAGGCTAATTAAAATAATTCGCGACTATCTAACAGATCGCACCTTTCGCTATAGAGTGGAAGGTGAATTGTCCACGCCCCGTCCAATACGCTCAGGCGTTCCCCAAGGTTCGATCCTGGCTCCTAGCCTATTTAACCTGTACGTCAGTGACCTACCTCGACTCCCGGAGGTCGAGGTAGGGCTATACGCTGACGATACAGTCTTATATGCCTCAGATAGGAATAGATCCCACCTCAGACACAAAGTCCAACGCTCCGTGACCACTCTCGGGAAGTGGTTTAACGAGTGGCGTATAGCCGTTAATCCCTCGAAGAGCGCCGCGATGCTCTTCGATGCGGATTCGTCACAGATACCGTGGAAGCTTAAACCTGTTAAGCTCTACGATAATCCGATTCCGTATGTAAGAGAGACCAAATATCTAGGGGTAACCCTAGATAGTAGGCTCTCTTTTAGACCCCACATCCGTAAGGTTAGGAACAGGGCCGCGTGGGTCCTGGGCCGGTTGCATCCTCTGTTGTGTTCGGTGAGTAAAATGTCCACGCGACATAAGCTCACGCTCTACAAGACGTGTATTCGACCAATTTTGACATACAGTTGCGCCGTGTTCGCACATATGTCCGAGTCGAGTTTCAAACGGTTACAATCGATACAGAATAGGTTCCTCTATCGTCTCACCGGGGCCCCGTGGTATGTTCGAAGCGTAGATCTCCATAGAGATATGGAGCTTCCTTCGATACATGCCTACGTTAAACAGCTCTCCCGTTCGTATTTCGACACCGCGTCGAACCACGCGAATCCGTTAATAAAAACAGCCGCCACTTATGTTCCGGCACCCACGGACATCCGGTGCAAACGCCGGCCGCGCAATATTTTTATTGATCCCGACGATCACATCGAAAATTCGAATAAATATTACACATCCGTCTCTCCAAACAGAGCGTGCCAGCGCCCACGCCCGCGTAACCACCGTTCTCTCCGCAGAGGGCGGGCGGTCAATTTCGCTCCAGCACACCCGTCACGTCCACCCTCTGTAGCGGTAACCCAAGCCTAGGTCCGTTCCTCGGTGTGAAACCCTTGGGTCAGGCAACCGCCCGCGCGATACAAGTGACACTGTACGTGCATCACTTAGCTACCTACATACAACACTACACACGTATGAACATACACACGTGCACACCACACAGGTACATAGGTTCTGTGAGGGACCTTTTTTTTTTCTTTTTTTACGCTAGTTAGTTAGCGCTAGTTAGTGTAGAAACATTCCGATTATTGTATACACATACGCACGGTTCCTTCCTTCCTCCCAGGAGGAAGGGAACGTGCCTATGTGTATATTTAGTTAGCTCGAATCGTAGGTGTAGGGATTCGAATAGATCGCGACCTATTTGCGAACGCGACGACCGCCCGAGCCGAGGTCCGGCCACTTTGGCACCCTCGTGCGAGTCGTCCACAAAACTTTCGCGGCTGAGTGCCCTCTGCGCTCGCCCCCAAGTCCGGTGAAGCTGTAAAAGCCGCAGCGGCTTTAGGGCCCCTAAGGCTAACAGTGTAGTCAGTGCTAAAAAAAAAAAAAAAAAAAAAAAAAAAAAAAAAAAAAAAAAAAAAAAAAAAAAAAAAAAAAAAAAAAGCCAACCGGCACAAGTCCGGTGAAGCTGTAAAAGCCGCAGCGGCTCTGTTTGACGATAGGGCCCCTAAGGCTAACAGTGTAGTCAGTTCTAAAAAAAAAAAAAAAAAAAAAAAAAGGCCAACCGGCACACACGGGCGCCACAAGCTGAAGACTCAAGACTCAAGAAACAAAACTGGAAGAAACAGTACCCAGAAGATAGTACTAACAAATTGTATTGTGTCTTGAAGATTACAGCGAATTTTATTGTGGTACCTGTGTGTCATTTGCATCTTCACAAGTGTTCAACCCGCCAGCGACCCAGTCCTCTCCGCTCCGTGCTACGTTAGCGCCGCGCCTACCAGCAGGCACCTTACTGCGTGTGTGTTCCTTAATGTTTCGCCCTCTTCACGCTTAGTAGTTTCGGGTGTGAGCCGGGTCGGTCGCACGTAATGAGAGGGGCTCGCACGCACTGGTTTCCAGACAGCTGGTTACCGAAGCGTGTTATCCGCCGTCGGTTATACAGAGTACGAGGGAATCGTTTCCGTCGCGTTCGCGCCCTCGGTGCGCGGTCCCGCTCTGTATCGGTTGACGTAGCACATTTGTTGTGGGCAGACGCACGCGCCCATTTTACTTAAGGGATGATTTTTGAAAATCTTTTGATAATGCTCACATACGCTATATAGGGAATTTCTGTACAAAATGCCATGCTTGATACCAGTGTCCTGTAGTAAGCCTTAAAATTGTAAGTAACCAAGCTGCGACAATAATAACCTATATAAGTAGGTATATACAATACCTATAATTTTAAATCATTGTACATAAAGAATACTTCAAAGGCAATCCTTAATACTACTTCGTAGGTATATTTGCAGTACCGAGCTTTAAAAACATTAAGTGGATTGTCTTTTAGTAGGTGACGAAAAATCACTATCAGAAAATGTTATGACTTTGGCACTTGGATGAACTAATTGATTTGTTGACACATCATAATATGCATCGGTTTTGTGCGCTGTATAACCGAATCTTTCCAGTAGTACCATAAATTCTAAAGGGTAGTGTTTGAATAAATTGCTAGTTAAAAGAATAATAATACGGTAATTGTCCGAGAAGGAGGTTTTTACTGGACTGCAAAAAAGGAGGGTTATGTGTTTCGACCGTATGTACGTCTATTTCTTTGGCACGCTAGCCGCATGGATTTTAGCATAAGAAGTGTCGTTAGTCATTCATTATGGGAGTGTTCTATAGGCTATATAATACTTAAGTTCGACGTCTGGGTATCAAATAAAACGCAAAAATAGTTTTTTTTCAGTCTAGTATTTTTTATAACAGTACTTAATAATTTAGCTTGTTTTATGTATGCTGCTGACGTTTAGTGATCACTACAGCCTATAGTAAAAGTCTGCGTTCAATAGTTTGGTGTTTCTGAGTGCTGCGTGTTTCCAACCACACTTTTTGGACCAAAACTGCTTTGCGGTAGATGTAGCTTTGGTAATGATGCTTCCGCAGTGGAACCTTGCACAGGCTTTATGGAAATAGTAAAAAAGATAAACCGAATTCTAAACAAAGAATAACAAAAACAATACGATTAACTGTCGTAATTGATATGACCCTCACGAGTTACATAACCATTACGAAATAGCAATCTTCATTCTGACCGTCGTCCACCCTCGTATAGTATTCAGACCTCATAGTGTTGCTCGGTTATATAACCAGCAATTATGTCATTAATAGACCTTTGTACGTGACATACCTTAAATGACCACAAGGAAGAATTACTATTATGGTCGCATTCAAGATTTTTTCTATATACATCGATTTAATTTGTTTGTTTTCGTTCGGTAAATTATATTATGTTTTATTCCGTTCAATAGTTTATTAGAATTGTGTTCCAGATCAGAGGAGGCAAGTTCAAAACAGACAAAGATTTGAAGAAAATACAGACTTGCCAAAGATTTGTGGTAAAAGAAAGCAAAGTAAGGATACTTGTAATTTGCATACCAGATATAAGTGTAGTTTCCTAAAACGTTAATTGACAAGGACTATAGTTTTATTGCCAAAACCCTCGGAGTACTCAAGGAATTTGAAGTCTCCTCCTCCTCCTTTGTAGTGAAGGAATTTGAAAAAGAATACAGTCCTCAAAATATAAAAGATCCTGTGACCTATATGCTGATATCGCGAGTGAACCAACTTCGCTTGATATATGGTGCGTGAATGCTGACTCATTTTACATCTCCTTATTAGTAAATATTTGATTTTAGAAAATTTATGTTGATTCGAATTCGTCAGAATGACTAAATTCCGAATCATATAACCTTTCGCAGTTTTACTAATTAGAAAGTGTTTTCCATTTATGTTCTATTAGTATAGAATTATTAGTATGTAATCTCCCCTCTAATATAAATTCTCGCAGATTAATTTACGGGATTCACGGTAGCATCTATCACGAACAAAGAAGTTCTCAAATTTTTACCTTTGATGTACGTTGCGGATGTAAAACTGTCTTCCAGTCAACGCTCTCCTTTCTATTATATTGGTCCATCCATCCATCACCGAGTCGTTGTTTTTGAACTGTACCGTACTTGCTAACAGATGCTGTACAGTAATTACAATTGTGAAGTATACAATAGTCGCTACTTAGGAATTGTGCATCATTTACCATGAAAGTATAGTAAGGCATTATCACACAGGATAATTTTATTATGATTAAAGTGTGTTATTAAGTAAGCCATGAGAACGTCTGACAGCACAGATGTTACAACGAACTTTATTAACAGCTGTGAGACGTACTGTTATGTGTAACGGGAGCTCTTTGTTTAATTTCTCCATCAAATTATACACTTACTTAGAATGTTGTGGAAATAGTGGTTTTTAAATGATGCAGTTGTCACAAGTTGTCTGCATAAAACGCCTGATGACCGTTAAATTATATTTGATTGTCAATTTTTTTTTTATGCACTTTAATTATATTTTATCCGGGCTTTAGGCTTTAAGGCTTTTTTAATGGGTTTTAGAATATCGGTTTTCTAAATGGTGTCCGTTAAGAGTCCGCTTATAAGTAGTTGATTAGCATAGCTAAAATGTTGTTGTTACATTATATTATATTATATCTTAGGAAGTCCTCAAAAAGAACAGTTTTCTATCATATAGTGCAAAATGTTTCTAACATTATCACAGTTAAATTACCATTTTTATTGTTACTATAAGTTAAGGAAATACTTCATTAGGAATTTTAAATTATGCTATATTCATTTCAAAGCATTTTTCATCGCACTGGTAATAATAGTAGGTATTTTTTTAACAGAGGTCAATCGAAGATCAGCGGAGCTATCAAACAACATTTAATTCAATTTACGCCTTTAAAATGTACCATATGACATTTAAAAAATAACATTGCTTTTATTGCAACTATAACCAATAACAGTGAACAAAATATAATAGACTCTACCCACTTCTGTATTTAAAAAAAATACTTGTTATGTTAGTAAATAATATTGAGACAACTTCATAACTTCCTTGAACAAACGAAATACGGGCATCGTTGTTTAAGCAACAAACTGGAATACAAGTTTCCATAAATGCACTTCCTTGACCATATGGCTGCAAACAAATCAAACAGAATATCTTTTGATCAAAACAAACGCGCACGGCTCATTTAAGAATCAAATATGACCGTTTAAAACTGTCAAATTTAGCTAAACAAAATCAATTTTGTACAGCAACTTTCATTTTGAATTAACAAGAGTTTTATTGAAAACAACTACGCGTTAATTTTACTAAGCTAAACCGAGAAAAGGTTATTTATTTTTCCGGTTAAAAGACAGACTTACTAACGACAAACCACGACTTCGATTGCATTAGTTACAATATAAAATTTACTAAGAGTAAAAAATATAGCACTCAGGAATAATTTAGCTTCCAATTAGTAAAAAAAAATTAGATTCGGATCAGTAGTTTCAGCGAGTATTCCCAACAAGCATAGAAACTTTACCTCTTTAAAGTCTTTATAATATTTTAGAGATAAAAGTATAATGTGGTTTAATAGATAATTAGTTTTCCCACAAAATAATGTGTACAATATTAAGCGAGTATATTAAAATTACCAATAGCTGTGTAAATACATAATCTACACATATTTCGCTCTATTGTCTAACATCAAAACAAGGTTGTGTGTAACACCTCTAGCAATACATTATATCTATAATATGTATATGGAACAACATAAAATTTTACAATTTACAGTTTGCATTCATTAAATAACTATACTCGTTACTCGTCGTATACCTCACATAAGTCACATATAGGTAATTGTGTAAGATAAGACCCATATACTACACCTGTAAAAACAACTCAACTTTCATACGTATTTCAATCGACAATTGTGTTTCAGTAAAATGTATAGAGACTAGAAATTTCCGGAACTGTACATTGTACAAATATAGTATAGTATAAACAGAACATTGGGATTGAGGATTATGAATGACATACTGACTTTAAATGACACATAAGGGAGTAAGTAGTTCGTGACGTTGAATTGGTAGTAAAATAACATACATAATTTTATCAGTGTTGCTTATTAATTATTTAATATAACGAAGTATTTATTTCTAATTCTGAGAGCGAAAAAGGAAAATATGTTAGAACTGTTAAAAATGTTACCAAAATAAAAAACTATGATATAATAAATTACTCTAAAATTGCATTATTAACTATGTATTTATTATTAACTATGTAATAAGGAAGTTATAATATTCATATCATTATCATTAATGTATTTGTTTGGTGAAGGTAAATAGGAAAAGTTGATACAATGTCTATAGATATCAGTTGTCATTAAATATACTGTATCTTCAAAACTACAATAACCTTAGTAAAATATATAGTTATTCCTAATTTTAATAAGAACACTCATAATTGGAATTTAAGGTAAAAGATTAAAAAGCTCTTCTATTGATATTTCAGCTAAAAATATAGTATCATTGCTAAGATTATTATAAATAAATGATCGTCATGAATTCTAGTAGACAATTACCTGATTCTCTGTTACCACGAGTCTATTGTTTACACATTATTAATACACTTACAACTTTGTAACTACTCCATATATTGTGAAAGTAACACATG
The DNA here is from genome assembly GCA_033032175.1 of Saturnia japonica. NCBI lineage: Eukaryota > Metazoa > Arthropoda > Insecta > Lepidoptera > Saturniidae > Saturnia > Saturnia japonica. Next base: position 20,951,552 of record CM065307.1, on the reverse strand, counting down.
TCTAGCTTGTAGCACTTTTTGACGGAGAAATCACGAGACGGTATGATCATGTATAATTTAATTAGATTAACTGTTGGCCTTGATTTTTTTTGCTATACTGAAAAATATCAACGGTATTTAAATAAATCTGTTATTTTACATTAGTCACTTAAGCGTTGAATGCAATTTTTCCAAAATTATTTTTTACGGTCTACATCTTTTAATTACGAGATAGACTTCTGTATCCTTACATTATGATCGATATGCCACGATTATTATCTCAAATGTGTTACATGTAAACTCGAAATTGGCTACTATGTATTGTGCTTACTACGGTTCTTTGTCAATTCAAGTATCTATATCTACTATAGAAACCATATTGTAAGAGATTCATAGTTTTTTATATAGAGTTCGAAATATTTTAAAACCTTTACTGATATGAAGTTAGCAAACCATGGTGTAATATCGGAAATATTAAACATGGATTTACTATATGAGTTTTTAAAGGTTATAATGAAAACTATATTAATCCGATCCGTAAACAGCCATCATCTACGTAGGACTTTTAAGGCGTTGCGCACGACTAAGCGTGTCTCACTAATTTGGTTATTTGAAAATTACTATTTATCCAACGACTGTTAATATCATCAAACTTAATGTTGGTGCTGTTTTGCTTCTTTTCGTATTAGTTTAGCGGTCGTTTGATAAAAAAGAATCAAAGGCAAGGCCATACATATTTGCTTCCAGTTTAGTCCAGGCAGTCCAAATTCTTTCATTGTCTAATTGGATAGGATTAAATTTATTCTGAAAAAAGAAAGTATACTTCCAGTCAAGCTGACAAAGAATATGGCAAATGTATATGTTGTATCCTACCTTGACCTACATTCACAAATAAGGTCAAAGTCTTTGCAGCTACATACTGTATCGAACGTAATAGAAGGGGCTTCTTTGCGATGCATCGTCAATTGAACAAACCTTGATAGGTCAACGGAGTCGGTCAATGTTTCGTGAGTGTTTCATATAATCAGTTAGGTGGGTATAGGCCAAGTTAAATCATCTTTGGTCGTTTAAAATAAACTATTAACATTTTCGGTGTTGAGTAAAAGGAATATACTTCTTTACAGTTATTGGCGCTGGTGGATATACATCTGCCATGTACGTTACAAATATTTCTGAATCGAACCAGATTGAGAAAGTGGCTAAAAAATATCTTAATTCTCAGAAACTGAATATATTATGTGGTCATATACATGATGTGTGACTCTCGCGTTGATATAGGAGATGACTTTATTTTCCAAATTGGTTGTGAACTGTTTAATTACGTTTAAAATCAAATTTCCAACTTTCGAAATTGTGGGCCACGTAAATTTCTTTAGGTGGAACTTGAGTGTTTGCTTGTCTCTAATGTTTATCCCTCTGAAACACAAAGTAATCTAATATCAGTGGTGTGGCGAGCATAGGTGCATAATCATGCTTTTGAGGTGGCCTTCCAGGATTTTTCTTTGTACTTTCACCTCTTAGTCTCTAGCTATTGGTGAGTCTTTATTTTAGTTGAAAATGGTGTGGCGATGTGTGGTTTTTCTCGATCCTTGCACGTGGAGGTCTTTTAATAGATGCTTCTAGGTGGATGTAGTTTTTGAGTTTTTTCTTTACATTTACTCACTTATTTAATATCTACACAAAGAAAATAGGACCAAAAACATTGTGATGGTTAGTGTTTTGTCACGGTTCTGTGACACCCCCGAACAGTTGGCAGAAGGAGTGGATCGCTGCCGCCCCAACCGTAACTACACCAGTGACTACTACCTATATTACATATATTACAAGCAAATGCCTAACATTTATGAAAAGGCTATAATTTTTATGTGTCAATTGTTTGAATATGCAATAATTTTTTTGGTTAACAAAAATGTTTGTTATCGTTTGAATTCCATAAGAAATAAAAACTAGTTTTATTTACTTAGTTCCCAATATTAATTTTGGTAAAATAAATCAATAAATAAATATAAAAGATTGCCTCCGTGGTACGGAGATCGTCACCCATCGTTGACATTAAAAATTAGTCGGTTTTAGACATATTTGGAAGTGTTATTTACATATTCATTAAATCATAGCATGACAACAAAAACCCGATAATTTCTCGGTAAAGTATTTTCCTTTCAATATTTATAAAGTTGCTTCGTGAATGCTACATCCTCTTGATAACAGTATGACCGGTATAATTAAGAAGGAATTCTGTATCGTTTAAAATACATATTAAAATATCTTGTGTTTAACGTATGTAAGAATTCAAATTATTATTTTATGCGTCATATGAACGGTATGCAAAATTAAGGGATTCAAATAACGGTTACTGATTTTTGGTACGAAGTGTCACGGGAAAAGCGTGCGACCCGGCCGAAACTTTCGCTAAATTACTTAATCGATTAAGTTTATAATTTGTTTTAAGGTAATAATAAAATGTTTATTTTCATAACTTTATAAAAAAAAAACAATTTTATTTTTTGATATATGTATACAATTTTTTTATCGTTCCTTCATTGTACTATTTATTTCATTACATATTAATATAACATTATGGACAATAAAATGCGATAAAGTTTAGTTCAATAAAAAAAAATTGTTAAGTCAGAATGACTATGTGTATTAAACGTAGATGATATTTCGTAGGTTCGTGCTTCCATCAAGTGGGGTTAATAATATATAGACATTTGATTTTGATAACATGCTAAAACATAAGAACGATGTCTAACTCATTTCAAAACTGTCAGTCAACGTCACTCAATACAAAAATAACAGGAAACCTAAAGTGATAAGCCGTCCCGATATCAAATTTTACAAATCCAAATGTAAAATGTGTTAATTATGAAATAAATGATAGATCAAACGAAAAAAACATGGCTTTGTAATAATTTACACTTGTTTGCGAAATCGTATACTTTTGAAGATGACGTGACCCTCTGCGCCATGTCTCATGTCTCATGTCTCACGTAAGCCATTAATTAATATCGTTAGTAAAATAATAATCACTTTATTTTGAAACAATTTTTTTTAACATAAAAAACAAACGAAAATAGTTTTTATACGTCTAATAATCTTTAGGCGTTAATCCGTATCGTCAGCTACCTCTTTATCCACATATTTGCCTAAAAAGTCAATTTGTAAACATAAGCCTAATTAAGTTGTCAGAACAGGTTTATGGAGTTAACATTTCGAAAATACCTTAATTTTGTAATTTTAGATATATTTTTTAAACGTCCATCGATATAAAATAAAAAGTTTCATAAAAAAGGAAATAATATTTTGTAATATATTTCTATTTTCTATGTCGTAATTTTCAAAACCAAATAGTCTTTAAACAAACGTGTCACGTCTGCTTTATCCGTGGGTAATATTTTAAACATTACAATGTTCCTCCATTACATTGCCTTGTTCTTTTTTAATTTTTCCGTAAATTAATTATTATTACAACTAGACGCTTTGTCAAATTAATAAAATTATCCAATTATACCGCTGTACCAGTTGTACCACTACCAAAAACCTTCTTATATAATTATCTTAAAAGAAAAAAAAACAGAAATTTCGATTCTGCCTTTTTTACATATAATTAGTCCGAGCTGCAGTTGTCTCTCTCGCACCTTAATCAATCGCTAGAGTATAGGGCGAATGCGATGGTTTCTGTTAAAACCAATTCTTCAAATGTCTTGCAGCTCGCGTTTATTATTTAATACTAGCTGGTATCCGCGACTTCGTCTGCGTATTATTGGATATACACAGACTGATCTCGGTACACGACAAACCAAAAAAATCGCCGTTTTTGCGTGTTTGAGTAACAAACATAGTAACTTTCTATTTATTATATTTGTAGGATAACACTGGTTAAACTATGATTTTTACCGGGATAAAAAGTACCCTATGTGTTATTCCAGGTCATAGAATATCTGTGTGCCAAATTTCATTGAGATCTGTTCAGCCGTTTTAGCGTGATTGAGTAACAAATATCCAAACATCTAAATATCCAAACATACACACTTTCACATTTATTATATTAGTATTATTTAATAAACAAAATACCAGGACAAGAATTTGAAATCACCATAAAATAGACATTTCGAAATATCACGTCGAGTTACAAGTTACAAAATTCCGCTTTTCAGTGTATAGTTATTGAAATCTATTCAAATCAGTTGTTATGACGTTAGTCGAAGGGACCTGGGTGTGGGTCGGTAACCCAAAAACCAGTTTTAGGTGTTTATTTAATGATGATAACTGGTTATGTAATGCGGATATCGTTTTACAAATCGAATAACATCTAAGAATATTGGCAGTGTAACGGAGTTCTAATGAATGGCTAAAACCATGGATGTGGGAACTTCGTCTAGTGACAATTAAAGTGGCTGCATCTTCAGCAAGTCTTCAGCTAGTTCTAACGACATTTTGAAACATGTCAACTGTACAAAAGTTAAATTAGAAATGATTAAGAATCAAGTCGGCGTCAATTAAGAGACTGACTGTGAAACCGGGCAAAAAAATCTCGTATCACCTTTGAGGGGGAACGAAGAAACAGCTTTAATAACATTTGAAATTTTAATTGAGTTTTAGTTACTTATATTATTTAATTCAATTTATTTTTACTTTATTCAAAATAATATATAAATTTCTTTGTTTGTATATTTGTATAAAATCAAACGAGTTTATACTTGTATAGCGTGTTGTGAAACCATCACACTTTTAATCACCATCACCTTCAAATTACGTGTTAAAAAAAACATCAAAATGGTATGCTATAGGTATCTATTCCATCTATTCCTCCATTCAGTCGAAAGTCGTTCAATGCCGGATGATGTCATCCGTAGAGATCGCCACAACGACCGACCAGTCCAGAGCTGCTCGTATCCTGCGGGTTCACTCAACCTACACTGTGCGTCTTCCGTTACAAGCTACAATATATTGACATTAAACCTCAATTTAAAATATTTACTTTTAAAGGTTGGTTTTTTATTAATAACATGATCCACTTAATATATGGATATTGTTATTATATTCCGAATACCATTGTTTCACTTATTTCTTATATCAATATTAACCACTATTTGCCTAAATTAAGATGCGTTTATTAAATATCGTTTAGGCAAAGTCTAGTCTTATTTACTTTCAAGTCTGCATTCGTATTTATCATTACATTAAATTTGTTCAACTCTGTATGTCGTAGCTAATGCATGTAAACATGCGTTCCATGTATTATACTTACGTCAATAAAATCTCTAGGAATCTGTACATGTATAAATCTTATCAAATTTCATAGTAAACTGTAATTGGTATGAAATGTAACAGTACAATATAGTATTCTCCATGTAATTCCCCATTTATAAGGTTGGTAACAAAAAAGTGTTTACATAATATTTTAAGTACTACCTAACCAATTTAGCTAATTCGTAATTCATATAGTATTATTAGAGACTAGCAGTGTATCCACGGCTCCGCACGCGTTTATTCTACGCAGTATTTATTTACATACCCTCATATAGTTGACAACTCATTTGCCGTATCAATTAAGGAATAGCATTTATTTCCCGTGTACAATTTCCATCAAAATTGTTTGAACTCTATTATTCTATTGCACGATGTCTAAATTATTATTAATGACTCTTTATCCTTTTCTCTCAATTACGGCATAATGTATGCTTCCTCTCTACAAAATTCTATCAGAATCGGTTGAGAATAGATGAAAGGTAAACTATTTGAACTTCTTTTTTTACTTATACTTCCCGTGTACACAATTTCATGAAGTCAATTTCGGTTAAGATTTAATGGAATTTAAAACTTTTGAATTTTTTTTTACTATTCCTAAAAATGTTATTGAAAATTCTCATAACCCATCATACTTGGAATGACGTATACTTCCTGTGTGCAAAATATCCTCATAATCGGTCAAGAGTTAAGAAACATCATTTGCAAATTATTATTTTTTTACGATTTCTAAGTGTAATATTGAAATTTCTTATACCCTATAAATTGACCGATGACATAAGCATCCTGTGTACAACATTTCACGAGAATCGGTCTTAATATCATAGTACCTGGGCGGCCGACCTTCGCTCGATGTCTTGCAAACAAAAAGAACCTACATATCTAGGTATACTTTTATAATGTAAAACATTATCTGAATACGAAGTTTCATCCTCCAAATCGTTGGAGCCATTTCCGAGAAACTAATTACATATATATATATATATATATATATACAAGAATTGCTCACTTTATAAAATAAGATTCATGATCAGTATCGTTCATATAGTGTGCTTAGTGGGAAATTTTGAAAAAAAAAAAGTACAGACAGGATTACAGATTTATTAATATAGATAACAAAGTAGATATATTTCCCGTAGTTTATCTTGCTTATTTGTCTTAAAAAATGAGCTCTCTTGGAAGTTATATTAGGGCAACACAATCCTTTATATAATTTCATAACTATATAATTAGCCAAACACATAAGAAATGTTCAGTATACGCATCAACTGTATGAACCAATACTTGTATCTTTGGGGCATTTATATCTAGAGCTTTTATGATTACTACTTCTTGGAGGCACTCTGTTCATAATCTGTTCATTTTTATATTGAAGTTAACTTTCAATAATACCATCCTTGGCTCATCGACGACTTTGGTATAATTCGCTGTCACGCTTTGTTGGTAAAGATTTTTTTTCCAAACTATATTGTCGCCTGCTGTCCGACAGTTTTATATACAAACCAGTCACTTTCAAGGTAAACGCATGTGGTCGTGGGCGTGTCCCTTCGTCATAGCTTGTTTATCATTTACTTCTTACCGGATTGTTGAAATATTTGCACTACTTATTTTAAATATCATGCATAAGTTTTGTGTTAAGCAGGGATGTAACTCGTGATTGAATTATTACTTGAGTACACAGTATATATAATATTCATATAGTAGTTTAGTAATAGATGATTGTAAATTGATTTTATACGAAATTTCAATAACTTTCTTGATTAGTGTATGTATTGTATTGTCTTTGTTTGATAAAATTTTGATTTGAAAAAGTTTATTATATGATGACGATTCAACATTTTAATGATTTGTTGTAAAACCAGGAATGTTATGTTTGTTTTTGAAATGAAATCTGTAACAGCATTTTCAAATACAAGCTTGTAGGTTATTAATATGATTAAATGTAGTCATCTGGGATTAGTTACGGAAACAAATTAGTTACATCCACAGTTGATAGCAACTAGACGTCCCTTAATGCTGTAAAGGAAATTATTAAAAAAGGGTTTTATATACATAATTATTTATTTTAGTAATATTGAATGTTTCTCTTGTGTTCTTCTCTATTATTTAAAAAAATTGTAATCTTCGTAACAATCTTTAACGTCTACTCGTTACTTCTAATATCATGGGAAACTTTCAAGGAATAATACCTCAGTTATTTTATTCTCCTCTGACTAATATATCTAAATTGATCTATCGTCCTCAAATTGGAAATTCAGTTTCCACACTGATATCGGCATTTTCATAAGGCTGCTCTCAAGAGCCAGTTCTTTTTCTTAGTTTAGCATGCTATAATGAGAAACTTCTATCAGATAATAAAATACGTGGATACTCTTCTATTTCTCGAGGTTTTAAGTTACTTTTCTATTTCTCGAGGATTTAAGTAATGTAAAGGTGAAGAATTTCCGCGCTTTTAGAATGGAATTTATCTGTCACGTAATAATATACATGGATTTCATTTAGAATTAGATTTCGCAGTCACGTTACTTGAGGCGCCGGGTCGTAACAACTCGGTTTTATTCATTTGCAAATATCTGATTTCCACACACGTGCTTGTTTATTCGAAACAGGTTTTACTGGTCGTCGTCTAGTCGTATTTGAACCTTTTGAAAATCGTTTACTAATGTAACGATCTTTGATATCCATTCATAGTCAATATAAGTTTTGAGATAAATATTATATCAAATAATAATTATACTGCGTTGCCGGGACAACTGTGGCTAGTCGGTCGCATTGATTACAGACAGACACATGATGGATTCTATTTTATTAAGATAACTTCTTTATTGTACATACTAACTAAGTATAATTTCGACCTATCAGGGTTTTAGAGTCACGAAAGTAAGATACAGGCATTGTGCAATTAGTGAAGGCGTTGTTAATTTGAGTTGGCTTCTAAGATGAACTAAGATGAATTTCAAAGAATAGGCTACATTTAAGTGGTGATTATAATATTATAATGTTGAGCAGTCAAAGTTCAAAGTTTGATGACTGATTTTAAAATACTAAGAATAGTAAATGATTAATACAAACTCACAATTTACGTCATACTTAAAAAAATCACACGACGACCTTCCAAGTCCACTTGTCAGCTTGACCAGAGTAACTTTGACTAATTGTACGGCCTCAAACGACGCTACGAGTAAACAAAATCTTCACCTATTGTCGTACAGGTTTGTGTGGAACGGATTGTACGTTGTCCAAAAATAATCATCCTTTTGTAGGTGACTTTTTTGTTGTTTGAAGGTTTGTTACTAGTGACGCACGTACTCCATCGCGTAACTGTTTTCTTCAGAATAGTGTACGTGATCGAAAATATGAATATAAAAACACCGGACAATAAGATAAATCCAAGGAATGGAACAACAAACATCGGGTATAAACCGATCAACTCCAACAACATATGCTTATTTTTCCACAAGGGTTTGTATTGTGTAATTCCTTGATAATTTTCTCATCACTTACATGTTCTTAATTGAAGATAAGGTGTTTTAAACCAAACAATAAGCGTCTCTACATTTCACAAGCAGTTAGCTATAACTATTTTTAATGTATTTTTGACAGCCTTTATTTTTCTTTTACATATTTTAATACCCTTAGGCTTCACTGCCTTACCAACAGTTAATCCACTGTCGAATGCTGTTCCTCTTTTTATTATATTGCCTAGTGTTCTAAATGCGTTATATTATTTTCTGGATTATAACGAGAAAATGATTTAGTTTTCGTCTTTATAGAGGTAGTATATTTAAATCTCTGAAAGCTAAATCAGGTTGGTTGGTAATTATTTGATTTTTCTTCTTGTTCCTCAGCTGTTAGAGGTTTGCAATCAAGTCTTTATATCGTGTCTTTTAAATGATCATTGGTTATCATTTACTAAGTATTGATCTTTATTTGTAGTTACCATCGCTATAGAGATCTACATGTCTTGTAATCCATATTCTATGTCGGTATACTTTTATATTGCTCATGGTTTGTGCTTCTGTTTGTCTATGTGATTGTACTTAATATTTAAAAACACAAAGGTATCTGTTATTGTGTTGTAAAATAAAACACCCATCAATACAATCTGAGTATTATATATTCAGGACATAAGTTCCGTTTATTGTAAACTTTAGCAGCAATAAGCTTAAAGATTATATAAATGATTAAAACAGACATGACGATGTCTGGTTAGATATGACCAGGTACGAACATTTTCCATCATACGAATGATGCGATTAAGTTTCTATTTTTAGCGTAACCTGTTCAACGGCGTGGTATTTTGCGAGTTGCGAGAGAAAAGCGTTTGACCGGTACGTGATGAACGTTTTAGATCTATTGAAAACCGGGAGAATTCCATTGTATAATCCTGCTTTACTTGTTTTTACCTATTTTGTGCTTTCATGTTTTTTTTAATTATTAACGTTTGGCGGATGACAATACCTTTAGCTTTTTAAACGACGCCGTTTCGTCGATCACCGCCCTCTTGCTAGCCTGTAAATCTTTGTATAAATACACTGTCTTATTTGTGGCATGTACACAATTTACACGATCTTTAATGATGTGTCACGCTGTCCAGAACTTATATGTTAAAATTATTAAGTAATATTTTACGGATTGGTCGTTGTTGTGTCAATAAACAAATGAATGGTAATCGATTTGTTCGATTGTTTCTTCAAACATTCGGGTGTTGTTATGTTCACTTGTTTTATTCAAAAACGGATTAGATAGACTACTCGGATGTATAATTAACTAAATAACATTTATGAACATTTTGCTATCGCGCGGGAAATAATAACCGCTCTGTAATTGATTCGTTCGAAATGGCGCGAAATAATAAATTATTGTGAGACAGGTTACTTACAAATTAATCAAAGTGTACCAATTTATAATTTAATTATACAGTTATCATATAGTAACAATTGACATCTGTGGCATTGGTGCTTGATCTTATATGCCATAAATAGCGCATATGGTCCCTGAAATCGAAAAGTGACACCACAAAAAATATACCACATAAAATAAGTGAAAACTTTGCCATAGTTTTCGTAAAAGAGAGTTCATGTAACTCTTCGATAGGTGTAAAAAACAAAAATGTCACATTTCCACAGTAAAGCACGTATAGTATTGAGAAATTAAATAAAAATATAAAAAGTGTAGATTTTTTCGTTACAGAGATTAGCATGTTTAAACAAACAAACAAGCGAAAAACTCTTTCGCTTTATTGTATTAATAGCTATAGATACATACATCACACAAAAGTCAGTCATGTGCAGGGATCGAACCCGCAACCTCTCGGCTCAATAGTAGGGCTTACTGCCACTGCTCCACAAGGTTTATACACCTTAACAATATATTTTCTTTATATGTATATAGAGATATTTTAGTATCTATACTATTTCACATGTAGCTAAGAAAAGCAAAAAACTTTAAATAATACTTCCTCACGACCATTTGGCATTAAAACCATGAATGGAAGTAAATAATGGAAACTTTTTTCTAGAAACGTACGGCCTTTAACAAGTCAGTCACGTAACCGAGTTGAACTTGATTATTTGTTAAAGAGAACTATAAGTTAAGCGAGACTGTAAATTCATTTCTTATTTCAGTTAATTCGTATGAGGGGTAAAAACGGTCGCTTTTTTTAAATATGGAAGGTTCGGCATATCCCGTTTTGAGATACATCACTATGTATAATATACGTGCATATATTGTTTTTTTTACACGAACCGTCATTTTATTGTATATAACTATTACTTTTAATTCCTCCGCGTTACTGCTAAGGGTGGCGCTTGTATAGACTAGTATAGACCTATAGACTGATATTAAAAAGCTCAAAAGATAATTTTTATATTTATTTAAACGCGTAAATTTCTGAACATACCTATCAAATTTAAAAAATTAGGCTAAATAACAACACGCTACGGCTCTACTTAACGGCTACATAACGTCATTTTTATATAATACATTCTACCTTGATGGTAAGCAAACTAAGCACAGTACAATCCAAACACAACGTCGACTTCCGAGAGATCTAAATCCATCTGCGGTCGCCGCTGTCCATACCAGCCTGCATTCAGGTTACGCTTAAAGGACCCGATGTAAGAAAGAGAGAACACACTGACCGGGAGAATGTTCCACAGTACAAAGATAAGTTTTCTTTTTTTTCTGAGTGACTATACTGTTAGTCTTAGATGCCCTAGGTTGCCTCGATTGTTATAAGGTTGCGATCTGACTAATTTCCTATCTGTAGAAAATTCGAGCTAAACTAACATATACATTTATACATGTTCCTGCCTCCTGGGAGAAAGGAAGGAACATGTGTATATATGTGTCTTTAGTAATCAGAAATTATGGTCAACACTAAGTACAGTAAAAAAGATCCCTTACAGAACCTAGTACCTGTGTGGTATATTGTATGTAATGACGTATGTGGGGAGCTAGTGATTGCGAGCGCAGTGTCACCTGTATCGCGCGAGCGGCTACAATACTCAAGGGTTCCACACCGAGGGAACGGATCTAGGATTGAGTAGTTATAAAGATAAGATAACCTGACAAGCTGTAGGCAAGTACGGGAATTGAGAACAGCGCGATAGGCTGCAAGGGTGAGTTAGCAGCATAGCGGTGACGCGGTGGAGAGTTGCTGGAATAAATTTAATACGAGTGAAGCCGTGAGGCACATATAGTAAGTAGATTTACAGACTAATAATATAACCGAGGATTGGTTAATTGATAGTTCTTTATTGGCCGCCGTTTTTTTATCATTACCTATCGTGAAATCGTAGTAACTGCGTATGATAAAAAAAACATTTACCTTTTTGACTCATATTTCGTATAAATGACGTCACAGGTAGATTTATAGTATAAAGATATACAGTGTTCCCAAACATTCTGGATCTTGCGACAAAACTATCAAAATATTTAATACTAGCTGTGTCCGTGGCTTCGCTCACGTGGACTACAGAATGTCCGTGCGAATATTGCCCCCCCGCTCCCGGCTATTTTAAAAACAAAAATGCTTATTGTGGGTGTTCCTTAGAAGATAGACATATGTATAGTATGTACGACATATCATGTACGTATGATAAAACAAAACATTTACCTTTTTGGCTCATATTTTGTATAAATGATGACATCAGAGGTGGATTTATAGTATAAAGATATATGGTGTTCCCAAACATTCTGGATCTTGCGAGAAAACGATCAAAATATTTTATATAAACATTGGCGCTGCCTATCGGCTGTGTCCGGTACTAATAGTTTAGCGTGTGGTTTTTCCGATGTTGTTATATTAACGTATGAGGACTATTAAACTAATTTTCAAACAATAAAGCCCGTGATGTTATTTTCCGAGCGGTCGGTATTTTCTGTAAGGTCACGAAATTGCCGGTCGCGACGGAATGAATGCCGACTTAAAGATATACCACAATCAACGATCATTCATTAAATAATTAGTTTGAAATAATTATGACAGAATTGATGATACCAAATGACAGTTGTGCAATGAGATACAGATCATGTATTAAATAGATAAATAGTCAACAATTAACATACGCAATAGCTCATTTAAAACAATGATTTCTTTGCAGACACTTCTCTATACTAATATTATAAAGAGATAAAGTTTAAAGACTACATCATTAGCCTAGTGGTCGTAAGCGCAACTTCTATGATCGAAATCCTGGGTTCAATTCCTAGGTTGATCAAAGTGTTATTGGGTTTTATTATGAAATTCTCAACAACAGCAGTTTGGCTTTGTGCCCGATTAATGACAATAGGACAATTATGTTATAAAGTTTACGAATAGGTATATTTGTAAGAGTAATCTTTGAAACTACTTAGCCGATTCTAATAATTGTTGCGCTGACTGTTAGAAGCTACATTATTCCTGAAGGCTAATATTCATTATTTCTATAAAGGCTTATTTTACTTTTCATATAACATTTTATATTGTTATTTATAGCACGAAGGAAATCACAGGCCATTACTTGTAAAACTGTCTAATCTAATAAGTATTATTAATTGAGCAATTATTGAAAAATACAAATTACAAATTAGTATTGATATACATATATGTATGTATGTAATTGGTTTCTCGCAAACGGCTCCAACGATTCAGTTTAAGCAATTTTTATTCAAAAAGCTGTTATCTTATTAATTATTTAAAAAGATTATTCAGCCTTTTACCCTCTCTTATTAAGTCTTGTTAATTGGTACCTTTATGTTGTTTTTTTTTTAGAACTGATTATACTGTTAGCCTTAAGGGCCCTGAAGCGTCTGACGGCTTTTACAGCTTCACCGGACTTGGGGGCGAGCGCTTAGGGCACTCAGCCGCGAAAGTTTTGGACAACTCGCGCACAAGGGTGCTAAAGTGGCCGGACCTCGGCTTGGGCGGTTGTCGCTATTGCAAATAAGTCGCGATCTGACTAATTTCCTATCCGTAAATTCGAGCTAACTAACATATACTCATATGCATGTTCCCCTCCTCCTGGGAGGAAGGAAGGACACATGCGTATGTGTATTTAGTGATCGGAAAAGTTTTTCTACACTAAGCGCAAAACTAACTGGCGCAAAAAAAGAAAAGAAAAGGTTCCTTACAGAACTTATGTACCTGCGAGGTGTGCACGTATGTAACATAGGTAGATAAGTGTTCCACGTATAGTGTCACTTGTATCGCGCAGGATGTTAAAAATGCTGATTTTTAACCTCTTAATATGCATACGAATTAGCGATAACCACCTGCTGGAGTTTTGTCTAGGCGGATTGCGACATGTTTTTCATTATTTCTCTGTAAGCAGCCACCTGGTGTTTATAAAATAAACTTTGTACAATTATAACTGATTCTCTAGTAAAGCTTGTTATGAATCAGTCTTGTATTTTTTTTTTAATCCTGGGAAGCGCTCCCGTAACTTATCTAAGTAGTACTATATTTACTTACTATATTTAAATAGTACTATAGCCGAACCGATTTAAGCGCGTCCCTCCTTCTGTCATTACTGTCATTAGCGTTTGTCGGTTGCGGGAGGGGAACAAAACCTACCTATGAGTTAGTATGATAGTATGCTGCTGGCACCGCGCCGCCGGCAGCATTAGAAGTTTGGCGTTAGGGCTTGCGCGATTTGTGACTGCTACACAGGAGATAATTTTACTAAGATGGAATTACCGACGCGACGCGACGCTACGTTAAAAAAAGTTAAATATTAAATCAAAAGTAATGAGCAAAATATTTCACAATAAGAAAGACGGAATTAGCGCCTGAAAAGGTCAAGGTCAATTTTAAACTGTATTGTTCTGTTAGGATAAATAAATTTAAATTATATATTAAGTTATTATAATTAAGTTGTTTATAATGTTGTAAATGAAGTTTTAATGTAAATAAGGTTATTGCAGAGGCTACCAGTGTGTCGTTAAGTACTATCAATAAGTTATTGTCTCAAAGTCGTTCGAATGTTGCGATTAGCAATTAATATTATTATTGTTATTTGTTTGTAAGTAGGTATGCTTGAACGAATTTAACTTAAAATCCATTTGACGGATGATGATACAACAGTTTTTAAATATTACTTATGATTCCGGAAATTTTATAGGCTACAATAATATTATATAATAGATAATATAATATGGATATATAATTTATTTCAAAAAATCACACCTAGCTAAGCGGGAAGTCACCAGCTTTTGTTTAACTTTGATGTTTAATCAACATGTTTAGCTTAAAAATACAATTTTATTCTAATGTCAAACATTGTTTTCTAAGCTGGTACTGAAAAGTCCATTTCAGTTTTAGTAAAATTGACAACATTTGTTTGACTTTGGGATAATACTAACAAATTCCATAGTATATAAATATTTACGGTGTCCCGTTCGAAGTATACTGCTGAAAAAAATGGGTTGTACCGCTCTGCCGCTGAACGACTGGTTAATAATTTATTCGTTTACCTTTACAGATAATAATATTAACTTTATTGACTTATAATAAATCACAAGAATATAGGACTAGTTTCTACGACACACATTTTTTTTTTAATAGCTTCGTAATGTAATATAATACTAAGTTTTCTGTACACTCAACAATTCGCTGTACTTTTCGCTGTGTAAGCGGGACGGATCCCTATGTTTAGATTAATTAAGTTCTGCGTATAATGTGTTCCAAGTACTTGCATCACTAGATTGTTTGTAATTCATAATACTTTTTTTTTAAAGTAGCAATCATATATATATGTAGTACACACTTGATGTTAAGTTGTCATTGCGACCTATCTATACTAATATTATGAAGCTCAGAAGATTGTTTTTACCCGACTGCCAAAAAGAAGGGTTATATTTTTATTTATGTATGTATGTATATAATTTTTATGTATAATCGGTAGGCTAGACGGATACATTGGCGGCGCGCGGCATGATGATTAAATAAATTATACATGAGTGAAACCGTGGGGCATAGTTAGTAACACACAGATACAGAACTGGCAATTATGCTCATCACACAGAAATCAATTTTAGTGCGGGAATTGAACCCGCGACCGGCTTATTAGTAGGCCATACTACCACTGCTCCATGAGGCACATCAAATTTTGCTATCAATTTTATTGTCTACTAGCTGTTCCCGTGGCTTCGCTCACGTGGACTACAGAATCTATCATCAGCTATCTATCAGTGAAAGTCCCGTCAAAATCGGTTTAACCGTTTCGGAGATTACCCGGAACAAACAGACAAACAGACAGACAGACGGACAGATTTTTAAAATGGACTTTTATTATAGGTATCGTATATACTTTCATATGTATTTGGTAAAAAACTGTTATTCTGACATTATAAACAGACACTTCAATTATATTAATTGTATAGTAAGGAAGCGAATTCCACAGTCGTACTGCTGTTGTGGCGAAAGAACGGTCCTGAAAATTAGTATGATGACTTTTTATTACTGAGAATTAAAGAACCGGAAGATCTTGTCTATCTACTGTTTTGAGATTGAGATTGAAATAGTGTTTTTTAAATATTTAAAAAATTTAGGATTATTAAGTATGGAAATATACGTTATTTATTTTGACCCTATAATTTGTAATATTGGTGGTATTTTACGTAATAGTTATTGTGTACAATTGAATTATGAATAATAACTAGATGCATGAGTTTTAAGTTCGCACAAAAACTCCCTGGACGGTTTTGACAAGACATCCACCATCTTGTCAAAGCGTTGCTTAAACTCTGAAGATTAGAAACATATTCTATCTATGTGATATTGGCCTAACTGTGTATAAATTGCCATTAAATAAGAAGTAGAAATTTCATTCTAAATGAATTGTTATCCGAAAGATTAGCGCGTAGTTAAAAACCTTTTTATTGAGTTAGGTTGTAAACGCTGCAGCGTCGCTCCGCGCCGCGCCGGCGACCTGCCAAGGTCTTGACGGGCACGCTCAACCACACCGGACTTTGTGCTCGCCTTGTACTGCGGTAGTTAGGCTTTAAGTGTTGTTTAAGTTAAACCTAAAACATAGCGTTAAGCAAACCATAGATTTGTTTAATGTTATATTTCTAAAAGATTCTGTACTTGTACTATGATATTATTTATAAAGAAAATTGTAGTTTTTATATATTAAAGGTGATGACCTGTTACAAAAAGCGCTCGATAAAAATCGAAACTACATAATTATATGATATTCATCGATCTGTTATTTTATTCGGATTATATTTAAATTAATTTAATTAGTTTTGTTAAAAATACGGTTCCGGAAACTCAATTCAGTGTATTATATACATAGATCTCTGTTTTAGTACCTATATTAATGTTATTGACTATAAATATGTTAAATATTAAATATACCCCCGGGGTAAACATACAAATGTGTTTCTTACTTTTCGTAAATTATTGTAAACTAACTTTTAGCAGCGACTTCAAATGCGTAAAAATGTTTATCATATCATTATTGTAAACCATGTAAAATACATTTTAAATATTATTATTTTTTAATTTGAATAACGTTTCAGAAAGTTTCCTTGAAATCAGAGGAGCAGTTTATCCGTCAAACTGAAGTTCACTGCATCTTTTTATACATCTACGCCAATAAACAATTCGGTCTTCGTTTTTGTCGACTCTGCGCTGATTTCTTGTTCTTTTACAGTGGAGATTATTTTGTGATTATTATTTTTTCACTAAATTATACACAAACGTAAGATACTAACGCAAAAATATATGTAAGTTCTGAAATATTCTTAAATCTATGGCGTTATAGGCTTTGTTTAATTCTATGCTAGAATTGTTATTGGGTTAAGGGCGTACGGAAGAGAAATAATAACCAGGTATTGACTATTGTATAGGCATAGTAATATATCATACATAAGCCAATTAGTGTGTTTGTTAAGAAATAAGTTGTCACGATTCCGGATATGCCTACTGTCAGGGCGTGGGCGATACCATTACATTATAGTGGTCCTCTAGAGTTGATCCTATACAGAACCCTAAAGGTCGACATTGAATTAAAAAGGTTCCGCTACATTTTCATATATCACTTAAGAAGGCAAGGAAGGAAGTACATATTATTATACAACTGCAACGAACCTTGTTGTACGAAGATCAAAAATACAAATTACTAAAACGTGACTCAACATTTTTTATACATTTATTGTAAACTAGCTGTGCCCGCGGCTTCGCTCACGTGGAATACAAAATGCAATGAATGAATCTTGCTCCCCGCTCTCGGTTATTTTAAAACACAAAAATGCCTTATTGTGAGTGTTCCTTATAAGATATACATATACTCTCGCTGACCTTTTTATAGGTCTTTTTAATACCTAAAATTATGTAGTACATAAATTTGATATATCTCTTAAGGTTTACTCAACGCAAGGCATTGAAAAATAAAAGTAGCCTAAGTTACTCCCTATAACATCAGTCCCAAAGTCAGTTGAAAGTCCCGTCAAAATCGGTCCCACAACAAATTATTACCAGCAACAAACAGACAGACAGACAAACATTTTAAAAATTGGTAGGTTTTGTTATATGTATTGTGTATACTTTCATATGCATTTAGTAAAAAGCTGTTATTTTGACATTACAAACATACACTTTAATTTTATTAATTGTATATAGATAAAGTTATAAAAAAGGGACAACAATTTGAATAGCAAATACACGTATACAACCGTCCATTGAGCTTGGAATATAAAATTGATAGTCCATATTTAGTAACGGTACCATGGGATCTCATTTTATTTACGCTTGAATCTTGTTTTATTTGTCTACAAGCAAATCACGTTCTACTGTTCAGTTCAAAGCTCCCCAATTCATTTTGGAATTTTGATTATTGTGCATACGTGAAGTACATTATAAATATAAACGGGAAACATGCATTTTGAGATGTCATAAATACACCCTAGAAAGTTCTAACAAGGGAGCTCTAAATACTATGAAAGCCTAAACACATTGACACTGGCAAATGCTTTTAGCGGCGCCAAATAAAGAGAAAGAAGAAAGACGACAACATTTTAATGTACGTCGGGACAGTTTAAACGGAAATGTGAGTTTAATGTGTAATGTTTAAATGTGAGTTTGGTATGAAAGTAACAACCTGCCATGGTCCGCGATGAGTTGTTGATATTTTTGCATTGTAACGTGTGACCTACAAGGCACAACGCCTAGTTTGCAGTTAGTAACTACTGTAAAAAAAAAAATTTTCGAATCATCCATTGATGTGTATTAGGTACATAAGCTTGGGTACTTATTTTTAATACTCTTCTTTACGCTCATAATAAAATATGACATGGAAATTCATTAAAAAAAAAACAACTGTATAATTATTAACAACAAATGGTAGTGGATGCTGCGTGCCTATATAAAATCTATATGTCGAAGAATATTTAAATATTAAACAATAGATATTTACAACATATTTATTTATATAATGCTAATATCGTACGTGACTTGCTAAATATTTAAGATTTTAGAGTATAGTTTGTCATGTAAATATTCGTACATCGTTTAAGAGAATTTTGTTTGAATAATTTAATTATTCAGTCAAGTGTTTTTATACCTACCTACATATGTAATGAAACAAAGTTGACTTTATTGCTAAAAGGTGTAGAGGGGGAAATTGCAAAGCAAGGTGGCCTCAGAATCGGATTGTGATTGTAGAAAAAGACAAGGTTAGTCTTCAATTGGGTACTAAGTTACAGAATGACTGAAGTCACTAAAACAGTACGAAGTACTTCTCCTTTACTTAGGGTCTGTTGCTTGATCAGTGGTTACAGGGACTAAAAGCTAAAACAGCTTGTTACATTTACTATATGTACTTGGTTCATCCTAAGAAGGCATGCACGACACAATATGTCAATTGTTTATTTTAGAGATGTAGCATAACTTAATTTGGAAATTGATTTTACAATTATCGATTATTTTTTACAGGTAATTTTAATCGATATTACGATTCTGTTTTGTAATCAATTGAGGGGTGTCTAAGCTGTGGAAATGAAACAACAAAAATAAACTATAACTGTACTATTGAATGCCTGAAGCCAAACAACACGATTAATTCTTCCATTCAATATTCTTTGTTGCGTGTTGCTGCTGTAAAAATGAAAAAATACCTAAATATATGTATAGTTTTATTCGAAATTAATTATTATTATTAATTAATAATTAAATTAAATATACAACGGCGTTCGATCAACTCGATTAATTTTAGATTCGTACGATTGATACGATTATTTTTTAATTCCTTGGTATTATTATTGAAGTCTACCTAGTCTAGTTTTATGTGACATAAAAATAACGCTGCATGTAGTATAGGGGAAGTTATTTAATATGTTGTCTTGCAAAATATTTTTTTAACGGTTATCTGTATATATATTTTTTTTATTGTTAGTCGATATACACATTTTTAGGTTATGTCATAATTTGCACGACGTAACAATTTACGTTCTGTGAATATGTCGTACAAGCCTTCTTAGAATGAACATAATATTATAATTGTTAATATTTACAATCTTCTTTGTTTGCTCGTACTCATTGGTAGCTTCCTAGAACTATGTAATTCGATTGCATGAACCCTACAAGGGCATGAATTTTCGGTGAAGAAATTTTCATGACGAAATGATTTAGATAAGTATGTTACATTTTTTGTAAGTACGTATGACAACAGTCTTTTGTTCATATTCGAACGTGTTGTACACCCGCAGGTGAGATTATGTTCAAAAAAGCTATAAAAACTTAATTGATACTGTTTAGAAAATAATATGTTTAACTTACGGGCTTCGCAAAAATTACAAAAAACTGGTCATGGTGAATCTATTCGGGCGCTAAAATGGCTTACGCTGAGTAAACCATAACCGATACATATATAGCAAATTAATGTATTAAATAATTGGTAAAAAGTCACCGCGAGTATACGTCTATCTCTAAGGAACACTCACAATAAGCATTTTTGTCTTTAAAAGCGAGCGGGAGCGGGATTCGAGCAAGATTCGCGCGGGCATTCTATAGTCAATTTATGTTCCTTAATTACTAAATTTTGACTTAAAACTAGTGACAGGCGTAGCTAAGGTTTGATGAGAGATACCTTGATACATTATAATAACTTCAAACTGTTATGCTATGTTATGCTGTTTCGTTAAAGTTTATTTCGGCCACATTACATCAACAATAGTTGCACGTCTTGAACATTGAGAGATGCTCTAAGTTAAAACACGCGAATTATTCCTACTAAAACTGTCAACGTTGCTAAATAAATTGTTTAGCAAGTGATTAACATGCAACAATTTTTTATTGTTGTTCAACAAATAATCGGCTGCATATTATGCATGCAGTGTGCGAATATAAAACAGTTGTGACCGAATTTAATAAAATAATATAAATACTGACGCGATATCTCATTACGTTTTTAGAATACGTAATGGGAACTGAACATAATATGAACTGCCTCATTATTAGCCTAGTGGTCCTAAACGCGACTGCTATGTTCAAGGTCCTTGGTTCGATTATCAGTTCGAGCTAAGTGTTACTGGGTTTTTCTGTGAAATTCTGAGTAGCAGTTCGGAGTTTGGCTTTATGCCCAAGTCCGGTGGAGCTGTAAAAGCCGCAGCGGCTTTAGGGCCCATAAGGCTAACAGTGTAGTCAGACCTAAAAAAAATAGGCTCGCCGCCTTAATACATGGAACCTAAAAACATACCTGGCGATATATTGAAACGCTTAGACAGCTCGCTTTCCGATATCAGTCGGTGTATGTACAGTAATCAAACGAGGTGGTAGGGATCTATTCCCTATTGGTCATACTTTGTAAATGAATTGAGAAACGTACATTCCTACAGCTTTAATTAACGGAACTGCAATGGAACTTGGCGCACCCGTTATATTTCAGCTCTTTTATCGGTGAAAAGAACTACCATCGTAGTATCTATCGAACTTGGCCCCTTTTTCACATTTATGTGTTTGTTGGGATATCATTACATATTTAAAAGCTGCACAACGCCATCTATTGGTGGACGGATGAAAACGCTGTTTATAAGTATTATTTCGCTGAAGTTAAGGTTTTTTTAGTTTTTCTTTTGTATTCTTTGTAAATGCATAATGATCTATCTACCTTGATACCAATTTTCAAGTTTCTGAGTCACAAAGTGGTCTAGGTTTTTATTGAGCGAGTGAGTGAGTGATAAAAATGTTACTTTTCAGACTCAATAATTCAAAAACTATAATAGATTTATTCGTGAAATTTAGGATTCTACATTTTCAAGGAAGTTTTATAAAACATACAAAATTTTAAGTTTGTAGGTCTAATAGTATTTGACTTATAGAGGGGTCGAAAGTAGCTCGAAATGGTTCGTGTAAATATACACAATATCTGGGTGTCATCGTCCGTTCCTAAAATGCTGACATACTGTTGTGTCTATATTGTACTGTCCTTATCATAAAGTGCAATGCCGCATATTTACCGTGCTGCCATTAAAAAAGGCAATACAATCTAAGAATTGTTTTAGCTTGCGTTTTTCTCGACTAATCCAGGAATATTATAGAATATCTCTTTAAGGAATTTTAAAATTTAAACTCGGGCATTTGATTTTAAAGGCATCGCGATTATTTGTCTTGGAAATATTAAATATATAGCGCTGGTTTGCCATGCAAATATTAATTATGATTACAAGTCAATGAAAAATAAAAAAGTAAATTGATTCTTGACTCGTTGACTCAAGAAAACCTGTCAGTCTTTATCAAGGATCATTGTGATGCAAAAAGTAAATGGGACAATGCACTCAATACCTACACAATGTATATTTCTTGCGTCATTTCAGCCATCAGCGATGACATCCCACCCATATTTTAAGAAATCGACTATGAATGTAATGGCATATTACAGTAGTACCTATACAAAATAATTAGTAGGTAGGTTTTTACTACTAAGATTTTATAATTAAGAACTCATTAATTCGTTATTAAATACATATTAATTATATACGTTAATCACGCTCAAATGGCTGGACAGGTCGTAATGAAATTTACCATAGATGTTGATTATGTCGTGTAAGTAGGACACAATATAATATATTTTAACACCTAGCGAAACAGTCGGGCATAGATACTATAAAAAATACTATATCTGTATACCATTTTAATGTATTTGTATGTATTGATAATTCTTTATTATAAGATCTGGAAAATGATTTTTGATTGTCTAATGGTTTTTTGCAACTACTTTTGCTTTATAAATATCTTGACAATATGTTTGTTCTCTTTCAGGAGTCATTAGCAGAATGGGAGAGGGGCTACACCGACCAACAGCCTTCTATTGGGGGGTCCACCAGTCGCAAATGGAGCGCAAGGTCGCCGGCGCACGCGCAGGACACGTCGACAGATCACGCTGCACATGTGAACAACAGTAGCGATGCTTGCAAACTACTAATTGTAAGTGTCTATATTATATTTCCATTGTAATCGAGGAATAAGGTAACAAAACACAACAATGTAACAAATTTGTCAAAACAATAACAACTTCATTGGTAAATCATAGTTGATCCTTTATTATGAAATTTGTGTCAGTTATGCATATTGCACAAGTTACAATGGTTTCTACCCTGGTCTTGGGAGTCACCCAGAGGCGAATTAAGCCATCCAAGGGCCTGTTAGTAAATGTTCTGCTATATGCCTAATCCAACCCTAGGGCTACCGCAGGGCT
Organism: Saturnia japonica; assembly: GCA_033032175.1. Taxonomy (NCBI): domain Eukaryota; kingdom Metazoa; phylum Arthropoda; class Insecta; order Lepidoptera; family Saturniidae; genus Saturnia; species Saturnia japonica. The sequence goes on along the minus strand of CM065307.1, from coordinate 20,928,141 downwards.
CGCAGGACAATTGGGTCCCGGTACTTCCAATAAGGATGTGGTCACCAGGAAAGTTCTTTCAACCGGCTAGAGACGCGTTTGATCCTAACACAGACAGCAGAATTAGATGTTTTGATCATTTAGCAGAAAACTTACGAGATAAATATAAGCATGTTTGCTTTCAACTTCAAGCCTCAAGTTTTTAGATTATGAAGATAATTTATAGATCTTAAAACTATTAAATACATCATTATTTATATGGAACGGGACACTGTGCGTTAGATAATACACCTGCAACAGCTATCGAGTTACACGAACGGGTTAATTAGAGTTAAACGATCAATCTACATAACTTACGCTTATCTCGTCTAAGTATTATACGACTCGTTTAAAGAAAAAATTTTAATTTGTAATATTGTTACGTAGTTTTATGTGTTTATATACCAATTAGCTGTGCCCGTGGCTTCGCTCGTGTGGACTACAGAATGCCCGCGCGAATCTTGCTCCCCAACTCCTGGCTATTTTAAAGACAAAAATGCCTATTGTGGGCGCTCCTTAGAAGATAGATGTACATTCTCCCGGACTTTTTTGTAGGTCGTTTTAATGCCTATAATTATGTAGTACATTAATTTGCTGTATCTCTTATGGTTTACACAGCATAAGCCATTTAAGCGCCCGAATTGATTTACCATGACCAATTTTTTATTTGTGTGGGACCCTAATTCTTTTTCTAACATAAAAGTAATCTAAGTTACTCCCTATATCATCAGCTATCTATCAGTGAAAGTCCCGTCAAAATCGGTTCAACCGTTTCGGAGATTACCCGGAACAAACAGACAGACAGACAAAAATTTTAAAAATTGGTTTGTTTTATATTTATCGTATATACTTTCATATGCATTTAGTAAAAAACTGTTATTTTGACATTACAATTTAATTAATTGTATATAGACTAGCAACCGCCATCGACTTCGTTTGCAATAATCTCTTAGTGATGGTGAACGTACTAACCCCAGAGGGGAGGATTTCAATTGCTGCTACTGGCTCACACCTAAAGACCGACAGATTTTCAACTTAAGGGTGGTAGCCTAGCCAGATGTGCATTAGAAAATATTCTACAAACGTGCTATGGGTATCATCAGTATGTTTTCCTTTACTAAAAGCTTGGGCTCAATATAGAATTCGTACCTATGTCGATTGACATGGTATCTGAAGATGTTATTTATTACTGAGCAGTTTTCGCTTCACTAAAACTAATATATTTAAAGAATTAATACATAATCAAGGAAAAATTCTAACGTACCTAAACTATGACAACTCTACAAAAATAAACCGAAATATTTTCCAACAGTGAACTAGTAAAATTCTCAATACGAACTTTGCGTTGAAATTTGAGATGGCAAAAAAAGTTATAACTTTAAAAATTATGTTTAAAAGTTAACGCGGTTTTGTAAGTCCAACACATTTCGTAAGCAATTGGAACTAATTGAAATAACCTGCAGAATCTTAAAACAATTTGAAGAGTTAAAGATTTTGCGTGTTACGAAACAAAAGAAAGGTTGTCACGGTCGGCAACTTAGACTTACATACGAAATCCCTTTGCAAATTGCCTATTGTAATCGAAAACATATAGAACACTATTTTAAAAATCCAGTAAAACTTAAGTAAAGTTAAAAGTATTTACAGTCTTTTGTGGAATCTACTCTACTAATCTCGGATTAAACGAAAAAATATTGTTTGTTTGTTGTAAATGTTTTTTCGGATATGTTTTTCTGTTCTATTATTTACACGTGTATCTAAATTATAATCAAAAGTGTTTCTGATCAATCTATATTGTCACTTATCTGGATTCAAAAATCATATTTGAAATAAAAAGAACCGAAATCCTTTTAATTTTTTAAGCTCTTTCGACTAAATATTTGGAAATTCTATGTTATGGGCTGCTAACATACTAATTCAGTCAAATAAAAATGAATGTTAGACATAAAATAAAGTTTTAAAATACAAATATTTTTCTCTTAATGTACTTAATTATATTTACGGTTCTATTCTTACTGATCTGTGTGTAGTTCTATTCAAGATAAGTGTTGATGTCAAATTATAAAAACTTCTATTTTTACCATTTTAACCTATTGAAAATAATCTCATTTTTCAGTACACGGACGGGAAAAAGTCACCAGCATGGCGATTGTCGTTATGCGGGGGAAATGCTGCGTCAATAGCAGCCAGGGCGGGCACCAAGCTTCTCCCATCGAACGTCAAGATCCTATGGAATCCCCCCACTTCACCGTATCAACACACCGAGAAGCTGAGACTTGTGGTCACAGCTGTTTATAGCGGTAAGATTTTTGATAACTATAACCGCTTATTGTCTACTGACTATTATGGGCCTCGGTTATTGTTTGGCCACTCTCTGATAGATGATGCGATTAAGAATATTAATCATAGGAAACAGACAGACTCTATCTGTGCAACTGTCGATAGAACATTGGTTATAGATTTTCAATTTTATTAATTGTCAGTTCCGTGCGTTTTATACCTATAATAATAATAGGATATTACAAAATATCCTACCAGCCTATCACCAGGCTTTGATTTCAACACGATGCTTTCCTTAACCGAAAGCTCAGGCTCTTTGTAGTGATTTGAATTCACGTTTGTACACGTGCCAATTGTGCCATCATTGCTTTAGAAATTTACACATAATAAAACTTAGCTATTGTATGCGGTACACTTTTCCTCCCAGGAGGCAGATACATGCATTTATTTATAGCTAGTTATATAGCCCGAATTCTACGGATAGGGAATTAGCCAGATCGTGATGTTGCATACCTGGCAACAGCCTAAGCCGAGGTTCGGCCACTTTGGCACCCTTGAGCTTGTTGGCACGCTTTCGTTACCGAGTGATTTCACCGCTCGCTCCCAAGCCAGTTGAATCTGTGAAAGCCGACTGAGTTAACAGTATAGTAATTTCGTAAAAGAAATGCGGTAGTTGTGGGAGCGAGAGATATACCAGCGAAATCTCTCTATAACTTACTAAAAGTCCAAGACATGTCGAGAACTGCAGTAAGCTATATTTTAGAACGATTATCTAAAACTGTACTAACAGGCTCTTACCATATCTGACTTGGCAGGGAGGGTATCGCGAGCAGTCAAGGTGAACGCTGATGTGCATCATAAGGAGGCCCCCTAAACCTACACTTGGGTCGCAAGTCCCGGGAATTGCTCGGATTTCCTTTCCCCTGCCACACAATGGACCTGGCAACCGCATAGTGAATCCATAGAATGCTAAGATGTTTGTCTCTCTCTTTCCAGGGTCTATCTGTAACAATGAATCTCAGTTCATCTGCGGGGCGACGAGCCTCTGCGTGTCCTCGTACCTGGTGTGCGACGGCGTCCGGCACTGTCCTGGTGGCGAGGATGAAGACGCAGCCGCCTGTGCGAACAGGCGAGACCCGCCGCTCCTGGAACTCCTGCGTCGTCTCGCGGCCAGGAACCAGGAGCTGCTTGGTCTCGATCAGCCTGATGGAGTGACCAAACCTTCTGTTATAAGTAAGTCTTTTTATATATTTCAGGTTCCTACATTAGTTGATTTCTCTCTAAATAACCTTGTCTCGTGGTCCTGCGGTGAGTAGGAGCTTCCAAGCTCCTCGAGGAAGGAGGGCTTATAATAGGGGAAACCTTTGTAGGTTACGTTAACCGCTTACCATCAGACGGGCCGTGCGCTCGTTTGCCACATTAATTGTATAAAAAAGTTTTTGGCGATTGCTTTTAGGCCTTAAGGGTGATAGCCGTAGGTCAGACAGGAATTTAAAAAATTTAACACTTTTTCTACCCTAATAATTATTATACATTGTTTCTTTTATACTATCATTTTTATTAATACAAATACTTATCTAGTTATTCTGAGTTTTCAAATACATATCTCACAGATGTTTATTATACTACATCTATGACATATCTAGACAAAAACAAACAAGCATCGGCGTAATCAGAATTTGACCAAGGATGTGGGAAGGGCTGGCAAGGGAAAAGTACTGTTAAGTTTTTTTTTAATACTAGTCATCGCCATCATGCGGGTCTGCTGAAATAGTTATTTACGCTTCATTTGAAGGATCCAATACTATTATAGTACGAGCGAAAACGTTGACTGGAAAACCGTTCCACATCCGCACGGTTTCACGCGTTTACCAACCTCTTGATGGGGATAGCTAACCTAATCGAATCGCGACAACATTAAGGTTCTCTAGATATCACGGCACGGTATTCCCCTAGGGTTGTGAAATGGGTTTCTTTAAAAATGGACTGAAATACGCTCTCCCAGTTATACAAAACAATATTAACTTTGGTGTTGCAGTTGTCCATATGCAGCCATGAACCATTAGGTGGGCCGTTCTGCCTGTTTCCTGCCCTTTGCGCATAAAAAACGTTCCAATAATGATTTTTGAAATTTTCAGTGAAGATAGGCGAAGGTGAAAAATCTTCGAACGCATTTCTGGAGTTCGCCGCAGCTCTAAAACCTTACGGGCCCTGGAGCTACCTCGTCGTGGGGATGGTCATCTGCGCCACCATTCTAATGTTCTGCTTAGCTTGGGGTAAGATATACTCCGATTATTTCATATTAGATTATTTATTTCAATGCGAATATGACGAACACAAATTTTACATTTAAAAAAAATTACATCCTTCCAATTAAAGTTAGTTTCTTTGAAGTTTTCAGAGTATTAACACCTAAAACATACTATCAACGAAAATTCTCTAGAGGATTTTGTCAATTTTCAAATGTAACTTAAACATTTCGTGTTACGTAGGACAGGAAAAGACACTTTTTAAACTGTTGCGTTTTATATATTTTGTAATATAATATAGGTATTAGAATTAGGACGCGACTTTTTTATTTACGATTTGGGTTTAGATGGTAACATTGCCTAGAATAAGGTAAGGGCTACAAGTGTTGCTGCCGAAACAAGTTCTCAAATGCGGTTGCCAAAATACACCTATAAGGTCCTTGGCGACAGATTTTTATCTTAAGGGTGGTAGCTACCCAAGCGGCCATTTAAAAAATACCTTACGACTTCCATATGGTTTTCATTACACTGTTTTCTTTTACTAAAACCTCAGGCCCCTTGTAGTATTCTAATCGAGTCGGCAAACGCAAAGTAAATATACATACATACCATCACTCCTGTATCCCTGAAGGGTTAGGCAGAGGTTTACTAATTTACAACCACAGTTCGCCGTGTATGTTTTTAAGTCTCATTTAATAGGGAGCGAGCCTATTTCGGGCACAAAGCAAAACTCCGAGCTGCTATTGAGAATTTCATAGAAAAACCCAATAACACTTTAAACAAAGTTGTCTCCGCCGCTTTTGCCTTGGCGCCTGTTCGCGTTCGACCAATGCACGGCCTCAGATATTACGTAATCCTTTTGGACCAATGAGAACGTGGGTTCGTTGGACGCCGATACGTAGTACAATATTACAATAGTAATAGTACTATATTAATACAATATTGTACAATTACTGATAATAGAGTATGTTTGTAATGAACATAAGTAAAAATAACATAATATATTTCAGAATGTTGCTGCAAACAATCGAAGCCGTCTGACACACCTCTAAACATACCGGCGTCGTGTATCGACTTGTCACCGACGGTGACCGTCACGGCAGCCTCGCAACAGATGTTCACGCGGCCTCTGCCCCCCTCCCCGCCCGAGTATGAGCCTCCGCCCTCGTACTCCTCGCTGTTCCCGAGAGCGTTCAAATCCTCACCGACGCCAGTACCGCACTGCTCGCACCAAGAACCGCCAGACTGAACGATATGTATGGAAAATAATAGGTCTTAAGTAGGTAGTTTATTTTAATTTTTACATGTGGAGATAAATGTAAGTCAATGCGTTTTGTACGACAGTTTACGTATAAAAATGTGTGAAAATTTAAACATCCATTAAGGTATTTCCTTCTTTGTCTAATCCATATTGTTTGGTAAAGACAGAGTTAAAGCTAAACATTGCTTTAATTAATCAACCTTTTTATGTAAACAGACACCCAGAATTATTCATTTTTGTATTACCGCACATTTGTGTGTATATTTTTTTTTTTTAAACTTTATTTTTTATACTAATTAAGATTATCATCTATAGTGATTTTAATATGCTCGTCTGCCATATGATAGCTGTTGGCACTTTATGCTAAGTTCGGCGCTACGTCGACTTGCAAATCTAATACAAATCTTTAGGTATACCTTATTCAAATAAGGGGGAGTCCCCTGTTAGCTTTCCAAATACTATATGGTTTCCAACATTGTTTATTTAACTTACAGAATATAAAAGCACATACAGTGAAATTACTAACAATAAAATTTTGTACCAAATTGTTTTTTTTTTTAATGAAAAGTATATTAAAATATTCACATAAAAAGTATCAGATAATATGAAATGATTTGTACGCCATGCTTACCTCAAATTAGTGGCAATAACTGAATTTTATTGCTAGTGTTGATTATCAATGTATACAGTAATGTTGTGTTAGCACATTTAGTGTAATAATTTAGTCAGTTTTATTATTATTTCAGTAATTGGATTTATATGAAACTTGTTTCATAAAAATTTAAAGTTAAAAACATAAATGATATAACAAGAAAACAACTTCCTTGTTTATTATTAACGCGACGGAATTTATATAATAATTAGTTAGCTGTGGCAATTTAAATTAACTTCTCTAAATAAAGCTAAAAACCTAGAGTCCAATACTCTTTCTTACGAAATTTTAATTCTGAACATTTTCTCTTTCCTCACTTTCCTCTTGATTTTCAGTTTTTTTTTTGGATAACAGATAAATTCTATTATTGTCTTTTTTTTCTTTACTAATTTTCTACGTTACAGCTTGTCGTAATATATCATGGAATGCAATGCAAAACATGCAATGCATCCAAAATTCTGCAGTTATGTTATATTATATCTATGTAATTTTTATCTATAAAATTTTCAAAAATAATATCAGCACTATGGTAATTAAAACATAACACATGTTCGTTATATAATTATTTAATTAGATATTTTTCATTAGACATTTTGTCATTTTGCGGGTTTAGAGTGTGGTTCGTCATACTTGCTTGGGACCAAATATCGTTAGATTTCTTTTACAAAAGTATGTTAGTATTATTAACCCTTTAGGTAATAGTCAGCGTATTCATTTATTCACTTTTCATCAAATCGAGAATCTGCATATATAATAATTTCAGTAATTTTGAATACATATGTATGTAATAATTAAAGTAAAATATTTGAAATGTTTTTCAATTGGTACATTTTAGAAATCTCTAAGAGAAGGAATTTATATTTAAAAACTAGCTCATCCACTTCATGTAAAATGTTACTAATATTAATGAAGTTTAAAATTTGATAATTTCAACCACAGATTTGAGAAAAATTGAATGATGAGCCTTTATAAAATGTACATATTTTTATTTTAAGTGATGTGTTTAATAGGTATGTGTCTGTTGTAAATAGTTTGTGCGGTGTTGCCAGTTATCTGCAGTTATATCTAATAGATATTTTATTATTTTGATGTAGACATCTCTTTATGTCATATTTTTATGCTATTAAAACTGTGAAATTATAAAAAAATATGTTATTTCGAACTGGAAATTTACATCAAAATTCAAAACTTTAAAATGTTGCTTTAAAATTGTTTCGTGTTTTTCACTTAAGAATATTTTCACGCTATACACGAATTTAGTTTATTAAAATGAATTTGTATCATCATTTACTAAAACTTTTTCAGGCACACTATTTTTTTTGTTTACTAAGGTGTTCAGAACGTATTAAAGTGAATGGATCACTTTGCCAAAAATAAAATTAACAATGATAAATAACGAGTGCCAATCGATGTAGATTTTTAATAGCATAAGTTTTTGAGATTGAAAATGATAATAAACCTACATACATTTAGATATAGCATAACATACCATCACGCCTGTATTCTCCGAAGGGTTAGGAGAGGTGTACTTAATGTACACCCAAAGTTCGCCGAGTAAGTTTTTAGGTCCCATGTAATAGGGGACGAGCCTATTGCCATTAATCGGGCATGAAACCAAACTCCGAGCTGCTACTGAGAATTTCATAGGAAAAATCCAATAACACTTTGCTCGACCTGGGATTCGAGCCCAGGACCTCGCTCATAGCAGTCGCACTTACTATCACTAAGCTAACGAGGCATAAATAATATATGCATATATATTATATAATGATTGGTTACTTCAACCCTTAATTGTTTAATCTATGGTTAATGTTTATTGATTAACATTTTACAAGTCAAAAGAGCGTTATTAATACACTCAGACTTCGGAGTGTAATAACTTCAAACTTATTACATCAGGTAACGAGTAGGGACTCGGAACTTTTTAAAAATAAGTTATATGCTGGTGATATGAACTAACTTGTGTTGTATGTAATTTATTTTTAGCATTTTCAAATTCACGTGAATCAAAAAATGGAGTAAGCATAAAAAATGTTGTGCCTACTATTTTTCTATTTGTGGAATGGGTACTCCTAAATAATACATTTAAATGTACTAAAATTCGAACCCTTAATATTTGTATTGGGTGTGCTGTGATGAAAAGTTTATAATTTTTAATGTTTTTTATTGTGCAATTTCTTTGTGCTTAAACATTTATACTAGCCTATTCATTTTTATACATACCACATTATTTTGTAAAAGGATTTCACTTCCGGCATTATAATTGAACGTGCTATTTTAACTTTTAATTCAACTGTTCTAATAAAATGTTATAATGAAATGAATAAATATGAAAGTGATATAAAGCGATAAAAAATAATGATAACAGAAATTAAATATCTATATTGTATAATGATGTGAGTTTTATTTGTATTCCTTTGAAAAAATCATTACGTTACTTTTCACGTGAAATTCTTATCAAAAATTAAATAATTGACAGTTTTTTTAATGATATAGTTTTAGCGTTATTGGCCACAATCTCATCTGATCTCTTTTATGAGGATGTGACCCAAGATGGTAACACGTTAAGCCTATAGGAAGACTGCATCTCAATTGCAGCTGTCGGAGCACATCTGGTGCTTGTGGGCAGACTTTCAACTTGAGGGTGGTAGCTAGCCAGGCAGGCATTAGAAAAAGCCCTACCACCGTGCTATGCTTTCATCACGATGTTTTCCTTCATCGAAATCTCAGGCTCATTGCAGGGATTCTGACTTCCGTCGATCGATGCGATGTTCGAAAACGCTACCACTGAGCCATCACATATATCCGACTTGTACCTTGGAATATTGTTACAATAGTCAATTTAATTTTTACCATTGCCACTCGAAAAATGGCATTTTATTTATCGATAACAGTGAATAAAACATTCTTTTACTCCTATGAGAATAACAAGTCCGGTGAAGCTGTAAAAGCCGCAGCGGCTTTAGGGCCCCTAAGGTTAACAGTGTAGTCAGATCTTAAAACTATGAGAATAAAAACTTTTAAATTATTTTAGAACAAGCACGAATTATATGTTGTTTAAGCATCGGAAGAAACCTTTTTAGTTATAATTGATTTTTTTTTAATTTTGACATTGTCATGTCACAATATATTTTTTTTCTTTTTTTTCTTTTTTCATCAATGTAATCGTTGGAAATATTATAATTAATTTAAGACCAAACTTGCTCTTATTAATAATCCCAGAAAACGAATTTAAACATGGTCCTAATCGAACCGAATGAAACAACCAGCTAAATCGATTGATATTACAACGGATGAATTATGAAGCAATGATGTCGACGGACAACTCATCTTCCAAAATGATTGAAGAAACAGAATTAATTAGAAAACGAGGCAGTTACAAAGGGCGTTTAACGGCCTTTTCAAATTATTTAGATTTAGATTTACACCCGCAGATGCAAGGGAGTTACAATTACGTTTTGGTAAGATTCTTTCATTGTATGACCATTATGATGAAGTACAATTACGGTTAGAATGTATTGTTGAAAATGTCGACGTGCAATATGCTGAACGGACAGCATTTGATTCAAAGTATTATGCATTGTCGGCAAGAGCACAGGGTCTTTTAGATGATTTTAACGAAAATAATAGGACACCTGATAATAATGATATTGCTACTTGTGTTAGTGGTAATCGTAAGCTCGTTAAGTTGCCTACAATACAATTACCGAACTTCAATGGTTCTTACGATAAATGGTTAGAGTTTCATGATACTTTCAACAGTCTTATCAATTCCAACGATGACATTGATGATATAAATAAATTTAATTATCTTCGAGCATCTTTACAGGGCTCAGCTGCGATCGTCATACAATCGATCGAGTTTTCTGCGAAAAATTATCACGTGGCATGGAACCTTTTGTGTGACAGATTCAACAACAAACGTCTATTAATTCAAAATCACATTTGTTCTTTATTCAATCTTGAAACTATTACAAAAGAGTCTTCTATAATTCTAAAACGGTTTGTTGATCAAATTAATAAAAATTTGAAATCTTTACAATCTTTAGGGGAACCGATTAAACATTGGGACACCCTCTTAATTTATATTATCACACAAAAATTAGACCACGAAACCTATTATCATTGGGAACAGTTTAAAGGTAATTTCAAAACCGATTCTTCGGTAAAACTCGATGACTTCTTTGAATTCATGCGTAACCGTGCTGATTTAATTGAAACTTTAGAAATGTCTCATAACAGCCGATCAACTGCAACACTAAAATGTAATACGAAAATAAAGGCAATGGTTTCATTACAAAATCCAAATAATAGTATGGATTTACCTTTTCAAAGTTGTCCTAAGTGTGACGGGAATCATACATTAATTAATTGCTCACAATTTCTTGCTTTAAATACTGAAAACCGATTAAAGTTATTGCCGACTTTTAAAGTTTGTTTTAATTGTTTAAAGTCGGGTCATTTTGCCAACCACTGCATATTGTCAGGCTGCAAAATATGCAAACGAAAACATAATACGCTTATTCATATAGATGGGCATAAAATAAACATGAATAAACATCATAAATATAATAATGGTATTACAACAAATATACCTCAGCCTTCGTCTTCGTCCACTGGTACAGTCGTAAATGAGGATGTTGCTTTATCAGCAGTAAATTTTTCATCATCTCATAAGAATGTACAGACTGATATTTTGTTATCAACCGCATTAATTAAGGTACACGATTATAATAATCACGAACACATTATTCGTGCCGTGTTAGACAGCGGAAGTACGGAAGTGCGAGTGGTTAGTTCAATCGTGGGTATAAATAATGCTACTGCTCATGTACAACAATCATGCTACGTAAGCATGAAATCTTTAGACAATAATTTTACTTCATACCTTAATTGTTTCTTGTTGCCAAAAATTACAAATTCTGTACCGAATTATAACATAAACATATCCAATCTAAACATCCCATCAAATATCTGTTTAGCCGATCCTACTTTTTATAAGCCTGCTGATGTGGATATTTTAATAGGCGCAGATTTATTCTGGGATATTTTAGGTTCGCAATTAATAAAGTTAGGCATTGGGAAACCTGTGCTTTGCGAAACCAAGTTTGGATGGATTGTATCTGGTCCAGTTATTGTCAGTAGGATGACATCAAGTCTAAAATGTAATTTAGCTAATTCTAATACTACTGATGATATTAATGACATTCGCGATAATTTAACGAGATTTTGGCAATTGGAAGAAGTTAGTACTAGGGTATCACATTATTCACCAGAAGAAAAGCTGTGTGAAGACCATTCCGTTAAAAATACATGCCATCTTCAAGATGGTCGTTTTTGCGTTCGAATACTATTGAAGCAAGAACCTGAGGTTTTAGGTAATTCCTATCGTAAAGCCACACAGAGCTTATTATCTTTGAGCGTAGATTAAAAGGAGGTAATAGTGAGTTTAGTAAATTATATTACGAATTTATGTCTGAGTACCAGTCATTAGGCCATATGTCAGAATGCATGAAATCTGATTCAAATAAAAGGGTATATTTCATTCCTCACCACGGAGTACTTCGAGAAAATAGTAGTACCACTAAGCTTCGTGTAGTGTATAACGCTAGTTGCCCTACTTCATCAGGAATATCATTGAACCAAATTCAAATGGTTGGGCCAACAGTCCAAGATGATCTTTTGTCTAAATTGATCCGTTTTAGACAACATAAATATATTCTGTCAGCAGACATCGAGAAGATGTATAGACAAATAGTCGTTCATCCTTTTGATAGATGCTTGCAACAAATTCTTTGGCGCAAAGACACATGCGAGTCGATTAAAACGTATCAACTAAACACCGTGACTTATGGTACAGCTAGTGCACCTTTCCTTGCAATACGTTGCCTAACGCAACTAGGCAATGAGTCTAAAAATGATAAGGTCGCTGAAATTATAAAACATGACTTTTATGTCGATGATTTATTGACAGGAGGTGATAATTGTGACGAGTTAAAGGGTTTACGTCAAGAAATAACAGATACACTCAATTCAGCATGTATGCCGTTACGAAAATGGAAGTCAAATAATCCCAAATTAATTTCAGAGGTTACTGAACCATCTCCTTTGAACATTGGATCTAATGAGCTAGATAGGTTGTTAGGTCTAGGTTGGTGTTCAGAGACAGATGAGCTCTATTTCCCATTATCTTCCTTAATTTCTCATGGCAGTACTAAACGCGATATGTTGTCTATAATTTCACGAATTTTTGACCCTTTAGGTTTACTTTCACCTTGTGTAATCACTATGAAAATGCTAATGCAGAATCTGTGGTTGCATAAATTATCTTGGGATGATCAGTTATTACCTGATATCATTAAACAATGGAGTAACATTGTTAAAAATTTACCTCTTTTGAATAATATTCGTATACCGCGAATAGTTGTAAGTAACACATAGAACAGATTAGAACTACATATTTTTACTGATGCGTCTGAGCGAGCGTACGGTGCGTGTGTTTATGTACGAAGCACTAACGCCATGGATGAGGTTTTGGTTCGTTTGTTAATAGCTAAAAGCCGTGTAGCGCCAATTAAACCTACGACAATACCAAGATTAGAGCTGTGTGGTGCCTTGACTGGTGCCCGTTTGTATGAGAAGGTCATCAATTAACTACGAGCTAAAATAGATCAGGTTTACTTTTGGACCGACTCGACTATAGTGCTAGGATGGTTGCAGATGTTGCCTTCTAAACTACAGCCCTTTGTTCGTAATCGCGTTAGTGATATTTTGGAAAAGACTAGTGGTTTAACATGGAAACACGTGCCAACGGATAAAAATCCAGCAGACTTAATATCTTGAGGTGTTGATATAAATAATTTACAAAACCTGGATTTATGGTGGTCTGGTCCTGAATTTTTAAGGCATCATAAGTCAAAATGGCCTACTCAACCCAAACATATTAGTAAATTACCAGAGACCAAACCAGATATTTCATTGAATATTATTCTTATCAATCACAATGACAATAATTTTATAAATTTTAATCGATTCTCCAATTTCTTACGTCTAGTACGTTCCGTAGCTTACGTTTTACGGTTTATTAGGTCTAGCAGGAAAAATGCCTGTACAACAAAATTTCTAACCGAAGGAGAATTGCAAGACGCGTTAAATGTAATAATTTCGAAATGTCAATACGAAACTTTTCGCGAGTTTAAACTATTCTTAAATAAACAGCCTTTACCGAAAAAGAGTCCACTCTTAAAATTTAATGTTTTTTTGGACGAAAATAATTTAATGCGTATTGGCGGTCGTATTGACAATTCTATTTTTGATTATAATAAAAAGCATCCTATATTACTACAGTCCACTCATATATTTACAAAGTTGTTATTTGATTTTGAACACAAAAGGTTGATGCATGCTGGTCCCCTTTTGTTACTAGCGTCCATTAAAGAAACATATTGGCCTATAGGAGGCCGGAACATAGCAAAAACATGTTACCATAAATGTGTGCGTTGTGCTAGATTGAGAGCCAGGAACGTTGTTCCTATAATGGGGAATTTGCCACAAGAGCGTTTACTTCCAGGTGGCTTTCCATTTCAAAACGTAGGCGTTGATTACGCTGGACCTATTCTAAGTGTCAATCGACGGGGTCGCGGTTGCAAATTATGTAAGGTATATATTGCAATTTTTATATGTTTTACTACCAAATCTATTCATTTGGAGTTGGTAGGTGACTTAACGAGCAATAGTTTTATATTATCCTTACGCAGGTTTATTTCTAGGCGGGGTAAACCCAGTAACATTTACTCTGACAATGGTACTTCATTTGTTGGAGCATGCAATGAAATTTCAAAATTTTTAAAAGCCAATTGCGACTCTATAAGCGAATGCGCTGCTAATGATAGCATTAATTTTCACTTTATATCTGGGAGGCGGGAGTTAAGTCAACAAAGTACCATTTGCAACGAGTGCTGGGAAATAGTCATTTAAATTACGAAGAGCTTTATACTACCTGGACGCAAATTGAAGCGATCTTAAATTCTCGGCCACTCACTCCGCTTTCTTCGGACCCTGAAGACTACACATCGTTACCACCAGGTAATTTTCTTATCGGGCGACCACTCACATTATTGCCTCAAAAAGACTACCACGACTATTCGAAAAATCATCTAACTAGATTTCAACGCATCGAACAGTTACGTCTACATTTTTGGTCAAGATGGACAAAGGAATTCATTGCTGAATTACAGCAACGAATGAAGTGGCGCTCCTGTAAGGATACTTTGAAATTAAATTCTATGGTAGTCGTTAAGGAAGATCATCTTCCGCCTTTAAAATGGAAACTGGGAAGAATCGTGGCAGTGCACCCTGGACCTGACGGTATAGTTCGTGTGGCGGACATCAAGACGTCAGGTGGAGTAATTAGAAGAGCGTTTAACAATATATGCCCACTGCCTACTTCATCAAAGCCTGGTTGAAGGAGCAGCCTTCAACGCCCGGGGGCATGTTTAAGCATCGGAAGAAACCTTTTTAGTTATAATTGATTATTTTTTTAATTTTAGACATTGTCATGTCACAATATATTTTTTTCTTTTTTATCTTTTTTCATCTATGTAATCGTTGGAAATATTATAATTAATTTAAGACCAATCTTGCTCTTATTAATAATCCCAGAAAACGAATTTAAACATAAGTTATGTTTTAAAAATTGCACGTATACATGATACAAAAATAAAAATCAGCAATGGGTTTATTGCTAAGTGTATGATGGTCGCGATTTTTATCATCTTTATCTTTTCTTTTTCTATCTTTCATTTTTAGTGTTGAATGTAATATTAATTTTCTTTGTAAAAACTGTGAGCCCGTATTTCCGCTGCAATAAATGTATTTATTTACTTTCTTTCTTTTTCTCTTTCTCTCTTTCTCTTGTCCCTTTCGTTCTTTCTTTTCTTCTGTAAGGGGCTAAATAGTATATTAATACATCTCTGGGCTAAATTCAGCGGCGGCCTTACCCATTGCGAGGCTCCGGGCGGCAGGTCTTTGCGAGGCCTTTTGTTCTACGGAAATGTAGGTACATTTACTTAAGTATGTGATGCGAAAGTAGGAAAGTAGTAAGTAGATTGTTTGGTAGGTATTCGTCATGTTTGACAAGAAATGCTAAAGTTATACAAATAAATAAAATTTGAGTTTTAAAATATTTTAATCACATTGAAAGATTTACAAAAATAACAAATACAGAGATGATAAATTTTAAAATTGATGTTTGCGGCTTTTTCTAAGACTAAAATCTTTAATGAAAGCACAATAATCTATCGAATGAGCTACGTCATTTTCGATTAAAAGAATAGCAAGGGCTGAAAGCCGATCCTGTGTCATCGAATTCCTCAAATATGTTTTAATAATTTTAAGCCTCGAAAAACTACTTTCAGCAGACGTAACCGTAACAGGTGTGGAGGCAATAATTCTCAGAACTATTTCAATAGTGGGGTAAAGTTCAGTTTTTTTTTTTCTATTATGTATTTCAGCACCGAGATAATGTCATCGTTTCCTTCATACACACGGATGAACATATTCAGTTCTTCGTACAATTCATGTTCATCAATATCACATGATTCTCCTACTGTCATAGACAGTGGCGTAGCTAGCATAGGTGGCACCCGGGGCGGATTTTATAGGTGTCACCCCAAAACTCAATCGAAACTGTTAAAGTAAAAAAAGTTATAATCATTTACGTTTTATTAAAATACGAGTACCTATTACAAATATTTGAATATTATGTGAAACAAATTACTTTGTTAAAAATTGTAATTTCTTCCTTCTAGCTTTGACACTAACGAACTCCGAAATCACGTCTTGAAAATTAATATTTTGTGTTGCTTCATGTTCTATCGTTAAAATACCAAGATTGTTTAATTTGGTTTCAGTCATTGTAGACCGCAAGTAATTTTTAATTAATTTTCATTTTCTGAAACTTCTCTCACATGAAGCAACTGATGCACATATTGTTATAAATAACTTTAGTGCGACCGTTAGATTCGGAAGAGATTCTGTAAAATCCCATTCCACAATAAATTTCAAAAAGTCCAGTGTCACCCTATTAGAGACAGCAATATTAGCCGCTTTTAAATGTCTTCTCAATTTTGGTATTTCTAAAAGGAGTTCTGTTTCTGATACTTCATCGTAAAGGTTAGTAAATTTTGATATAGCAAATTTTAACTGTTCAGTGTTTGACTGCACAACCTCAAACAATGAAGCTACGTCTTTAATGGACTTTACTCTTGTTTCGAGTTCAATATTGAATATGTCAAGACATTCTAACATATCCTTTTGAAGTTCCGCTCTAAGTGTAAGTCCAGCATCGGTGGACGATGCTAACTCACCGGGCATGCGTTTCTTGCGACGAATTCGTCGTTCCATCGAAATGTTGTATTTTTCCGATTTTTGTACAGCAAAATCTATTGCCTCTTCTGTTAGATGCAACCGTTTCTCTCCAATGAATAGACGAAGTGCTTCTAGTTTTATGATTATTTCATCAACACATAAACCTTTACTTTGTAATGCAATCTGAGCACTGTTAACTTCCCTTAGCACATCATTCCAAAAGAAAAGAAAACAAAGAAATGAGAAATTGCACACAGCAGGCATAAGATTTTTTGCAGCACCTCTAGTTTCTAAATTTACGTCTTGGTCATATAGTTCCTCAATTGCAGATAACTATAACTTATACTATATAACTTTTACAAACTATCCCATCAAAATTTTCAGCCAATACTTTTACTGCACTATAATGAGCACTCCAGCGCGTTGTCAAAAGTCTTTTAACAGATGCTTTGCTGTGATTGAGGAGCACTTCCCAACGGCTTGTGGAAGTTGAAAAAAAGTTAAATATTGTTTCCACTGCTCCGAAAAATGTAACACAAGCCACATTTTCTGCGAACGAATGTTGGCCGCGTAAATTAATTGAATGATCTATACGACCAATAAAAATTGCTTTATTGTTTTTTTGTTTTATAATAGCTTGCACTCCTCCGTGTATACCACTCATAACTGCAGCATTATCATAACCTTGAGAACGACACATCATAATATCTAAGCCATCGTTTTCAAGCTTCTTTAGTATTTCAGCGCTTAAATCAGCTGCTTTTTTTCCATGTAAAGGAAAGAATCCTAAGAATACTTCTTTGACTTCTACTTTTCTACAAGGTGTCCAGAAAGGGTATCGGGTATTTGTAAGTTCAATGAAACAAAAATTATTTGTAAGCAATAAAAAAGTTTATTGTTTATTATTAGCATATGAATTGGAGAATTATTTGGAAAAGATGATGTTATCCAAATGATGACCGTTACGTTGCTGGCACTCTTATAAACGGAAACGAAGATTGGCGATAACACGTTGACACATAGCTATCGATATTGCTGCCATTTCTGACCTGATGTTTTGCTTTAACTGGGTTAGATTTGTCGAATTGTTTTGATAAACCTTACTTTTAAAGTATCCCCATGCAAAATAGTCAAGCGGGCTAAGGTCGGGGCTTCTGGGAGGCCAGTTGATGTTACCCCTTCGCGAAATGACTTTATTAGGGAATAATTCTTTAACAACTTCCATTGAGTCATTTGAGGTATGGCAAGTGGCCCCATCTTGCTGGAACCACGTTCTTGAGTTGAAACCTGCAAACTCCTGCAACTCTGGGACCAAAAAATTTCGCAACATATCGCAATAACGGTCTTTATTCACATTAATTGCTCGGCCTCGTTGATCTTCATGAAAATAAGGACCAATTATGCCTTTAGCAGACATAGCGCCCCAAACAACGACCTTTGGGCTATGCAGGGGTCGTTCATGCTTTCGTCTCGGATTCTCCACTGCCCAGTACCGACAATTCTGCTTATTAACATGACCATTCAGGTGAAAATTTGCTTCGTCACTGAACAGTATGTTGTTAAAGTTGTTAAATCGCTGCAGCATTTCGTTCGCAAAATTCAGTCGATTAGCATAGTCCGTATCCTTCAATTCTTGAACCAATTGAATTATATAGGCTTTTAGATGTAAGTATTTCTTTAAAATCGAATGTAAAGACGATTTTTTGATGTTCAACGCTTGGCTTCGCTTTCGGATGGATAAAGACGGATTTTGATGAACCAACGCCTCAACTTCTTCAATTGTTTCTTCATCGCGAACTGAACGAGGACGACCAGAGTTTTGAATTTTAACTGTCGCACCTGTATTCTCGAACATCCTGATCCATTTCCTAATGCTATCGTCACTTGGCGCGTGGCGTGTACGATATTCCGCACGATAGAGACGTTGAGCAGTCACTATTGAATCACCATTACGATAATACGCTCGTACGCAAAATGCGCGATGCGTCCCCGAGTACTGTTCCATCGTGACTAAAACTCCACAAAATGGCGGACGCCACGAACCCCACCCCGCACCCTTTAGACGCCCCGTTTCGAATATGGCGTGAAAACAAATACCCGATACCCTTTCTGGACACCTTGTATTATTAATTTTTACATAACGAATTTCAGACATTTGATCGACATGTGAAACGTCAGGTGTGCTATCAAACATGATTCCGAAATATTTGGCCGATTTAATTTCGATGACAAGCTGACATTTTACATGATTAGCTAAAACATTTATGAACTCATTTTGTATTTCTGGCGATAAATATGTTACTTTAGGTGATTTTTCCTGCTCCAAATATAGTATATGTTCTTTGAGTACTGCATAATACTGTGACAGCAGTTTAACCAGTTCTAAGAAATTACCTTTATTAGACGACCCCTTGGGTTTCATCATGTCCACGAAATGCTAGGTTTTGTTTAGCCAAAAACAATGCTATATCTAATAATCTAGATAAAAGATTTTTCCACTTCTCTTTTTCCGTATTCATTAATTGCAAGGTTGCATCATCTATTGGGGTGTGAGATTTTAATCTCATTTCCAAAGTTTTCCACTTTCCGAAATTTTCTAAATGTTCACATGAAGTTTCATGGTCCAATACTTTAGGATTTAGTTTCCACCACTTCTGAAATCCAGTTGTAAATGTTGTTTGTATGTTACTGATAGCAAATAAACCACAGCAAAAACAGTACAGGTTATTTGATACAGGAGAAAATACCATCCATGATCGTAGAATTTTTTCACCACTAGGCATCTGTTTATAAAACCATTTCTGTGAAAGATGACGAGAATCACTTTTAATCTTTGAACCATGACGAAATACAGTAGGAAACGTTCCTTCTTTGTTCTGGAAATGTTCACTGTTCTTTTTTATTATGTCAATGCGAACATTATCAGGTACCGGTAAACTCCAATGTGAAACATCTCTCAAGTGTTGAAGTGATTCCTCGAAGCTAATGCTATCTCGGAAAGTAGCATTAACGGCGTCATTTTCATTATTTATTTTGATTCCGTCAAGGTCCTGGGTTGCCTTTCTTGATTCTGTATTGTCGATGTTGCTATCTGAATGTGAGTCTCCAAGATGTGAATCATAACTTTCGTCAGCAGGAGACTCGGGTACTTTACTTGAACTTTGGCCGCTATCTGCTTTTGTGACTTATTTGAAAAGAGAACCGGACATGCTCTGAATTTCATCCATTTTAGCCTTTTTGGCTTTTCTCTGTTGAAACCCGCTTTCTCTTTTCGAAGTATGAATTCCCCGAGGCATATTTCGTTCTGGGTATTCTAAAAAATATTTTTAGTTAGTAAGTGATACGTTGATTTTATAAACTAATAACACGTTACGTTACTAGCTTTGTGAAATATATTTTTATATAAATTAACAATCCTGCGACTTGGTGTAAATATGTATTTAAGTATTATTAGAAAAATACGAAAATCAATTAATAATTAATCAATAATTTGTGGCCAAATCCACAATACAAGTGACGAGCGCTATATCGAGGGAATCGTCTGACTAGCGTTGGTTATGCGCGAATGGGGTGTTAAATTTTGGGGTAATCCCAGATCGATTGACAGTGTGCACATTGTTTTTTTTCTTTCTAAATATCAATTTATTATGCTCGTGGTACGATATCATAGTTACCTAGATAATTTTATTAGTGGCGGTTATACTCTCTGCCATAGATTTACGATTTTTTATAAGTAAAAAGAACTACAACTGATGGTCATAGTCGGGCTCGGGTGCCACCCCTAAACGGATGACACCCGGGGCGGCCCCCCCCCTTAGCTACGCCTCTGGTCATAGATATTTGCAAGTCGCTGCATTGCTTCGAAAGTTCACTATCACTAATTTCCTTTAACCTTTTTATATTATTCATGAAACCAAATATGCTCTAATAATGTTTAAGTACCTCAAACCTAGGATGGAAGCTTGCGCGCACATTGTCAACAATAACATATAAATATTTTGTTTTGAAATCTCTTCCGCATTCAATTCATGAGCTTTATCTTCCTCTTCATAATCAAAATGCCTTTTTTTACGTCGTCTTCTGACTTCTTTAAAACTGTCTGTCAATATTAAAATACCTCGGCTATTTCTCTCGCTGTTACAAGGGATGACTGAAAACCATTTGTTCGATAATTATCGAACCAATTTGTGAATGCGTCTAGGTGTTGTATAGCCACATCTAAGTGCATGTTTTCGCTTTGCCACATTTTACTAATAATATTTATCTTTGTAAGAATGTCATACCATATGACAAGTGAAACTACAAATTCGTAGGTAGTTATTTCCTTTTCTATAGAATGGCTTTCACTGACCAACTGACAATTTGTGATATTTTCTGCTAAATCCTTTAAAGCATCACATATATCGCTTAGTTGGTATTTAACGGCCTTCACCGATGCTACCCTGCACTCCCATCTAGTTTCAGAAAGTGGTTTTAGCGATAAGGATTTTACATGAGCATTTAAAATAGCCCACCTATGACTAGAGCCGGCAAACAGTGTGTACAACCTTTGTAGCAAACCAAAAAAAGATTTTGCTTGGACACAAACGATGCTGCAACTCCTAGAATGAGATTCCAGCTATGACTCCCATAAGGTAAAAAATAAGCAAGTGGATTAATTTCAATAATACGATTTTGGACACCACTTTTTTCACCACGCATATTGGCACCATTATCATATCCTTGGCCTCTGGAATTTTACAATGATATACCTAACTGTTCTAATTCTGTGATTATATAATTAGTCAAACTCTCAGTTGTGGTTTTTTCGACGGCTATGAAACCAATAAAATGTTCTTCAATTTCAGCTGTTTTTGTATTAAAAAATCTTATAATAATTGATAGTTGCTTAACACGAGAAACGTAGCGAGTACAATAAGGAATAATAGAGTAATATTTATTATTAATTATTTTTTCAATAATTTCAGTTTTCACGTGACTTGTCATTAATTGTAGGAGCTCATTTTGAATATTTTTTCCGATATATAGTGGTCATTAATCGTTTTATCATTTACTTGTTGTAAGTGAAGTCTCAGCACAGGATCAAATCGGGCTATAAACTTTACTAAATCTATAAAGTTGCCGCTTGTCTCACTCGAATCTGAGTCAGATGTTAACTTCTCTCTATGACCCCTGAAGGCCAAATTGTGAGATGCTAAAAAATTTACAATTGCGAGCAATCGTTCTAAAATATCTTTGCAATGTTGCCTTTCTTGTTCAATTTGTGACTGGGCCAAGGAGTCAATACTGGAACAGCTTTTTAAACCATTCTCCAAATTAATCCATTTCAGCATACAATCTTTGTGCTGTTGACTAGATTCCTGTGACTTTAGGTAATCACCCAAGTGTTTCCAATCACACACTCCTTCACTTGATCCAATCTTTGTATTTTCTAGTCCGAATATTAGACATGGAAAGCAGTAAACGGCATCCTTTGTTTGTGAATAAATCATCCAGCGCCTGTCAAGCTTTTCCCCGTTAACTAAATATATTATTATAATGATATTCACTGAATCACCGTCCATTATCATTTACGGGAAATAACTCAACTTTAATCCGAATTGGACCTCTTAATACAATCTCAGTTCGGTCCACATCAGTAATTGTTATGGGCTACAAACCGGGGTCATTTTGAGGATTCAGATTTTCCATTCCAGCAGTCATGGATGTAGACATAGACTCGGGCTCAGATTCGTGTTCTTGACTGGATAGCGTTGACGGCGGCACCGATGACCTAAGAGACAATGATGTAGTTAAATCATCATCATCCTCGCTGTTTTTACTTGATGACGGCGGTGGCACCCATGATGATGTGGAAGGAATTTTTTCAGCGGAATCAGGATTAAAGTCACTTTCAATCAATAAATGTTTCGTATAGGTTTCTTGATCATCACTTTTTATATATTTATATAAAGATCCACTTAGATTTTCTTGTACCTGCTTTCTTTTGATAGCTCGTTTCCTTTTTGAACTACCTGACTCAAATTTTCTACCGGCATCACGATCACACGAACTCATTTCGTAAATCTTGTTTTCTTTCGCACACATAGTCAGAAATAATTTTTAAGTAGGTGTCACACAGTTTTTTTTACACTTTATCAGCTTACTCAATACCTTAAATACTATAATTTACACTTTTCCAGCTCACTCAATACTTGAAACACTATAAGAGCGTAATATTAAATATAATTGAAAGATATGTACGGTACAGCAACGATTTTGTAACTCATACTGCTAGCAAAATAATTCCAAGGTGACAAAAGTTGACGAACGAAATGAAACAAGGGAATTCCTCTAGCGACGGGGATTCCCCGAGCGATAGAAGAGCAGAACATTAACGACACCCGACTCACAGACTATATAATACTATACTAGTCCCGAGTGCTATGCGATTAAAAAACCGATCTATAAGTGTTTCGAGGCACGATATTCAAGTACTACATAATAAATTTATCAATTATGATTTGAATGAATGAACTAGTTAACTATTATAACTTTATTTTAATTTACTGTTATGTTATAACCTTAATAAATAATTAAGAATCAAAATCAAATATTTTAAATTAAAAAAAAAAAATAGTTTAAAAAAATTGTATTTTCTGACGCGAGGCCCCTGCAAGAGCGAGGCCCAGGGCGATTGCCCTGTTCGCCACCTCCTAAGGCTACCACTTGCTAAATTACATTATAGAATATTTTTAATCCCACGCGCTGTAACATTCATTACCGGCATTTTTAGTGACAATTAACTTCGCTGTTGCCAGCACTTTTGGTGCTAAATTTAAAAAGCCTTGCACTCAAATCTAGCATACAACTGGTTATTGGTCTATGCATACAACATCTAGCACTAAATATTAATCATGATTATTAATTTCGGGCAGAACAAAACGATCTAACTTTATAGGTCGCTAAACTTTTGTAAGGGATTTCCCGTAAAATAAAAAGACAATTAATACGAGAAACACGTATAATTAATTCCTGTTCCACAGATTAGAACACGACTACGACCGGACCACAAAATACTAATTACTCCTAGCGGAGAGGCCGGACTGGGTGTTTATGCAAGTTTGTGGAACTACCGACACTACACAATACATGTTTAATTATTGATTATGGTTGACGCGACACGCCTAGTGCCTACATAGTACATACTGCTTCATCTATACTCTTTCTTCTGTGCTGATTAGTTGACTGTTGGTGTTGGTTTTATTATAATGAAAAAAGTAGTTGTTCTAGAGATAGGCGTTTTTGAATTTTTTTTTTTTTTTTGAACTGACTACACTGTTAGCCTTACGGGCCCTATACAAAAACTGAGCCGGCACTTAGAGCACTCAGCCGCGAAAGTTTTTGACACCCGCACGAGGGTGCCAGAGTAGCCGAACCTCGGCTCGGGCGGTCGTCGCGAATGCGAAAAGGTCGCGATCTATCTAATTCCCTAATCCTAAGAAAATTCGAGCTAACTAACATATACTCATATGCACGTTCCCCTCCTCCTGGGAGGAAGGAGGGAGCCATGCGTATGTGTATTTAGTGATCGGAATGGTTTTTCTACACTAACTAGCGCATTAGTCTAACTAGCGCAAAAAAAGAAAAAAAAAGGTCCCTTACAAAACCTATGTACGTGTGTAATGTTGTATGTGGGTAGTTAAGTGTTGCACGTATAGTGTCATTTGTATCGCGCGGGCGGCTGCCTGACCCAAGGGCTTCACACCGAGGAACGGACCTAGGCTTGGGTTGCCGCTAGAGAGGGTGGACGTGACGGGTGCGCGCGAGGTTTTTGAATTTCACGCATACTGATTTATATCAGATTACAGATTTTGAGCTCGATTTCAGAATTGGTTGAAAGATATCGATTTCCGGAGCGAATCTGGCCCGTAGTTTCAGTTGCATTAGCGAATTAGCCCAGTCATATTAGGGCTTTCACCTCGGAATGAAAGATAATAAGCTGCAAATTGGTATGAACCTTTGTTTTGTCATTCTAAATGTTGTCTCAAAAGTCACAATCGTTATCGTGTCCGCGTCTCAAGATATTCAAGGTCAAAGGTCACAAAAATCGGTTTTTCGCGAATATCTGGCTTCCTATCGGTTAAATGAGATTTGCATTTATTATAAAAGTTGTAGGCTATAAAATACCCTACAACTTTTGTTTAAACTTTTTTTTTATACAACCAACCGTTTTGAAGGTAGAGCGCGAAGAGTGCACATCGTACAGTCATATACGGCCTAATGCAAGGTCAAGCGTGAGTTATGGTTATCAGTACGTTATAAAGTCAATTATTTACTTGGAAATTATAATTATTAAACAATGCCTATTATTTATGTACTAACTATTAATTATTTATATTTAATTAAAGTAAGTAACTTGATTATTTATATATAATTATTCATATTTAACTATTTAAGATATCGATTTGCTCGTTATTTTAATTGGACGTACTCAGTCACATCATCAGGAATTTTTTTTGAAATAAGTTGGCAAATGCAATGTCAAAACACAAATATATTCTACTAAAAGTTTTGACCAATATCCTCGTACTAAAAAGCACATTTTATTTTTACACGCATTCAGTGGCTGTGACACGACTTCTGCGCTATTTAAAAAAGGAAAAAAAACTGTTACTAGAGCATTGGAAAAAATTCCTGATTTAGATAAACTGGTGGAAGTATTTCAACAAGAAAACTGCCCAAAACAAACATTATTAGAAAATGGAGTGCGCATCTTGTTGGCATTATATAATGCTCCAAAATCTGAGGACAACATTGATCATTTCCGCTACACGCAATTCATCAAATTTACAAAACTAAATAAACCTGTACAACTGTCAACACTTCCACCAACAAGTGTAGCAGCTCATCAACACATAAAACGTGTCTACTACCAGATTCAAACGTGGTTAGGGAAGGACTTAGAACCTCAAGAATGGGGCTGGATGCTTGAAAATGAAATCCTGGAGCCCATACGAACGTTATTACCTCCAGCACCAGCCAAACTACTAAACGTAATATTTTGCAATTGCAAAAATGGTTGTGGTTCCCGCTGTGGATGCAGAAAATCAGGGCTACAATGTTCTTTAGCTTGCGGCCAGTGCAACGGACAAGCTTGCCTCAACGCTTCACTGTATCCAAGTAATCCCGATGAAGAAAATACATATGATCCCGATATTCTGGAAGGTTTGGAGATGAACATGACAGATAATGAGGATGATGACAATGAATCGAACATTTTTGAGCGACAAGAAGAAGAAGACGACGAAGAAGAAGAAGATAATTAGCTTCCATTTCCAATTTCATTACAATTAAAATCAACAAAGATACTTTTGATATTTGAACTCACATTTTGACAAATGTATATTATGCCGTATTTAATAATAAATAAAAATATGTGTAAAATATATACTCTTACTATCATTTTAACTTAAAATAAAACTAAAATATATAATCCAGAATTAATAATATTTTTATACTTAAATAGTTAAATATGAATAATTATATATAAATAATCAAGTTACTTACTTTAATTAAATATAAATAATTAATAGTTAGTATATAAATAATAGGCATTGTTTAATAATTATAATTTCCAAGTAAATAATTGACTTTATAACGTACTGATAACCATAACTCACGCTTGACCTTGCATTAGGCCGTATATGACTGTACGATGTGCACTCTTCGCGCTCTACCTTCAAAACGGTTGGTTGTATAAAAAAAAAGTTTAAACAAAAGTTGTAGGGAATTTTATAGCCTACAACTTTTATAATAAATGCAAATCTCATTTAACCGATAGGAAGCCAGATATTCGCGAAAAACCGATTTTTGTGACCTTTGACCTTGAATATCTTGAGACGCGGACACGATAACGATTGTGACTTTTGAGACAACATTTAGAATGACAAAACAAAGGTTCATACCAATTTGCAGCTTATTATCTTTCTTTCCGAGGTTGACCCCTTTTTTTACCTAATATGACTGGGCTAAATGACAAACGCAAACGAAGTAAACGAACGCTTTAAGAAATTCGATTTTTAGATATGATATGAATACATGATATAATAATATGAATATTATTCTAAAAAAATTATGTGATAGTTTAGTTTATTATTATTACGGTGGTTTTCCTTCATGCTTTATCTAGGCTTAGGATTAGCAGAAAAGTTTTGCACAAAAAATTGTATTACTGTTACAGTGTGTCTGAATGATCATTCATAATCGAGCCATTTACGTAGGTATGAATGATGACTGAATTGAGATAATACGTAGGTACTTAATAAAGTGTAGTGTGGGAAGCTAAACAGAAGGTCGTTCAGTCGTAATAATTACTAATCCTATCAAATTAATAACTTAATATTAGTAATTAGTAAAAGCTTGTGTACCTATGCAAATCACCAACCTACTGATTTTGCTTGTGTATGTAAATGTTTGTAAAATGTGTTTTTGTCCTTACTAACATAGGCTAAGATAACTAACAATATTGGATGTAAATCTGAAATAAATAAATATTATTAATATTAGTAATTACTAATGCTTATATTGAACTAACTCGATTAAAATCATAATCGAATGATTACATTAGTATATCTTCATATAATCAATCATAGCGTCATCGCTACTATTTGACAGTTGACACCTGACACTTGCAGTTTGTCAAAATGTTTACGATTGTTATTCATTTTAGGATAAGCTAAATTCAGTAAATTCTCAAATAATTAAGAAGACGAGGAACCTAATGTGTAATGTTGTATGTGGGTAGTTAAGTGTTGCACGTATAGTGTCATTTGTATCGCGCGGGCGGCTGCCTGACCCAAGGGCTTCACACCGAGGAACGGACCTAGGCTTGGGTTGCCGCTAGAGAGGGTGGACGTGACGGGTGCGCGCGAGGTTTTTGAATTTCACGCATACTGATTTATATCAGATTACAGATTTTGAGCTCGATTTCAGAATTGGTTGAAAGATATCGATTTCCGGAGCGAATCTGGCCCGTAGTTTCAGTTGCATTAGCGAATTAGCCCAGTCATATTAGGGCTTTCACCTCGGAATGAAAGATAATAAGCTGCAAATTGGTATGAACCTTTGTTTTGTCATTCTAAATGTTGTCTCAAAAGTCACAATCGTTATCGTGTCCGCGTCTCAAGATATTCAAGGTCAAAGGTCACAAAAATCGGTTTTTCGCGAATATCTGGCTTCCTATCGGTTAAATGAGATTTGCATTTATTATAAAAGTTGTAGGCTATAAAATACCCTACAACTTTTGTTTAAACTTTTTTTTTATACAACCAACCGTTTTGAAGGTAGAGCGCGAAGAGTGCACATCGTACAGTCATATACGGCCTAATGCAAGGTCAAGCGTGAGTTATGGTTATCAGTACGTTATAAAGTCAATTATTTACTTGGAAATTATAATTATTAAACAATGCCTATTATTTATGTACTAACTATTAATTATTTATATTTAATTAAAGTAAGTAACTTGATTATTTATATATAATTATTCATATTTAACTATTTAAGATATCGATTTGCTCGTTATTTTAATTGGACGTACTCAGTCACATCATCAGGAATTTTTTTTGAAATAAGTTGGCAAATGCAATGTCAAAACACAAATATATTCTACTAAAAGTTTTGACCAATATCCTCGTACTAAAAAGCACATTTTATTTTTACACGCATTCAGTGGCTGTGACACGACTTCTGCGCTATTTAAAAAAGGAAAAAAAACTGTTACTAGAGCATTGGAAAAAATTCCTGATTTAGATAAACTGGTGGAAGTATTTCAACAAGAAAACTGCCCAAAACAAACATTATTAGAAAATGGAGTGCGCATCTTGTTGGCATTATATAATGCTCCAAAATCTGAGGACAACATTGATCATTTCCGCTACACGCAATTCATCAAATTTACAAAACTAAATAAACCTGTACAACTGTCAACACTTCCACCAACAAGTGTAGCAGCTCATCAACACATAAAACGTGTCTACTACCAGATTCAAACGTGGTTAGGGAAGGACTTAGAACCTCAAGAATGGGGCTGGATGCTTGAAAATGAAATCCTGGAGCCCATACGAACGTTATTACCTCCAGCACCAGCCAAACTACTAAACGTAATATTTTGCAATTGCAAAAATGGTTGTGGTTCCCGCTGTGGATGCAGAAAATCAGGGCTACAATGTTCTTTAGCTTGCGGCCAGTGCAACGGACAAGCTTGCCTCAACGCTTCACTGTATCCAAGTAATCCCGATGAAGAAAATACATATGATCCCGATATTCTGGAAGGTTTGGAGATGAACATGACAGATAATGAGGATGATGACAATGAATCGAACATTTTTGAGCGACAAGAAGAAGAAGACGACGAAGAAGAAGAAGATAATTAGCTTCCATTTCCAATTTCATTACAATTAAAATCAACAAAGATACTTTTGATATTTGAACTCACATTTTGACAAATGTATATTATGCCGTATTTAATAATAAATAAAAATATGTGTAAAATATATACTCTTACTATCATTTTAACTTAAAATAAAACTAAAATATATAATCCAGAATTAATAATATTTTATACTTAAATAGTTAAATATGAATAATTATATATAAATAATCAAGTTACTTACTTTAATTAAATATAAATAATTAATAGTTAGTATATAAATAATAGGCATTGTTTAATAATTATAATTTCCAAGTAAATAATTGACTTTATAACGTACTGATAACCATAACTCACGCTTGACCTTGCATTAGGCCGTATATGACTGTACGATGTGCACTCTTCGCGCTCTACCTTCAAAACGGTTGGTTGTATAAAAAAAAAGTTTAAACAAAAGTTGTAGGGAATTTTATAGCCTACAACTTTTATAATAAATGCAAATCTCATTTAACCGATAGGAAGCCAGATATTCGCGAAAAACCGATTTTTGTGACCTTTGACCTTGAATATCTTGAGACGCGGACACGATAACGATTGTGACTTTTGAGACAACATTTAGAATGACAAAACAAAGGTTCATACCAATTTGCAGCTTATTATCTTTCTTTCCGAGGTTGACCCCTTTTTTTACCTAATATGACTGGGCTAAATGACAAACGCAAACGAAGTAAACGAACGCTTTAAGAAATTCGATTTTTAGATATGATATGAATACATGATATAATAATATGAATATTATTCTAAAAAAATTATGTGATAGTTTAGTTTATTATTATTACGGTGGTTTTCCTTCATGCTTTATCTAGGCTTAGGATTAGCAGAAAAGTTTTGCACAAAAAATTGTATTACTGTTACAGTGTGTCTGAATGATCATTCATAATCGAGCCATTTACGTAGGTATGAATGATGACTGAATTGAGATAATACGTAGGTACTTAATAAAGTGTAGTGTGGGAAGCTAAACAGAAGGTCGTTCAGTCGTAATAATTACTAATCCTATCAAATTAATAACTTAATATTAGTAATTAGTAAAAGCTTGTGTACCTATGCAAATCACCAACCTACTGATTTTGCTTGTGTATGTAAATGTTTGTAAAATGTGTTTTTGTCCTTACTAACATAGGCTAAGATAACTAACAATATTGGATGTAAATCTGAAATAAATAAATATTATTAATATTAGTAATTACTAATGCTTATATTGAACTAACTCGATTAAAATCATAATCGAATGATTACATTAGTATATCTTCATATAATCAATCATAGCGTCATCGCTACTATTTGACAGTTGACACCTGACACTTGCAGTTTGTCAAAATGTTTACGATTGTTATTCATTTTAGGATAAGCTAAATTCAGTAAATTCTCAAATAATTAAGAAGACGAGGAACCTAAATTATTTTTGTTGTGTTATTATTCTTTTGAACTGAGGTTGTGTATTACAAATTATCGTTCTGCGGTAGAATAATACATAAATACACTTATGGCTCAGGGAGAAGAAAATAGAAATGAAAAATGTCGTATTTGTTTAAGTTGCGACATTACAGTAAAATACCTATCGTTATTTGAGAAATACAACGATTGCTTTTTATATGACAAAGTAAGCACGATAGCAAATGTCGAAATAAAAGAAGGGGACGGTTTACCTGCCAGAATATGCCCCGACTGCCTTCTAGAGCTTGATAACGCCGTCAAATTCAAGCAAAAATGTGAAGATTCCAACAAGATTTTACGTTCCACAATAGCTACTAATGTCAACAAAAAGATAGTAGTAAAGGAAGAAAAATATTCACAATACATATCCTGGGATTTGGATTATTTAGATACCTCTCCATTATTCGAAGATTGCGTCAAGCGAGAGGATTCTCCGGTTATAGAGTCTACAAGTAAAACGATAAAAAGTCGTGCTATAGATCTGAAATTGGAATGCCATGACTGTGGTGGGCTTTTCAAAAGTAAATGCAAACTTAGAGTGCATTGGAAGAAAGTGCATCAACATAGCCAGTTGGTGTGCGATAAATGTAAGCGACAGTTTAAATCCTTCAAAGCATACAGTCTACATAAGAAAAGAAACTTAAAAAGTTGCAAAACAGCCAGCTTGGTGCACATTGAAGGAATGGGGAAATCTCGTGTATTCCATTGCAAAGACTGTGAGTATAACACAAAACGAATTAAAGACATGGAATCCCACCTTGTGTTGCATACAGGGGATAGACCATTTGTATGTAACTTCTGCCACAAAGGTTTCACTCAGCAAAGTTCCCTCCAAGCTCATCAGGAGTCTGCCCATAAAGAGTACATGATAGAAACAACATGTCAGTTCTGTGGTAAACATATTAAAGGTCGAACAAAACTGTATAAACACTTACGACAGCACAGACCATTGCAAGCTCAGTGTGAGGTTTGCAAAAAAATATTTAAAAGTAAGCAGTATTTAAAGCAACATGTGAAAAGACATAGCAATATAAAAGGGTATTCATGTGAAGCGTGTGCTGCATCATTTTACACAGCATCCGACCTCGCTAACCATAAACGAACAACACATAATAAAAGTAAAAGGTTTAAATGTGACATATGTAACTACTTAGCATATAGAGCAGAAATTATCAAACGACACAGAGCAAAACACTCAGCAACAAACATACCATGTTTGATATGTGGCATGTTTTCTCAAAATCAAGAAGAATTTCTTGTGCATCAAAAGAGACATTTAGAGAAAAAGCATCAGTGTCCGCATTGTGATTCACAGTTCTACGGAAGGAAGAATTTAAGTAGACATATAAGGGTTAAACATAAATGTACAATGCTAGTAAGTAAACATGTTGTTAATCCAATAACTGTGAAGGAAGAAAGTCCCAATAGTGGGCAATATGATATAGAAATATCACCAGTAATAATTTGATAGTAATTAAATACATTCCTTAGCAGTTTGCATGTTCAATAAGACAAGGGCACAATTGGCATATTTGGTAAAACAAGGGCTTAGTTGTAAAAAATACATAAATTGAGTTAAGTACACCTAAGTTCTTTTATATGGAGGAACTAAGACGCTTCTAATAAGTGTTCTAAAAGGTATATTTCACACAAACAGCAATTACTTCAGAGCAATATTAGAAGAACAAATATTTATTACGAAAAATTACTAAAAGTGTAGTTATGCCCTTGTCTTATTGGAGGTGCAAGTTGTATTAAAGTATCGGTTAATCAGAATAATACACTGTTGCCTTTCTTAATACCTATGTTTGTTGTATACAGTAAAGTATTTTTTATGAAGAATCATATATAATATTGTATTATAATATAATGCCAGACTGTTGTGTATGTATCTGCTATATATTCTGTTTGTTATAGTCACAATTAAGTCTTCAATAGGCAGTTCTGTTTTATTTGTTATTTGGGATAATTTGTTAACCTTAGTTTGATTACTAAACGTCAGATATCTTTAAAACACAGTTTTACAATATTAGATGTTAGGATTCTGTATTTCTATCAACTTTAGTACCTTTAATTGTTTTGATATTTTATTTCTTAATATTATCCAAATATTATGTTCATGTTAATAGATTTTATATTTGCACACTTGGAGGGTGTATTTTATTTTGAAAAATATATTATTACAAAAAATCTAAACATTTTGTCTTCACCTTTAATATGAAAAAAATAATATTATACTATTTTTTTTTTAATTTATACTGAATCTTGTATTGATTTTGCAATAAATAAAAAATTATAATATAAGCCTTTTAAATAAATATTGCAATCTGTAAATTTAAAAAATAGTTTAATGATAGTAATATTAAATTAAGTTTATTTAAAACAAAACAAAACTTTTATTTAACATCCTAATATGCATATTAGTGTGTGTGGTTTTGAGAATATAATAATGTGTGCACTTTGGATGCAAATATTGCATTTTTATGTTCAGATAAATAACTGTCTATTATTAGGAGAGTTTAGAATTTAAATTTCTTTGGAGTATTCTCTCTACTTGGGACAATTCTACTGGTGAAATACCTCCACCCTACAGAAGATCACAGCTAAATGTCCTAGTGTTGTGTGCCTTCGGTAAATAGGGTTTCCAGAGCTCTTTGAGGTAGCGGGGTTCAAGGTCGGCAACGAGCTAGTGATATAACCTAGCGCATTAATAGCGTCCATAGGTTACAGTAACCACTTACCATCAAACGGACCTTACGCTTGCTTGCCACCATAGTTGTATAAAAAAAATGGGTTATAATATTTTCCAAATACATATAATATAAAGTACCGCGCTGGTATCATAATGTCATTACAGGTCCCATCACTACCAAGTGAAAATATAAAAAATTGCAATATAATTTTTAGACAAAATTAGATTAGAATCTGTTGAGAATTGATGAAAATGTATTTGAATTGATTTGAACTTCTTTTTTACGAATTCTAGAAGTAATACTGACAAGTGTTATAGCCCGTCAATTATTAATTATTTATTCAAAATATAAATTACATCAAAATCGGTTATCAATTAATGAAATTATAAATTTTTGGATTTTCTTTTTTACGTTTCCTAAAAGTTTTATTGAAAATTCTCGTAGCTCATCATTCGTGGAATGGCTTATACTTCCCGTGTAATAAATTTCAACAAAATCGGTCAAGAATTAAAGATTTTTTTTATATTTTGTTTTTACGATTTCTAAAGGTAATATTGAAATTTTATATATCCCATCAATTGATCAATGGCATATGCACCTGTGTACAAAATTTCATAAGAATCGGTCAGTCCGTTATTGAGTTAAATCCGGACATGCAGACAGACAAATTTTTTTTCAATGGCATATTCGTGATCAGTATCTTTCATATTGTATGCCTACCGGGATATTTTGTTAAAATATTAAAATACAGACGAGACAGGACTACAGATTTATTAATATACATCATCTCTGCAGTACCTATAAAATTATTGACTGTTTTGTGTTGTGTCAATGTTTTGTTTAAGGGTTAATCTACAGTACACCGAATGACCAAACATTCGGCAACATTTTTTTTTAATTTATTTATTAGCCATCTCTGGAATAAATTCTATAATGTGTATTTATCACACTTGACATTGGCGAAATTGCCTGTATACGCAGATAGCCAAAATTAAAAAAAAACATATATGTATACTTATTTTTTTATTTTACCTTCTTCTTCCTAACTTGGCAACCGGTCCTTCTTTAATGAAGACCATTACTGCAATTATCGAGTGAATTATAGTATCATGTGTTATGACGATTCTGTATCCTAACAAGATGGTGGCTCCCTTGTTAGAACTTTCTAGGAAGTTTTTGTGGGATCTCAGAATGAATGCTTTCAGCTTATATTTATAATCCACTTCTCTTACCTCTTAACCAAACTATATCACGCAAAACGCAACCAATATTACATAACATAGGGTGAAAAAACCTAAGTTAATGAATAAAAAATAAAAACCACAACAGATCACTTCAAGATTCCGCCAAAAACTCGCTTTATTTTACCTTATGAATGGTTTAAACTTACCTACTTATTTGTTTTTAACATGTGCTCTAAAACATTCAACCAGGACTATAATAAGGCTAGTCCTTTTCCAAAAACATATACATATGTAGTTTAAAAAAAAGTGAAGCCATTATCTCGTCATTTATTTCATTATGAAACATGATTTATTTTTAATTTGTATCAAAGCCGTTTAAAGATCGATTGAAGTGAACATTGGAATTGGAAAACCTTGTGGAAAAGTACACGTAATTTAAATTTTTGTTTCTATAATAGCTTGCCAAAGTGCGTGATAGTATCTAAGTAGTGTAAGAACAGTACAACTAAAAACAAATCGACAGGTCATCGTTAACATGCAAGCCTCTCGGCGGCTGGATAAGCACTGGCTGATGTCGAAACACGACAAACCAAAATAAAGTAACTAAGTATGACGGGGTCTATATCGTACACAGTACCATTTACTGGCGTATTTTTTTTTTTAACTGACTACACTGTTGGCCTTAGGGGCCGTATCCAAAAACAGAGCCGCTGCTGATTTTACAGCTTCACCGGACTTGGGGGCGAGCGCTTAGGGCACTCAGCCGCGAAAGTTTGTGACGACTCGCACGAGGGTGCCAGAGTGGCCGAACCTCGGCTCGGGCGGTCGTCGCCAATGCGAAAAGGTCGCGATCTAACTAATTCCCTAATCCTAAGAGAATTCGAACTAACTAACATATACTCATATGCACGTTTCCCTCCTCCTGGGAGGAAGGAGTGGACCATGCGTATGTGTATTTAGTAATCGTGCTATTTCCATTTAAACTAAGATGAAACCTAGGCGCGCAGACCCTTTCGACCCGTTTATGGCTCGCCATGACCGTAGGCGGTGGTCGGTGGTCACCGACAACCACGGAACCGACACCTTACTTTAGGTATAAAATGTTAGTGCTTGGCGTAAAATTATTGAAATAACTTTAATTATAATAAACACTGAGAAATTAAGGCTTTATTTAAAGGCTAAATATAAATAGAAAGACGTCTTTTACGTCGCAGAACGATATCAAAGTATTCCCCGCAAGCACTATTTTTTTAAATTAAATATCTTTTTTACAGCTTTTTTACGCTATTTATAATAATTATTATTTTTGGATATCGTTATTGCTAATACCAACAAAACACAGCAACTAATTAATCGAAAGCGACATGCCTCGTGGCGCAGTAGTATTAAGCCCTACTATTTTGACCAAGAGGTCGCGAGTTCGAACCCCACACATAACTGAATTTTGTGTAATAAACATAATTGTCTGTAACTGACCACGACTACAGCCTCTCCAGCGGCAACTCAAGCCTAGGTCCTTTCCTCTGGTATGGAACCCTTCAGTCAAGCAGCCGCTAGCGCGATACAGTGACACCGCACGTGCAATCACTTAGCTACCCACACACAACATTACACACATATGTACATACATACGTGTACACCACATAAGTCCTTTCAGGGACTTTATTTTTATTTTTTTGTGCTAGTTAGTTAGACACTCAAAATTACCGATTACTAAATACATATACGCATGCCCCCTTCCTCCCTCCCAGGAGGCAAGGACGCACGTATAACTGGTTAGCTCGAATTACGTATAAGGAATTAGCTAGATTGCGACTTAATTGCAATCGCGGCAACCGCCCATGCCGAGGTCTGGCCACTTTGGCACCATTGTGCGCAAGTTGTCTTTACTTTCGCGGCTGAGTGCCCTAAGCGCTCGCCCCCAAATCCGGTGAAGCTGTACGAGCCATCAGAGGCTCCAGGGCCCCTAAGGCTAACAGTATAGTCTGTCAAAAAAAAAGGCAGGGACGATGGCCCGGTAAAGATGTAAAAGCCATCAGTAACTCTGTAACAGGGACAGTCTCACTTGGATCGTCGAACCGTTCACTTCGTCTAGTAATTTATTCGTAGTCCTTTAATTATATTTATAGTACGTGATTCCTAATCTGCGATTCAAATCCAGGACACTGTTCTTGTCTAACAATATGTATATGAGCTGTTTTATTACCAGCTTTGATTAGTTTGGAATTAATTGGCGGTGTGTGAAATTGAATCTTTATATTCAAAACCAAGACCTCTGTGA
This sequence comes from Saturnia japonica, assembly GCA_033032175.1. NCBI lineage: Eukaryota > Metazoa > Arthropoda > Insecta > Lepidoptera > Saturniidae > Saturnia > Saturnia japonica. Next base: position 20,891,249 of record CM065307.1, on the reverse strand, counting down.
TTTTTGACAAACATGCTGATCGATAGATTTCTGAGGTATACAACAAAAAATTGTTATGAAATTCTGCAGAACCTAAGACACCTTTGCCTTTTTATGATAAAGTAAATTTAATATTATTAAATTTCAATAAAACCGTTGTATATTTCGAATAGAAGAAAATTATTTTCTCAGTGTAAAGTAAATGAAACGCAAATATTTGCCGGAATTTCGATAAAGTAGTAAATATTGGAACTGGAGTGAACATAATGGAGTTATTTCGTTATAGAAGCGAATTGTGATATTCTATAAGGATGAATTATATCAAAAGTCTGCTTCGCTTCGAATAATCAATTGAAGAGAATCGTTTATTAGCATTTTAAATGAATTACGATCGATATTGGTAGGTATTTACTATCATTAATACAGTGACTATTCTAAAAGTGTCTTTGCGTAGTTATTCAGTAATTTAAAACTTGCCAAGTTACAAATCCCATATCAAAGAAAGTAACTAATTGTTTTGTAAATGGTTTTAAGAACGAAAATTCCTACAGCTATAATTAAAAGAACAGTTATGGAACTTGACACTCGTTAAAGTTCAGCTCTTTTATCAGTTATAACGACTACCCCGAACGTCGTATTACTACCGAATTTTTCACATTTGTTTTTGTTTGAATATCATAAATTTTTGAAAAGCTGAACAACGCAATCGATTTGTAAGTGGATGGTGACGCAGTTGTATTTGATGTTCATTATGGATATAAATTCGCACAAAGCCATCTTTTGATGACAGGATGAAAACTCCATTAATAAATGAGTATTATTCGTTTAAAATTGAATTAAAAGAAAATATATGCATATGTATCTATCTTGATTCCAAATTTTAAGTTTTTGAGTTACCTAGAAGTGGTCTAGGTTTTTGATGAGTGAGTGAGTGATAAAATGCGTGTATTATTATTAAAAAATTAAGAACAAAATCATTAACAATGTTCTCTTTGAAAAAATATATCTGATTTTGTTGAACAAGTACTTAAATGAACAGATACTTGGAACATTGCATCGCTTTGAGCCCCTTTGTTCTGATAAATCGATACCCTGCCGGCCTTAATTAAAATTTAAACTATCGAGTCAGTACAACGTTGCCTTTAATGTACGAATATATTGCGTTGATTAATATTTTATATCATCGATTGGGAATTAAAGTAGTTTACCGTGTACATTTCTGTTGTTTGATTTTTGATATTTTGCAAATGTAAGCTGTGTTCGATTTCCTAAATCGCTCCAAAATTGATGCACGAGACCTCTATGGATCAGCGACAGTCAGCCTATCAACCAAGGTGTTCGACAAGAGGACAACATTATCTCCCAAGCTTTTTGCGTTGGTCTTAGAGGATGCTTTTAAATGGGTCGATTGGAAGAAAATAAGTATTAAAATAAATGGTGTGTATGTACTTGTCGCATCTCCAGTTTGCTGATGATCGTATAATTATTGGTGAAACAATGCTTGATCTCTAATACATGTTACAAGACCTTCATTATGCCTCTCTTAAGGTCGGCCTCAAGATGAACATGTCCGAGACAAATGTTATGACCAACTTTCTAGATGACTTGCGCAGTGTGATGGTTATCTTGGTTAAGGGTCTAATTATCTTGGACACTATTTATCTTTTGGCAGAGAGCGACATTAGGAGATCATAAAAAGTATACAGTTAAGATGTTCCGCTTCCAGAAAACTGGGCAACGTCTTCCGAGATCGAAAAATGCCGCAATATCTGAAAACCTGTCTTTTTAACCAATGTGTTCTGCTCATGATAGCTCATGTAGCCAAAACATGGACGCTCACTAAAGGAAATCGTGCACAAAATGAGGGTCGCACAAGGAAACATGTAGCGTATCATGTTAGATATCACATTAAGCGATAATCCGAAAAACCACTAAAGTGGAGCTGTGTTATACAGCTCGAAAGGCGTTGGGCAGGTCACTTGGACAGATGTGGTGACGTCAAGTGAAGTAGATCCTTGACGGAATGGTGGCCGAGTGAAGGCAAACGAAGTGTAGGAAAGACCTGGAAAATGTTGGCAAAAAAGAGAGATAAGTAGTGGGTTCTGGGGACTGCAGTGGGTTCAAAAAGCTTTCCATGATATATGGAAACATATTATGGAGAAAATATTTTAGGCAATTTGAAACAGCATATTATGGATGTTGACGAACCTGGGAAATCGAGAGTCAGGAAGAGTTTACGGTGGTGTTGGTAAAGGTATAACTTCGTTTAATTATCTATTAGTCGATAGTCGTTAGCACTTGTTGATTTCCCAAACATTTAGTAATAGTATTTAAGTGATTGATTGGAAAAAAGATTTCGTGGCGAATATGACTGCTCAATAACATGCTGTTTTTTTATTATTTCAAATTGCATAAATTACCTACCTTCCCCAATTTAGTCATCAGCTCCCCAACTATAAAATGATTTTATTTTAAATGCTATTGCGAAAACTCGTATAAGAAAGTAATATATATTTTAGTCATAGCTAGAATAGAAAATCAGTAAAGAAGCAGAGTTGATGCCAACACGAAAATATTACTAATATCTTATACCACATGTTTAAGCAATAATGATGGCTCAGTAGTAGCGTGTACGGATACCGCGTCGATCGACGTTAGTTCGAATCCCTGCAATGAGCCTGACCTGAAAGGAAAACATCTTCATGAAACCATATCATGGTGGTAGAGCATTATCTAATGCCCATCTGGCTAGCTACCACCCTCAAGTTGAAAATCTGTCGCCAAGCATCTATAGGCGTGTTCCGGCAGCTGCACTTGAAAGCCAGTCCTTCTACTAAAATTAGCGTGTTACCATCTTGGACCATATCGTCACTTAACAGTAAGTATGTGAGATTGTGAAATACTCACAACTTTCATACTTGTACACACATGTTTACAAGTTGTACGAGTGTAATTTGAAATACACAAGACAATTTTTAACAAAAAAGGAAACCAACTTTATTGATTTTGAGGAGTTCTGATTTTGAAGAGTGTATCTTTGAAGTCCAAGGTACAATGCCAATGAAATTAAAATTTCATTCAATTCTTTTTTGAAGACGTTTAAAAAATCACAAAAATATGACGAAAAATATCGTTGTTCTCACCTTAACCGTATTGTCTTTTGCCAGACTTGGTCAACTCGAAACAATGAACATTTTCAATCATGCTGAATCTGTAATGAGTAAGTAGGTGTATCAGTAAGTTCAATGTACTAATTGTATCCAACTGCTATTTAAAAAATATGTGCTTGAACAAAAAGGGTTGGTAAAATATTAATTTGTGATTAATTAAAACTTTACTTTCATACAATTTCAGAGTATCTCAACGCTGTTCTCAGAATAATTACGCTAATTATTAATTCCATTAAATTTTTAATTAAAACAGTACCTAAGTACAACTGTAAATTGCATTCAGAATTTTAGAAGCTCTATTTAGCTAGATACAGGTTTGGATTGAATAAATATTACAAATAAATAAAATAAAAATATCTGTTTGTAATATTGAAATACCAGATTTTTTTATGTCTTATGATCGTTATGTTTATCGTATCATTATCGTATGTGTATCGTTATATTTTTATGTGAAACGTCTAATAGATTAAAAGTGGTTGTTAGGGAACGCGACCACCATACACATAGTAATAAAATAAACATCTTCACAGAGACTTACTTTTGGTTTGTCATGTTTCGGGATCACCAGGTGTATATCCAGCAATCAAATGGAGATGAATAGGTCACGACCACCATACATGTAGTTTTTTTTTATACTAGCTCGGCAAAATTACTGTACAGCACCTGATGGAAAGTACGGCACAGTCCATAAACAATGGTTACCGTCGGTGACGCAAATTTCATCGGCAGTCGCCGACTTCATGCTGGCCTGCTAAAATGCTTCTACACGCCTTCCAATATCATAGGAAGGAGGGAACATTCTAGCTGGAAGACTGTTTCCACATCTGCACTGTACGGCAAAAGGTAAGGATCAGCGAAACTCCTTGTTCGTGCCACGATGGGCGCTACCGTGCAGTAGTGGCTTCGTAGACCCGACCGCGTGGTTCTCAAGTGGAAGGGAGATGATGGGATAGGGTTAAACAATATCTGTTCGCAGTTGAATCTGTTCTAAATAATTAGTGACATCTGTATCATTCACAATGCGGATAGCACGTCGCTGCAACCTGTCCAGGGCATCAAGAAAGAATTGGATGAATCTGTCCCGGAGATGCTAACAATATTCCATACACGGCCGAACCTGAGCTTTATAAAGAAGGTACAGTTCGCCGGGCGTGAAAAAGCATCGCACTCTGTTCAGGGCGCCCAATCTCCTCTATGTCACGACGAACATCCATTCCTAGGATAACCTCAGCATTGTGAGTGACACATTCTGAAGAGTAGAGAGAGGGGAGAAAGGAGATTTTTGCAAGAGAACAGGCTTACCTGGGTTTTCTTGGCTTGGCATTGAACTCAACCAAGTTGCTTGTACCCGATGAAGATACGATTTCCAAGATCTGGTTGAGCTCAGTAACAAGATCTGCCAGCATCCTCTCTGTTTAAATCTGGGCTTACTGAAGAAATATACCCATGAACCGTGCTGTCATCTGCATAGCAATGAATGCAACCAGAGATTAAACAGAAAACTAGATATCCACGTACACAGTTGTCGGGGAGACCGTATGCCCAAAGTTTGGACAGAAGACCACGATGCCAAACGCTATCAAATGCTTGCCTTGCCATATTTATCAATCGCCTCACCCCAGCGATGCGCTAAAAGATCAACCGTTGATCAATTCAGACGAAAGCCATATTTTCGATCATTGATTAAGGAATTATCTTCTAGGTGGCGGAAAGTCTGCGTATTTATAATCCGCTACATGATTTTACAAAAAACTGAGGTTACGGTTACGAAATAAAAATCTTCATAATAACTTTCTTTTCGTTTGTTGTGTTTCGGTATCACCCAGTGTATTTTTTTCACAAGATATTTCACATCTGCCGGGCGCCCCGTGACGGCCAACTTTTATTTGGTGACTTGTACTTTGTAAATCGTCCAAAAACCCAAACATGCAATTTTAAAATTTCTTACTGTCTGTGTTTTTTTTTATCCTGGCTAAACTCGGAAACAGTTTTGACAGGATTTACATTGGTAGAAAGAGAATTTTGCAGAAAGTAATCTAAGCTATGATTTTTTAAAGCTTACGATTATCCACAGGAGCTAAGCAGTAATTTAAAAGAAAGTAAAATGCTTTCCACTTTTAATCCATTTAAACCCGTAGAATATCATATTCCCATGAACGGAATCGTAAGATTCAGCTAGATATAGTATAATGATATCATAATAAATTAATAATAATATATTTTGACATAAAAGTCTCTTTTACCTGTACGCCAAGGAACACTTTACATAGAAAACTTTTTGTCATTACTTACGGAGGGTTAATTTATTAGTACAAAAACACGTGTGCAGTAAATACGCGGTAATAGAAAACATAAATAATACACGTGAACAGTACACCACGCTTGCTATAACGCCCTTTCCCAAAGCTTTGTATTACATTGCGCAGGCGTACACATACGTACAAAGAGGAGACCGAGATAATAGGAAATACTGTATAATGTATTCTATCTCATTCTCTCACAGGCTACACCTATAGATGTATTTGTTTTTTTTTTTCAAATCATAACGGTACTAAAGAAGTTCTATAATCAAAAATCTTTTAAATAATTTTCTTTATAGAAGACACTGTTATTTTATGCATTTATTAAATGTCACTAAAAAAATTCATAGACAAAAACAACGTACAAAAATTGTGTTGCGTTTTCTCATAAATCAGTCTTCTTCCGCAATAGCCGGTAAATAAAAAAAAAAACAAAATAACATTGGAATAAATTTTTATGAACATGCCTATCAAATTTCTGTATCGGATTTTGTGGGTCGCGTGGGTGATAGAATTTAATTTATACTTAAAAAATATTTACGTAATGTTCTTGTTCGTAAATAAATACCGTCTTGCATTTTGCGGTCGTACTATTTTTTTAACCGGTTTTCCGCAGCGATAACGCTGCACTGTTGCGTGGGTCACAGATTAAACATGTTACCGAGGGGTGAAAAGCCAAAATAATTATACGGAGCATTATCATTATGCTTAAACTAACTTGGTTATATGAACGATACCGATCGGTAATACTAATTAATAGTTTTTATAATGATTAAAAGTTGGAAATTGTATAATCTATGGACAAAATATGAAGTTTGTTTTCAAGATATTTTGGTAGAAAGTACCTGAATATGAATATTTTTCTATTCATACCAAGTTGACATTAATAATCGGGAGACCAAGTTGCACTGTGTCTTAAAAAAAAGAGAAGAAAACGTATAAAGGTACACATGAAATGTAAACCTTTATCTAAATACAAAATCTCATCCAAATCGTTTGGGCCGTTTTCGAGAAACCAATTACATATGTACAAAAATTGCTTACTTAATAATATTAGATTAGATAAGACCTTATTATTCAAGGTCGTAGTGCCATTCGAATATATCTATTTATTGTAGCTGCAGCGTTCGGTTAGGCTGTGAATCAACCAGAGTTGTGAGATTTTGTAGACGGTGCGCGAGGAAAATGTCCACCAATGGATTACTTCATTTTCCTAGCCTCGCTTAGTGGAGCTCTGGTGGAAAAGGGATAGCGGAGCTAGGTAATTGTACATGCAAAAAAGTGAGAGATGCGAGCGAGAAATATGTGCGTGATATGCCGCCGCTTGGATCTCTTGAAAAGAGTCCGCTACGCATCCTTGCACCACGTAAGCTCCACGCACAGCTTTGTTGGAAACCTTCACACCGTTTCACAGCGCAGCTACAATTCCTGGCACCGACCACCTACTTTGCACATCTCTGGTAGATACGCAGTATTAAACCGGACATCAGATTGAATATTCAGGTCCTGTGAGAATATCGGTACTTCCGTAGGTATTTGAAGTTCTGCAGATTTAAGTGCTTGGAGGTCTGCAGGTTACAAGAGATAATAGAGAAGAATTTATTTGATCCCATACAACACGTTTTGTTTAGTGATTTTGATTCTATTACCCAATAACTAATTATCAAGAGGAATTGCGAGCGCGGCTTAGTCCATACAAACGTATTCCTCTGCTATATACCTAGCTAGATAATGGATCTAGATTAAATATTTTTATACCTTATAATATATATCTGCCACTGTCATATTCCCATGTTTTGATTTTTACCATAGTGTAACCTATATCGTATTCTTTAAATTGTCTTGTTGACCGCATCACCTAATAAGAACGCCAAATACTTAGATCTCGTTCGGTAAGAATGAAAAGTTCTGTTGGAATTTAAACTAATAAGTTTCAGCCTCAGAGATCTGTGGTTTCATATATAGGTATATATACCGACCGCATAATATGTTTTTTTCCACATTAGATCTATCGCAATAGGTAATATTTGTTTATAGCTTCCGAAAGAAAATTGTTCGAGTAATTACGATTATCTGTTACGGTCGCGTTGTGTAATCTATCGTCTTATAGAACGTATTTAATTTTAGTTTCGTGTCTATTATTTTGCACTTCCTTTTCCTTATTTCCTCTCTCACCTGGTCAATTCATATTTCACACGCATGATCTTTGACCGCGCGGCTACACCGTTCGCACTTCGCCGTCGCGGCCGGCAACGGTTGCGGCCCGCCAATGGCGCCAATACGAAACCCGCCATTTTTATTTCAGTCCAGTTAGAACCGCTGCAGGTGTTGCTCGTTTCGTTGCTATATTGTTACCTCAAAAACGATCGTAACAGTAACATGCGACCGTTTCAATGTTTTGATTTTAAATTATTAAAAGATTACACACGTGTGAAATAGTTCGTAATATTCTTTTTTATGTGATATCTCCGTGGAGTATGTTCTGAAAAAGTTTTATTGCAATTATTTAAGCAAAAGTTAGTTACGAGATTTATTGTTGCGTCTGAGAAACGTTTTTTAGTGTTGTAAACAGTGATTTTGTCACATTATTTGTGTCGAATTGGATTCTAATTGGACATCAAACAGCTCTGGTGTATAAAGTACGCTGATTTTAGCGCTATTTGGAGGTTTTGACAGGTTAGTTTACTTTTTTTCCAATAATTTAAATTATTTAACCGACGGGCTATTACATTGCATAATAATCAAACTTATTAAATACCTCAGCCCGAAGGAAGGCAAGTTATAATATTGTTCATTAACTTTTCACAATTCTATGTGGACTAAAACACTATTTTTTTATATAGGTACCTACTTTAAATAACCACCGTCTACGACTTACGTCTTAATTACAATAACAAATTTAATGAAAATAAAATATAGTCTATACCCATCAACTTATATGGTACCTTTCTTTAGGTGAAAGAATTTTCAAAATGGTAGAGAGGACCTTCTACAAACGTGCTCACAAACTTTACCTCTTTATAACATTAGTACCTAAAGATTTAGATCGATCCCTTTTTTCGTTTACCTTCGTGTACATTAGATATGAAAGATACAATTTTCTTTATTGTTTACTAATTTGAAAGAATTATAACTTTTGCTATAGTTATTGTTCGTAGTTAGAAGAAATTATAAGGAAACATTTTAGAAATTTATGATTTCAGATATATCTATTTTATATATACATAAATATTTTAAACATAGATACTTGATGCTAACAGAAATTCTTATAAAAATGAATATACTAGACACGTATATCATAATACTCATGAAAATGTAGTTAGGTTTTTCATTTTAGTCGTTAAAATTTAGTACCTAGTTAGTATACAAGAAGTTGATACGCGATAAAACGATTTATTTTATTTGGAAATAATGTTAATATTTAACATAACTTAGGAGAACATAGTTTATTAATTAATTACTCTTCTTTATGAACTCGAATTTCTACTAAAGATTCCATAAACGGTTTACATAAAAATATTAAATAATATTTGAATGACAAGGTAAGGTAATTTGAAGGACTTCGCTGCAAGGTAAGTAAATGTTTCGGAGTAATTATAGTAAGATGACAAAAAAAAATTGGTTCTACCTATTTATTACAATAATGGCTGCTATAATAATTAGGAAGTTACATAATGATCGATAGACAAATATAAGGCTTGTCAGTCACCGCGGGCCGGGTGCTTTTCCTCCACCATCATTAGAATATGAAGAAAACAAAAGAAGTTTGCAAAAAAAAGATAAAAACCTCAATCTTTCTCTATTTGGATAAAAATCCTCTTCCATTGTGTATGAAATTTTGCAGGTATTTGTTGTTTTCCACAAATTTAACTTTAATTCGGTTTTTTTGAGTGAAGGGAACTTCATTTGACTTTGAGTGATAATGACGAATCTCAGCGTTGCTCAGGTTTCTAAAGCTGTAACTTTATTTGAAAATGATTACACTTACAATAAAGTGGCTTAAACATTACAAGTGTCTAAGTCTGTGATTTTTCGCAATGTTTATACGATAAAAGTATACTGGAGACTGGAGAGTACACAAGACGTAAAGGACAAGGTCGCAAAAGAGTAACAACAGAGAGGGACTACAGATTTATTGTAAGCAGTGTCCTCAGAAACAGCACTACGACTTCTTCCGAGGTACGAAACAAGATGCAGGAAGTTCGACAAGTGACAGCTAACATCAAAACGATTAGAAGACCAGGGCGGCTGGTAAAGGGTACGTCCATCAGAGAGCCTTTGCTCACCGCAGGTCATCGAGTAGCTCGGTCTAACCTTGCTTGTTCGCATCGAAATTGGGATGATGACGTTTGCGAAAAACTACTTTTTACTGATGAGTCCAGATTCTGTCTTAAGTCAGATGGTGGATGGGTCAAAGTATGGAGACGACCCGGAAAAAGATACAAAGACACACTGAGTGTAACATTGTTGTAAGGGAGCCTTATGGTGGAGGATCAGTAATGGTATGGGGTGGTATGTGCTTAGGAGCACGTACGGAGCTATACATCGTAGAAAACTGGTTTCTGACTGCAACAAGATACATAATATACATTTTTGAGCAAATAGTGATGCCTTTTACTCCAATCATGAAGGTTAATTTTCTTTTAATGCAAGATAATTAATGCTCGTCCTCACGCCGCGGCGCGACGGCGGTAGTATCGGAGTACCTCCAATCCAAGTTTTGGTGTGGCTAGCACGATCGCCAGACCTAAATCCGATAGAATATGTTTGGGATAAACTGGGAAAACAAATAAATCAAAGAAATCCAGCACCTGCTAACCTAAGGGACCTCAAAACTGCATTGGTTGGAGAATGGAACCTAATACCAAAAAGTTTCATTGACAATTTAATAAAAAGTATGCCCAGACGGATGCAGGCGGTTTTGACAGCGAGAGGAGGCAATACTAAATACTGATTGTGTCACCCAATATGAAAAAAAAAAACAGTCTTTAGAACAGTATTCAATTTTCTTTCTGTTAGGTCTAAATTATTTAAAATTAAAAAACTTAGCTTACTGCCTGTAATTTGTTTATTTTTTTTCGTTTTGTCTAATTTTTTTGTGTTCAAAAAATTAATTGGTTTGTGGAAGAACTATTGTAAAGGGAGGATCCTCCGACCAGACGGGTGTCATGTCTGGCGGGCAGCTGCCCAACGGTTGTAGTCGGGTTCTTGTATACATACTCAATTGAAGAGTTAATTTCTATTGCGCGATGTAGGATGCGTCGTATGTGGTTCGATAGATATCGCTGTGTGTCGCTATGTAGATGTCGCTACAGGTTCTATTCAACGAATTTTAAAAGCTTGTATTGTACAAATAAATCTTTTTTCACTTTCATTTTCCCCATTTTATTGCGTTCCTCTAAATATGTCCATGATAATTGACAATGCCAATATAATCTAAATCAAATAATATCATGATTCAGTACATATCATTGAAAATAGACAAGAAATAAATTCACGTCTATAACTTTTAAGTCGCCGGCACAGATAATTAATTCAAAATTAACGCATTACAACCTACGTAATGTCACATTAATTTATACAAAAACATAAATATACATTCGTAGAATATACGAGAGTCAATGAACTCTGTAAACTACAGTCTCCGGCCTGTCTCTAGTTTGAGACTGTTTATTGTTTTTTATATGTGAAAAACGAAGTTACTTCATATTTTTATCTCTTTTATTATCTGTTTCAAAATGTTGCAATATGCAATACAAGAGCAAATTTTAAGCAAGTACCTACGCACTGTCGACAAAAATGGCCCGGTTTCTTAAAAGTATATAAGACTAGCAACCTGCCCTGTCTTATCACGGGTATCATAGTAATACATATAACTCTATTGGTTTACGCGCTGCACGCCTTATTGGCTCCCAGTCGGCATGATTTTTTTCGGTATCTTCAAAACAATCAGTATTATATTTCAGCGAATTTACATAAAAAGTTGATGACTTATACACCTGATCCTTGCTTATGAATTTCTCCGACCATTTATGAAACCAGTATGAAAATCCGTTCGGTAGTTTTTGAGTTTAAAGCGTTCAGACAGACAGACAGACGCGGGGGACTTTGTTTTATTATTACAGCATGATTTGCTAAACAATTAAATAATTATACAGCAAACTAAATAATTGCTTGTAAACAATTATCAACTTGATAATAGCAGTAGTAGTAATCCTTAATAAGTAGGTTTGATTGGCAAAGTAGGAAAAATAAGATTCAAAACTATAAGAGTTGTTAAATTAATCATTGAATAAAGATTATATAGTAAGAAGTTATAGAAGGTAAAGATTAAAAAATATAATATCTCCGGAAAATTCTTTGGTGATGCCAATTGAAAAAAGAAAAAAAGCGATATAAATATAAAAAATAGGTCGACAGAAATATCTGGCCTTGTGTATATCTATTTTAAATATTATTTGCGCAAACTATTTCTTTTACGATTTCGTATTGAAAGAAGTAAAGTCTAGAGACTTTACTTATTTCAATATAAATAAATAAAGAGTAATTCTTACGAGAAATTTCCTTGTGTGTGCCTGCTTCAGACAGCGTCTTAGCCAAATATGAATTTAAAAAAAAAAAAACATAATTTGCGATTAAGTATTACTTTACTGCCTGTGAACACGTGGCCAGTCCGAGTTGTTTCACAAAATCCGTTTTATCATCGACTACTGGTCACGATTTAATTTGCAACATGAAAAACAGGATTAATAAAGCGCACGCCTTGTTATTTCGATAGCGAATGCGCACTCTATACACCGTTATTTTGCGTTTAAGATTGACCAACGACAATAATAACTCATTAAAAATTCGCTAGAAAAATTATAAATTTAAAATTAGATCGTCTACTATTACTTATATCAATCAATAAAGAAAAACTATATAATTAAATTCATATTTCTTTTTATTTACTTATGGCAACAGTGTTGATCTACAATTCCGCCAACGTTACGCGAATACATTTTTTTTCTATTTGTTTTTTAATCTTCAAAAATAGATCTAACAAGATGACGGATCTCTTGTTAAAATTGTCCAGGGAGTTCTTGTGGCAGTTTAAACTGCATATATCACATAACTTGTCACAATAAAATATAACTGAACTACAACATATAAAACACCGCCAAAATGACATAGGGCTAAATAAAAAAAGTTTATGAATTTAAATAAAAACCAATATATGACAGTTCAAGATCCCGCCGAAAATGGCATTCATTTTCTCAAATCTCTGATTTAAAAATCTGTTTTATAAGCATATGTTTTATTGGCAATCTTAATGTTTTAAAATGTATAAATTTAAGTATTATGGTAATCCATGGCTACCTGATTATTCTTTTTATTTAAATATTTGTGAAGCGTTTTAGCTACAATAATAACATAAGAAACTCATGTCCATATAATTACACGAGTAGTTATGCTCTGTTGAATACAACATGTCGAGTGTTCTGTGTATGTATGTAAGTATACGCTATGTGAAATTAACAAAAATCATTTACAATGCTAATGTGTCTGCAAGAAATTATATCCGGCTGAGCAACTTTTTATGAATTAAAAAAATATATTTTTGAATTGAATTAAATCATTGGAATTGGTAGACTTCTTAAGTGCCGTTGCGGGACACACAGCTTGTACAACGAAAATCAAAATCAGAAATACTTTATTCAGTTTAGACCAATGACATTTAGTTTAGGTCCTAGGAAGTCGCATATGAACATCAAAACACTACCACCGTTTCGGAAAACATCCCAGCCATCGACACGAGCAGTGCGGGTAAAAAACTCGATCGGGTTTATTATATTTATTGAACATACAAAGAGAGAGAGTCATTTCCATAGACATCATTATCATTCACGTAATGATCCACCCTATAATAATAACCTTTTAATAGTAAAACGTCCAAGCCATCGAGACGAGCTATTTTTTTAATTGTGACGATGTTTTGGGGATTTCTATGTCCAGCAGTGTACGTCTTTCGGCTAAATTATTGTAACTAGCGATCGCCCTAAGGTCGAAATTCGACCAGCGACTTTTTGATCATGGACTATTTTCTGTTTGACATTTACAGTATTCATGAACCTAAACAATGAGTATTATCTACATCACTTGCTGTCACTTTTCGTTGAGTGACAATGTCAATATTTAGGGGGGTCTAAGTTCAATGGCACTTGTCGTGTTAGGATTCGCAGTAATAATTTATTTAATTTTCTGTGTTAGTAACAGATATTATAGATAAATTTTAGCTTTCTGCACTCGTTCTCCCTATAAACTTTAACCATGCCAAATCTCACAGTCTTCCGTGCTCGCAATACGCTTAAAAATCATTACATTAATACGTGAAGCAAAAACTTTATACCCCTTTTTAAGCGTATTGCGAGCACGGAAGACTGTGAGATTTGGCATGGTTAAAGTTTATAAGGAGAACGAGTGCAGAAGTATAATCGTAAACGTAGTATAATCATCAGATTATACTAATAGTTTCTTTAATTCAATCACACAAATTTATATTATGTTATTAAATAAATGTAGTAAATGAAATTAACTAACTATGACAGTGCATAATTCTTAATAATTCACGTTGGTGTGTGCACTATATAGTCGTGAGACCGTATAACAGACGCCCGCGCCAACGCTCACTGTTCTGTGTTCATAATTTCATAAAGCGATGAAGTAAAGTTGAGAGGGTTTATGTATGGACTGTGATGTGTCTGTGATAGAGTCTGTGTTTGTGAATTATGTTTGTGGGAGTGATCCAGAGATGTTGAAGTATTTTGAAGTAAGTAGATATTAATTATACCTATCAAAACTTAAGATCTGCCATTAGAATTCAAATTAGCACTTTCTTCGAGCAGATGTTTATAACACTAATCACAGGTTTGAAGTGAAAAGGGATTATAAGTTTAATAGTTATACTTAGTCCGTGTTAGCGGTTCGCTAATTAACATGATAATTACATATTACAATACAATGTAAGACTGACAGAGTATAACCGTAGAGAGAAGTCGTTATGTCTAATTATTTTGAAGTTTTATGCCAAATTCTTTTTTCGATATTGGTTTCACCTGTTATGAAGTAATGATGTCGCCCAAAAATAGTAAACACGCTAAGCCTAGTGCAAGACTGGCTCTCAAGTGCAGCTGCCGTCACAAGTCATATTGATGCTAAGCGACAGACTTTCAACTTGAGGGTGGTAGCTAGCCAGGCGGGTAATAGATTAAGCCCTACCACCATGCTATGATTTCATCACGATGTTTTCCTTCAATCAAAAGCTGAGGCTCATTGCAGGGATTCGAACTTTAATCGTTCAACTCGTTGTCCGTACACGCTATCACAGAGCCCTCATTGCACTGCAAATTTTTTTACTTAAATTTTACTGTAAAATGTTATATTTCATTTCAACACAACATTTCTAACGCAGAAAAGACCGAAAAGAGATAGTAACTCGATGATCGATGATTGTATTTATCAATTTTTTATTTTTGATGGATGTTCAGAGAGGGAGTTGTTTCCAGATATCACTATCATTCACATAACGATGCACCCCACAATAAAATTCTGACGGTAAAATCTTATCAGTAATGTGCTTTTTAAAACCTTATTACAGAAGCGGACGCAATTACCATACGAAAAATATAAGTCTCTGCTATTACAAAAAAAAACTTTTATTAGTCTAAGTCTAAAACATGGGTGATTAATTAATGTTTTTTATAGTATTATAAATTTAGCATATATCTATATTTGGTATTCCAATATTCTGTAAATATTTCAATAACTATTTCACCAGTTCATGTTATAAGTCAATCGGCATACGCATGTGAGAGAAACAAAATCTGGCCTATATCTCAGCACAGGCGCGCCGCGCCGCGCCGAGCACCGGAACCCATCCTTTATTATGCAAATTGCCTTTACGAACGCCACGTGTATTCTACTTGATATGGTTCAAGCATATATTTAACGGAAACTGAACGCTTGTTAAAGTTTATTTCGCAGTCAATTGATTCTCTAATTGGTTTTGTTTTGTAAGTGTAGGGTTTAGTTATGTTTTTTTTACGAAACCATTAAATTATTACCTATATTACTTTTAATTCTTTTTCCAGATCTTTTGAATTCCATCCAGTGCATAATATTAATGCTTGCTGCCATTCGTAAGATAATAGTTACGTATTATTCGAATTAAAGTAATACGCTTTTTCTTTATGTTAACTTATGTGGAATGTTCGAACCTTTGTATGTCTTGGTTTTGTCTGGACTTTTGGAAATTTTATATGATAATCCTATTTCAGTGAGGCTGCAAAGAACTGATCATCGGAGATTTGTGCGGGAATTACTGAACTTTGTTTTATTTCATACACTCATGGTAATTGATCGTATATTATGTAATATTGTTGGCATTTTTGTGATATTGTTTGTTAGTTTTTGTGCACGAGTGAACGGGATCATAAATAATAACATGAAGTTGTATGCATTTTGTGGTTCCACAATAACTCCCTGGTCAGTTCTAACTAGAGAGCCACCATCTTGTTAGTATATTGTTTTAAATATCCACTTAACATTGGCTAAATTGTGTACAAATACAAGTTGCCATTAAATAAGAAGTAAACCTCCATAAACATTTATATATTGCATTAATAAGGTATTTATAAGCAGATAAAAAAATTAGACAATAATGTTGCTCTTAACTGAAACAAATTGTTAATTAATATTCATAAAAAATTAAATTATGTGCGCCAAACCTTCACATCTATGTTTTTTTTTAAATCAGAAAATGATCAAATACACACAAATTTAAAGTTTATGAAAATGTACATACAAGTACTCACATTCATTATTCACAATATCATTTTCAATTAATGCACCTTTGAAATATCCATGGTAACCTAACACAATATCAATCAGTAACAGAATGTCATAAGTGTTGTCTAAAAGTTTTTGTTTCGTGCCTTTTTGGTGAGGTAACAAAATTCATTATTACGTGGCAATCTTTTTACTGTCGCTTTCGCTTTTTAGTTTCATCGACTTTCAAATCACAACGATGCTAAAGAAGTTTTCACTTCATTAAAAGGACAAAAGTATTTATAAAATCTTTTGGATTACTTTTCACTCGATCGTCAGTATAAAGGCTTAATTAATATAACAGTATATAGTACAACTGTTAATCGAATCTCTGCTGTTCCGCCTGTCGCATCAACAGCCAGACAATGCAATCATAATACGATATCTGTGCTGTTACTTTGTCTGACAGATTCGACAGGTTCGCAGTGCTCTATTTATCGTAATTGCTGAGCTAATGTCAGAACGGTCGGGTAACCAGTTTCACTAGAACCGTTGATCGTATGGGAAATTATTTGTGTAATAAACTTTCAAAGCTCATGATAGATTTTTTATTAAATCTCCTTGGGTCGAACAGTACAATCGTCAAGGAATTTAATTACTTAATGAACCCAAAACGCATGTTGTTTGTTTGTAAAAAATAAAGTTTTGACAATATATTGACCGTATATCCATGTTAAAAAGCCTCTGACATAAACTCGATTTTCATATTTTTAGATCAGCAATAGGCCTTCAAAAGGTCCTCATGATGAAAAACCTCTCAGTTGTGATGATCATTTAGACATTATAAAAAACTATTTTACACATACATGATAACTGGCCAAAAACATACCTAGTTTAAGGGAAAGGTAAAAAAACTGAATTCACAGTTAATATTGTAACGTTGGCCACAGAGAAAACATCATAAAAAAAGAAGTGAACTCGCCTCTGTAATCTATGGTTCATATCGGCCATTGTTATAGGCTTTGATGGCAATGCTTGTCACTTCCTATTAACGAAACAATAACCCTAATCCATATTGGACGATCCATTGTGCACACTGGAAGCATAATCGTTGTTGTCACTGTTTACAAAATTATTTTTATTGCTTTGACTAAATCTGACGAAGAATTTTAATATTAGTGGAGTTTTCGACAGCATCTTAATCTATCTTGTGATGGTTTTTATTTTAACTCACAAATTTATGTTATATTTTATTTTTATTTCTATGTACATATATATAGTGATATCATAAAGGTCAAGAGATTATTTCTTTGTTGAAACTAAACGGTAAAAATAGTCTTACTTTAATAATACTTTCATAAACAAGGTATTTTTTTAAAAAAAGAATGATGATAGTAGATTACGCAAAAAGTGAAAAAAAAAAAATTTAATTCGAGGGACTGAGTTGGATCCCGAGAGCAGCGAAGGATTCTAAAGTAGGATCCTGAGCGGAGCGAGGGATACAAGACCCGATATTAAATTTTTTTTCACGAGTTATGTACTCTACTTTTTTCCATTGACTGCGAATAAACTTCTTAGGGGGTGATACTTTTGGTTTGTCGCGCTTAGAAATCAGTCAGTATAAATGCGGGAATGAAAAGAGCTGGAATGAAAGAGAAAAAGAAAAGAAAGAAAATAAATATATTTTTTACATACGGGCACACAGTTTTTACAAAGAAAATTAACATTTCATTGAACACTAAAAATTCAAGATAAAAAAAAATAAAAATAAAGATGATAAAAATCGCGACCACCATACACATGCAATAAGCCCATCACTTATTTTTATTATTCTATCACGTATACGTGCAATTTTTTAATACATCATTTATATAATTCGTGCTTGTTCTAAATTTAAAAAGTTTTTATTCTTAAAAACTGTTTTATTCACTGTTATCGATGAATAAAATGCACTTAATCGAGTGACAAATGGAAAAAAAAATATTTTGAAATATTTATTTGCTTTTTATTTGATTCCCAGACATCGTACTTAAATATTGTATAGCCTATGTCACTTCCAGAAAAGACCTAATGAAACCTGGTATGCTAAATCCATCAAGCCGTTTATGCTACAGAGCGTACCAAAGAAAAAGACATACTACATACGCTCGAAAAACATAACTCTCCTTTTTCGTAGTCGAGTAAACATTAGACAGCTATACTTCTACTGGCTTATACTTATCATAATGCTTGTTTAAGCAGTTTAAGATATTACCGACACTTTGCGATTAAGTTGTCTGTCGACCGCATTTAGGCAATTGAAGGTAAGATAAATTACGGTTAACCAGCAGTGGTAATGACAGCGTTGAATGAAATATATCCAGTCGACATTAATGCCGCCTTATGTATAAACACCATTTGTATTTGTGAGACCTTTGTCGTCTTCATATTATTTAATGGTAACGTGTGTTATACACAATCGTGCCAATGTCACGTGCGTATAACTAATATTTTTCTAACGTTTACAGTTCAAATAATGCTACAGATACACACAAGATATCTATATAAATAAAATGTTAGAGATTTGTCGATGTGAGCGCATCAGCCAAAAACTACTGGATAAATTTATATCAATTTTGTTTTAGTTTACCCCTCAGATACTTGGTCCTTATTTAAAAGAATAATATCACAATATCTTCACAAACAATAATTCAAAACATAATATAAGATAAAACAGCTAATATTTATATAAAAATTAAATAATATATAAAAATATATTGAAAATTAATCATAAAATTTTAAACTTAATGCGTTTTAATAATATTACTAGTTATATTCCCTTTGATCTAAGATTACTATTTAATCACGGCCACGGCCAGGGCTAAATAAAAGTGTAGCATTTGTCAGATATTATTATATTTGTTTAGATGTCGTGAAACTCAGGAATTTCTCGTTTCTGTGGAAACTTCGGAATAAAAAGTATGTAAAAACACTTTTACAAAGAAATGCAAGGTTATGAAAAATTTTAAAGTCAATTTATCGATTACCTTTCGTGTTTTACGTACACAAACATACATAATCTGAACTTTTATATATAATATTATGTCGATTAGCATATACAGAAATAAAGCAAACTCGTCTCGGGTTAATTACATTTCTCAACGGCACAAGCTAGAATTCAACAAGGATCACAGAATAGGTATACCTAATGAATTAAATTTTAAACACTAACTTTTCAACAAGTTAATTAATTATTTTACGTTTTTAGTTATTAAGGGACTCTAATAAAGAATACACCTCAGACATTTACAGTTTTTTTAGAAGCACGGCAAAGTGATGGACCTAGTCTGATAGTAAACACAGTATATATCAAAAACAACGTAGATTACCGAGTGAATCCGTTAATCAAAGCGGCAGCTACCTATGTACCGGTCTCCAATGCGTAACATCTTCACAGATCCGTTCGACCAAATCGAAACAGCAAAAGCGTTCTATCCCACCGTCTCTCCAAACAGAGCGTGCCAGCGCCCACGTCCGCGTAACCACTGTTCTCTCCGCAGAGGACGGGCGGTCAACTTCGCTCCCGCCACCCGCCACGTCCACCCTCTCTAGTGGCAACCCAAGCCTATATAGGTCCGTTCCTCGGTGTGAAGCCCTTGGGTCAGGCAGCCGCCCGCGCGATACAAGTGACACTATACGTGCAACACTTAGTTAGCTACCCACATACAACATTACACACGTGCACACCACACAAGTACATGGGTTCTGTAAGGGACCTTTTTTTTGCGCTAGTTAGCGTAGAAAAACTTTCCGATCACTAAATACACATACGCATTTTTTTTCTCCTTCCTCCCTGGAGGAGGGGAACATACATATGAGTATATGTTAGTTAACTCAAATTTGTAGGAGTAGGGAATAAGTCAGATCGCGACCTATTCGCATTCGCGACGACCGCCCGAGCCGAGGTTCGGCCACTCTGGCACCCTCGTGCGAGTCGTCGAAAACTTGCGCGGTTGAGTGCCCTAAGCGCTCACCCCCAAGTTCGGTGAAGCTGTAAAAGCCGCAGCGGCTTCAGGGCCACTAAAGTGTAGTCAGTTCAAAAAAAAAAAAAAACTACCGTGTGATGAACATCCATTGCCAGTCGTCGCTAGGGTTGCCAACTTTTTTTAATATCAAATATAGTAGTTTTGAGGCTGTACCTGGAAAAATATAGTAGATGGCAAAAACAAATGTATAGTAGGTTTCAAATTAATGTTATATTTTTTATAGGAAATTTTTTACTGATTGATAGACAAATAATGATGAAAATGACAACTCATACCAAGTCTCGTTGATATAGAGATAAATGCTGCGTGCGTTCCGTTTTTCGCTTAAACATCTTAGAATAAATAATGTTGCCTAATTTTTTTTTTCTAATAAAAATATATAACCTAGTTTCGCCTACCATGTATATATTTTTTAGAAATATAGTAGTCGGTCGCTTAATTTAGTGGGATACTATATTATATAGTAGGGTTTGCAATCCTAGTCGCCGCTGTCATGCCAACGCATAATTACAACAGGCTTTGTTGCGAGTTGCGACACTTGCGACCGGGTCGGGCTGTACTGCACTATGCGAATAGCATTGGATTCGATTCGAATATTACTACTATCCGATTTTAAATTTGAAAAATGGAAAACTCATTAGTTACTTGTCTTTTTTTTAATATCTCGGCACATTGACGGTATTGTCCATGATGGTAAGCACAGCACAATCCAAACACAACAGCGCGGTGAATATCGAGAGATCTAAATCAATCGGTGGTCGTCGCTGTTATGCTGCCCTGCATAAATTATCTCTTCACGTTACGCTTATAGGACATGGTGTCGTAAGAAGGAGGGAACACACTGGCCGGGAGAAGTTTCCACAGCTTCACGGTAAGACAAAGATAAGCCACTTAGTTAGATAGATATTTAGATAACTTTTAGTTCGTTATTTTTAAAGTTTAAAAAAATTACAGATTATTCGGAAATTTTATGAATAATTCGTATGTTCTGATCATTCGCATACACCCGCGACACGCGGAGATTAAATCACCACAAGGATTCACTGTAACTTAAGATTAGTTTAATAAGCTGGTTTTAGTAGCTTTCATTAGGATACTTGTAGGTTAATAGACGATGAAGACACGGATTAGAACTTATCTCCCGACAAAGATTACTTATTGTTTTTGAAGTGTACTTCTATCTCGTACAAAGAAGCGCGCTGGATAGTTAGATAGATAAATATATAAAAAGAAAGGTTGCCAATTTTTACTATGAAAAAATTACTTAAACGTGAATAATTTGATACAATTACTTGCCGGTCACGTATTAAATCAGTAAAATCTAAACGTCTCGCGCCTGCCCATCGCGTCGTTGTGAGCAGAGTTGCTTTTGAGTTTTTTCTATAGAGTATGTAATAAAACTTTACGATCGATTTTTTTGTTATAATATTACAGGAACGTTATAAGTTGTAACGGTATCTACATTAATGAAATTGTAGATTTTTTTTAAAGTTATGTAATAAATTGGTAGTTTTTTTATAATGTTATGTATTTTTTTTCTAATTTTCTCGATAGACATCTATTGTAAAGGACACTGTTCACGTGTATAAATAGAAAAATTAACAAATTTTTATTATTTAAATAAACAATAAAAAGTTTTTACAAGTGTAAACACGTTGTTGGTCACATCATTATAGTTTTGATGTCTTTATTATTATACTAGCCATTGCCCTAAGCTCGAAATTCGTCCAGCGACTTTTTGATCATAGACTATTTTCTGTTTGAAATTTGCAGTAGTCATGATCCTAAACAATGAGTATTATTTACATCACTTGCTGTCAATTTTTATTGAGTGACAATGTCAATATTTTGGGGGGTCTAAGTTAATGAACTTAGATTGGGCCCCGGTCGGGTTAGGATTCGTAGTATTAATTTATTTTATTTAATATATTAGTAACAGATATTATATATTAATTTTAGCTTTCTGCACTCCTTCTCCATATACACTTTAACCATGCCAAATCTCAGTCTTCCGTGCACGCAATACGCTTAAAAAGGGGTAGAAAGCTTTTGCTTCACGTATTAATATATATTTTTAACTGCCTATCGTGATTTTATAATGAATAAATAAATGTATTAGTGCTAAGTTGAGCTCTAGTAGGTCAACGGGTTCTCGAGCTGTGTTCAAAAATTATAGCACACGTTCAAAGACTGGGATGTAATTTTCATATTCTCTAAACAAAATGTCCTCAATGCAGCTAATATTTACTACATAACCCCAAATAATTGTATTGTGTTAGCAATAAAAGTTAGCAATAGATTAATATATGAACTCCAGTACAGATATTTTTTATAGCCCAATATTGCGAGATGTCAATTATAATAATCATAGATACGACTAATAGAAACGCTTGTATTAATGCTACCAGTTGATGTGATGCCTATGTTATGTTATGTTATGTTATGTGGGTTCCACTTGTCCGCACATAGACTCTTCCTAGGTCCATTGTGCGTAGATATTCCGACTGGCTATTCCAGCCAGCCCAACTCCGACCAGAAGCACAGAAGCCTCCTGGGGCATTCACAGGCTTCTCGAAGTGACCTCGGGTTTTTGAGGGTTTTCGCCCGTTGGGTTGCAACTCCCGCGCATTTCAGGACTACGTGGGTAGCGGTTTCTTCGCCCTCCATGCATGCTCTGCACATGGGACTGTCAGTGACACCTAGAACATAAAGGTATTTGTTAAGTGAACAATGGCCAGTTATAGTGCCTACCATAACACGTAGATCACTTCTATTAAGACCAAGAAGTCGCCGCGACAATCGCGGTTCAGGGATGGGCAGTGTCTCCCTCGACTGTCTACAGTCACTGGCTGTTGTCCATTGATCTTTATGTGATTCTGTTGTTCTTTGACGCAGCCACGAGCGAATCAGGCTGAACGGCAGAGGCAATATGGGTAAAGGACCCATCCGCAGAGTGCCGGAACCTCTCTTTGCCAGTTCATCTGCTGCGTCATTGCCCAGTGATCCGCTGTGTCCTTTAATCCACTGTAGGGTTACTTTGTTGTTAGTTGTAACCCTTTCCAGTACTTTGTGACACTCATTTATAAGCCCAGAGTCGTGTATGTTACTCTACAGAGCTCGTAAGACTGCAGTGCTGTCGGAGAGAATTCTTATATTGTGGTTCTCTATTTTCCTGTTCAGCACTGCGTTTGCCGCCTCAGTAATGGCTACACATTCACATTGGAAGATGGAACTGTGTGGCCCTAAAGCTATTGATATTTTAATGTTTAGATCACAGGAAAATACCCCGGCGCCTGTTCCTGTATCAGTTTTTGAACCATCTGTATATATGCGAACCTCGTTTATGCCGGATTGGTCCTGTTTTTCTTCGCATAGTTCTATCGAGTACTTTCTGTTGAAAATATGTTTCTTTAGGATCCTATCACACGGAGAGCTTAACAGAGGTTCGTACATGATAGCCTTCTTTAAAATTTTTGTGCACAGTCCCAGATTTGTCATTCGTATTGCTGATACCGCGGCCTCCTGTTGTATAAACAGATCTAAGGGTGGTATGCCGAGAATGACTTCCAGGGCTGTTGTTGGCGTGGTGCGCATGCAGCCGGTTATAGCTGAGCAAGCCAAACGTTGGAATTGCTGCAGCTTTCGTCTGACTGTGCTTAGTTCGGTCCTAGGCCACCAAACCACTGCACCATAGGTAACGGTCGATCGAATTACGGTAGTATAAAGCCAGTGGGTAATCTTTGGAGATAGACCCCATTTCTTGCCCAGTAATCTTTTACATTGCCAGAATGTAATGCAGGCCTTATTTAGTTTGTTCTCCAGGTGTTTATTCCAGAGTAGCTTGCTGTCTAAAATTACGCCTAGGTAATTGACTTCAGCTACTAGTGCTAGGTCAGTGTCGAACAACTTTGGTAAAACAAAGTTACTCAATTTGCGTTTGTTAGTGAACAACACTAGTTCCGTTTTCGACGGATTAACAGTGAGTTCCTGTTTTTTTACACCAATTTTCTACTATGCGGAAGGCACCCCTCATCAAATCGCAGAGTGTGCTTTCATGTGAACCACTGAGTAGAATTGCTAGATCATCAGCATAGCCTACAGTATAATAACTGTTTTTGTTCAGGTCAGTGATGAGTTCGTTTACAACCAAATTCCAGAGTAGTGGCGAGAGTACTACCCCCTGGGGGCACCCCCTAACCGCAATACCTCTGGTGGTTGTATTCACTGTAACCTGGACCGCTCTATATCGAAGCATGTTATCAATCCAACTTCTAAGCGTTGGATTTACTCAATGTCTTGAAAGGGCATGGCTGATGCTGTTAAAAGTTGTTTTGTCAAAGGCCCCTTCAATATCAATAAAAGAGCCTAGAGTTGATAATTTACTTGATAGAGCATATTCAATACGTGAGACTACGTTATGTAATGCAGATTCTGTTGATTTACCTACAGTATAGGCATGTTGTTGGCAGTGAAGTGGTTTGCCCATATGGATGTTATCCCTTATTTCTCTATCACAGAGTCTCTCTAGGGTCTTTAAAATAAAGGACGTGAGACTAATGGGTCTGAAAGATTTTGTCTGTGTATAGTCACTTCTGCCTGGTTTGGGTATAAATACTACCTTTACTTCCCTCCACTGTTTGGGTGTGTATCGAAAGGCAATGCAGCCCTGGAAAATTATTAGCAGGTGTGCTGCAATTGCCTTATCGCACCATCTTAAAAGCCCGGGGAAGATACCATCCAAACCGGGTGCTTTATATGGAAGGAAACTGTTTATTGCCCACAATAACTTATCTTGTTGGACAATGTTACGGGCAGTTATCCAATCCGATTCTATGCGCTCTCCTACCGAACCGTCGCTCCAGCAATTGGTTGGCACTTAGTAGACAGCCCGGGAAGTGGGTTTGGAGAAGGAGTTCACATGTCTCTACATCGGATTTCGTGTAGGTGTTGTCAGGTTTCTTAAGTGACCCCAATGATCGGTTGGGCTCGCCTGCGAGTATATTTTTGACTCTGGCTGCCTGACTGTTTGATTCAATGTTGGTACAGAAGCTTCGCCACGACTCGCGTTTGCGTTGTCGTATATGGTATTTAAATTGGCGTTGTATCTCCTTGTAAGCATTCCAGTCTTGTTCTTTCCTGGTGTTCTTCGCATGGTTAAAAAGTTTTCGAACTTTGCTACGTAAGCGCTCAAGTTCCAGCCGTCCCTCCTTTTAGCATTGGCGGATTGCTTTGTAAGAGGGCACGTTTTTTCGTAACACTCTATTATTGTTGATGTAAGTTTATTTAGATGGATTTCTATACCTTCCGTATCAGTGTACGGTGGTGGGTTTCCGTACTTATTTAATTCCATCTCCACCAGCTTTTTGTATGAGACGCGATCGGTCTTACGTGGATTGCGACTCGGTTCTGGTGAAGGCACGTCTACATATAGGCTATATTCAATCCATCTATGATCGGAACAGGAAACCTCATTGGATACTCGCCAATCCTTAATGAAGTTTGATGCCCTTTCCGATGCGAATGTAACGTCTATGATGGTTTGGGCCCTCGAAGTGACAAAGGTCGGTTCCGAACCTATGTTCATGATTTGAAGGTCAGTAGAGAATAGAAAGTTTATAAGTTGTTCACCTCTCAGGTTTGAGGTATCCGCTGAGATAACCAGCTTAAGTCCTTCCCCTTCGCAGTGTTGAATAAGGGCAGCCAGCTCTGGCGTTGGGACCTCAGCATCACCCGGCAGGTAGGCAGATGCGAGGACCAGCTCTGGTAGCTGGTTGCTCATTCCACCCCCGAGTCTAATAACAGTCAGATCTCTGGAACAGAATTCATTCATTAGTACAGTCGTTAGATTTCTTGGCACATAGACACAAGTGCGTGGATTACTTACAGTTGTGTCCAGAAGGATCTTACCACCGATGTTAGAGAGACCACAAATCCTGTCCTTCCTGATCCACGGCTCCTGAATCAGGGCGATGGTCTCGTTGTTCACCTCCAGCTGCCGACGCAGAGTAGCCGCCGCGAGTTGCTTGTGCTGGAGGTTGGTCTGTATTACCTTAATGGTGGGTCGGGGATGATGTAAGGAAGCCATCATTATCTAATGACCCCTCAGATCCCCCCTCACAGTCCCTCAGTCCCCAGCTCTGCGGGGTTTCCGGCCTACCAACGCAAGTGGTAGCCTCACTCTCCGGCGCGCCACTGCTGGCACTCCTGGAGGATGCTGCGGCGACAGCTTCGCATAGCCTAATGGCCGTGCTGATGCGTCGCGTTTGAGGAAGCTGTGTTATCCTCCTTGGTAGTTTCGGCTTCACTTTGCTCTAGAGCCAGCGATGCCTCCACCTCCATGGTTGGGTTAGCTACAGCTTGTGTAGTGTGTTGTATGTTCGGTTCTGGGAATCCTGGTGGCACATTTTTTAGGCCTCCACTCTCCCCAAAGAACCTGATGTAGACGCAGCCTACCGAGTAGGCCACGCGGCGTCCTCTCTCTAGTATTATAGGGATCTCCGCAGCCGGTTTCCCAAGTACGAGGAAGACGCCGTCCTCTCTTGTTTGGGCGTTGTAAAGTGCCCAGGTGTTGAGGTGGTACCACGGATTCTGCCCAATGAGCAGTCTCCGCAGCGTGTCAACATCTTTGTACCAGTCGGGTACGAACATGACGCACTTCACCCTACGGGGGATGTCTGCCTGTCGTTTGACAACTAGTCCAGTTCTGGGTACTGGTGATGGGGTACTTGCGATGGTTTTGTGAAGCCAGTTGAGGGCGAGATCATTCTCGCACCACATCTTCAGGACCCCTTCGCTGAAGAACGGCTTCCCTCGGAAGGCTGGTATGAAGGCTGGTGTCGCGGAGCTAGACGGGCTGACCATATCTAGCAATTTGGTCACCAGGCTCTTTTTGATTTCTTCTGCCTGTTCCGCAGTAAGATCACGAAACGGCTGGATCATAACTGCTACGCAGAGGTCATTGGTCTTGCTGACATCGGCGTAGCTTGTGTTCGGGTGCTTGCTGGAAGTGCTAGGCTCAAACCTGAGACGTTTGCTCTCACCCTTCGGAGACATAGTCTCGTCGGGGCGAGCCCTTTTGTTGGAGGGCATGGTTTGACCAGAGGTCTCCCCAGAGCTGACATCTGGTCGTCGCTTCGCCTTTCCAGACCGTTTTCGTCGGGGCTGTACAGCACCCTTTGTCACGGGTTGGCTAACCTGCTCAGCCTTTTCTGCGGTGCCTGCCCCTGCGGCCTTTACGTCGCATTGGGACGAAACCTCGCATACTTCGACTACGGGTGTCAGTGGTTTTGACACTTCAGCAGCTTTCTGTTTGCCGCGCTTTCGTCGACGGGCCTTAGGCCCGGTCGCAGCAGCAGCGTCAGGTAGCTGCTTCCTGAGCAGATCTGCCTTCTTTACCATCCCAGCTTCGGTTCGCGCTTGCGCACGTTTACCTTTGCTGGTTGGCTTGTTGGTGTTTTTTCCCTTCTTGGTCGTCATTTGCCAAACTGGTCCCTCTTGCGAGGTCGTTGCTGGCATGGCATCCCTAAGGGTGTTTAGGTCTAGATATGTAGGCGCATCCTTAGACGCAGCCCTGTCTTGTTGTTGTTGTTGTTGTTGTGGCGCATTTGCAGCCTGAGTGTTGTTTATCGGGACAGGCGCACCCTCAGGCGCAGCCCTCTTCCCTTTGGTTTCCTTTTTATTTTCCATTATTGTTTTAAAGGATTTGTAATTCGTCTCCGGCGGCGTCCCACCCTCCAAGGAGCCCGCAGTAGGGGACGTCCGAGCATCAGAAGTACCCGTCCGTCAGGACCTACCACCAGAGATATAGGGTCCAGGAAACAGCAGCTAGACGAGCCTAAACGACACAAAGAAGTATGCGGCTGCCACCTGGTTGGAAGGTACCAACCGAAGGCTCACCACAAGTTCCGTGCACCGCCGACTGTCCACCGCACATATCCCAACCCTAGCCAGGCTATCTCTGACGATAACCACAGCCGATTGATCCCGATTGGCTCCTCCGGGACCTCCCGTTTGACAAGAAAATTCGGGCCAAAGAGGCGTGTTGTCACCCGTAAGCTATATACTACCTTAGCCACTGGTGGCTCAGCACTCCAGGATCTCTTTATCTCTGCGTACGGGTCTCCACGCACGGCACAAACACGTGGGTAGCTGTAGAATCTAAAAGAGTCTCCCAAGTCTCAACTTATTTTTTTGTGAGGCTCGGTCCGCAGAGCACAGCTACTGATACTCTGCAGCGGATTAGGAAGGGAAAGATGGAATATGGATAGGTGACGGATAGTAAGAGGGGAAGGTTCGACTAGGGGTTTCGGTTGTGTCTGTATCCGACCTATACAGACCAATAACAGGCGGCAACCACGTGAAGGATAACTCCCTAGACTTGCCTTGGAGGTCATTGCAACCGTAGTGCTTACTCCAAGACCATTCACCGTGTAAAGTCATCGGACAGATGGCCCTACCAGGGATAGATTGAGTTTCATTTACACTGCACTTGAACCTGAGCCTAACCACCGTGGCAGATAAAACAAGGTTGCTTGCTAGATAATATAGATATATCTACAGTATACACTGGCTGGTCTCGAAACGTAATGCTGCAAAAAGAATATTTATTAATGATAATTAATATTCATTCAATTAAAATGTGCTCCTGGAACCACAACTAATTAACTAAAGAAATTTTAATTCGCACTATTTCAATTTCATAACCCAAGGCTGACTTTAAATATAAATACAAAATTAAAATTTCATACAAAAACAGATGTGCCCGCGTATAATTAAATATTTAAAAGGCTTTTAGATTATTATATCTCCCTACAATATTAAGATTCACTTTACCTGGCTCATTCATACCGTGACTCTATGACACGTGTTGAAAAGAAACAAGAGATGCAACTTGTACGTGACGCATAAAACTTTAATACAGTAAGGCTTTAATGTAATTATTTATTACGGAGTCTAGTGTCTTACAGGTAGCTTATGTTCGATCATTGAAAATACATTTCCACAGAACATGTATTTCAACTTAGACAACAGAGTGAACATAATAATCGAGTTAGGTGTACTCATTTATTTCTAGTAAGAAATATGATAGAACCCGAAGGTCTTATGCCGAAGCATACTATAATAAAAACGTTAAATTAAATCAAATCCATCAATGAATTGCATTACACAATTTATATAATATAAAAGCTTTCCGAGAGATTTAATTGTGTAGATCTAAGAAAAAATGTACGTATTTTATAAAATAGGTAAAAACATCGACACAAGTAAATCTCGCGACAAGCTTTTATCCCTTTATCTATACCAATATTATAAAGAGGAAAGATTTGATTTTTTTGATTGTTTTTGTTTGTTTGTAATGGATAAACTCAAAAACTGCTGGACCGATTTTAAAAATTATTTCACCAATATAAAGGCTACGGTACCAGCGAGTAACATAGGCTATGTTATAATTTGAAAAATTTATTTATTTCACATAAAAATGTCGATAGTTTTACACAAAGTATTAAAAAAATGCCTAAATATGGGTGCGTTGGCGATGTTTGTCGTATAAAATTAACACGGGTGAAACTGTGGGGCACAGCTAGTATTATATAAATTGTTTAATGTAATAAATTGATGGGTTTGATTTAATTTAAAGTTATTCTTTTTCTTCTTAGAACTTTAAATAAAAGCTTGTTCTTAAAAATGTTTTTTTACTATTAATTTTTATTTTTTTACATTAATTTATTTATCAATAATTTATTCGTATTCTTGTCAGCAAACCATTTAATTTAATATCCATATCATGGGAGTGCACAAAAAATAACGAGTCCGCAAAATTGGGCCGTCCGCCATATTGGATTAGAGTGAAGTCATTTTATTTTTAGTATTCTTCTGAGCAAACCGTTTAATTTGAAACCCGTATCATGGGAGTGCACAATAAATAACAAGTCCGCCAAATTGTTTCGTCCGCCATATTGGATTTAGAATGAAGAATCTTAATTTTAAAATAGGGTGAGAATAACATAACATACCATCGCGCCTGTATCCCCGAAGGGTTAGGCAGAGGTGTACTAATGTACACACCCACAGTTCGCCGTGTATGTTTGTAGATCCCATGTAATAGGGGGCGAGCTTCATGCCATAAATCGGACACAAAAGTCAAACTCCGAGCTGCTACTGAGAATTTCATAGGGAAAAACCCAATAACACTTTGCTCGACCTGGGAATCGAACCCTGGACCATCATTGCAAGTTAAATAAAAGCTTGTAAATTAGAATTATTACTTAATTTACATTATAAATATTATTTTGAAAACATTTTCTTTATTTAATAAATTTTATGTTTACATAACATTTACAATTTGTATTCCTCCCGCTCCTATCTCAGTAAAAATAAGAAAAATTGAACCCTTATGCGTGCCTACGTAATATTTGATACTACTGAGGCAAAAACAATAAATGAATAAAAGTAAAAACCACCATATGACAAATAAAGGTCCCGCCAAAAACTCCCTGTCATTCAGTATTGCCTTATTTTTATCCTATTTAACAAAGGGCCATTTGCGCATTTACCGGTGTCAATACTATTCTCATTGTATTTTCTTACAAAATTCTACATTTTTCAATGTTAACTATTTATTATAAATCTAAATTAAATACGCTATTAAAGTTATATAAAATCATCCATCAATCAAGTCATCGACAAAATCTCAAAATTTATTTTATTATGATCAAACATTATTACTCTATCGAAAACTTGGCAAAATAGTTGACAGTAATACCAACTTAAAGCAAATATTAGACCTATACAGTTAATAAATCGGTACAGTCACTGACCATGGTTATGTTCTGTGTATGTATGTGCATTAAAATTACGCATAGATTAAATAAAGATGTATATCTAATCGGAAAGTGTAAACAAAATATAACAAGTCATTTGCATTTTACTCCGTTAATGAAAAATTACCTTGTTGCTTAGAACTAATTTGTGTAATTTGCAAACTTTTACCGTCTCGAAAAATTACAATGTTGTAACAAAAGTAGGTACGTTGAGTTTTTATATTCATTGCCGTGCTTTACCTGTGAATAATATCTTCTATAATTTGCTGTCCAGTGTTACTATGCTCCAATTTTTAGGGTTCTGTACCTTATAAGGAAAAAAGGCTTACTTCATTGTTCGTCTGTCTGTCTGTGTCAAGACCCTTTTTCTCAGGAGTGCGTGGAGGGGAGGTATCAAGTTGAAATTAATATAAAATACTCAGGCTTGCAATCCCTTGTAGCTATGCAAAAATCAAGTTTCTAAGTCAACGCAGTCAAAATATACGGCTGTGTATGCAGCATATTTTAACAACCACAAAGGAAATAAAAACCTATAGGGGGTACTTACGGTTGACCTAGAATTACGAAATTTGGCAGGAAGCAATGTCTTATGGCACAAGTAAAGGAAAAATCCGAAAACCGTAAATTTAACTTATTTACAGTTGGTAAACTGACCGCGGCATATATCGATGTATGGAGACAACAGTTTTTCAACGGCAAAGTTAAGTTTGTACCTCAATATAGTTTATTATTTTGAATTGTTCGGTGCTTTCTTCATTAATGTTACCCGATTATTTTGGTGAATGTGGCTGTACAATTACGGAACCCTGGGTGCGCAAGTCCAACTCGCACTTGGCCGGTTTTTTTAATATGATACTACTTTAATGTTCGTACATACTGGTTGAATAAGATTAATTACTGTGAGAGCGTGAAATAAGCGTAAAATTAAATAAATTCTACTACACTTTATATATTGCTATTCAGTAAATTCGATTGATATTATAAAGTTCAAGAGATTGTTTGTATGTTTGAGCGCGATAATATCTTGAACTATCAGTGAGATTTGAAGGAATGTTATTGCATTTTATAGTCTTTGTATTGAGGAAGGTTATAACTTCACGCTACTACTCTAAAGAGTAGAACAGTAACCATGAACTTCAAGTAATCTTGCAAACTGTAAGCACGTACGGGAAGTAAAAACAATCTTAAGCACAAGAATGCACGATGTTTTTTTTTTATCGCAGAACGGCATATTGACGGCATTGTACCTGATGGTAAGCACAGTGCACTTCAACATCAGCAACCATTGAGGTTTGTACAATCTATCGTCAGTCATTATTGTCATGCCGACCTGCTCAAATGTCTCTACACGAATCATTAAAGAACAAAATCCAGGAATATGGTATACTAACTTTGCCCTCCCAATATTTATCCTTAACTTAATGTATATTAGCAAAAACTCATTCAAGCTAGATTTTGTTAAAGATCAGCACAATGTTAATTAGAAATAGAGATAAATTAGTCGTAACGTGTTTTAGACTTAGTAAGACTAATAAAAGTTTTTTAGGTAATAGTGTTAGGTTCTATAATAAGATTCAGAAGCATTAATACATATTACTGATTTGCCGGACAACAAGTTCAAGAACCGTGTCAAGCGGTTTTTACTATGAAAAGGTTATTATAGGGTGGATCATTATGTGGATGATAGTGATGTCTGGAAGTGACTCCCTCTGTGCATCCACAAAATTATTATTATTGTATAAAATCAAAAATGAAAATAATCTTTTTTCAATTTAGGCCTTAAGAAGGCACTTATGAACGTCAAAACACTACTGCCGGTTCGGAAAATATCCAGACATCGAGAAGAACCGGTAAGAAACTCGATCGGGTTTATCAACAGGTACAATAATAATGTAATAGCGGATGCACAGAGAGGGAGTCAACAGGTACAATATATTAACATTTGTACAGTTGGAAAAAAATATAAACTCGATCGAGTTTTTTACCGGTTCTTCTCGATGTCTGGGATGTTTTCCGAACCGGTAGTAGTGTTTTGACGTTCATAAGTGTGCCTTCTTAGGGCCTAAATTGAATAAAGATTACTTTTATTTTGGTTTTTTGGTTGTATTTGTAGGACTGCATGTTGTAGGAAGAAAACACACTGTCCGGGTCACAGTGAAGCCACAGCTTCACAATACCTATTGCAAAGATATTATTACTAAAACGGGCGCAAGCGGTCCGCCCGTAACAATGTGCTACGCCAACGATGATAGTACCAAGCTGGCCTGCACAGCGAGAGTGCAGCGCGGCGCGGCGCCCTATCAACCCTCGAACTTGGTACCACTGCGAATACGTACTACGGTAAGCAGCAGAGAGCTGCAAACCAGTGTACGCAAGCCCAACTCACTACGTGCGACCAACACTGTTCACACCCGAACCTACCAGGCGTGAAGAGAGCAAAACATTAAAGATACACACGCAGTGAGGTGCCTACAAGGAGGCGTGGCGTCGACGTAGCTATGGAGAACTAAGTGGACTGAGTCGCTGGCGGGTGAATGATTTCTCGAAGATAATAATGACACACACGAACACCAAAATCAAGTCGTTGTATTCAATCTTTACAATGCAGAATGGCCGGTTACAATAATTCACAATAATTCTTAATACTATCCAGTGCTTCGGTTTCTTGACACAGAGCTTCTTGCAAGTCTTCAGGGTCTTGAGTCTTCTTATCTTGAATAACGATTGACACTGTGTGCCGGTTGGCCGCAACAGCCCCATATTTATATCCGTGTTGGAGCTGGACGGAACGATGGCGTCTATTCCCCTCCTACTCTAAAATTGCCTAGCAACACGGCTTGGGGTGAGGCGCGCCGCGACCATTCCTTTATTATTATTATTAAAAATTTCACGTAATTAGCTAATATCTCATAAGATTTTTATTGGAATGTTACAAAACCTATTTAAATCTATTAAGAACATTAATATCTGCCTAAATACACACAATATATCATTAAGGAATAGTAAACTTCGTAAATATTAAACTTTAAACATTACAACACAAAACAGTCTATAAACACGTTATGTATGAATTATAAACATTACAAACATGATAGAATTCACATATAAGCCTAAGTATTCCTATAAAATCACAAACATTATACATAACTGGTTTAATACAAAGATTATCAATGAAATATATGTTCAGTACGTTCCTATGCTATTCTTACGAAATTATAAGCCTTATTTCTACGTATTTACTATCTTTTAATACCTAAACTCTTTATTTTTAATAGATAAATAGTAAATCAATGCTTGTTCAAATATAATTGTTCATTTCTTAAGCCTAGCATCTTATAACTACAACTAAATATGAATATTATCTCTTTAAATCATCACGCCTAGCCCTATGCGTCGCTAACAATTACGTAGAGAACTTTTTATTTTGATAGATGATAGAGTTGGTCGAATTAATTTTTAATACACAACTAGCCATGTATCATATTATAAACCTATGATACATAAATTATTAAAGTACTTTTAATGACATTGTTAAGTTAACCTTGTAAATAATTTATAGTTTTATCGTTATCTATAATTTAGTAATCGCAAGTACTACCTCATTTAATAAGTTATCCCTTTTACTATCCATTTTATGAAAGACATATAATAAGATTAGATATTTTATGGATGGATACACTTTAACTCGTTTTTGCTTCGGCTGTTCAGTTGAAGTGCTCTGTGGTATTTATTATAATTTGTAAAGTGTGTCTAAATTTTTTTTTATTCAAGGCAAAAGAACTAGGTCTATCTTACTTAAGGTAGTACTAACGTACATATATGATTAATTTAAATATCGTAATACAGATGGGGCTCGGTAGACAAAAGGGCAATTTTTTCCATGCTGTAGATTTACCTCTTCGATGTTATATTGCTGTTGTCGTTACAGTAGTGTTCCGTGGGCTGTATATAAAGTGTAAGAAATGAAGACCAAAAGCCTTCTTCGAGATTTAATTATCTGTCTATAAAATCATACTCGCAAACGTCTCTAGTTATCTTAAAATACGCTTGGTGCTCTCCAAATATTAGGTCCTAACATATGAAATTGGTGTTTTGTTGAACTGGTTACTTTGATCTCAAATATCTGGCATCTGGTTAAAATTTCCAAATTCAAATTTATTGTAAATTTAGGCTTGTGTATTTGTGTTTCGAATTTAGTGATTCATTTGTTTTCGCACTATTTTATTTTTCTTTGACATTGTTCTTTTCACAAAAGAGAAAATTTAAAATATCGCCTTATTTACGAATATAAGCTCCATTGTGGCATCAGCGCTGCAGAATCAGCTCGAAGGATTAATGATTTGTATGGGAAAGTTACTGTAAAAGAAATCATGGTACGTTTTGGGTTCCAACGTTTTCGTTCTGGAAATTTTGACCTACGAAACAAACCCCGTGGACGGCCGGAGACCCTAGTTGAAAATGAAGAATCAAAGGTGATCGTTGAAGCGGATCGTTCGTCAACCACAACAGAGTTAGCGGCAGGCTTCGGTGTGAGTGATAAAAAAAAAACACTTGAAACAAACAGGAAAAGTAAAAAAGGTCGAGAAATGGGTACCGCATGAATTGACTGATGCACGCCAACAAACAACTATTGAGTTCTGCATTACATTATTCAACCGTAACAATAACGAGGGAGTTTTGAATCGAATTGTTACTTGTGACGAAAAATGGATTCTTTACGACAATCGGAAACGCTCATCACAGTGGTTGAACCCAGGAGAACCGGCCAAATACTATCCCAAGCTAAAGTCTTCTCAAAAAAAGGTACTGGTGAGTGTTTGGTGGACCAGTGCTGGTGTCATACACTACAGCTTCGTAAGATTTGTCCAGACGATAACGGCAGATCTGTATCAACAATTGCAAACCATGATGGAAAAGCTAGCCGTTAAAGAACTGAAACTGCTCAATATCTCAAGCCCACTGCTGCTTCAGAACAACGCTAGACCCTATATTTTA
This sequence comes from Saturnia japonica, assembly GCA_033032175.1. Classification (NCBI taxonomy): domain Eukaryota; kingdom Metazoa; phylum Arthropoda; class Insecta; order Lepidoptera; family Saturniidae; genus Saturnia; species Saturnia japonica. The sequence continues at coordinate 20,855,154 of CM065307.1, read as the reverse complement.
CGACCGACGGTCGCTAAATTAGAGGAACTGCGGTTGGAATGTCTCCGAAACCCACCATATTCCCCGGACATTGCTCCAACAGATTACCACTTTTTTCGGAATTTGCACAATTTTTTGCAAGGAAAATAAATTCAATTCCGATGAGGCTGTCCAAACTGCCTTCAAAGATTTTATTGATTCTTGCTCCCACAATTTTTTTAGCAATGGAATCAATGAACAACCTTTAAAATTGCGAAAGTGCATAAATAATAATGGTACATACTTCGATTGATTAAATGTATAATTTCATTATATTTTTTCATTTTACTTTTAACATATAAAACGCTAATTTCATATGTAGGACCTAACATATATAGGTAAGTAAATAAGGTGTTACGATGATTCTGATCTGGCGAGTCTCCGATTATGTGGGCAGATTCCTTTATTATGTAACTACCTGTTCCCGTGACTTCGTCCGCGTGGTATATTTCGTAAAAAATAGCAACTAAATAAAAACCTCACCTCACCTCAATCACACCCTACAAAGACCTATTGGTAAAGCCTGACTGCTATGCTCGAAGTCCTAAGTTATATTCCCAAGTCGAGTAAAGTGTTATTGGGTTTTTCTATGAAAATATATTACAGACTTACATACACGTACATTCCTTTTTATATTTACATAAACGCAATTTATAGATCATACAAATGTTCGTACGTGTAAAAATTTATCCTAAATGTACCTTCAGACATTAAGCTATAATCATACAAAATTTCATTAAATTCGATCCATTAGTTTTTGCGTGACTGGCGTTCATATATACCGACAGACAGAAAGACAAAAATTTCAAAAACTATCGAAATGTGTTCTGTCCTCGGTTCTAAACCCCCACGTATTATTTTTTCTCAAATATCTTCAATTTACAGAGTTCGACTCTTTAGTCTTTTAGTATAAGTTTAGATTTGATGGGTATTTTGCAAATTAAAGCTTGGTTATTGTTGTGAACACGTAAAGTAGTATATTAGAAATAATAACTTGGATCACCATTTGTGATATGTCACAAAACAGTGTGCAAAAAGAAATATCTACCGATTTGATAATGAAAGTAATAAATAATACTTCAATAGCGAGGATGACTACCATTTGCTAAGTTAGGAAAAGAAGAAGAAATTTGGATGACAAATATATTGTGTTAGATTCAAAACAAGATCATTTATACGGTAGTTTAACAATAAATTTACCTCATCCGTACGTTTTATATATTTAAAGTTTGTTTTTATCTCACGGAGTATAATAACCTCTTACTTATCGTCTAGGGGTCTAGACTGTCGTCATTGGTGTTTGACCGGGTTCTTAATTTATTAATATGTTATGGAATTACTGATGTCCGTTGATGAATGGCATTATTTTATTATCGAAAAGTTTTCGTGTTTTTAAATTGAAATAATTTTGTTATGTGATCAGTGTATTGTTATTATTTCTACATTTTACGTATTTGTAGGTAATGGTAGCTTTAAGACCAATAAATGCATTGTTTAATAGTAATGTATGTTTTACGCAATGGCCGCTGAAATATGAATTAAACATAAAGTTCAAAAGGTGTAGAACATTGAAAAAGTGTATGAAGAGATACTGTTACGTTTGGAATATAAAGCGCATGAGCATTTAACAGTTATATGTACATAATAAATTACAAAACAATAGGATTTCACCAAAAAGAATGATTGCTAAGAGTATAATTTGCATATAAATAAATTTCGACGAGTGGGCGTGTCCGCTCCCACGTACAACGAGATTTCACACGAGAACTGTTTTTGGGTTTTATTAAATACGATTATTACCTCAGTGGTGGCGAGACTGAATACATGCTCATTCCATTTATCTTTAAATATGAAAGAATGTACCTCCTATATTAAGGGTGGCCAAAAATAACGATTATTGTTTTATTTTACTTCTCACATGAAAATATATTGATATCCTTTTAAGAATTCTTATCAAAAAATGAAGAGGAAAAATTTTTTTTTAAAGCTCGTCCAAATGTATTTCAAAGTTCAAAATAGTTTAAAATTAAAAAAATATACTTACATAGGGTTAAAGTTGATATATCATTTTATAGAGGTCGCTTACAATTTTTTAAATTACTAACCTAATGTGCGATGTTTTCAAGGGACCTGTAAATGTAAGTAAATATTATAATAAATCATATTAATACAGTAAGAATAAATAAAAATTACATACACATTTTAAGTTACCTCGCAAAGTGCTTATAGTTTACTTTATTTACGTTTTTGAAGTAAAACATCTTCAGGTGCGACTTAAGAGCAACTCGCGTTTTTTTCGGAAGAAACTTTCAGTAAAATATGTATACCTACTAATATACAAATTTCTTTCCATTCATAGTATTGTATATATTATAATACTAATCATAATTATAATCATAGTATTAATCAATATTTTCAATAGTTAATCTATAACTTTTACCGGGATAAAAAGTACCCTATCTGTTATTCTAGGTATAGATATAGACTATCTGTGTGCCAAATTTCATCTAAATCCGGTCAGCCTTTTTTGCGTGATTGAGTAACAAAGCTACAAACTTTCCATTTATTATATTTTTAGGATAACACTGGTTAAACTATGACTTTTACCGGGATAAAAAGTACCCTATATGTTATTCCAGGTCATTGACTATCTATGTCCCATATTTCACTGAGATCTGTTCAGCCGTTTTTGTGAGATTGAGTAACAAACATCCAAACATACACACTTTCACATTTATTATATTAGTAAGATCACTTTTAAAACGAGATGAAGTTTTATTTTGAACGTGCGTTAAGTTTACAAGCATAATATTTTTTTGCGTCAATGACACATTTTTATAGCTTAGTTAATTTATCATCTCGGTGAGATAACGAACATAATTCATTTTTTCTTTCTCAAAAATCCGTTTTACTTCAAGAAATCCATTTTACTTTTACAATCTTGTTGGTAGGTATCTGATATGATATTTGTGAGTAAATAATCAAAGAATATTTTTTAAAATCATTAATGATTTAACGTGATATTGTAATATTTTTTATGTAAAAACTGTGAACTGATAGGATAAATTAAGAACTACTTCAATCCTCTTGATCCATGATTCAACTATACAATGAACTTTTATCTAAAAACGCCTAATTAGTTTTGACCACCGGGTTCTAATCTGAAGGATACAATTCCCAGCTAGCCTTAAATATTGATTTTTGTTTGTTTTTAAGTCTAACAAGAAAGTGGCTCACTTGTTAGAACTGTCTAGGCAGCTTTTGTGACAAATGAAAATGCATGGTTCTAGATATTATTCATAATCCACTTCACGTAAGCACAATAACTAAACAACATCACATAAAACGCTACCTATATTAATAATTAAATATTAATATTATCAGAACACAGCGGTAGCGATAATACTGCCATAGTCGAACCTTTAAAAGGTACAGCGTGCAATTTTGTCTAACTTATTGTCCTATGTGTTGAATTTAGAAAAAAAACGTGCTATAGCAATAGATATTAACAAAAAACCATAAGCTCTATTAGGAGTTGATTTTTTACTTAATGAATTATTGTTAAAACAGCTTTACTCACTCTGTTGATAACGTTATTAACGTCCGTATTAAAGCAGCTCGTATCATCTGCGTAGCATCAGTAGGGTTGCCATTAGTTTTCCAAAACAATTACTGAATTATTTATTTCCAGAACAAATGCTCGTCTAGAGAGCCTAGTCTCTAGAAGTAGCGTGTTACCATCTTGGGCTACATCGTTACATAATATCATCGGCTAAAAACGCTAAAAACCTATAAAATATAAATAAATAAATAAATGAGTTCAAAATGTTTGCCATTATGAAGATTAGTTCTTTGTAAATTTTTATATAGATTAATTATATCCAGGACTTTGTTTCCGTTGGCTTATAAAATGAAACGATTTGCACTCCATCTGTTTTCAAATGTTAATACTAATACATACAAAACTTTCTCGGTTGTGCGCACAATAGCTCAGCAAAGTTTTATCTTAAATAATGTAGGTAACAAATTATGATTCTAATATTCAGTTATAAAATATTTCTAATAGGAAATGAAATGCTTAGCCAATAAATAGTCTGGATTGATCTGTTCAAATAGTTCGTTGAATAGACTTAAAATATACGAACAGTAGTAGGCAATGACAATAATTGCGTACCCAAGATGTTATCTTTTATCACTGCCTTAAATAAGCCCACTTACTTAAAAGTATTTTATATTTTAATAAAGCGATATTTAGTTACTAAAATTATTATTATAAAATTTTCTCGCAATCTTTAAAAGCTTCTAAAATATACGCTGGCTTTGTTATTTGAAACAGAAAAGCCCTATAAAATTTCTTACCCTTGTTTAAATATTTAATATATAGCAGCCCTACATGTAAAAGGAAAACGCAACTAATTGTGTATTCTGAGAACGCTCCAAGCAAATTGTGTTTCAGGTAATTTAGACTTTGAGATGACAACACCAGTGAACAGGTGTGTGAATAATTTATCTTATCACATTACTTAGTTCTTAGTGTGATATGATCAACTACACTGATGAATAAGAAGGAACCTTTTTGAACGGATTTTTTTACCAAATTAGATTTATACAGTAACAAGACAAAGATTTTTGAGGGAATTAAAATGCGAATATATCTGTCTATTTGGTGCCAAGTTACAGATATTGTGTGCTGTGGAGGAGGTCGTTTGCAGGCTTTAGTTGTTTGTCTCGGCGCCTCTTTAGCAACAGGTCTCTTCAAGATCTCTCTATACGATAAGAACTGTAACCTCTACCATTGTTACATTTTATAATAATAAACGCGAGTGTCTAATGTGAATACTGTGACAATGCAATTAAATATAATAAAAAGTGTACATTGCGTTTTTTTAAGGGTGATCTCAAAACATTGGAAATTACACTGTAAAAATGTGTATAGAATTTTTTAAATACAACGTTATTGTTTTTCTCAAGACAAAGATTATTAATTATTTATTTGTTTAGGTACTGATTTAACTATAAAATTAAATATGGCATTGTTTTATTATAACATTGGTTAGCGATTATATGAAACTTTTTATATGTATGCTTTTAATATTATTTATTGTATCTCAACATGGTTAATTTCAAGTATAACGGAATTATAGTTCACTTGTCTATAAGATATGTATTAAAAAAAAAAAAAGTTGTACTCCGGGAGTGCCGACAGAAGTGAAAACTTAGTTATTGGGTTATGTATTGTATTTTATTAATTATTAGAAACTTTAAAATACATTTTACATTTTTTTATGTTAGTCGCGTTCATGTTCTGCTATATGTACATGCATATATGCACACAATATAGCTGCGTCTCGTAACGGTGTCGCGAGTCCAGAGATTTTATCTCATCTAAAAATATGCGTACCGCGCTAAAAGAAGTTTTCACTTTAAAAATAAGTAGTTGTAAAACAAAAAAACGAAATATTTGTAACATTTGTCAACAATGTTTAATTCATAATAAGAAGAAAAAAACTGTAAAGAAACTTCTATTGACTATATGTATTTCATTTCATTATTAATTAATTTAAAAATTTGACACCAAGTCGCTTTTTAAGAAACGAGAGTGAACCACGACGAAATTAATATATTATCTACTTGTATCAAAGAAAAAAGTGACGAGTCGAAAGTCACGAAAATTGTATTTATGATTTTATTGATATAATGTGAAAAGTAATTGCTGTCAATAACTCAATTTCTGCTTTTCTGGTTATTAAAAAAGTTTTCTTAATTTAATATGTTTGTGAGTATTATAAAGTCTATATTAAAATAGTAACTTAAATACAAATACAAAATATCATTATTTATTCAAGTGAATTGAAAACGTTGTTTCGTATGACAAGGCAAAGTTTAGTCGAGTCTCCTTTCAGTTCTGAATCATGAATATAGTCTAATAAAGACTTTTCAAGGTAAATACTATTAAAGTCGTTTTTAAGGTGTTATTTCTTTTTGTTTTGGTATTGTATTTTTATTTGGTCCTTTTTTAAGAGTTTCGAAGTTTGTTTGTTTTTCTTATTACTTTACATTTATAATCATAACTTGGGTTATAGGGACTTTGTTAAGTCAGCACTTTTTATTAATTATTTATATAGATGTAATAAAGCTAATAAATATTACTGCTTATATTGAAATTTCAAAAATAGTATAAATCTCGCGGTCATATTTTACTTGATGCCGTAAAAATAGAAGGTTTCAAACGATATGTCAAACAGTTATTATTGGTCAAGTGTATATACCATTAACCGCAATTCATTGTTTTCCAATAGTAAAAATATAAATATATTAAATGTCCCACCGCTGAGAAAATTCCTTTTCCTTACACGATACACGTGCACAATACACCACGTTGTCTATTACGCCTTTTCCCATGGCTGTGTAATACGCAGACGCACACACATAATAATGACACACGTACAAAGAGGAGACTGAGATAATAAGAAACCTGGTAATGTATTCTATCTCATTCTCTCGCAGGCTAAATTCTGTAGATGTATGTGTATGTCTCTTTTTCGTTTCATCGAGTTTCAAATCACAACTCTACTAAAGAAGTTTTCACTTCCAAAAACGATCCTATTTTTAGCGATTAATACTCTAACAACACAATTTTTAACAAAAAAAAAAAACATTAATGATTTTAAAGAGTCCCCTGATGTATCTTTGAAGTTGAAGGACCAATGCCACTGACATGGACGCCCTTAAAGTATCCTCTTTCCACCGAAAAAAGATCCATCCAAATTTGTGAACCGTATAAACAAAAAAAATATGGCTGAACATCCATAAAAAATTGGAATTGATAACCCCTTTTTTTAAGTTGGTTAAAAATATAATATAAATGAATTGTATTTGTATACCGCTTCAGTTATGTTAAGCAAATATTTACGTATATGTACGTACTATGTTTACATGTTCTGGAACTTATAGAAAAATGCCTTAGATGACGGAGAATCATTATTATATAATACAGGTTGTTAAAATGTGGTTACATCCACTATGTCCTCGAACAATTTTTTTAAAATAAATAAAATGTTAATAAACTTACAAATTTATTTCTTTGTTCGCAAACTCATAGTAGGGGTTAAATATTCTCGTCATTCGCTAACCGACAACTCGTGGTTTTAATTCCGCACGACCATAGATAAAAATGCTTCTATTTCTGGATTATACATTGATGGAGAGCATAGTTGGTAATAGAATAGCCTTGAAATTACTGCATTAAAAAAAGTCATTACACGCAACGCAAGTTTTTTTAACTCTTTCATGCCAGTATATTACTCCTTGAAATACAGTTGAAAATCTAATGAAAGTCACAATTTTGGTTAGTGTGCTAAATGTCTTTTAACACTTCGTTAGAATCATATACCGCGGGAATGACGTAACCTGAAGATTTATTTACTTGTTTCATGTTATTGGAATAAAAAATAGATAAGCTCAGACTAACAGATATTCAATTGGTCTAAGTAGATTAGTAACTCAATTTTACTACCTAATTAATTTCTCATATAACATGTTTTAGACCACACATAATTATGCTTCATATGGGAGCTAAGTAATTTATATACTGATAAATCTATACTGTAATATAATAAAGCGGAAAAGTATTTTGTTTGTTTAAACATACTAATCTCTGGAACTACCAGTCGGATTCGAAAAATTGTTTTTGTATATGATAGCCAAACTCTCGAGGAATAGTATAGGCTATTTAAGATTAGGCTACAATCCTCAGATAGCCTTATATATTGATTTTTGTTACGTAAGTCGGAAGTTGAGGCCCTCAGGAACGACTTTAACCGCGTGCGCTTGCGTAATCATTAGTGATACGGAAATATAAATTTCCACAATAATATTGGTCCTTAGTAAATGTAAAAAGTCAGCGATAAAGTATGTCTATCTCTTATACATAAGCCACAATAAGGAATTTCGTGAAAAAGATTTGTTGAAAATTAAAAATTGATTAATAAGCATTATTTTTCGACATGGCATATTAATTCCTAAAAACAAAAGTTACTTCACCATAAAGACAATTTCATGAAATTAAATTTTGCTCTTTAGAGTATGCTGTTTGGACACATAGTTCAGGAGATAATGAAAAATTAATATAATTTGTACTTGCGGGAAGAACAATTATAATAGACATAGGTGCGTTGGTGGCGCAATAGGACATAATATTTTTTGTACATTACTGCTGGTTAACTGGTTGAACTTTTTTATAGCATTAAGCTCGCGAGTGTACACACTAAAAGTGCAATAAAGTATTTATTCATTCGTTCGTTCTTTGGTACAAAAATAAGTCCAAAATGTTTATCTCCTGTGCCAACAACAACATGTTGACGTTAGTCATCAGTGATAATAATATGGGTTTATTTTAATATGATTCTCTTTGATGGCTATAACTTCATCATGTCGCACTTTCGTTACTTGATGCGTGCGCAGCTCTCAATTTTACTCTCCAAGAAACGCGCCAAAAAAGTATTAAAAACACTTTTATATCTAAAACAATTCAAAGCTGAAGTAGCAATTTTTACAAGGGCAAAGCAGTTAATTAACACTAGTTATAACCTTATAAAAAAGTAAATAATTTCCTGGTTTTACTCAAAACAACAGAAAACATCTAATACCTTCTTCAAGGGATTCGATTAATGCAACATAAAAAGGAGAGAGACCAAAAGTATTATAGTTAGCACCTTTGAAGAGGCTTGTTACGAAATCCGGACGTTTGTAAAAGGTTTCACTGATTCTAGGGAGAATAAAATTACCAAGAAGTGTAAGAAAAGGTGCCTATTTACATCCATTGAAGGGATTATCTAATGTACCTTGTTTGTTTTCTGCTGTCATATAGGTATCACATAGTTATTGTTTAAAATTCGAAGGTTGTGAAGGTTGGATCGAATTTCAAAAATCGCGTGACATTATATCGCCTGATATTTTCATCTATTGGACAAGCACCAAAAGACATGTGAAATTCGATATGGTTTTCTAAAGTCTTGTAAGTATTTATTGTCATCATCATCATTATCAGCCTTTAGAAGGTGCTGGAGATAGGCGAAGGTTCGCCATTGGATCCGATCTCCGGCTTTCCGCATCAAGTTACTGGTCTTCCGCAAGTTTGAGAGCGCTTACGTTTGCCAAGACGTGTTCTCTACTCACGAACTCTTCAACTCCATCGGTTGTCGGTTTTTGACCTATGTATTCTACTCTGCTTCTCATGTATCCATTATAGTACCTTCATTACGAATTTTATCTTCGAGTATCTTGTTGATCAGCTCCGTCGTAAGTGTCATCGCATTTATTATATTAATGCAAAAGTAATTACTAATTATACAGTAAACATTAGTTTTTCAGAAAAGCATCCCTAATTTTTGTGAAACTTTTGTACAAATATTTGGAGTTAGGCTTGTATAAAAAAAAGTAGATTGACCCAGTTACAACTTACACCCAAGTTGAAATTTTGTTGCCAACCTGTTCCGGCAGCTGTACTCGAGAGCCAGTACTGATTTAGGCTTAGTTGATTAACATTTTTGGACACATCCTCAGTCACACCGATGTCAACATTTGGTGTGTTTGTGGTCCAAACGCTTAACTGAAATATTATAAAATTTGCAAAGCAGACGGGACCAAAGTTAGTTTTTATATTATTATATTTGTTATTAATATAACATTGTGTTGAATTACTTAATAACAATCAGTATAAGTACAATGAAAACAAATAAATAATGTGACCATTAATTTGGCGCGGTTTGAGATGTGTATCTGTAACTGAAACATTTTGGAAATATATTGAAATAATGCTGATGTCACAAACCTGTGTCTATCGTTACGGAGTTTCGCATAATGATGACACGCAGATGTAACCAGCCACTATCGACGCGAAAGTTCGGATTGTTTACTAGAACTGAAGTTTACTAGATATCGCTGAGTGCCGGTACATCAAAGGGTTTAATTAGTGCTGCGTAGTCGAATTAAAGTGGTTTATTTCGACTGTTTTTTTTTGAGCTGCTGATTCAGTGCTCTTGTCTAAATAATGGAGTGGAGCGATGGGATAATATATGGGATCCAAGGGGTTATCATGATATACTTGGTGGCCGACGCATGGCGTCGCTTTAAAAATAATTTAAGTTTTGAGTCTGGAAATTATATTATGGCCAACTTGGATTATTGAATGATTCTTTTAAAATTACAAAGACGCTAATGATACCACCATATCAGCGCGTTAACTATTAAGCAAGCAAACAGGACGCTTCGAAATGCGATACTTCGTGCCGATAGACGCAGATGCGGCCGAAGCAAAAGTGAAACTCGGGTGGGTTGATCACTCGTCGTTAATGTTCCTCGTCTCTTCTATCTACATACGAACCGCTATAGGTTTTTAAGGTTCATTTGTAGAAATTGTATGTTTGCAGAAAACGGGACAGTCCTACTTAAAACGGAACGTATGGTCATGTTAACAATACTTCGAATCAAAACTATATTTTATTCACGGGTAAAAGGAACTACAACCTTGGCTCTTCTACATAATAAGCATTACGAGAACAGCGACACAACACAACCTTACACGAAGTTGTTTAATGTCAAATTCACAGGTCCGTGCGTTGTCGTGACGCGGTGACCTTTGCAAAGCGGCCTTTTGTGAACTCACATGTGTTTATAGTACGTATTGTCATGTCATTTTGACAGATGTGACACAAGCAACAAAAGTGTCGGTGCTGCGACCTCGTTGACATAAGTGTGCTAAAAACGTGATTTAGCGAAAAGCGGCCGGGTTAAAAATAAAACGTGATGCAAAAGCTAGGTAGCAATTGGACGCTGATTGGATTGGACGCCGGCAGTTCGTATTTCGTGTTGCTAAAACAATTTTTTATACCTACAGTGAAAATTGTAAGCTTTGTGATTTTTTTCGGAAACAAACGTCCTTGACTATAATTGGTTCTGTAAAGGCAACGCAATTTGTTTTAATAATTTCTGTCTGTCTACATGTATGTTTGTACCGTGGAACAATGAAGGAAAGCAAATCACATTAAACTACTCAATGACGTTTAAATGATATGCTAACATCATTATAAAATTCTAGCAGCCGCTCACGCGATACAGTGACACTGCACCCGCAATCACTGGCTGCCAACAGACACCATTCCACTGCACCCCATACTCGTCAACATCACGACAACCTAGTTATTTAGACAAAAATTAATATATCACTCCTCCCAGGAGGCAGAAACATGTATAATAATATGTACAGTTAGTTCGTTTGAATTTCTATGGAGAGGGAAAATTTGCCAGTACGCTACTTAACTGCAACTACAGCAACAGCCCAAGCCGAGATCCGCCCACTTTGGCACCCTTGAGTACGTTGCCATCCTTTCGCCGTTTAGTGCCTTAACAATAATTATTATCTAATTTTTATAAAAGCTAAGAAATAAAAATGAATATTTACAAATTTTAACCGCGGTTTTTTTAACTAGCCTTTTAGTCTGTTTGTTCGTTACAAACTTTACAATAGATTCTGAACTAACTTGTCATATTTTCTCTTCAGGTTTCATCAATATGTTTAAAATCGAGTGCAAACTTTCACCCACATACAATAATTAAAAGCAGAAGAGAATTATTGATGCCTTTTTGACAAATAAATATAAATATTTATAGAAACAGAGCCAAACTGTGTGTTTTGGAAAAAATACTTATACAAGTACGTAGAAGAATTGCTCATAGAGTAAAAGCCATATTATAACTTATACTTAATTGATATTTTAATACATTCAATTACTGAAAACAAATTGAAATACATTAGTTAGTGCCTAAAAGCTTTATAAAAAGCAGAGGAGCTTACAAACGAGCACTCTGAATATAAATAATTGTGGGTATTTATAATAAAAAGAAAAAAACCTATTAAGAAATATAATGCTCGAGGTAATTATTATACGTTTCTTTCTTTGTTTGGTTAATTACGTTATTTGTTTATTTCTCATTATCTTTATTGGTCTAAGGAACCTGGATTTAATTGGTCATGACTTAAAGCTTTAAAACTGCATACATATCATACCATCACGCCCGTATTCCCCGAAGGGTTAGACAGAGGTGTACTGTGATATACACCCACAGTTTGCCGAGTATGTTTTTAGGTTCCATGTAATAGGGGGCGAGCCTATTGCCATTAATCGGGCTTTAAAACTAATTTATTGATTTATACAAATCGAGTCATTTTAGACGAAAACAGACGTCGAATCTACCACGATATAATAAAACCTAGTATTCTCTCATAACTAGTTATACTTTTAAAATGCCTACGACAGCGAGGGAATTCAACCGGAAAATAAACGCCGTGTTCTTCTAAAGCTGACAATAAATAAGGTTTATCCTTCCTTTGTTTGCACTTTTCCGTTCGGTCAGCTATCATGGCGGTGATCGAGCGTGCTCGATGATATTATTTACCTTTTCCTATTTTTAATATAAAAATATTTATTTTAGAGACATGTATCACTGGTTTGGACAAGTAGGACACATGAGTCATATATTATAATGAAAATAACATATATACGCGTATGTCTTTGGCAGTAGACGCTAGAGAGCTCACAAAGGTTGACCTTCTTTGTCCTTATAATAAAAAAGCTAAATTTATTTATCTATCGAAAACCATCCTATGCCCATATTGATGTGGTCAGTAAATATGGAACGCAATTATTTCTATCCTTTTTTACCCGGCTGCGAAAAAGGAGGTTTATGCTTTTCGAACGAATTTATGTATATATATATATATATATGTCTATTTCTTTGGCTCACTCTCTAGCCTTAACCGCTTGATGGAATTTAGCATACGACGAGTCGTTAGATTCGTCTTAATTGTGGGAGTGACAGAGGGTATATAATGTTTAAGTATGTCTGAAACCAAAAAAAAATGGGAAATTTTTTTTTTGCCAAGCGTGGCAGTGGGTGTTTTCTGTTCCTTTTTAATAATTTTTACTCCTTTTAGATCCGTTAATCTCATCAGATATATGAGCCGATTAATAAAACATATAGGTTTTATTGCAAAAGTGAAATAATAATTTTTATTTATGTAAACAGATATGCAAGATAAAAACAAATTTGGCATTTCCATTTTATATTAATTGTTGATGCAGACAAAAATAGACGCGCGCTAAGTCTAGTCTGGTCATTTGGCGACAGATTTTCAACGAGATGTATGTATTAGAAACTTGAAGCTCGAGCGCTATGAAAGGTCTACTTATGATTTTATTAACATGTTCACCTTTGGCTTTATTCGAGTCTATGTATTCTGACACGTGATCCGATTGCGAAACCAATGCTGCATTGTCACTGTTTGGAGGTAATGATGAATTAAGTCAACCCATGGGATTTAACAAATGTTACCAGGAGTGCCCAGTAGGCAATAGGTTTTTTATGATAATAAAATACAAAAAAAATATTTTAGAAATAATTGTTATTAAATTTTATAAGCTAAACATTTTCTAGGCTCGGGGTTCGTTGCATTTGTTACTTCAGCTATAAGGCTTTATCGGTCACTGTTTGGAGAAGATCTCGTTTTGCTCTACCTGCTTGTGATATTTAAAATAATGCTACCTTTCTTGTCATTGAAAAAAAAACTCCGAATTGAAAGCATTGTCTTACTTTATAAAATGCGTATATATTTCAGCACCTAATATGAACAATTTTAATGTTTTTTTATGCAATAAACTTAGACTGGATTGAATAAAGTATTCCTTGTATAATGTTAAATGCTATTTAGTAAACATGAGAATTTTAAAATCCATAATCATACGACGTTGGCGTCGGGTACCGTGAAGATATATTGTAAATATTTGACGTGAACGCTTCCCACGGCATTCGAGCTCCCACGAATTTCTGACTGAGTGCCAAGTTACATTTTAAAGTTTTGAATTAGTTAATAACTGTTTTCAACTGTTCAGTATAAAATTGAATATGTATGTCCGCGGGGATATTAATATACTAAATACTAGATTGAGCTAACAATTACATTATTCCACTCAAGTATCGCAGAATGGTTATCTTATTGCACTTTTATTATTTATTACAATATTTTAAATATTTATTACAATATTTTGGGGGGTCTAAGTTCAATGCACTGGTCAGATTAGGATTCGCAGTATTAATTAATTTAATTTAATATATCAGTAACAGATATTATAGAAAATTTTTAGCTTTCTGCACTCCTTCTCCATATAAAATTTAACCATGCCAAATCTCACAGACTTCCGTGAACGCAATACACTTAAAAAGGTCTCCGAAGTTTTCTTCTCACTTATTAATATAATGATAATAAATTCTAACAATAAGATTAATCGAAATAGCATCTTTAATAACACTAGCGGTACCTATCTGTCTCTGACGCGTGGCCAAATGATTTCTTTAGGATCTGTGATCAGTGTTAATCTTTTGTTGAGCTACTTTTTTGTGACACATGATTTTTCTCATTGCTAAACTATAGTGCCTACATTCATTTATATTTAGGCAACATTGTTATGCATTTAATCGGTTTATTGACGCAATCGATAGAATCCTTTTTCTTCGCGGCGAAGGTGTCCGCTTTTGATACAAAGTTGATGAAAGGAGCCTTCTCGGATGATCTTAAAACGACATTTTATGTATTTTTTTAGCATAAGATAATCGCTATGATAATTAGGAAACAAATAAAATAATAATTACGCGATTTACGGAGACTGATGAATTTTTATATACGAACTTAATTGGTTTTTACGTCATTAACTTGATTTATTTTGTTCAATATTCAATATTTTTGGGCGCATTTTACTAGATATCGAATTCGAAATAGTAACATGAAAGTGATCTTCAAAGCATTAAAATCCTTCTAGGAAACTTTAGTAAAGTACTCGCTTATTTTAAGGTTAAATATAAAAGCAAAAAAGTTACAAAATATTCCTAATTTAGTTCCAAATACATATCCATGGAACCTTTAGTTGATATAGGCAAAAGTTTGTGTAACGCCTTTTAAAGAAAAAAAGTGAACATTCCAATTATGAAATTAATATACATGATTTTTTAATGTAATTTTGAATTTTAAAAACTGTGGTTCGCCTTTATTGCAGCATCCGCGTATTATTATGTTTTATTGCATAATATTTCATGTTGAACACAAAGTTCAAATGGTGATTGTAGAGCTAGGGGTAATTATAGTTTTTTCGTGTAATTCGGGTGAAAGTTTAAAGCTGTATATAATGTCTGTTATTAATTGTGATAATATTATGGGAATCATATTTTTCAAACTGTATGCAACTTTTACAAGTACTTCAAACTTTACTAAATTATAATAATTTTTATGGTTAGTTACTAATAATTTTATTTATTTACATGTGTAAATCTTTAAAAAATAACTTTATTTTCTTTAACTTAACCTATTACTTTCTTTAACTAAAAGTTCAGAAGTAAGTTCGGGGTGGCTAGGACACGGAAAATGTGTCCATCACGATCACCATACACCAAACGTAACAGCCGCCCTGCCCTATTGGCATTTCGCATTCTGAGACCAGCTGGTGTATACGCAATAATCAAGCAGAGTGGTATGGATTTATACCTGACTGAGTCATACCCACTATGCACATGGTAATAAAGAAAACTCAGTGAAACTCTTTTGAAAAAAAAATTGGATATTATGCCTTAGAAACTTATGTTTCTATGCGAAAAATCAATATCGCGTTCGAAATCAGCTGTTATAAAGAGACTTTTTCTATTTATCATTCGAATATACTGGACGGAACGAAAATTTATTATATTTCGATTATCAGATTTGGAGATCGGAATAAACGGAGATTTTATTTAGGTGTGTTTGTTTTGTCCTCATCATAAAACAGAAATCGTTTTAGATTGTTAAATTAATCACGTATTTTCCTGTTTTACTTAATTTTCTTTTTCGTATTTTATCTATAGCGTTTTAGATTTATAGAACGTTGTCTAGACATCTAGGCCACGTAAGCCGTCAGGTAACATTAAATATAGCTTGGACTTATATGGCAGACCACTACACTTATTCGTAGACGACCTTCTGTATATTAATAAGTTGAAACGCATTGACAGTTGCATTTTCAACTTATTTTGTATTATCTCCTGATAAAGTTCAAAAGATTGTTTTGTTTTGTTTGGAGGCGATAATCTTTAGGCCTGCCGGTCAGATTTGAAAAATATTTAGTACCAATAAATATAAGAATCAAATAATGTGTTAACTATATTAGTTTATTCAAATATTGTAAGGTGTTACCTGTTCATGTTCGCGCTGAGTACTTGTTAATAGAACAATTTGAGAATACCGATATACAAGTACCAGTGAAATATGAAGTTAATACACGATAGGCATTAAAAAATCATTAAAAATACTACGTAAAAATAACTTCTATGGCAGACGTACAATATCATTCACAATACCTAACACTATAAAGAAAATACCACTGGACGTTAGGGATTCAATAAATAGTAAAAACATGAAATACAAACTTAAAGATTACTACATCAACTCAATTGTATAAGTATATTAAATTATAATTAACAATTAACTGAACGTTAGATTTAATACTATACATAATATATTAGAAACGGCAACGCGTTGAATAAAACCTCATGCCATGGCATGCTAAAACAAACCCAGAGGTTTAATAGGGCGCCTTTAACTAAAGCTTGTAAATAAATTTATTAGTGAAATAAATAAATAAAATCTATAGTCTGGAAATCTGTAGGGAAGTGCGAACAACGCGATAGGCTACACGGGTACGTCCGCGGCGGCGCGCGGCGTAGCGGTGTTGAGTTGGTCGAATAAATCTAATACGGGTGTACACGTGAGACATAACTAGTTTATTTTGTAAAAACAACACCACATCTTGTAACAGCCAGACCGACGGCATCCATATCATGGCATTAAAAAGAAAATATAAGAATGAAGAGTCTTTCTAAAGTCACGTAATGAAAACGTCGCTGTCTCTTGTACTATAATATCTTGTTTTACTCAAACAGCTTGGTCTAATTAACCAATTTAGTAATTATTAATAATTGTAACTTTACAACTAGTTTATTTTGTAAAAACAACACCACATCTTGTAACAGCCAGACCGACGGCATCCATATCATGGCATTAAAAAGAAAATATAAGAATGGAGAGTCTTTCTAAAGTCACGTAATGAAAACGTCGCGGTCTCTTGTACTATAATATCTTGTTTTGCTCAAACAGCTTGGTCTAATTAACCAATTTAGTAATTATTAATAATTGTAAGTTTACAACTAGTTTATTTTGTAAAAACAACACCACATGTTGTAACAGCCAGACCGACGGCATCCATATCATGGCATTAAAAAGAAAATATAAGAATGGAGAGTCTTTCTAAAGTCACGTAATGAAAACGTCGCTGTCTCTTGTACTATAATATCTTGTTTTGCTCAAACAGCTTGGTCTAATTAACCAATTTAGTAGTTATTAATAATTGTAAGTTTACAACTAGTTTATTTTGTAAAAACAACACCACATCTTGTAACAGCCAGACCGACGGCATCCATATCATGGCATTAAAAAGAAAATATAAGAATGGAGAGTCTTTCTAAAGTCACGTAATGAAAACGTCGCGGTCTCTTGTACTATAATATCTTGTTTTGCTCAAACAGCTTGGTCTAATTAACCAATTTAGTAATTATTAATAATTGTAAGTTTACAACTAGTTTATTTTGTAAAAACAACACCACATCTTGTAACAGCCAGACCGACGGCATCCATATCATGGCATTAAAAAGAAAATATAAGAATGGAGAGTCTTTCTAAAGTCACGTAATGAAAACGTCGCTGTCTCTTGTACTATAATATCTTGTTTTGCTCAAACAGCTTGGTCTAATTAACCAATTTAGTAATTATTAATAATTGTAACTTTACAACTAGTTTATTTTGTAAAAACAACACCACATCTTGTAACAGCCAGACCGACGGCATCCATATCATGGCATTAAAAAGAAAATATAAGAATGGAGAGTCTTTCTAAAGTCACGTAATGAAAACGTCGCTGTCTCTTGTACTATAATATCTTGTTTTGCTCAAACAGCTTGGTCTAATTAACCAATTTAGTAATTATTAATAATTGTAACTTTACAGGACTATTACAAATTTTTGAGTAAAAAAAGTTGGTTATAAACATTTTACGCATGACGGTATCATGTTACATAGCAACTACTGTCATTACACGTACAGTCGAGTAGTTAAGTGAGAATTTATGTTGCCGTACTTGCCGCATTGCGACAAACTTTACGTACAACATAGGTAGGTACACAGTTGTTATCTATGCAACTTTGGGAGCGAAGACAAGACTGTTAGCGGGATTCTGACACAAAACTTTTCCCATTCCAGAATATGTTCGAGTTTTAATCTGCGACGGAAATTAACACTTAAGTTACACTTTAGTGTAGAGGTAACTTAGTAACATGTATATTTTGTTTAATAAAAACTTTCATAGTTTTTACTCACATTCTAATGATATCGACTATTTATCAATAATAATAGTTTTGGTAATTAACAGTTAAATTTAATGTTAATTACAAATTAATTGGATTCTCATAATAATGTTCGTCAGAAACAAGTCTTGAAAGTTGTGACCGTATGACAATTTTTTTTGTTCTAAAACGCAAAAACGATACTGAAGTTTAAGAGTATAGAAAGTAAGTAACCCTGAAATGCACAGTGATGTATTTTTACATAAATAAGTTTTTTGTAAAAAAAAAGTTATACAACCTTAACTAATTCTCTTTAGTCTTTTTGCAATTCGTATAATTTTTTGTAATGCAAATAAAAAAAAAATGCAGTAAAAGAAAGTTTTTATATGAAATAATTTTTTTACAAAAACCTTATTGATGTAGAAATAAATCAAGATGTATTTAAGGATTGAAAAAATTAAACAAAAAATCTAAGAAACAATAAAAATATATTATGGTTACTAAAATTCCGAAATATAATTTTATGAGTTCACATTTTAATTTAAAACATATTTAACTGATTAAAAAAATGAGGAAGTTCTCAAATCGATTGTAAAGTAAGCGCACCAGTTGAATGCAGACAGGACCTGAGGTGAAGAGCGGGAGCAACTTTCCCCGCAGTCCGCATGCCTCGTCTCACGCACCCTTACTGTAGTGATGTGAGTTTTCTGCTGTCTTTGACAATTATCGTGGTATTACTGATCGCGTTAATACTCAAGTTTTGACCCCGTCTTTTTTCTTTGATAATAACCGAGTCCATTAACCTCTATTACTGATCGCGTTAATACTCAAGTTTTGACCCCGTCTTTTTTCTTTGATAATAACCGAGTCCATTAACCTCTATTACAAAATACACAAAAAAAATTATTAGTCGTCAATACCGCTACGGTGACAAAAAATCTAAAGAACTAGGTAAACAGAAAAATATTTGATGTCATATTTGTGTCCTTTATAAAACATAATTTTTAGG
Organism: Saturnia japonica; assembly: GCA_033032175.1. Taxonomy (NCBI): domain Eukaryota; kingdom Metazoa; phylum Arthropoda; class Insecta; order Lepidoptera; family Saturniidae; genus Saturnia; species Saturnia japonica. The sequence continues at coordinate 20,835,653 of CM065307.1, read as the reverse complement.
AAATTTGAGAAAAAAATACATATACAAACAGAACTACAGATTTATTAATATAGATACATGTTTTAAGCAGTGTGCTTGTGACTGTACATAAGACTGCATCGCATGAGTTTATATAACGGTTTTCGAATGTTTACGTACAATTGTAACGTCTACCCTCACGCGAATTTTTGATGTTCTAAGTTAACTTAATCTTTTATATTGCGTTTTTTGCACTATTAGATGTAATTAAATATTTTTAATTTTGTTCCTGTTTTGTAGCGGAACTAACCACGTTATATAGCCACGTTATATTTCTGGGATAGTTAATGTTAGAAAGTCTGGTTGTTCGAATAGCTTTGCCTGGTAGAACGATTCGAATGTTTCGAGAGTTAATGTACATTAAGAACTGAAGAAACATTTATCGGATGACGGTGAAGGAAAACATCGTGAGGGAACCTACGCGCTTGAGAAGTGTTCATATAGTAGTACCACTTTATGTGGGAAAATACAGTAGTGTAGATTTCTCAAAGTTTGATTTTGCCAATGTTGATACTTCGTGGGTTGACGTGGCGTGGTGATAAAACTCGTGCCTAACTTCAGAAAGAGGTTTTAGGCCAAGAGTGGGATACGTATAGGTTGGTATTATTATTGACTTATGTACATTAATTATTTACTTATTTCTATTTTGTAATTCTTCTAAATATTATCGGCTAGCTGTGTCCGTGGCTTCGCTCACGTGGACTAAAGAATGCCCGCGCGAATTTTGCTCCCCCGCTCCCTGCTATTTTAAAGACAAAAATGCTTATTGTGGGTGTTCCTTAGTAGATAGACGTATACCCTCCCAGACTTTTTTGTAAGTCTTTTTAATGTCTACAATTGTTTAGTACATTAATTTGCTATATCTCGCATGGTTTACTCAGCGTAAGCTATTTAAGCGCCCGGATTGATTCACCATGACCAGTTTTTATTTTATTACTGCAGAACCCTAATTCTTTTTCTAAAATAAAAGTAGCCTATGTTACTCCCTATAAATTCAGCTATTTAACAATGAAAGTCCCATCAAAATCGGTTTAACAGACGTATACCCTCCCAAACTTTTTTGTAAGTCTTTTTAATGTATACAATTGTTTAGTACATTAATTTGCTATATCTCGCATGGTTTACTCAGCGTAAGCTATTGAAGCGCCCGGATTGATTCACCATGACCAGTTTTTATTTTATTACTGCAGAACCCTAATTCTTTTTCTAAAATAAAAGTAGCCTATATTACTCCCTATAAATTCAGCTATTTAACAATGAAAGTCCCGTCAAAATCGGTTTAACCGTTTCGGAGATTACCCGGAACAAACAGACAGACAGACAAACATTAAAAAAATGGATGTTTTGTTATAGGTGTCGTATATACTTTCATATGCATTTAGTAAAAAACTGTTATTTTAACATTTCAATTTTATTAATTGTATACATATCAGTAATTTTTTTTTGTCCTAAAAAAGTAAAAGTACCTAAAGTTTGTTTTAAATATCAGCTGACGACTATCAGCGAAGCCTGGTATGTTTAACATAAAATATCGGCTTACATTATAAAGGTATTCTTAATTTATACCAAAATAGCGGTGACTTGCGGTTCCGCATGTGTTTATAACTATTTATTTTTACTTATATTGTTGACAATAAATTCTTATAGCGATCGAGGAATCACATATTATTATATTGGCACGTTATTATATTGGGAATTTAGTTAGCCTATCAATAGAAATGATACAAGCTTACCGTGTACTAAATTTCATAACAATCAGTCACACCTGCAAGTGAGGAAGCCAATATTTTGTGGAACTTTGTCATTATTTTAATAAGATAACTGTGTGATGCTTTGTTGTGGTTATGATAGGACTGACATGTTCTTTTTGAACGCAAGTTTCTAAATTAAAAACGAATTAAAAAAAGTCGAGCCATTTTTGAATGTATTCGGTCGTCAGTCGTCATAACTTGGAAAAGAGACATAGTAAAAACTACTTAATTATTTATTTAAGTTTACATTTTATGTCATATTATCACGACACTAAATTTCACGTATGATTCTTTATCTTATGTAAAGTTTAATGTTTTATTTCTAAAGATCAGATCGGAACATGCACTGAGGTGATCGTTGACGACAAATGTGAAAGTGCCGCGTACATCTTATTTCAACATTATCAATCATTAATTAATTAATTATTTGTTTATTTATTTTATCTAACCGACAGAATGTATGTATGATTAAATGTATTATTAATTTACATAAATATAAGTGAGACGGATGTACTTTCCCAGTCGATTCCACATTGGGTTGTTATAACAACTTATAATAATATTATATAATTAATCTTAATAAAAATAAAATTAAGATGTTTAAATATGAGAACCATATATTCATGTAAATAAACATTTTTCTGAGAAAATCCTATTTGTGAAACTTTGTATATTTGGATGCTTGTTACTAAAAAACGGCTGAACGGATTTGTATGAAATTTAGCACACAGATAGTTTATAACCTGAATTAACAGATGGAATGCCTTTTATCCAGGTAAATGATATTATTTAATGACTGTTAACAATTTATTTTATTTTCCAATATCCACGCGAACGAAGTCGCGGGGACAGCTGAGTGATAATAGATATAGATGAAATGCATATTTGCCATATTTGTCGTAATATATAAATACTAGTGCTTTGCCTGCTGCTTCGGTCGTGTCTTAGTTGAGTTTTATCCTATCTTTCTTTCTAACAACTGAATTGCTAAATACCAATTTTTATGGATTTTCATACAAACTTCTTACCCCTATTTTCACCACCTTAGGGCTTGAATCTTAAAAATCCTCTCTTATAATCTGTAAAAAATCTACAAAAGGAACTCGCATGCAGATTTTTATGTCCCTAGCCCCATCAGCATGGTCTGTGCGTTGATATGTCAGTCAGTCAGACAGTCAGTTATCCTTTATATATATATACATATTATTATACGTATAGAATATATAAAACAATATTTCATCATTTGCTCCCTATGCGTTCGTAAACCATTCATCCGATTGCGTTGTAATTTTTGCATGTAAAATTATCTGCGAAAATTATGTATTAGTTATAGCAAGTTACCAATTACAAATTTAACAATTAACAATTTTGAATAGATGGCGCGTGAGTCGTTTCGTTTTGAAGACAACAGGAACGAAGTTGCGAGTAGTATTTATGGTGCATTTTTTATACCCACGGAACAAAATGATATTTCATGTGTTTCTATGTAGTTTATTGTGTTTTTAAAATAGCAATGCCACCAATCGGTATTAATCGTAAAGCCGTATTAGATATTATAATATAACAAGGTATATACCTCTTGATATGTTTTTTTTTTTTTTTTTAATAACTTGATAATATGTGAAACACGAAGAAGGAAGACAAATTCGCATCTGTCATGGATCAACCAAATCGTTATTTTTTTGTATTAAATTTTAAAGATTTTTTCCCATAATTTATTCTTTTAATAGTTTCCTGAATTATGTAATAATAATAGTACACGACCGGGCATATTGATTAACACAAAATATTTCAATTAATAAATAGAAACCTTCAGTTCTGTATTTAAAATCTTACAATTCAAATAATTGTACCGTAAAATACCAGTATTTTCAAGTTTGACATTAGTGATTGTCAATTTACTCCGTGGGATTAAAAAAAAAAAAAGCCGTATAGTATACAGTACATACCGTAGGTATATAATTTATTTTAATGGATTATAATAAATTATTATTTGTAATAATTTCTGGGTATATTATAACCGGGTCGAACCGTTTAGTGTCACCGGCGACCCACATTTTACATATTTAACTGCATTGTATAATGTTACTATGTTTAACCAAACGCTTTCGATGTACCTATTATAACGTAACGTTTATGCAATCACCAAATCATAGTGACGGATTACTATGAGCCAATTATGAATTAATTAATCAAATTAATGTATTGGCAACGACAACACAAAAGTATTTTCGGTTAAGGAAATTTTCAATATTTAATGGAATAAATATTGTTTTTTTTTTTTAAATAGTAGATCGGCAAGTACAATCCAAATACAACAGCGACTACCCAGAGATCGAAATTCATCCAAAAAGCGGCAACCACCAACAAATAGATCTGCTATCCATCATTAGTTGCCACTGTCATGCCGGCTTGCACAAATATCTCTTCACGTAATGCTTGAAGGACCCGATGTCGTAAGAAGACAATGGCCGGGAGATGATTCCTCAGTTTTACGGCACGGCAAAGATAAGGCGTAAAGAGAACCTTTTAATTCGTGCCGAGATAAATGTTATACCGTAAAATTGTGACTCCGAAGCCTAGAGAACAATTTAACTGTATACATTATGCCTTATTTGTATTAATATTTCTGTCGCCAAATCCAAGGGCTTGGCTGTTGTAATTCGCGTTACAATTGTATTAAAAAACTTGACGCTTGAAATATTCACGTAGCATTTACTGTACTAGTAGAAAACTACAATACGTTTCTAATGTGTAGATAATCGCATTCGCACCAACGTCACTAACTTCTTGGGACAATTTAACCGCCAACATCTAAAACATAAACAAGACAATTTTTAACAAAAAAGAAAACCTTTGTTACCGGTTCCCTTGTTTATCTTTCAAGTTAAAGGTCCAGTGCCAATGAAGTTACAATAGGACCACCCTTCAGGCATCACCTTTATAACGAGAAAATAATCATCCAAATCGGTTCATAAACAAACAAGTTATGACTGAAAATCCATATAAAAAAAATACACGTTCGAATTGAGTAACCTTCTTTTCTTTTCTTTTGTTGAAGTCGGTTAAAAAGTATAAAAATGTTTTTTATTTCAAGAGCTTACTTTGAATGAAAGATTTGCCATAGGCAAGGAGGGATTTAGATTTCGCATGTAAAAATCGACACTATAGCGAATTATGGCCAATCAATTAGGTAATAAATGTAGGAAATGTGCTACGAATTCTAAATTGTGACGCTTTATACAGCAAAATTTATTCCTCTTTGTATTAATGTTTTTTTTTTCTTTTAAAAAATAAATTTTTCATTGATTTTAATAAAAACATAATATGCCTTTGAATGTTTTAAATTTATAGCTGGCCACAGCATAATTTACACATGTTAATTTTTCCGATCTTATGTTGTTTACTGAAGTTATTGCTTCTTCTTTTTCCTAACTTGGCAACTTATCTTCTTTATTGATGACCATTACTGAATTTATCAAGAAATTGTAGAATGTCCTGTGTTGATTTTAGTATTCTAACAAAATAGTGGCCCCTTGTTAGAACTTTCCAAGGAGTTTTTTGACACGTCAGAATTCATGGTCCATGTTCTTATTTACATGCTACACATGTTATTATTAACCAAGCTTTATTTTGCAAAATGTCAGCGTATATTACCTAATAAAGAGCCAAAAACACTAGGAATAAAAAACAAAAACTACTACTACATGTTAGATTAATATCCCGCCAAAACGAATTTTACTTTTTAATTTGTATTTTTAAAGTTGCGTGCGAAATGCTAACTAAGATGGCGGTTTGACAATTATCTTCTTTAGCTACCGACCGTACCTTCTAGTAAACACACTTACGCCCAATAGTGGGAAATCTACAGTTGTACTGTTGTAGGCTAGTGTGTTAAGTTGCGAACAAACTATCGGACGCGACCGTAAACCGCGGCTATGGGACTCGACTTACGGACTAGTCCGAGCGCATCAGTGTTGCCGTTTTGGTATATTTAATGCTAAATTTGGCATTTGTTCACCTTATTTAGCATGTAAAGTTGATACTCAGATTTTTAGCATATTTTTGTTTATTTTTTAATTTCATTATATTCTAATGTTGATCGTAACCTCACGAATGTAAAGCCTGTTAGGTAAGTATGGATCTATAAGATCGGGAAAGTCTTGTTTTGTGATAAAACAATGTTTTTTTTTTTTATGTTATTCCTTTAATGACGTAAAACTTCTTCTAGAGCAGTTTTTAATTTACATATTATTAGTCTCCGAAATCTACTCAACCAGAGTGCAATGGTAAGTAATTAGGTCTACCGAATTTTAATTTTACAGTCTAGCAATTTTTAACACGTCATCTACAAACTTTCTAAAATATATGTTGGCAACACTGTCCGCGGTCGTTTTCGTTTGACATAAACATCCACCCAAGGCCCAAGGTTACGTCCGATGGTTTGCACAGTTCAATGTACATTCATTAACCTGATACCATATAAGACGCAGCTGTAAGCCACGGCTTACGGACGCGTCCGATAGTTTGTTTGCACCTTTATCTGTGAATATCGAGTACAGCTATACAAGGTCGATCGGACTCCGGATCTTGTTGACCCGATTGAAAACGTTCACGTAATATTGAATGTTGCATTCATTTTAATTGCATTTTGACATATTAATTGAAGTTGCATTAACACGTTTTATGGGCGTATAAATACTCGTTTAAGTACTTGGATTGTGCGATACTTAAACTGGTTTGAGGTTTTTAAATATTTATTTATTTTGGAACTCGCCTGAAATGGAAAAGTTTGTGTACTTTTTTTTTGAATAATATACATTTTTCATTTAATTTTATTACAGGCTACTAAAGGCAATTTATTTTTGCTTGTTTTTTCTTTATGATAGGTCGGCTAACTGACTGTACTATTCCTGATGGTAAGCAGAGTACAATCCAAACATGACGGTGACCACCGAGAGATCTAAATCTATTGGCCGTCGCCGCTGTTATGATAGCCCTTTATCTCAACGCATAATTGAACAAAAGGGCTATTTACGACTCCTGCTCACTAAAATTCCTGATTCATCTAAGGCAGAAGAAAGGCGAAAGAAGTGCTTCTTCCTACGCCGTTTGTCTACACTGGTAAGTACTGCTTAGACTCTTAAGTCTTAGAGGATCCTCCTTGCAAGTCCTCTTTGCGGTCTCTCTTTGCCATTACATCCTCGCTGAAGGAGACGATCATCATCCATGCCCTCTCATTGCTGAGCATGGCGCTTACCACACTCAGAAGTAAAAGGTCTTTTCCTACCACCGAGATCAGAGCGCGGTCGAATACAGTACCTCTAAGAAATGACAAGGGAATGAATGACTCATATGTAGTATACTTGCAGAAATGTACCTACCGAATTTAAATTAATTACATTATCCAAGAGATTGTTCTTGATATTAACAGCTATGTGGTTAATTTATATGTGGTGTACCAGCAAAATATCTCTACAACGTACTCATCGACCTTGACCTGCCGATAACTGCAGTAGGCTGTAGTTTAGAGCAAGCATCTAATGCTGCTCTAACAAGTTCTTAACAAAGGCTAGGTAGGGAGAGAATCACGAGCAGTCAAGATGAACGCTGATATGCATCTTAAGGGGTGAGGGGGGGGGGGGCTTAAACGTCACCCATGTCGCAAGTCCGACGACTGCTCGTGTTTCCCTCTTTCTGCCACAAGATGGACCCGGCAATAAACTAGCGGTATTTGAAAAGGATATTGATTATTCTGAATGATATTTTTCCAATTTGCTAGTACGGAAAAGCAGGTTGCTTATTACTGACCAGTTCGAAACCACCGTAGTTACATACATCGACGCTCATTTGACGGCAACTACTGTTATTGCATGACGGTCATCATTGCTTTTATAGCCTGTATTTTAGACAATATCTCATAATAACGATGTTGGTCAGTGGTGACGTATATGGATGCAGCATATACGTAAATTCGAATCCCTGCAGTGGGCCTCAGCTTTCGGTGAAGGAAATCATCGTGATAAAACTATAGCATGTTGGTAGAGCTTTTCTAATGCCCGCCTGGTCAGCTATCACTCTCAAGTTGAAAATTTGTCACCAAACACCTTAACATTTAACATCAAATGAAATTGTAGCCAAACGCTGAAACTTATAACGATTAAAAAAATACATTCAAGATTTGTAACGAAGTTGTGCTTTAAAGTTTGTTAGAATTATTACATTTGGAAGGTAAATATGCTTGCGGATCTCGTTATAGACACGATGACCCGTTTTTTCGATCACGTAACAATTATTATACCATGTTGACAAAGACAGAAATGAAACACAAACAAGAACAAGAAAGGCAAAAAGGATTATTGTGGGTGACTGACTTTTTTAGGTCTTTTTAATGTCTACATTTATTTGTGGATTTTGATAACATTTTACACCTATTCATTTGCGATGAGATCGAACAACAACGACTGCCTCCAATTCGATAGCAATGTGGTTGCAACTGCTGCTCTAAAAATTTTAAAGTTAATTTGACATCCATTTGCAGCAGCAATTTGACATCCATTTGGTGCACATTTTGGTATCAATTAGTTACTGGGGTTTATAGTAAATCGGTATTAAAATGATCTAATATTTATAATGTTGGTATGGTCGACGAGTGACGTAGGTAAGGGATGGATATCCGCTAACAAAAAGAACTTTAACACACAAACTTTATACACTCGTGACGTAAAGGAAAGGTAGATTTATATTTGTTGAAAGGGAACTAATAGGAACAAAAGTTTCGACGCTTCGTATATCAGTCTCGGTCACATGAATAAAGAAGCCTTACAAAGCTCTTACTAGCAAGCTAATATGAAAACTTACATTTATTACTACAGATTAAAGTTTCGCATGGTCACAGATACAAAACATAAAAATGAATGGTTATTTTTTAATATTATTGTTATTGTATAATTTTTTTGTTTATAGTTTATAGCTATATTTATTATATAAGGATTACGTAATAGGTTATGTTGCAGCGATATTTATAAGTATTAAATAATCTATACCAATATTATAAAGAGGAAAGATTTGATTTTTTGTTTAACATACGCAAAAACAACTGGACCGATTTTCAAAATTATTTCACCAATATAAATAAAGCTACGGTATCAGCGAGTAGCATAGGCTATATTATAATTTGGAAAATTAATTTATACCTCATAAAAATGTCGACAGATTTACACAAAGTATAAAAAATTCTCTACACGGGTGCGTTGGCGATATTTGTCGTATAACACGGGTGTAACCGTTGGGCACAACTAGAAAATTATAATATAAATCAGTGATGTGTGTAATATAAATGAATGTACGGATTATTGCTGTCTTGATTTGTTGATGCGGATTCGGGATTTTATCTTTTGTTTTTCTTACTAATGAGTTTAATAAGGTTTTCGATAAGTAATACGCTTTATTTCATGGCGATAAACTTGTCACATTCTCTTAGGTTGCTTGCGTTTCAGAATCAGCCAGTATACATTCAGTTGACGAATGGCTTGCATACATGAAAACGACGACCAGCGGTTTCTCGGAATGTGGTCGCCGTTCTTTTTTGACTGTTCTTATGCTTATGCTTACCGTCAGGCACAGTCCCGGCACTTTGTCGTTTTACTGGCTTCATACAAAACATAATATCATAAAGCTGAAAGGTTTGTTCTTGTTTGGCTGAGCGCGCTAATCTCAAAAATTACTGATTCGAATCGGAAAATTATTTTAGTGTTGGATAGCCCATTTATCGAGGAAGGCTATAATAGGCTATCACGCTGCGACTAATAGGAGCGGAGCATCAATGAAAAATGTTGCAAAAACGAAGAAAGTTTATTCCTTTTGACAGCTTCCTTTATGTGACGCAGACGAAGTTGCGGGGGTCAGCTAGTCCTATTATAAATGGATTAGTTGAATAATGTTAAAAACGGTATCGTACAAGGAATAAAAGTGTAAACACGTTACGCTGTTTCTCTGTTAATGAGCCTGTGACATTATATTACTTCACTATAATAAAACAAATCGAAGGTTTTTACCAATTTTTGTGTACCAACTACCACGGTAGGAACAGCTCATAAAACTAACGACCGGTATTAAATATTATTTACACATATTATAGCCGTATTGTTTGTTATCTTTGATCGAGGAAGCTGTATTTATATCCGTGGGAAGATGTTATTTTATTTTCTGTTTAGTAAACCTGTTCAGGTCAACGATACGATTAAAATTAGCTCCTCTATATTTATGGACTAGATAATCTACACTACTTGTTAAAAGAAATGTGTGGGAAACACTTTTTTATTTATACAACCAAAATGGCAAACAAGTTTACGGCCCGCCTGATGATAAGCGGTTTCCGTAGCCATATGGAAGTTTGTGATATCACGGGTATTAATAGCGCGTTGTCAACTTTAAACCACACTTTCTTCAAAGAGTTTTGGAGACTTTACTCATCTTAAGGATATTTGGCTGCAATCTTCTGAAGGCTGAAGGTATTTCATCAATCAGACTTCCTCAAGCAAAGAGAAATCTTCAAAGAGATGTATGTAGATGCATATAACTTATATATAAGTTCATGTGCTATTTATTTATTAATGCTATTGTTATTTATATCAAAAATATTTTGATTAGAAATAAATAATTTGAATAAGATGATTTTTTCCCCCTATATATTTTTTTAACGATCTTTCGAAACAATGAATCACGACGTAGAATTGTTTCAGCTTACTAACAATGTATTTTTACATGTAAAATTTTATACATGTATACTCCATTAGGTGAGTACTTCGCGTTTATATTGATTAGTCACTGTTGGCAACACAACATTGGCCTGATGAAGTTTGGAGTTTCTGGCAGGATGTTGATCTTTCATATAGTGGTCTCTATTACAATACATAGACTTATGTTATTTGGTCCTATATCGTGTAATTTTGACGGCATTTTACGTGATATATTTTGGTTATTGTGTACAAGTAAAGTGCATTATAAATAACAACTAGGAACATGCATTTTAATTGTACCAATAAAGTTACCTGGACAGTTGTAACAAGGCAGCCGTTATCTTGTTTGAGATATATTTGAAGATTACAACAATGGTACGAAATAACATTAAATCCAGGGGCGTTAATTAAAAATAACAACCGATGAAGTTTATAAAAATATTCGAAATATGTATGTGTAAATGTTATAACTACTTAAACTGATTTGCAGTAGAGGTGGGCGATTATGAGATATACTAATGTAATCATTCCATTATGAAGATAACTCGAGATATCTCGATTATAGCCATTAGTAATTACTAATATTAGTAGTTCGAAGATGAGTGATCATTCATAATCGAAGTACCATTAGTAATTACTAATGCTAGGTTACTTACTGATTTCATAAAATTAGTAATTATTACTACCGAACGACCTTTTTTAAGCTATTTGTTAATAGGTACCAGTTATCATTCATAATTGCCCACCTCCAATTTGCAGCAAATATTTGCCTAATACTCAAGTCCACCACTTGCCAATATACAGTGTAAACTCTTTATAACGTTATCATTTATAACGATAAAATTCCTATAACGTTGAAGTGAGCCCAACTTGGTTGGTTTGCGTTAAAACCCACATATTGAAACACTCTTTATAGCGATACGTCATTCTCTATTACGAAGAAATGTGTTCATATTTTTAGACAGTAAATATTTATTATCGGTATTATTGTTTATTATCAGGTTACAAAAGACTTTGAAGCTCCGAAACATCCGAGGTCGGTCTAGCTTTTGTTATCCTTAATTGCCTTGAACACGTGCAGTATGACGCATTGTTTTCTCGGAAGTGATGGTCTTCGACCAAGCATACTGGGTACCTATCGTATTATCAGTCGTAAACCTACTTTGAAACTGTTAACATGGCCAGTAAACGGAAAGCAATTAGTGTTGACGAAAAAGTTTCATAGAAGAAGATATGAATAGAATACATAAAATAATACAAAACAAGTACTGGGATAGCAAAAAACGTCAGACAAAGTTATCAGACTATATGTGTAAACAATAATTTATAAGCATTTATTATCTAAGACATACATATTAAAAATTCTTGTTAATTTGGTTGTTTTTTTGTTCACTCCATATAACGATAACTCTCTATAACGACAAAAAATGCTCAGTCCCTTGAATTTCGTTATAAAGAGTTTACACTGTATATAGAATACTGACCAATTCTATAATCCGACGCTTAGTTTCTAAGCCACGCTTCACGGCCCTGCAGTCTCACTGCTTTCTCCGATGTCGTGCTGTGTTCTGCCCACCGGCCGCCCCTGGCCATTCACCCTAAAATGAAATATAAGGCTATATTTATCTACAGATTGGCGAACAAACAGGTCTAGATCGAATAGAAAGCTATGCGAGACAAAACAATGGGACGTTATGTCGTACTGTAGTACTTTCACTTGAACGTTGAAACAATGTGCTTGTGAGTAAGTAACTAGATACTGAACCACAAAAGGGGCATGTCCATTCGTGGTATAAGAGTTCGCTTCACGTTTCAGAAGTAAAGGATAATAGTCCGTCATTGTAGGATAATATAGTTTTTTTTAATTTGAAGGTCTTAGTTAAAGGGAATTCATTCAAACATTACTAGTTGTGACACTATATATATATATATATGAAACGAGGATATGTTTTATTGTCTTAGAAAAACAAATCGATACTCAATATAAATAAAATCGTAGCTGATTTAGCCATGGTTTACAGAAGAGGCGTTTAAAAAATAAACAACACTATGATTTTTCTATTGGCATCATGTTTCAAATGTGAAATTAGATGATGCTTACTTTTAAAGCCCTTTCTAGAAAATTTTGGTAACATAACTAAATAGTTAATTAACCGTAATAAACTTAAAAAAAATAATTAAAATGGTAATTTTAGTCAAGTGAAAATGAATCTTTTAGTCGTAGATTATTGCTGTAAAACTCAAATGTGAAGTTCTTCTTGTGTTTTTGCTTAGCCGGCTTTTAATTAAAATTAACGATGCTATTTATATTAGGCGTCAAGCTGTGAAATTTACCAAATACCTATACATATTTTACGTAGTAAACCTACGTGTAATTAGGTTGAATAGATTAATTCAATTCGCGGTTGTGCACAAGCCGAGGTTCGACCACTTCGGCACCCTTGCGTTACATACCATTTCGGATGAGTGACTCGCGGTCGCCACAAAGCTCGGTGAAACTGTAAAAGCACATAAGGCCAACATGCAACTGCGTTAGACGGTACCATTTTTTTAAATGTTATCTACTTAAAATTGAATAAGTCAAATGTTTTACAAAACAAATTCTTCACTCGCTAACACGTTCTGCAAAATTGCAAGGTTTGAAAACTCTTTAATGGTTGAATGCTGAGTTTATCATTGCTTTATCTATAAAATAAATTCAATTAACCTAAGGTCAAGTGTGGATGTAAACAGAATAAATCTAAACATTTTATTATTTTTTTTTAATTTTAAATAACGTGTTCGATGTTGATTCCCCGGGAAACTTTAATCTATGTGTCCCTCTAAAACTCTAGATTCGCGCCTGTCTAATATTTAAGTTCAAATAATATCAGATGAGAGTTGAAGATCTCTCAGAGGTTTGTATTGTTATACTCTGCAAGAAATACCGAGGCGAAAAACAAATTTACTTCGAAGCCAGACACTTTAACGTGTCGTGCTTATGCTAACGTTGGATTATGGAGGATTATGGTGAATTATAAATGGAGAAATACTATTTTGTATTAAGTTTATGTTTTAGGGTGTAAGGGGTGTCGAATTACATATTTAAAACTGACACGCTTAAGCTAACCTTCACCTGTAGGTACGTGGTGCACCCTGCTAAGTGACGTATGGGGAAATGGTAACCGCGGGGTGGTAGGGCTGTTTTGCCCGATTGACTTACGACCATTATGCATGTGGTGAATTGACCGTCATAGTGACCGTTTCGGGATCAGCCTGTGCATATCCAGTTAAATTTATGTGGGCCGGCATGACAGCAGCGACCGTCGATGGATTACAATCTGTCGGCATTTGTATTGCGCTGACCATGAGGGAGAGTACCGGCAATATGCCGTGCTAGTATAAAAAAATAAATCATAAAGTTCTTTTGGTGGAAACTTGGCTGATCGTTCATATTTCATTATTAACTAGTTGGATGCCTGCTTCGACAGAGATAAAACGAAAAAAAAAACGACTTTTATGAATTTTCATTAGAATTCGTCCACCAGGCTGATGATCGATCTACAAACATATTTTCGCGTTTGTAATATTTATGATATCTGGCTCCGCAGACGTTCTTTCCTTTTCAGTAGTCAATATCTCGATCACAACGCTACTTATCACGTTTATTAAAACATCCATGAAAGAACACTTATTTATATAAACTGCTCTTTGATTTTTTATTAGCTGGACTAAAGTGACATATTGTGGGTTGCCAGCTTATCGTAGCGTAAAAATAGTGATGTATTCAGAGTGATCGAAAATTGAACTTTTGTGATTGAATCTTTTTTAACAAATTGTTTGTTAATTTACTTGTTTCTTTTAGTAATGATCAGTGTTATAAGTAGCGTAGATTTATAATAGTAGTGACATTTTCTAAATATAAATTTAAGTCATAATAGGTCGGGGAAAAAGTTTCTTCGCATTTTTATATGAAAACTCAAGACATTTTTTGTTCAAAGCTTATTTACAATATATGTGTGCCGTTTTGTTCGCTGATTTTCTGCCATTTTGTAGGTAGAGACATGATCCCGTTGCTGTAAAACTTTGGGACATCTGAACAAAACAACGCTATAAATAGTTTTGGCAGTCCTCTCTGATGTTAACCTTACAGAACCTAAAGAATTCTGAAGAGACAAAGTAAAACTGAAGTTGCAAGTAGCTATATGGTGGATGCACTAACAACTTCCAGCCAAACTCTCTTAATTTTTTCTGAGTGGCTAAAAATGTGCGAGGTCTAGCGTTAACGCGATGAAAGACCACACCCTTCCTGTTGACCAATTCCGGCCGCTTTCTCTGAACTGCTTCCTTTAATCTCATCAGTTGTTGGCAGTAGAGATCCGGATCGAGGGTTTTCGAAAGCTCATAATGAACAATGCCCTTCCAGTCCCACCATACACACAGCATCACCTTATTTCGAGTTAGCCTAGGTTTAGCCACAGTTTGTGAAGCCTGGCCAACCTTAGACTGTAACTTTTTTCGCACGTTCTTGTCGTACTTGATCCACTTTTCATCACCAGTTACCAATCTCTTCAAAAACGGCTCGGTTTCATTACGTCTCAACAATGAATCACAAATGAGTACACGGTTCATTAGGTTTCTTTCGCGAGCTCGTGTGGCATCCAAATATCGAGCTTTTTGATATAGCCAGCTTTCTCCAAATGGGTTAAAACTGTTTTGTGGTCAATATCTAGTTCTTGAGCTACATCGTAACTACTGCCATGCCGATCTTTCTCCACTTTTTCAAAAATGGCGTCCATTTTATTCGTAACAGGGCGACCAGAGCGAGGTGCATCTTTAACATCAAAATTTTCGGCCTGAAAACATTTGAACCAACTTTGTGCTACTCTTACTGACACTGAATTAGGTATATAAATATCACAAAGTTTTTTCGCTGCTTGAGTTGCATTTTTGCCTTTTTTGTAATAATATTTTTAAATATATCGAATTTCTTCATTAGATTCACTCATTTTTATAGAAAGAAAATCAAATAAAAAATAGCGGGAAACAACTTTTTTTATTTTTTATTTTTAATGTAACCTTTTTAATGTTACCAAAATCAGCCAGATACAAATAGTACAGACAAAGAAATTTTATAACAAGTTTATACCTACGTTATGTGAAAACAGTTTTCCCCCAACCTAATACATACCTATTTTAATATGTTATATTTAAATAAAATTGCACTTGAGAGTGTAATTTAAGTTGGTAAGCAATAATTTGTAATCATTTAGGAATAGCTGTACTAAAACACGATGTTCTATGCGTAAAACATTAAAAAATAAGTCGATCGCTGCTGTCATCTTAGTCTAGCTAATTAAAAGTCAGAGAATAGCTGGAGACCGTCCGAATTGATGGGCGTATTTTTTTTATTGAATAAATCCATAATCAAAGAAATCTGGAATAACAAGAATTTTTTTAAATGTCATCAAATTCCGACAAATCAATAATAGACTTTAAATTAAATCCGTTCAAACCTTTGATTATATACATCTAAATCAAAGTTTCAAACATAAATAACATAATTAACATAAACATAGATACAACGAATTTCTTATGTATATGGATGTGATTTATAAATTTGCGTTATTTTGCCTTTCATACATGTAACTTTGGTGGCATTGTATGTAATAAAGTTATTTTGTTATGTAGAAATACTATAAATAAATAGGATTCGAATTAAATATAAGGAAAGTGAATCGAGTTGCCGCAGTCATGTACCCACCAATTTACTGTAACGTGACTTGACTTACAAAATGTTTAAAACATTGAAGAACTTAAGAATCACTGACTGGCTCTAATCACATAATACTTTCACGAAAATAAAACATTGTCAACACTGGCAGATGTTACGCGACGACAATTTAAGAAAAAGAAGACGACTTATTTCCGTTGGACTGTCAGAGCGAATTGAGTAGTATTAAAACGATTTAGAGATGCGCGATATTTGTAAAACATCGATGTCAATATCGATAAGTAAACCTTGATTATTTATTTATTTAGAGCAAAAATATCAAAGCTTGTCAAATTTTTTAAAATAAAAATACATGTATGGAGCGAAGCGTAGCTCTATATGGCTGTGGAAACGTGGACAATAAAGATTGAAGACAAAGAGAGAAGAGGAAAGTTTAGAAGCATTCGAAATGCGGTGCTGGAGGAGGATGTAGATAATTATTTGGATGGAAAGAAAAACGAATGAAGAGGTATTAAACATGGTAATAGAGAGGAGGATATTACTGGAAATTATTAGGAATACCTAGGAGGGGAAATTTGGTATTAGCATTTGATTCGGCACGACGACCTACTAAAACCGATATTAGAAGGAAAACTTCTGACGTCCATACATAAATAAAACAAAACGTCGATCGACGCGAAGTCCATAGGTACACACACTACTAACTGAGCCATAATTTCATATTATTCATTCACAATTCAACTTTGCTTGAATAACTTTTAAGAAATTTAAAGATCTATATTCTTCAAATAAATCGTTAAAGTAACTTCATTGCGACTGAACCTTACAAAAAACCTCTTCTAACATTAGTATATTTACACGAAAAAGTATATTTACACTTTAATTAACGTTCATATTGTATTGATTCCCACGCGTGTGTAAGTATCGTTGGTCGTAATCGTTCGTATGAAACAGCACTTTCAATTATTTCATCACCTATATAGCACACGTACTGTAGCGATGATAGTACTTGAATTTGCCGATAAACAAGTATACTTGAATGGACCTTGTATAAACTTTTCATATTTTTAGAAACGATTGTAGCACAGCAAACGGGTGCCACATATAAAGGGGCAGCACCATCAACCATAGAAGTCGTTCAATGTTGTTCTTTATGAGTTACTAACACAACTAATTTACTCTTAATCCATGCGTAAATAACTCTGTCTCTCTTTCTGTCTATGTATTACGTTTTCACACATAAACTGCTGAACTAATTTTGATGAATTTTGGTATAAAGGTAGATTGGACTTATTATAATTATAATTATATTTGTAATAGATAGATTCTAATAGATCAACAAAAAACCGATAGAATTCAGTCATTTGTGGTCGCAGTGTACAAGAATGCAAAACAAGGTTAAAAATTTGTAGTTTTTTATTTAAAAAAATCATATCTTAGGTACTACCTAGGATATATTTTGTTTCGCATTTTTTTCTGAACGGCCATAAGTTCTGCTATGAGCCATTTCAAGGTTATCCATTCATTACCGGACAACCTGTATATGCAGAAATATAGCGGGGTGGTAGGGAACAGGAATCGCGACCACCATACACATAGTGATAAACCCATCTATGATTTTTTTAGTTTGTCGTGTTCTGAAAACAGTCGGTGTATTTCCAATAATACGCAGACGAAGCCACGGGTACCAGCTAGTAATATTATAAATCTGAAGACTTTCTTTTTTTCTGTTTGTTTAAACGCGCTAATCTCTGAAACTATCGGTCAAATTTGTAAAATTCTTTTTGCATTTTATAGCTTATTTATTGAAGAAGGTTATACGCTATATAACTTCACGTTATGACCTTAAAACGGAACAGTAGCCATAAACTTCATGCAATCTGACAAGTTGTACGTAAATACGGGAAGAGTTGACGGCGGACGCTATGGTGAGTTGGGCGAATAAAAACTAGTGTGAAAACGTGAAACATAGCTAGTTCTGTGTAGAAAGAAACGAATAAAAAACACCGTATTCGACTGATTGACTGTGTTAACAAGAATTTTTATTCAAAAGTACTAAGGAAATAAAGCGCTGGAAAAATATCCAATAAAGCAAGAACAACTTGAGGAAACCTTGAGAACATAAATGTTCTTACAACATAAGAGATTCCCCGCAAGAATTTATCCGGGAAATTGTTAACGCATTAGTCGGGTCGAACAAAATGTGTTCACGCTTTTTTTCTATAATACATATAAGATTGCGAGCTTCAGTATTTACAGTTAAATGATTTAGCTTTTATTACAATTTAGTTTATTATTGATATTTTTTATGATTTAACTACCACTTCAGTAACGCTGATTACTGGTCAAATAGTATTTATACAAAACTTTCCTTTTTTGTCTCTTGTGTAGACATTGACTAAGGACTTGAAAATCACTTGTTTGAGCGAATCACATATGTTTAATTTGGCAAATGAAAGAAAGAAAGAAATTTCCTTTTCACACAACACATATAATACATAAAATTGTACACAGGAGGATAAATAGATATAACAAATAACAACACAGTAAGTCAAGTGTTGTATGAAAACAAACGGGTTCCAGTCTTAGCGTAACGGCTACAATGATCATTACAACAGCAGTGCAGAACTCGGATTCTCTGACTGGGCACCCAAAACCAAGGTTATGGTTAACGATTAGACTAAACAAACAAACACATATTATGGAGGTACCTACTTGAAACAAAAATAGAGTATAAATGAGGAGAAACTGTGTTGGGGAAAGTAAGGAATCAAGATCACAAAAAGAGTGTGCAAATCTTTAAGCAAATTGACTACGTGGGACGTTGCCAGCTGTTTCAAGCTTCTTAACTAAACTTGCATAAAAAACTATTTATATACAATTATAGCTTGGGTTAGTTCGCGTTAAGATATCTATAAATATAATTTCTTATTTAACGTTATTAGGTACGAACCAATCGCGACCCGGCTTTGCTTACCGCGCGTTATCGAATTTTTTGTAACTTTTTACACGACTGCCCAAGAAACTAGTTTAATGTTTTCATGATTCATGTAAGTTTCTTTATTTCAGCATAACTTATAAATGTCTTTTAACTTACTGTTTAGTCAGCGAATAAATGAGTGACCTTTCGATTTGTATATAGGTACAGATTAACTAATACAACTTGTTTTTTACTTTTTAGTTCGTTTTTGGCAAGGTAGTCTTGTTTTTTTTTTTTTTTTTTTTCCATTAAGATTTTACACATATATTCTCCACTGGTTGGTTAGATCGTGCTTAGGAAATATTGGGGTTGTAATTTTTTTCTATTTATTTTATCATTCTCGTTAGGCATTTCGTAAAATACATTGTCATTTACTAAACTCAAACAGTCAGTTTAATCAATAGTAATAAATTCAATTCACGTGTAGGTACACAGCCAACATAAAATGTACATTCATTTGCTTTCCTTATATCTATATAATAAATTTCTTAAGACTAACTAACAAACAATGCCTGGTCTAGAATCTAGTAGCATATAATTTTCACAGAATACAAAGAAAGGATTTAATAAAAGGGTTAATTTGAATTTAAAAAATTGAGTTGTTTTGTCTCATATTCGCAATTTTTTTTATTTTAGTCTTAATATATGACGGAATTGTCAGAGTAGGTGTATACATGAAGTCATCGATGTAATTTCGTACCTATACCCGATCTTTCTAATGAAGTCTAGACTTTTCCAGCTATTTCGAGAATAGTGTTTTTTTTTTTTCTATTTTTACTCGGATTGTAATAATATGAAAATAAATTGTTAAGGAGTAAATTCCAACAAATACATGAAGTAAAATTTAACTCTATACTTTCAATTTAGCTGCAGTTATTTTAACTAGAATGATATCGTTTATTAGTCGTACGTGGTCGGTATAAGTCGCGTATTTTCCGCGTTAAAAACACTGGGATTATCTGAACGCTCTGCGATATAGTTATTACGCGATTGCATGCGTCACGCGACCGCGATATACCGGCCACGACACTTTTACTTTCGCACTGTTGCTTTAGACTTGACGTCCTGTGTTGGTGTCATGCTATACAGTCATAAAAGCAGCATAGCTTCAGGTTTAAAAAAGTTATATTTTGAAGTAATTTATTGGGAATGTTTTGTATAAATGCTTAACCCCAAATACATACTGATGTATTTATATATTAATTTTCGTTTTTTTTATTCGTTTCATTCAATTTACGTTAAAAATGTAAATGAATCGTAATAGCTTTAAAAACTGTTTTACAAGAAAAATATGTAAAAATAATGGTTAATTAAGGCATTTAAATAAGGGAAATAAGGGCTAGCAACCACAAGCAATTAAGCAGCTAAATCTATAACCAGAAGTGCGATGCCGCACTAAAAATCTGGGAACCTAGAACTTCATAAACATCAAATAGTCATTTTTACGCCATGAGGTTCTTCTCTGTTTTAGAACCTATAACTATTCAGTTATTACTTCTCAATATAGGCGACTAACGGAGTCAAGTTAATATTAATTTACATGATTTATTTTAAGTAACTAATTAAATTATTTCGTATTTTATAAAAGTAAATAAACATCCTGATATGTCTGTTTATCTTATTGTTTAGTATAATTATTTTTGCGATGCGGGCGCACTTTACACTTACATAAACTTTTTTACACTTACTTACACTTTACACTATGAAGCTGCTTGCGAAACTTCTTATTTTATTGTAATGAAAATACTAAGTCGATTATAAGTCACATAATATCGATTATACGTCACGTAATTTCTAACGCGCGTACATAATTACATGCATTGTTTATTTTTTTAATATCCACTGCACTCGTAACCAGCGCGGCGCTAAGCTCTTCGAAATCGTAACAGTTTTTGTTTTAAATTGCTTGTCTCTAATAGAGTTCCATGCTAATTTTATGCTCGATGTTGTAAACTTTATAACGCTGTGATCGCCACGTGTCGCTTTGTCTGTGATGGATTGTCGACCTCAGCCCCAGCTTGACCGCGAAACAGCCGGTCGCGGCCGTGATTATCAATGGTTACGTTTCATGCATATTATTTTCTTATTACACTTTACCGTTGTACTTAGCTGTTCTCTATTGAAAACTGATGAAAATTTCTACACTTAGATTTCTCATGGCTTAATATATAACAGAAAAACATCTACATAATTTAAATATCTTCATTCGCTAAACTTGATTTTTTCCTTAACTAATTATGGCAGAGATACACCAGGGTTGAGATTAAGCTTGCCTAATTGAGAACTAGATTAATCAATTTTAATAATACAGTACTGTACAGTACAATTCATTTAAAATTAACTTAATTTTTTCACAAAACTTCTTTTATCACGACCCTAAATAAATGCTATAGAAATCTAAATTACGTCGACATTTAATATTAACTACAATAAAAAATCTTTTATTATTGAAGATCAGATCTGAACCATTTAATAACCAATTATCGTTGATACAATTCAGAAACAACAGCTGCTTCATTAAAAATCTCACCTTGTGTTGTTTTTGTAAAAGACATAACTTTTTTCTTAAATTTTACGCATCAGTAGCAGTGGCGCGGCGGCTGTCCCTATAGTGTACTTGTGATATATGTACTTGCAAGGTCTTAATCATAAAAAAAACAATCACTAAATATGTAATATTCCATATACCAGGGATTTTATCGATACTAGATTTCGAATCTAGATATATATCTTAATTGGTTATTATATATATATATATATATATATATATATATATATATATATATATAATATTTTATATAATTGATAGTTTCGGATAATATAGTTAGGACTAGTTAGGGATATTACGTATTTCAAAGAATTATATTTACAAATTAAATAGGTACTATTTTAACATTTGTAGATTAACAATGTTAAGTTTAGTTAAATTTTAAGGTATTTTTGGTATTTGGCACTATCTTGTTCGACTTCGTCCTTATATGAAAGTGTTAAAAATATTATGGCATATGAAATATGGGTGCGGTTTCGGATATTTTTTATTTCGGATAATTTATAGTTTCAGTTACGGTTACGGGGTTTCGGAATACACTCCTGCCTTATGTAATCAGTGTATAATTACATTTACAATAATAATAGGTGAATGTCGATTTGTTACATCTTTAATAACATTTGTTCGAGCATATACAATGTATGCATGTGTGTATGTATTTTTGTATGTTTGTGTTTTTGTATTTTTGCATGTATATATTGTATGTAGTATGTATGTCTATTTCTTTGGCACGCTCTGTAGCCTAAGCGGCTTGATGGATTATAGCATACAGGTGTCGCGTTAGATTCGTCTTAAATTGTGAGAGTGACAGAGGCTATATAATATTTAACTACGACGTCTGGGAATCAAATAAAAAGCAACAAGTATAAAAATATTGTTTTTATTAATCAAGTGTTTTTGTTGCATTCGGAGTTTTTTTTTCCTTTTATTAATAGTGCTTTTTGATATTTGTAAACATAAACACCATTTATCATTTAGATAAATAGAATCTTTATTTTCACATGATATAAGACGTATCGAAGTATTTAAAATCAATAACTCGTCAGTTAGCTTTTACGGCGGGCGGGTTCGGCTCGACTCTGAGACGTAGGTAGCCATTAATAACGTTGGTGACACAATAAATTTTATTTATGGCTTTAATAAAAATATACATGAAGATTTTTTTTCTGAATTATATGTATATTATAATAATTGAATGTTATGCGTATGCTATAATAAAATTAATTGCATTTTTCTTTTGTGTAAATGTATAAATCAAATCAGTAGGTACTTAGCTCTGTCTGCACATGTATTATTTTCTTTTCGAATTTTGTATAGACAGCTGTTTTATAAGTAACTGATTTCGAATTTCACATTAAAAAAATGTTTGTTTGTCAGTCCGTCCGTTTGTTATGTCTGGATTTAAATCAAAGCGGCTCGATCGATTTTAAAGAATATTTTGTACAAGGGAAGTACATGCCATTCTTAAATCCAAAGAAAAATATCCGTGATACTTTAAGAAATAAATTAATCCTTTTACGTACGTGATACTAAGAACGTGAACGTGCGGTTGTAACCGTGTGGCACACCAATAATTACAAAATATTATGTAACTTTTCAACAAACAAATATGAAGAAAATATCAATTTATAAAACACGCACGAAGGATCCGAGATTTGTATCTTATTTTCAACTCCCTATAATATATTTAGTATTGTAACATAGTAATTTTACGCAACTCAACGTAGACGGCACGATCCTTAAGAATGCAAGTTGAATTGATCGTAAACATTGAAATGTACGCGAGTACATACATCGCTAGGTTTTCGATCCCGGAACAGTGATGATATTACACAACCGTATTATGAAACGGTTATGTACTTGCAAATGAAAAGATATTACTGCCACATCCCAGGGCTGGTCACTTGGGACATTCTCACCGAACTGACAACCATGGCAAATAAGAAATCGTGCTTTACAGAACTAAATGAAAACACTACTACTCGATTCTAAATTCGAATAGAAGAAATTGAACATACATATAGTTCGAAAACTTTGGACCATTCGTGGAATTTCGAATAATCAATTCCAATTTCAAATTTGTGTCAAATATTTCAAAAATTAAAATTTATTCCAAAAACTTACGAATAATTTGAAAATTTTCTAATTGTTCAAAGAATTTACAAATAATAATTTGAAAGTTACGTACGCTCGCACACCTCTAAAACAGAATTATGCAATAATGGTACAAAATAAAATGTGTTAATCAAAACAAAACAAAAAAAATGGATAACCGTTATTATTTATTACAAATTTAGTGATAAAGTGAACTTTCCATCGCACAGTATTACTGTTTACACAGTAATAAAAATTGTTCTTAATGTTAATATTGTATATTTCATTTCACGTAGAATTCGGGAATTATTTAATTTAAAAAAGCAATTTGAGGCCAAGTGACCAGCACCTCTGGTGCTTGGTTTAATTATGATTTGATGGCCACCGAGTGTGTACCTTTGAATTTAATTTGGCTATTAAAGAATATTACGTAAAATGAATACCAGGAAGAATGTTCATTTGTTTTGGTAAAAACATTGTTTTCGTTTCTTTCTTGGTTTTAACGTTTAATAGTAAGTAGTAGGTACGCTAAGACCAGAGAGACTGGTTCCCGAATGTAGCTGCCGGAACACACATTAGGTAAATGGCCAAACGAGCATTAATATGAAGATAGCAAAATTTAAAATGGTATAAACTCTAACAAACCGTTTGTTATAGTTGAAAATCGTAAGCTATCGGTTGTCGCTAACCTGCAGGCCCAATATAGTGATTATGGAAAAACCTAATGTCTCAACGTACTACACTATATAAAATCGTAATTATTAAATAAAATAAAAATTAATTTAAATATAAAAATTAATGCTTTAAATTATATTTTCTAAGAATCTTGCTTTTTATTAAGGCGATCTAAGCTATTAACTTCTAATTAGGTGCCTACCTAACAAAATTTTAATTTATTACATGTAATGAAAATTACTGTAAATTTATCAGATCAATTTATTGTATGTGTAATTGCACGCATATTCCTATTCTTAAAATATGGTTATTCGTAAGTATGCTAAACACGCAAGGCACGACAATAAACATTCCAAGCTAATGATTGTTTCCCAAAGCATTTTAAATCCGTTATATAGGCAGCGCCACGGAGTTCATCAAAGGAGTTAAGAAGAATACATGGAATCTGTAAATGTATCTGTCACTTTTTGAGAGATATAACATGTTATATCCGCTTTTGGAGGGTTTAATTCAAATAGATCAGACTAATAGAAACCAGAGTGGCCTATCTGCTTCTTTCGACAAATTTACCTATTAACACATTCATAATCTAAAAATGTTCTTTTAAAAACTATAATACATTTGCCTAAAGTTATTTAAGTGATACTAACATAAATGGCAGCATGAATTAAATACTTTTTGGCCGATGTGGTTTTGTAAAAGCACATTTTTAGATTATAAATATCTTAATAGGTGAATTTATCGAAAAAAGCAGATAGGCCACGCTAGTTATCGTGGCCACAAATGTATATTGCATCAGGTAAACCACTAAAATTATCACCAGTTCTGGGTCAATACAATATATTATTTGAGGATACAAAGAGGGGGCAAATTCTATTGGGTACCATTAATGTGTAGAAATTTAATAATTGTAGAGCTTTAGTTCTTGACCGTAGTCTCAAGAAGTCAGCGATTAAACGAAATGATGACGAAAAGTGCAAATTATTTTGATAGAAATATATTTTGAGTGCCTTAAGTTATGATAATAAAATTTTCCTTTTGTTAATAACAAATCCCGGTTCAGCACACTAAAGAGAAAAGATAAAATATTGTGAGTATGTAGGACCACAATATAACAAATCCTTGGTAAAGCTCGTATCATTTCTGAAGTTGTTTTTGTTACGTTAAATTTCTGCGTGAAGTCATTCCTTTTCATAAAATATTTTCCTTAAGCACTTCGGGAAACACAATTTATTTGACAAAAGCTCACGGGAAATTGAAACTTGATTTGTGAGAAAGATTTCTCGAATGTCTAGCCCTTTGTGTTTATAATAAGATATTCACAAAACTGATTTTAAAATTGGTATTTTGTTACATTTAATTCCCATTTAAAACTCGTACTTTGATACCAATTACAAATAGTATACTATCATATACTTATATTATACAATTGAACGATAATGTTTGCAAAATTGTAAAAATATTGGAACGTGTATTTCCAGTAACCCGAACGTAAAATTTTAAGGCAATTTCCAAAAAATTTAAATTGCATAAAAGTTAATATTAACATAAAATTGTGCCAGATATTGCAATCGAATACACTTTTAAGTAACCTAACCCAGATCGCGTCAGCTATAAATTGCCAAATATAGAACGAAACTGATAAAACGGAAAGGTCTGATTTGGATATTTAATATATTTGCTGAGAATTCGCGTCAACGCTTCAGTGATTCGATACAATTTTATTAAACTAACTGTTCTATTACGTACTGTATCAATAAATATTGTCATGTAGACGTTATTAATTTAAAATTACCTATATAAAATTAAAAAATAATCATGTGTAACAACAAATGTACCCAGTCAGTTAAGAATTACTTTGCCTGCTTGCAAGAACTCGGCAACGTTTTTATAGTGTGAATGAATACTAATTAGCGAGTCAAAAGATAATCGAATATAGGTTTTTACATCAATACCTAAGTTAATAATTATACTTATCTCCGTTTAAATCATTATAATATATAAATAAATGAATGCAGGATTGTACCGATTGCCTTGTCGGTAATTTAAGCGGCTCAGTCTAGACTGCCTTCACGGTCTATCGCTTGAATGACCTTTAGTGTTTCGTTTGCTCTTTTCGGTTTCAATCAGTAACATTTGAGAAATACGTTGTCTTTATGAATATTTCAATAATTTACCATGATATTATTAAAAGTGCTTTGTATATACCTACAAATCTGCTTCTTTTGCAGTTTGCAAAACTTCTGTTTCCGACTTCAACTTATGGCCAGTCATCTTTACTTCTCAAAATTGTTTGTTATAGAAAAATATGTAGGTTTACGAATCTCAGCGAATATATATATTTTCGCAATTATTACACGTTGTGGATTAGTCTGGAACATCTTAACCAAACTCAGTCAAGTAGAAAATTTGTTGGTGATGAATGTAACCAAGGTTAAACAGCTGCGATTATTTTTAGTGTAATTATCAATAACTTTATCCATTTAATTATAGACGTTGTTATGTTTTAATAGTTACCTAAACAGGTTTTCAAAATTATGATCAAGAACTATGAATTACACTATTACATCTATGCAAAAACTAAAATGTTGTCTCGTATCTTCCAATATAATAATTATTTATATATTTAGTAAGATTTTTATTAATAATAAAAAAAAATCCAAATGTACTTACGGGAGATCTGTATATACAAATTTGAAATTTAAAGCATGTTATCAATATAAACCAGACATTTTCGTGTATTATATTATAGCAGGGCTATTTTAGCTTGATTTGATGCATGTAAGTAAACCTTAACTCTCGGCTTGTTTCAAACCTTATTTGAATAGATTACAAAGGTTTTAGTTTAGTCATAAAATTTTGGGACACGTACAGTAGGAAAAGGATTCATTTAAATGAGGCTTGTTCTGGATATTTTGATAGAATTTTATTTGAAGAACAATTTTGGTTTTTTTTTTACTTGACAAGGACTTTCTAATACTGGCGTGAACTTTGCATCCATTCCCCACGCGGCCATGTCTATGACTAAATTTTTAAATTTTAAATGGAGAAGTAGTATATAATGTACTAAAGTTGAATGAATAAAAAGGCAACCAGCGCATACTTAGCAGCTGGAAGCGCATGAATGTCTAAAATTGAGAGTCATATATAATTTAAAAAAATCAACCGATATTAGTAAGGGTTAATGATAATGAATAGTACAAGAACAAAGATTTGAACCAGCATCAATCGTGCAACCTCTGATCACTTTATCAGGGTAGCCGGTCTAGACTATAAAATATTTAGCGTATTTTTTTCTATTACTATAAATTGTTTTGATCAAAGACCTAATACATTTATTAAAAATATTTTAGTAAAATGAGCTTTCTTTTTCGTCTCATATTTTAACATTAAATATTACCACCATCTTTTTAGTAAAGTAAACAAGTACAGCTTAGGTATTTCTTGTTAGATAATAAAGCTGACGCGGTGTCTTCTTTCTTATTCATTAGCATTCTCCTTAGGTTTGTGAATAAGAACTAGTACTACATTTAGTGTTTATATACACATCTTTACTTTTTTTTGTAATAGCAACGCATGTAATTTTTCTGTATGCTTGTATTATTGTTGTTATTTTCACACTAGTTCCTTTTATACAAGCACCACCCGGAAATTTGATCGGCAATTAAATAACTCTTTACGCCTCGTTTGAATGACCCCAATATATTAGGAAACAGGAAACACTTTGGCTGGGAGACTTGCACATCTGCACGGTACGGCAAAGGTAAGAACTTGCGAACTTCTTTGTTCGTGTTATGAAGAATGCTACTGTTTAAGTTGTGGCTCCACGGTCCTCTCCATATGGTTCTGTAGTGGAAGGCAGCCTTTTGGATAAGTTCAAACAATTCTTCAGAACATTCACTATGATACAGACGATAAAACAGGCTTAGTGATGCTCTGTCTCTTCGCAGCTGAAGGGGTTTTAAATACTTAGTGCCTATGGTCATGTAATACGTTTACACACTGATGCCGCATCGATGGACGTATTTGCAAATACTACAATACAAATACAAGGATATAAATACAATTACGTGGAAGACAAATACCCTGATAAAACATAGAATGATATATTCACGGCAATTATGGTCACAATGGTTATGAAACGCCAGATTTATTAAATTACGGATTATATAAAGAAATAGTCGTTACATCTATGGTAACAAAAATGTAGAGAAAATGAGAAAAGGAACGTTTTCACCGAGTTAGATTTTCATAAAGCCTCAGTGGTATTTTATTCATATGGAATCTACATACATATTACGTTGTTATAAGATAAAGCTAGAATGAATTTATGGGAATATGATATGAATACTTGAATTTAGTTGAGATTTTACCACGGATCTTAAGATTGTTAATTATTATTTTTATATTTTAAATAACTATTTTTCTTGGCTATTGAGCATTTTTTCCCATCTGATTTTTTAAGTGAGGATTTACCGAAAAAGGGCTCGCTTTGAAGTGCAAGTACAGGAACACAGGTCCTTGGTGACAGATTTTCAACTTGGGGGTCGAAGCTATTGAGTCTTTCGTCAGAAAAGGCCTTAACGCTATGCTATAATTTAATGACAATGTTTACCTTCACCGAAAGCACAGGCTCATTATCTACTTCAATTGAGCCATTATCGCTTCCCAGATCGCTTGCGACTACTGCGCAAAAGCTTCTCTCTCTCTCAAGCTGGGACACGAGAGTAATTTTTTCCGTAACATAACTCAGCAAGTAAGCTTCAAGTTAGTAGCTGGCTCATCAGCTCCCTTTTATCTTGTCTACTATAAAATTTAATTTTCACATTTTCATCATAAATAACCTTTTTAAAGTAAAAAAGGGGTAATTATCTTCAATTTCCACAGACGTGACCCGAAAACCCTTGTCGCCAGCAATGATTTATGAAGCGAAGAAAAACTAAAGGACAAATTGTTAAGAAAATAATGTCTTTAATATTTTCTTGTGAGGCTGCCGAAACATTTGACGTTGATAAATTCGCGTCGCCTGTTATATACGTTGCCATTTATTTTAAAGATGTGGCGACAGTCGATTATGAATATTATCACCGCACGTAAATTTTCAATGGGGTCTCTTTGACAGGCATAGTGTATCTTCTATATCGAAGGACCTTTTGGTTGTATGGCAAAATTATTATTATTCTAGCTTGTATTCTGTGTAACAAAAGAGAAAATTGTAAAAAGCGGGGTCATCAGCTCATGACCGAATGGAACACAATCAACATTTTTATTTTTATTTCTTTCTAGAAAGCAATTCCATACGGTTCATTGTTTAACAATATAATTTTATTTATATAACTGAGAGATGCTAGTTTCGCATTTAGTATGTTGCAATATCAAAGAAACTCACAAACCGTTTGACTAAAAACTCCTTTAAATTGTAACCAAAAATAATAATTATTATGAAGGTTAATAATTTTGGAACTGGGTTTGTTACAGGTAAATTTGTAGCAGACGAAACCAGCTTTAATAATTGTGAATAAAACGATGTAATGGAATATGAAATAATAGGTACGTTAATTATCTCTCAAAATTATGTTTACAATATAAATGTATAATCATGTAGTAGGCGAATTACAGAAGTTCACAATATTTAAAAAAATAGGACGTCACTCATCAAACTTACTTTGAAAATCATTGTTTTAAATGGAAATATAATAATATTGAATAAAGATATTGTATTTTGTGTAGTTCTATATTCGTCATCAAATAGAATCGTAACATCCAACATTTTGACGTGAGGTGATAGATAGTTTACTGATTTTGATAATTCATTGTTAGCTTTACCTTCTATTTTAGAGTGCCTGTGTTTCTCTAACTCAATTTAACCCCATTTTGTGCCAAAATCGTTTTCGTTCTCCATGGGATATCACAAGATCTTGGAATGGTCTTTATCTTTTAACGGAACTTTTAGAGGAATTTAAAATTTTATATGGTTTTCAATATATAATACATTTTTATATTGATATTAATTTTCGTATTAGATTAAATTAAATCCTACAATTAAAGTAAACTGAAGATAACGTTAAAATAAGTATTTCGATTTGTATTGCTCGCCTGGTAAAGGTAACTATTTATTGCCGAGCATCTTACGATGTGTTGTACTTGAGACCCAGCAAAGATTCTAGATTTGCTGTATGTTCTGTACACGAGAGAAAAGCAGCTTGAACTAAGAATAACAACGATCTATCCATAGAAAAACACTCCGCCGAACGAGTGACGATACCAGAGTTTATCCGGTGCACTCTGGGTAATCAGTCCCGATTCCAACTTTACTGGCTGGCCAACCTTTTCACCACAGCACGAGCTATTTTTAACTTTAATTATGTCTTGTGCTGAAACAAAGAAGGAGATAAAAAGTACTAACGATATCTAAAATACAATATTATAGGTACATTAAACATTTCAGACACAGTAAAAATCCACTTATCATGAACAGTTGAACGTGGTTTATAAAATCTTTAAATTAGTTTCCAATAATGTTTTATTCTTTCTACGTCGCGTCATCTTGATGAAAAATATTTATCGCAATCTTACGAAAAATTTGTGAAATTTCATTACAGTACAATATCATCCCAACTAACATCATTAAAGCGAACTTAAAATCTCGCTCCTTGTAAGAAGAATTTAATTTCAAAGCCACTCTCGTCCATTATGAAGCAAATGAACTCCATTCATGTACTTAAAATTCGTCGTTGTATAGGTACTTTGTCGACGGAATGGTTTTAGATGAGATGTTGGTAACACGCCCCGGGCGACAACCCTGCATTTTGTCGCTCTCGTATTCATGAGACCTTGATGGAAGTCATGCAACAGGTAACCGATTCTGGTAACGGTAATGTTTTATTTTCTTTTGCTATTACATTTTCGGTTACAGTACCCACTGAGAAACACATGGATATCCGTTGGTTCTTCGCTCTGCATACATACATACATTTACTATTTTCTATTTGCTTAGTTATGCTATTTATTGGCTGACTGTGAAGGAAAATATATCACTTTTTTTAATCGTTATAGTTTTAACCGTTGTGGCTATAATCTTACCTGGATAATAAGTGACGATGTGGCCCAAGATGGTAGCACGCTAAGCCTAGTGGAAGATTGACTCTCAAGTATAGCTTCCGGAACACATCTACTGGTGTTTGGCGACAAATATTCAACTTGAGGGTGGTAGCTAGCCAGGTGGGATTTTGTGAAAGCCCTACCACCATGCTATGGTTTAATCACGATGTTTTCTTTCACCGAAAGCTCGGGCTCATTGCAGGGATTCGAATTCACGTCGATTGACGCGGAGTCCGTACACGCTACCAACTGAGCCATCATAAAAAGGTGAAGCACATTTGAAACTTTTTACATTTGCTGTTGACACTTTGCGTAAGACGTTTCAACAAATCAGTGTATTTCATACGATTTCGGTGTTTGAATGTAGTTTTCAGGACCGAATCTGAAAAAGGATCTACTATATGTAATTACGCTTTTCTGTGGGGTATAATAGGCTGTAATAAAAAAATACAATTAAAGAATAAAAATACAAACCATTTTAATTGAAATGCGAGATGTGGGTACTCGTAGTTCTCGTGAGGCATTAAAAGAACTCTTGAAGCAAGAATGCAATATAACGAAATATTATATTATAGCCTTTAGTTTTCTCATATATATACGCTGGCAAATAAATGAACGTCTCAGCTATGGTCTTATTACAGAATACGTCTGCATGACACACGAGGAAAATAAACTAGGGGTGATGCGACGATATGTGTATATTTATGTAAGATGTTTGCTTACATTTCAGGGTTTTATGAGACGTATTTTATGAATTTCTTCTAAAGCTATGTACTATTTTCTTTGAGCTGAATAATTTTACGTATTAGTATATACGGTTGGTGCCCAAAATCGCCGATATTCTACATTATTTTTAGTCAATACTTCGAAGTTTCTTAAAAACACTACGGTGTTGGAACTGTTTACCGTCGCGATAAACTTAATCTTTGATAATAAGATATATCCAGTCACGATAGTTTGCTTCTTTGATTCACCAGTATTCCAACAGCTACGTTTGTTTCAAAGTTTCCAAGCATTTTTTTATCCATAACCATACACACGTTTCAGATTTTAACTGTAGAATCATAATATAATGTATTTTATGCATTGACTTTTATATTTATTACTGCGTTTATAACTTTGTAAGTGTTGTGTTTGAACGCACGTATTATAAGATGTAATACGCACGAAATCAATTTAGGATATTAATCCTTTGTTATGGAAAAAAAGGTATAGTACCGAGTATCTATCCGTTGTTATGTGGTCTAGTTGTCGACGTGTAAACAGTCAATGTGGTCGTGGGCCATTATGCCGTATAATAAGTCGACCAGTGTGAGTACAAGGAGAAATTCCACGAACAAAAAATAATAAAAATAAATTTACCGAAATGGTTTAGATTACATCTGATAAATTAAATCTTATTTAATAAGTTCGAAGCGTGAGTGGAATAAATATCGTAAATTCTTGTTCGTATTGAAATCGAATTTAAATTTTAAACTCCACCTTACAGAAAATCGCAGCCAAATAACCTTGTGTTATATTCTTTAGGGTTTCCAGAGTTCCCTTGGGGTAGGGAGGTTTCAAGGTCAGATGGACCGTATGCTTGTTCGCTACTTTATTTGTAAAAACGATTAAACTTTGCGGTATAAAATTTTAGTTTATTCTTTCGGGGAAAAGTATCGTTTGAATTATCTACTTACTTTCCTGCTGGTCTTAGATAATGTAGTTATTTTATTTAGTTGCTGTTTTGCAAGCTCGTTTTGTTTTTATAAACGATCGGTGAGTGTAATGTAATTAAGGTAATGTTTTTTTACGTAAAACTACACGGAATAAATGTTTGTACAATGTACATAAAGTTTTAACTTTTTATAAACATTCTGAATAATCGGTATCAGCCGTATTAGTTAGCTATATCATTCTGAAGCTATTTACGTTATTTCACAATCAAATTAAATTAAACAACCTGTATAAAATAATACGAAAAATATTTTTACTTAGCCTATGTCACTCCCGAAATTAAGACGAATCTAACGTCACCTCGTATGCTAAAATCCATCGACCCGTTTAGGCTACAGAGCGTGCCAAAGAAATAGACATACATACATAAACACTCGAAAAACATAACCTTCCTTTCTCGCAATCGGGTAAAAAAACATAAGCCTCCTTTATCGCAGTCGGGTGATTACGGAAATATAGATCAATCTGTACATCATACTTGTACAACTGTACAGTGTCATAGATGTAGTTGTTCTTTCGAATAGTCTATATAACCTGGCCATAGAGCCAACTAACCAACTATTAAATTTGTTTTAAAAAAAAATTCAGCTTTTTATCTTACGACATCGGGACCTTCAAGCGTAACGTGAAGAGATATTTATGTAGGTCGGCACAACAGCGGTGACCGCCGATGAATTCCGATCTCTCGGTGGTCACCGTTGTGTTAGAATTGTACTGTGCTTACCATCAGGGACAGTTCATACAAAAATTCAAAAGCAAAACATATATTCAGTTTTTCCCGTTTTCCCGAGAATTTTTTGTTTAATTTTTCCAATTTTTTTTAAAATAAAAACCTTATTCGGACTATTACAAAAAAAAAACCTAAATCGGTTCAGCCGTTCTCAAGTGATATTCTTACCAAGAAACAGCATTTCATCTTTATTTATATACATAGAGGTTTGTTTACAAACGTATATAGTCAAAGAGATATAGATATTGTAATCGTGAAAGTAACGCACTGACCTCATATAGAAAAACCGCAGATATCTGCTAGACTAGAAATAAATCCACGGCAACAACAATTTACATATTAAATAAACAATACATCTAGGAGATTACAAAATTGTTTTTTTTTTATTAACTGACAACGGTCATAATGTTTATTCAACAAAAGAGATTATTAAAAAGTTTTCATCTGAAACGAGAATTCCCAAATGGTTTTTCCTTTATGCTTAAAAATTGAAACGAACCTGAATATTTGAATGAATACAATGAATACGGCGGTGCGGTAACGAACTGGCTTGTAATATACAGGCGGGCGCGGCGAGCACGATCCTCCGCTTGTTGCTCGCAGTGTAGCTTTATTTTATTTTTTGAATTTTAATAATTAATTAAAATAATGATTAAAATTAATTTAAAATAATTATGGTAACAGAATAATGACACGTTTTAAGAACGTTTGAACTTTGAACGCTAGTCTGATAGATTGATTCGAGCTCTACAATGAGCGTCCGAAGGAAGAAAACATGTTGTATAGAATGGTAATAGGACACTTTGAGTTGCTCGCTGGTTGTTTTTGGGGTTTTCTCACACTGGTAACTGATTTAACAAGAGCCCCAACCTCTTCAGCGATTTCATACGAGCCAACTCCCTTCTCTTTATCGTTATCACATGAGGATGATTTATAAATCGATATTAAATAAATGAATATATATATTATAAGAGTCAATTTAGTAGTACGAGATCCTGCTGCGAAATTACTACGTTCATTGAAATTTTTAATCAAAATATAATTTTTATATACAGGTAATTATAAATAGTGTAATTATAACAGTAACCAAAACTTTTCAAGTTCTTTAGATTATATTGCTGTGAGTTCATTATTTATTTATTATTAAAATTTACATTATTTATTTAAAGCCAAGTGATTTTTTTTTCCAATAAATCATATACTTCATCATGTCGCACTTTCATTACATAATGCGCACGCAGCTCTCAATTCTACCCTCTACTAAACGCGCTAAAAGCACTATATATGTAATAACTTAAATAAAATACTTAAATGTGATTCATAATTATTTATTCATCATGTTATAACGGTACTGTTAGGTATATTACCTATATGTCAATTTACAATACACCATCATCATCATAATCATTTCAGCCGCAGGACGTCCACTGCTGAACATAGGCCTTAAATAAAATAGATAACAAAAAGAAAACAATAACACAATACATAATAATAAGCAAAATCACTATAATCAAATATCATAATATACAGTAGCACTCCTCTAGAAATTTACCAATACTATTAGTTTAAAAAAACGTTTATCAGCGCTGACAAAAAATATAATCTCTTTCGTAATACAAAATTAAATGAATCAATCAACAGAATGTCAAAGAACCGAGATTTATTACACGATCAATTATGAATTTTCGTAATATCGAACTGAATGGATACAATTCGTACAATGAAAATACAGCAGCGGTAACGATCGAGCCTCTAACGACCGTGGCGGTTCTATTCAATTGCTTTTCGTGTAGAGTCATTCGTTAAATTTGAACATATTTAATGGCCTATTGATATGATGCTACCGTGATAGGAAGCGATTGGGATTTATATCCCAATCTTTTTATTTTGTGTATCTAAAATGCGAGATGTTGTATTATCTAAATCTCTTTGGACATTTCTCTATAGTCGGGGCAGTCCGAATAGTAGTGATATACCTGCACCCTACAGTAGATAGCAGTCAAATAACCTTGTGTTGTGATCCTGCGGTGAGTAGGGTTTCCAGAGTTCCTTAGGCTCAAGGTCGGCAACGCGTTTGTGATATGCTTAATTATATACAAGGTAAAATCTGTGCTGATCTGTCTTGTCAAATGTTTGTATGCTATGTCCAACTGATTTTAAGAAGTCAATGCCAGCCTATAAAGTTGTATAGACAACTAGCTGTGCCCGTGGCTTCGCTCACGTGGACTACAGAATGCCCGCGCGAATCTTGCTCTCTCGCTCCCGGCTATTTTAAAGACAAAAATGTTCCTTAGAAGATAGATGTATGCTCTCGCTGACTTTTTTATAGGTATTTTTAATGTATACAATTAAGTGGTACATTAATTTGCTGTATCTCTTATGGTTTACTCAGCGTAAGCCATTTAAGAGCCCGAATTAATTCACCATGACCAGTTTTTTATTTATTTGTGCGGAACCCTATTTTTTTGTGCTAAAATAAAAGCAGTTTAAGTTACTCCCTATAACATCTCGGTGTGAAGCCCTTGGGTCAGGCAGCCGCCCGCGCGATACAAAGTGACACTATACGTGCAACACTTAGTTACCCACACACAACATTACACACGTATGAACACACACACGTGCACACCACACAGGTACATAGGTTCTGTAAGGGACCTTTTTTTTTCTTTTTTTTGCGCTAGTTAGACTAATGCGCTAGTTAGTGTAGAAACACCATTCCGATTAACAAATACACATACGCATGGTCCACTCCTTCCTCCCAGGAGGAGGGGAACGTGCATATGAGTATATATTAGTTAGCTCGAATTCTCATAAGATTAGGGAATTAGCTAGATCGCGACTTTTTCGCATTCGCGACGACCGCCCGAGCCGAGGTTCGGCCACTCTGGCACCCTCGTGCGGGTCGTCACAAACTTTCGCGGCTGAGTGCCCTAAGCGCTCGCCCCCAAGTCCGGTGAAGCTGTAAAAGCCGCAGCGGCTCTGTTTGACGATAGGGCCCCTAAGGCTAACAGTGTAGTCAGTTAACAAAACAAAAAAAAAAAAAAAAAAAAAAATCCCTATAACATCAGCTATCTACCAGTGAAAGTCCCGTCAAAATTAGTTCAACCTTTTCGGAGATTTTACCCGGAACAAAGAGACAAACAGACAGACAAAAATTTTAAAAATGAGTTTCTTGTTATAAGTATTGTATATATTTTCATATGCATTTAGTAAAAAGCTGTTATTTTGATATTAGAAACAGACACTTCAATTTTATTAATTGTAATGTATATAATAGATAATTATGGCACCGTATATCGCATTTAAAAATACCTACCAACTATTTTTGTCTCTAATATAGTTGGTATTTTTAAAGTTTAATTACCGCTATAAAAATGATTTTAAATTTCCAGAAATTTCTCTGTAGAGAAAGCTGTTCATGAAATGAAGGTGAACTATTTAAAAAAGAGTTTTAAATTGATTACGTAACTGGAGTTCGAGAACAATTAGCAGTGGGGTAACGTAGACCCGGTAATTAGACAGCAAAGAGTATAAATGTTCAAGAGACTTTGTGTTGGGAGAGTGTTGTTAATTTATTTAGTGCAGAGAAATTGGTTTTACTAGCGTACTAGACACTATGGGTATTTGATGAAAAATTGAATAGTGAACTTTACTTAGATTCATGTAAGTCGGTTTTACATTTCACGAATGGGTTTGTATAACACTGAATAGTTGTTATTTATTATTGCTGGAATATTTGGATAATGAATAGTTTCCAATTCCGCTTCAAGTTAATTGGTGTTCCGTGTAAACATGTAATTATTTACACGGAAATGTATATATGTATTATAGATCAATAATAAAATAACCAAACTAACTGATACGGTGTTATATATAGTAATTAAACGGCATGGTAAGCAGCTATATCACACTTGGACGCGACAAACCCCTGCGACAACTCTCTTGGTTCGTACGATTCGGAATAAGTCAGTGTTATCAAACTGACCAGAGGCTTGCAAGCCGGTGTAACAGCGAGGGCGCAATGACCGTCCCTGGATGGTCGATTTCTTGGTGGTCGCCGTTGTTATTGGTTTGTACTGTATATACCATCAGACGGAGTGAAAACACTTGTTATGCTTCCATAAATTAATTATTAAAAAGAAAACAAAAAACCCGACTACAACAAAAAATATACTTGACTGAAAAAAAACCGTGTGGTGTCGTGGGACATCAGATAGGAACGAAGTTCCTTTTTATATAATATTAAGATCATGAAACGTTAGTGTGTGTGTGTGTGCGTATATATATATGTATGCATGCTGTAAAGAGTAAGCATAGTGTATAGCTTCCATGCGTTTAACGTAGTAATAATGATCAGATGGTTCCACTTTTGACCACCAGACGGTTTAATTATCGAATGATGCAATAATTATAACAGTTATCACGTAGACTATACATAAGACACTGTATAGCCGTCATATATAGACTAAACATAAAAATCTGACACTTTTTTTTTTAACGTTACGGACGTTTTTTACCGGCTAGGGTACCCCTCCGCATAAGGAACTTCGTTCCAAAAATATTTTTCTGGTTTTGCTTTTTATTTGGTTCTTAGACGTCGTACTCAAATGTTATATAGACTCTCATAATTTAGGCGAATCTAACGACAGCTCGTATGCTAAAATCCATCAAGCCGTTTACGCAACAGAGCGTGCCAAAGAAATATAGACATACATACATAACGCTCGAGAAACCATAACCCTTCTTTTTCGCAGTCGGGCAAAAAAGATTCAGAAGTGTGAAAGCGATGACGTGTAATTCTTTTGTTTAGTTGCCCGATCCCGATCGAACGTACGGTCAACACTGTAATTTACCTACTCTACAAAATGAACGAGGAGTAGGTACTTAGTATTTACGAAGTGTACCGTTGGAGGAAAAGTTTGGTAAAACCTGGGTTCAGAATATCATCATTCGAACAGAGCATTGCTGCAAGGGTACTATGTATTAGTTATAGTTCTACGAGATTATATTTTGTTATTAAGCATTGTATTATGGTGTATAAAATATGTTATATAAAATCTCTAGCGTGCATCTCGCTTGCATATGAGACATCTCACTGAAGAATAAAAAGGGAAATTGCGAAAGCGCCAAATAACTTAAGTTTAGGTCAGTGACACCATCATCTGCTGTCCTACGTGATCTGGATACCATTTTTTAAGCTAGTTTATCAGGGAAACAATCTCGTTGGGTTCTAATAAATGCCACTGAGAATCATGTAAATAGAAAATGATTCATTCTAAGTTTAGCCAGCTAATATACAATTGAATTCACCAGTAAATGCTCTTAAAGAATATAATGTAAAAACTAAAAAAGTTCCCGTAATTACACCCTTTGATCGTCGACCCTCAGGGTTAATGAAATCCTTAACAATTTCTGTCATTTCTCATCACTTCCCGCTGGAAATTTTCCTTTTTATTCTGAGGTACAAATTAATTTAATTCTTTTCATTTAATAGTACCAATCATGAAACGCCTTTGTCGCGTTTCTTGAGCACTTTAAAAAGTAAATTTTATAATTTTATTAACTTTCCATTGTATGAAAAATGCTCAGATTCTTGTTTAGTGACATTGTCAGTGCCATTCTATAGAAAAGGAAATAACTACCTAAGAATTTGTAGTTTCACTTGTCATATGGTATGACATTCTTACAAAGATAAATGTTATCAGTAAAATGTGGAAAAGGGAAAACATGCACTTAGATGTGGCTATACAACACCTAGACGCATTCAGGAAATTAGTGATAGTGAACTTTCGAAGCAATGCAGCGACTTGCAAATATCTATGACAGTAGGAGAATCATGTGATGTTGATAGACATGAATTGTACGAAGAACTGAATATGTTCATCCGTGTGTATGAAAGAAACGATGACATTATCTCGGTGCTGAAATACATAATAGAAAAAAAAAACTGATGTTTACCCCACTATTGAAATACTTCTACACCTGTTACGGTTGCGTCTGCTGAAAGGAGTTTTTCGAGGTTTAAAATTATTAAAACATATTTGAGGAATTCGATGACACAGGATCGGCTTTCAGCCCTTGCTATTTTTTTAATCGAAAATGGCGTAGCTCATTCGTTATTTTATTGTGCTTTAATTAAAGATTTTAGTCTTAGTAAAAGCCGCAAACGTCAATTTTAAAATTTATCATTTATGTATTTGTTATTTTTGTAAGTCTTTCAATGTAAGTAAAATATTTTAAAACTCAAATTTTATTAATTTATATAACTTTAGCATTTCTCGTCAAACATAACGAATACCTACCAAACAACCAGACCTACTTTCGCATCACATAAGTACTTTTCCGTAGGACAAAAGGCGTCGCAAAGGCCTGCCGCCCGGAGCCTCGCAATGGGTAAGGCCGCCGCTGCTTATGCATTACTATGTATTCCTCCACCAATAGCTCGGGTTCGTTGGAGGGTCCGAACCCACGCTTCCGTTTATAAAATCCGATAATTTTATGATAATATATGTATAATATCACGCATTATTTATTAACGAAAATGTCTGAGCAATAGACAGTAAAACACTCCAGACGTGTTCAGACTGTGTAAAACCTCAAGGGTACGCTTTCGATGAAATATTAAAGAAAACGGTCGGGTTTTTATCTGCTGGCATTATTTATTGAGCCTTTTTCTCACAACTCTGTATAAGGTCAATTCTCATAGGGACAGGGCAGACATTTGAATATAAAAAAGGAGTTAAGGCATTTAAAAAAAAAAGTCGGCTATCACGGGACGCCTGATAGATGTAAAACATCTCAGTAAATAAAACAAAGAAGAAAGAAAGAAAGAAACATTGAAAACTAAAAATTGAAGAACATATAGCGTGGTGATGCGTCGCCGCGGCCTGTATCGCCACCCCAACAATCAGGTTTACCCTAGCCAATTCATAGTACATATATTCCACTATATACCGTGACGATGTGTCGCCACGGCCTGTATCGCCACCCCAACAATCAGGTTTACCCTAGCCAATTCATAGTACATATATTCCATTATATACCGTGACGATGTGTCGCCACGGCCTGTATCGCCACGCCAACAATCAGGTTTACCCTAGCCAATTCATAGTACATATATTCCATTATATACCGTGACGATGTGTCGCCACGGCCTGTATCGCCACCCCAACAATCAGGTTTACCCTAGCCAATTCATAGTACATATATTCCACTATATACCGTGACGATGTGTCGCCACGGCCTGTATCGCCACCCCAACAATCAGGTTTACCCTAGCCAATTCATAGTACATATATTCTACTATATACCGTGACGATGTGTCGCCACGGCCTGTATCGCCACCCCAACAATCAGGTTTACCCTAGCCAATTCATAGTACATATATTCCATTATATACCGTGACGATGTGTCGCCACGGCCTGTATCGCCACGCCAACAATCAGGTTTACCCTAGCCAATTCATAGTACATATATTCCATTATATACCGTGACGATGTGTCGCCACGGCCTGTATCGCCACCCCAACAATCAGGTTTACCCTAGCCAATTCATAGTACATATATTCCATTATATACCGTGACGATGTGTCGCCACGGCCTGTATCGCCACGCCAACAATCAGGTTTATCCTAGCCAATTCATAGTACATATATTCCATTATATACCGTGACGATGTGTCGCCACGGCCTGTATCGCCACCCCAACAATCAGGTTTACCCTAGCCAATTCATAGTACATATATTCCATTATATACCGTGACGATGTGTCGCCACGGCCTGTATCGCCACCCCAACAATCCGGTTTACCCTAGCCAATTCATAGTACATATATTCCATTATATACCGTGACGATGTGTCGCCACGGCCTGTGTCGCCACGCCAACAATCAGGTTTACCCTCGCCAATAGATCTAATCTAATAAAATCTGTTAAATAAATCGTACGCAACCAAGCCGTACGCGCATAGGTGGTTTTGATGGGTACATGACGTTTAGAAATGTTTTTATTTTTAACTAACTTTTGCCGGGGACTTCATTCCCGTTGTCTTGAAAATGATACGACTTGCACGCCATCTATACACTGATTGTATTAATACATAACAACTTACTAAAGTTTATTAAAGTGTTCCACATCTTATGAGGAATGACATATTATACTTCCCATGCACGAAATTTTGATCGAAACGGTTGAATTGTTTTAAAGGTTTTTAATTTTTTTTTGTATGGATTTCCATTTGGAATTCTGGAAAAAATTTTACACGTACAGATTTATTAATATAGGTAGATATAACATATAGACTAGCCATGTGTCCGATGGGATTCTCATCTATCTCAGGAACTGTCCTATTGTTAACCGCCCATTTAACCCACTTAGGGGATGAATTTTCGAAAAACCTGTCTTAGTGC
Source organism: Saturnia japonica (assembly GCA_033032175.1). Classification (NCBI taxonomy): domain Eukaryota; kingdom Metazoa; phylum Arthropoda; class Insecta; order Lepidoptera; family Saturniidae; genus Saturnia; species Saturnia japonica. The sequence goes on along the minus strand of CM065307.1, from coordinate 20,793,181 downwards.
TCATCGTCGTAATAAAAGGAGATCCTGTGCAAAGTTGTATCCCAATAAAAAACTTAAATGCGAAAAAGGGGCCAGGTTCAGTAGAAACGACGTTCGGGGTAGTGGTTGTCACTAATAAAAGAGCTGATATCTAACGGGTGCCAAGTTCCATAGTAATTCCTTTAATTAAAGCTGTAAGAATATACGTTCTTCAATTCATTAATTTACAAAACAATTTGTTAGTTTCTTTATTATGGGATTTCTGTTCTTTTTTTAAAGTAACACTTTAATCATTCAAATGTTTCACGTGTCTAAAACTTGTTCATTTAAACGTAAAATAAAGTATTTAATCATGGAGAAAAAATCGCCAGAAAAATAAAATAAGCAGGTTTAAGGTTCAACTTTAAGATAGTCTAAAGCCAATTTAAGTAAGATATATATTCTCTAGAGATATTAGTATCCTATGACCGAAATTATGAGAGTAATTTTATGCCTTTATCGAGGTCAGTCGATTTCAGAGACTTAGCAAAAGACTTGAGAATACGGTCTTTGGGGAAAAATTAAGGAATATATGCTAATTTTCAGATCTATGTTATCTATTGAAGCGAGTAATTTTGCGTTTAAAAAAGTTTTAAGGTGTTTTCAGAATAATTATACTATCTAATAACACTCCAGCTGCAAAGATTTTAATATGAAAAGCCAATTAAAAGTGCAAAAACTTTTCAATTACAATTCTAAGAACTAACATACTATATATTAACATCTCTTTCACGCATATAATTAGCTATCTCTGTCCTTTTCAGAAATCTGTGAACTTGGGCTTATCTCGCGCGCTTTTCATTGACAGCTTACATAATTTTTCATAAGCATGAAAGGGTTTATAAATGTCCATACACTTTTTTTTATCTAACGAGGAGTGGAATTGAATGCCCCCTAACCAAAAAGTTCAGGAAAATAACTCAAAAATCTGTAAGCTTTGCATTCTCGGTACAACACCTGTTATATATGAATTGACCATATCCTTAATTGCTATGGTTATCAAAGTGAATTCCTTTCGAGGTATAAGGTCGACTACATAAAACTTGTCAAATTCTTTCAAAATTCCGTACAATTTGAACGTTACATAAGTTAATTTATGTATCTTATAACATCAATATTTTTTATAATGCTAAAGATCATTAGCGAATTAAAACAGGAAATAAACAATAATGGATACAATATATTTTTATTTCAATGAATTTATAAAACTCTTTTTGTACCTGTTCTCCGGAAGCATTAATTTAATTTTAGACAATTACGCTCATCAACGCAGATTATATTAAGTCATTGTAATATGGACTGTATCGTTTTGTTATAAGGCTTGTATAATAATTACCAGTTTGGCTAAGGTCTTTGACCCGAGACTCGACTTAGTCCATTCACGCACCTGCTGGTTTGAGAAGTCGATGATTTTTGATTTGGGTACAGTCGAGAACAACACTGTCCAATATTTTGTTTTATCATCTAGCGACCCGCTGCGCCGCCCGCGTCCCTTCCACCTTAGCACGGGTGCAATATAGAAAGTGGTGTAATTTATGTTTAAAAAAGTTTATGTAAAATGATTGATTTAGAGTTTATCGTTTATCGATAGTTCATAAAAAGTGCGCTTAGCTCGCGACCTACAATTCATAGCAGCGCTGCGGAGTGCCGGCCAAACAATAAAAGAAAACTAATCATATAATATGATACCACAGTTTATTAATATCGAGGCGAAAGAGCTTTTAAAACAGGTATCATCGAATTTGTATTTCAATCATTGTCAAAAAAAAATTTTTTTATTGCACCTCTTCTGAAAACCTTTGCTAAATTAGTTATGATGTTATTGGGTGTCGATATTATGCCGTGCTTTGCATCACGTAGATTTGTACTATCAGATAGGTAGGCACTTAAAATAAACAGCTAAAAAAATTCAGGCGCTTAAATGGCTTACGATGAGTAAACCATAAGAGTTAAATCAAATTAATGTATTACATAACTGTAAACATTAAAAAACCTACGAAAAAATCAGTAAGCGCATATGTCTTCTTCTAAGGATCATTCACAATAAGCAATTTTGTCTTTAAAATAACCGAGAGCGGGGGTAGTACGATTCGTGCGGGTACCTGATCGAGGGAATTCTGTAGTCCACGCGAGCGTAGCCGCGGGCACAGCTAGTACTGTAATAAAACTCCCTAATGAAGATAATTAACACTTTTCAAATGAATCCATGAATCATCTGCCAATGAGATGGCCGTTCCTTCCGACCTTAATAAATTTACATTCTCAAAATGACCGAAAGTGCAAATTGAGATTGTAAAAGGTAAATGGATAGTTAAGCCGAGTTTCGGTGAGGAGAAAAATCCTCTTTCATTTGACCTCATCGTGAGATATCTCATTCCGAAGGTGAATTTCGTGATTTTGTTTTGGACGAATGAATGTAGGGTTTTTGAATGAATCTGAATCTTTCGTATTTATATATTTATGCACCTTTTCTAGAGGCGATTAGGCAATGATCAATGCTAAATAATTTACTAGTTTAGGAAATTAAACCTACTAAAATTAAGCAAAAAAGAAAAGAAGAAAATCAGCTCGTGGTGGCCAAAAGAAAAGTGCTGTGAAAAATCCTGGTACCTGTCAAGAGAGACGAAGGCATTTGGATTATCCGAAAGAATGCTGAGATTGAGGAGTTTGCGGCCGAGCCCAACTGTATCGGCGAAATAAAATCTCATAGACTTAGCTGAGAAATTTTTTGGAACACTGAGCCAAAATAGTTACTTTAAGAAATAATATTATATAATTTTTTTAACTGACTTAAAAAAATAAGGAGGCTATCAATTCGAAATATTTATTTATGGAGGACGTTCAGTCATAACTTCTTTGTTTATGAAACGATTTGGCTAATTCTTTATTCGATGAAAGGGAATATACCTCAAGGGTGGTCCTATTTTAATTTCATTAGCATATGACTTAACTTCGAAGATACAATAGGAAACACCTCAAAATCTTTTTATTTTTTTGTTAAAAATTGTTTTGAAACAACTTTTAACCATTGAACTATGTGAACATTTTCAAATTCAAGTGATTCATTTTCTTGTTAGATATGATAAAGTCAAACTATAGACTAATTTTTCAGAATAAAAAACCTATTAATTTTCTGTTAACATAACATATGTTGTTGCATTTTTTCATATATTCAAACCAATTTATACATAAATAAATACATATATTTAAACTTATGCTCGATCGAAAAAGTGATCTGTAAGTTTTACTAAATACCCCAAATTGAACAAAACAAATAAATTATATGAATTTCCTATATCTTTAATTAAGTTTGATTATAGGTATCCTATTGTGTTGACACTTAATTTTTATTTAATTAGGTCTTTTCTGATCGTCTATACTTTCATTCAAATATTTATTTAGAGCGCATCTGTCAAACATAAGAAATATTTGTTTGTCTATTTGTCACGCCTCACGTTTGACACCTCGTTTGTTTGTTTGTCAATAATACATAGAGGTCCGTAGTTCGAATCACGTGTTTACTCGCTGCACTTCAAAAGCATTGTCTAATGCGTGTTCATACAATTATTATTGACGCGTTAAATAAAGTGATGGGTGGGAAGTTTGTTTCGTTTTTATCTTTCGTAAAACTCTATGGTAAAGTGGCGTAATCGACTTACAGAATAAAGAAATTGAGTAGGTAAGTCGAGATCCGCCTTAAATTCATTCGTGATAGCCTAGGTAGGCCGAGTCTTGTTTATTGTATAAGTAATAAAACCTGTGTTAGGTTTTATAATTTTGTAATTTAAGAAATGGCATATCTATCCCTATTTTATTGAAATGTTGCTCAAACTACTGGGTTGTTAGCCAGTTGACCACACACAGCTTCTACATGAGCTGTTCAAATAAGTAGTCCACAAAGGCAGAAATCATTCATTTAGGTTATATATTAACCAGTGACAGTGAAAATTTGATCCTTTATTTTAATTGATCGTTTAATTGAAACGCCTTGTATGTTATACCAGTGCGTTTTGTCAAAAAAACACGGAAAAGCAATCAATTGGTGATCGTGCTTCTGCAGAAAAATTCTCTTTAGGTTCTATTGCCTCAAAGATTTATTTTCCTTTTACTAATTAAAATCTTATTTAATTTGGCAATTTACAAAAATCTGTCGAAAGAGAAGTTCAATTTAATTAGAACGAGATTAAAACGTCAATTCGGAAAATTAACGAAAGATGAATGATGAAAATAGAAAGAAATATTTATAAATTATGCTTTCGTTTTTAAATATTTCTTATGTTCCATAATACTTCAATTGAAAATTTATCTAATCTAATCTATCTACAATCTACTTTTTTCAAAGCAAACCGTATAAACGCAAAGTTATTAAAACACAAAGAAAGTATGAAAAAAATGTATCGAAGGGACATAACTTAAAAATACGTACCAACGTCTCTTTCGTATCGTGAGACTATAACTTTCCATCGACCGGCTCCACACCGTAACCAATGTGTGTGGGACTCGTTTATTAGTTGATAATTGTTCATCCGAAGGCTTTTGTTTTGACACGCGTCGGTGTCGATTACCTTTTACGGGTACACAAATAAGTTAGAATGACAGTTGATTAACAATAAAATATAAATATTGAATTTTAAGAAATCTGTGATCACCGTTTAATTAATGATTGCTCGAAAACAATAAGTTTTCAGTTGGTACGTGTGAAGTTTTGAAAGTCTCCAAAAGTCCAATTCGAGATGTAACTATCGTAAGTCTTTAAGTGTTCCATCGGAGCAGGAGACATTGGTTCTAAATACCGATTTACCGACAATAAGTTTAAGAATCATTTTAAGCAAGTTTTATTGTCGATAGTGTATTACAGAGTGGACCATAACGTGAATGATGGTTGAAGTCTGGAAGTAACTCCCTCTCTGTATATCCAATAAAAATACATACAGCGTAAAAAGAGAATGTTTTTTTTTAAATATACATCGACTTTCTTGGTCGGCTCTTCTCGATGACTTGGATGTTTTTCAAACCGGTGACGCGGTTGTAGTAGTGTGTTTGCATTCATACTCGTAAATGTCATCTTAAGGCTAAAAGGAATAAAATATTTTTGATTTTAATTTGAATGTAGCGTAACTATATAACAAGGAAATCTCTATATTAAGACGTGAAGTAAAAGCTTTCGGTACCTTTTTAAGCGTATTGCGTGCATGGAAGACTGAGATTTGGCATGGTTAAAGTTTATATGGAGAAGGAGTGCAGAAAACTAAAATGTATCTATAATATCTGTTAATAATATATAAAATTAAATAAATTAATACTGCGAATCCTAACCTAACAAGTGCCATTGAACTTAGAACCCCCCCAAAATATTGACACTGTCACTGAACGAAAAGTCACAGCAAGTGATGTAGATAATACTCATTGTTTATGAATACTGTAAATGTCAAACAGGAATTATATAATCTACGATCAAAAAGTCGCTGGTCAATTTCGACCTTATGGCGATCGCTAGTCATTAAAAACATAGAAACCCAAATCCATACAAAGTGTATCAAATATGATTTTAAATAACTATGTTGTCGACCATTAATATTTTATATGCATACTTGGGTTTTTGGAAGCGAGGACTTATTGCGTACGGATTATTCAAAGACATACAAGTATGTATTTATAATATTTTTCTAATGTTTTTATGTTTTGCATTTTGTAAATAGTCCTTAGAACATTGCTATACATCAATATTTTAAAAAAAATATATGAGCCAAGCATAATTAAATAAGTGTTTCTACTGTATTATAGTACAATAATATAAAGGACGACTTTCCCCTGTTATCTGAACTGATTATCCGATAACAAGATTATTTGTAAGTACTTCTGCAAATTAAACTGTTCCTTTTAAACCTACGCACGAATCTGAACCGTAATCGGCTAACTATTGTACTGGAACAATAAAACTAATGAATGCACTCGTAAATCCGCTTGGTTAACGATGTCATTGGTTATAGAAAACAATGCGCTTGCGCGGGCGCATTTGCTTTCATCGCGGGCGACGACGTAGGAGCCGTTGAGTGACGGGTTTGTTGATATGGCATGTATTCCTTCATGTTTTTTTTTTTTAATTTATAATCACAGACCACAGTAGAGTTTTTAGAACAGTGAAGTTTTTCCTTTCTTTTCTTCTGTTATTCTTATAATTTTTTGATGTTGTAACATCATTCCTCTCGTTTTCCTGCATTCTGTGGGAGTGATTTCGTGAAAAGGGACGGAAGTGTATAACAGAAAGCCGGGGAAACGTGCGCTATTTTTTTATTTGATCAATGAATGCGCGCTGTGGTAGAGTTGGCGGTCAGATGGTACCAACTTATCTTCTGAGAGGTTGGTATTGTCTGCCAACAGTGTGTGCGCCTAACCTACAGTGTTGTGTATAATAAAGTGTACTGTTATATAAAGTAAATTATATGTGTAAACTGTATTAAATCAGATGTTACAAATCATATGCGAGTACTGTAAGGCTCGCTCTATATTTTTTATTATTACATTGGTATCTATGTATTATTTATCCCTTTATTTAAGGAGAAACCTGTATGAGTTATGAGGTAAACTTGTGTAAACACGTGTTTGTTTAAAAAAACCAATTGCAAATTTTATCATAATTAAAAAAGGGAATAGATACAATAATGTTTAAGGCAGAAAGATTAAATGGAATAAAAAAATACCTAAAGCATCCCTCTCGAAGTAACAAAGACCGTTAATAACAGAAACGAATACGGCGAATACATCGTATATTGTAAGGAAAGAAGGTCTGAAATATTACGTGAAAGAGATGAAAGCTCTGAGACTACATCGGTTAGGTTCATCCGGGCAGAGAAAGCAATAGCTAGGTATAAAGCAAGACATTGCAGGTTACAAAAGATTGTGGTTTGACCCCATTTTTGCACAAAAATAATTCTCTTTTTAAGAAAAATAAGGGCGTATGTTAGAATTAGCTGATTCTCATTTACGCACTTATTCTTCTTAAGGTAAATATTTGTTTGCTGAATAAGTGTATTTTTATTTAACTTAGTAAAATTTCTGCAGTTAATCAGGTTGTAAATAAAGTCAAATAAAGCGGTGGACCTCGAAATACTTTTTTTAAATTAGTTTTTTTTTCAAAAGTTAAAACATTTTATTATTTTATAACATTTGCGATGTTTGAGAAAAACAAAGGAGATTTAATTTATAACTAGTTACTTGTATGACTGTTAAAAAAACCATCCCCAACATACGAGTACTTACTTACTTTCACTGCAGAGAAATACGCTCTCTTACTCTTTTCCATTGAAAAGGGAATAATTTTAAACTATTTAGTGGAACTAATATGTACACCTGTTTTGCGTTATCTGTTAACTATTTGAGCACATTCTTTAGATAAAGTACCCGCATGCCCGCCTATTATGCTGCTTTAGAGATACGAACCTAGGAATACGGAAGTGAAAAACAGCTTAATACATTAGAATACTGTATCTTTTTAGCTTTTTTGGAAATTATTAAATAGCCTTCTGCACTATATTTGTGGAACACCAAAATTGCTCCTTTTATGGAACTATAGCTGTGTTCCGCGGTTTCACTCGCATTAATTTTATTCGATCAACTCACCACCGCGCCGCCAATGATGCCGTGTAGCTTCTTGTTGTTCTCACTTGTTGTACTTGCCTGTAGTTTACCAGATCGCTTGACGTTAATGGTTTCTGCTCTGCTCTATAGTCCTCTGCTCCGTAGTGTAAAGTTATAGAGCCTATGAACTTCCTCGATAAATCTTCTATACAATTAATAAAATTAAAGTAATTTCAAATTATAGTTTTTTGCTAAATGCATATGAAAGTATACACGATACCTATGACAATAAACGCATTTTTAAAATTTTTGTCTGTCTGTCTGTTTGTTCCGGGTAATTTCCGAAACGGTTAAACAAATTTTGATGGGCCTTTACTGTTAGATAGTTGATTTTATAGGGAGTAACTTAGGCTACTTTTATTTTAGAAAAAGAATTAGGGTTAATCAATTCCGGTGCTTAAATGGCTTATGCTGAGTAATCTATAAGAGGTAAAGCAAATTAATGTAGTACATAATAGTAGACATTAAAAAGACCTACAAAAATGTCATCGAAATTCTATCTTCTAAGGAATACCAACAATAAGCAATTTTGTCTTTAAAATAGCCGGAAGCGGGAGAATAATATTCACGCGGGTATTCTGTAGTCCAGGCTATAAAATGTAAAAATATTTTTTCAGAAATGACTGGTAGCTTCAGAGATTACCGCGTTCAAACAAACAGGCAAAAAGTTTCTATGTGTAAGATCTGACGTACGATTGGAGTTTACTCCTTAAATATGATTGTCTTTGAATATGCACTAGATAAAGAAGTGAAGGACTTACTGTATCTGTACCTGAATAAATAAATACACCGGGTGATCCCGAAACACGACAACCTAAAAAAGTCACTGTGAAAATGTTTATATCATACTATGTGTATGATAGTCGTGTCCCCTACCAAACGCTTATAATTTATCCAAGTTTTAACATGAAAATTTGAAATGAGACAGTCAGTCTATTTAAAAAAAACGAACTCGACTCCACACCGCCAACGTTGGACCAAAGCGTCGCCACGCCAACATCCGCTAACATTGGGTCCAACAACCGGTCTTTATAATATTTTAATAAATAATAATAATATACACAAACTAAAATGCACGCTTTGCTAAACCGGGAAATGGCAGTTGACCGTTAAGCTCTAAATCTGAATGAGATATCGCTGTATGTGTGTCAGCTCGTAGACCCTGGGGTCGTTGAACAATGCCGTTGTAGGGTTGTACAGCGGGACGCCGCGCCGCGCTGCGCTGGGTTACTCACGATTTTAACAATAATGGCCAATTCTGGATATACACAATAATATTATATTTTGAATTATTTCAAAGTGTTATAATTTTTGATTCGATGTTATATGGGTTTTAGGTTAAATAAGCGCCAAATTCTGCAAATCACCGCTTTATTAAATAGCAATATCAAATCTATATTATATTATAAAGCTTAAAGCATCGTTCGTTTGTTTGTTTGAAGGCGCTAATCTCTGGAACTAACAGTTACACTTGAATTTTTGAAGTGAAAACCTCTTTTAGCGCGGTACGCATATTTTTAGATGAGATAAAATCTCTGGACTCGCGACACCGTTACGAGACGCAGCTATCATCATCATCATCATTTCAGCCGCAGGACGTCGACTGCTGAACATAGGCCTCCCCCATAGATCTCCAGAGCGACCGATCTTGTGTGGCCTGCACCCATAGTGCAGCTATAGTGTGTGCATATATGCATGTGCATATAGCAGACCGCGAACGCGACTTTCATAAAAGAATATTAAATGTATTTTAAAGTTTCTAATAATTAATATAATACAATACATAACCCAATAACTAAGTTTTCACTTCTGTCGGCACTCCCGGAGTACAACTCGTTTTTTTTTTGTATTTTATGAACCTATTTATTGAGAAAGGCTATCTAATAAAAAGCGGAGGAGTTTTGTTTGTTTGTTTAAACACGCTAATCTCTGAAAATACCAGTCGGATTTTAAAAATTCTTTTTGTATATGATAGCCAGATTCACGAGAAATAATATAGGTTATCTAACATTAGGTTACAACCCTTAGCCTTAAATATTTATTTTTGTTAAGTAAGGTGACAAAAAAACTATTGAATATTGAAAGTGATTTATGAGCACTATTTTTAAGCATGGCATATTAATTCTTACGAACAAAAGTTAATTCAGCATAAATACAATTTTATGAAGTAAAATATTACCCTTTATAAGTAGCATGTTATTTGGACTTGTAGAAGAACTATAGTAAAGGGAGGATCCTCCGACCAGACGGGTGTTATGTCTGGCGGGCAGCTGCCCAACCTTTTTTTTTTTTGAACTGACTACACTGTTAGCTTTAGGGGCCCTATCCAAAGACAGAGCCGCTGCGGCTTTTACAGCTTCACCGGACTTGGCGCAACGGTTGTAGTCGGGTTCTTGTGTATATACACTCAATTGAAGAACAAATTTCTATAGCGCGATGTAGGATGCGTCGTATGTGGCTCGATAGATGTCGCTATGTAGATGTCGCTACAGACTCATAGTTTACGAGATAATGGAAAATTAAATTAATTTGTACTTGCGGGAGTGAGAACAACTAAGTAAATTAACGCGGGTGAAACCGTGGGGCACAGGTAGTTGGCTATATAACGTACGTTACCATGAACATCAATTAATTTGACTTGCTGTAGGCAAGTACGAGAAGTAAAAACAACAATATGCTACGCTGTGCGGTGTAGAGTGGGTCAAATAAATTTAGCGCGAGTGAAACCATGGAGCACAGCTAGTGTAGAATATTTATTTTTATGACATTTTCTTTTTAAATATATTAAAGATCAAAAATCTTTAGTGAAAAGAAACTTGAGGACACGCCATCGTGATATTACGTTAATACCGTTTCGCTTTAACTTTAGCCAAAAATGTTATTTATTTTATTTAGTGATACATGATGATCTTGCAGCTATATATATATGTATATATCTATGTATAGAAATAACATACAGAAGGCCATTTATGATAACTTATTGCTGGATGCAACCTAATATTATGGTTAAAGAAAAACAGAAATCGTTTGTAACGCCTTCAAATAAACTGTAGTTACAGGAGTCTATTTTGTCTATTTCTAAACGCTTACAAAATGATTGCTAACAAGCAGTGCCCGCGTCCGCTTATTTATTACACAGTAATTATTTACTTCTCGTCGTTTTATTTATACTCACATTTGAATTTTTTTGTTTTTATTTCTATTAATTTCGATATGGAATATAATATAATTCGTTAAAATTATACAAAATTTCATCGAAATCGTTTGAGTATAAATAATTTTTTTTTTTTTTAATACGTTTCCTGATAATATTTTTGGTACTTTTTATCTGTCTACCCATCAAATAACGAATTACATAATATGCTTCTCCTGTACAAAATTTCATTGTAACCGCTCAGGAAGTTTTTAAGTGACATCCAGACATACACAAACGGGACAAAAATAAAATTCATGTCAAATTAATAATATTATAAATTATAGGTCTATTAGACTTTTATACATCTTATGTTTTTTGTTATAGTCTACTATAGTTACAGATTTATTAACTAACAATAGTACATACATACATACACATTTCACGCCTCCCTCCCTACCACGTCCATCCATTTGTTACGATCCTAGCATAGTTAAATCTTTCGCTTTTTGAATGAATGAATGAATACTTTATTGTACTTTTAGTTTGTACACTGGCGAGCTTAATGCTCTAAAGAATTTTCTACCAGCTGACCAGCGGTAATGTGGAAAAAATTATTGTCGTTATTGCAATAGGAAATTGAATTTAAAAATAAAACAAACATAAGTAGACACAAAAATATAAAACTAGAAAAGTAATAAAATTTAAATACAAAAATATAATAATATAGAAAAATAAATAAAATATAAATACACAGAAGAACGTAATATATATATATTCAACTTCTTCAGCATTCATCAATCTTTTCACGCACGCTCGTAGGTTTAGAGTACTCTTGATCTGACCTTTCTTCAGAACGTCCTCCTATTTGATCGAGGAACGCTCGTCTAGGCCTTGCTGTTCCAACGCTCCCTCCCACTCACACTCGCCATATAAATTTATTTAGTCATTCTTCTTTCATTCATCCTCTTTATATGCCCAAAATCATCCCTTTCTCAAATAACTGCCAATAGTGTAGGAAATAAAACATAGACATTGATTTATGCAACAATAACTATTTTACATACATATTTACATTTAGTAAATTGGTATTCATATTAAAACCACTATTCGCTTTAAACATCATCTTTACCAAGCAATCAAGTTTGACCGCTTTCGGCACGGCACTCCGTGAATGATACCTACGCGATAGGATAAGACGATCACTGTCATTCCAGAATGGCCCAAACCAATCTTTTGGTGTTCATATATTGAAATAAATAGTTAGCAAATTCTTAGGCTTCATATAATCAATGTGAGAAAATTATGTAAGCATGTGAGGTACAAACATAAAAAACTCCAGTAATTTTATCTCGCGTGCAAACAATATGATGAGGTTGCGCGATTGATAATGTGAATTAATTTTCTTGACTTTATTGTAATTTAAATAATGTTTATTTATACATAAACCTTAAACATCCTTAAAAATCGATTTACATAATATTTCTAATGATATTTCAATAGTTTTTAAACGTATTCAATTTCAATACATGTAAATATCGTTTCTTCTTCACATCTTTCACTTATTTTTATCATTTTTATTTCTCCGTTTTCTATCTCGCTCTCGCATACGTACTAGCTCGATTCTCGATTTCGCGTATACCTTGGCAAATGTTACTGTGCGGATAAATGAAAAAAAAAGTATGTTTAAATAATTATATACTATAAACTGGAGTGAAATAAAAAAATATATTAACCATATAGGTCGTATTCCTAGTATTCGTAAGGTCCGTGGTCACTGGGCTTGGGTTGTATTACTTTTAGATGATTGTTCGATAGAGAAATACATAAAATAGGCAATTAACTGTATAGAATTTGAACGACTAAATATAATTGTAGCTAAATAAATATTATATTTCAAGAACCGTTTTGCAATCAACATTTATCTTTAATGTCATAATGTTGCTTACAATGATTGCAGCTTAACGACCGAGCTAAGGTCAAACAAAAGATCTGATGTTAAAATATAAAATGTGGCTTCGCTCGTGTCATAGTTGAGTTATGCCCCATCTTTTACCAATTTTCTTAAAACAATCTTCAAAAATGACAGAGTTTCGTATAAATTTTCATCCCCCTTTTCACTCACCTTAGGGATTGAATTTTCGAAAATCCTTTCGTAGTGTTCACCTGCATTGTAAAAGACACCCGCGTGCAAATTTTCATGGTCCTAGCCCCAGTTGTTTGGTCTGTGCGTTGATAATAATATATCAGTCAGTCAGTCAGTCAGTTATTTAACCTTTTGTGTTTAATTAGAAAGGTAACTACTATAATGATCAGCGCGGCTTTACACGCCGTTCATAATTAGCAAAGTTTTCTCTGCTTTTTATTCTTTATTCGAAAACATAATTAATTTAATAGGTAACTATGTATAATATTCTTCATTTATCACTTTTTAAGGGTTTATCTATATCAATAAAATGATTGAGGTTTGCCGTTGCCTTTCTTATACTCGTTAGTACATACAAATTTTCCTTATAATTATGACATTTTGAATTATTTCAAAGACCACGATTTCAAATTTCAAAATGTGGTTTAATAAAATGTTTGAAAGAATGCATGTCATTTATTTTTTCTAACAGATAATAAGTAGGTATGCAAGTTTCACATGGTGGGAAATGTACCAGTTCAATAGATACGTGTACGTTTTAATATAGGTATGTTAATTACAGTGATATTGCAAACTCGTCACAGTTCTCATCGAAGTGTATTGTCTTTTTGTATCCTATTATACCACTTTATATTCGATACACACATACCGACACACACCACATATTATATACTAACAACCTTTCGCGAATGTGTTCGCGTTAATTACAATATAAAAAGTTAAATAAATAATACGTACCTACTAACTTCGTAGCTTTCAACGCTGAAAGAGATTTTTTTGAAGTCGGTTTAAATTTCGATTTCAAATGCGTTGGAAACCAAAAGCCTCAACATTACTTTTCCTTTCCTAATCCTTTTCTTCATTAGTAAATTGCACACGTGCGAAGCCGGTGCGAGTCTTTAGTATTTTATATGATATTTGTATAATTTTGATATATTTGCAGTAGTATATAGTAATAGATTAATTTTATTCAATTATGCATGCTATCTTCCTGGATGTTTCGGAGTGCTAAGTATATTTTTCGATTCGATTCCGTGCTAACACATTGAAATATATTATTTCTCTAATGTATACAATGTAACAATGTTTTTGAGATGTAATTTTAAAGAGTTTCAACATTATTTTCATTTGATGCTTACCGTAATCTATAAAAGACAGGCCTCGTGGCGCAGTGGTAGTAAACCCTATTACCCAATAGTATTGAGCCGAGAGGTTGCGGGTTCGATCCCCGCACATTATGACTGACATTTTTGTGATGAGCATAATTGTCAGTTGTATATCTGGGTGTTACATATACATATGTGTATATAAGCTGTTTAGTTACCATAATAATTTGCTTAGTTTGGAATTAAATGGCCGTGTGTGAAATTGTGACATCCATCCATATAAAAAAAAAACGTGAAGAGAAAACGTCGGACTCCTTTTTAAGCATAGTGTTGCGCGCACAGAGATGCTTGAGATTTCGCATAGTTAAATCTTTCATGAGAAGAAGTGCAGAAAGCCAAAATTTATATATAATATATATCACAAACACTATAAATTAAATTAATTATTACTGCGGATATTACCACGACCAGTGCCATTGAACCTAGCCCATATTAGACCCTCAAAAACATTGACATTGAAGGAAAAGTGACAGCAAGTGATTTAGGTAACATTTACTGTTTACATTCTGCAAATGTCAAACAGATAATATAGTCTACAATCAAAAAGTCGCACAGAGTAGACTGAATAAGTTTCGAGTTATGAATTTTTGTAATTCCAGTGTTGGTATATCTTTGACAAAAGAACCATATTAACATTCAAACTGAAATTTATTAATTACGATCGAATTTCGACCGTTGAGCCACTAAAAAAATAAATAATTAGTCGAACTAACACATCATAAATGTGGTACTTTTTTCCCCTGACTGCGAAAAAAGGAGGGTTATGTTTTTCGAGCGTGTGTGTGTCTTAATTGTCAAACATAGGCTATATAATATTTAAGTTCGAGGTCTGGAAATCAAATAAAAAGTAAAAATAGTCCAGTATTTTGTTGCAGTCGGGTTTTTTGTTTTCTTTTTATTAATTTAGCTTGTTTAAATATTTTCTTAAAAAATAAACATTAATTGAAAGCAAATAAGTATGCACTTTCAAACCAACGCAGCTACTTTTAAAGTAGTTAATAAGTACAAATAAAACCAATTAGTCCGGAACACTGAAGAGTTGCAGTTATTTAAGTTCTCCTATGGCGTTGTATTACGTCCTGGCGTTCAACTAACACGATGGCTATGGTTCAAGTTATAAGGGGAAATGAGTTTAAAAAAGTTACCAATTGGCTTTTACAAATTTATTGAATAGTTTATTAACACAAGTTACTAACGTGTGTTTAGTTTACAGCAGTTGTCACCAGCTGGATTTCAATTCAATGCACATTCACACAAATATTATCTACATATTCAAATTCGTTTCATCGAAATCATTAACTAATAACTAAACAAATTAATTACTTTATACTCTTATACATACTGTTAACACAGAATATAGTGTAATAAACACTATGTATCAGCTTATACCGATTGTTTATATTAACAGACTTCAACAAAAGACGAAAGGTTACACCATTGTAATGTATATTTTTTTATGTATGTTCAACCATAGCTTCTTTGTTTATGAATCGATTTAGATGATTCTTCTTTTTTTAGATAGGAGATACCTCAAGGGTGGTCCCAATTTAATTTCATGGGCATTGAATTTTCAACTTCGAAGATACACCAGGGGAAGTCTTCAAAGTCATTGAAAATGGGTTTTCTTTTTTCGAGTTCGAGTTCCTGCAATGAGCCTGAGCTTTCGATGAAGGAAAACATCATGATGAAACCATAGCATGGTGGTAGGGTATTTTCTAATAACCGCCTGGTTAGCTAAACACCCTGAAGCTGAAAATCTGTCGCCAAACACATAGAGCTATGTTCCGGCAGCTACACTTGAGAGCGAGACAATTTCCCCCACTACGATTACCGTGTTATCTTCTTGGACCATGTCGCCATTTCACATCAGGCGAGATTTGGTCATAACGCTAAGCTGATAAAAGATAAAAAATAATAATTTTGTAATACGTATATTTTCTTCTTGTTTAAATAATTATATAATTCTTAATTAGAACGCTCTGTAATTAGCAGATGCTATTAGCTGAAAAATAATACAATTAAATATCATTATAGTATTTTGAGTATATTAACGCAAAAGAATGTTGAATGTTAAAAAAATTCCAAATAAAAATATACTGCAAATACACTTTCAAATCTATTTTAAGGAATTATAGACATTAAAAAAAAAATTTAGTATTAATGAACACTATCACTTGTCACTTGCGAACTCAGTAAGCTCAGTAAAATCTTTATTCCTACACAAAAGCGCCACTAGCTTCTGTCGAGTACCGTTTAGAAAATTGCAATTCACTTGTGTGGCTATTTAACTCTTTTTTTAAATTAAAACTAAATAAAAGTATTATTTTATGTATTTAATTACGTTTTATCGATATTTTTACATCACACTATTAGTAGCGGGTTGTATGAAAGTCAAATAAATTTCATATCCAATGTATGTCTTAAAATAAAGCTTAAAATATTTAATAAAGAACTCGGTTGTACTTATTAACAGTATTGTTTTAAAGAACAGATTAATAACTCGGTTCCCGGGGATGGTATATATGGCAATTTTGACGCACATTTTTATGTCGTTGGGAGCCAAAGGGTTGAATTATTTATTAATTTTGCTAAATTCTCTTTGTGAATTAAAACTAATATTTTTAAAGTATCCTTTCAATTTTTTCTAAGGTAAATTACGGGGTCGATCTTATTACGACATCTATACAATTAAAAAATTGAAGTGTCTGTTCGTAATGTCAAAATAACAGTTTTTACTAAGTGCATATAAATAATATAAGATAACTATAACAATATTAACAATAAACCAATTTTTTTTTACTGTATAACTGTTTGCCTGTTCCGGGAAATCTTTGAATTTTAGTTGGACCGATTTTGACAGGACTTTCACTGGCAGATAGCTGATGTTATAAGGAGTAACTTTTATTTAAAAAAAAATAATTAGTCCGCGCAAATAAAAAAAAAAGTCAATTCTTACGCTGAGTAAACCATAACAGATAATATCAAATTAATGTCCCACATAACTATAGACATTAAAAAGACCTACCAAAAAGTCTGCTAATTTATATGTCTATCTTCTAAGGATCATCCACTATAAGCATTTTTATCTTTATAATAACCGGGAGCGAGGTTAGCGTGCCCGATCGTTGGCATTCTGTAGCCCACGCGAGCGCAGCCGCGGGCACAGCTAGTAGATAATATACGTACATTTTAAATGATGAGTTATTTGGGCAAAGTTTAGGAGCGGACTTTTTTAATAAAATTTTCATGTAGATATGACGTCATTGTCAAGTTGGTAATAGTTTCCTAAGAAATATTACTAAGTTCTTCTCTTGAAATGATTTCTTTCTGCTGCTTTATCATCATTCTTCTTTGTGTAAATCCTCTGCTATCAACAACAAGACAATTTTTAATAAAAAATAAATCCATCTTCAATGATTTTGAAGAGTTTTCTGGTCTATCTACGAAGTTTAAGATCCAATGCCAATGAAATTATAATCGGTCTACACTTGAAGTATCCCCTTTCCAACAAAAAAAGATTTATCCAAATCGGTTCATAAACAAAGAAGTTACGGCTGAACATCTATAAAAAATATACATTCGAATTGAGTAACTTCCGACATTTTTATAAGGCTGTTAAAAAATTTTTTGCTCTAAACTCATATCTACCTTAGTGGGATATTCTAAGTGAACCCCCTGTCTTAGCAAATGTACTTATTAACTTACCACTTCTTAGTAGTACTTACTAACTTACTAGTACTTATTAAAATGCTGTCAATTCTACACTATTTTCAAAGAAGAGAGTTAAATAGCATATTATTCGTGTAGGTGTATTGTGTTGACATCTGTCCTACTTTTCCTTAATTGCTTTCGAGACCTATATGTAGTGTTTTTCTTTTGTAAGAGACCGAGCGTAGTTCTGCCTTTCCAGTAATCAATAACTCGACCATAACATAAATTAATACAAATACATACATCATCATTATATTAACAAGTGAAGCAAAAATTTGTACCCCTTATTACGAAAATTGCGCGGACGGAAATCTGTGAGATTTGGCATGGTTAAAGTTTATATGGAGAAGGAGTGTAGAAAGCTAAAATTTATCTATAATATCTGTTATTAATATATTAAATTAAATAAATTAATACTGCGAATCCTAACCCGACAAGTGCCATTGAACTTAGACCCCTCAAAATATTGACATTGTCACTCAATGAAAAGTGACAGCAAGTGATTTAATATTCAATGTTTAGGGTCATACTGCAAATGTCGAACATAGAATAGACTATGATTAAAACGTCGCTGGTCGAATTTCCATCATTGGGCGACCGCTAGTATAAATTATTACATATAATAAATTAGTTTAAAAAAAATTCCCAAAAATAACTGATTTGAAGTTTGTTTTAGCTAACAATCAATAAACACTGCTTCTCGGAGGACGGGTTCAGTTTGTTTTCAATTACAAAATAAAAATATGTAAACAATGATCTGTTTTCGTTGCAGTTCAACGGGAGGTCGAAATTATTGGTCAAAACTGGATTCCCATTGAAAATACGTCATGGATTCTGAGAGGTGAGTTTAATAATATTTTCTTGTATCTGTTAAATAATTATTTCAATACTTAATAAGAATAGCCATGTGTAGAGTGAGGTATCGATTATTTGAAGGACCAGATTTCACCAATTGTTTTTTTTTTTTAATATCGTTTATAGGTTTAGCGTTAAGGCTAAAATATCGCCTGATGTTAAATGATGATATGACCCGAGATAGTAACACGTTAAGCATATTGGCAGGACTGTCTCCCGAGTGCTGCTGCCGGAACACACATATATGTGCATGGTGGCAGATTTTTTTTTAAGTTGACGTTGTTAGCTAGCTAGGCAGGTTTTTTATGGTTCCCATCCCTATATTTTCCTTCACCGAAAGCTCAGGCTCGTTGCAGGGATTCGAACTGACGCCGATCGACGCGGTGTCCATACACGCGACCATTGAGCAAGACAATCCAAATTTTCGAATATGTGTTGTACTACGATAATCTGAACATTCGAAAACTGAATGCACCCGGATTTTTATATCATCACGCTTTTTTTTTTTAATAGTAGCACGGTTCAGTTACGCCCTCTGCTGAATCTGGAAAAAGTAATTGTTTATTTATTTAATTTTTTCCTTTTGGAAAATTAATATTTTTTATCTGTGAGTCACGTGATTTGAAACGCCGTCTAGATAATTTGATTTCACCAATCAGGAAATATGAATGTTAGAGACTCTTGCGTGAGTTGTCACACTTGTAACTGTTAATATAGAAAATGACATTTAAAATGAATGATGACGTCACGGGACCATAATTGCGCGATTTTTTGTCGTGTTTTTTATTTCAATTAAAAAAGATTTTTAAATCACTGTTTACGATGTATTCATGAAAAAAAAATCATTCATAGGTATTATTTTCAACATATAAAGTGTTTAAAACAATTTTCCAAAAGTTGTCAACTCCCGGATTGGCTCTATGCTTTAAATATTTTTACCTGTAAATTGTCCAATAATTTTTCATCCATGAATAAAGGGCACCTTATATATTGCTTATTTTTTTATCTCGTTTATTTTTGCTCTGTGGACTTATTAAACATTTTTGTAAATATCGTATTCAAAAAGAATCAAAGTATAAAATCAGTTTTCTCAGTAAACTGTTCCATATCGAAGTTCATTTTGTGAAATAACGAGGGTGCGGTTCACAGTGGCTATAAACGCAACAAGTAAATTGACGTGCTCTATTAGACCATTATAATTCGAATGGACGCGTATAGATATAGCGCTTTTGTTCGTTTTCCCCCACGTGAATAATAAATTCATATATAAAATATGGTATATGATATTAAATATTGGATATACTAAAATATGATTTCAGTAAAATACCTAAAACTTAGGATGGTATATGAAAATCGACCAATATATTTGTGGTCACAGTTTGATTGCACCTTCCTCTTTTTCCAAACTTGGCAACTAGTCCTCTTTAATGAAAACAATAACTGTCATTATCAAGGGAATATAGTGTCCTGTATTATGACGGTTTCAGTGTCCTAACAAGATGGATGGCTCCCTTGCTACAACTTTCTTGGGAGTTTTTGTGGGATCCAAGAATGCATGCTTTTCAGTTCACTTATGCACAAAAACCAAACTATAAATAACAACCGCCAACAATATTTACACAATATAGGGTCAAAAACCTAAGTAAAAGAATTAATAATAAAAACCACAACATGTCACTTTAAGATCCCGCCAAAAACTCCCTTGATTGCACCTGTTGTTCTCCATTTTCGGTGTCAATTTAACATTCTTTGCGACAGCAGTTTTATTACGACTTGCGGTAAAGTTTATTTTTAATTTGCTATCAAATGGTTTTTGGAAACGCTTTTCCTTCACATTTAATGATAACGTTATTATATATTGAAATATAGGTACTTTTCTAATATTCTATCATATTATTACTTAATTGTCTTATAATTATTACATGGCATACAATACTTTTTTTTTTACTCGCTTGGCAACAACTGAAAATGATTATTAAAGTAACCTTCAACGGTGAGACTTATGCTGAGTTGTGCGCTATTTGTAATATAGTTTCGTATGAGTTTTTATATGAGTAATTAAGGCTAGCTAGAAACTGTAGCCTAATTTTATATAGTCTATACTATTCCTCGTGAGTCTGGTTATCATATAAAAAATAATTTTTCAAATCTGACTGGTAGTTCCAGAGATTAGCGTGTTAAAACAAAAAACTTTTATGCTTTATTATATTATCAGTATTAGTATAGATTTTACATGTTTTTTTTTTAAATATGGAAATTCGTATAATTTATTACCAAAATGTTCTAGTCCTTACTACATATTTCAAATTTCGAACTCTACGTCCCTATGAGGCCGTGTTCTAAAAGTGCATAACCTTTTTAAGCTTAGAAACCTTCATTAAGGTACTAATATAGTACGGTGACTTTCGAGACATTCCATTTTTAAAGAGTATTTACTTATGTTTTTAAGTGAGTTCAACCTTTTTTGAATAAAATCGGATTGAGTTTTCAAACATGTGTCAAAACAAAATGTAATTTAAATCAAAAGCAGTAAGGAGTATTGATATCAACTTCGAAGCAAATCACCGCCAAAATAACTTTCTATCCCCTTTTAACCCCGTTAGGGGATGAATTTCAATAAAATATGAAACACTTCTTCCATCAATTCAGTTAAAAAATGTTTATGTAAAATTTGAAGTAGATGGACCAAGGAATCACGTTGTCCCATACAAACCTTGACCCCATTTTCAACCCTTAGGGGTATAATTTCGGAAAATCGTTTCTTATCGGATGCCTACGTCATACAAAGAACACTCCCTCCAAGTTTCAGATCTCTACGATCAGCGGTTTAGGTTGTGCGTTGATCCGTCAGTCATTCAGGACAAAGCATTTTATATGTATAGATAGATGTTATGTAATTTTACTGTTCTGTAATGCAACTTTATGTCCCTATACTTTTTACAATAAAAAACATATTTTCAATCGTTGTTCTTCCTATCTAATATGTGAATAGACAGGATCGAATTCAATTTTGCAGTTGAAATGGAATGTTTACCTCTAATCTTCATAGTTTAAGCAACGCTACATCAAGATGTTTGCTCTCTTGTTAAATCAGCCCGGGTAGTTGTTATGGTAACTTTAAATTCATGCTTTAGTTATTCCTTATTAATATCTGGGCGACCGAGTTTTACTCAGAGCCTTAAGAAAAAAAAAACACCTATCTAGGTAGGTAGGTCATACTTAGAATGTAAAATATTATCTAAATACAAAGTTTCATCCAAATCGTTGGAGCCGTTTCTGAGAAACCAATTTACATATATACACACAAGAATTGCTCACTTAATATAATAAGATTATTCATTTAACTTGTCCACAATATCCAAATTATATCACGTAAAATGCATTACATAATATAGGGCCAAATAACGTAGGTATGTTTATGAATTTAAATAAAACCCATAACAGGACATATGAAGATCCCGTTATAAACTCGTTGGAAGCACTTATTTAGTAAGACTGAACGCGAATTAAATGTATGATTGATCTATTTAAAACCATTAAGTGAGCAATTCACTTTTTATTTCGATAATGTAAAGCATTTCAAGTTTACCTAGATAGGTATTTTGGGGTTCCGTACCTCAAAAGATGATAGGATCACTTCGTCGTACCTTAGGGTATTTTCAGTTGACCTGTAGTCATGAAATTTGGCAAGAAGCAATGATTATAGTACAAGTGAAGGAAAACATCCGAAAACCGTAAATTTGTAATTACATCACAAAAATCGTGATTATAAACTTATTTTCAGTTGGTAAACTGATCGCAGCATATATCGATGTATGGGGACAACAGTTTTCCAACGGCAAAGTTAAGTTTGCTTCTCAACATTGCAAAGTTTTTTGAATTGTTCGGTGCTTTCTTCAGTAATGTAACCTAATTATTGAATGTGAATGTGGCTGTACAATTACGGAACTCCTGGTAAACGAATCCGACTCTCACTCGGCCGGTTTTTTTAAAGACAATGAGCAAAGCTCAGTCTCTCAGATATTATGCCATAAAAATTCAAGTGCCTTCGCTGTCAGTCGATACTAAGTAAACGAATCGTAAATACATTAAAAACTGTTAAATATGCAATTATAGAAAGTCAATCTAGGATTAATTTACTGTAATATTTCTAAATGTATTTTATTACTTCATGCAGTTTCGTACGTACCAATTACACCGCGGCTTGACTTCCGGAGCGTCGTCGCTTCGACAAAATATCGTATTTTTTTTATACAAATGCAATATTATCATTCATATATATATCACTATACAAGATAGAAAAAAAAACGAACAGGACATGGAGGAAAAGTATATTAAATATTGAAGATTTCAAATTTTACTCACAGGAAATTCTACAGATTTTCTAAAAAAGCTTACCTATACCGGGAATCGAACCAACTAAAAAAAGGCAAAAATCTGACATTATTTTATTACACTAAAACTAATCTATAGGGTCTATGATAAGGATAAAATCTCTCAAATAAACATTGTATCTTACAATTAAAGGAGACTTACTTAAAAATGTAAAAGTTATTTTAATTTTCTTAGTAATTCCACGCTGAGAGTAGGTATACAAATAAAAGAAAAGAAATGTGTGAAGTATGTGTTAAAAGTTATCAACTAAATCATTTCTACATAAAAGTAATTGGCAAGATTATTGTTACCTTTAAACGTTTGTTTTTAGTGGAGATTATAGGAAAAAAAATTTTTTATAGATCTTTTGTTGACTGTCAATGTGTGGGACTGTAATTCGAAACTGGAACGAATATCTCGCTCGATATTTGTCTTAATTTTACTGCTATGACTATTAGTTATTTATAACGACATAAATGAAGAATATTTTGATGACTTGAAAGCTTGCTTTTAAAACCACAAAGTCTCAAATTATTAGTGAGAGGTATCCGGATAGCAAATACTACCTGTTTTTTTACAATAACTGTGGTCAACAAGCATACTTTGCTTTGCATATGCTTTGATTGTTGCTGCTGCTGAGCTGCTGAAGAGTTAATCAATAATCATACTCGTGTACAATGAAATTCAATGTTATCATAATCTGTGTATACGAGATAGTGGTTCTCATTTCGAGCAACTTATCAGTTAATTTGTTAAAATGCATGAAAATAACTATTTTAATTCATAACTTCTTTAGATATAATAAATTGTTTTCATATTAGTTCATTATGTACTAATTGTTAAATTTCATGGTTTCCTGTAATTGTAATATACAACTAAAATTAATTAAAAAATTTATTATATTTATTTATTTTTAAAAATTAAAAAAAAAGAATGAATGTTTCCTTTGAGCAAAATTTGATGTCTTCAATATTTTATATACTTTGCATACATGTCTCGATCGTTTTTTTCCATCCTGTATTAAGTTAGTTCATATACGTTTAATTATTTTTACATCAGTATGTCGGAAATCTAAAATTGACTTCTTAGAACAGGTGGGTATAACACACACTTTACTATTTGTGTATTAATTGAATATAATTTATATTACAACTAGCTGGATTGGCGGACGTTGTTCTGCTCTTTCCGAAATTAATGGCTCGACGAGAGCGCCACCTATCGGATCATAACATATCTATAAACCACAGTCTCGATAAAAATATGAGCTCAATCGGCCAAGTCGTTCAAAAGTTATAAAATCACTGACATAGGTACGCACTCATAATATTTATACATAGGCCCTTGTAATAAAAAACAATATGATAAATTATAGATAAAGTATGTAACACAATCTAAGGAATCTTTTTCGCCAACAATTTGGTTAAGTATTTTGGTAATAAATCATATCTTCACAATTTCACTTTATATTAATTGAACACGTAGTCGAAATTCAACAAGACTATTAGTTAAAATACATTTCTGATTAGGGTTAAGATGAGACAATAGTGGAAGGCCTTAAAGGATCTATCTACGGCTAGACACACAAAGAGATCCCAAGCAGGGTTTACGTCAGGCAGGCGGCCGCTCATAAAACACCAACCCGAATCTCAGTTCACAATATGAAAGAATAAAATTGATATTACTGCCGATCCTATTTATATGATACAAGAGCAAGAAGGAGGTTATTCGAAGGCAATAACTAAAGTCTATACTAACTATAATTGCAAAGATATCTCAGGAAGATAAAGGTTAAAAGCTGCATGCCGTATTAAACATTCTTGTTCGATTTTTCATACCTCAAGCACTAAGGGGTATATATAAGCCGGAGATAGTGGTGACGGCGGGTCGAAGATGGCTAGATACAGCTATAGACAGAGAAAAGTGGAAAACCTCGGAGGAGGATTTTACCTGAAGGGGGTTCACACAAAGTCCGAACCTTGTGCATAATATTTTACGTACATACATACATACAATCACGCCTGTATCGCCGAAGGGTTAGTCAGAGTTGTACTAATGTACACACCCACAGTTCCCGGGCATGTTTTTAGGTTCCATGTAATAGGGGGCGAGCCTATTGCCATTAATCGGGCACAAAGCCAAACTCCGAGCTGTTACTGAAAATTTCAAAGAAAAACCCAATAACACTCTGTTCGACCTAATAATCGAACCCAAGAACTCGATCATAACAGCCGTGCTTACGACCACTAGGCTAATGAGGCAGTAATAATTTGCGTTAGTACTTAATTACATTTTGTATAGTTTCTAATTTTCTATTATTAGTTTTGATTATATTATTTGTGAGGAATTAAATAAAGTGTGATTATTATTATTATTCGTAAAGCCGTCACAATTTTTTGCAAAACTAAATCTAAAGGATAATTTCTAATGGTCGTTCGACTTGCTATCATACTTAAGTTTAAATATCGACGTATTTCAGCAGTTGCCGTTAAGAGCTAGTCCTTTAATGAATATTACATTACAATATTACATTCTGAACTTAACATTACCACATATTATCATATATTTTTTTATATACGAGGATACAATTTCATGCCGTGCCGTTTAATTTAAGCCAAATAAAGCTTGTTTTAGGCTACCTAAACAACTGATGTACTATACATAATATGCTATATATATATATATGCAGATATCGTAACACGCAGAGACACAAATGACACTTATGCTCATCACATAAAAGTCAAGTGCTAACATTAAGATGTATTTATATTAAATCTATGAGTGCTAAGATTGAACCTTCGACCTCTCGGCTCAATATGCCGACGCTACGCTAATAGGCGCTACGCGAGACCTGTCAATTAAACATTTGTATTAGAGGTAGGCGATTATGAATGAATTACATAATCGAGATATTTCGATGATGAGTGATCATTCATAATCGAATTACGAGTATGAATGATCATTCATAATCGAACCCTTTAAGTATACTCAGAGGTGGGCGATTACGAATGATAACTGAATTGAGATATGTACTTATTAAAAATGTAGAGTGGGAAGCTAAAAATAAAAGGTCGCGCACGTTCAATATAGTTAGCTAAAAAAAATCTCATTGATCGAATTAATTACCAATTCTATCAAATTAGTAACTACTAATATTAGTATCCCAGCATTAGTAATTACTAATGGTAATTCGATTATGCATGATCACTCATCATCGAAATATCTTCTAATATTAGTAACTACTAATGGCCATAATCGAATGATTAAATTAGTAAATTTCATAATCGCCGACCGCTAATTTTAACTATACGATAAAATTGTATGCATTATTCATAACTTTTTTAGTATAAATAGTGTAGTAGACATTTTATAACATTATATAAAATTTCGTTACCTTCCCACGTATTGCATAATCAGCAGCGGTAGCGGCAATTTTAGTCGATTCCATCTCGCCTATGTTGGTATAACCTTGACCTGAACCGAGGAAATGCTTCGGTCGTGTTGGATTCCAATGGCTTCATACTGCTGTGTATTTAGTTAACCGGGGTAGTATATTTGATTTAATGTTTAATAGCGACTTGATATACATAGATTGTGAATCTCTGGTAGGTAGAATAATTTAGCTATCTTGCGCGATGAAAATGGGGCACGTACCTATCTATGTAGTTCGCATTGTGACATTACAAACAGACACTTAAATTTTATATAAGTATTTGTATACAGCTGTGTACTGTATAATTTTTATATTGGACATTTTTTTATGTGCTTTATGGTAAGGAGGCATAGTAGGTGCATTACAAAAACACCTGTGGCCAACGAAATATCGTCCCCTATAATGCGTATTTCGCAACAGAAAACGCTAAATATTTGCTTCGAAATGGCAAAATCATATTGTGTTTGGTGCATTATTGGTGTTACATAATACGAATATACGATTAAGTAGCTAATATTTAGCGATTATTTCTATCGCTTTGCTCTTGATTACGTATAATAAGGGGACCGAAATACAATGCCGATCATCGCTGTTATGGCGTTCTGCAAGCTCTCCGGCAACTGGATGTAAATTGTTTAATCCCGCCGACAAACTAAATTAGAGTCGCCGTTACGGTTTTCACCATATATGTATGTATATGGTGGTCGCGACCCAATAAATACAGAGGTACAGGTCCCTACTATCCCGTTTTATTATTGGTTATACAATGTTGTTCCCGAAATAACTGATATGTTTTTTTTTCAGACTGGCTATACTGTTAGCCATAAGGGCCCTGAAGCCTCAGACGGCTTTTACAGCTTCACCGTGACTTGTACGCAATATGAGCATACGATTTATACTATGACTACCACTACAATCCGGAAGTAGGCAAATTTTGGAAAATTGCTTAAACACTGTGAATGTGGAAAATGATTCCTATGAATAATTTTTTTATCATTAATATGTAATAAATAGTGATTTAAAATTATTTTTCATTTTAAATAAAAAGCACGAAACAAAAACGCGCCATTACGCTCCTGTGACGTCATAATTCATTTTACATGTACGTTTATAGTTCATGAATGGTGACGTCACATTTTCTAAATGGGTGACTCAGAGACAAAAAATATTAATTTTCCAAAGGTTAAAAAATTAAATAAATAAACAATTCCAACTTTTTCCAGATTTGTATTGTTTTAGGATTTTCATCTATAGACCAATATTACTCAATAATTTAATTTAATTGTTAAACATATAGTAAACTCGCGGATTGAATACAATTATTGTATCACCCACCATGAAAAAATTAAAACAATTTATCCTGCATGCTTTTGACTGTAGATTGTAAACTGAAGGTATGATGGTGAAGTAAATAAAGACTTGATTACTCAGTTGATTTGATGTTCTGTAATAGGAAATGAAGCTCGACTTTTGTTAATTAATTTCCGCATTGCATTCCAATTCTGTATCCCATCTCGTCTCTAATGCAACGGCGGTTCTGAGAGAGAGAGCAATTTAAATAATTTCCGATCGGTGTAATGAATGCAGTAAATTGACGGAATTTGAAATACATAATCATCGATGTATATTGTACATGATAAGGAAAATGTGTTGGTATTGAGTATTTTAAATAAATATGATGATTATGATTAATGATACTAATGATTATAATAATCTATATAAATAAAAATGAAATGCTGTCCGTTGGTAAGCGCATCATTTGAGACCGGCTGCACCGATTTGGCAATTTTTTTTTCAATGTTAGTAATAATCCTAATAAGTTTTTTAGTGAAAGGAAAATTTTAAAAGTTGTTCGGAAAATTAGAGAATTCGGGATAAACGGAAATCGCGTTTTTCAATTGGATTTTTTAATGTTCTCGAATAACGATAAGAACGATCGTTACGCGTATACTTTTTTAAACACACTTAAAAAAGACGGTGGTTTACTCAGTTTTAATGTTTTTTTTTTATGGATGTTCACCCATGACTTCTTTGATTAGAACCGATTTGGATGATACTTTTTTCCTTGGAAAGGGGATACTTTAAGGGTGGCTCCGTTTTAATTTAATTGGCATTGGACCTTGAATTTAGAAGATACACCAGAAACCTGCCCAAAATCGTTGAATTTAGTTTTTCGTCTAGTTAAAAATTGTCTTGTGTTTGTTATGTTCATAGAAAAATTCTCAGGAAAAATCGGTATCTTCGGTGGCGCTGTTATCGAGTTCTTGAATACTGGAAAGTGCAGAACAACGTCTATCGGGCATGCTAGTAATAAAATAAACTATAAATGTGAGGCATACGGGAAAATTAAATCATATTTTTCATAGTATGAAAGATCAATATTATTTAATTACTAGCTGTGCCCGTGGCTTCGCTAACATGTACTACAGAATGCCCGCGCGAATCTTGCTCCCCCGCTCCCGGCTATTTTAAAAACAAAAATGCTTATTGTGGATGTATACTCTCCCGAACTTTTTTGTAGGTCTTTTTAATGCCTATGATTATGTAGTATATTAAGTTGCTATATCTCATCTGGTTCACTCAACATAAGCCACTTAAGCGGCCGAATTGATTCAGCATGACCAGTTTTATTTTATTTGTGCGGAAGTTTAATTGTTTTTCTAAAATAAAAGTAGCCTAAGTTACTTCCTATTTCATCAGCTATCTATCAGTGAAAGTCCCGTCAAAATCGGTCCAACTGTTTTGGAAATCACCCGGAACAAACAGACAGACAGATTTACAAAATTTTTAACAATGGGCTTTTTGTTATAGGTGTCGTATATACTTTCATATGCATTTAGTAATAAGCTGTTATTTTGACATTATAAACAGACACTTCAATTTTATTAATTGTATAGATTATCATTTGGCACGTCGCAACGTCCCACGACCAGACGCCTGCTGGCTGAATGGAACGTAGCGACGTCCCATCAGAACGCTTTTAGTACCTTCCAAAAGTGCCATTAGACATTTCACATCCAAGTAAATATAATGCTTATTCAGATCTTTCATTAGCTCGATAAATTCAATGCATATACTATTATAGATATTAAAAAAGTAATTTCTACTTAGAATAGTAAACTTAATATTTTAGGATTTAGTGGTTGTATTCGTTAATTTTACTTTCTCTATTTAACCGCACAATCATTAGGTACATTATTTGCTACAGATAATTATTTATATAATATATACATATTATTAATCCGCTCTACTTATTCTATCAATTCGGCCAGAGAAAACTTTACTAGGACTTTATCAAGTTGTCATAGCACTCGGACACAAAGCCTAGATATCCTAGGTCAAGTCCAAATAAATTTGCGTTTTGATCAAGACCATGGTTGCACGAAATCGGTTAGCTATAAAATCATAATAAATAAGCCTTTGTAAAATTTAGGCCCATAAAAGGCACTGAATGTCATAACACTACCACTGGTTGGGTTAACATCCCAGCCATCAAGAAGAACCGGCGAGAAACTCAATCGGCTTTGTTTTTTTCAATAGTATTAATATAATACAATAATGTGTAATGTAATGCAATAATAATAACCATATAATTTTGTGGATGCACAGAGAGGAAGTCACTTTCAGTTATCACTATTATTCACATAATGATCCACCCTGTAATATATTATAACATTTTGACAGTAAAACCCGCTTGACATGTTCATTGAACTTATTGTCTGATAAATCAGTAATGTGCTTCGGGATCTTATTACAGAAACTTCACTATTACCTAAAGAAACTTTTATTAGTTGTACTAAGTCTAAAACACGGTACGACTAAGTCTAAATCGTGCTTTTCAATTTTTTTACGAATATACATTAAATGGTCAGGAATGTAGTGGGAGGGCAAAGTTAAGATGTTAAATTCATTAGGCGATTTTATAACAGTCAGTTACATAATGGTATCGTTATTGATGATTGTTACTTTCGCTGGGCGTTGCGCACGCGCATTCTCGCTCGCATACTGCTACCGGATGACGCAGGATGAACAACTTAATAATTGATACTATAACAAGTAGTCGAGACCTTTCTATATGTTATTAATAACGATGACTGCTATAAAACTATACTGTTGAATTTTTAGCGGGGTAGCTTGATTCGTCATGCTTTTGTTTTTGATTTATTTTAAACTTATATAATCCGCAAGTTGACTGTATGTTTAAAAATTAAAGTAAATTATTGAGTAATATTGGTAAGTGTACCTATAGACAAAATGCCTAAAACAATACAAATGTGGAAAAAGTAATTGTTTATTTATTTAATTTTCTTTATGTAAAATTAATATTTTTTGTCTGTGAGTCACGTGATTTGAAACACCGATTACAAAATGTGACGGCACCATTCAACATATAAAGTGTTTAAAACAATTTTCCAAAAGCTGTCAACTCCTAGATTTTGGTGATAACTTGATGATAGCTGGGTCGTTAGGACACTATAACTGTGTCCGACGGATATCGCGACCATCCACATTAATGACACGCTGTGGCGGGTCGAGTTCAGGAATCAGTCGGAGTATATCCATCCGGAATCGGTTGGTGTACACAGTTTCAAAAATTTGTAAAATTACAATCGTTCTATACAGCATATTCTAAGGATCACCCACAAAATAAGCATTTTTATCTTTAAAATAACCGGCGCGGTGGACGACCTCCGTGTTTGGAAGTGAGAGCTGCACGATTCGCGCGTGTTCTCGAGAGACGATAATCTGTAGTCCAAGCGAGCGATGCCGCAGGCACTGTTTGTTTAATAAATAATCTAATCTACCTAATAAATAATCGAATACAGGCAAAACTCTAAAAAAGTTGTAGACCAATAGTCCGTACTGTTGTTTTAGTAATATAAAAAAATAGTTTTTAAATTATTATACGTTTTTCTCTTTTTTACAAAAGTGAATAATAATACGATCGAAGCCGTTCCCGAAGTTAACATGGTGAATGACATAAATGTGTTACACGTCAATTTATGTATGAGAGGTGAGTACCCTTATTTTCAATGCAGAGAGTCCACAATAGAGGGACGTCTATAATGCTTTTCCCACGTAACACCTGTTTTCCAGTGACGTCAGAAATGAGTTAGGTACTATCTTGAACCTTTACCCGATGTAAAATGTGGTTTGTTACAATATATATATATATATATGTATAAAGAATATTGGTTTTTAAGTATTCAATTTATCTTTTGATGTTTATATTTTTGTATTCCTTAATAAAAGTATGTGTGGTTTAGAAAAAACAAAAATAACTGTTATCACACACTAAAAATTATAAAATATCTCATGGCTTCATCACCAGACCCTAGTTACTAAGCTACTGGACTACTACTAATCTAGTGGACTCATCAAAACAAATCATGTGAGCCTATACTTGAGGGGTTTGCCAGTAGCCACTGAAGAGTTCCTCTATCCACTCCCTGGATCAATCCTGATGATACCAAATTATAGTATTGTCATCCGAACTACTTATACATGCAAAGTTTCATTTCCATACGACAATCAGAAGTAGGTTAAAATTGACTTCTAAGATTTAATTACATTGTTTGTTAAATATAGTGTGTTTTGTATTCTCACAGACTAAAATGACATTTCGTGTGTTGCTAGTTTATTGTAATGCCCTTTTATTACATATGTATCTATTATTTTTAGAATTCTATGGACGTCGTGTCTTGTGGACAAAAGCCTAAATTTTCCTTGATAATAAATAGAATATCTTATGAACACAGAAATGGAGGCGAAAAAGCAAAAAAATAAGTACTTTACTAAATAACAAATAACGATTTACCTTCTAAATATTTAATCCAATTTCGTAATATAGGAGATCCCTTTCGCTTGATTACCTCGGTAAATTCTCTTTCCAATGGAACGGTATACCTACGAACCATTCATTTGTAAAAGAGATAAGTAACATACGCATGGCTTACACAAATAGTACAACCGGTGGATTGTAAAGATATTCAATAATTAGCTATTTAATAATTTACATCAATAATTCTTGAATATTGTTAAAGGAAATGTAGCCACCAGTGACTAGAATAACGATTCAGAACAAAATAATGCAATTTTTGTACAATTTGACCACAGATTTAAGAAAAAAATCTGTGTTTATGACAATAAAATTTACATTATTTATTTAATGTAATAATGTAATATTACAATGAATCCTTTGTTGGCGTCCATATATAATAAATAATAAAGGATATGTATGCTTTCTATTTATAAATTTAATATATAAATCATTTTATGATATTCTCGCATATCCCATAACACAACATTATTTATTTGTGAATGTTTTGTGTTGTTTCATTACGTGTTTTGTTTTTAGAATATACTACAATACAACCTCTGAGGACACCAAACATTTGACAACTAAAGTCTAAAGCGTATTTGTCACACAAACTCGACATTGGCGAAATTGCCTACATATGCAGAAGTATATTTAAAAAAAAATGCTATTCAATGTTCCGGTTGTTTTACCCGATTGCGAAAAAGGAAGGTCATGTTTTTCGACTTTAAGTATGTTTGTCTATTTCTTTGGCACGCTCTGTATGTAGCCTAAACGTCTTGATGGATTTTAGTAGGTACACGAGGTGTCGTTAGATTCGTCTTAATTTTGGGAGTAACATAGGCTATATATTATATAAATACGACGTCTGAGAATTAAATAAAAAGCAAAAAAAAGAAAAAAAATTGTTTAGTCAAGTGATTTCTTTGTCGTCGGGTTTTATGTTTCCATTTTAATAATTTTTGACACGAATTGTTCAGTCTCACGACAGAAAGAGATAGTTAACGTATGCTTTGTTTACCTCGTTTGTAAAAAAAAATGCTTTATCTTATAAAGTTACATTACGATTAAATTTAATTTCATAATCAATTAACTTACATATATATCTTATGTTAATTACTAAGGAAGTGTTATTCATATTAAAAGCCACTCTGTGAACTCGATATAACTTTACCTACCGCTCATAAATACTCCGATTAATTATTTTATCATCTTACCCCAATGTTTCCTCCGGGAAAATGTCATTTTGCTTTGCATAACCGCCATTGCGCAGTAGTCGACATTGTAGTGCAGTGAAAGTGTTTATTCGTGAGGCAAACAGCGATATTCTTGTCGATAAGATAATAAAATAACACTGTTTATACATTGTTAGTAATCTTTAAATAATTACACAAAGAATGCGGTAACAGTAACGTTATGTTTTCCAGAAGGTTTATTTTACTGCATATATTTTAATTTTCAGAATCTTGATCATTAAAGTCATTAATAACACAAAATAATATAAATTATTCTATTCTATCTATTTCACTCGTAAACTGAATACACCGCTGAAAACGAAATACGACGTCTCAAACATAATCTCCGTGAAGGATTCTTCGCCATGTTTATTGTGATATGATCCACACTAAAATGATTGGCGTCTTTGTAATTATACATAAATAAAAATTAAATGTTGTCCATTGGTAAGCGCATCCTTTGAGAACGGATAGACTGATTTGGCAATTTTTTTTTTTTTAATGTTTTTAATACTTTTAGGGAATTAATACAGTGCAACCTCGATATAACAAATCGGAGGGGAACAAGAAAATATTCGTAATATCAAGTAATTCGTTGAACTGAGGTTTGTTATGTTGAGGTTAGATTGGTCTAAAATTCGTTATAAAGAGGTTGTACGCAAAGAATGTTCGCAATGTAAAGGTATATTTTATATTGACTCTTATGGACAATTCAAGGGGATTACGAAGAATTTGTTAAATCGAGGAAGTCGTTATATTGAGGTACGTTTATTAAGGTTGCACTGTAATTGGTTAGTTTTGGAAAAAATTGACTTTTTTTATCTGTTTTTTTTTTTTGTTTGTTTCAACTCCCTAATCTCTGTTTTGACCAGTCATTTGAAACGACGCTTCACGCTACGATTTTAAAGAGCGGACCAATAACCATAAACGTCAAGGGATTTTGCAAGGGTTGTGCCAGTACGGGAAGTGAGAAGTGAGCGGGAAAGAGTGCGTTGGCGGCAGGGTTGAGAATTGGTCGAATAAATTTAACACGAGTTAAACTAAGTTATAAGTAGTATATCATAAATAATACCGAGACAGTAACGAAAAAAGTGACATGTGAACGACCTTAAACAATTACGGATTCGTTTCAAGTCAAAATCTATTTGCATATTTTTGTCTGTCTGTTGAATATGATTCACTGGTCTGTTGGCGACTACACTGTGTATAGGTCATGCGGTTGCGGACTCCTCTCAACGCTACCTGGTAAGTAGTATAGAATACTGGCGGCATACATAATTTAAGCGGCGAAAGCGGCAGCTGAGCGACGCACGTGTCCTGAATTGTGTTTGAATATTGCCGATCTTGTTGCTGGCTTTAGTGAAATTAGTTCCGGCAACTTTGAAGACTATTAAATATATAGTTTAGAACTTGTCTATTAGTAATTATCTATATATTAATACGTGAAGCAAAGGCTTTCGGTACCTTTTTAGGCGTATTGTGTGCACGGAAGACTGTGAGATTTGGCATGGTTAAAGTTTATATGGAGAAGGAGTGGAGAAAGCTTTAATATGTGTTATTAATATATTAAATTAAATAAATTAATACTGCGAATCCTAACCCGACCTGTGCCATTGAACTTAGACCCCCAAAATATTGACAATGTCACTCAATGAAAAGTGACAGCAAGTGATATAATATTCAATAATTAGGTTCATACTGCAAATGTCAAACAGAAAACAGTCTATGATTAAAAAATCGCTGGTCGAATTTCGATCATTGGGCGACTGCTAGTCTATATTAATAAGCACCGTACACTTGACAGAAGTAAAACTTCTTAAAAAGGGAGAAGCGGATAGCCTAAGCTGTGTATTAGATATACAACGTGTAGCTCTCTTTATCGTTATCTCTACGATATATCTTTCTTCTCTCTTGTGTAACGAAATGTGCTTAAACGTGATGCGTCCTTGTAATTTCAATCTCAATTCTCGTCCAATTATCGAATCGCCACCTAAGAAGTTTCACATCAATAACTTAGTTTATTCTCCACAGTTTGTAATGAAATGATGTATGCAGGGAGTATGTGAATTGTCGTATAAGTAAATAGATAGATTATAAAAAAATACCAATAATAAAAATTTATTAAAACTCAAAAAGAAAATTGTTTAAAATTGTGTAGGTAAATCCGTCTATAAAAAAATGTTAATTGTACACTTAAAACTAACAATACATATTACAATAGTATTATAATAAAAAATAAGCATTAATTTCAAAAAGTTTAGATATAATGCAGGCTCTAGTGGTTTAAATAAATATAAAACTATAACAAGCAAGTGAAAGTGTCAAAGGTCAATTACATGTTTAACAGCAAATCAACCCTATAGACTTTTAGACATACTTTGTAAAACTTTGCCAGACATCCGTTCGTAATAAAGATTAAATTTTCTTCATTAACGACGCTTAGATAAAATGTTACCTTACCCTCTTTTCCATCCAACTGTTTAATTTTTAATAACCTTAAAGCGAACCCCGTGTTTTATCTGAGAAGTTTTTATATCGAATGTATTTTTCTTTTGAATGTTCAGCCGTAACTTCTTCGTTTATGAACCGATTTGGATGATTCTTTTTTATTGGAAAGGGGAGACCTCCAAAGATGGTCACATTTTAATTTCATTATTATTGGACCTTTGACTTCGAAGATACTCCACAGAACTCCTCAAAATCATTGAAGTTAGTTTTCTTTTTGTTCAAAATTGATTTCTACCGTGAACTGCACACATGGTTTTATTTTTTTAATATAATACAGGTATGCGCTGCCATTCTTAACTAATGAGTAAGTGAAGATGAAACCGACGTAAATTTTTTAGGAAATATATGAGCATTAGATAATGCAGCTACGAAGTATATATTTTATAAATTAATCCCGAATCTACACGGGAGATTGTAAATAGTTGATGAATTTTCAATCGGCACTAACGAGTTCGTTAGGAATTTGCCTAAATAAACAAACAGCAATTAACATGAGCTTAATAAGTTTAAATACGCTTCTGAAATTTTTAATGAACTTACTTAATTAGAATTTTAACGCGGTTCGATTCAGTTTCAATTCGTTTTAAAAGTAAAATTAAGTTTAATTACTTAGTAATTATTAGATAATTATTTAGTAATGATTTTACTTTTTCTATATTAAAACAGCGACCATCAAAAAATCGTGAATCCATCGCCCGTCGTCGCTGTCGTATCGGCCTGAGAGCCTCTCAGTATACACTGTGTACAGTCAAAGTCTGTATAAAACGGAATAAAACCTATACATTCCAATGGCGAATCGCAGTTGCCAACGTGCCAACCATTCTTTCAACTTGTAACCCCTCCCTACCAATTCCAACTACCTTATCTCGCTCGCTCATAGGCACGAACACCGCGTTGCCATAATACAAAAATTAGGAAAAATCAAAACTGTGAATCTGGTAGTTTCCAAGTGACCTCATCGAAACTGGTGAGCGATTGTGATATATCCAACACAATGGTTGGTCCTGAAACACGACAAACCAAAAAAGAGTCAGTATAAAGGATTTATAAAACCATAAAACATGGTGAATGCGATCCAGTCGGGTACAGTTATCCTACAACCCCGCACAGGTCAACATATTCGCACAGGTCAGCTAGTTATACTTACAATTCCTTGTAAGTGGTAGTTAGTAAAAAGTGCGCTTGTTTTAATAAAAAAATACACAATCCAAGAACCGAAATGACTATTTTATACTTAACAACGCTTAGTACCAACGGAAGTCCCGCTGACCACCTGCCGAAGCCGCG
This sequence comes from Saturnia japonica, assembly GCA_033032175.1. Classification (NCBI taxonomy): domain Eukaryota; kingdom Metazoa; phylum Arthropoda; class Insecta; order Lepidoptera; family Saturniidae; genus Saturnia; species Saturnia japonica. The sequence goes on along the minus strand of CM065307.1, from coordinate 20,755,862 downwards.
CCCGGGCATGCTCCGCCGACCGCAACCAATTTGGCTTCGTAAACATCACCCGTCCTTTTCATTACAAAGCATATGTGAGGGATGAACGAACACATTGAACCCTAAGGGAAAGGAACAGTCATATGGTATGACTTCCTGTGCAGGCGCTTTTTAATTTGTTACATACGCATGTCATACTCATTTTACTCCAAAAAATATCTATACCAGTTAGTGTAGATACGATATTGTAGTTGTATTATTATATACTAGTGCTTCGCCCGCAGCATCGCTCGCGTCATAGTTGAGCTATGTGCTACCTTTTTTACTTTATAACTAAATCGTTAAATACCAATTTTCATAGATCTTACAAGGGATATCTACCAGGGACATATATATACCTATAGGTGTTCGGCGACAGATCTGCAATATGCGAACACCGAAAAACCCACGACCATGCTGTGGTTGCATCTAAATTATTTCTTTCACAGAGAGATCAAGTCTATGTGCACTGTCTGACATGGCTTCTTAGACCATTACCTATAGAAACATTAGCGATTATAATTTACGAGTCTCAAGCTTATACGTTTAATTGGAAGTCTATAGTCAATCAATGTTTCTTTTTGTATGTGTTCTAAACCATTAATCGGATTGCTATGAAACTTGGTAGGAATTGTTCTGTAAACATCCGCGAAGGTTCTGTATTAGTACAACCAGTTTAGGAGGCGCGGGAGTCGTCTTATTTCGAAGATTACGCGAACGAAGTCATGGGTAATGGATACTGAAATTATACAATCTTTGAAATAGTTATTTATCTGTATTGTCTGAAAGAACTAGTAGCGTCAAGTACACTGATCTACCATTATCCAACAAGAGCGCAATAGAAAAAATATAATTCAAAAACAGTTATGAATACGTACGATATTTTCAATTTCCGCTTAAAATACTATTTGTAAATCATTATATAGTGTAAAGTCTTTATATTTTTGTAAACAATTGTGTAAGTATAAAAAAACCTTACTAAAACTTTGTATGTAGAATTTGATGAAACTCAATACTTACACTTATACAAAACTAAATTGCGCCAGAGAGAATCCTTGAGGTATCCCCTATCGAACAATAGAGAATTATCCAAATCGGTTCATAAACAAATGAGTTATGGCTGAACATCCGAACACTTGAATCCGTTTTTTGTTGAAGTCAGTTAAAAATAAGAACATTTCTCGATATGAATAATCAGGCTTCCTCCAAATACTTGATTAAACGATATTCGAATTCGTGTTTTAGACTTAGTAAGACCGCAGTTTTTAGGTAATGGTGTTAGGTTCTATAACAAGATCCCGAAGCAAATTAATGATTTACCGGACAATCCGTTAAAGGACTATATTATTATCATCAAACAGGTTTTACTGTGAATAGGTTTAACCTACTTCAGTAGGTACTAAATAATTATATGGCGGATCATTATGTGAATGATTGTGATGTCTGGAAGTCACTCCCTCTCTGTGCATTCACTAAATTATTACTATGATTATTAACTGTAAATATTATTTGTACAAAAGACAAACCCGAACAGATAGTAGTGTTTTGACGTTAATTAACCTTGTTATGACCTAAATTGAATCAAGTTTGTTTTGCAATACGATAATATTAAACACTATGTACCGGTGACTTACATACACGTTTAATGCTGTAATTACTTTCATCTTCTAATATTATTTTTACTCATTTTGACAATTCTCGTAACCTATCAATTGCGAAATTATATATACCTACTTCCCGTGTTCAAAATTTCATTAAAGTCATTTGAGAATTAATAAATATATTTCTTAAACTTTCTAATAGTATTATTAACAATTCTTTTACACTATCGAAAGAGCTATAATTACATAAGCATCCCATGTACGAAAATTTCATAAATATCCGTTAGCAGTTTTTGAGTTATAGACGAACCAAGCCCGGTGATGCTGTAAAATTCATCTAAAGACCCCTATGGTTAACAATATATAGTCAGTTCTAAAAAAAAACATTTTAAATAATTTTAGTGATCAGTGAACGTCTAACAGAAAATTAGGAAATAAATCAAGTTTTTGTACATACTACATAACTACAAATTAATTATAGACATTAATTATAATTTAGCAAGTAAATAATATACGAGCATTCCCATAATCGTAATCTAATAATGTATCAACTCGACCATTGTTGTGTCGGTCTTTTCACTTCCTGTACGGCTTCATTTATAAAGGATATTGTCCGAATGAATTTACGTAGGTACACAAGTCTTCGTAATGCGGATTATGTATACACTGTTGCGTATGAGAGATATTATGCCTGTATGCGAATAGCAATCGAATTGAATGTACCGATTTTTAGAATAATTCTAATTATTTGTGAGTTTTCGAATAATTAAATTTGGATTATAATATTCAATGACAATCCCAAATAGTAGTTTTCAATTTTGTATATTAAAATATATTTAAAACTAGCTGTGCCCGCGGCTTCGCTCACGTGTACTACAATGTCCGCGCGAATCTTGTTTTCCCCGCTCCCGGCTATTTTAAAGACAAAAATGCTTATTATGGGTGTTCCTTAAAAGATAAATATACACTATCGCTGACTTTTTGTAGGTCTGTTTAATGTCTACAATTATTTAGTACATTAATTTGCTATATCTCTTATGGTTTACTCAGCGTAAGCCATATAAGCGCCTGAATTGATTCACCATGAACAAATTATTTTATTTGTGCGGAACCCTAGTTCTTTTTTCTAAAATAAAAATAGCCTATGTTACTTCCTATAAAATCAGCTATCTACCAATGAAAGTCCATTCAAATTCGGTCCAACCGTTTCGGGAATTATCCGGAACAAACAGACAGACAGACAAAATTTTTAAAAATTGGTTTTCTGTCATAGGTATCGTATATACTTTCATATGAATTTAGTAAGGTGTTATTTTGACATTATAAACAGTCTTCAATTTTATTAATTGTATAGATTTGAATTGAAATTTTCTAATGAATCAAAGATCCTTACAATTCATTTGAAATTTTCGAATAATTAAACTTAGTTTATAATATTCAATACCAATTGCGAATGATAGATTTCAATTTTACACATAAAAAGACTAGCTGTTCCCTACGGTTTCACCCGTGTTCATTTTATCCAACAAACATTGCGCCGCTAACGTAAGTACTCGTGTAGCCTATCATAAGAATAGTTGTAGTTTAATTGTTTATTATATTAGCATAGATATTTAAAATAAAATTGAACATTTTTAAATTTTTCAAAGATCTTATAAACCATTTGAAATTCCTGAATTATTCGAAAAAAAAAAGAATATAAAATATATTCAATTCGGATCAAATACTCCGTAAGTTCGAATTATTCGCACACACCCCTAGCGTATTATATCATATTGTAGTGTGGAACTGTCTATTTGTAGGGTTCAGAAAGGGACCATTTTATGTATGTATTCCTCCTCTTAATTAATCTAATAAATATCACTAACTGTATTAATAATAATTTCACAGTTTCTGCTATTTCTATTTAGTGGTAAAATTTACTGGGTCCCTCATTTATATTCTCTATATCTTACAAATCTCAGTTTCAAAGCTGGCAACTGTAATAATTCAGACTTTCCGAAGTCAGAAGAATTGGTATTAAAAAATATATGGGTTAATAAAAAAACTAACAACGCTGTGGGCGTGATTATCAGCTTCACTATCGTTTGTTTGGAATACATTTAGACAGCTAGATTTACGATCTGGACCTATACTACCGTTTTCACATAAAAAACATAACTGTGTCTGAATTTGTGATGATCACAAGACTACGCGACCTCTCTATGGCATAAAGCGAGAACTGTCTAGACTTGCGGAAAATTATAGCCCTTGGTACTGAGTAACGGGGCGTCACACGCATGCGATGCGAACATGCTCATAGGAGGTAGCGATAAAAGTGATATATAGGTAAAATAAGTAAATAGTAAATTCTCTGTTTTTATTAGAGTTTATTTTGTATGAATCGATTTTCATATATACCCCGCAGTATGTATTTACGTAAATTAGTTGGAGAGCAAAATTGAGTGTTAACAAAAAGTGAAGTCGTTACGTTTAATGTCAAAAGGATAATATATTATATTATTAATTATTAAGAGTCGATTTTAATTAAAGGGAATTAGCATTGTGGTAGTTCCAGTTTTGAAAGAAATCTTTCAGATTTCAGTGTGGTTGTGAAATATGATTTTAATTATAATCATCATCATCTAAACTTTACTTATAGTTTAGGTATATAATATAGTATTAAATGTATACTAAATACTTTACAATTGTGGTGAGTTTGTATGTTAATGCACTCAATTCTTCTAGATTCTAGCTAGACACTTGGTAGCGTGTCAAGCCAAGTAGTTCAAACTAACAGCATGGCGAACGGTACCGTGTGTAATATTACACGAACCATTCGGAGCCACTTTTGACCAACTCATAACTCAAAAACTATTTCACATAAACAAGTCAAATGTGGCTCATATATTGTGACTTGTGAGATACATATGACGAATAAAATAAGAACTTACATCTTTAGAACTTACGAAGGATATAAAAAATATAATTCGTATATAAAAACTAACCAAGTCGGACCCTTAGGCATCAAAATACTATCCTAAGTTATAAGAAGAAATGACATTTTAAGTTCTAAGAACATATTTTATGTTGTTATAAATAAATTTCAGTACTGACCATTGAATTTGGCTCTCATTTCACATTAATATTTTTGATGGTTATTTTTACGTTAGATAATCCGTTTATTGAAGAAGGTTTTAGGCTATGTAACTTTATTCTGCGATCCTAAGAAGCGGAACAGAAATTTAAAGCTAGTAAAACTGGGGAGCACAGCTAATCATATTGTATAGGTTAAAGCCGAGATAGATGCTCAAGTGAGATAGGTTCAAAAACTTAGAATTAATAGTTTAAAGAGGGAACGCAGGCTTAACTTACCTCACTCCTTCAAAAGCCGTCGTGAAGAACAAATGCGTCTCGCTTGTGCGTATGATTATCTCCGCGGCTAACGGGAAAAACGCTTCGAAGTTTCAGACTCAAGTATTTACTGTTGCATAACTTTATAAGTAGTAATAAATTCCATTATATTTTTATTATATCAATACTACTATATATTTATTATTATTATTATATTTGGTAAGACACACTAGCAGCTAATTAGCTGATGCGTGCGTATCAAATAGCTTGGAGATATCTTCCTTGTCCAATCTGCTTTTAAAGGAGGTTATGGTAGGAGCCATCACAACTTTTTCTGGAAGTTTGTTCCATGCTGTGACCACTCTGTTAGGCAAGAACTGCTTCATTGGGTTTCTTTTTGCTGGGAATTCCCAAAGTTTCAAGGGATGACCTCGTAGGTGTTTATTTTCATTTGACTTAAACATATCTTTAAGGCTGGGCACATCGTAATAATTAGTGAGGATTTTATAAGTTTCGATTAACCTGCCCCTTTGTCTACGGTGTTCTAGTGTGGTAAGGCCAAGGTTTATGAGGCGCTGTTCATAGGGTAAGTTACGCATTGCATACACCATCTTAGTAGCCCTTCTCTGTACATTTTCAATGATATCTATATCTAGATGTTATTAAGCGTTCTTTTACATTTAGTAAAGAAATAAAAGGACATCTACGCTTCAAACTTTTAGACTGAAGTATTTACTGTTGCATAACTGTATAAGTAGTAATAAATGCCGTTTTAATTTAATTATGCCAATGCACTGGTTCATTACCTACATATCTTTAGATGTGTCTAATGTTATTAACCGTTCTTTTGTATTTAGTTTAGTTAAGAAATAAAAGGGCGTCTATCCATATCAAAAGGACAGTTGCCCCGATACGGCAACGAGGTATAGTTGTCGCACAAATGTGGAGTTGTAAACTTTAAAGTACAAATATAATTAAATAGAGAATATTAGCATTGTTTTGGTATTGATTATGGAACACTTGTATAATTTCTACATACCATAGTAACGAACGAAACTCCTTTAAAATTGTAGTCCAATAACAAATTTCTTTGACCATAAGTACTAAGAGGGTCAAGCAATGAGTAGCAGTTCAAACAGAGAAAAATAAGACTATTTATGTAATAACTACTATAAACCATCACAGGCCTTCTTAGCATTTTCATGGTGGAGCATTTATCCATATAGGTTAGGCATCTATCCCCAAAATCGAGCCCTGCAAAAACTCAATTTATGCACAACCAGTAATTGTCTGGTCAACAAAAACTAGTTTAAATGTAACTTACAAGATCAAACTAGCTATAATCGTAGGAATTATTCATCGTAAATTAATAGTATTAAAATTAAGGGGAAGTTTCATAAAGTAGGGCGTCTATCCCGGTTTAACCTTCAGAAAACATAGATATATCTTAAAACTTCTTTTTTTAAATCCTAATTCAGCAGGACTCGAAGCATTGGCCACTCGCACTGTACATACAACAGTGCGTACAAGTTTGGTCGTCACAGCGCTAGGCTAAATTGATGACGATCATTGTCTTCAAAATCTGTATTTTTTTTTAATTGTTATTAGGCTTAGAGCGTCTTGGTCACTACATAATTTGATCTTAAGTGACAATGTGGCCCAAGATGGTAGCACGCTAAGCCAAGTGGAAGGCTCTCAAGTGCAGTCGCCAGAACATACCTATTGATGGTAGCTAGCCAGGCGAGCATTATAAAAAGCCTAACCACCATGCTATTATTCGTGTATAATGTATTCTGTCTCATTCTCTCGTAAGCTAAATCCTATAGATGTTTGTGTTTGTCTCTGTTTAATTTCGCTTCTTCGTTTCATCGAGTTTCAAATCAAAACGGCACTAAAGAAGTTTTCACTTCAATAAACCCTGGATAGTGGCTCAATTAGGGCTACCACGTTATTCGGTACCTATCATATCCAGCAACAAATGCTAGTATAACGATAAATCTTCATTATTTACTACTCACCGCTGTTTTTACGTCTAAGGTGTGCCATCTGGTAAAATATATTCTTGTTTTGGGCAAAAAAGACCAAAGAAAGATCGAGATACGTTGAATATTTTCAATGATTTTTTTTTTTCGATCTGACCTTACTGTTAGCTTGAGGAATCCTGTCGATTTTATCTGAAATTTAGTTGATTGAAGGATGATAATGATAAATATTTTAGCATTTTTATCCCATAAATTAAATACGTGTATGTGTAGTTTTAATGAATTTGGATAAAATAAACTCAGTTTATCGCTATCTCTTAAACTATAAAACGCTCGACGAGTACCTATATACCGCGTCGCTTGGTTAATTCAACGTATCTAACTGAACAGACGTAATGTATAAGCAAGAATTATTTTAATTTGTTACAATGATGGAGTTATAAATAAACTAATTTTCTTCATTTTTAGAGCATTTCATCTTCTTTTTCTTTTTTTGACGAAAATTGATGTGTCTGTTTGTTATGTCAAAATAACAGCTTTTTACTGTATATATATAATATACATATGAATGTATATACAGGGTTATTGGTAATTTGCCGTATTCCTGTTAGGAGGTGATAGGGGTGACTATTTGCTATAATTTTGATCCCCATATGCATTATGCAAAAGTGAACCATTTTTGAGTTAAGTATCATGTTCGTTAGCATTTTTCAAAATAAGCCAATTTTTTTTTTTTTTTTTTTTATAAATTCAGGAATAGATGTGTAGCTCAATACGATTTGTTTGCAATATTTCGATTTTTGTTAATGAAGCAGACTTGGCCATAAATAAGAAAGAAAGAAATTATTTAACTAGTAAGGCTACGTATAAACAGAATTATAAAAAAAAACATACTGTTATACTCAGTTTTAATTCAATCTCACAACGATGATACGAAAATGATGATACATAAATACTTATGTTTAAGTTGTTATTGTTAAATGCATCATAAAATTCCTATGTATCAAACCTGATTTTCAATCAAAGGTTTTATACGTCAACATCGAGTAAACTTGCCGAAAGATCCATCATACGGAAAATATCTTAAGAAGGTTACCGCTTATTTGACAACCGATTTACGAGTCGCGTAAGCTGTGAAAATTGTTGCCAGGTTTTCTATTGTTAAACGACAGGACAAAATCTTGAGCATATATATTTTTCGTACTGAAAGGATTATTACAAACTGAGGTCTCTTCCAAAGTTGAGCATGGAAAATTTATATATCAGATCAGCGAAATTACTATAATGCAATTGTTGTTGAACTTATCCGAACCAAGAACCGCTGTAAAAACGAATGGTAAAAATATCTTGTATAGACAATAGAAATGGATCTTTCGTGTCAGAGTATTGTCTTCATTAGGGCAGTACCTAAAAAAAATCAAACTTTTCTGTCATAGAGATCACATGGCAACATTTCCCAAGGAATCTATTCCGTCGGGATCGTGTGGATTTACGATTATGTCTACTGTTACAACTTTGGGAAAAGAAACCATGTACTATGTTTGTATCGAAAACTGTGTTGGGAAAGAGTAATAACATGATTTTATGCGTTTTCAATAATAATTTATCGTAGATTTATTTTATCTTTAATGATCTATTGTTTATTCTATATCAAATAACTGCACATTAACTCTTCTCGAGGTTTAAAAAATTTACTTTTAGTTCTTTATATTCGTATATCATCGATACCTTATACGTTTTGGGTTTTGCACAGATGAGATTATTCTTCATAGGTCAATAGTAATACATACGCAAATTATAGTTATACTTTGGTTCAAATGTTTCCGAACTCTTTGTACCCTACAATCTAGTGGTATAGTTAGATATTTCTAAAGAAATATTTGTATTATTTTGTTGTTTTTGTTAACAGCCGGAGCGAGTCGGCTCTGAACAGTCCAACGGAGCCGGATGTGTCGCTAGCGGCTTCGCTCACAGATCCGCTAGAAGCCCATACTTTGGAAGAGGCACGAAGGACTATCAGGTAACCGTACAACTCAGTTTCTATACCTAAAGCGTAAATAAATCAAAAACAACTTCCATAAAATGGTAACCGACTAAGTACAATCAATCTAGTTATTTATCACTATATTCTCACTTTCAGGGACCTTCGTATGAAATACCGGGCGCAGGCGCACCAGCTACTGACATGGCGACGTGCACAACGCACCCAAGAAGAGCTCGTCGCTCGCTTACAACGCGAGAAGGCTGAACAACTCAAGACTCTCTCCAGTCAACTCTTGCTATTTGAATCAAGACTAGTTCGAAAGCAAAAAGAGATCACAAACATGTTAGCGTTACGAGAAACAATAATTATGAAACAACAAAAAATCATAGAAAACCTTCAGACCAAACTCTTAGATAATGGCATAGATACATCACAAAATATACCTGATTTCAGGTATATGCTTCAAGATTCACATATTACTGCAGACTTTGATTCTTTGAACGATTCAGATTCTGCTGTTATCATGGAAGATGCAGATTATGATACTAATATTCCTAACATACCAAGATTTCGATCTGCAAATCCTGACAGTGTCACTATAGTTAGATCAATTTCAGATGCAATAGATCCAAACTTAAAATATAACGTTGTGAGACGCTCCAACGGTTTTCTCCGAAGACCAGAGATATTGGAAACTGTTTACAGTGTAGAGGAAGAAGTAGATGGTGATTCGACCAAGGGTCTTAGTGCTCAGAACAGCACAGAAAAAGAAATCAAAGAGGCCAATAAGACGGATGAAGAGAAACGCACTACTCTCCTAGCTCAAAGAAGGGATAATTTTAGAATGCGGAGTGTTGTTCTAACTGGCGAAGTCAAAAGCATTGATAGTGAGAAAGACGTTAAACTAAAAGCCGGTAAAGAACTATGGTCATATACTTACGTGCCAAAAAGGATGATGCCGGCCAATGATTCGGACGAAGAAGTAACTTCAAATGCAGAAAGCGAAGACGACCCGGAGCCTAGAGCGAATCAAGTTGTTACATATAACCGAGTGATGTCAAACCACAGGAATGTTACGAAACCAAAAGATGTGAAGTACAAGAGAATAAATAAAGCCAAATCGAAGAGTCTTGAAGAATTAAGGGGAAGACTAAAGAACTGGGTAGAAAAAGGAAACAAACTTTCCAATTTACCATTAGAACACGCTCAGAGTTACGCCTAATTTTAAAGTTCCTTTATGTTGTGCTAAATTGTTAATTACTAAGAGTCATTTTTAAGAATCGCTATTAAAATTGTTGTGTATCTCAAATCACTTTGTAGGGATAAGTAGCGAACACGATATGTTTAAAATCGAAGTACCTTTTTACTTTAGAGTTGTAAAGTCGCTTTATGTAAAGAAGTCAAATCTCTATTCTTGATAATTGAACTATTGTAAATAATTCCTTATAGTTAATAATATCTTCTAATATTAACGGCAACAGAGATCTACTTAGTTATAATTGTGATAGATAGTTTTCTCTGCAGTTTTCTATTGATAATTAATTATGTATAGAGAATTATTATATACACAGGAGAACTGTGATTATATGTGTATATATTGTGTGATCAGCATATATCATACTAGTTCTATTTGGCGTATTCCGTAATTTGAAATAATATTAAATTCTGCTTTGAACTATATTGGAAATAGTCTGAGAAATATAAAAATGTTTTTAATGCTGTAATTATTTACGTCAGATTAGTGCAATCAAAAATAAAATCAAGGTAATTTTTTGCTGTAGCCTGAAGTATAAACTTCTATTGTTCGCTATTTTTTATATAAATATTGTATTTAGCAGTAGAAAACTGTCGAAATTTGTAATTTAAGTTTAACGAGCATGACTGATTTTCGTGTAACTTACTTATTTAGGAAAAATTTAGGTATGTGTTGATACAGCTTGATTTGGAATTGATTATTGTCAATTTATAATGTGTATCTATTGATCGATATTACACCAACATTCTATAATTCTATTACAATTAACAATTTAGAGTGAATCTCTTTAACTGATAGTCGATTATAAACTGAAGTGATGTGACGAAGATTAAATTTTAAAATCTCTTTATTTACACTGAAGATTCTAGTGTTTTTCATATTTAAAGTCTTTTCACGTTTAATAGGATATCTGAGCAAATATTTAAAAAATACAGTAATTTAGAACGTGGCCAACATATTCATTGTATAGTTATTATAGTAATGAATAGTGAAGTAAGATAGTTTTGTGCTATTTTTCTAAATACATGACTACTTTAAAAACAACTGCTTTAAAATCTTAAAAGATAGTTGTCACTTTAATATAATTTGCATTATTTTAAACCAGTGACAATTTGCCAATTAAAGCCTAATTTTATTATGTCCTAATAATCTTTAACATTCTGCAATTTACTTATTAATACATTGATGTTTAAATTGTCTAATATTTACGTCATTTAACAATCAGTGTTAGATTATTAATAAATGTCTCGGTGCCAATTAATAAAGTAATTTAGCTTAATTACATGTCCTCCGCTATATTGTGCATAATTATACAGAATGATCTTGAAACTAAATGTTTATTATATTGTCTTTGCTGCATCGTCTTAATGACGTTCATGCATTTGATTATATGTTTACTAAAACTCTTGCATAAGTAATATTAACTAAATGACCATAATTTTTTGTTCTTGTAATACTGATTGTAAAACTATATTCGTTTCTTAACAAATCATTATTATTTTCTTCCTCGTTCCATCAATGATTAGGGTTGCAAATGTTACGATTTTGTCTTAAATTCTCACGATCCTATGCAGCGTGCTCGGCTTGCTAGAAATTGCCGCCAACGGTATTTTTGACACCACATCTGATCCACATAATCAATTAATCATACCAGCTGATGCAAATGATAATAATAATTCAGTAATACTAGGCATTAATGCTTTTGTTTCAGAAGAATTACAAGTTATTTAAATTAAAATATCTGTACATGTGTATGATCAATAGTTTTTATGGTAGGTACTATAATATGTTAGGGTTTGACCAAAATCTGATTTAATAGTAACTGTTGCGATTAAAGATGATAGGAAGACACGTAAAGCCTAAAAATTTATATATATGATCTACAAATGGTTGTAAAAAAATATAATTACTTTCACCCAAAATAATTGCCAATAACTGATTACTCGACTCTACAATGTGGCTTAAATTCACAATTTAAATGTTTGCTGAGATTAAAAGCTTCTAACAGAGTTAGGGTATCTAAATCGGCTTATTAAAATTTCGGGGTTGATTTTATGCATGTTTGGAACGTTTCATATATCATTATGAATAATTTATGAGTCTATTTACAATTGTTATAATTGCTTTGTATTATTACACTGGCGGTTCATAACGCGCTTGTGCTTATAAAGTCTTTTGTTGTCAAAATGAGTTTGACAACAAAAGGGGAAATAGGTCATATCTGAATGCAGTGTTTCCGAATATATCTAAGACTAACTATATACCTACATAATTTGTATATGTATAATTTGAACTGATTTTTTGTCTGATTATTGGAATTCAATTATTCAAAATAATTATAGTTATGGAAACATTGTATAAATTATATATTAAAAAAATGTTAGATCATTCTGTATATTATTTCGTAGTCTAGCTGTTAACGACTTGAATAAAAATTTACTGATTCATTAAGTTCGTCGTTACAAATAGTCAAATTGTAATTTTTAAAATAAAAGTAAATCATGCAAAAAAATTTTTTTTTATTATTTACACAGTCCTTTAAAGATTTATGCTGGGTGCTACACTGCTGTGTTGTGTCAACTGGATTTCGACCACCATACATCAGCTGTAACACCCTCCAGAGTAGAACGCGTAAGCGTGTCGTATTCGGGGATCAGCCGGTGTATATCTGGTAATCAAGCGGGTTAAGGTAACTAGTGCAAAGGTGACAAAATGCTCGAACCTAGGCTTGAGTTGGACAAGTAATGAGTTGTTGTGCATGCAATTCCCTTCTTTAAGTCTCTTCGTTGTCCTTGTTCGTTGTTGTCCTTTCATAGTTTTCTCACGCAGTTTGAATTTGTCCTTTCTATGTACGGTACAGAAACGAGTGGAAAAACGTATCCATGTAGGTGGTGGTACAAATGATAGGATGTGGCTCAGTCTACTTTAAAAAAAACGAACTAAACGTAACTTACAAACACGTAATGACCAATCAAACTCACTTTTAAATTTCATTTGACGTTCTTGTGTGCGAGGCTTACGCTCTAAAATTGGCTTATATAGTCATGAAAAAATGTCTTCATGATGCTGCTTGATTCGTCTCTTATAGACCGTAGGGTAAATAATGATTATCATCATATAGTTAAAATGTAATTTCTTTTGAAATAAGAAGTAATTTATTTTTTCGTTTAGCGTTATGGCTACAATCTCACATGATGTTAAATGAAGATAAAGCCGCAAGTGCAGCTGCCGGAACACACCTATAGATGCTTGGCGATAGATTTTCAACTAGAGGATGGTAGCTAGCTAGAGTAGTATAAGAAGATATCCTACCACCGTGCTATGGTTTCATCAAATGTTTTCCTTCACCGAAAGCTCAGGCTCATTGCAGGGATTCGAACTCTATACACGCTACCACGTAAATATCAAAATAAGAAATCAATACAATGAGTTAACTAATATCGTTATATAATACAGTGTAATTCATGATCCCGAAATAAGTTAACACCGATTAACAGAATATATTTGGTTTCCATTCCTTTAAGGATTAAGGTATAAACCAAATCACTTAGATCTTACACAATACATACACATACATAATATATGAAACTCGTCTAAATCCAAGTCTGGTATTATCAAATTTCCCAACAGCACAATTGGCTCGACGTATATTGACATTTTGGGAGGTTATTCTCACGTTTACGACATCAATGTGCCAATGCATGGATGTCGAATGCTCTTCTTAGATTACAGTACTGTAACATTAGCTTCGTTCTAAACTCATTTAAGAAATTTAACAAAATTGAAGCAGTGGGAAGAAGACGGGTATTTCTGGGCCCATAATGTAATTAGTTGAAATATTATTTATAAAATAATATACTATTTTTGTTTTTAAAATCTTACAATATCATTAAAATTCACAATCAAACAAAACAAGTAAACAAATAACTATAAAAGATAATAAACATAACCATTTTTTATTATTAATCCTACTTCAAAAATAGTTTAATTGAATTTTTTTACATGACTTCGCCTTTACGAAATATCCTAAAATCTCTGCTTTTAGATTGCAAAAAATCCACTTTTTTCAGTGACTGTTTGATTAAAACAGTAGCTATTAATTTACACCGTTTTCATATTTTTACATCTCTTTTTTTACCCAGGCCCATGTCTGTATGAAAGAGTATCCGTCTCCTTTGAGTTTAATTTTCGTTTAGTCTTATTTATAAATTTTAGTCAGTTATACAAAAATGTTGTTTCTTATTTATATAAGAACTTATCCGTGGATACAGTGTAATAAATTTAGATAGTGGGTTTTGGGATTATATCTTTCTTATAGTCACAAGTTTAAAATCTACAGTTGGAACCAACAAAAAATATTTGATTTAGTAGGACATAATTTTTTTTCGACTCGATATTATTACAAGTCTAAGCAGGAGCCACTACTGCAAAATGTCCATTTTAATCAGTTTTCAGTATCCTTGGATGCACATGGACTAAAGCATTCATTTGTAACGAGAATTGTAGTAAATGGTACATTGCAACTCATTGCTCACTTAACATGAGCGAGCATTTCGTTGAGCATGAGCACTCTTGCGAGTATTTTAATAATAATGGCATCGTATTTATTTTAGAGTACTGCAACCCGCCGCGCCGTTACCTCTTTAACGGCTTGTATTTCTGTGCTATCCATTTTGTTAAAACTATCGACTTTTTTGTTCGATGTACTTAAATACAGGAAATTATCGACGTCATTTTTAAAGTCTATATATTTTTATATTCGATGTCTGCCTATGTAGGGAATTTTGCAAAACAGGTACATTTATACTTATTGTAAAAACCGTGGAATTATGATCTTAACTTTTTTTATTTATATTTATTAAGATTATAGATTTGATAATAGATAAAACTTTTTCAATAGTTGTTTTGTAATTAATAAGGAGATAATATAAAAAAGTACCGTGAATAGGATCACAGAGATCTGTGGTCCAATTAATATACACTGAATGCTGGTTTGTCGATATTTGAACAGTTGTACTAATACATTTGTGCTAATGAATATTATGAGTAAATTTTAATTCTTCTATTATATTGCTTGTGCAATGTATAAATAAATAAATATATAAAGGAGCCTTTTATTTATTGATAATAATTAAAGTAACACGCATTTAATTTGACTAATAATATATAGTCATAAAGAAATTTATAATGTTTTCGAAATTTAGATTAATAATAGATAATATATTTTTTAAATTAAATGAATAAGTAATACCCTGATTCAATGCTGAAATTTATTACAAGAACTCCTCATTTGAGGGTAAATAAGGCCTCCTCCAGACTGGTCCAGCTGTCTCTGTCTTTAGCTTCCAACAACCATTTATTCTCTTCTAGTTTTTAGATATGTAATTACTTTAGACCAACGGAATATCGGTGAGTATTTTGAATATGGTCCAAATAAAGTTAAGGGAGGAAGTAATTGCAAACAACTCGTTTATCCGCGTCTGCAAATAATTAATAATAATGCTATAGGAAAGAAAAATAATTGTATTTACATTGGATGATTGTCTGAGGGATGAAAATTAGTATTATAGACTATATATCGATGGAAGAAAGGCTAATTGACTAAAGTCCCTTTTCACCGTTGATATAATTAAGAACTCCTGTCTTTATAGACAATCAGCAATCTATGAATCTATAAAAAAGTGAGTTGTAATTTAAGGTATTTTTGTAAAAAATTAGACTTTTAATAAAATACCTACACGGACGAAGGCTATATTTTATTATTGATTATTTAATTAACGATTCACGAAACTCTCACCTCATGTTATAATATGACCAAAGGTGGTAATGCTATAAACGAAGATTAGGACCTGGCTTTTGTGACCTCCTGATCACTTTGACAGGTGAATGGCCACAAATTTTAAAACATGAGGGCAAGACAGTTTAATTATTACTCAATATTCTGATTTTCACCCACCAAATTATATATTATCTGTGTTTATTATCTTAACAAAAAATACTCGTAATTGAGTGACGTCATTTCAATATCTAATTTACGTTTTCAGTACATAAGAAGTTACCTATAATGAATTTGGCAAATTTTTGACACGAAACTACCTAAAAAACTTTTGTTGGAAAATTAATTTTCCGTTCGTGCGAGGATTAAAACGTGTTTACAAACGATATAGAATGATGGATGAGACAAAGTTTTAGTGGAATTAAAATAAATCGTGTAAATCGCCAACCGGGTGGGTAGGGTTGGTCTAAAAGTTTTAATAAATTATGTAACGTGTTTTGGAGCTTTTGTAAAAAAAGTACGATTCACATCTACGCTTGTTTATTTATACATTGTTATTTAAAAATTGTGCTACTTATGATGACAGAATGGAAAGTGCAAATGGTAAGATTACGTTTTTTTACGATGCTAAGGACATTGTATTCTTACCGCCTTTACAGAGGTCACAGAGAAAATTCACCAGCTTGTTCACTTAGAACAAACTTCAACGTGACTTACATCGATGATTGACAATTATATATAGTTGTTTTAATTTTTTTTTTAAAGAACGCTTCATGTATTCTCTTCTCGGTGAAAGCCATTTTAAAAACTAATGATTTGTCGTTTGGTGTTCAGGAGTGTTCGTAAACAATTACTTGAATTTACGTTTTTTTTACCGTAGCTCAGCAAAGTAACGATCACAGATGAGTAAAATAACCTTACCAACCTTAACAACCAACTTAACTGTGGTAGTGACAGCGTACCTGTACCTAATGGTGAACAAAATGCAATCTAATAACATTGGTGACCACTGAGGAATCCACAATCCATCGTCAACAGTCGCTTTCATACCGACCTGCTCAAATGTCTCTTCATGTTGTGTTCCCCTCTCCTCCAGACCTCGTACGACACTGAACCACCAAAAAAAAAAATGGGTTCGTGTACTTATGTACGCGCGTGAGAAGTTATACTTCTTTGGCATCATTAAAAAATAGTTTTTAATTGCATTCAAATAATTAATTACAATAAAATAATAGAAGGATTGGAAAAGGATAATCAACAAAGTTCATTTTAAATTTGAAAAATTAATAAATAAATATTTATTTTCTTACATTAAGTCTAACATAAATTGTCTTATTATTCGAATTGTATTTTTAATTAAATGATGTCCACTTCCATAGTATCTTCCGGTAATGTCCGAATCGGAACTTCAGTTATCAGTGGCTTATGATAACTAAAATATGATACGAAAAGTTTTGTATTAACAGCGTTGAGATATCGTACAAATACCAGCATCTATGGTAGTGCCATGTCGTGTTGTCGAAATCAGAAATATATAAGACATAATTTGTACTAAATATTATAAGATTCTTAATTTTAAATGTTTATTATTGATTATTTAATATTTTAAAAATAAATTTAATAATAAATTCAAAAATTGAATTTAAGGTTGGTCATTTTTTAAATATTTTTATTGATTTCTTAATTTAATATTCACTTTTCATTTTTATCAAAAAAAAATCATTAAATTTGTTTAGTTATTTTTATAAATATTTATTATTTATTCAATTTAATAGCAAATATTAAAAATTAATATTATAATTTGATGTTCAATTTTAATTTTTATCACAAACTTTTTATTAAATGTTTTATTAAATTTATTTCTTTATTTTGTAAATATTAAATAACCAATAATAAGTATTTAACATTAATAATTTAATAATATTTAGTGTTAATTATATTAAATAAAAGTATTTTAATTTATATCAATAAATAATACATACGGATAGTTAACCTCAATTATATTGGAGCACTTGAAAAAGTATAATAAGCACAATTTTTTTCACTAATATTCACAAATAGTAAGTAATATCAATCAAAATATTCAATTTAAATCACTACTGTTTTCCGTTTATTAATTAAGATGCCGAACCGTGGAAAATGTACGTCGTCAAGTCGAATCACCTCGTTGGCATTTTAATGGATCATTGAAGCGGCTTGCACTCGACAATAAGTTTTGCGTATTGAATTAAAAATATTTTATTGCGATGTACAAGGAAATTTAATTTTCCATAATATTATTACGCCCGTAGGTAGTTAAAATGCCATAAGATTTTATGGAAACAATTTTTTCGTACTGAGTGAAACAAAATTCCACTAAACTCACTATACTGTGGTCGTACTTACAGTATCTCTCTCTATGCTCCTCTTGCACATTTCTTCTTTGTTATCGCTTATTGTTTCTACATCGTTTTCCAAAACAGAACTGTCCTATCTCGGAACACGGCTCGCTTATTTACCAAAATAAAAGGAAGGTCGAAAACACAAGAAATGCCTCGAACTTTACGTCATCGTTTAAAAGGGGAAGTGTTCTATTTTTAGGTTAAATGTTTAATTCTAGACCAGATATTTCGAGAATTATGATAGAATAAAATAAATTTTTAATCAGACCGTTATATTATTTAAAAAAAAAGAGTTAGGAATAAAATATTTTTTGAAATTACACTTTCATTGGGTAGTTTAGTAGAGGGTAGAATTGAGATTAACTTGCTCATCTTGTAAAGGAAGTGCGACATGATGAAGTTAGACATGAATGATAATAATATGAAATCACTTTACATACGGATTGTTTTTTAAATTGTGTAAAAATAAAGATGTATATTGTTATATAAATTTGCTTAGAATAATATTTATTTATAATAATAATAAAGCCCTTTGTTCTGGGATTAGAGATACATACTTACCATCATGCCTGTATTCTCCGAAGGCTTAGGGCAGAGGTGTACTAATGTACACCCACAATTCTCTGGTAACTGCCTCATTAACCTAGTGGTCCTAAGCACGACTGCTATACCTCGAGGTCCTGGGTTCGATACCAGGTTGAGTAAAGTGATATTGGTTTTTTCTATGAAATTCTCAGTAACAGCTCGGAATTTGGCTTTGTACCCAATTTATGGCAATAGGCTCGCCCCCTATTAGATGGGACCTAAACACATACAAATTTATATAATATCTTATAAAATGTCTCTAATATCAGGTGCCTCTTGGCATAGGCCTCCTCTAACAATCTCCACTGATATCTGTCCTGAGTAACTCTTCTTCACCTTTCATTTTGGGCCTGCAGTCATTTTTATGTCAATCTCCTATCATCCAGACATCTTAATGTTTAATTGTACAATGTTAAATTATTATTACACAATTAAAAAAAAATAGTGAAATGAATTCACATTTGAGCCAAGTAAGTACAGTCTCTTTTTAATTTGTAAGAGAGTTAGATCGAAGCCAAATAACATTGTTTTGTGTTCCTGCTGTGTGAAGTTTCCAGAGTTCCATGTGGTAGGGGAGGTAAAGATTGGCAACACACTCGTGGCGCCTATAGTATTTGAAGCGTCCATAGGCTACGATTATCAAAAAACATGCCTACATAAATAAGTACACATGATTTTTGTTTAATACGTGACTTCTAAAGGGTTTCCTTATCACGCGACCCAGTTATTATTATAATTAAAATTGTGGCATAATTTCACAATTTTTTATTGTTTCTTAATAAACACGTATTTATCCTAATAAATTTATAAAATGGTATAACTACATTTTTTTTTTGTAGAAAACTAAAGTTATTAACGGGTCATGTTCTATAAAGAATTAAGAACAAAAGAGATTAACAAAATAATTAAGAATTTTAAATTTTCCACAACATAAACAGATAAAGTGGATTACGGATTTTGTTTGTTGTAGAAAATGCAGTGTATTTGTGTATTTTTGTATCTATGCTTAATGCAGGTGAGTTTCATAAAATTTCGTTTTTAATAATATTTAGGTATGTGACGACAAAAATGGTTCAGACGAAGGATCGGGCTGATCGATGTAGAATATTTCATTATGCTAATATGAATAGTAATTTTAATATTAATATCTATCAATATTCTAAATATTTGTTTAACTAATATTTCATTTATTAATATTTAACAGAATTAAAGCTAAATTGATTTCTGTAATTTTCTTTCGGCTTTCTTTATTTAATTTATAATCTGTGGTCCCATAATGTTCTATAGCCATTATCATTGTATCACGAGTTAGTTATCGCCACTTCGTTGACTTGAAAATAATTCTGATGTCTCACAGGAACTAAGTGTTTTATTTAGCAAACTAGCTGTGCCCACGGTTTCACCCGTATTAATTTTATCTAACAAACATCGCGCCGCCAAAGCACCCGTGTAGAGCCTGTCAAAATTATTGATCGTACTACCCGCAAGTACAAATTATTTTAATTTTTAATTATTTCCTAAACTATGTTTCCAAATAACATACTAAAAAGGGCAAAATTTAACTTCATAAAATTGTCTTTATGATGAAGTAACTTTTGTTCGTAAGGACTAATATGCAATGACTAAAAATAATGCTCATAAATCACCTTTGAATTTTCAACAAATGTTTGTCACAGAATACGTTATTGTAACTTATATATAAGAGATAGGCATATGTTTATCTCGGCCTTTTTTAGATATTCTAGGGACCAATATTTATTCAGGACATTAATATTTTAGTACGATATCTGGAAATCAAATAAAAAAATATTTTTTATTGTAAAGTGTTTTGTTGCTTTCGGGTTTTTTGTTTCTTTTTAATAATTGAGGTTATTTACTTTTCAGCTGAATGCTGTGTGCAGCTACTCATGCGCGCCAACGTGTGGTGGATGTCTGCCAGTGGTACCATGTGTTTCTGTTCCAACATGCTCCAACGTTTGCGTCAGTGTCCCAATAACATGTGGCTTACCGACGTGCGGATGTTTTAGTACCACGACTTGTTGTGACCCGGAACCGTGCTCCTGTATGCAATGTTCGAAGGACTTACCAATGGATTGTGATTCGATTAAATGTTGCTTTGGTTTTCCAGATGTTGAATATCCTAAAACAATTCTCGACATAAAACCGCATTGTTTCAGTTTATGTTAATTTGATTACATGATAATTAAATGGTTTTTTTTTTCTTATTTAATGGAAACGTGTCTGTATGTGTATCTGTTCCAGTGCTAAAGATGTAATTCGATACCTCTTACACCCCAAAACTCCAAACAAACCCATTTCATATCATAAAGGATAATTTGAATATTAAAACAAACCGAAATTACTATAAAAGTTCTTAATAATTATAGTAAGTAATGAGTTCATATAACCACTAATATTCCCACAGGATGACATAAGTGGAATAAATATCACCAGGTGCGGAGAAAAAGCTCTGTTGGTTAATACAATAGTCATAGGTACACCTACACCTAATATTTATTTATTAACCAATACGGATTTACAACGACGCTTTTTGGGTGGCACTGTCAAACATTAGATTCTGCTTTACGGTTCCACCTGAATTTACGGCGGGCTTCAACATAATTTATCGTTGTTCCTATTTTAAGACACAACCCAATGTTTATGTTCGCCATCGGTTTGTTTTATTCTTATCGAACCTTCCGGGTGTTCAATCCGTAAGATGTAATCATCTTCGATACTAAATTATGCTGGGCACACCAAGTCAAGGAAGTTAGTATGAAATTTTATGTTTTTCATGTTTTCATAGTAAATACCCTTCTTTCCCCTCTTCTAGGTTATGCAGACGTTGCTTACTTGGACCTCACAGAAGATCTCTTAAATAAACTTGATCGTCTACTCAATAACTGTATCTATTTCATCTTCCGTCTTCGGAAGTTTGATCATGTATCTGAATACCGAGCCAGGTAGAAATGGCTACCTATGCGGCAACTTAGAAATGTAAGAATATTTTGTTTTCTTTTCTCCATACTTAAAAACCCCAAATTCCCGAAATATATCACACTATTTCAATCTATCGCAGATACACACAATAGACAGCCAAGATTTTCTGATTTATACCAGTAAGTAAGTATACCAGATGTATACAGTTATGTGTTAAAAAGTACATTAATTAAAATAAAATAAAGCAATGTTTTCATCCATACGACCAATCTCTAACACATATTAGACTGTCGAAATATGTGATCGCACAGAGGACATATTATCGTCAAAATATTTTAAAATGTGGTCAACAAATAATTACTAACAGATTGACCATATTAAAAAAAATTGACAAAGAAACCTCAACAACGTTTTAACTTTAAATTTAATTAATTACGGTTGAATTTCAAGCAGTTAACGACCACTACAGATAATGTACCCACACATACAAACAGACAACCTTTTGTATTAAATATTACATATGCCCTCGATTTCCCAAGAATATGTCAGTATCAACGCTTAGGTAACCTATTTAGTGGCTTGAAGCAAAATAAATAAAAAGTATTATCTTATAAATTAATTATTAAAAATTGTAGGGTATAAATCACAGATGAGGTAGAGAGGGTCTGACCACATCTTACCAAATATAACTAAGGAAATCAACGTCTCTTAGAAAGTATACCGAAATATCAGTAAGAGTTTTTGAATGAAGCACCATCTATACCTAGTTAATATAAAGTAATAACTTTATAGATATAACTATAACTACTTTATGATATTTACTATAAGTTACTTGTTATATTATAAGTGAGTTCACTTGTTTGATGACGCGATTCATATTGGATTACTTAAATATGTTTAATCGTGGCATTTCCAAACCGGTACGTCATACCTAAAATTTATAAATAAATAAATGGAACTCACTACCCGCATTTGTTTTTCCTGATTCATATAGGATAGTGGTCTTCAAAAGAAGAGTGAATCAGTTTTTACTGAGCAATAGCGTACCATCCTCGGCCTCTTCTTCACTTTCCACCAGGTTTCAAGCGTGTGATCTACCTTCCATAGTCCTTCTCCTATCGGTGGTCTTAAACTCTGCAGTTTTGTTTATCCACAAGATACGATTCAGACATTCCGTGAGGCCATTAAATAAATGAAGACTAATGCATGTCTTATATTCGTATCTGCAAATATACAGTTCGCAGTTTGAGCTCTCTGGGCCTGAGACAAGACAGATGTGGTTGAGAAACAAATTTTATTGTTTCAAGACTTGTCCAGAGTCGGACTGGATATATAAATTAAGGCGGTACACCCACTATTCTCTACTATAGTTTAATTTGTGCTATACTATATTAACATTCTTCGTATCAACGATTGTCATTCTGATATTCAGTATTAAGTGCTTGGATTAATCTACTAGAGATATTGTCTGCAGATATTTCGTACGATCAAAAAAGTCCAGCTTACAATTTAATTTTTTTTATATATTCCACGTATCAAATATAATATCAACGTTACACTTTCACTATGAGTAGTAGAATATTCGATAAAAATTAACTTTGGAAAGGTAAAGAAGTATTATCAAATTAAAAAATATTTTCTCCTTCCCCCAATTTTAAGCTACGGGCATGCTTGTTGAATTTTCAAGTCATGCTGAGACCTGTTATCATTTAAATGCTATTCAGTGGTGTGTATTCATGACAATAAATGAAACTTTAATTTATATTCGTTCATAGTCAAAAGCCTTTTTCAAAACGTCATATTCGGGCCCAAAAGTTACTATTATCTATATATTTATATAATTTATATACATGCTAAAATGTACTATTCAATAGGTATTTAAAAAATATATTTAAGAGAAGTTACTACTAACGGTATCTTGAAAATTTTAATTACTATGTTTTCTACATTCTAAATAAATAATAAATTTGGGGTCTTATACCGTTGTTATATAAAAATCCAAATCCGTACGAGTCTTGGCAGGTGCTTACAAAGTCCTTTAAGTTTTATTTGTTTAAGAAGTGTCTGAAACTTGGAAATTGTTTTAATGTACCGTTATTGTACTACACTTTATGTTAAGAACTCTTAAACAGGTAATATTTTTTTAAATAATAATATAACTGAATCTAAAATAAACGTTAAGATAACGTTAGTTTTAAATTGTATCCATCACTGATTATATACCCGTTGTAAAACTGCCTCATTAGCGTAGTGACTGTGGTCCTAAGTGCGACTGCTATGCTCGAGGCCCCGGGTTCGATTCCCAGGTTGAGCAAAGCGTTACTTGATTTTTCTATAAAATTCTCAGTAGCAGCTAGGATTTTGGCATCGCAAACTACGTCAGAGTTAGCGGCAGGCGACGGTGTAAGTGATAAAACAACTTTAATTTTTTTGAAACAAATTGGGAAAGTGAGAAAACTCGGGAAATGGGTTCCGCATGAATTGACGGAAGAACACCAACAAACACGCATTAAGTACGGCGTTTTACATTATTCAACCGTCACAATAACGAGGGAACTTTGAATCGTATTGTTTACTTGTAACGAAAAATGGATCCTTTACGACAATCGGAAACGCTCATCACAGTAGTTGAACCCAGGAGAACCGGCCAAATCCTGTCCCAAGCGAAAGTTGACTTAGAAAAAAGTACACTCACCGTGTTTGGTGTACCAGTGCCGGTGTCATACACTACAGCTTCCTAAGATCTGGCTAGACGATAACGGCATATCTGTATTGTCAACAATTACAAACCATGATGGAAAAGCTAGCTATTGAACAACCGAGACTGGTCAATTTCGCTAGCCCACTGCTGCTTCAGGACAACGCTAGACCCCATACTTCACGACAGACGGTCGCTAAATTGGAAATCGGTTAGAATGTCTCCGACACCCACCATACTCCATGGAGCTTGCTCCAATAGATTATCACTTTTTTTTTCGAAATTTGGACAGTTTCTTTCAAAGGAAAAAAAATCAATTCCGATGAGGCTGTCCAACCGCCTTCAAAGATTTTATTGATAGTCGCTCCCATAATTTTAGTTATTCCATATAAAATGCTAATTACATATGTAAGTACCTAATATCATACATAGCCTATTATAGCACTTCTGAAACAATAAGAATCGTTCAAAAAATATTAATTTAAGATTCACTAGATTTTAAATTAAAGCTATCCAAACATACATAAAAATCCATACAAAGAACGAGAAGTTCTGAGATTTATAAAAATATTTAAAAAAAATAAGAAAGGAAATCTTTGACATACTTCCAATATTTCCTTCATACCGCATTACTTATAATTCAAAGTCTAGACTACATTAAGCGATGTATATATCAAATATTCTTTCGAGGACTGTGGGTCGCCTCACGAATCACTGTATCTTAATTTTCTTAATTATTCCCTCCCGAGATAATAAAAATATGCTAACGAAAGCGACACGGGTGGTTACGAATAAATTAATATTTTTATTTCGTATCTATATTTTAGACATCTTTCAAGACGGATCGTATCAATGCGAACAGTTGCAGATGCTTTTGTTTTAAAATTAAAAAATCCAAATATCGATGAAAATAATTTTTTTTTTTTTTTTTTTTTTTTTTTTTTTTTTTTTTTTTTTTTTTTTTTTTTTTTTTTTTTAGAACTGACTACACTGTTAGCCTTAGGGGCCCTAAAGCCGCTGCGGCTTTTACAGCTTCACCGGACTTGGGGGCGAGCGCAGAGGGCACTCAGCCGCGAAAGTTTTGTGGACGACTCGCACGAGGGTGCCAAAGTGGCCGGACCTCGGCTCGGGCGGTCGTCGCGTTCGCAAATAGGTCGCGATCTATTCGAATCCCTACACCTACGATTCGAGCTAACTAAATATACACATAGGCACGTTCCCTTCCTCCTGGGAGGAAGGAAGGAACCGTGCGTATGTGTATTCAGTAATCGGAATGTTTCTACACTAACTAGCGCTAACTAACTAGCGTAAAAAAAGAAAAAAAAAGGTCCCTCACAGAACCTATGTACCTGTGTGGTGTGCACGTGTGTATGTTCATACGTGTGTAGTGTTGTATGTAGGTAGCTAAGTGATGCACGTACAGTGTCACTTGTATCGCGCGGGCGGTTGCCTGACCCAAGGGTTTCACACCGAGGAACGGACCTAGGCTTGGGTTACCGCTAGAGAGGGTGGACGTGACGGGTGTGCTGGAGCGAAATTGACCGCCCGCCCTCTGCGGAGAGAACGGTGGTTACGCGGGCGTGGGCGCTGGCACGCTCTGTTTGGAGAGACGGATGTGTAATATTTATTCGAATTTTCGATGTGATCGTCGGGATCAATAAAAATATTGCGCGGCCGGCGTTTGCACCGGATGTCCGTGGGTGCCGGAACATAAGTGGCGGCTGTTTTTATTAACGGATTCGCGTGGTTCGACGCGGTGTCGAAATACGAACGGGAGAGCTGTTTAACGTAGGCATGTATCGAAGGAAGCTCCATATCTCTATGGAGATCTACGCTTCGAACATACCACGGGGCCCCGGTGAGACGATAGAGGAACCTATTCTGTATCGATTGTAACCGTTTGAAACTCGACTCGGACATATGTGCGAACACGGCGCAACTGTATGTCAAAATTGGTCGAATACACGTCTTGTAGAGCGTGAGCTTATGTCGCGTGGACATTTTACTCACCGAACACAACAGAGGATGCAACCGGCCCAGGACCCACGCGGCCCTGTTCCTAACCTTACGGATGTGGGGTCTAAAAGAGAGCCTACTATCTAGGGTTACCCCTAGATATTTGGTCTCTCTTACATACGGAATCGGATTATCGTAGAGCTTAACAGGTTTAAGCTTCCACGGTATCTGTGACGAATCCGCATCGAAGAGCATCGCGGCGCTCTTCGAGGGATTAACGGCTATACGCCACTCGTTAAACCACTTCCCGAGAGTGGTCACGGAGCGTTGGACTTTGTGTCTGAGGTGGGATCTATTCCTATCTGAGGCATATAAGACTGTATCGTCAGCGTATAGCCCTACCTCGACCTCCGGGAGTCGAGGTAGGTCACTGACGTACAGGTTAAATAGGCTAGGAGCCAGGATCGAACCTTGGGGAACGCCTGAGCGTATTGGACGGGGCGTGGACAATTCACCTTCCACTCTATAGCGAAAGGTGCGATCTGTTAGATAGTCGCGAATTATTTTAATTAGCCTATCGGGGACTTCAAAGTGATACAACTTGTAGATCAATCCCTCGTGCCAGACCTTATCGAAGGCCTTGGCAACGTCGAAAAAGACCGCAAGTGTACGGCGGGGTTTATATAATTCAGCAAAATTAAATGCAACGTGCTCCGTGAGGCGGTGCACTTGATGAGTTCAAGAATATCTAGCACGGAAACCGAATTGCTCAGGCGGATAGAGGTCTTTCTCCTCTATTACTGACTTGAGACGGTTCAGAAGGATCCGCTCGTACATTTTCCCTAAAGTATTTAGGAGACTGATCGGGCGATAGCTGTCGGGAAGCGACGCGCTCTTGCCGGGCTTACGGATACCTATGACTATGGCCTTTTTCCAGGCGGCTGGAAAATGGCAGTGGGCTATGGCTACATTGAAGATGCAGACCAAAAGAGCTATGAGGCGATCGGGAAGAAGTCTAAGTACTTCATTCCTGATCCCGTCGGGACCTGGTGCTTTTCTAAGCTTAAGGCTTTTTATAATGGAAAGAACCTCCTCAGACGTGACTGGGGACAGGGAGTCTGTCGCGGGGAGCTTATCCAGCTCCCGCACGCATCCATCGATACCCTCGACCCGGTCGGTATTTGCATCGACACTGTTCGGAGAGCACTGGCTCTCCAAACAAGTGGCGAGGCACTCCGCCTTGTCGCTGCTATCGAAGGCGAGCGGTATACCGGGACCCCTCTCGAGGGGGGGCATAAGATAAGAAGCCTCTATTTTGAGACTGTGAGCTAATTTCCAGTAAGCCAGATGCGACGGCCTTAGCCCTTCGACGAGGGCGTCCCATCTGTGACTTCTGAGTTCTAATATACGGGCTCTAACCGATCTTTGAAGTGCGCGTAAACGTGCGCGGTTTTCCTCGGTCGGATAGTGGTCGTGCGCACGAGTCGCCGCGTTCTTTTCCGTCAACAACGCCCGCACGTCGGCAGGGAGTACGAAGCGGCGATCGCTCGCCTCTTCGACCTCTCTCGAGGCCTCTCCGATGCCGGCCTGCAGGTGGTCGACCAGGGAATCGATCGCGAGATCTACGTCCGCAACGGACCCCAATACGTCCGGGATCCTATCTAAGCTGGACGAGGACGGCCTGTCCGCAAGATAATGTTTTAGCTTGGCATAGTCAACCACTTGGACCGAAGGAGGGCTAGAGTCGTCTGGTTGACCTAGCTGCATGATGACCGGACGGTGGTCGGAGTCGAGCTCGTGTACGACCCGAATGAGTCGTAACCGAAGCGCGATACCTTTAATGAGAGCTACATCAAGCACTGTCGGCATACAGTTGTCTTGAAAGTGGGTGGGAGTGGGTGGCGCTATGACATCAAAGTTTAGCACGTTCGTTAGCTCTTCGAGTTTAACCCCATTACTGGAGTCTCTCCAATTGCCAAACGAAGTGTGCCCACAATTGAGGTCACCCGCTATAATGACCGATTCACCGAGCGAAAGTAGCTTTTCTAGGTCAGACCTGAGAGGCTCTTTCCTCGGCGAGAGATAAACTGAGACTAACGTTATGGACGGGTGGTCGGTCATTCCTAGTCTACACACGGATACTTCCATATTGGTAAGTATCGGAGGATCTACCGGCGTACAATATAACGATCGTTTGTAATAAATGAGAGTGCCGCCCCCGCGGCCGGCCCGGTCATTTCTTACAATATTGTAGTTCGCGATTTTTGGATCACGTTTAGCACGCTTTAAGAGCGTCTCCTGCACTAAAAGAACATCTACTTGGTGATCTTTAAGAAAGGTCGCGACGAGATCACGCTGCGGATATAGGTTCCGTGCGTTAAAAAACGAAAGATTTAACGCTTGATGAAAATAATCAAATGACTCGCCTTTTATAATCGACTTCAAAACAAGACGGGAGGATACTCAATTTGAATGTATATATTTTTTTAATGAATGTTCAGTCATAACTTCTTTATTAAACCGACTTGGATAATTCTTTTTTTGTTGGATAGGGGAAGGGTATCCCCCAGTTAATAAGCATAGTAATAATTTAGTGAATGCACAGAGAGGGAGTGACTTTCAGACATCACAATCATTCGCACAATGATCCGCCCTATAATTATTTAGTATGTACCGAGACCATTGCGATTATTTTGTGAAATTAATTTAAATTAAATATTAAATAGAAATGTGCTTGATGAAATTATATCCCAGATATTATAATATTAACATATAAATATTCGAATACCTGGCAAAAGCTTCGTCCCGAGGAATGGCAGTATGAAACACCGATAAATTTATAGCTTTTTATTTTTCTCACCAGACGAAGATACTGTACTGTACTGTAGACTACTTTTCTCAAATGTTCGGGTTTTCTCACGATATTCAAGCCTCGTGGCGAAATGGTAGTGAACTTCACTATTTAGTCGTATTTTCCAAAATTTTCGGGCACCTTATACATAGGTTACAAAAATTAAGCAAATCGGTTTTGTCATTCTCAGATAATGTGCTTACCAACGAACAAGGTTATTTTTTTATTATTTATATATTAATACGTGAAGCAAAAGCTTTCGGTACCTTTTTAACCGTATTGCGTGAACGGAAGACTGTGATTTGGCATTGTTGAAGTTTATATGGAGAAGGAGTGCAGAAAGCTAAAATGTATCTATATTATCTATTACTAATATATTAAATAAAATAAATTAATACTGCGAATCCTAACGACTAGTACCATTAAACTTAGACCCCCCAAAATATTGACATTGTCACTCAACGAAAAGTGACAGCAAGTGATGTAGATAATACTCATTGTTTAGGTGCATCAATACTGCAAATGTCAAACAGAAAATAGTCTAGAATGTCTAGGTGATCAAAAAGTCCCTGGTCGAATTTCGACCATAGAGCGATCGCTAGTTTATATAGATTAACAATTTATTTACGTCAATCGCGAAAAAGTCGTTATTACATGCCATAAATAGCACGTGGGAACAATAATTTATTAATTATATATTTATATTATAGAAAAATCAACTCTAAATTTGATGCACATAAAGATAGTAATGGAATAAATGTAATCTCCCGTAGTATTACCGACATATTACATTCGTTTATTATAACTCGTAATAGCGTACACCTGCGTGTTTGTAACCGTCTCTAGTCGCACAAAATAGATAGGTACAGAAAGCCAACTCCACACAACTAGCGATAACGACAAACGCACACATAAACGCGTACGTACGAGGATCTCGTATCAAATCGGCGAAACGTCCACTTGATTCCGAATTTACAATAAATAAACAATTTTATAGATATTGTTGTGTGTCAACTTGTTTAAATCTATCAATATGAAGCTGAAATGATTTCGCGTTTGTCACCCATTTATAGATTTTTATTTAAAAGCGATTAACTAATTTATGAAAAAAGTAGTTGACCCCTTCGAATATTGCGCACATTATAGAATGTAAACAACCTAACAGCTGTCATTATTGTTAGTTAAAAATATTGTTAATAGATGGTGCCTCCTACATTTTAGTTGAATATATATTTTTTCATTACGAATGCCATCTTTTGTTGTAATAAAAAAAAAACATTTTTAAACGAAAACATTAACTTTGAACGTCAATTTTCGTTAATAACGGGGAGCAAAAGCTAAATGATGTTTAATCGCCTATTTTGATGAAGAATTAAAGGCGATTTAAAACACCTTTGGGAAATAATACATAGAAATGCTTTCAATCAAATTCCTAAATGGAAATTTACATAGAATATTATAAATCGTGGCTATAGCGGTCCTGTCCAGCGTGCACCTAAACTCAAATTCGACCGGAGTCGTCTTTCTGTACCTACCTATTTTTGTGGTAGCCGTCAGTAATAACACTTAAACCATTCATCACAGCCTTTGCAGATTATTATACCCTAGTAATGAAATTATTACTTTCGCCCCTATATATATATTTTTGTCATGTTAGCGTGGTTACTAGTAACTCAAAAAATTTATCAAAATAATGTGTCTATAAAGCTGTTACATTATATTTACGTACTTATAAAACATGTGTGCCGTTCATACGAGGTAGAAGTGAAACCTTCAGAAAACACAAAAATACTTATTTAAAATCTCTTTTAAAAAATCCTAAATCAGCGGGACTCGAGCTATCAACCACTTCTAATTTAGATACATACAACAGTGCGTACATTTATGGTCGTCACACAGCGAGGCCAATTTAACGCCTGTTAAAGGCGTGAAAATCAGGACTTGTATAATAAATACATCAACCGCATGCATCTATCTTTTATCTATCAACGTGCATCCATCTCATTCTCTCGCATGCTAAGTTCTATAGATGTTCCCAAAAAAATTATTTTACTAATGTTCAGTTGTGGTCTAGTATATTGAAACAATCAAGAAACAATGTCGTCTCTAGTATTGTACATATATATCTTAGTAAATTACATGAATTCATAGTACCGGAATATGCGTGTAAAGTTTAGCGTTAATTGGCAATTGTTAAGCTTAGACGTAGCAAACTTGTGGCTTTGTTGTGTGCCTGATTCACTAACTCACATATCGAAACAGTATCGAAATTATCTTTCAACACCTATAAGTATGTTTGCTACGGTACCATACTTTGTAGTATAGTATACTCTGTTATGGTCAACAACCGCAGAAAATATAGGGTGCTTTGGGCATCCACACTAATAATATTATGAATACGAAAGTAACTCTGTCACCTGTTTCTTTGTTAATTTTTCACGACTAAATCTCCAAACCGATCGCAATGAAATTTGACTCGAAAAAAATATACTTAGTAAAAAAAAACACGCGAAAAAGCTAGCCTGAATAAGAAGTTTTATCAAGGTTTACAAATAGCCCTTGTAAATTACAGTGAAATAAAATTGACGTTGGCGTTTTAGTTCTAAGCGATTCAAATCAAACTATTGTTGTCCCAAGTACGTTCTTAGGTCCTAAATTGAATATAGTCTAAGTAATTGAATGGCTTTCCAATCCAGTTTAAGCAATCAGTTGATGTATGATATTAGTTCTCATATGTCCTCACCGCTTGTGATTTGTAATTAATTAAATTATCGAATAGGTCGCCATTACTTATTTTACTTATACAGGGTTATTGTTAATTCGCCGTATTCCCGTTAGGAGGTGATAGGTGTGACTATTTGCGATCATTTTAACCCTCATATGCATCATGTAAAAGTGAACCATTTTTGGAGTAATCATGTTTTTTAGCTTTTTTCAAAATAAGTCAAAAATGGAACATCAAAAATCTATTTAAAAGAATTATCAATTTAAATCTCGTTTTTCTTCTGATTTATAAAAACGATTAAACACTGGTTATTTATCAAAATGAAAACAACAATTATTGGCCCAAATTAAAAAATGCAAGACGAAAAACGATATTATTTCAATATTTTCTTGAGATTTTTTATCACTAAAATGCTTTAAGAACAAAAAAAAAACGTTATTAAAATTGGCTTGAAACTCGCTACACGAATGCGTTGGCAGTGGCGCCGTCCGTGGAGATTTGGTCGAATAAATTTAAAACAGGTGAAACCGTAGGGCGCAACTATATTTAGATAATGATTTGATTTGATTGAAACCTTTCTATGGGATACGGGATATTGTTACTATAAACTACGTATATATGCGGTAGAAGTGGGAGTAACTTGCTAAAAGACCTCGGCCTGTCGAGAACTGCAGTAAGTTCTATTTTAGAACGCGTATCTAAAGCAGCATTAAC
Source organism: Saturnia japonica (assembly GCA_033032175.1). Classification (NCBI taxonomy): domain Eukaryota; kingdom Metazoa; phylum Arthropoda; class Insecta; order Lepidoptera; family Saturniidae; genus Saturnia; species Saturnia japonica. The sequence continues at coordinate 20,723,063 of CM065307.1, read as the reverse complement.
AGGCTCTTACCAAATCTGGCTTGGCAGGGAGGGAATCGCGGGCAGTCAAGGTGAGCGCTGATGTGTACCATAGTAAACCTAAATCTGGGTCGCAAGTCCCGGGGCTGCTCGTGTTCCCCCTCTCTGCTACACGATGGACCCGGCACCCGCACGGTGAGTCCATGGAATGCTAAGATGTTTCTCTCTTTTTGCGGGTATCCGATATTTTTAGTAACGGTTACGTAGTTTTATATCACTCCTGGTAAAAAAAATTCGCTACTAAGTAGGTACTTATCAACTTATTTTAATTTAACTATATCTTGAATTTTCGTGTGCTTTAAATATATATTTTCTTTCTCTTTCTTTATTTTAATTTCATAAACAAATATGATTTGATTCAGGTTGCCATGAACCAAAGGTCTCAATTATATTGATGTTGTGTTTAAATACAATATTTAATTCAAACAAGCATCTTGTACCGTTGAGTTAATATTGAACCAACAATTTTTGAGCATTAATTACTTTTGTACGCTCTATGGGCTTTATGAAGTGCGGTTTGAACCGTATCCGGAAAAAAGTGCAGATAAAATAAACACGCGTGGAAAATTGCGCACATGGTCTTAATCGCATACGGAAAAAACCTCACATGCATAAATGGACACATGGAATTAAAGGCAATGTTTTATGAACAATTTTTCCGTTAAGATTGGTTAGATTAAAACAAAAGAAAAAAATGGCCTTTTAGTATGTAATTTTGCGTCCATTTTAGGTGATGTAGATTGGTTATTGTGCACAAGTGAAGTGGATTATAAATAATATCTAGGAGCATGCATTTTAAGTTGCGACAAAAAACTGCCTGGACAGTTATACATAAAAATAAGATGAATTACAATTAATTAAATTGAAAATTACAACATGAATTTAAGTTATAAACGTTTACAGCGTAAAACCTGTTTAGTCAACCGAATTTTAAATACCATTAAAAAACATTTGTCAAAAGTCTACGTTATTAAAATCATGCAAAGGGGATTACCATTTCAATATTGCACGTGGCTCAGGTACGTGGATACATTGTTATCGATCGGACCGAACGGGTCGAATTATTAATACGTCACATGTCAGTGTTTCGGGAAAGCTTAGTATGTGCACGTGACGTATTGACTTCCGAGCACGTGTTTAGCTCACTGATTGGGGTGATTGCGAAATAATTAAGGGGATCTACTAGGGGTGACGTTATGTGTAATGCCAGTTTTCTCTCCCTCATTTACTCAGATTTGCTAGCAGAAATGCTTGTTGTATGAACGAGAACGTATTATTCGATCATAGCGATCGACCCGAATAATTAATACGTCACATTTCAGTGTTTCGGGAAAGCTAATGTGCACGTGACGCATGACATCCAACCACGTGTTTGGCTCTCTGATCCTGTACGGGGTCATTGCGAACTAATTAAGGGGTCTACTAGAGTGACGTTTTCTATACTGCCAGTTATAATTTATTCAAAGTCGACCCCTGCTAGTTGAAGTAAAAAGAGAAGATAAAGCAAAAAAAATAAAGATAATAAAAAAAAATTATAATATTATACTCACATTTTTTTTAATTCATGTTTGACAGCATTATTTTTAACCAATTTCAGAAAAAGAAAGTTCCATTTTTTTCTTAGTATATATTATATTTGTGTACGCGCTCGATTTCTTCAGAAATTATACTTTCGATTTTTATGATTGGATTGATATTACTGGAGTCATTTTTTAAGTGCCTACACTTATTGAAAGATTTGACAAAACAAATAATAACGGTACCATTCATATATAAAGTCTTTTAGGTTATTTAAAAAAATGTGTGCATCGTTGATAATATTTAACGGAGTTGATTTGTTAAAAAAAAAACACTTTTATGTCTTGATTTTTTCAACCAAATCTCCTTTTTAAACGGAAATTTTATATAAGAAAAGCTCATAAACATGTATGTAAAAAATATACGTAATATAAATCTACTAAATATTCGCGATCTGCTAGGAGACCGTCTCTGGTAATCTTTTTAAAAAAACTACACTTTTCACATCTCATATATATTTTATATGATACAATACTCTGACACACTGACTCCCGAATTTTGTTGAGCAGTTAGGACCGTGCTCCGCGATGTCTTGATACTGACTGACTTGAAGGAAATTTTTAATAATTAAAGTAAAAATTGTAAAGTGCTGGATTGCACATGTGATAAAACAGCGTCATATGCTAAGGTGCTGAGTGCGCTATGTGTGCATAGAAATAAGGGTTATAACTGATCGCTCTAAGCTAGAAATTTGACCAGCTACTTTTTGATCATAGACTATTTTCTGTTTGACATTTGCAGTAATCATGAACCTAAGCAATGAGTATTATCAACATCACTTGCTGTCACTTTTCGTTATCAATATTTTGGGGGTCTAAGTTCAATGGCAGTGGTCGGTTTAGGATTCGCAGTATTAATTTATTTTATTTAATATATTAGTAACAGATATTATAGGTAAATTTTAGCTTTCTGCATTCCTTTTCCATATGAACTTTAACCATGCCAAATCTCACAGTCTTCCGTGCACTCAATACGCTTAAAAAGGGGTACAAAGCTTTTGCTTAACGTATTAATATATATAGATAATAACGAGGGAAATTGAAAATTAAAAAAAACTCCGACACAAATAACCACCAATTACCATTCCAATGAGCTCAAACACGAAGTCGCTGCTGTCAGTTAGTGAGGAGATAGGCATCCTGCAGTTTCCAGGTGCTGCAGCATCAGGTCAAAGTTACCATGTTCTTCTAATATCATTTAAGTAACAGAATACCAAATTTCAACTCGATCAGACCTGTGGATGATTTTTGTGAATAATAGCTAATAATGCAATTGATCAAGTAACCTTTGAAACAAAAAAAAAATTTGAATCGGTTGGCTGAAAAAAAAACGATGCTTCCACAGAGAACCCTCTGTTTGCGTCGGGGGTTAAAAACCAATTGAAATAAATAAGTTGAAAAACATACTTCAGGTAAAATAGAACCATAGATTTAATAAATATATTAATCAGCAACTCGAAAGAGAAAGGGTGTTGAACGCCTGTGTTAGAACGAGATAAGAATACGAGAGCGTTTTCGTATGTGCTATAGACCTATAGCGGGGTAATTTTTCAAAAAGTGTACATGTACATTATAATAGGTAGGTATGTCCCATAACTTTAATTAAAAATTTTAAAGAATGATTTTAAGAATTAAAATCTGTTGTTGGTTTTTTACAATATTACCTAATAATCCTGCTTAGAAACAAAGTTCTTTTTTTTTTTAAATATTGATAGAAGGTACCAGTCAATTTTACCTGTATCAAACTACTTAAATCGCGACTAAAAAAAATCCCGTCTAGTTTTGCAAAATCTGAGATATTTTTTAAGTGCAATTTAATGTTTATTAGACGTATTTAATTGTGGTTACGTGTAACTGTACCTTGATTTAACTCGTTTGTCAAAGAAATTAACGAAATAATACGCACGTGTATACTGTTTTTAGTCTCGTTTTATAAAACCTATTACCGATGTTATAGCATTCTAAATCTATGAAAACAATTTAAGTAAAATGTCTTCTTACAGAATAAATGGGGGTCACATGAAGGTACCTTACATGCCTATTATTGCAATTGATATTCGAAAAGGGTTTGCCTGTGAACGGTTAACAAGCAGTTGAATATTTATTCCGTTTTTATCCGATTAATAGCGTTTATGTCAATGAGCTTTTGTATTTAATAGCCTAGATGACAGTAAGGGAAAATCTGATAGAATATCTTTCTCTACGATTGGTTTTAATTTAAAAATATATTTTAATTTTGAGTGAAGTTAAGTTTTCAATTTGTTTTACAATGTTCCATATTTTCAAGATATAAATGTAAAAATACAGTCATTGATCACGTGGTATAAAACACCAATCATAACGTATGATGTCATATATTTAAGAATCTAATAATATTAAATAAAATAAAAAATTAATTTCTTGCAAACGGCTTCAACGGTTTGTATGATTTTTATTTTTATTTAGATAATGTTTTACATTACAATTTTACCTAGATATTTGTTTTTTTTTTTTTTAAGATAGATACCGAGTAAAATTCGGTCGCTTAGATATTGTTAAATAAAGTGTTATATTATATAGGTAGAATAAATTATATATATAACATTGCGTTTAAGTCTTTTCAAACACGAAGCTTAATCATAACTACTATATATCAAACAAAAACACAAATGCACAAATTGAGTTTCCTTGTTTGTTTGTTACTCAATCAAGCAAAAACGGCTAAATAGACTTGTATTAAATTTGGCCCATAGATAGCTAATGACCCGGATAAAGACATAGGATACTTTTTATCCTAGTAAAAACATTTTTTGTTCACCCAACTAAAGTCGCGGGCACAGCTAGTAAAGAAGTGAACGTGCAAATAATACACCATAATAATTAGAATTAAAAATATTAATAAAACTGTCAAATATTGTATTTACTTGGGCCTGAAAATCAAAATAAACATGAAAAATTACTATAGAGATACATGAGAAAACTATAAAAAATGCAGCATACTATTTCAATGGTTACGAATTTGACGCGTTGAAAATTGTGAAATGAAATAAAAAAAATTAACACACGTAAGTACTCCGATGAAACGTTTTTCAAAGGGTACACACGTGCTCGTTTTTCATTTGTTATAACAGAGGTGTACTTAAGGTAACCTCGTGAATTGAATTCTCATTGAAGATTTCTCTATATTTGGATGCCCGACCGGTGAAATACATCTCTTTCACCCTATAGACCATATATGGGAAACAACAGGCCCGCGAGACATTTTGAAAAAACCCAATTAAAAAAATATTACATTAGGTACTTATACTCATGGGCGACACATCAAAAGATTTATTGCTTCTCAATTATTCTAAACTAGTTTATTCCAGATTATTCCTTCATTTTGCCTATATAAGCGTGTGGATGGCCCGAACGTTAGTTCAGTTCTATTTGAGCTACCGAGGTGATAAGTTGAACAAGCGATATCCTAGCGAACTGCTCGAGCCGTTAACTTGCTTTGTGACTTTGTGTGTATCTTGAGTGGTTACTAACTATAGTTTGTTATTAAGTTAATTGAACGAAAAAAATGATGTCTGGTGGAAAGAAACGAAAAGTAGATACAAAGGGTCGCCAGTTTAAAAAAAATGGACTGAAGAATTCTTTTTTATCTTGCACAATGGTAAGCCTATTTGTTTGCTGTGTAATGAATCCATTTGAGTAATGACTGATAGGACAATTAAGAACAGACAAAATCCAGAAGCTTACCGCAAATTTAGAAAAACAGCAACAAATGCTTCATAAACAAAGAACATAACTTGATAATGTTGTGAAAGCTAGTTTTATAGTTAGCTCAAAATTGGCAAAGGCTTTAAAACCATTTGCCGAAGGAAAATTTATCAAGGAGCGTATGTTAGAAGTTTGCAATATTTTGTGTCCTGAAAAGAAAAATGAATTTAAAAAAATTAGTTTGTCAAGGCGAACTGTTGTTCGTCGTATATAAATGATGGCTAATTAAATAAAAACAACAACAACATAAAAAACATGGCTGGTTTTGAATCATTTTCCACAGCATTAGACGAGAGCACCGATTGGTCTGAGACAGCTCAACTGGCTATATTTATTCGAGGTGTTGATAAGGAGTTCACTGTTACTGAGGAATTGCTTGCTTTACAGTCGGTAAAAGGAACCACTACAGGAAAGGATATTTTTATTGAAATTCAAAAGGTATTCACAAGTTTTAGCTTGCCATGGTCAAAATTAATTGGAGTATGCACTGATGGTGCACCTTCTATGGTCGACTTACGTAAAGGTTTCATCGGAATTTTGAATGAAAAAGCAACAGAATGGAATGTGCAAAAAGGTTGATTTGATAGTCCTTCATTGCATTATCCACCAACAGAACTTGTGTTCTAAGTCCATTCGACTCCAGAATGTTATGAATGTGGTAGTAAAAACCATCAACTTTATTCGATCCCGAGGGCTTAACCATCGTCAGTTCAAGGCGTTTTTGGATGAAATATCAGCTGAATATAACGACGTAACATATTATTGTGAAGTCAGAGCTGAGCAAAGGAAAAATGTTGAAACGGTTTTACGAGCTTAGAAATGAGATAGCAGACTTTATGAAAATAAAAGATAAACCGCTATCTGAATTAAGTGACCCAAAATGGATATGTGACTTAGCATTTCTGGTCAATCTTACAGGCTATTTGAATGATTTAAATTTTAAACTTCAAAAACAAGGACAGTTAGTAAATTATTTGTACAGCCATTTGAAAGTGTTTCAGATCAAACTACGCTTGTGGGAGTCACAGATGCTGTCTGGTAACAGTTACCATTTCAACACGCTCTCTGCCTATGAAAATATTGCTTATGCTCAACATGCTGAAGAACTCAAGTTACTGTCGGAACAATTTTCGAACAGATTTAGCGACTTCAAAAACATGGAAGACTGTTTCAGTTTATTTGCTACTCCTACAAAATGTAATGTACAAAATGCTCCAATACGCTTACAAATGGAGTTGATTGAGATTCAAGAAAACTCACTCCTACAATCCAAATTTGAAGACAGAGTTGTGCGATTTCTACAAAAATACCTAGAAGAAGACAATTTTCCGCAGCTTAGAAAATTCGCAAGAAGATTGATTTCTGCGTTTGGCAGTACTTATAAATGCGAACAGTTCTTTTCATTTATGAAAGTTAATAAATCAACACATCGTACAAGACTGACTGACGATAACTTGGAAAATTCTTTACGTCTTTGTATCAGAGGAATTAATTCAAATATCGATGAATTAGTTTCCCAAATTCAAGCTCAAGTGTCTCATTCACACCGAGTATTAAACTTTCGTAGTTTGTAACAATTTCAAATTTAACGATTTAATTATAATGTACAATTTTTTTAAATTTCATTTTGTTATTTTAATAAATTGTACAATAATAACATTGTCGTATTATTTCATGTCTAATATCTATCGCAAAAAATATTATCACTACTTTAAAATGCACTAAGTACTTTTAAACGCGGCCCGCGAACGTATTTGCACGCTAAAGTTTGGCCCTCAACATGTCAAAGGTTGCCCTGCCCATACCTGCTATGGACGATCGCAACCAAATAACCTTGTGCTATGTTCCTGCGGTGAGTAGGAATTCTAGGGATCCTTGAGGAAGGTAAGTTCAAGGTCAGCAATATGCTAGTGATACTTCTGGTGTTACAAGCGTCCATTGCCTATGGTAACCGGTTACCATCAAACAAGCCGTACGCTTGTTTGCCATCTTAGTTAAATAAAATAATCCTGTCAAAAATTACTTTAAAGACAGCCCGTGGCCATGACTTGTTTAACAAAATCTACACATGAAATTGATTATAAATCTTCACGTGTATTAAAACAGAATTGCATTTAAAAAATGTCTTTAATTCTTTCACCTATGTAAAAATTTTATTCCGTTATACATTCGAAATACGCATTATAAAGCCAACATTGTCTTGAAATATGTAGTATGGGCTAATTTTCTGCCTTATACACTTTTTCTTTATAAGATAATCGGATTGGTATAGAAACATAAAATCTCTACATTTTTACGCCAAGAAATTGCCCCTCAACTAGGTGCGCGCGAAAAAAAGTGATTTTCACATTTGGAAGCACATATAACTGTGAACAGTTGTTTCATTTATGGGCATTTTAAATGTATTTTATGGTGTTTACAATCTGCAATGTGTGCTACATAAATTAATTAATCAAAGTACCGAACCAGACTTGGGTTACTGATGAAAGTTTTGAAAACTATTCAAGGCTGTATATTGGTTAAATTGATCCAAACATTGATTATTTATATCGATTCTCAAATTTAAGCTAAAACTTCTCATTAGCGATATTATTCAGATTCATTTATTTTTAGTATTGTATTTGATACATGCATGAAAGAAGCTAAATTATTAAAAAGGAAACAAAATTTCTATTTTTGCTTTTTCTTTTTTTTTAAGTCGTAGTTAAATATTATATAGCCTATGTCACTCCCACAATTAAGACGAATCTAACGACATCTCGTATACTAAACTCCATCAAGCCGTTTAGGCACAGAGCGTGAGAAATAAATAAACATACATTTAAACGTTCGAAAAACATAACCCAAGGAGGGTAATAAAAGTTTTTTTTTCAACTATTGTCTATTATCTATGGCCTCTGACTTTTAACAATTTTAACTAACATCCTAATGATTGGCCCGTAACTTAACAAACGTTGCCCAAACTTGCTTTATATGTTTAAAAGCTTAAACTGATTTGAAGATCATAATAAGTCAAAATTAGTAATCTTATATATATTTTTAACATTTACCTAGAGTACGTAACGGTATGATTGGAAAAGTTGTCCGCATGTCGGTCACGTAGCGTGCAATATTGCTGCCTGCTGGCTTCAGCTTTTAGTTCTCCGTGAAATAAGCTCTCAGCAACTTTCCCTGGTTATTAATATACTTTGAAATACCTCACAATAAGTCAGAAGTCTAATAAATACCTGCAGGTATCTAACAAATTATTATAAAACTCAACGTCTCTGTCTGTCTATCTATCCGTTTATTATGTTCTTTTCACGCGAGAAACACTTATCTGATTTACATGATTTAAAAAAAAAATTCATAGCTATCTTATCTGGCCAGACTATAGGATATAATATTCTTTTGGGACGTTTAAATAGCTTACTCTGAGTAAACCATAAGAGATATAGATATCAAATTAATGTATTACATAATTGTAAATATTAAAAAGTCCTTTAAAAAATTCAGTGAGAGTATTAATTGATTCACCATGACCGATTTGTATTTATCTGCGAAGAATCCTAATTATTTTTCGAAAATAAAAGTAGCCCAAGTTACTTCTTATAACATAAGGTACTTACCTACCTACCTATCTACCAGTGAAAGTCCTGCCAAAATAGCTCCAACCGTTTCGGAAATTACCATGAACAAACAGGCAGACAAAAATTTTAAAAATAGGGTTATTATTTTATGTCTGGTATCATATATACTTTCATATGAATTTAGTGAAGAAGCTGTTATTTTGACAATACAAACAGACACATCAATTTTATTAATCTATACAATTAATAATATTAAGAATTCGCACCAAAAATCAACTCTATTAAAAAAAATAGCAGGGCTTTTTCTAATGCGCGCCTGGCTAGCTACCACCCTCAAGTTGGAAATCTGTCACCAAGCACCAATAGGTGTGTTCCAGCAGCTGCACTTGAGAGCCAGTCCTCGTGTTACCATCTTGGGCCACATCAGGTTAGATTATGGCCAAAACCTAAACCTGCAAAGAATTAAAAAAATACCAAATACACACTACACGGGGATCACCACCACACAAGAGGAATCCTTCACGAAAAACTCAGTTAAAACAATTTGTTGTTAATGAGAATACAGAAGCGACGGTAATTAGTGACGCTACGTGTTAGTTAGCTCATTAGGGAACTATTGCGAAGGCTATTCGCGTGGGGTTAGTATACAAAAGCAGTTTTGCTATAATAGCTCGGGGTAATTATGTTTTTGACGTGCTGTTGCAACTTTTTCATCTTTGTACATAATAAGGTAGCGAAAATTTTAGAAGTTTGTGTTATTATAAACATTTGTATAAATTTTACTATTGATTTAAAAGTACAGCTATATAAAAGTAACTAGCTGTGCACGCGGCTTCGCACACGTTAATCTGGCAGTAATTTCTTCGTCTTGTATTTTTATTCATGTTTTATAGATTTTTCTCATATTATTACGTAAACATATAATTCTCGTGTACAAAATTGCATCAATATCGGTCATACCGTTTTTGTGTTAAATCAAGACGAACAAAGAGACAGAATTTTTTTTTAAAATGTAACAGTTTCGTGATCAGTGACCTTTATAATACCTACACATATGTCTGTCGTGAAATTGTTAAAAAATAATACATGCACAGACAAGCAGACATAACATAACATAACATCCTGCAGGTGATCACAAATAGAGTCGACTGTCCGATATAGCAGCACTGGGTTCGCGTCCATGTTGCGAGAATTAATTAAAACTTATTTTTATTAAAAGAACTCTTAAAATTATTATTATAATTAACATGGATATATTATTATCTGAATAAATAACTTATATATATATGTGGGACGTAAACAAAGAAAAACACTAATTAACTGGAAAACGTCTTTACTACAGGAATACATCAATAATTCGTCTTAAAATCACAATCTTACAACAGTTACAAAACACACCGTCTTCACTCAAACGTCATTCTTCAATATCTCGTGTCGCCACCTATCTTATTATCGACGCAAGTTTCTTTTTTTTTTAATTCGGCATCTAAACTTTTGCCATCATCCCACATATATATATATATAACTACAGATTTACTATAATATAGATAACTTACTGCGATCTCGTATTTATATGATATCCTTACCATGCTTATTTTTTTTAACATTTGTTATAATAAGTATAAATAGTATTTTTAGAGGAATTCGGAAGATTCACAACTCCCATAATCTATACCTATAAAAAGAGTAAAGAGTCGAAATCTGTACATTAAAGATATTTTATATTTGAGAGAAAATACAACGGGGGTATTTACACTGACTGAATACATTTCGACCGTTTTAAATTTTTTTATCTATCTTTTAGTTTGTACTCCAATAACACAAAAACTACTGGACCGAATTTAGTGTTTGGTATGATTGTACTTTATAGTCTAGGGGTACATTTAGAATGCATTTTTTAAACGTATGGACATTTGTACGGTCTACAAATTGCATTTAAGATAATTCTGTACATATAAAAAAAGAACGTATGTATAAGTAATGCTTAAATATATTATAGGTGCGTCTCAGTGATCTGAGACATTCACAAACTATGAAATACGGTTAAATCGCCGATTATGAATTTCAGAACACCTACATATTCATTATCTTCTTTTTACTGCTGTTTTTCATAAATGAAATTCCAAACGGGACAAAATCGCAGACTCAGGTAGTAAAAAATATATAAAAAAATATGTACTCTTTTACAAAACCATTATATAACTTTCTACATATGTATATAGGGAAAACTTCAGGGATGTTTTAATCTTAAACATATGTTAGATGTAACAGTTAGCGATTATCTACCCCTCTAGGGAAGTTAGAATCCAATTTATGTTCAGTTCTAGACATTCGCACAGATTTATCCTGAACGGGGATGTAATTAAGAAAGTTTATTGCGGTGGTAAGAGGAAACTCGGTCAGCACGATATTTCATGAATAGGTTTTAACCACAGAGAAATCTATTGCTATCGCGATGTTCCTGAAAAACCAAATGGAGCGAGAAAGAGACAACTGCAGCTCGTACCTACTGCAAAATAGACGGGCTATGTAAAGTAGACGAGTTTTGTATTCCCGTGTTTGCTCCTGCCAAAACTGTACTGGTTTTAATAATTTCTTAAAGAATTTTCTTTCATTTTTTATACTCGTCATATTTGTTAGCTGGTTGTCTGATATGTGATAACGGCTGTATAACTTGGCAATTTTAGTAATTTTAGAAGGCTCTTATTTCTAATCTATACTATTATAATAAAGCGGAAAAAGTTTTTGTTTGTTGGTTTAAACACGATACAAGATATAATTGGAAACGCTTACAAGCCATCCAGAATAGGTTTCTTCACCGCCTTACCGGCGCCCCTAGGTATGTTCGTATGGAGGATCTCCATAGAGATATGGACCTTCCTTCGATACATGCCTATGTCAAACACCTTTCTCGCTCTTATTTCGACACCGCATCGAACCACGCGAATCCGCTAATAAAAGCGGCAGCTTCATATGTTCCCGACCCCAACGCCTGCCGGAGAAAACACCGGCCGCGTAATATATTCACTGACCCGCCCGACCAAACCGAAACAGCTAACGCGTTCTACGCCACCGTCTCTTCAAACAGAGCGTGCCACCGACCACGCCCGCGTAACCACCGTTCTCTCCGCAGAGGACGGGCGGTTAACTTCGCTCCCGCACACCCGTCACGTCCACCCTCTCTAGCGGCAACCCAAGCCTAGGACCGTTCCTCGGTGTGAAGCCCTTGGGTCAGGCAGCAGCCCGCGCGATACAAGTGACACTACACGTGCAACACTTAGCTACCTACATACAATATTACACACGTATGAACACACACACGTGCACACCACACAGGCACATAGGTTCTGTAAGGGACCTTTTTTTTTCTTTTTTTGCGCTAGTTAGACTAATGCGCTAGTTAGTGTAGAAAAACCATTCCGATTATTAAATACACATACGCATGGTCCACTCCTTCCTCCCAGGAGGAGGGGAACGTGCATATGAGTATATATTAGTTAGTTCGAATTTTCTTAGGATTAGGGAATTAGTTAAATCGCGACTTTTTCGCATTCGCGACGACCGCCCGAGCCGAGGTTCGGCCACTCTGGCACCCTCGTGCAGGTCGTCACAAACTTTCGCGGCTGAGTGCCCTAAGCGCTCGCCCCCAAGTCCGGTGAAGCTGTAAAAGCCGCAGCGGCTCTGTTTTAGGATAGGCAAACAGTGTAGTCAGTTCAAAAAAAAAAAAATATACACGATTAATTCTTGTTGTATATGATAGCTAGACTCTCGAGTAACAGTATAGGCTATTCAAGATTAGACTAAAATTCTCAGATACCCTTAAATATTGATTTATGTTACGTAAGTCGAAAGTCGAGACCCTCCCAAACTGCTTTAGACGCGTGCGCTGGCGTAATCTTTAATGATACGGAAGTAAAATGTTCTACAACAATATTACTCCTTAGTATATCTAAAAAAATAACAGCGATAGTATATGCCTATCTTTTATACATAAGCCACAATAACGAATTTTGTGACAAAGATTTGTTGAAAATTAAAAAGTGACTTTTATGCATTATATTTAGACATAGCATATTAATCCTTACAAACAAAAGTTAATTCATCATAACGACAATTTTATGAAGTTAAATTTTGCGCTTTAGATTATGCTATTTGGTCACATAGTTTAGGAGATAATGAAAAATTAAAATTATTTGTACTTTCTGGGAAGAACAGTTATAATAGACTAAATGAGAGCGTTGGCGGCGCGGTGTTTGTTGAATAAAATTAACACGGGTGAAACCGTGGGGCACAGCTAGTAATATTATATTTATGGAAATATTAAAACATAAGATCATAACAGTGGATATATTATAGATTGTACTATACAAAAACATTTGCTCTAATGACATTATCCAGGGTATAAAGCTGAGGAATACGTTTTTTACTTAATATTGTATTTTTGGTAACTGGAGTACCTACATATTGTGTGTGAACGCATTTTGAGTCAATAAGTATAGCCAACTTCTTATTTCTAAGCAGAACACTGCAGCGAGACCAATTTTCATGTCAATATTATTAAACTTTTTTTTACAACAAAGAAGGCAAGCAAGCATAAGATCTGCTTATGCCATAGGCCATAGGCCATAACCAATGGACGCCTAGTCAACGCAGGAACACAACACATGGTTACTTCGCTGCGATCTTCTGTAGTTCTTTGTATCATAAAAAATCATTTCAGTTCATAGGTGGTGTCATAGAGTAATAAAGTCCGCTCACCTCTAACACGCCGAGTTCATAATTCTATGGGTGGTGTTATAAAAAATTAGCGATAGAAGCTTTGTAATGTTTGTAGCGACATCTACATAGCGACACATAGCGACATCTATCGAGCCAGACATAACATCCGTCTGGTCGGAGGATCCTCCCTTCTCAATGGTTACTCTCACCTCTTCTACACCGGTGACCCCGAGCATGAACGTCAGCGCAACCTTCTCCACACAGCTACATCGTGACGTCATCATCACATCCTCAAGCATTCAAGCGGCGAGTTATACAGCCAGCCAGCATCCACGGCTACTTCGGGTATCCTGACCACCAGCATGCAGCGGACGCGCATTCCTGGTCATCACCCACAGCCTTCTCAGCGACCTTGGCACAACACACTGCACTTCGGCCGGTCAGCAAGCAGAGGCGCACTTCTCTCCTGGTCGACACAGCAGCCAGCTACTACGCAGCACTGCAACACTCCGACTCACTGGAGCATTCTTGCAGCATCACCCCGACTCACTGGGGGCATCACCGCAGACAGTTCCGATTCACCGTGAACTATGCGGCATCTGGTTCCGACTCACTGGAACATTCCACTGGCCCGGCAAGCATCACAAAATGTATGGACGACTCAACCTGCTATCGGCCTCCGGACTCGGAGGGGAGTGATGTAGCGACAACTACATAGTGACACATAGCGACATCTATCGAGCCAGACATAACACCCGTCTGGTCGGAGGATCCTCCCTTCTCAATGGTTACCCTCACCTCTTCTACAATGTTCAACTGCAGTAGTAAGCTATTGTTGCTATATACCCTCCCCCATTTTCCACCCTTTATATCTGTGATATGTTCGACTGCGTGACGGTCTCCAACCGCGGTCAAATATCCTACAGCTATTAATGTATATTTTACTATTTATCGTAATGGTTTATAATATTGAGTTATGTTGTTTTGTATTTAAATTATTTTATTTTAACCGATCAAATAAAGTACGAGAGGCAATTATAATTAACTATGGGAAATATTCGTTGATATTGTTGTTCTGTACCGTTAAGGATTGTATAGTTATTTTGAATAGGTTGAGAAAAAAAATTGATTCCATTAAAAATTCTTAAATACAGCCCTGCATGTCTCCCGTATAAACTTATTTCTGAAAACATTTAAAGTATTAGCACCGCTTACGCCATCGTTGGTAATATTCGAGAACTCTTCGGTATAGTTTATTTGCAGGGATGTAGCCATATCGATACCGACTCGATATATCGATATCGCCAATTATTTATCAACCGAAACAATTTGATAAGCTCGGTACCGACGATGTTGCCCTTTAGATGCAGGCGACAGAGCCGAACGTGTCACTAGCCTTGCCGAGTTGAATTAAATCACAGAAATTCGGCCCCATATATTTGCTATGAAATAGGCTTGGGCACATTTATTCACCTTAATAAATTAGTTCATCGAAACTCGTTCGTTCCTAAGCATTTCAACATTTCATTTCAATCATTAAATCAGTACGCACTGATGATAACCATTTTCGTTCCGAATTCGTGAGTTATGAGTTTAAATCAAAAAATCAAAATAATCTTTATTCAATTTAGGCCCTAAAACGTTGAACGATAATTGAATAAATTGATAAAATTGAACGATATCTGTTATAAATTGAGAACATGTGACATGATTGCTGAGGAGGATTTGATTAAATAATTAATTCAAAATGGTTATACTTTTTGTGACAGTCTCACAGAGCAAAAATCGATTTAATTTTATACTTTTCAGTATGGAGAATAGCGGTACACTACTTTAGCACTTACTACTAATGAAAGTTTTTATTGTTTATTATCCGTTCACAGTAACTTTTCCTAAACAAATAAATTCAAGTAATAATGAATGAGTACAAAAATCAAAACAATTAAATTACATTGTAAGTATGAACTTTAAACGATGCTTGTAAGGTTCTTTTTACAATATACGCTATAATAGTGACTCAAGTAGTTGAAAATAAAACCCTCTGTTACAATAAATGCAAACATTTACGAATATGTATCTAAATAAAAACGTGGAATTAAAGATGAGAGAGAAAGCGATATAAACTTGTTGTGCGTGCGACTGAGACGTCGAATCAACTCAGTTTCGATCACCGCCGCGCCGCGCCGCGCCGCGCCGCGCCGCGCCGCGCCGCGCCGCCCCGTAGTCACTTACTTACCAAGTGAGTTAACAGAGTCTAAAGGCAGGGCCAAGTTGTCAACTGTCATTAGATCCGAAGTGATCCGCAGAGATGAAGGACTTCATTAGGATCACTCGAAGTGAGTAGTTTACTTGAATAGCTCGTTCATGAGTTAGACAATTCTATTAAGAAACTGCGTCCATTAGAGTCGACCGAGCGCGCGTATTGGTCGACAGACGAATTTCTTAGCCGATGCGTTTCGATTCGACTCAGCGCGCCTCAGCTCGCATTCGCACCTACGAATTTTTACCATTCTGTTTAGGTAGGTATCGTTCAAAAAGAATGAAAAACTTTTGATACCTGTAGTGATATTCTGTAAGAACGTTATAAAACGTAGACAACTAAATCCGCGCCGCGGTATCAAATTTGTATTCTTTATAACTCGAAAGTACCGTGGCGCCACATCGACGAATACGGAAAGGAAATGAACTGTCAAGTGTGAGAATATTTTCATTAAATGTATGGGTTCGGTATTCTCTAAGGAAATTCCCGGCTCGATCGTCGAGATTAAACACCTTCGAAGATCGAATCCACATGTCATTTTAATAGTAGCCCTAGGACCTATCGAGTTTAGTGTGAAATAATATTTAGACGTAATTGTTGTAGTTTAATTTAGTTGAAAAAGTAATAAATAGTCAAAGCATTTTTAAAAAAGTAAGTATATAAATAATAAGTATGTACGATTATGTCTCGTTACTTTGTGTATTATTTTTTCTTATGAAGCATATTATTTAGGTTTAAACGAGAATCGTCGTCAAGGTATTGATATACATTAATTAAAAATATCTAATAGGCACAAAGACTTTATTAAAAACGTAATAATTATAGTATTATATAGCTAGTTCGTAGTTATTTTATTTCGTAGTGTTTTATAACATAAGCTTCTGACCAAATTTAAGGGCTGTAATAATTTAAAAAGATTATTATAAACTTACTGTATAATTATTAAGTAAAAATGGTTTCTATTCACTTCACAATTATATTTTTAATTCCACCAAAAAGTTCACTATAAACTACTCAGCTCACTCGGCAACTCGACGCTTGTACGTGTAAAGTAAACAAACGTCGACACTTTTTAACTTGTGGCAAATGTACCTCTCTATACAGCCAAGACAAATGATATTTTACTATTACATATATTCATTTAAAATATGTAGTAATATTCGAAAAACGTTGTTATTCTGTCTTTGAAACAATAAAATAAATAATGTATTATAAGAATATACGCATTTTCGTAGAAAAGCGATCGCCAGATTAATTTCAGCTTAGTTATCATAGTCAATATTTCTCTATTTAGACGTTCGTCGATAAGAATCTCACTTCACTTCGCAAGTGCATTCAATGTGTTTACAGAATGCCGATCCTAGGTAAAGTGAATTTACTGTCGAAGTGAAATATGTCACATGAGTGAGATTCGATATCGAGTTGGTATTTTACAGAATAGCACTACTGATGTCTCATGTCCAAAAATATACTCTATAACCATGATGCTCCACGTTATAAATTTCATCAGCGTCGGATAAATATAAAGGATTTATTTTTCATAACTTTACCATAATAATTCATTATACTTATTCATCCGAGCTATTCATCACGCAAAAACAGTTTACATCAGGGGTGAGCAACCCGCGGATGTACAAAATATGACATTTGTAAGAATCCTCCTGCATACAATGATCCAAAAACTTTACCCTCTGCCATTCTGTCAATATTTATGTATACTAGCGGTCGCCCAATGATTGAAATTCGACCAGCGATATTTTATTCATAGACTATTTTCTGTTTGACATTTGCAGTATGAACCTAAACAATTAATATTATATCACTTTCTGTCACTTTTCTTTGAGTGACAATGTCAATATTTTGGGGGATCTAAGTTCAATGGTACTGGTTAGTTTAGGATTCGCAGTAATAATTAATTTAATTTAATAAATTAGTAACAGATATTGATAAATTTTATCTTTCTGCACTCCTTCTCCATACACATTTTAACCATGCCAAATCTCATAGTCTTCCGTGCAAACAATACGCTTAAAAAGGGGTTCAAAGTTTTTGCTTTACTTATTAATATAATGATTTATGTAAGGAACAAATTTTATCTCATTTATAATTTTTAACACTTATAATAATTATTTATTTTGGTATTCAGATCTCACCCTAAGTTTGATAAGCTAATTGATCTTTTAAATTCACTTTGAAATAAATCTTTATTATCAACATAATTCTAAGAAACTGCACTGTCTAAGGCTTAATCAGTGTAATGTAAATGTATGCAATAAAATAATTTTAACTTGTTTTTAAAATAACTTATTTATATTCGCACAGTTCGTTATCGGCAAACACAAAGCAAATACGATAAGTTAAAATTGCTAGCGGAAGCTTTCTAGTTATCTCGCTAAAACCTCTAAAGTTAGTTTAAAATTTCCACACAACAATTTTAGTCAACAACTAAAGTTAGCTATAAATTTTGCATTAAATTTATAGCGTCGAGTCTCCAACTGACGCCGATAATACGATTAGTTACAGCTTACAAGTAAAGCGTCATAGTGAAATTTAATTAATCTACAAAACAAACATTAATGTTATTGTAATTTACTGAATTTATCTCTGTATGTAATTTGAGATTTTTAAATAATAATGCATGCCAGTGTAAATGAATAAGTATTGTCTACTAAAACCCATATTAAACTGTATTTTGATTCAGATGTTTTGCAAATACTATGTTCACTAATAAACCATTATTATTATTATTAAATAACCCGAGGAAATATTTAGATAAAGGGGCAACGTAAATATTATTTTAACTAAACCAATTTTCACTTATCGGTCATGGCTTTAAGAGAATCAAAATACAGTGTAAGCTCTTTATAACGAAACTCAAGGGACTGAGCATTTTTTGTCGTTATAGAGAGTTATCGTTACATGGAGTGAAGTTTCAATATGTGGGCTTTAACGCAAACCAACCAAGTTGGGCTCACTTCAACGTTATAGGGAGTTTATCGTTATAAAGGATAACGTTATAAAGAGTTTATACTGTATAATACAATTTCTTCCAATTTAATAGTACAAGTTTCAATCTTCTAACACTAATAAAAAAGCTCAATAGTTTGTTTGAACGCGCTAAACCCCTAGATTACTCTAGAACTGATGTTCCCAATTCCCATACTTTATTATCTCGTAGACCACTTGCGCTGTTTTTTTGTTTTGAGTAGCTGGCCTGGCCTAATTCCCCGACCCCTACTTACCTAATATTGATTTTTTTTCAGAGTTATCAACTTCAAATCTGTTTTTGAGAGCTGATATAGTGCTACTCACTTTAAAAGATTCTTTATCAGATTGTTGTTAAATATGTTTTAAAATTTTGTAATTAAATTTAATGTGTTTTACAATTTTTTACTCCATAGGTAATTTTATATTTTATATCGATATATGTACTTACATATATATGTATGTAGACATTATAATATATTATATGGATGTATTATATTATGTACTGTGGAAGTACTATTTGTTTATACGGATTATTCTTTTCATGGAAAGCCAAAATTAAAGTCACGACCTGCTTAAATAAGATCCACTATCGTTGACTCTCATTTCCATCTCTTGGGCCCCCATTTTTTTTTTCACTGACATGGACCTTTTGCTGGTCTTCGTAGACTCTGGGGGTTGATATAGACCACTTTGGGAATCCCTGCTCTAGAACTACCTGTCAGGTTAGAAAAAATATTTTTTCATTTTATAGCTTATTTATTGAGGAAGGTTAATAGGAAGCTTTATAGTTTCTCGCTACGACTCTAAAGAGTGGAGACGCAAACCGGAAAGTCAAACAAACGGACAAGTCACGGAAGTGAGGTCAACAATAGGCTACATCTATACGGGTGCGTTAGTGGCGCTGCGGTGGAAGTCGATATAATTAAAAAATTACACGTATGAAATCGTGAGGCACAATTAGTATTAGGTATTTATCCTTATAATATAATAATAACATTAAAACGGAAAAGTTTGTTTGTTTTTTTAAACATTCTAATCTTTGAAACTATCAGTCGGACTCGAAAAATTCTTTTTGTATATGATAGCCAGACTCTCGAGAAATAGTATAGGCTATTTAAGATTAGGCTACAACTCTCAGTCGAGGCCCTCCCGAACTGCTTTAACCGCGTGCGCTGGCGTGATCGTTAATGATACGGAAATACAATGTTCTACAATAATATAGGTCCTTAGTATATCTAAAAAAAGTCATCTATAGCATATACCTATCTCTTATACATAATCTACAATCAGGTATTTTGTTACAAAGATTTGTTTCAAATTAAAAAAGTGATGTATAAGCATTATTTTTAAACATGGCATATCAATCTTTACAAACAAGAGTTACTTCATCATAAAGATAATTTTATGAAGTTTAATTTTGCTTTTTAGAGTATGCTATTTGGACACATAGTTTAGGAGATAATGAAAAATTAATATAATATGTACTTGCGGGAAGAACAACTATGACAGATTACATGGATTCAATGGCAGCGCGGTGCTGTGTTTGTCGGATAAAATTAACACGGGTGAAACCGTGGGCCACAGCTAGTATGCTATAAAGTAATAATATGTGTATTAATCCATTATTTTGAATTATAATAAACATTCTCCAGAGTTGAAAAGTATTAGAGCTAATTATAAATGACGTAACTAGAACAGACGAACTCAAAATCACTCAGTCAGATATTTGGAAAGTTCGATAGTTACTGAAAGCGTTTAATTAAAATTTTCAACTCAATTGTTCCCCATAAAATTGGAATTTAATTTGATGCAAAGTGAAGGTTGTTGACTCTTATGTACCTAAAAATTATATTCTATTTCGATTTAATATTATTTGCTAGTATGCTATCGAATCAAATGTTGAGTTTATACTTTATTTGGATTACTACATTATTTTAAATAGCTAAGTATGTCCAATAAAAGTTTTTTAGATAATAGTGTCAGATTTTTTATTAAGATCCCGAAGCACATTACTGATTTCCAATTATTGATTTGATTTGATTTGCAAGGACCATGTCGGGCAGGTTTTACTGTCAAAAGGTTTACTATATGGTGGATCATTAGCGTAGCTAGGTAACCAGAGGCCCTGGGGTAAAAAATAAACTAGGGCCCTAACTAAACTATTTAAAATCTTTTGTTCCGTATTCCTCGTTTTCCGAATTTGACGTTCCCCAGATAGGTCGTACAAAAGAACTCATTGCTAGGGTGAGTATCGAATAACCTTTCAAGATCCATTTTCCAAAATGACGGTTATTAAGGAATTTCATTTTCAAGTTCGCTGTCGATAGTTGTATCACTTATTTTCCAAAGTTCATACACAGCACTTGCTTTCGTATGACCACTCGAGAAACTGCGTTTTTTTATTCGTTCTAATAAATGTTTCCAGTCCCGAAAGCCCTTTACACCATACATTATTCCTTTGCGAAACAAATAGCCAGCAGGGTTGGCAGTAGGCAGCATCTAGTATTTTAGAATAAGACAACCAAAATCGATGATCTGGTCCATATTCAGAAGTTGGAAAGTAGTACGATTTTAAAAACACCAGTTGTCCCGGTGGGCAGAAGGTCCACGATCAAAAAATTTGACGTTTTTTATCATCACTTAACAATAAAATGTTCGTAAAATTTCCCAAATCGTATGCCGATTGATTGTACAAATTTTCGAAAACTGACGTGATCGTTGAGTTTCCGCTGTTACCTATGCCACGCAAACATTGTCGTCGTCGCTGTGATCCCATCTTTAACAGCAATAAATATCAGATCTCCTTCAGTAGGCTTGTACAATAGACACAATCACATTGTCCAAAATATTTGGGCTAAAACTGCTTGTAGACGGCTGACTAAGAAGAAATGTGTCGATTTTCGATAACATTTGTCTAGTATCTTCTCTTTCCTGACGTTGTCTGCGCTTAAACGCATCGCTAGGTTCCTTCTTTTTATTCATTATTAAATTTCTCTTATTTTTGCAAACTTATTATGTCATTCAACAAGAAACGTAATTGATATATAATGTCACATCGTTGGAGAATCCCCGGACTCACCGGTAAACATTTTATATCGATCGACAGATGGCACTGGCAAACCTATACTATAATGCTTCGACTACACTTCTATGTATGCGGCACGAAGTTTCGCGAATTTGTCTCTTGCCCACACTAGAAAGTAAAAACGAGACAAACGCTTCCATTTTCGGCAAACATTCGTACGAATACTTTTATATAAGTGTGGTAGGAGTGTCATGTACTAAAGAATAGCGTTTCATTTCTCAACACTAGTAACGTTTTATAGTCACGCTGTTGAAGCGCGCCGCGTTTCTCATAGGTCCGGACGCCTTGCATCAAGTGCGTGCTGTTGAAACCAGCCTAAGAATACAGGGGAGTTCCCCGCAAGTTTCAAACAAGATGTTCGAGAATTGTTGGGAATTCTCCTGTATTTTTTCAAATAAGTTGTCATTATTAAAGTCACGTTCCTGGAATCTGGTTTATTTATATTCCGAATGTGGGAGAAATTTTCACTAATTTAATTAATAGTTTGTAATTCAGAGTCCAAAGGAGGGCCCCGGGGCACTGCCCTGTCTAGCCCTCCGATAGCTACGGAACTAATTCATTATGTGAATAATAGTGATAACTGAAAGTGACTCCCTCTTTGTGCATCCACTAAATTATATGGTTATTATTATTGCATTACATTACACATTAATGTATTATATTAATCCTATTGAAAAAAAATAAAAAATAAAGCCGACCGAGTTTCTCGCCGTTTTTTCTCGATGGGTGGGATGAGTTCCGACTACCGGTGGTAATGTTTTGACATTCATAAATGCCTTCTTAAGGCCTAAATGAAATTAAGACTCTTTTGATTTTGATTGTCAGACCGACGGGATCGATATAGATTTTACGTAGTATTGCATTACTCTTTGGATGTAGACATAGGTGACACAGATAAAGAGGAATTATGTAAATTAAAGGGCGTTTACACCGAAATAGTAGAGACGGAGTAAAAAGAAGGCCTGTTGATCCAGTTGTAGAGTAACTTTCCTCATGACTGGTATAAAGCATTATTTGTGTATGAAACAGTTGCAAAGAAAACGAATTCAAATGCAATCCCTTTTACGGATGAAACCTTACACCAAACTTCACCAAAGTGTGTTAAGACATAAAGCTGATTTATTATACATAAAATCCTTATAAATATTAAATGGCATTATCAGAGTTTGCCAGTAGTTATATGATATAATAATACCAGGACCGCTGAAAGGGCGCCTCTTTAGTTATTGTGGTGGGACATAATGGCTTGTTTATAATGAAAACTCTCGGGACTTGTGAAACTTTATAATCCATCGGCTGAATAGTCTTGAATATTAACAACATGGATTATATTATAATAGTATTATTGCTTCGTATGGATACTACTGCTGTAGGACTTTTGTTCTAACGTACTGAAACATCTATGTTAAACAAAAGTCGGTTTTAGGAGAAACCGGTAGGAGGCGAGCTGCAAAAAAGTGATTTAGTTTTGGTTTTGGTTTGGTCACATAATGTAATGAGACATTTGAGTAAGCCGGCAAGGTTATGACAACTGGTAATGGATTGTAGATATAATGGTGGTCACTGTTCTTAGTGTTTGCACTGTTCTTACCATCAGTACAATTCAAGATAGTCAGTACCTAGTACTAAATTTTAACTGACAGTGGTCAAGAAAGTGTTTATTTCGAGTAAAAATATGTTTATGAGAAGGAAATAAGTTTATTACGTGCGAAGATAGAAGATTTACTAGCGCTCGCCTGGCTTCCTATCATAATCAGATTAAAAATATGCAGACACCAATAGATATGTTCAGAGACATGCATTTGGGACTATCTTTCTAGGCTTTAGCGCTAAAATCTATAGTAATGTAATAAAGCAGAAAAGTTTTTTATTAATTCGTTTGTTTAAAACATGGCAATCTCTGGAACTACCAGTCGGATTCAAAAAATTATTTTTGTATATATAACCAGACTCTCGAGGAATAGTATAGGCCAGGGGTTCCCAAAGTGTGCGCACTGCGCCCTGGTACGCCTGTAGAAAGTGAAGAAGGCCGCCGTGAAAGATTCTCTATACTACTCAACGAAACCGAGAAAATATTTTTGTGCCTATCTACCTAACTAGTGTCATTGTATCTGTCTATTTTTACCAGCTAGATAGGTTAGGGCGCCGAGACATAATATTAAACATGTATGTGCGCCGCGGACTGAAAATGATTGGGAACCCCTGGTATAGGCTATTTAAGATTGGGGTACAATTCTCAGATAGCTTTTAAATATTGATTTTGGTTACGTTAGTCGGAAGTCAAGGCCCTCCTGAACTGCTTTAACCGCGTATGCTGGCGTAATAGTTAATGATACGGAAGTACAATGTTCTACAATAATATTGGTCCTTAGTATACCTAAATAAAGTCAGTAACAGTATATACGTATCTCCTATGCATAAGCCACAATAAGGTATTTTATGACAAAGATTTATTGAAAATTAAAAAGTGATTTGAAAGCATTATTTTTAGACATGGCATATTAATCGTTACGAACAAAAGTTACTTCATCATAAAGATAATTTTATGAAGTTAAGTTTTGCTCTTTAGAGTAAGCTATTTGGACACATAGTTTAGGAGATAATAAAAAATTAAAATAATGTGTACTTGCGGAATTTACAATTATGATAGAGTAGGTACATGGGTGTGTTGGTGGCGCGGCGCGGTGTTTGTAGGATAAATTTTACCTCTGGTGGAAACCGTGGGGCACAGCTAGTGTATGTATGTATATATTACCAAAAGATTGAGAAAATTTCTCTACATTAGATTTATATAAATTACTAAAATTATAAAACTCCTTGTAATAAAAAAAATATTTCATCGTAACTATACGTGTACCATAATAATATATTATAATATGCTGAGAAATATAAATAGCAATAATAACTGAAATAATTTTATCAACTCTGTTAGCGGATACCTTGAAATTGCCTCGGAAAATACCTCCGAGAAAAATGTCCGTAAGGACGCAACGTCGTAATATCCTATATACTTGCAGAGTACGGATATTTGAACGGTATTTACTGTTTCCCATTTCCGAGAATACTTTCATTTTAATCCTAAGTTATATTTCTTGTTTATAATAGCAACATGTTTTAATGCATAATTCGTGTATGTTATATGTGGATAGGATATTTTAAAAATCTTCAAATTTCAAACTACATACATTTTAATAATATGGTGGCTCACTTTAGAACTGACCATGGGGTTTATGTGACAAGTCAAAATGCGATGTTATAAAATATTTTTTATTTATAATCTACTTTACTTGTGCATAAAAATCAAACTACATCGCGTAAAATGCCACCAATATTGCATAATATAGGGTCAAATAAATTAGTTTATGAATTACAATAAAAATCACCACAAGACAACTTTAGAGCCCTTCAATAACTCTCTTTATGTTTAAGTACATATGTACAGTGCGTATTATCAAATAGAATATATATTATAAATTGTATTACAAAGTACGTATTTTGTATAAATAACATATCACTTTAATGTACCAATATTTGCCACCTCAGCAAGATGTCGCATAGTCGAAAGGAAATTTGCATTTTAGAAAAATATATATATTTAAAGCAAAGTTTGTATGGCGTAATTATTTTTCAGGATCAATAGTAATTTCTAGAAATACTCGAACCTCGTTTATCAATTTCAATACCAAATCATCAGAATGTAAAGAAATCTGATTTGATATATCGTTCATAATTTGACGCAATGTAGAACTCAATCGACCACTCCCTTTGGACCAATCATAAAACCCACTCAAATACTTATAAAAAGGTTCTGCTTTATTCTTGCTATAAATATGATCCATATCGGAGAGTATTTCATGAACTAATTCAACATCTCTACCCTTTAAAGTATGGTAATTATTTTCAGACGAATTTAATCTATTTTCAACCGTATTTTGTATAGTTAAAAGGACATCTTTCGTTGGCACGTTATCTGAAAATGCCATATCATTTAAAACGATTTGAAACTCATTGGCTGTAAGTTCACTGAGTTTTGAATAAAATGTCGTGTCGGGTAAAACTTCGTAAAATACACGAACAAAAGCTTTAACTTTATCATTATCCATAGTTTTAAATGCAGTCATAAGTGTGTTGAGAGCTTTTGTACATTCATAAGATTTGGAACAAATTTTGTGTTCAGAACATAATTTTGTGAGAAACTCTTTTTCTACTATGATAGTTTCAATAACTAATTGTTGAGTCAATTTCTTTTTAACTTCATGTATTTCTTTTGGATTACCCCTTAATTTGTCTGTTACGAATAAAATAGTAGTTTCTTGAATTTTACCGCATATTTTTTTAATAACATCTGTCCATATATAAATTTCATTTTCGTCTGTAATTTTATTGTTTGCGGTTTTGAGAACATTTCTGATTTCCTTTAAGCAATGTTTTAATTTTTGTTCAAATCTTATGCGCATTGGTACACCAACTGATTTATCTTCCTCATTTCTATTACTAGCATACAATAAACTATTGAAAACAGCGTACACTGTTCTGGCCAACCTTAATACATATTGTAAGATAAACTCTCGGAATTCATTATGACACAAATCTAAATTACGGCATAGAGCTGCTGAGTAAACTGTTGAGTATATGATATTTTCTTCCTTAGAGTCATATGAGAAGGATCTTCTGCCATTAAGGTGATTTTGTGTAATATGACGTCTTATCATATTAATTACATCTCTTCCAAAACTTAGAGAACCTTGCATGTTAACTTTCACGGCATCGGATATTGAACTTACAGCTGTAAATAAAAATACCACTTATTACTATGTTTTACTTCACTTTTTGTATGTTTCTAGTCCTTACTATCGCAAATTCTTCCTATGTAAATTTATTACCAATAAAAATACTTACTTACTAAAACAATAAATATTATCAACCTGTTACACAGCATGGTTTCTAAGAATAATTTCTGAATTCCCAATACTTATTATTACATTTTATGAGCCATAAAGAAAATTCAAACTATTTTTCATGTTGTAGAAACTAGAACATACATTTTCAAGATGGCGACCGTGATTTATTAACATCGTAAATAACAGTAAAAGCGTTGAAACAAACAAGGTGTAAGGATCACGTAGAAAACGGTGTAAAATAAATAAAACATCACACATTTTAAACGACGATAAAATTCTAATGCAGCTTTTACACAAATTTATTACTGTAGTCTTTCATCGGTAGTCCCACTCAAAGGATCTATCGTTTTATTATTTAGATGTATCTAACTATATTTATATGTATATAACTATATCTACATACTTATTTCTTGTACTACACTACATTGAAAAAAAAAGGGCGCTTAATGAAATTTACTTTCGAGGGTCAATTTCATTTAATTAAATTGAATGTAGGTAATTGTTTGACGTAGTCTGTATACTTATAATCATGTAAATTAATATGCGTCAAGTGACTACTGACAATTTTTTCATTAATTTTATTAAACCGAAATGCACGTCCAAACAATAAGAAGTAGTCAGTAGTAGGCAGTTTTTAATTAAATAAAGTTACA
Organism: Saturnia japonica; assembly: GCA_033032175.1. NCBI lineage: Eukaryota > Metazoa > Arthropoda > Insecta > Lepidoptera > Saturniidae > Saturnia > Saturnia japonica. The sequence goes on along the minus strand of CM065307.1, from coordinate 20,695,549 downwards.
AATGTAGAAACTCAATAACGAATGTGACCTCCTCTTGCCAAAATCAAGGCTTGAATCCGACTGGGAATACTCCCCACGATATTTTTAAAAACGTTTTGAAGAATACTTTGCCACTCTTCTGCAATGACTCTTTTTAGCTCCCTGATGTTTTGTGGAGCAAATTGCACTGATCTTACCCGTTTCTTTAGAACATCTCAGACATGCTCAATTGGGTTGAGGTAAGCACTTCGAGCTGGTCAATCTAAAGGACGGATCCCAACTTCTTGCATGCACGCTTTCACATCGCTAAAACGGTGAGGGCGAGCATTGTCGTCCATAAAAATGGAATCTTGCTCAAGAGCAGTCAACGCGGGCTTTGCATGTGGAATTAGAACTTCCTTTATGTACCGGTATGCATTTACTGTTCCATTTTCTATGAAAACTAACTGCGTACGTTTCGTCGATTTTTGCGTGGAAATACTAACAGCGGTGGAATAAATATGCCAGTCGCGCTCATCGCTGATACAACTGTCACCAATGATCCAAGCTCAGCCGCAGTTATGCTACCTACTTGTCTTTTCCCTCAAAGACCAATTACTTTAACCATTTTGCATTGTACTATAGAAAGCCCTGTTTCGTCGACATTAAAAATTCTCTCGGGAGGATAATTATGTTTTAGGAATTCCTCTTCAAGGAGATCAGAGAACTTACCCACTGCTTCTTTATTGAAACCTTGAGCCCGAGCATTGGAAGTTCCTGTTGGTGATCGAATAGACAGTTTATCTTTCTACCGTAATATGAAATGATCAAGCCAAGCTCGCCCGGCTGTTATTTCGAAACGGATGTTCAATATTATTTTTCACAGCCAACTGATAGACCATTTTACGAATGTCCTGACGGGTAAGCCATGAAATTTACTTTCCATAACGAGAAGGTATGACACGTCTTTTTTCAAGATAAGTTAGCAGGTAGTATTTACAACCTCATCAGGAGGCTGGTCACTGTGCACAAACCTTTGCAATGTAGTTTTTGGAACACTATACAATTTAACTGCTTTTTCAGACCTATTTTCTTTTCTCTTACTGCTTTTTTTTACAGCTTCAATCATGTTAGTCTTGGTCCAACTCTTTCTTTTCGACTTCGGCTTTGCTGACAGTTGAGTTCGAGGCACGACTGGAACCGATAAAAAAGGTATTAAATGCATTGCGGGTAATTTGGAACCCGTTTCCATATTACCTGCACCTATCGGATTCCAAAATCAAAACCTTACTTTGTTAACAAATAATCAAGAAAACAAAAAGTAGTTCAAATAAATCTTACAACTTTCTTTTGACAATGTGAACTTATGCGTATATGCTTTGTGTAACACCTACTGTATTTACTTTTAGACAGGAACAAAAGTTTTGACAGTATCAGGAAATAAAAGAAAAAACATTTGCAGGTGACACAAAATTTCAAATTCTTATGACAGGTCCAAACTCGATGCAGAAATGGCGCTAGTGGTGCTTACGTTCAATGATATCAGTTCGACGTAATTTCATAGGTTTTCCAACAGATGTATTTAACAGCCAACGGGCTGTTCCTGGGATATTATGGGGTTCCAAATAATTATAAGCAAGTTCCAAATTAACACCTCTTCCTCTAATATTCCCTTAATTCATTTGGTATGGTAAAACAAATTATTTTTCTATTATGTATACAGGAATTAAACCTAATATAATTGTATTGTATAAGTCGGAACGTCACTCTGCCGCTCATATCATATATTTTAAATAGAAACATCATTTTATTTACTTTGTCTAATTTCTTGGTTTTTGGCCGTTTTCATGCCGGGCAATAATTTCCTGTATATAAAATTGCCACAGTCAAAAATTGTGGTAATCGAGTTGCCATTCCACAGATACCTCATCTATATCACAGACAAACTTGAGATGCTGTTTAAGTATTATAAAATGGTATGGTACCGGACCGTACCGTAACCTCGCGGCTGAGTGCCCTAAGCGCTCGCCCCCAAGTCCGGTGAAGCTGTAAAAGCCGCAGCGGCTCTGTTTTAGGATAGGGCCCCTAAGGCTAACAGTGTAGTCAGTTCAAAAAAAAAAAACACCGTAAAATAAATGTACAGAATAAGCTGAATCCACATTTATGTGGTTTAATGGGTTGTGGTTTGTAGTGCTCTGTGACCACATTTGTGTAGTGCCTGATTTAATACTGATTAACTTTGGAAAAATGTTTAGTTCTATCGAATCTGGAACCTAAAAGTTGACACATGTTTTATTGAAGAGCATAGAGAAATATCATCCGTTATGTAAGAAATTACTCATTCCTGAGGTATAGTTGACTAGTCATGTTGTACATTAGTATGATGCTATATCACAATCACAGAGCATGACGTAACACATTTGATATCAATAAACATATATGACAATTTTATGTCATGAAAATACTGTGGTCCGCGCTCCACGTATGTCTTGTGGGAAATCTCAAAGTAGGATAACGTGTACACTGGGATAGCACTACATATTAATTTACATTCAAATAATATAGGTACCTATTTTATGTGCATGATGTTTCATGCACATGTCGTAGATTACATAGGTACTAAAATTTCTTACTTATGTGGTTTAATGTGTAGTATGCTATCCCATCCACGTATCTGGCGCAGATTTCAATCGACATATCGAAAACACATCACAGACGACACGACACAAGGCTCAACAGAAATGTGTAGTTACTTTTAATCATATGAAAACCATGATTTCCACATGCATCAGATAAAATCATAATGCATCACAACATACTATACATAAAATGTGGATGTCTACATAACCCAGTCAATGAGTAAACCTGATTTTACTTTCTCAAATAAAATAAAATAACAATACAAAATATATCAATAGTAAAAAAATATATCGTAGTTAGTGTTCTTATTCAATTTATAATCAATCAGTAAAATATCGTGTAAAGTAAATAATTTTTACTACTACACCTAAATTTTCGAGTTAGTTTTCCTGTAATAATTTGTGCTCTTATTGGATGTCGAAAGGTTTATATACTTTTTATGTACTGATTGTTGTGAACCTTGCTAAAGCTAACAATTAGTTAAAATTCTTATACTATTTGAATTAAAATTGGATAGATAATTTTCTTCAAATTTAATTACTGTTTTTGTTTATAATGTTCATTTATGACATTCTATAGTATTTGGGAATTTGGTGCTTATTATAACTGGTAATAAGCAAAAAGCAGCAACACTGGAAATTTGACGTTTATGCAAACTAACACTGACAGTGACAACTGACAGATCTTTTTATTTCGGCCATCTTAGCCGATAGTTTTGGTGTTCGGAATAGGTCACGTATCTTTTCGTGGCCTTTAGATCACTGAGTTAAAATCAATTCAAGATGGTGCAGAAGAAGGTAAAAACCATGTGCGTTTATTAAATTATTATATTTCGTTAAAAAAAAGTGGAAATGTCATGAAGTTTATACTGTAAACATGTTTGGGGAACATCTTTGTTTTGCACTTAAAATCAGTTGTTTATTCGGTTTTATACTAGTATTATTGTAAGTAGACTGCGTTTTAAATACAATGTGTAATATTGAATCACGTTTTGATTATTATTTTATCAACTCATTCATTTCGTGTAATAACCTCAAATTTTGTCATGATGATAACTTTCGAATGATAGTTAGTGATTACATTTATTATCACCAAGATCGCTGATGAAAACGTATAATATAAATCTATACGTAAAGGCATGGATAAACATTAACAAAAAAATATTTTTTTAGCCCAAGAAGAAGGTTGGGAAAAAAGTAGCGGCCGCCCCACTGGTGGTCAAAAAGGTTGAACCCAAGAAGATTGTTAACCCTCTATTTGAGAAGAGAACAAAGAACTTTGCTATTGGTATGTATTTTTATTTGTCTTTGTTCCTTAGTTTACATCTATCTATGTTACATTACAATCGTGGACATTATCTTAACATTGTAAATGGACACATGATAGTCAAATTGTAAAAAAATATAATGTAAATATTGGACCAAAATGATGTAAAAACATTTCTGAAATAACCATGTGGTTATAACATAACGAGCTTTTTAACACTGATTGGTCTATATTTTACACACATATTTTATCAATATGAAAAGGACCATAGTCCTCACCTCATGTGTTGATGTGTACTACCAACTAACAAATCTTTAACTATTTTTAAGTACCAATATTGCTTATCATACAAAACATGCCGAAGACTGAAAAAACTTTTTTTCATTGTTTCTACCATGGAAAAACTGGTTTCAAATATTTGTTGAATAATACAAGCAAACTTAGCTCTAAATTTTGTGGATGTCAAATTATTGTATAGAGATTGGCAGGATATTGCTTGGTATATTGTGTAGAATTTATAGGATAAGTGCTCTATATACTATAAAATATGTTGTATTTATTAAAATTTTAGTAGTTATTAAACATTACTAATTATATCCATAATAGTTTTATGATTCTTCATATTAGAATTAAGTATAATAATATTGTTAAACAGGCCAGGACATCCAGCCAACCAGAGATCTATCCCGTTTTGTGCGATGGCCCAAGTATATCCGCATCCAGCGTCAAAAGGCAGTGCTGCAACGCCGTCTCAAAGTGCCACCACCAATCAATCAGTTCACGCAGACATTAGATAAAACCAACAGGTTAGTTTTAGTCCATTTACACTTAAATGCAGGAACAAAGTAACAATTCTGGAAAATTACACAAAAGTAAGTCATGTGTTGGTATCAAGAGGTTATTGCCACAGTGCCATGAGGCTGTGAGAATAGAATTAATAGAAATTAATTATTATAAAATTGGTTTTGTAAAAGAAAACACCTTAATGGCTTGAAATTCATAATGTACAAGAGAAAGAGTATACTAATAAGAAAACAAACCAAATATTTTTAGACCTTAACACATTCCATTGACTTACTGAACCTTGTTATTTTTTTTTTGGTTAGGAAATTAAGGATAATACAGTAAAGTTTCATTTTTATTCTTAAATTTTATGAGCTTTTATGCATATACCATATCGTTGCTTAAGTTCTAACACTGCTGAAGTCAAATTTTAAACTAAATATTTCACAACATGTCATACAATAGGGAATTGAAAGACAGCATTTGACCAATCAAAAGTGAGGATTTGAATCAATTAAACATATTCTATTCATATATTGATTAACTTTGAATAACTATTTGATACAAAATGAAAAAATTTATTTGCTTTCCTGAAGTTGCCAATTTTGACTTCTGCTATGTTAGAATGACAATATGCCAATATTAAAATGATGAATTCCAAATGCAACTATGAATCACTATGATTATCAAAAAAACATACGAGCTTTTTAACTCTGATTTCATTACCATTGATGGAAATCTTCTTCATTATCCTTGAGCCATATCTAAGAGGTGGGTTATGGTTTGTTTGCAGCCAAAGGTCTGTTCAAGATCTTGGAGAAATACAGGCCAGAAACTGAGGCTGTCAGGAAAGAGCGTCTAAAGAAGGCAGCTGAAGCAAAGGTGTGTATTATATACTTTTCAATTTATTACTGTTTTTTTTCTATAACTACTTATTGTCTAGTGTGAGTTCAGGTTGAGCAAACTTATAGACTGGAGGACAGATATCCTCACTGGAAATTCCTGATACATTATCTATTTGCTGTCAAAAATAGAATTCTCTAAAAAATCTTGACTATCTTGGAATTGGAACAACAGTGTTACTGTTTTTTTTTTTCCAGTTTTGTTTTATTGCTTTACACTATCAAAAAAATTGTCTTTTATCAACAGCATAAAAAGAAATGGAGCTTAATAAAAACAATCAAGTTATGGTGCATATTGGTGGCTGCCTAAAAAAAACTGATTTCTCAACTTTGAATAGCTCTCCTGTGAAGTTGCCATTTTGCAGATTCGAAATTGGTCTATGATTGTGAAAGAAACATTAATATTTACTTAATATAACTAAGTTCAAGAATGAAATAGGTTTTAATAAAATAAAAAGTATTACTTCAGTAAAATAGTACATGATGCATAAAAACAATTCAGAATGCCATGATGACACTTAACCACCAAGATCTCTGAATCATGAGATTATTACTGTAAGCTAAGCTGTTTAAATAAGTCTATAAAGAGGTAAATTTATTTGTAGGTCGCAAAGAAAGATGAGCCTCCACCAAAGAGGCCCAACACCCTTCGTGCTGGCACAAACACAGTTACCAAGCTTGTTGAGAAGAAGAAGGCACAGCTTGTGGTCATAGCTCATGATGTGGACCCAATTGAGGTAATTTTTTATAAAATGATAAGTCCACCTAAAGTCACCCGTAGACTTTCCACTTAATATATTACATTTTCCACTCATACAAATATTTCAGTTTACGTTTTGTTCTGTGATATTATTGAACCTAAATTTGTCATACTAAAAATAGTTAGAGATTAGAACAATGAATTTCTTTATTCATGATAGCCATTGAAATATATTTTATAAATGTTGTTGAAATCTTTTTGAGTTTGGAAATCATTAAGTAAGATTTAATGAGAATGTTATTATGTAAAAGGGTGTTCAATCATACATTAGAAAATTAACAAAGATGTCACAAAGTTCACAATAGAGTCAATAACTTATTATGTAGCAATGATGTTAGAATTTCTTCACCTGAGGCCATGAAATACAATAAATTCATGTGCTGCATGAAGATTGTTGACTCTGAGCTACTTTACATTCATTGAAAAATTATAAAGAGTATGTAGGGTGACAATAAAAAATATTTTTTTATGGGTTTCTGTAAAATCTGTTTTACCAAGGTCATCCATCTTACAGTATGTTGGAAAATGTCTAAAAATTTATAATTTTTAATAGCCATGCCTAATAATAAATAGTTGCCGTAATTAGTACTTGAAATAATTTAGAATAAACACTTGATTGATTAGCAACATTTTTGTCTAGAATTTGGGTGGTATAGAATGAGAATTTACTATAGAAAATATTAAATTACTTTAGAAAATAAATCATGTAATGGTAAAGTTTACTTTTTTAATGTTGTAGCTTGTACTATTCCTGCCAGCGCTTTGCCGTAAGATGGGAGTGCCTTACTGCATTGTTAAGGGTAAATCACGATTGGGGCACTTGTACACCGCAGGACATGCACGAGCGTCGCTCTAACAAATGTATGTGGTATTTTTCTGTTTATTTTAATATCTTCAACTATTTTGTTTTTAACTTAAACCTACTATTTAAAGTATAATAATAGCTCATGTCATGAATATTTATTATTTAAATTGGATTGACAGTGTAACTGTGACTGCAATACTTTTATTGAATATATTTTTAAATAAATTATTCAAAATAGTGTAATATTATGATGATTTATTTGCTATCTGACAGCCATGCTGACAAACTTTCTACCACCAATAGATCTTATCTGAGTATGCCCTCTATGATGCAAACTGTGAAACCTATGTTATGTATTATAAATTTATTTGATCTGTCTTTTCTGCAATTAGGTGGAGTCTGGCGACCGTGCAGCCTTCTCGAAGGTCGTGGAAGCAATCAAGACCAACTTCAACGAGCGATACGAAGAGCTCCGCAGACACTGGGGCGGTGGTGTACTTGGTAACAAGTCAAACGCGCGTATCGCCAAGCTAGAAAAGGCGAAGGCGCGTGAGATTGCACAGAAACAGGGCTAAGCCTAAATAAAGTTTAAGATTTATTTTTAATGTTTTATTTAAACTACTTAATAACCACACCCGACAAAGCAGTTTATAAACCGCCAGACATAAACTTCTCTTATGCTGATGAAAATAAAAAAATATGCAAACTTCATTAATACGAGTTTCTCTTTTGTCTTTTAGGCGTAGTTTTTAAAAATCTGTTCTGAAAGGTCAATGAAGATCATAAAGTAGTTAATATACAAGCCAATTTTTAACAAAAAAAGACTGATTACAATGATTTTGAAGAGTTCCCTTGTGTATTTTCAGTCCAATGGCAATGAAATTAAAAGGTGGTCCACCCTATGCAACATAAAAAGAACCATAAAAACATTTCAATTAAGTTGCTGAAGTCTGATAAAAATAGATCTTATTCAAACTAGCTGTGACCACGGCTTCGCTCACGTGGACTAGAGAAGGACTCGCGAATCTTCTCGCCTGGTCCGGGCTATTTTATAGACAAATATGGTTATTGTGGGTGTTCCTTAGAAGATAGAAATATATTCTGCTGATTTTTTGTAGGACTTTTGTCTACATTTATGTAGTATATTAACTTCTATATCTCTGATGATTTACCAGCGTAAGCAAATTAAGAGCCCGAATTGATTCACCATGACCAGTTTTTTTATTTGTGCGGAACCCTAAATCTTTTTCTAAAATAAAAATAGCATATGTTACACCCTATAAAATCGGCTATCTACCAGTGAAAGTACCGTCAAAATCGGCCATCCCTTTCGGAGGTTACCCGGAACAAACAGACAGACACCAATTTTAAAGATGTTTTTTTTGTTATAGGTATCGTATATATTTTCAGAAGCATTTAGTAAAAAGCTGTTATTTTGACATTACAGACACTTCAATTTTGTTAATTGTGTAGATTATGTATTAAAAGAGTTTTAACGCCATCTATTGTAATACTGCAAAACGAAGTTCACTTAATTTGACTACTAAATTACTTTTTATAATATTATTTTGACATTAACTAGTTTAATCAGTTCCACCTAGATAGCACTGCAAGTACAAAATAAAAATAAGGCCACCTGAAGTCTACATGTACGTAGATGGTAAATGTATGAATTTAATAGTACATAAATTGCTGCCTGGATAGTAAATAGGAAAAATCTATATTTTTGTTTCGATGAAATGATATTCGGTAACGATTTACTCCTAGATTATTTCTCTCTCATCTTTTTTCTCAATAGTCAAATGATCGGCGATGTTTTTTTATTTATTGTTCACGTAATTATATTCTTTAATACATAAATTGATTCCTTGATAAAAATGAACAATTTTTAGTTTTCAATGAAACCAGATTTGGTAGTGATTTTCTCCAATATTATGTCTGTATGCCCTTTTTCTTAGTACCTAGTCGATTGAGCGACAACGTTCTCTATACATAATGGGTTCTTAGATAAATGAAATTGGCGTCTCGTTAAACTGGCCACTTTTCTCAAATATCTGGAGTTTGGTTAGGAATTCCAAAATTTATATTAGTGTATTTTGTTTGAAATTTAGTGATTTATTTGTTTTCGCACCATTTGACTTTTCTTTTACATCGTTCTTTTCACAAAACGGAAAATTAAAATTTCGCGTTATTTACGAATATGAGTTCCACCGTGGCATCAGCGCTGCAGAAACAGCTTGAAGGTTTCATGATGTGTATGGGGAAGCTACTGTAAAAGAAAGTACGGTACGTTTTTAGTTCCAACGTTTTTGTTCTGGAAATTTTAACCTACGAAATAAACCCCATGGACGGCCGGAGACCCTGGTTGATAATGAAAAATTAAAGGTGATTGTGGAAGCGGATCCATCGCAAACCACATCACAGTTAGCGGCAGACTTCGGTGTGAGTGATAAAACAATTTTAATTCATTTGAAACTAATTGGAAAAGTGAAAAAGCTCGAGAAATGGGTACCGCATGAATTGACTGAAGCACATCAACAAACACGCATTTCGGAAACACTACTCACAGTGGTTGAACCCAGGAGAACCGGCCAAATCCTGTCCCAAGCGAAAGTTGACTCAGAAAAGGTACTGGTGAGTGTACGGCACATACGGCACAGAGACGTGGTCGCTCACTGTGGGCCTCATAAGAAAGCTCAAGGTCGCTCAGCGAGCTATGGAGAGGGCTATGCTTGGGTTTCTCTACGAGATCGAATCAGAAATAAGGAGATCCGTAGACAAACTAAGGTAACCGACATAGCCAAAAGGATATTAGCAAGTTGAAGTGGCAGTGGGCGGGGCACATAGTTCGGAGAACTGACGGCCGTTGGGGCAGAAAGGTTCTCGAGTGGAGACCACGCACCGGAAAGCGCAGCGTAGGACGGCCCCCACTAGATGGAAAGACGACATAATAAAGGTCGCTGGGAGCCGTTGGGTGCAGGCCACACAAGATCGATCGCTCTGGAGATCTATGGGGGAGGCCTATGTTCAGCAGTGGACGTCCTTCGGCTGAAGTGATGATGAGTGTTTGGTGGACCAGTGCTTGTGTTTACACTACAGCTTCTTAAGACCTGGCCAGACGATAACGGAAGATGAAAAAGCTAGCCGTTAAACAACCGAGACTGGTCAATCTCTCTAGCCCACTGCTGTTTCAGGACAATGCTAGACCCCATACTTCACGACAGATGGTCGCTAAATTAAAGGAACTGCGACTGGAATGTCTCTGACACCACCCATCATACTCTCCGGATCTTGTTCCAACAGATTATCACTTTCTTCGGAATTTGGACAATTTCTTGCAAGGAAAATACATAGATTCAATTCCGATGAGGTTGTCCAAACCGCCTTTAAAGATTTTATTGATTTTCGCTCTCACAATGTTTTCAGCAATGGAATCAATAAACTACCTTTAAAATGGCGACAGTACATAGATAAAGCCTACATAATGCTTGCCTTACTTTAAGAACAGGAAAAGATTTTAAATGTACATCAACTCTTGTTCTTCACTTTAACAGTTCAGTTCGTTCCGTGCTGGAGTATGGGTCCACAGTATAATAAGTATATTGTAATTATTTAAAGAATACAATGTAAATTTATTAAAAATCTAAATTATAAGTTTAATAATCAGCCCTTACATCATAAATTACCCTCCCTACTTAAACGTAGAATGGAAAGAGATGAATCAGTATTTAAATTAGTTAGTAATTTAATTGACTCACCTTATCTTCTTGGTGAACTTGGATTTACATGCCCTAGGTCCAATGCCAGAAAACAATATTTATTTGATGTGCCTTTATGCAAAAAAAAAAATTATGTTGCTAACACTTTCCTATAGAGAACATTGTAATTTGAATAATTTACATTTTAATGACATTTATATATTCAAAAATTCATATAATTTTTATTAAAAAAATAGTCACTGCCAAATGTGATGTCATTAATAGTATAATAGTTTAACTTAATTATCAACAGATGTTATGATTTTATATTTCTCTTCCTTTGTCTTTATATTTAGTAAATAAATTATTGTTATTTCTTTATAATTATAATACGGTGTGCGTTGTGTTCGTCTATAAGACGAAACTTTATTGGTTTAGGATTTTGTTTTTTATAATTAGTTTTAAGCATTATAATCTGTATATTTCCCTTGAAAATAAATAAATAATATTGGTACAAACATATTTCGATTAATTCAATTTATAATTTCATAATATTTTTTTCGTTTTACTTTTAACATATAAAACGCTAATTTCATATGTAAGGACCTATTATTATTCACGTAAGTATACCCTAGGTTCATGAAAGGTCATCCTAGGTTTTTAATCTAGACGATTACAATGACCTTTACTCAAGAGCTTATCAGGAATCAAGCACCGTAATCTAAGTAATCTAGTAATCTAGATAACATACATACACTTTCATATATTATTTAGAGTTAGATTACTAATTTGTACTTAACGGTGATTATATTATTATTAACGATAGTAATGAATCTAAAACAATTTATGCAAGTAGAACTAAATTTAGGATATAATTGAATATTTGTCCATGAAATCACCTACACTTTATGTCGCGTTGGTCTATTCAAGTAGGTATATATACCATAAAATACATCTAGGGCTGCCAAACTCCGGGATTCCCCGGATTTGTTTTAGTTTGAAATATGTCCGGACGGGCTTTTTGCGTCTTGGAAAAATCGGATTAATTGATTAGCAAATAAATAAAACAAACTCATTAAATGTAAAGACATTTGTTGATTACGTTTTGATTTAAATATTATGTAGCTTTGCTTAGAGTAATTACTTAAATGAACAATTTTTTGTAATATAATGCCAAAAAGAATAGCTTTTCTAAATACTTTTCTTAGTAGATTACCTTAGAAAGAACAGTGTATAGTAAATAGTTCTTTATTTTACACAAATGTCCGGGGATTTTCAAATTATTGCAACCCTACCTACACCTTTATTTCCGTATCCAAGTGCAGTTCACCGTCCTAGTTCATTAATGAGATACGAGCACAATTGATAAAGGATAGGGATGTCTGATCTAAATTATTAAAAGGGAAACAAAAAACCCGACGGCAAAAAAAAACACTTGATTAAAAAAATATTTTTCTATTTTTGCATTTTATTAGATTCCCATACGTAACACTTAAACATTATATAGCATATGTCACTCCGAAAATTAAGACGAACCTAACGACATCTCATATTATGTTAAAATATATCAAACCGTTTAGGTTACATACGCTCGAAAAACATAACCCTCCTTTTTCGCAGTCAGGTAAAAATATTTTTACACTTTATTTAAAGCAAGTATCTAATAAGTTAAAATGCGAACAAAATGTTTTTGAATTATAATTAACTAGCTGTGCCCCACGGTTTCACCCGTGTTAATTTTATACTATGGACACCGCCAACGTACCCGTGTAAGCAATTTTTTATACTTTGTGTAAAACTATCAACATTTTTATGAGCAATAAATTATTTTTTTAACTCTAATATAGCATTTATTACTCGTTGATACAGTAGCTTTATACTGGTGAAAGAAATTTTAACACCATCCCGCGACTCTTCGTTCTCATTAATTGCAATACATTTAAATCATAATAACAATAAACTATAGCCTATAAAGCAATCAAGGATAGCGTTGCTTCTTATTGGTTAAAGAATTTTCAGAATAGGATAACTGTTTCGGAGATTACCTCATTTAAGTTTAATAGTCTCACCTCTGGATGTGTCAAGGAGGGAGATTCAATGTTATCCGGTCCAATTGTTAATTTCAAATGCACCGCGCATCGGATGCAGATTGGAAGCAATCTGTTGACTTATTATACAATATACTAGCTGTGCCCCACGGTTTCACCCATGTTAATTTTATCCGACAAACACCACGCCGTATTATGATTTGTCATTATCTCCTAAACTATGTGTCCAAATAACATGCTATACAGAGCAAAAACCGTGTGGTGTAGTGGAACACCAGATAGGAACGAAGTTCCTTATTATAAAATGTTAAGATCATGAAACGTTAGAGTGTGTGTGTATATGTATATATGCTGTAAAGAGTAAGCATATACAACTATACATTGTGTATAGCTTCCATGCGTTTAACGTAGTAATAATGATCAGACGGTTCCACTTTTGACCACCAGACGGTTTAATTATCGAATGATGCAATAATAATAACAGTCATCACGTAGACTATACATTAGACACTGTATAGCCATGTACATCTAAACATGTAAACAGTTTGTAAAATCACAGTAGTCGTTAATTACCTTGGTGTCCAAAAACGATTTTATATAAATGAAAAAAAAAATAACAAACTTACGTTACGGACATTTTATTCCCGGTTAGGGTACCCCTCCCCATCGTCCCCTCAGGAACTTCGTTCCAAAATTTAACTTCATGTAATTGTCTTTATGATGAAGTAACTTTTGTTCGTAAGGAGCAATATGTCATGTCTACAAATAAAGCTTATAAATCAATTTTTAATTTTCAACAAATCTTTGCCATAAAATAACTTATTGTTGCTTACGTATAAGAGATAGATATATTCTATCGCTGTATTTTTTTAGATATACTAAGGATCAATATTTTTATGTAATACTGTATTTCTGTATCATTAACCATTACGCCAGCGCACGCGTTTAAAGCTATTCGGGAGGGCCACGACTTCCGATTTACGTAACAAAAATAAATATTTAAGGCTATCTGAGAGTTGTAGCCTAATGTTAGATAGGTACTATACAAAAATAATTTTTCGTTTCCAACTAGTAGTTCCAGAAATTAGCTTTTTTAAACAAACAAACAAAAAAGACTCTTCCGCTTTATTAAATTACTATAGATAGATAACGGTGAAACAGTACTAATTACAACCAAATATATATATATATGTAGTTGGTCCCTCGGTAACGGCTCTAACGATTTCGATGAAACTTTGCATTTATGCAATGTTTTACATTCTAAGTTTACCTAGATAGGTGTTTTTCTTTTTTTGTTTACAAGACACTGAGTACAGCTCGGTCGCCCAGATATTGTATGTATTATACGTGTAGGAAAGGAGATGTGTAGTATGCATTGCCGTATGAAGCGTTTCACTTTCAACTTAATTATCAACAGAAGTAAATCAGTGACCAATTTATATCAAATTCCATCGGATGATTTTGTGTTAGGAGGACATGAAGTCTTATGCTATTTTCTTCACGTAAATGCATAAAAAGTATTTCAGAAATGAAAGTGGTATTGTTAAAAAAGTATCGATGTTTTGTATAAAGTTGAACATCTCTACAAAGGATCGTTATTCACGCTTTGAAAGCTCTTTTGTACGTGTCATTTCTTTGTAGATTCAGGTGAAGATTCGCATAGTGTGTGTAGCCTAGCCTACATTTATTTTATAGCACGTATCGTATCTTGTGCACATTGTTCAAAATTCTGTTAAATTTTCGTTTCTGTTTAACACGGAATTGCATTGTCGAAGTAAGACTAACTGATATCCACTTCACGCTTATAAAGTCGTCGTCGTTTATTTAAAAACCCAGCAATGTTGATGACTAGTTGTAAAAGGCTCCTTCAAGAATGAAAGGTAGGTATTTATGAGATTATATATATATACAGGATGTCCGGTAATGAATGGATAACATTGAAATGGCTTATAGCAGAACTTATGGCCGTTCAGAAAAAAATGCGAAACAAAATATATCCTAGGTATATAAGATATGATTTTTTAAAATAAAAAACTACAATTTTTTACCTTTTTTTACATTCTTGCACACTACGACTACAAATGACTGAATTCTATCGGTTTTTTGTTGATCTATTATTATACGCTAACTATGTCAATCGATAAACAGTAAATAGTTTGACTAGCTATGGTACTATTTAAAAAAAAAAACTTAAATTAATTTTTCTGTGAGAAATTTGCTAAAATATTTTTTTACAAAGTTTAAGCTTCTTGGGTATAAAAAAAAGTATGAAAACATGAGTGACCAATAATTTTAAAATAATGTCGGTTTTGAGTAGATTTCATAATGGTATAATACATTACTGTATCTTATGTAAATAGTGAATAATTCCTATTAAAGTAGAAAAGGAGCAAATTTGATTAAATAATAAAATATTTAATATGGGAATATTTTTTATATTCAACTGCACCTAACCATTTGAAGTTTAAATTGTTTGCCATTCACTCTTATGCAGGCTCTGCATCTACGGCTAAATGCTCTTTTGAGCAGTCTCGTATATCGTTGATTACTTATTTTTGATGCGGCTGCTCTGACACGGATACGTAAGTCTTCTAAGGACCTGATCGGCTTACGGTACACGTTTCTTTGAGGCAGCCCCAATAAAAAAAATCCAGTGGATTTAGGTCTGGTGAACGTGGAGGCCACAAAATTGGCCCCAGACGCCCGATCCATCTGTTTGGGTATGCATTATTTAAATACGTACGAACACGTACAGCATAATGCGCAGGATAGCCGTCCTTTTGCAACCAATACGATTCCCTCAGCTCCTCGGGCACCTCTTTTTTTTTTATGTTCTTTATTGCACAAAAAAAAAGTACAAATGGAGGACTTAATGCTAAAAAGCATTCTTTGCCAGTCTTCCAAGGGAGCAAGGGAAAGGTATATGCAAGGTGTGCATAATGTTAAGTAAAAAAAAAAGAGAAAAAAAACCTAGCCATTATTCAATTGCTCCAAGTAAAACCTACGTAGCGAATACTTGAAGGAATTTCGAGAGTTGGCCAGGACTAGAATTAGGAAGATCATTCTGCAGAAACTCCAAATAATCCAAGAAATCGGTATTACCTTGTTTTACTAGTCTCTGGTATTACGATATAATTACTTTACATCTACCCGCCGTTGAATAACAGAGATTCACCTCATTATCCTACAATTCAAAAAAACAAAAGAGTCTGATTTAATTGGGCTAATATAATAAACAATCTAGCGTTGTTACAGATAATTATGCAAACTTAATAATAAAATCCGTTGGTGATGGTTCCGTACGCGTTTGGCAGTACGCAAGCGCCGAACCATCTAAAATGTAACAGGTACAAACGTCGTATGGACGTTCATTTCATTCCGCTCATACAGTCGCGAAATACCGGGAGGGCCGCGCAAGCGTGTCGCTTTAACATCAATTTTATTATCTACAAAATTAAAAAAAAAAGAAACAGAATTATCCCGCCAAACGGAAAGTTGAATTTCGAATATGGATTCTTCTATAAGTTGAGTCTGACGTGCATCAGAATCCAAAATGGCTAACTATGGAGCATTTTCGCGAAGCGTAAGTGGCGTGTATTGACTTTTCGTGTTTTGTTTAGTGATAATTTGTGATAGCGGTGATGCAAAGTGGATATGGGTGTGATAATGATAACTCATAATGGTATTAGATTGCTCAATACATTTATGGTAAGTTCAACACACATTTATATTTATTTATTTTTATCTGTAGTGCAAGATTAATATTTAAAAAAAAATTATATTCATCTGTGGAATAAAGTCTAATTTATATTTGAAAACAATTAATAATCTGACAAATATACATTATTTAGAAGTGGTTGTGTAAATACTTATAATAACAACTTTTCATATTTATTTCCTAATTAATCCTTTTATTTTAATTATACTACTTATCTTACTTACTTAATTACTTAACTTGTTCCACTATGTCAGTGGATCATTTATTAAATGTACACTTCGGCCGCGCTGGTAACTCAGCATTAACGTTTAGATTTTTAAACAGAATCATCAATGGAATCTTGAATTATATATTTGTTTATAGTCAAAACGAAACTGGTAACTTAGATTGTAGTTCTAAAAAAAAACAATTGTATTTTAATTTGTATTTCATTACTGACTTTATATATTCTTTAACTGCCACCAAGAAGGTTGGTTAATTTAATTATCGTTTAGCCATTACATTCCATGTTAATTTGGTTTAGGGCTTAGTACCGGAATATATTGTATGGAACTTTGCATGGTAAACTAATAACTTTCACTTCTTGTGTTTATATTTATAATCATGTCCATGAACTGTTTCATTAGCCTAAGCGCGACTGCTATACTCGAGGTCCTGAGTTCGATTCCCAGATCAAACAAAGTGTTATTGGGTTTAATTCTCAGTAGCAGCTCGGAGTTTCGCTTTGTGCCCGATTAATGGCAATAGGCTCGCCCCCTGTTACTTGGGACACAAAAACATACCAGGTGAACTGTGGGTGTATATTAGTACACCTCTGCCTAACCCTTTATGGAATACAGACGTGATGGTAGATTATACATGATCCTTATAATGATTATATACTTTTTTTTTATCAACCTAAAGCACACTTTGTCCAACCTCTGTCATGTCACTAAAATAGCGACTGATCACAAAATAATAAAAATAAAATTTGTCGTAGTATATTGCACTAGCTTTTCCCATATGATTTCTCCATATAAATTTTGAAACCCCGTTACGCACCTTTAGGGGTTGAATTTTCGAAAATCTGTTCTTAGCGGATTCCTACGTCGTAATATTTATGTGTTCTTTCATGGACAAGGTTTCTATGCTGTCCATTTTAATATCAGCGCTAATATGGTCACGGGCAGTAATTATATATTTACTAGACAACACACATATCTCATATAAAAACCGTTTATACAATTTACAATCATTTCCCGGACAAAATGTTATATCTATAAACTCTATATAAACATTGCCTCACAAAAGAGCGACCATATTATGTACCTACGTATAATCTGTCGTCAATATTTAGTCTACGAACGCTTTTTGCATACCTAATTTTTACTGATGTATCATGTTTATGATATTATCCTACTAACATAATAAATTTGAAAGTTTATATGTTTGTTATTCAATCACGCTAATATGGCTGAAAAGATCTCAATGAAATTTGGCACACAGATAGTCTATGACCTGGAATAACACATAGGGTAATTTTTATCCCGGTAAAAGTCATAGTTTAACCAGTGTTATCCCACAAATATAATAAATGGAAAGTTTCTATGTTTGTTACTCAATCACGCAAAAACGGCGATTTTTTTGGTTTGTCGTGTTCCGAGATCAGTCTGTATATATCCAATAATACGTAGACGAAGTCGCGGGTACCAGCTAGTTAATAATAAATCGTTTAGTGTCCTTGCAAAATCTGTCTCGATCAAATCTGAAGTTCCTCCGGAGTCAAATCCTTCATTATTGTCGCTGTTAGCATTCGAAAAATCCTAGATTCATTTTAATTTCACATAAACAGCAATGTTTTGAGATTAAATATTTTGTCATATCTTTTAGTATTTTTTTTATTATTAAAATAATCATGTAAGTATATAAAAGTTCTGAAGTATCTGAAAAAACCATAGATACCACTCGCGCGTACCCGAATTTGACCACCCCTGCCTCAAGGGGCCCTAGAAACTGTACTCACCGCAGGAACACAATATAATGTTATGTTTGGCTGCGATATTCCGCAGGGTAAAGGAAATCTCCAAACAATTTCTCTGTACCCTACCTCTCTTCTATGTATATAAAAAACGTAATTATATGTTTGATTGGTAGCGAGGACGTGACAATTAAGTACGAATGAATCGCGGCCACCATACAACAGGTGTAATTTTTTGAAGTGAAAACTTCTTTTAGCGCGGAACGCATAATTTTAGATGAGATAAAATCTCTGGATTTGCGACACCGTTACGAGACGCATCTATAGTGTGTGCATATATACATGTACATATAGCAGACCGCGAACGCGTCTTTCATAAAAGAATATTAAATGTATTTTAAAGTTTCTAATAATTAATAAAATACAATTCATAAATGAAATGCAATTCATAACCCAATAACCCTAGTACCCATCTAAAAAATGTCTAACGCGCCAAAATAAGTTTTCACTTCTGTCGGCACTCCCAGTGTGCAATCCGTGATTTTTTTAAATTTATTTAAAAAATTTAATATTTACACGCCAGGGCATACCACTTTCCGGTCTTAGCCGACGTGTATCTAGTAATCAAACGAAATGGTAGGATATTTGTATTCGACTTGGTTGTGAATTTGAGAACTGCCCAATGTGAAGCGCATGAAGCATCCACACGTTGGCGCTAATGTTAGTACCAACGCTGGTGTCAACGTGTGGACTTATTACGCGCTTCTCCAACGTTGGGGCCAGTGTTTGGAGCCGGGGTCATGCAGATGGTGATAAGACCGATACAGTGTCTTTCTTTTGGTTTATCGCGTTTTGGGATCAGCCAAGGCAGCTACCGAGAGGCTTGCACGCTTGTATGACAGCGAAGATCGACTATGGATTTTTCGGTGGTCGCTGTTGCTTTTATTTACTAGTACCGTCAGGACATAAAATAATAATAGGATAGCAGTTGATAGTGGAGATTCTTCGAAGACAACTTGTTATACCACTCTACTTAGCGTGGGTTAAAGGAAGGGTAGAAAAAGACTCATAGATTGATTTCGATCTCATCTATAGTATACATAGTATAAAACTTAACGCCCCTCTGTCTGTCTGCTTGTCCGTTTATATTCTTTTCACGCGAGAACTATTAATCAGATTTTACAATCACAATAAGCAGTTTTCACATAATTCTGGAGTTCAAGCGAGTGCAGCCGCGGGTGCAGCTAGTTACTGATAAACTGAAGCAAAGCTTTATTACATCGAAGTCGAGGTTCGTTAGATCTAAGTTAAACTTAGTATTTCTGATACATTGTAAACGGTTAGTACTTATTTCGAATCTATATTCTATTTTAGTAATAATAATTTTACTAAATACGACACTTATAACAAAAAACCAATTTTAAAAATGTTGTTTGTCTGTCTGTTTGTTCCGGGCATAGATTATAGGGGTAGTATCCGGGTAATCTCCGAAATGTTGGACGGATTTTAACAGGACTTTCAGTGGCAGATAGCTGATGTTTTAAGGAGTATCTTAGGCTACTTTTACTTTAGAAAAAGATTTCGGGTTCCGCACTAATAAAATAAACTAAATAGGAGATACACGAGATTCCACGCAGACGAAGTCGCAGGTACAGCTACTCTATCTATAATAATTTTCAAAACTCAAAAGAGAATCTGTTTGTTTGTTTGTTTGAACGTACTAATCTCTGGAAGTATCTGTCAAGTATAATTTTTTTTTTATAATGTATAATATTTAAACCCCAAGGAATTTGCCAAGCTTTAGACAAGTACGGAAACAGAGAACAATGATAGTGTAAGGTTACTCAAAAACATTTCTTTGAAAAAACGTGACTACCTTCCGTTTTGCAGAATGAATGTGGGTGGTATACAAATATGTTAGCAAGTAACACATAAGCGTCCAGAGATTGTGATTTATAATAATTACTCGCAGTGTTATCCTAGTTATTTACCATTATACATATAATTCATAATTAATAATTTAGTTAATCATCATATAAATTGATATTGTAAACTTATTACTACCTAATCTGACTTACGATTAATTTGGTATAAAGCGGGTAGGACAATGATTAATTTTATATAAAGCGGGTAGGACTGCGATTATTTTGATATAAAAGCGGGTACGTCAAGCCTTGAAGGATGCATTCGTGAAAGTAACCTCTTAGACAACGATACTCTGTCTGAATAAACCACGAAATATTAAACTATTGGACTATTATTCCACAAGACCTATAAGTTTTAACATCTCAGAAGTGGGATATAATCAAAACCACAATGAAGACCCGTCAAGCATCAGTGTCTAAACGTTCCCGGCCTTGTAACTGGGACATGGAATCGTCGACCAGCAGACCAAACCCTGTTGACGCCGACCACCAATCTGATGGCACAACTACGCCACCTGCAAGGAAAATGTTAAAAACTCTGAACTTGGCGAGATCCACAGTTGGGACGAAAATACGAAATCCTTCCACCTACAAGACAAGCTGAGGGGTCAAGCACGTAAATGGTATAACCGTCTGGAAGAATACGACTACTCATGGGAAGAATGGAAGGAATTGCTCATTTTGGAAGAAATGCTTAATATCTAACATCGATGCAACTACCAATGTTAAAGAGATAAAGCTTATACAGAACTACAACAACATCTTGAAGTCCTCTAAAGTCAACGGAGTCTATGTGAAGTCTTACTTGGACACGGGTAGTCAAGTTAATTTACTCAATAGAGGTGTCTCAAAACTTCAACGAGGTGGTTTCGCCAGCCCGACATTATGACTTGCAGGGTGTCTCCTACTCTTTGCCGGCTACACTGCTACGCGGCCGTCAAGGTTACCTGGTGTTAATGTAAAGTCTGGTCTAAAGTCTAGCCTAAGCCCTTGCCTATGCCACACTTCAGAATTCAGTATAAGTAATAGCCTTATCAATTCGTCTAAGTTGGGGTATGATTCTTTAGATATCTCGTTATTGACTAAATACAGTAACAAATGCAAATAAAATTAAAAAAAGATCAACCCATTATTTCTATATGCGATCACAATACGCGATAGATATCCCTTGCCTAATATTGATGATCAGATAGCTCAATTGGCAGGTAAAAACTACTTCACTTTGTTAGATATGGCTCAAAGTTACCATCAGGTCAGTATAAATCCTGAAGACACTCACAAAACTGGGTTTGTAACTCCAAATGGTCATTATGAGTATACACGTGTACCCTTCGGTTAAGCAAACGCCCCATCAGTTTTTATGCGTCTAGTAAATAAAATCGTAGAGTCGCTAGGTAAAACTGAAATCCTAGCATCTTAGACGATTTACTGTTACCATCTATAGACGTAGCGTCGGGTATTCGGTTACTCGAGATCCAACTAAACAAATTTCAGTCCGAAAACCTAAAATTAAATATGAACAAATGTGCATTTTTACAGACGGAAATCACTTACCTAGGCCACAAGATATCTCCCAACAGTATTCAACCAGGTGAATTAAAACTAACAGCCGTATCTCGGTTCGCAACTCCTCATAATATACATGGTATTAGGCAGTTTATAGGTTTATGTAGTAAGCCGGTTTTAGCCATTTTTGACCCATTGTTATCGTTAGAAATTCATACGGATGCTTGTAAACTAGGTATCGCCGCGATTTTGATGCAAAAACAAACTGAGGGTATTTTGCGCCCTGTAATTTATTTTAGTCTGGTTACAACCCGCGAAGAGTACTTTTATCATAGTTACGAACTTGAAACATTAGCGGTTGTCGAATCATGACGAAGATTGGTTCCCAAGAATGTCGAGATTTATTTAAAAAACTAGCTGTGCCCCTCGGTTTCACCCGAGTTTTTATCCAACAAATACCGCGCCGCTAACGCGACGGACCCGTGTAGTCTATCATAATTGATATCATTTTCCGCAAGTACAAATTATTTTAATTTTTCATTTTCTCCTGAACTATGAATTACATTCTATAAAAAGAAGACTTTCACTTCGACTTTACTTAAACAAAAATCAATATTTAAGGCTAGCTGAGAGGTTTAGCTTAGTTCCAGATAGCCTATACTATTTTTCGTGAATCTGGCTATCATATACAAAAAGAATTTTTTGAATACGACTACTACCAGTTGTCCAGAGATTACCATGTTTAAACAATCAGACAATAAAAACTCGTCCGCTTTACTAAATTATTAATAGTATCTATACACGGGCTGACCTCGGAACACGACAAACCATAAGAAAATCATATATGTGTTTATCACTATGTGTATGATGGTCGCGATCCCTACCACCCTGCTATATTACTGTATATACACTGACTAATCTTTGAACATAATAAACCAAAAGAAAATTAGATGTTTTTTTTCTTTCTCACTGACTATACTGTTAGCCTAAGGAGCCCTAAAGAAATAGAGCCACTTATGGCTTTGACAGCTTCACCAGGCTTGGGGGCGAACGCTTAAGGCATTCAGCCGCGAAAGCGTGAGCGACATGCGCACAAAGGTGCCAAAGTGGCCAGACGTCTGCTTGGACTATTACCTCGATTGTGAAAAGGTCGCGAACTGACTAATTTCCTATCTGTAGAAAATTCGAGCTAAACTAACGCAAAATATAACATGTCCCTGCCTCTAGGAGAAAGGAATGAACATGTGTATATGTATTTAGTATTCTGGAAACATGATCGAAAGTAACTATAGTAAAAAAAGAAAAAAAGGTCCCTTACAGAATCTATGTACTTATGTGGTGTGCACGTATGTATGTACATATTGTGTGTAATGATGTGTGTGGGTAGCTACGTATTTGCAGGTGCAGTGTCACCTGTATCGCGCGAGCGGCTGCATGACTCAAGGGTTCTCTACACCGAGGGAACGGACCTAGGCTTGAGTTGCCGTAAGAGAGGGAAGACATGACGGGTTTGCGGGAGCGAAATTAGCCGCCCGTCCCCTGCGGAGGGAACGGTGGTTTCCCGGGCGTAGGCGCGAGCACGCTTTGTTTGGAGAGACGGTGGAGTAGTATTTGTTTATTTCCTCGACCTTATAAACGGGCTCGGTGATGATATTCGCGACTGGAGTTGTTCGCGTGGTATGTTCGGTTTTGGGGTTTAAGTCGCGGCAGCTTTCACCAACAGATTCACGTGATTCGAAGCAGTATCGAAGTACGATCGCGTAAGATATTTAATATACGATTCGACCAACGTACCAAGGGGCTTTGTTAATTTTACGTAAGAATCGGTTTTGAAGGATTTGGAATTTGTTAATGTTGATCTTTGACGTATGTGCGAATGTAGCGCAGCTTATATGTCATAATAGGATGGACATATGTTTTTTATAATGTAAACTTATGTCTCAGGAACATTTTGCTTAGTATCAAGGAGTGCAGTCTATGTGTATTGTAAATCACCCTTATTTTTTAAAACACGAAACACTGTTATTTCTTCTTAAAAGCATAAATATGAATTTTCATAACCCTAAATTTAGAAATAGTGGGTTCTTCATACAATCTTTTATCCCCTGTTCCACCTCTTAAAGTTTTATTTTCACGACATAAGGTAAGCCAATGTCTTTCTTTAAGGTCCAATTTATCTCTATACCAAAATGCATCAAATTTGGTTTGATGCGTTCTTCGTACAAACCTTCATCGTCTATTTCAGGGCGTGAAATGCAACAAACAGGACATACAAAGTTACTTTCACATTTATAATATATTAGTATGGATTATTCATTTCATTATGCTGTCGTTCTCTATGGTGTCAGTAAATTACCCAATAGCAGAATAACGACAACAGTTTATAATAATAAATTTTTGAAATTAACTCTCTCTCTCTCCCTCTATACCTTTCTTTGTTTCTAAAGAGAACTGATACTTTAGCATGGTGAAAATAGCAAAAGATCGATTGTTGTGGTGTCCTTTTTGTTTTCTATAATAGGGATTTTTATATTGTTAACACAAATCTGAAAAGTGAATAAAAGACGGTCAATTTTTTGGAGAGATCGGCCTTTTAGACCTCGATTTATTGTGAATCGATACATCAGAGTTAGATTCGAATCGATCTTTTTCGGAATGAATTGCCTAGCAGCGATGCGGCACTCGACGGAGTTCCGATTTGGTCTTGATCGCGAACGGACGTGTCGCTCCGTTTGTGCTCTCGACCATCACGTGACTTAATTGTTGCGATCTTATATTTGGAATTTATTTCGAATATATTGTTGCAATAACGACGTAAACCAACTGGTGTCTAACGCTCGCGTGGTAAACCGCACTTTTCGGTGCGACTTGCTTGTTTTTTTAATAAATCCACGGTTTTGTGGTCGCTCACTGGATACCTGACGGTGCTAACTAAAGTGAGCGGGGCGTGACCCGAGCAGCCCGCTGGTTGTCTCCTTCAGAGGCAAACAGCCAGACTCGGACGGGCCTGGGAATCTAGGCCTTTGCGGTTATCGCATAGTCTTGCCCCAGGTGTCTCCTGCCAAACCTTCCGATCCTGCACACTCCATCCCCGGGAACCTGTTTGGGCCTAGCCCGGTTTAATTACCGGTCTGCGTCCTCGGCCCCGGGCTTGTTAGGGCTCCTTAGGGTTGATAGGTCCTTCCTGTGTGTCATTGCACCTTGACCACAGGTCTCTTGCCGACTCCGATAGTCTTTTTAAGTTTTTGGCGCACCCCCCTGCCCCTAAGGCAGGGAGGCCTTTAATTTAAAATAAAATAAAAATGTCCCATTGTCCTCCCTCTTCTGCCGTCATGGCAAATAACGTTACCGACCTGGCCACTTGCATAGGCAAGTTGCAAGCCAGGATGAAAGCGCTGGAATTTCAATACCAGCGCTATCAAAATTTCGTCGTATTACGGTGTCCCTCTCTAGACGAGGAATACCGTAATCTACCTGAGAACGCCTGCGTGCGTCGCACCGCTGCGACCGCGACCCGTCATGAGGCCGTTTCAGGTAGCGAGGCGGCCGCTTCAGGTAGCAAGGCGGCCGATGACGTCACGGCCGCGACCGTTATACCGACTGGCGCCGCGCCAGTCGGCGCCGCGCCCAAACGTCTCACGCGCAGCGCTGCGCGTCCGTCCGCCGCGTTATCCGGGGCCGTGGCCACGTCTACGGCCACGCCCCTTGTCCCGACTAGCCAATCGCGCGGGTCAAGCCCCGCCTCCGTCAGGCGAGGGCCGCGTAATTCGCGGTCACAATCTAGGGTTACCAAAAATAGCCCGTACGTCCGTCCCGCGCGATCCACGGAAACCACGTTAAAGACGAAAAATTCGTTTTCGGCCCTTCCGGTCGAACAAGACTCGTCCGCGAGTCCGGATCCATCTCCGGAGATGGATACCGAGAACGACGGCTTCACCGTCGTGGCGTCGCGTAAGCGAACGGCGCGTAGCAGTCCGACTGCTCAACCGGCGCCTAAGGTAATAGCTAAGGCAGAAATCAGGGGCGCCGCCGCCCCGCGTCCTCCCAGCTCCCCGCGCCCGCCGGCGGGAAAAAAGAGAGTGCCCCACCTCCAATCATAATCCGGGACAAGGCGGCCTGGATGGGAGTCTGCAATGAAATGCGCAGACTCAAACTCTAGTATCACAAGGCTAGGAATATAGTCAACGGGATTTCCATTTCGGTGAGTTCTTCGGAAACTCACCGCAAACTCACCACCCTCCTCCGGCAGAAAGGTCTGCAATTCTACACCTATTCTCTCGCGGAGGAGCGCGTCCTCCGAGTGGTCATCCGCCGCATTCCGGTGGAGCTCGACCCGTCGGAGGTGTGCTCCTCGCTCAAGGAGCAAAGTTATCCCATCCGGGAAGTACACCGGATGTACAGTAAAGATAAGCGGCCACTACAAATGGTAGTGGCCATATTGGACCTTTCCCCCGAGGGAAAGGCCATCTTCCAGCTAGAGACGGTGTGCGGGCTCTCCGGGATTAACGTGGAGCCCCCATACAAAAACCACCAGCCTGCGCAGTGCCACAACTGCCAGCTGTACGGGCACGCTGCTCGTAACTGTCATTCTCGTCCGCGGTGCGTAAAGTGCCGAGAGGACCACCCCACACGGGAGTGCACGCGCGAGCGTGACTCCGTCGTCCCCCCGAGCTGCGTGTTATGCGGGGAGGAGGGGCATCCCGCGAATTATCGCGGTTGCCCCAAGGCCCCGCGCACCACGCGGCCACGCACGCAGAGGCAGGCGGCCCCCCGGGCGGCGCCCCCCGCCTCAGCCATCAAAGCGCAACCCCCGCTGGCGTCAGGGGAATTTCCCGCGCTGCCGGTCCCGCGCCAGTCCCCGGCCGCCGCCGGCCTCTCCGCACCCCGCGCGGTGCAACCGCAACCCGTGCGTTCATCGCAGAACGCATGGGGCCCCCGTCGCCCCAATCCACAGCCCCTTATGGCTATGGATATTCCCGCGCCCCGCGCGCCCGCTAACGTTGTCGTTAATAGTAACGACTTAATGATACTGCTCCTTCGCGAGCACGATATCCGCGAGCTCATTGACTACAATGACCATCTGGAGCGCTTCGGTCTCATCAAGACCGCTTGCGCGTTCCCCCGCCTCTCAGAGACACTACAACGTCTCGACCGTGAGGCGTGTAATAATAACTTAGGGCCTTTCAATGGCAAAGTTTAAGCCGAAAGCGTTAAATCTTTCTTTTTTTAACGCGCGAAGCCTACTACCGCAGCGTGATCTCGTCGCGACCTTTCTTAAAGATCACCAAGTAGATGTTCTTTTAGTGCAGGAGACGCTCTTAAAGCGTGCTAAACGTGATCCGAAAATCGCGAACTACAATATTGTAAGAAATGACCGGGCCGGCCGCGGGGGCGGCACTCTCATTTATTACAAACGATCGTTATATTGTACGCCGGTAGATCCTCCGATACTTACCAATATGGAAGTATCCGTGTGTAGACTAGGAATGACCGACCACCCGTCCATAACGTTAGTTTCAGTTTATCTCTCGCCGAGGAAAGAGCCTCTCAGGTCTGACCTAGAAAAGCTACTTTCGCTCGGTGAATCGGTCATTATAGCGGGTGACCTCAATTGTGGACACACTTCGTTTGGCAATTGGAGAGACTCCAGTAATGGGGTTAAACTCGAAGAGCTAACGAACGTGCTAAACTTTGATGTCATAGCGCCACCCACTCCCACCCACTTTCAAGACAACTGTATGCCGACAGTGCTTGATGTAGCTCTCATTAAAGGTATCGCGCTTCGGTTACGACTCATTCGGGTCGTACACGAGCTCGACTCCGACCACCGTCCGGTCATCATGCAGCTAGGTCAACCAGACGACTCTAGCCCTCCTTCGGTCCAAGTGGTTGACTATGCCAAGCTAAAACATTATCTTGCGGACAGGCCGTCCTCGTCCAGCTTAGATAGGATCCCGGACGTATTGGGGTCCGTTGCGGATGTAGATCTCGCGATCGATTCCCTGGTCGACCACCTGCAGGTCGGCATCGGAGAGGCCTCGAGAGAGGTCGAAGAGGCGAGCGATCGCCGCTTCGTACTCCCTGCCGACGTGCGGGCGTTGTTGACGGAAAAGAACGCGGCGACTCGTGCGCACGACCACTATCCGACCGAGGAAAACCGCGCACGCTTACGCGCGCTTCAGAGAGCGGTTAGAGCCCGCATATTAGAACTCAGGAGTCACAGATGGGACGCCCTCGTCGAAGGGCTAAGGCCGTCGCATCTGGCTTACTGGAAACTAGCTCGCAGCCTCAAAATAGAGGCTTCTTATCTTATGCCCCCCCTCGAGAGGGGTCCCGGTATACCGCTCGCCTTCGATAGCAGCGACAAGGCGGAGTGCCTCGCCACTTGTTTGGAGAGCCAGTGCTCTCCGAACAGTGTCGATGCAAATACCGACCGGGTCGAGGGTATCGATGGATGCGTGCGGGAGCTGGATAAGCTCCCCGCGACAGACTCCCTGTCCCCAGTCACGTCTGAGGAGGTTCTTTCCATTATAAAAAGCCTTAAGTTCAGAAAAGCACCAGGTCCCGACGGGATCAGGAATGAAGTACTTAGGCTTCTTCCTGATCGCCTCATAGCTCTATTGGTCTGCATCTTCAATGTAGCCATAGTCCACTGCCATTTTCCAGCCGCCTGGAAAAAGGCAATAGTCATAGGTATTCGTAAGCCCGGCAAGAGCGCGTCGCTTCCCGACAGCTATCGCCCGATCAGTCTCCTAAATACGTTAGGGAAAATTTACGAGCGGATCCTTCTGAACCGTCTCAAGCCAATTAATAGAGGAGAAAGACCTCTATCCGCCTGAGCAATTCGGTTTCCGTGCTAGATATTCTTGCACTCATCAAGTGCACCGCCTCACGGAGCACGTTGCATTTAATTTTGCTGAACTTTATAAACCCCGCCGTACACTTGCGGTCTTTTTCGACGTGGCCAAGGCCTTTGATAAGGTCTGGCACGAGGGATTGATTTACAAGTTGTACCGCTTTGAAGTCCCCGATAGGCTAATTAAAATAATTCGCGACTATTTAACAGATCGCACCTTCCGCTATAGAGTGGAAGGTGAATTGTCCACGCCCCGTCCAATACGCTCAGGCGTTCCCCAAGGTTCGATCCTGGCTCCTAGCCTATTTAACCTGTACGTCAGTGACCTACCTCGACTCCCGGAGGTCGAGGTAGGGCTATACGCTGACGATACAGTCTTATATGCCTCAGATAGGAATAGATCCCACCTCAGACACAAAGTCCAACGCTCCGTGACCACTCTCGGGAAGTGGTTTAACGAGTGGCGTATAGCCGTTAATCCCTCGAAGAGCGCCGCGATGCTCTTCGATGCGGATTCGTCACAGATACCGTGGAAGCTTAAACCTGTTAAGCTCTACGATAATCCGATTCCGTATGTAAGAGAGACCAAATATCTAGGGGTAACCCTAGATAGTAGGCTCTCCTTTAGACCCCACATCCGTAAGGTTAGGAACAGGGCCGCGTGGGTCCTGGGCCGGTTGCATCCTCTGTTGTGTTCGGTGAGTAAAATGTCCACGCGACATAAGCTCACGCTCTACAAGACGTGTATTCGACCAATTTTGACATACAGTTGCGCCGTGTTCGCACATATGTCCGAGTCGAGTTTCAAACGTTTACAATCGATACAGAATAGGTTCCTCTATCGTCTCACCGGGGCCCCGTGGTATGTTCGAAGCGTAGATCTCCATAGAGATATGGAGCTTCCTTCGATACATGCCTACGTTAAACAGCTCTCCCGTTCGTATTTCGACACCGCGTCGAACCACGCGAATCCGTTAATAAAAACAGCCGCCACTTATGTTCCGGCACCCACGGACATCCGGTGCAAACGCCGGCCGCGCAATATTTTTATTGATCCCGACGATCACATCGAAAATTCGAATAAATATTACACATCCGTCTCTCCAAACAGAGCGTGCCAGCGCCCACGCCCGCGTAACCACCGTTCTCTCCGCAGAGGGCGGGCGGTCAATTTCGCTCCAGCACACCCGTCACGTCCACCCTCTCTAGCGGTAACCCAAGCCTAGGTCCGTTCCTCGGTGTGAAACCCTTGGGTCAGGCAACCGCCCGCGCGATACAAGTGACACTGTACGTGCATCACTTAGCTACCTACATACAACACTACACACGTATGAACATACACACGTGCACACCACACAGGTACATAGGTTCTGTGAGGGACCTTTTTTTTTCTATTTTACGCTAGTTAGTTAGCGCTAGTTAGTGTAGAAACATTCCGATTACTGAATACACATACGCACGGTTCCTTCCTTCCTCCCAGGAGAAAGGGAACGTGCCTATGTGTATATTTAGTTAGCTCGAATCGTAGGTGTAGGGATTCGAATAGATCGCGACCTATTTGCGAACGCGACGACCGCCCGAGCCGAGGTCCGGCCACTTTGGCACCCTCGTGCGAGTCGTCCACAAAACTTTCGCGGCTGAGTGCCCTCTGCGCTCGCCCCCAAGTCCGGTGAAGCTGTAAAAGCCGCAGCGGCTTTAGGGCCCCTAAGGCTAACAGAGTAGTCAGTTCTAAAAAAAACGCTACATCAAAGACTTCCGAATGTAAGGTTAAGGTTACACCTGTTACGTGTATGAGGACATACACGTTGTCAGGATGGTCGAATGTAAGGTTACTCAAAAACATTTCTTTGAAAAAACGTGACTACCTTCCGTTTTGCAGAATGAATGTGGGTGGTATACAAATATGTTAGCAAGTAACACATAAGCGTCCAGAGATTGTGATTTATAATAATTACTCGCAGTGTTATCCTAGTTATTTACCATTATACATATAATTCATAATTAATAATTTAGTTAATCATCATATAAATTGATATTGTAAACTTATTACTACCTAATCTGACTTACGATTAATTTGGTATAAAGCGGGTAGGACAATGATTAATTTTATATAAAGCGGGTAGGACTGCGATTATTTTGATATAAAAGCGGGTACGTCAAGCCTTGAAGGATGCATTCGTGAAAGTAACCTCTTAGACAACGATACTCTGTCTGAATAAACCACGAAATATTAAACTATTGGACTATTATTCCACAAGACCCATAAGTTTTAACAATAGGTTAAACGAATGATATAAGTAGATAGGCATGCTCTTTACATGCAATCGTGAATGGTGGGCATTTGCCTTGAGTTCACTTTCGAATTGATACCGGCGTGAGCGAGAAGAAACTTTTGTCCTTTTTTGACAACAGAGTTTCCGCCTTACGCTGTGATGTCCTATCTCTTTTGTTTCAACATGATTATAACAGAATTTGTACCGTATTCAAATTACTTTTAGTGAGAGTATAACCTCAGTATGTATAATGTACTCTGTGAGTATAACGCTTCTATTTATAAAACGTCATTGGGCTACACGGGTGCGCTGGTAGAGCTATGCAGATTTGGTCGAATAAATTTAAAACAGATGAAACCATAGGACACAGCCAGTTTGTTTTTGAATTACAATGGCGCTTAGATACAACATGTAATAAAAACGAACGTTTCATTTTTATAAAAAAAAAAGCGAATGTTATTGTAACTCAGTAATTTCTTTTTACCTTTAACCTCCTCAGGACTAGACATAAAAATTCAAAATTTCGATATTTATGTATGTACAATTGCTAAATTTTTGAACTCAAATTAGTCCTAGAACTATGAAAAGTATTCAATGTCAATTTTTTTTTCTTTTTTATGTTGGTTAAGAGATAACTTTTCGTTTCACGTGTAATGTTTTTAATTGTTTCCTAAATATGTTCGATTTTTTCTTTTCCGTATTTGACCCACTATGCTTCAGGAGGTTAAATCATTTTTCTTTTAAACATAGATTAAAATTATTGGTTTCAGCTCGCGATTCAACTAAATACTGCGCTATCTACGAACAATAGCTCCTAGAATACGGCAACTTAATATCGTAGTGTGTAGTGACTATTTGAAATAAAGCATCTCAACGTGACAGTATTGTCGATATGACGCTAAATCTAGTACGACGATCCGGCGTAGTTTTGATTGCCGCATTTTTATAGTACGCTGATGGTTTTTAGTTTTACCGGCGCAGAAACCAATCATTAATCTATGCTTATACATGATTATTATTATTGATAATTAAATAATACACAAGCATAACGATAAATGCAATGAAAAATTAAATACGGTATTTCAATTTAAAAAAAAATCACGCTTTTATAATAAGACAGCTGCTAATTGGTAATTGTTTGTTTGGTTGGTTGAACACTAATCTCAGGAAGTACTAGTTGGAATGGAAAAATTATTTTAATGTTGGATAGCCTATGTATCGAGAATGAATGTTGCAAAAACGGGCAAAATTTATTCCTTTTGAGAGTTTCCATTGCGTGCGCTGCGTAAATGGTTAAAGTTACGCAACAATATTGTGTGACGGAATTGTTTCTTTTAAAAAATTTCAAAAAAAAGTCCGCTATAACCTTATTTATGGTAATAAAATTTGTTGTAAGATAATGAATTATTTGCGAAGGTGTTTTATAAACACGGTATTAATCCTTATCGAAATAAATACGTTATTAATCACCAGTATTTAATTTTGGACAAAATTGCCCTTCACATCATTTGATTTCAATGAATATCTTAGGAGATATCACAGTTTTCAAATAACTCCGCAGCAAAATAATAATCAAGTAAGGCGCGTGCATTTTAGCGGAATGATGTGGCAGGCGAGCGGCGTGGCTCCTTTAAATTGTATTGTAGGTGCCTACGACAATAAATTGTTATTTGTCTCTTCCTACGTCCCACTCTCTGTAATGTGACGCAGACGAAGTTGCGCGGGTCGGTTAGTAAAATATAAAACTTATGATCTATGTAAAACGGAGCTACGTCTGCTAGCAAACTGGCAGTTTGCAGTTTGGCAGAAGTAATATTATCAGTGTTATTTGAGTACCTACCTATGAAAAAATGTATTTTTATTTAGTTAAAAAAAATTAGAGGACGCTAAAATTTTTTTATAAAGTGGGAGAAATAAATTTGTAGTAAGCGAGTGTGACTATTCTTTTTGTAAACTCTTAAGATAAGTAAAACCTCATAGCCAGTAGTTTTAACTAGCTAATATTCCTGAAAGGATAAGGGGGGAGGGCAGCCAGCCAGCAGAGCAGCCACTATTCGGTAATTTCGGTAATCTATATAGAAACCATGTCATTTTTGAAAAGGACGAAAACAAAGTCATGACATTCAACGCTACGATATCCTGATTTGTTATCTTATTTTCTCAAGATGAAAATAATAAAATACTCCAATACTGTCGGTTCTAGAGTGGGCTTTAATGATAAGTTTTGACTGTTAGGCAGCGCCCTCTAAGCCTTTGCTCACTGGGCAATATCGTTGGGTAAATATCTCTTTTCCAGGAAAGGCATACCTACGATTAATCAATACGCTAGTAGTATTGCAGATTTCAAGTGAACTGATAGTCAACCCATGGTTACGATTGTAAAATAGAATGTTTGATTCACTGTACTATCATAAACAAATTATTTAAATATAAAAACAAGTATACAGTTCACACGTGCTAGAAGTGTCACCTTCAGAAAATAAATCCAAAATCAGCGGGAGTCGAACTATTGACCATTCGTACCATACATACAACAGTGCCTACAAGTCCGGTCGTCACACCGCTACGCCAATTCGACAACGATCATAGTCCTGAAACCAGGACTCGCATTAACCGTGTATAATGTATTTCTATCTCATTCTCTCGCAACCTAAATCCTATAGATAGTATGTGTTTGTTTCATTTTAACACGCATTTATTAGCTTCATACGTATGTTAGTATGTAGAAATTTTGAACATGATTTGACCCCCTTCAAAACGTCGGATTAAATCGAAATTTGGCATATTTATCAAGGAACGATGACAATTCAATATTTCAAACAATTAGACCCGTTATCCTTACTAGAACTTAAATCCAACTAAAAGATAGAAAATAAATTTTAATAAATTTTCTATAAAACCATGTTTTTAGTTGTTTTTTTTTACTGTTATTTTTAGTATTGCATTTTCGTTTCATCGCGTTTCGATTCACAACAGAAGTAAAAAGTTTTTACTTTGAAAATAGAGATAAACTAGACTGATTGATCTGGATCTCCCCTTTGACAAAAGTGTATCCTTGTTGTCAGAGTAAGATTTAATTTTGTTTAGTATTGCAAAATATTGCAATTAATACATGAATCCCTTTGATATACTGAAAAGAGAACAGACAAACGTTACTGTTTTCA
Source organism: Saturnia japonica (assembly GCA_033032175.1). Classification (NCBI taxonomy): domain Eukaryota; kingdom Metazoa; phylum Arthropoda; class Insecta; order Lepidoptera; family Saturniidae; genus Saturnia; species Saturnia japonica. The sequence goes on along the minus strand of CM065307.1, from coordinate 20,661,290 downwards.
AAGAATAAATAACACGATTATAAGCCTGTTTACATGACTGCCTGAATGTTTGTGAGGCCGACCTTGCGCTTCTGCTGGTGAATGAGCTGATAATGACCGAGCGCGTATTTCGACAAATGTAATCGTGTGTTAATGAATGAATTAAAACTCCTCAGGTATGCGATATAGACTAATTAATCCAGATGGCTTACTTTGAATTATGTGAAGTTGTGTAAACTGATTTTTTTTACCAGGCGAATAGTGTAATTGTATGCAGTCATGCTAAAAACGCAAAAGGCGGTCACAAAAGCTCGACGAATCCGAAGCTAATAACATAAAAGTTTTCACTATGATACAAACAGTTATTTATTTACCATCAGATTTAGGGTAGCAATAATTATAAAAAGCTAAATTTTTATTTGAAGTGTCCGCTCTGCTACGATTTATCTATGTAATACGGGTGTGGGACGCATTCTTTTCATCTTGGTTAAATTCTTTAATACTGCGTATTTCTATTTTAACTATCAACGCGCGCGTTAATTCGTTAGTGCCGGATACGCATTAAGTAAACCGTTCCAAAATATAAAGATGAACTGGAAGTCGAATGAATAATAGGCTAAGGAAAATTTTTATATTGCTAAACACTGGCGGCTCTGCGATGAAACGTCCGGTTATTCTGAACCGGTACGTCAAAGAAAATTCGAAAAGTTAGAGTTAATTTTATACTGGTTATATTCGTTACGAAAACTGCAAATTAATGGGTTTTTTTTTATGGTAATGCAGCAAAGTTACGGTACAGTACACTCCAGAAACAGTGGCTGCCATAGAGAGATCGTCATTCCATCGCTGGTCGTCGCTCTCATTATTATTATTATAGCTTATTTTCCAATTAACAGTTTCCTATAATATATATATAACATTCTTATTTATTTCGTTATTTCTCTATAATGTGGCCCGTTTTCCACGGGTAAAGGCCTCCTCCCACCATTTCCACCGTTCCCTGTCCTTGGTTGTGTGCATCCAATTCTTTTCGATCTTGTTTATTATGCCATCAGCCTATTTTTTCTTCTGCTTCCCCACGCTTCCTTTGTCTTTCAGGCCCATACACTTAGTTCTTTGGTGAGTCCATCCATCTTTGTATCTTGCTAAGTTCCCTACCCAGTTCCACTGCTATTTTAAACTAAAAAGAAGTGCATCTGTTAATTTAGTTTTATGCGGATGTTTGTGTTCATTGTTTTTTTTTCTGCATTTTCCTTAGTTTCAAGATACTTCTTTCCATTGCATGTTGGTAAGATATAATTTTGTTTTTTACTTTTTCTGTAAAAACCTATGTCTGGCTTGCGTAAGTTAGGCTTGGAAGAATGTAGAAATCCTTTATAGCCTTTATTATCTTTAGGTTATAGTTTCCTTTTAAAATTTTCTTTTGTGCCCAATATTTGTTCCAAAATTGTTACGAATGCAATAATTTTGACATCTACGGATGCAATTGCGATTGCGGATTATTAGAGGCTCACATCCGCGTTTGCGGATGCGGATTTCAGGAATTTACAAACATATTTTAATTTTAAGTACACAAATAAAAGAAAATCGATTTAATTTTAACGTTTAATTAATCATATTTTGAAAAAGAAACTAATACAGTTTTTAGTCTGACTTATAAGCATTTTGAGTTTACAATTTTATGATAAAAAACTTTGTTTAAACTTAAAAAATGGTGAATTATATTTAATAAATAGTAATATTGCAGCCTTTTCGGCCTCTATCCTGATTCTAAGTGTATACGCTGGGAACACTGGGTGATGGAAGTGATAAATATCTGCGTGCGAATCTGGAGACAATTCAACATGATAAACTTTACACCAATTAAGTGAATTTTCTTTCAAGTAGTCTAATGCAAAGTAAGTCCAGATACAGTTTTTTGTTGGTGGTAACATTTTTATTCACCTTTACACTCAATATTTACATCGAAATATTCATCAACCACGCAAAAAACTTAGATAAACCCAGTAAATAAACACTGTAATTGATTCATAATGGAAATGACGTCGATTACTAAAACAAAACTAACAAAACCTATAGGATCTTGTCACCAAAGTGTGCCTTCATATTGCTCAATTAGCGATCACGTGCGAGGCACGCGGCACACTGGCCCTATTCACTTTCTTTACATGTCGTTACTTACTCGCTTGCGCCTTGCACTTATAAATTCGTATCCTTAAAAGCTCCGCATATCCGCGAATATCCGCAACACCCCTAATTTATTCCATGTTATACTTATTCGTCTGTTTAATTCGTTTTCGTTGATATTTACGTCAAAAGACCAATTTACCTGAGTACTCATGCTCTCATGCCGGTAAACGGACGGATTTATTAAGTTCAAGGTTCATGGTGATCGGGCTTCACTCGGGTACAGAATCGTACTAATCCGCTTGTTACTTGGATATACAAAGTTTGATCCCGGAACTCGACATGTCTAAGCGTGCTATTACACCTGGGGTGTGGTGGTCGCGAGCCAGTCTGATTTAATTCTCGTGTTCTCAAAATATAGACATTAGAGTACCTCAGAATCTAAATTATAAATCATTAACCTATTGTTTGTATAGCAAATTAATCATTATTATTACGTGAAGCAAAAACTTTGAACCCCTTTTTAAGCGTATCGCGTGCACGGAGACTGTGATATTTGGCATGGTTTAAGTTTATATGGAGAAGGAGTGCAGAAAGCTAAAATTTATCTATAATATCTGTTACTGATATATTAATTTAGATAAATTAATACAGCGAATCCTAAGCCGACAAGTGCCATTGAACTTAGACCCCCTAAAATATTGAGATTGTCACTCAATGAAAAGTGACAGCAAGTGATATAATTTTCATTGTTTAGGTTCATACTGCAAATGTCAAACAGAAAATAGTCTATGATTAAAAAGTCACTGGTAGAATTTCGATCATTGGGCGATAGCTAGTAAGAATATAAATACCAAAAAATGCATTACTTACCAATGTTGAAATTGTGTTATGCTGACTCTGCTTTAAATCTAATTCCCGTAATGATAGTTGCACACGAACGCAGACCCAAGTAGAGACAATTTTATGTACGTATATGGCTTTAGAGGATTTTACTGTGGCATTGTACGCGGAAAGCTTTGTGTAGCAGCTCGTTGTAATTTCATTAGGTTGATAGCTCCAGAGAATCTCTTTAGCAACACTATCATGATTTTGTGGTTGTGCTTCAAGATTACGTGGATTTTTGAAGTGAAAACTTCTTTAATGCCGTTACCCCGTTGCAATTTGTAACACGATGTAACGAAAAAGCGACACTAAAAAGACACAAACACATATATCTGTAGGATATAGCTTACGAGAGAATAAGATAGAATGTGTTTCCTATTATCTCGCTCTCCTCTTTGTACTTGTGTGTATGCGCCTGCGTATTACGAAGCCTTGGGTAAAGGCGTCATAGCCAGCGTGGTGTATTGTTCACGTGTATCGTTTATGTGAATATTTTTTATGTTTTCTGAAGGTTTCACTTCTACCGCATGTGAACTGCACGCTAGTTTTTATTACCATTGTGACTTATTTTAGAATATTTTACAAAATTACATATTTGTAAATTCGTATGTAACGAATTACAATTTTTTTGCTTAAGGTTCCGCGATGTGGATAAAAAAAATACAAAATAAAGTGGTAATAAAAATATAATAGAATAGTTTTGATTTTTTGAAAATTGTTTTTATTAAACTATACGTGATATTTAATAAAATACCAAGGGTCTACTTCGTGTATACTGAAAGTAATCTCTTCGAAATTGATACGTCGAAAAGGGCTTTACGGGATTTTATCCCATTGCATGCCAGATAAGCAAAAAACGATATACACAATATTTCATATGTCGCGTATGTTAAATTACGTTTTGCAATTATTTTTCAAAATAAAATTTAAAAAAGTTTAATCAATAAAAACATTATCTTGATAGAATTTGACGTGGTATTTAAAGTATGTGATTTAAACGACTTCTTGTGGAAAGCTGAACAAGGACGCAGGCAGGATTTTGTTCAGGATGGGAGCAAGCAGGCGAGGGAAAGCTAATATTCTGCATTCCTCGCTGCAGCATTGCCTCCTTTAAAAACATTTAAAACAGCATTAACAATGTCTTCAAGTTTTTCATTTAAAGATAGAAAAAGTGGAGGATAATAGAAAATATACTGCGAGGAAAACCAATTTTATTAATTTTGTTTTTCCATATTTTTCCAACCAGAGTGAGTGTTACAGATATTGCTGGAAGTATTTCCGATATATGTATGGTATGTAGCTTACCCACAAACTAGCGTAGGGGTTTGTTTCCCATGCTTACTAGGCCCTTAAACTGGACCCAAAATGGAATACATTCGAGATCTGATTTACTAAGAACTAACATAAAAAATACTTTCTAACTATTAAGACCTCACGAGCTTTCTTTAAAACATATAGGAATGTAGTTTATATGCTTGAAGAATGATATAAAATTATGAGTATTAAATTAGGCTTGGTTACTAGTTAAGTGAACACACAGGCTGATTCCGGAACACCTACACGTTCCATTACACCAGTTGCAGTTACTATTGCGCGATACAAGTGACACTGCACTTGCAATCACTAGCTTACCCACATACATCCATTACACACAATAAATTCATTCAAACGTGCACACCACATAGGCACATAGGTTCTGTAAGTGACCTTGTCTTTTCTTTTTTTCTATAATTAGTTTTGACCATATTTACAGGTCACTAGATACATATACACATGTCCCTTCCTTCCGCCTAGGAGGCAGGGACATGTATATATGTATGCGTTAGTTTAGCTCGAATTCTTATGGGTAGGGAATTAGATAGATCGCGACTTCTTTACAATCGTGGCCATAGTCCAAGCCGAGGTTTGGCCAGTTTGGCATCCCACCCTCAAGCCACGGTAAGTCTGTAAAAGCGATTTGCGACTCTAGTTTTAGGGCCCCTCAGGCTAACAATACCAAAAACCCAGAAAAGCGATTTCTCTAATTATAACAATTTTGAGCCAGTATCTATTGTCTTGAATATGTATCAATCATATTTCAATCGTCTTTGTTACGTCAAACCTATTGATCACCCTAAAATAGTTAAACCAATTATATAGGTATAGGTAAGAAGAAAAAATTTGCAGTTTCAGTCGTCGTGATCCGAAGCCGCTCGTGACGGCTATTATCTAGTAATCCAATTAACTTATTAGTTGGCATAAAGCCCGCGTAATGTATACATTGAACCAGTGTTGAGGTATAGATTGAATTCGGCTTTCGAAATTTTTAGCCGAAGACATTTCTGCTTACAGCATAAAAGTAGCTTATTTATCTTTCTTTTTAAATTCATTGTAGGTTTAGCGTTTGGCCATAATCTCATCTGATGTTAATTGACGATGTGGCCCAAGATGGTAGGTAACACGCTTAACCTAGTGGGAGATCTATAGTCGTAAAAGTTCGTACGCGACCGTCCATTTTCCGACAGACGTTGGCGGGGACGAGGTAGTATAAACGACAACGGGCGAGTAATGTAGCAGGTAATGTAATGTGTAATGTAGTAGGAAAGGGAAACACGTGCAATTACGTGACGTAGGCGCGTAGTATCACGTGTTCATACAAACGGCCAAAACGAAATCTAGGTAAAAGTATTGTGAGTCGCGATTAAGTAATTTATAACTAATGACGAAACATTCAATTACTTAATTGCTAGAATTTAAATTTGTTTTTTCTTTATTAATCTTTAATCAAAAATATATATTGTTTTAATGAATTTACATTCCCTTGTTACTACTACCTCACAATCGCTTTTGAAACTAGAAATAAAACCAAAGTAGAAATAGTTTGTGTTAAAAATTACAAAATTTCTAGTAGATATCTAATATATTATGGTGAAAAGATATTAATGATGTTTTAATAAAGCATTATCAAATACGTAAGTAGGTAAACCAAGAAACACAGTTAGAGGGCAGCCCTAGTGCGTGTTTATTTACCGAGCGGCTTTAGGTAAAATTATTTCAAGAACACTGCCGAGACAACTTACTGTTTTCTTTAGTATAGTGACGTAATGTCGTGCTACCTCGTCCCCGCCAACGCCACTCAAACGGGACGGTCGCGCACGAACTTGTTTGACTATAGTTCTAAGATCAGCTGCCGGAACACATATCTATAGATGCTTGGCGTCAGATTTTCAACTTGAGGATGGCATTAGAAAATGTCGTACATTATGCTATGGTTTCATCAAGATGTTGTCCTTAAATGAAAACTCAGGAGCAGACATTCGAACTAACGTTAATCGACATGGTGTTATTATGAAATCTTTTGTTTTATACTCATGATTGAATACAATCTAAACTGGTGATAATATAGTTGAAATTAATGATACGTTAAGTCTAATAAAGGACTGACTAAGTGCAGTTACCTAAGTCAAGTGGATAAGCTTGTACTATGGTTTAATTACGATGTTTCTTCTTCAATAATATATTTCATCCACAATATAGTTTCATAATTTAATACAATTTGCGATTCATTGATGATATGAATGGTTGAAGTTATAGTATTTGGTATCGATTTTATCTCTTTAGGGTAAAAATAAATAATAATCAATGTCTAATATATGCGGTTTCCCAGGGGACTAAAGTATAGGGTTCTTCAAGAGAGAAGTGAACAGTGGCTTGTAAAAGGTCGGCAACATGCATGTGATAATTCTGGTGTTGTAAGGACGCTTAAGCTGTGGTAACTGCTTAACACGAAGCGGACAGCACGCTTTTTTGTCACCATTGTATTTAAATAACATTAATCTCTCCCATATATTATTATGTTTTTTAATACAGAATAATTGAAATTGTAGAAAATAAAGTAATTCAATATTGAGAATGTTAACCATCTTTGGATGATTTTCGTTTAAGCATTTCAAAGAGATATATTCTTGCTGTTTATGTGATTAAATTCAGAGAAATTTTCGGTTTCGGTAACTAATTAATAATGTTTAGTCAATCACTATTCGGGGACTTAATAATAAATGCTATTGGTTTTTGCTAATGTGTGAAATAGTGCGTGATTGGTAACAATTTGCAATAATATAGAGGTCAAAGTTATAGCATAATTAAGTAATTTTGGTTACAATTTTCGAGTGACAGTGTCACGAATGACAAATTGATTAGTTCTGATTCGTAATAGACTAATATTAATAATATTACTTTGAGTTTAATAATATTCGTGGCACACTGGTATAGTTTTTTTTTTCGAACTGACTATACTGTTAGCCTTAAGGGCCCCGGAGCCATTAGAGGCTTTGATAGCTTCACCGGGTTTGGGGGCGAGCGCGGAAGGCACTCGGCTATGAGAACGAGACAACTAGCTCAAGGATGCCAAAGTGCTTGGGCTGTTGCCGTACATGCAAATAAGTCGCGATCTAACTAACTGTACATGTATACGTGTTCCAGCCTTCTGAGAGGAAGGAAAAAACATGCATATATGCATTTAGTAATCTGGACAATTTGGTCTAACTAGAAAAAAGGGCCCTTACAGAATAATTACCACTTTTTTCAGTATTTGGACAAATTTCTTGCAAGGAAAAAACCTCAATTCCGATGAGGCTGTCCAAACCGCCTTCGAAGGTTTTATTCATTCTCGCTCCCACAATTTTTTCATCAATGGAATCAATGAACTATTTATAAAAATATATTATGCCACATAAATACATTTATCATAAAATACTTTAATATAATATTTGTGCATGTGAAATACAGAAGTGCATGATGATGGACATAGTCACATTCATCATCCTTCAGTCAACCAGGTACGTTGCGTGTTTTCTCCAAATAATACTCCAAATAACTTTTTCAAATTATCCCTTATTTTTATATTCTTCTTTATTAATAGATACATAGTCCTATACATCATAAAACCAGCGCCGGAGCAACATAATATTTTTATAAAATATAGTGTAGACGTTACATATCAAAAGTTTGGTTGTCATAAGATAAGCTGTGCTTAGTTCAGAATTGTTTCCAAATTTAAATTAAATAAAAAGGAATAAGTTTTTTTTTAATATAATGTAATATATAGTAGATTTAACACTTATTTTCATAAAATATTGTTAACAAAAAGCCTATAGATAAAACAAAAAGCAAATAAAATGCTCGTAACGAGATAAGATGAGGAGGTAATAAAAATGCGACCCGCGTACACACAGTGATCCAAAGAGTTATGCTTATCATCTGTTTAAATATTCTTTGGGAATATATTTTGTGCTACTAACATTGTTTTCCCTCTGCGCCTTTTGTCATCCCGATAATGGTCAAGAGCCTTTGTTTACCGAGAAAAGTATGAGCCACACTTAGGTTTGTCAGATTTGTTTCCTAAATATATGGTTTTCAGTAAAAAGGACAAAAAAAATTATAATCTAGAAAGTATGTCATCGTTCCATTGTTGTCCAGCACAAAGTGTTTTAAAAATAGTAGGTTATTTTCTTATACATTTTTTTATGCAGTACAGGTATGCGCTTGGCCTCGATCTTACCTCATGGTATGTAAAGATGAGGCCGACGATGCATCGCACTTACCTATTAAATGCCTATTCACTCTTCGCTTGAAGACTCCTAAGTTATAGTTATAGGGTTATAGGTTATCCTTGCCTGGTTAACTACTACGCCTGCTAATGCTTTTGCTTTAAGTCGCCCGTTAATAGATATGTTGGAATTCTTTGATGCTGGGTGGTAGGATCGCGTCGTGTTGCGTTCTGGAATCAGCCAGCTTATTACCAATTTTGTAATTTTTGTAAATATTGTACCAGTATTTAACTAATAATTACTATTGTTCCGACTCTTTTTCAGAAATTACAAACAATGGGCTTCTAAACGTTTTCTGTGTCTTGATTTCTTTTTTTACGATGAGCATTTGTGATTGTTCGGTGGATTGTGTTCTGCATTCTTTGTATACGTATGATGGAGGAGTTACAAGCACTACTCCACAGTTGAAAGCCGTACATCCATACAGGTTTTAAGGAGCGACCTACACTAGTAATTTAATGTCTACTGAGTGTTTGCTGTTTTGGCCTAGCACCCACAGGAAGTTTTTGTATTTGTTCATCTTGTTTCTTCTTGATGAACTCATTCCATGGCATACGCCTATCGAGATGAAGACCAAGGTATCTGACAGAGTTCTGGTGAATAAGGGTGGCGTTTTTTACTTTCATCGAGGGGCAATTGACTTTGTGTAGGGTATAAGTAATTTGCACTGATTTTGAGTTACTAGCTTGAATCCGCACGTTTCGAAGCCATTTAGTTGTCTCTTCTAAGCCTTCCTGTAGGATTTTTGAGGCTATTACTGGGTCCTTTATTTCTTATATAATTTTAATGATTTGGCAATTGAACGGCACCATAATTATAAACGAATAATCTACTATTTCGACTACTAAGTAAATCTAAACAGTAAACCTAAGAATAAAGTATTTTAATGAAGTAGTAGAATATGTTGCCGTTCAATTGTCAAGTTATTATAAATTACTAGCGATCGCCCTAAGGTCGAATTTCGACCAGCTACTTTTTGATCATAGACTATTTTCTGTTTGACATTTGCAGTATTCATGAACCTAAACAATGAGTATTATCTACACCACATGTTGTCGCTTTTCGTTGAGTGACAATGTCAATATTTTGGGGGGTCTAAGTTCAATGGCACTGGTCAGGTTAGGAATCGCAGTATTAATTTATTTTATTTTATATATTAGTAACAGATATTATAGGTAAATTTTAGCTTTCTGCACTCCTCCATATAAACTTTAACCATGCCAAATCTCACAGTCTTCCGTGCACGCAATACGCTTAAAAGGGTAACGAAAGCTTTTGCTTCACGTATTAATATATAGATAATATTATAATTATAATATAAATAAATGTGTATAATATTGATATGGTCACTATAAATGTTGATAGGTAATTGATTAGATAACAATTTATAATACAGTTGTTGAATAGGTGCTTCCATAGACACTAACTAAAATAACTGATTTAGTTTTACATGAGATCTCACAACTTTTTTGTAGTGAAAGAAATGCGTTGCGAGACCTTGAAATTTTTCACAATTTATTGTTTTGATGAGATTATAATTTACATAGTATGCGTGGAAACTTAATTGGTGTAAGATTTTCTTAGTTTATCATAAGTTATAATCTGTGTTTTCCGTAATAATAAATACAGTATGTTGACATGTTCATCCGTATGTTTACAAATTAAATTCCATCCGTCACGATCCATACATATTTGTACAAAAAATCTCTTGAATGGCCCCGAGATCGCTCTATAATGTTTACGTATTGCCCGAGATTAGATCATAATTCATAAACATACCGAATTATACACACACAAAAAACATAAAACAATAATATTTACCGTAAGACGCCCACATTGTTTTCTGTATATAATAAAAAACATATTCATATGTTTTTCACAATAAACACAATACTAGTTTTTTTTTGCGTAAATCAATTAAATTTTGTTCTATGTATTTCTATAGGACGATACTCACATGGAGCCAATACAATGGGTATTAATTAATTAGACATTTATTAAGATATAATACAGTGTGTATTAAAAGCCCCGTCGGATCCGTGAATGTGTTCTTAGGTGTCGAGATTATATTCTGTTTATTTTATCTATCTCAGATTATAAGTAAAAAAATTATCCCTAATAAAATGTAAAAAAAATTAGTTAAATGAGGAAACTTACATGGCAATACAGGCGACGCGGCGCAAGGTACCACCATACGATCAAACGTACCGCTGCGCCGCGCCGGGCTTGGCGACGGTGTTACCACGTTTTAAAAATTTGCTAAATTTTAGGAAAACTAAAACTAAATATGTTAATTTTAAATCGCAATAACATTATTATTTTCATAATAAATAAAATTTTGATATTTTTTTGGTAATATCATTGGGATACCTATATACCCTTTTCGGATTCGACGGGGTTTTAAATACATACTGTATATAGGTAAAATACACTTTGTCTCTGAATAAAATATAAAGACATAATGTGCAGATGGATGAAAAAAAAGAAAAAAGGAAAATTTTCAAGGTTATACAAATATACTATATTTCCACTCACAAAAATGAATATGCATGTGTAAACACGCGCGCGTTCTAAATTACTTCTTCTTCGGAGTTTTTGGCGCGATCTTGAAGTGACACGTTGTTGTTTTTATTTTTAATTCATTAACTTAGTTTTTCTGACCCTATGATATATAATATTGATGGCATTTTGAGTAATATACTTTGGTTGCTGTGAATAAATGAAGTGGATCGTAAATATAAAGTGTAAAACTATTTTGAGATGTCACAAAAACTCACTATATAGTTCTGATAAGTGAACCACCATCCTGTCTGAAAACCCCACTTTGTATATTGGAAAATTTTAAGAAAACTTAAAAACATGGACACTGGCCAGTGCTTTTTGCAGCGCCAAAACAAGAAGATTTCGTAGTCATAATTAATAGCAGCGTGTGCTTATACAAAATTATGCCAATGTTACGTAGATAAAACATTTTTCTAATATTCAGACTTACAAGCAAAGATTTAACAAAACGGTGGCTTTCTTGTTAAATCTGTACAGGGAGTTTTTAGATAATATAAATGCATGCTCTAGTTATTATTTCTAGTTAACTTCACATGAGCACAATAACCAAATTACGAGTTTATCACGCAAAATGCCTCCAGTATTACACATTAAAGGGCCAAATAACGTGAATAACTATGAATTAAAATACAAAACAACATACTATTACTTTATCAAATATTTTCTTAATCCTTTGCTTTTTACAGTTCCGAAGGCCACGAGGAACCCTTATAGTTTCACTATGTCCGTCTGGCTATCTGCTCAGAGATTCTCAGTAAGCTGTAATTTGGTATGGGTATACATATTAATCAAGAACAGAAAGTGGTAAAATAAACCTTTAAAAAAATGTTGATGGTACCTCCCTTACACGTAAAGTGGGAATGAACTTTTTTTTTCGTCTATCCCATCATGGCGGATGTCGTGGGATAGCTCGTTCAAGAATAACGCTGGTGTGTCAATACCATTTTTCAAATCAGGGATCCGTTTGCAAAATATTAAGCTTTAAGTGCTAATTTTTGTTAGAGTCAAGTGTCCCTCCCCCCTTCCAGCTAAATGGTTGTTTTTGGATATATGAAAAATATCATCATAGTAGTATACGTATGTAGAAAACTATCAGAGGTAAGTAGGATTTACAAGTTAACGACTAATAATCAATCAACTTATAAAATGTAACTTTCGTAATTTCGTACAAATTCCACTGAAAATTACCACGGAGCCCTACACTGCACGTGGCTGGACACGCACTTGGCAAATTTTAAATTTTATTTCCATGTTAATTTACTAACATATGATAGTATATTATTCAGTCACTTCGGCGATTTAACTGGTTATTAAATAAATATTCAAGGTATTATTAGCTCTTGTACATTATTATCTACTGGAGAATTAATGTGAGAACGTTTACAGTTGTGCTCGAAATGATTATAAAATTTATGTTTATATAATACGAAGTGATTACATACGCGCTATGAAAAAATTCAGAGAGTGATTGATTATTACATATTATTGTAACAAAAAGCGTACACTATGTAGTTGTTTACTCAACTTCCATGTATGCTGTGGTGAAAGTAGTCGCACTCATCATCCTATAAAAATAAGTCGCGTCATATAAGAATGTGTGTGATCCTAGGTCCTTTCCCTCGGTGTGGAGCCCTTGAGTCTAGCAGCAGCTCGCACGACACAGTAACACTGCACTTGAAATCACTAGCTGTCAACAGACACTATTACACTGCACCCCACACTCGTGCACACAACACAGGTACATATGTTCTGTAAGGGACCTTTTTTGTATTAGTTAGACAAAAATTGCCAGATCACTAAATACATACACATGTTCCTTCCTTCCACCCAGGACGCAGAAACATGTATATATGTATGAGTTAGTTTAGATCGAATTTCTACGGATTGGGAATTAGCCAGTTCGCGACTTAATTGCAACTACGGCAACAGCCCAAGCCGAGGTTCGCCCACTTTGATACCTTTGAACTTGTTGCCACGCTTTCGCGGCTGAAGGCCCTAAGCGATCGCCTCAAGCTGTAGAAGCCGTCTGAGGCTCCATAACAATAAATTGATAAACAAACCCAATTTATATGAAGGTAATTCATATAATACATTAATTAATTAATTTGATTTCATCAATCACTAATCAATACATAGCATAAAGTAAAGTCGCTTTCCGCTGTCTGCCCCTCTGTACGCTTGGATCTTTTAAACTACGCAACGGATTTTATTGAAGTTTTCACTATAATTTAGAGATTTTTTTAAAGAATGTTTGTATATACTTGCTATATATTCCAATAAAGTTTTTCTAAAGTATAAAAAATAAAATTATTTGTAATCAAGTAAGTCGTCAAAAACTGTTTTTCGGGTAGTTACATAACTTACGCAGGCTAAACATAATGAGATTTAACATCAAAGTAAAGTTCTAAAGAATTATAGTTCTCCAAAAAATCTAGAAAAAGTCCGCGATGACATATGTCTATCTCCTAAGGTTGACTCAGAGTAATCATTTATATCTTCAACATAATAATTAAAAATATAACGTTATATGCGAAGCTATTTTCTCCAATTCAGTATTAATCTTTATCCAGATGAATTTGTTTGATAGTTAACTTAATGTAGATTAAAATTAATGGTTTTTAATTTGAATGAATTGAAAATTACGCGCGACCAAAGAAATTCCTCTCAGCAAAACGGTCGCGGTCAGAAATAAAATGAATTAAGTTTTCTTAAAGATATATTACGAAGATAATGAATATTTCTAGAACGTTCCTGCTCTATTTATGAAAATTCACATAATGAGATATTTTACTACGACTGTACATGACTTTACGGATTAACTCCTAGTTTCAAGCTATACTAACTATTAGTCCCAAAGTTCCCAACAAATTCAATAGGGACAATGAAACTGGTACCGTCTAACTTTCTTGATTGCTATGTTACAAATGTAAGAACCGTTTCCAAATCTCATAACTAGACTTTACGTGGCAAATATTTTATTGCTTCAACATTCAGAATTTAGTTGTATTTAGAAATTCCAATAATTTAATGCTCCTGTATATGTTCACTAGCTATGCATGCGCAATCGCTAGCGAAAAAAAAATTGTTTTGACCGGTAAAAAGTATCTTAAGTAACGTATGCCAAAAGCCATCCAAATCCATTTTGCCATTTTTGCGTGATTGAGTAACAAAAAAACTCACTTTCGCTTTTATATCAGTTAGAAATGTTCGGATATTCATACGTTCTTAAGCCAAATCACCAATAGCGATGGTAAGATTGGATTGGTAGATTAATATGTTTTTGCATTGGTACTGTTAGAAACAGATAATCAACCAGAGTAAATCTCATAGTTAAAAAAACTGTCTTTCTGTGGTTGTATGAACTGTTTTATTTTATTTGTCTTAATAAATACAAGTAATCCTTGAAGTTATCATATTATTTACAAGAAGTACAACCAGTGTACAACAGATGGCGTGCAGACTGTTTCATTTATAAGACAACTGTAATCTATATACGAAGTCGCAAGACATTAGCTAGTATTTAATAAAAATAAATCTCGAAGTGACGTAAAAACTAGCACTATATTTTAATTTAATATACTTACTTAAATACTAAAATTATTATATTATAGGCAAATAAAAATTTATATTTCACAGGCCCCTGTAATTATCATACAGCTAGCTACAACATGAATTTTGTTTAAGCACGAGAGCATAGGAGTGACTTTTGTCACCGTAACTATTTAATCTTAAGTCTATGTGGATACAATTGTTTTGTCACGTTTGTCATCGTACGCGCATCTCCAATTATCTATAAAAGAAGACAAGGGTAACGAAGCAGTCACGGTTACAAAAGTCATTCGAGCGCGCTAGTAACACGTAACCTTATTATAAATGTTACCATTCTAAGTAAGACCGAAACACCTCTGTAGGTCAAGGCCTCTATTACAGACATAATCCTGTATATTTTCCCCAATGTCATGCGTGAAATACTAAAGATCTTCAAGCTGAAACCTCAAGATACGTTTTATACGATGAACAAATATTTCAGCGTGTTCGCATCGTTTGTTTTTTTCCTATTGAAACGAGTTCGGTTGAAACGAAATGGAACCGAAACCGGTTGTTTTAAGGTTCGATTTTAACTGTATTGTGTAATGGAGGCTCCAACTCAATTCTTAGTATATTGAAGTGGCATGGCAGCGTTTTCGTTGAATCTGGGCAAATACACACGTTTATACATATACGTAGTAGGGATATTCAAGTAATCGTTGTATTGGAGTTGAAAATGCTTCTTTTTATATCCTTGTTCACCTCGATTTTATGCAACGCTATCTCCGTTAATTCTTCATTAAAGTTAATTATTCAAACATCAGTAGTTTAAAATACTAACAATAAAAAAAAGTTTTTATTTTAAAACAACTTATTCAACAGTATGCCATCTGTTGATGCCGATGAAAATATATTCAAAGCGACATCTATGATCAATATATTTAACTAATAAGGCAGTTGTTAGATTGTTTACATTATGTTGGAAATATTTTATATATTAGTTGTATTTGTTGAATGTAACATATCTAAACTATACATGCCAAATGTGTCTAATAGCCGTTTTAATTCTCGTATATATATATATATATATATATATAATATTGGTTTCTCAGAAACGGCTCCAACGATTACGATGAAACTTTGCATTCAGATAATGTTTTACATTCCAAGTTTTTCTTTTCTTGTTTATCAGACACCGAGCACAGCTCGGTCGCCCAGATATTGGATTCTTTATGAGTCGCGTTCCTAGATCAGCCGTTGTTATAAATATAAATCCAATAGCAGTAATCGAGGGGAGTAGTAGTAATTTATACCTAACTCGGTTTCGACCACCAAGTACATGTTTATAAACCCGTCTCTTTTGGTTTGTCGAGTATCGGGATAAGCAAGTGTATATTATAACATCCAGCTGTAGTCCAATTGTTTTTAAATTGCATATTATCGTCAATTAAGTTTTTTAAATAGACGCGTTATAATCTTCCTAGAATTAATTCGAAAACGGTATAGCAGCATGTTGAAACATTACAGATAGAAAATCACATGGTAAGGCGGAAACTCTGTTGTCGAAAAACGATAAAAGTTGTGAATGAAACCTTTCAGAATGGCATGTACAGAGCTTCAATGCTGTATCTACTTAGAAAATATCATTGATTGCCGTCACTTTTTACGGTAACCTCCATCTCGGCACGAACAAAGAAGTTCGGTAAGTATGTTATATCTGTGCTGTACTGTGAAGCCAGTATGTTTCCTTCTTTATATAACGTGGAGTCCTTCAAATACGAGTATGACGTGAAGAGACATTTGAGCAGGCTCGCATGACAGCAACAAATGGCTACTTTCCGTGTTAATAAAAAAAAGACAAAGATCCATGAAAATAATTACCTATGCCTAATTTTACATACTAGCGGTCGCCCAATGATCGAAATTGGACTAGCGTATTTTTGATCATAGACTATTTTCTGCTTGACATTTGTATGAACCTAAACAATGTGTATTATCTACATCACTTGCTGTCACTTTTCGATAACTGACAATGTCAATATTTTGGGGGGTCTGAGTTCAGTGGCACTTATCGGGGTAGGATTCACAGTTTTAATTTATTTTAATTTAATATATTAGTAACAGATATTATAGATAAATTTTAGCTTTCTACACTCCTTCGCCATATAAACTTTAACCTTGCCAAATCTCACAGTCTTCCGTGCACGCAATCCGCTTAAAAAGGGCTAGAAAGTTATTGCTTCACGTATTAATATATAGATTAGATATAATCGCAAACTATATATAATTGCGATATTAAATAATATGTAGAAGCCTTAATAAACCCTAAGAGAAATATATTATTATACATTAAATTAAGGTCAACAAGTTTGTTACCAACAATAAACCGTTAACTAGTCTGGGAGTTTAATGTTCAGACGTTTGTATGGGCCGCGTAACGAACTTCTTCAACTACCACCGCCGTGTTTACATATTAATTATTTTGAAGACTTGATTAATTTAGTTAATTCAATGTTTCCAACATTTACATTAGTATATTAACAATCTTTTAAAATATTATGTTATGGATATAAAGATTTAAATTTATGATTAAAAATTTATAAAGTCCTCGACACAAGTAACCTATTAATTGAAACTAGTGATGTGAACCGATTAAAGTAGGGTATCTGATTTTTTTGAAAAACCAATCTTAAATTATCAACAATGTAATAAAAATGACAACAGTAAGTGTTTTTCTTCATAATTTAGCGTATTTTTGATAAAAAAACCAATATGTAGATTCAAATGATTTAAAAACCTCGCAAACGCTCCCATTTGTAATCATCGTACCGCGACGTCACACAACAGTGTAGGTACGTATATTAACATAACTATTGGGAGTTAAACGCTCATCACAGTGGTTGAACTCAGGAGAACCAGCCAAATTCTACCCCAAGCGAAAGTTCACTGAGAAAAAGGTACTAGTGAGTGTCTCGTGGACCAGTGCTGGTGTCATACACTACAGCTTCTGATCTGACCAGACGATAATGGTAAATCTGTATTGTCAACAATTGTAAACCATGATGTAAAAGCTAGCCGTTAGACTGGTCAATCTCTCTAGCCCATTGCTGCATCAGGACAACGCTAGACCCCATACTTCACGACAGACGGTCGCTAAATTGAAGGAACTGCGGTGTTAATGTCTCCGACACCCACTTCCGATTCTGATGAGGCGGTCAGGCCGGTAGAAAGCGGTTTGCCTTCAAAGATTTTAATGATTCTCGCTCCTACAATTTTTTCAGCAATGGAATCAAAGTACCTACGAAATGGCGAAAGTGCATAGATAATAATGGTACATTCTTCGATTGATGAAATGTATAATTTCATAATATTTTTCGCTTTTCTTTTTCCATATAAAACTCTAATTTCATATGTAAGGACCTATTAATAATAAGAATTAAATAATATAATAATTATCAGACGT
This sequence comes from Saturnia japonica, assembly GCA_033032175.1. Classification (NCBI taxonomy): domain Eukaryota; kingdom Metazoa; phylum Arthropoda; class Insecta; order Lepidoptera; family Saturniidae; genus Saturnia; species Saturnia japonica. The sequence goes on along the minus strand of CM065307.1, from coordinate 20,643,158 downwards.
TATGATTTTTCTATAAATTCGAATTAATGTAAACTCTAAATTACAATAAATTAATTCTGGTACATCATATTTATCTGGTCACATTGATGGTTTTTAATTTTTCACGTGTCCTTGCCGAGAATCGAATTTTCACTAGTTATTATAACCCTTGCGGTTTGTAAAATTTACATAAATGGGTAAGGGTCTCATACAAAGGGAACGAGGCCTAATAACAGCGATGTATTAAAAGGTTTCATAGCTGTCTTTAATTTTATTAACAGACTAGCTGTGCCATATGGCTTCACCTGTTTTAAATTTATTCGACTAAATCTCCACGGTGCCGCCACGCGCCGCGCCTAGTTAGCGCCTATAGTTGCCTACAGCTTGTTAGATAGCTGGATTTTCCTGGTTACTGCTGCGCTCCTTATCTGTGCTTAGTTGTGCAGATTATAAACTTTCTCGATAAATAATTTCTTGACCTTTTATAAGTGTAAATAAAGAAATATTACTAAAACAAACTTTTTCAAAACCAATCTCGCGTCCTTTTCTACCGTCGAACTCTGTCCTGGCACTGCGATACAAATAAGCTAACTTGAACCAGCTTAGCAGTACTGGCGTCCCCCGAGGCGGCTGACCCCCAACTAAACAAAACAAAGCAAGCTTCTATTCATTTTATTTGAAATAGCTGTCGCCCAATGATCGAAATTCTACCAGCGACTTTTTAATTATAGACTATTTTCTGTTTGACATTTGCAGTATTCATGAACCTAAACAATAAATATAATATGACTTGTTTTTGGCGGGATCTTGAAGTGACATGTTGTGGTTGTTATTTTTAATTCATTTACTTAGGTTTTTGACCCTATATTATGTAATATTTGTGGCGTTTTGCGTGATATAGTTTGGTTTTTGTGCATAAGTGAAGTGGATTATAAATATAAGCTGAAAGCATTCATTCCGAGATCACACAAAAATTCCCTAGAAGGTTCTAACAAGGGAGCCACCATCTTGTTAGGATACTGAATCGTCATAACACTTGACAATATAATTCACTCGATAATGGCAGTAATGGTCTTCATTAAAGAGGACCGGTTGCCAAGTTAGGAAGAAGAAGAAGAAGATAGGTCAGGTTAGGATTCGCAGTATTAATTAATTTAATTTAATATATGTATATTATTATAGTAACAGATATTATATCACGTATTAATATAATGATAATTTTAAAAACCTTGCAAAGCACATGACATTTTTTAGTTTAAATTCCATTTTCTCAAATTTTATTTGTGCTACAAGCTTTTAAAATTATTTAAATATTGCATAAATAATAACTGTTCCTCCATCTTTGGGAGTCCGCCATATTGTACTTAGAATAACGTCACAGTTATCCATGCATTGTAATCCAAAATTAACGTGTATGCAAAATTTCAGCTGAATTGGTTGAGGATGACTGTTTTAAAAGTCAGTTGCAAGATAAAAGCAAGTTAAATAAAAACTTCTCAAAAAGACGGGCAGAAAATCATTAAGATTCAAATTTGTAATGATTCAAGAATTTTGGTAATATTACTTCGTGATAATTTTAATTTTGACATCATTTTTTTTTTTCTTAAAATTGACAGTAAAATCCAATCACTAATTTCAATTTAATGTATAAATAATTATAAAATTTTGACGAAGGAAAATGTTTCTAGATTGATAGGAACCTTGAAGTGTTTTTTTTTATTATTATTTCTATATAAGTACATATATTATTTAAAACACTAGCGTAGAATGAGCACACAGAAAGCGCCTTTATTGACTGCGTATTATAATTTCTTACACAGATGAGTAAACAACTAATGAACTATGTCGCGCTTAGCTTTGAAATATTATACATGTAGAAGGTAAGTTGAAAATTTAATAAACCCCCGACAGAAACAACCTTTTCATTGAGACCACTCCAATGAGCCCAAATATGATATCTCTATTATAAGGTGGAGAGGAGATAGGTATCCTACGTATTCCAGATTACGCAGCAGCATCAGTTCAAGTTTTTCCAATATCATTGAAGTAACAGAATATCAAATCTCGACTCAATCAGACCTGTGGAAGATGCTCACTTCTATTTATCAACTATAAAAGAGCTGATAATCTTCATACGTCTGAACAGATTTTGTTGAATCATTAGCTAAGAAGACTCTCCATCAATTTACCTTTAAAACAATAAAAACTAAATCAAAATTAGTTCAGCAGTTTGTCAGCTACGATGCCATAGATGGGCATAGAGATAGATGTGTGTCTACACAGACACACAGATAAACTAATGCACACGTAAAACACACTTATAACACTGAAATTTGTGCTGGGGGTTAAAATATAAGCATATATAACCGATATAAAAATATACAACTTATTTATTATGCATATATAGGGTTGCAGTTGCATTATGACGGGTGACGTCAAAGCTATTCATTGACCCGAGAAAATTGGTTCGAGAAAAATACAGTTCATGATGTGGAAATGTACATTTTCTTTTAAAATTGTCCGAGTCAACGGCGACTCGGTGAAAAGTGATCGGACGCTGCTCCGAACTATTCTTTTGTAAAGACCCGGGGAAGTATGATTGTTTTAATTATACGAGAAACTTTGATCAAACAATCTCTATCCCAAAGAGGTCTGGTAACCCTACTCACCACAGGAAAACAAGACTAGATTATTTGGCTGTGATATTCTATAGGGTGGAAGTATTCCACCAGTCTGACTACCCCAAGTAAAGAGAAATCTCCAAAGAAATGTATCTAAATAAAAGCTTTTAAAGATTTCTATAACACAAAAAATAATTTATGAGCTATATATTATGATGACTGAAAAAAAAATGTCGCAAAACAGGTCTCTGCGCCTCATCAGTACCCGATGTACTATATATAGTACTAGCTGTGCCCGTGGTTTCGCTCATGTGGACTATAGAATGCCCGCGCGAGTCTTGCTATCCTGTTCCCGGCTATTTTTATGATGGTATTGTGGGTGTTCCTTAGAATTGATTTTTAATGCCTGCAACTGTGTAGTACATCAATTTGCTATATCTCTTATGGTTTACTCCCGCCCGAATTGATTCACCATGAACAGTTTTTCTATTTGTGCGGAACCTTTCGGAGATTACCCGGAACAAACAAACAGTCAGACTAATAGACAGACAAATAGTTATGTGTATCGTATATACTTTCATACGTATTTAGTAAAAAAAACTGACATTACAAACAGACACTTCAATTTTATTAATTGTATAGATATTTAGCGTTGATGTATCTATCATAAATAGATATTTATATATATATATATATATATGACCTGGTTACAAATTGATCCTTCATTGAGCACGGTTATGAGCTTAATTAGGGCCACGGCCTCTTGTTAATTAGTACATAATGCTATTTATTATGCCTATACTAGGTGGAAAAAACGATCGGGACGTCAATGAAAAGTATATTAAATACTGAAATAATAACTGCATTCACAGTTTTTAAAAAAAAAAAGCTTACTTGACACAATGTTTACTCGAGAGATTTTAGTCGATTACTCGATTAGTGCACATGGCGAATTTAAGGTTTATGCATTTATAGTTGGTTCGATTGCCGATATAGCCTATATAGTGTAACCTTTAAAAAAAAAACTGAATGCGGTGATTATTAAAAAAAAGAATGTCTCGTTTTGAGTAAAATTTTATATTTTCCTCCGTGCCCTGCTCGTTTTTTGCACCTTGTATGTACGTGGCTAGGAGTGTTGAGTTCCGTTCGTCAGGTATACATATTGTAAGATTTTCAATTTTATTGTATATTAGGGTTAATTATCAAGTTAGATCATATAAATAATTGTGTCAATGTATCCTTTTTAAAGGTTATTCTACAGTATACCGAACATTTGGCAACTAAATTCTATAACGTATTTGTCACACTTGCCATTGGCAAAATTGTCTACATGGGAAAAGACAAAATTAAAAAATATATAACGTAATTGATAATATACTTTATACTTAGTATTTAAAATAAATCTACTACCAATTCGGAAGGAACTTGGCCTAGAGAAGATTTAGTAAGAAACTAAGGTTGCCGTTTCAAACTAATTCCGGAACAATAATAATTAACATTCAAGTAATCTATATTTCCACCAATAACCATCATAAACGCAATACAAAATAACATAAACTTATCAGTGTAATAAGCAGAGAAATTAACAGAGGTTTTCCACTATCCAACAGCGTTACTATTCCACGGTTCAAGCGAGAATGCATCGCTCTTTTTGCACTACGCTCTATATATCTTTCCACACAGTTCGACCTGTAGGGTAGTTATGAATATCCATTTATTAATATACCCGACCATAATAAACGGGACCTCATAACAATATATCCAACTGCTCAGCGTTTTGCAGGCCGGCATGATAGCGGTGACCAGCAATGCATTGCCTATCTCGCAGTGGTCGCCGTTATTTTTGGACTGTAATGTCATCACCATCAGGCACAGTTTCGTCACTTTGCCGTCTTACAATAAAAAAGTATCAAGTATAAAAAAAATGTAATTATTTAATAGGAAACAAAAAACCAGAGTACAACAAAAACACTAGAGTAAAAAGTTTTATTTTTATTTTTGCTTGTTATTTGATTCCCAAAAATCGTACATAAATAATGTATAGCCTGTCACTCTTACAATTAAGACGAACCTAACGACACCTTGGTTGCTACAGAGCGTGCCAAAGAAATAGACATACATACATACATTTACATATACTATATACGATGGAAAAACATAAACCCCCCTTTTTCGCAGTCTGGTAAAAATTAACACTTTTCATAGATTACTGAAAAACAATCAACTTAACTGGGAAGGTGAACTAGCCATTACGTTATTAAAAACAGTACCACAATAATTATAGTAGAGGACAATAAAGAAAAATCATTGAAGATTTGAATAGAAATCGTTTCAAAATCGAATTTTCCTTCTCATTGGCGAGAAAACTTAATTTACCTTACAATAAGCTAACCCCTTGAAAAACGGATCCAATAAATTCATTCAGAGCTCTTAGATAGTCTTCGAAATGAATGATAATATAAGTAATAACTTTAGAGACAAGCAAAATTTGTATAATCTTAATTCCAGAGAGACAGTAGATATTAAAATTAAATCCTGCTTTTCAATTGTACAACAGTTCGATAGAAGATTCTTCAAGGTCATGTCTTATTTTCTTCCACCAATTTGATAACGTTATTCGACACGCCATGCCATACATCTCAAGAGCGACATTCTAATTTTCTGAACTGCCGCTATTTCATCTATCCTCGATTTTTGATATTTTTAGGGTTTCCGTACCTCAAAAGGAAAATAAGAACCCATATAGAATCACTTCGTTGTCCGTCTGTCTGTCCGTCTTGTCCGTGAAGGTATCAAGTTGAAATTTATATCAAATATTCAGATCTGCAATCCCTTGGAGCTGTGGAAAAGTCAAACTTCTAAGTCAATGCTATCAAAAGATGCCACATATTATATAACACTTGCATAGGGAATAAAAGCCTATAGGGTACTTCCAGTTGACCCAGAATCATGAAATTTTGGTAAGAAGTAATGACTATGCACAAGTAAAGGAAAAAATCCGAAAAATGTAATTCCATCAGAAAAATTGCAATTACAAACTTATTTGCAGTTGGTAAAATGACCGCGGCATATATTAATGTATGGGTATGACAGTTTTCTAACGGCGAAGTTAAGTTTGTCCATCTATATAATTTATCTTTTCGTTAGATTTGTTCGATGCTTTCTTCAGTAATGTTACCTAATTATTATGGGAATGTGGCTGTCCAATTACGGATGCATCGGTGCGCGAGACCGACTCGTACTTGGCCGTTTTTTTTTATTTGTTCCGTTTTGGTGAGTATTTTTTGAGGTTAAACTTATTTAAGCAGGTTATATTTTTAATGTACTCGCACGGTGTTACAAAAAGTCTACACCATGGAGTTGCTTGCTAATAAACCTCTTGTGATATGACTATTCAAAGAAGTATAACTTTTAACACACGTGCAAGTAAGTACACGCAACCACTTTTCTTTATCGTTTACAAGTTTAGCGTTAAGGTCACAATCTCATATGATTTAAAGTGACGATGTGGCCTAAGATGATGTCATGCTAAGCCTTGAGGGAAATGGCTTCAAATGCAGCTGTCGAAACACATCTTTGGGTGCCTGGTGAAAGATTTTCAACTTGAGGGTGGTAGTTAGCCAGGCGGACAATAGAAAATGCTCTACTGCCATGCTATAATTCATCACAATATTTTCCCTCACTAAAAGCTCAGATTCGCTTAGCCCTCATTGCTTCTCTATCTAACTACATATATATTAGTAGTATTAGTAGACTTAGTACAACAAATAAAAGATTTTTAGTTAATTGTGTTAGGTTCTACAATAAGCTTCCTAAGCACATTACCGATTTGCCGGATAATAAGTTCAAGAATCATATTAAGCAAGTTTTATTGTCGAAAGGGTATTTATTATAGGGTAGCTGATTACGTGAATGATGGTGATGTCTGGATATGATTCCCTCTCTGTGCATCTAGTGAAAATGATAATAACTGTATATAATTAAAAACTTTAAAACCAATTAAAAAAAAAATAAGATGTTAATAAACCCTATCGAGTTTCTCGCCGGTTTTTCTCGATGGCTGGCGGCATGTATTCCGAACCGGTGGTAGTGTTTTGATGTACATAAGTGCCGTGCCTTCTTAGGGCCTAAATTGAATAAAAAATATTTTTATTTTGATTTTTTGGAGTAGTACTGACTATCTTTATATTATTCTTCAAATTACGTCTTCGCTTATCTCACCATAGAATACAGAATACATATAAATCGATTTTCACCGCTTATTCGAGCAGCAACCTCGGGTAGTCGGCCGCATAATGCTTTGCTCCGTCGCGCGTCGCTTGAGGAAATCGAGTCTTTAACCAAGTAAATCCTATTGAACTGCGGTAAGTCCGCATCGCTCCAGGCTTGCATATTACGTACCAGTACAATACAATTTATCGGTAATACGATTCTTTTAGAAATATTCATATATCATTGTAGTAGTAATAGATTTTATTTGTGCTGTTTTTACCCGACTGCGAAAAAGGAGGGTTATGTTTTTCGAACGTATGTATGTATGTCTATTTCTTTGGCCCGCTCTGTAGCCTAAACGGCTCGATCAGTTGAATGTGAGTGACATAAGCTATATAATATTTAAATAAGACGTCTGGGAATAAAATAAAAATTAAAAATAGATAAATATTTTTTTAGTCAAGTGTTTTTGTTGCAGTCGGGTTTTTGTTTCCATTTTAATAATTTAGCTTGTATAATTTATTTATTCATTAAGGTTCAGCTGTGCCCGAGGCTGCGCTCACGGGATTACAGAATGACGTCAGTAGGGCGTGCACACGCGCGAATCTCAATACCTTCACTCTCCGTTATGCATAATGTGGGTGATGCTTAGAAGATAGTCATAATATATTCTCGCTGACTTTTATGTACGTCTTTTTGAGATCTACAATTATGTTGTACATTAATTTGATATATCTCCTAAATAATTTACCCAGCGTAAGACATTTAGGTGCCCGAATTGATTCACCATAACCAGTTTTATTTTTATTTGCTTGGAACCTTACCTTTTTTTATAAAATAAAAGTAGCCTAAGTTACTCTTTATAACATCAGCTTTCTGCCAGTGAAAGTCCCGTCAGAATCTGATCAACCGTTTCGGAGATTCCTGAAAAAAACAGATAGACAAAAAAAAAAGGGTTTTGTTATTAGTGCCTTATATATGTAGCGACATCTACATAGAGACACACAGCGATATCTATCGAGCCACATACGACGCATCCTACATCGCGCAATAGAAATTAACTCTTCAACTGAGTATATATACAAGAACCCGACTACAACCGTTGGGCAGCTGCCCTCCAGACATAACACCCGTCTGGTCGGAGGATCCTCCCTTTGCAATAGTTCTTCCACATATACTTTCATATGCTTTAGTAAATTTTTTTACCGACTTCAAAAAAATACAGAGGTTACTGAATTCGAATGTATTTTTTTTATGATTGTTCAGTAATAACTTCTTTGGTTATGAACCGATTTAGATGAATCTTTTTTTGTTGAATACGGGTTACTCCAAAGGTGGTGCCATTTTATTTTCATCGGCACCGTATCTTCAACATCGAAGATACACTAACTCTTCAAAATAATTGAAGTTGGTTTTCATTTTTGTAATTTTTTTTTGTATAATAAAAGAAAAAAAACAAATTTTCTTTTAATTGTAGACATATAGGGTTTCACAGAAACATTTATGCCTTATAACCTACACTATTAATTTTCATAATAAAGTAACATACGTTTTTTACGGTTCGATTTCCGACGCTTGTATGAAATTTTGAAAGTAACTGATATATATAGCTCTAAAAATTGCTACACTTAAGTGGCAGTGGGTGGGGCACATTGCTCGTGGGACGGATGGCCGATGGGATCGATCGATGGCCCCGAGTGGCGGCTACGTACCAGAATACGCAGCGTGGGCTGACCTACCACAAGGTGGACCGACGACCTGGTAAAAGTTGTCAGTCAAGTGCGGGGATCGAATACGCGACCTCTTGGTTCAGTAGTAGAGTTGGCTATCACTGCGTCTGGGGCTTTTAAATAACTGGGCTTTAAGATGATTATTTACTTTTGTATAAAATCTTAAATAATAAAGAACAGAATCTTCCATGTAATATTGTGATAAGTTGTATTAAGAACAAGACAATTTTTAACAAACAAAAAACAAACTTCAATGATTTTGAAGAGTTTCCTCGTATATCTTCCAAGTTGAAGGTCCAACGCCAATTAAAAAAAAGAATCGTCCAAAACGGTTCATTAATAACGAAGTTATGGTTGAACATCCATAATATATATATACATATATATGTGTACATTCGAATTCAATAACCTCCTTCTTTTTTGTGGCCGATTAAAAAGCAAACCGAATTTAATTGTATGAAAAAAATATTAACTTATAACAATACTTTACGGTATTGGGTTACGGTACCCGAGTCACAGGCTCTTTGCCTAGTTCGGGTACCGGAGATATTTTTTATTTTTTATAAAAAAAAAAAAAAAAAAGATTCAAGAATTGTCTACTAAAAACCATACTAAACTATATTTTAATTGAAATTCTTTGTTGAATACTATGGTCACTAATAAATTATTATTATTATTATTATTATAAAATATCTGTACACTATTTTGTATTTAGTGTTTAAGAAAAAAATATTATGTTTACAATATGTTAGAAATTTTAGAAAAATGTTTTACACACAGTACTTTTCCTTATAAGCAATATTCACCATTTTCAGGGTTTACTGACAACACATCGACGCGATGTTATAAGAACAAACGTTTTTTTTGTTTTAAATACTACATATATCTATATTTGGGTTACCTACTTCACTGTTTTACTTTATCACCGACTACATAATAAAATGTAATAGTTTAGAACAATTGCTATTTTTCAATAAACACATTGTTACTTCATACGACACGAGTAAAATACATGTTGCCAATATTAATTCATTATCGTGATTTCAGAAGCTACAAATTCTCTCTATTATTGTGTTACATTTGCATAAAAATTAACGGTAATATTGCTTTTATTGCAGAAGCTAGCAGAATAGATCAACTTATGTCTCTAGTTGTCCTTTTTTTTAGATTAAATAGCAGCAGATTCGATTGTGTAAAATTAATACTTCGACGGTCAATATAAATACGACCATGGAACAATTTCTATTTTTTTAAATATATAAAGTAGTAACAAATGGTTAACTCAATTTAATGTGCTATCACAACGGTAATGACTTTTTAAATGATACTTTTACATAATCCATAATAATATAACATTTCTTATTCTAATAATTGTATGATAATTGTGTTTCAATAATAATTAATAATAATTACTAGTTTGGACATTTTATTTCTATAGTTATTAAGTATAATATGCTATAATTTTTTGTAATGACTATGTATTTTAATTTTAATTTAATTGTTTAACAAATTGCTCGCTACAAATGGCAGAATATTATGTAACTATTAAAAAAAATGTAAGACATGTATTGACCATATTCAGGGATTTTTTAGCGGGATCTTGAAGTGATATGTTGTGGTTTTAATTTTTAATTCATTAACTTAGGTTTTTGACCCTATTTTATGTAATATTGGTGGCGTTTTGCGGATATAGTTTGGTTTTTGTGCATAAGTGAAGTGGATTATAAATATAAGCTGAAAGCATTCATTCCGAGATCCCACAAAAACTTCCTAGAAAGTTCTAACAAGGAAGCCACCATCTTGTTAGGATACAGAATCGTCATAACACATGACACTATAATTCACTAGATAATGGCAGTAATGGTCTTCATTAATAAAGAGGACCGGTTACCAAGTTAGGAAAAAGAAGAAGAAGAAGACCATATTCAGACAAATAAAGATATTGTATTGTATTGTATTGTAACAATACATACTTTTAGACATTCATACTTACCCTCCTATTCTGACCGAGTTCAATAGTATAAAAGACGGAGCGCACAAGGAGTGAGGGCATACTCGGCTATGTTCCTTCTGCGCTTGCCCACAACCCCGGTGAAGCTGTTAAGGCCTCTTGGCTAACAGTCAGTTGGAAAAAAAGAAGCCTTTGATCATACTATATTTATTTTAATTAACTAATTCTCTTAAATAAAATACCATTTTCGAGTCTCTAACATTAAAACTAACCAGGAGGTTCGCTGAGAAACATTCTTTCCTTGTTACCATACATACATACCATCACGACTGTATCCCCGAAGGGTTAGGCAGAGGTGTACTAATGTACGCACACAATTCGCCGAGTATGTTTTAGGTCCCATGTACTATGGGGTGAGCCTATTGCCATTATATTATATTTCTCGGGAATACGTCGATGAGAGCCGGAATAAACTTGTGTCTCGAAATGTCGGCTAAATTTAGTCCAGTTGAACCCTAAAAAGACACAAGTCTGTGCGTTATCCGCTAAAAGTCACCATTTGTCGCAACTTCTCTTTTTGAGAACACTCCCCTGTCTGCCACAGCCAGTATTGGAATTCTTGGCTTCGTCATTTCGAGTGACGTCCAGTTCTGCGATCAGTTGGAAAGTAAGGCCAAATTGGTCTCAAAGAAGCTTGGTGTGCTCAGTAACGCGAGACGGTACTTCACGTCGGATCATCGCCTAAATCTTTATAAGACGCAAATTCGACCCAGTACCCCCCAGTACCAGCTACTTCCTTTTGACCGCATTCAGCGTAGGGCGGCTCGAGTTATTGACGATCAAGCTCTTTCCGATCGGCTTGATCCATTGTCTCTGCGTAGAGATGTTGGTTCACTCTGCATCTTCTACCGTATTTATCATAGGGAGTGTTCCGAGGAATTGTTTGGGTTGATCCCAGCTGCTGAATTTCACCATCGAACATCGCGTTAGAATCGTAAATTCCATCCAGACCACCTCGATGTCCGGAGTTCTACAACAGTGCGTTTCTTAAGGCACTTTCTGCCTCGCACAACCAGTCTGTGGAACTAGCTGTCACCTGAGATATTTCCGAGCCGTTATGACCTGGTGACCTTCAAAAAGAGAGCTTATTTTTCTCTAAAAGGCCGGCAACGCATCTGCGAGCCCTCGGATGTTGCGGATGTTTGTGGGCGGCGGCACCTGCCAGTTTGCCCCTTTTTTACCATAAAAAATTGGTTGCCTGTAAAGTCGGTATACGGGCGAAAGTTTTACGTGACAACGACTTTATGTCTGTCTCTCTCGCTCTTAGGCGGGCTAACCATGCCCGAGTGGAAGGGACGCGTGCCTCTCACTCGCTCTCATTGTGAGCGCATAACGTGAGCGGAGCGTAACGCAGTTTCTTGAAGTGTCACCCGGCAAACCAATTTATAAGACGTTGTCACGTCAAAAAAAAATAATCGGGCACAAAACAAAACTCCGAGCAGCTACTGAGTATTTCATGGAAAACCCCAATAACACTTTGCTTGACCTGGGAATCGAACCTAGGACCTCGAGCATCATCGAGCTTTACAGTCCCATAAAAGTTTATTTTCGAATCTTTTCCGTTCTTAATAAAACGGGGTAAAAGTATTTAACAGTATCTGTAATCACTGGGCAACGCTTATAACAGTAACTTTATTAGAAATAGTTAATTAGTATTTTGTGAGACCATTTCGCTACTAACCAGTTTTCCTAAAAGGAAAGTACGGCTTCCACGCAACGTACGAGGATTAATGGGCGTGGGAGGAACTGACGACCCGTGTAATACTCTGGAAGCTGTAGCTACCACGTGGCTTATGCAACTCGTTATTATACAAACGGTATAGATCCTTTTTCATATAACAATGTAGTTTAAAAACAATTATTAGATTTGTTCATAAACTCTACAAAATACATTTTTTAAAGAATTTGGTCTTAAATTTTAAAATTTACTGACTAGCATTGAATAATATAAGAACAAATAGATGAACGTTATTTCCTTACGAAAATAGGCCCGATTTACTCTCAATACGAGCCTAAACAAGTTTTATTTTAACAAGAAACTAACCAATACAAAAATCTCTAAGCAATTTTTTTAAGAACGAACTGATTGTTGATCGAAAATATTAGGATATTAGACAGCGGAATCATCCATCGTTAAATCGGACGTCTTGAGACACATTGCAGGAATTTAGTTTTCTCCCCGTTCGTCGAGGGGAGATAGGCTGCCCGGTCGATACGGACCCCTCCAGCCTACGAGATCGTCTGGAAACAGCGGCGTCTTAAACACATTGTACACGGGCGTGCAAAAACAAGCATTGTAACTTAGTAAGCCTCCTATTAAAAATTAAAAAAAAATAGCGTCTTTTCACTAATTGTATAGCGTATACTTTGTTTTAATTAACAAGAAAAATTGTATTTTTTGTTTTTGTGCTTATATTTATTATATAATTGGATTTATGACATGAAAGTTCACCAGCAGTCGTTAGTCGGCAGACATTTTTAAAAAGTTTATGTTTGATTTACTTGACAAGAATAGAAATACTAAACAATCTAAGGTCATATTTAAGTTGGCATATCGTGAACGTTTTGAGTAGTGCACAAACCGAAGACCCGCCAGCATATCAGAAGCATTTTACTCAACATGAAGATTAAATAATATTATAAACTCGAGATTTATAAAGGTACTAGTTGTCTGGGAAGACGTTATTCTACTCTTTCCGGTAGTTTAGGACTCTACCACAGCGTCACCTATAGGTTCCCAATATAGCTATGAACCATCGCCTTGGTAAAACAAATATTTTATGCGATTGGTCAAGTCTGTCAGAAGTTACACGATTACTAACAGATGCACACATTATTTTTATATATAAGACTAGCGATGCACCGTGGCTTCATACACGTTTGCTACGTAGTAATTAGTTTCATCCCGTAATTTTATTTTTACTCATATTATTGACTTTTCATATAGCCTATTAATACCTACTTCTTAAATAAAATACTACAATATTTACTTACCGTGTAAAGTTTTTATAAAAATCGATTGTAAATTATCGTATTGGATTTTTTTTACTATTTCTAAAAGTATTATTAGAAGTAACCCTATGATTTGGGCAATGACACGGCATGCGTACAAAACTAGATAAAAATCGGTCAAATCGTTTTTGAGATAAATTCCTACATACTAACAAGCAATAATGTTTTTTTATTGCATATTCGAGATCAGTGCCCTTCATAAAGGATGAAAATAATTGCATGTACAGACTAAGCTACTATATATTAATATACCTAGATATAAATAAGTGTGAAAACCCGATAATGTTAAAACTGAACACATAAAAACCACTTTCGCAAGTCTATTTGTATGAAGTAAAGTGTTAGTCAACATAAATATGATATTACGCTAAACATATTTGCTAAATTTGCTCAACCACTCGTGACATACTATATTTTATTTGCAAACGATTACGAGCCTTAATCTAGATTTTATATTGCCGTAATATAAATAAATGAATGTTAACATGACGAAGGCGCTTTTATCTTGAATTGACTTTATGATAAAAATCTAAAAATAAATTGTGTATCCCAGAAAAAAAAAACATTGAACAATGTGTACCAATTTTATAACTGACACACATTTTTGTAAACATTTTTTATAATTTTAAACATTTCAGAGCTATATGTTTTATTTAAATTTTGTTATGACGTGTTAATGTTTCTACTCGTGATAATTTTATGTTATAAGGACCGCCTTCCTCTACAAACACGTATTAACAAATGAGACTAGCGATTGCCCTAAGGTCGAAATTCGACCAGCGACTTTTTGATCATAAACCATTTTCTGTTTGACATTTGCAGTATTCATAAACCTAAACAATGAGTATTATCTACATCACTTGCTGTCACTTTTCGTTGAGTGACAATGTCAATATTTTGGAGGGTCTAAGTTCAATGGCACTGATAGTGTTAGGATTCGCAGTATTAATTTATTTAATTTAATATAATAGTAACAGATATTATAGATACATTTTAGCTTTCTGCACTCCTTTTACATATAAACTGTAACCATCCCAAATCTCATAGCCTTCCGTGCACGCAATACACTTTAAAAGGGGTAGAAAACTTTTGCTTCACTATTTATTTAATGATAACTATTTCATTAATATAAGTAAGATAATCGTGTCGATGTGATTATGGAATCCATACAGATTAATGTGACTTTACTATTGCCACGCACTATTGAATGGGAGTTATAGCAACAAGTGTATTCTGTGACCATACACATTTTATAAGCAGACGACGACCGGCTTGAGGACACTACAATCCTCTCTGCTGCAAATCAAGTCTAGGCCCGTTCCTTATTCCTTCGACACTGCATTCACTACATAGGTTCTCTAAGGTTCCTCTGCACTCGTCCCCAAGCCCGGTGAAACTGTCAAAGCTTTCTGAGGAGACTTCAGGCTTCAGGTCAAAAGTGTAGTCAGTTCGGAAAAAAATCTTGAAGACATTATCGTCTTCTCGCTCGAGCTTTCGGATCGTGTAGGACTCAGTTAATAAGTTGACTGCAATAAACAATGTTCCGAGGTGCCGAATCGGTTACGTATTTCTATTATTGCACTATACTCATTGATATTATAAGTAAAAACTTTTTACTTTTGATGTCTAAAATAAGTATGAGGAATACGGCAATAAATCTTTTATGAAGATAAATGTGTTTCAAAATACCCAGCTTGCCCTAAAAATATCGAATCGTTGGCCGTAACAAGCGATTTTGGCTCGTTACGATCAGTTACATCGGCAATAAATTGAAACCGTCTTTGTATTATAGGTTTAAGGTTATTATAATATGCAAAGTTTTTAAACAATAGGTAAATATAATTGTAACTTTTTGTTAAAACGTGTATAGCCGTTTTATTTAGGTAAATAACAAGTTTCATTAAATTAATAATCATATTGTTCTACAGATATTACACTAACTTATACGTAATTTTTGATGTAAATATAACAACTGTAAATTGTTGTATTTTCAGTAAACGTTTCTAAAATCTGTCATTTTATATGGATGAGATTTTGAGCTACGAAAGCTGTGGATGAAAACAGAGTGTATGTAACAGAGATGCGAATTCTGAGATGGGTGTGTGGACTGACAAGAATGGATAGTTTTTTTTTTCGGATTGTATAGAATAAGCAATGAGTATGTTAGAGGAAGCCTCCAAGTAACACCAGTGACATAAAAATTCAAAATATAAAGATTGTGCTGGTATGGACATAGTATACGAAGGGATGAAAGTAGTGTGGCTAAAAGGATAACGGGGATGAAAGTCATGCGGCGAAAGGATAATAGAGATGAAAATAAACGGTAATGCGAGGAGAGGCCACCCTAAAAAGACTTGGATGAACTCTATGATAGAGGATATTCGTGTACGGGACGTGAATGCAGAGGTGACGGCATGGAAGAAGACGATTTGCTGTGCCAACCCCACCTAGTATGGGATAAAGACAAGAAGAAGAAAATTCTAAATTCTCACATGAATTATTTGTTTTTAGTAGATATAATCTTGTACAGGGTTAATTTTTTTTAAATTCAAGCCCATGTAAAAATGTTTCGTTCAGATCTTTTTATTATTTATTTTACTATTACCGTATATAATTTTATAACCATTTAGTAAAAAGCTCTTATTTCGACATCATAAACAGACCTTATCATTCTGATGAGTTCTTTTAAATAATAGAAAATAAATACTCTTCTATTCATTGTTCAAAATCCTTCTTTATCTAAAGACGTTACGTGATTTATCGTGACCCAGATAATCGCAATTGAACATCTCTGCTACTAGTTAGAGAGAGAGAATGTAAGCGAGTCATTATCTATAATTAATCGCCAAGTTCGAAGCTGAATTTATGTCTCTAACAAAATTTATCTTAATCTTTAAGACCTGGCCGAATACAGTTCTTTATCAGTACTTAAATTTTTCTGAAAATTTGCTTCAATGGCAGGTGGTTCTTTAAAAAAATAACGACGACATACATACCTCACTGTATTGCTGGTGTAAACTGAATTAGTAAAGTAAATAATCCCAGTTTTAACTAGAATACTCATATTACATATGAATTTACACAATATCATTTTGTATGTATACATCTTTCTCATTCTTTATCCATTTCCGGTCTTTATAGTAATGCTGGCCCTCAGGCCTTTCTGATCTCTTACATCCCGCTGGTTACTAGATAATAGAGGTGGGCGATAATGAGTGATCATTCATAATCGAATTACGAATATGAATTCATTCATAATCGAGCCCTTGATATATTACTGAGAGATGGCCGATTATGAATAATGACTGGTACCTATTAAAAATGAAGAGTTGGAAGCTAAGAGAAAGGTCGCGCAGTCGTAAACAAGTTTCTTTCCAAAAACACATATGCCAATTAGCTAATAAAAAGGTCTTCCGCTCGTAATTGTGGCGACATCTCTCGCCACAACTGACGCATCCTACACATAGCGACATCTCTGCCACAATTGACATCCTACATCGCGATATAGAAATCAACCTGGTCGGAGGATCCTCCCTTTTCTATGACGGATGAGGAACTTTACACTCTGTTCCTCTAATTCACTAATTTCATCAAATTAGTTACCACTAATATTAGTAACCTAGCATTAGTAAATACTAATCGTACTTCGATTATGAATGATCACTCATCATCGAAATATCTACTAATATTAGTAATTACTAATGGCCATAATCGAGATACTTCGAGATATCTTCATAATCGCCCACCGCTCCTAGATGGTGACTCCGGAACGCGACATGCATAGCGTGCCTCTATGACGCATGGTGTATGGTTGTCGCGATCTAATTGGACACAATGTCGCGCGCCTATATCCTTAATCACACAAAAGTTTGATGCTTGTAAAATATTCCCTTTAATATTTTACTTTTTCTATATTTATTATTCGATAGGATGTCTGCCATTATTCTGTGCAGAATCCATCCTAATTACGGTTCAAAAGGTAGGAACAATTATATTTTATATGTAAATACAGCATTGACGCTCCTTACATGCCATCGTGAGTGGTGGGCAACTGCCTTCTGTTCACAACTTTTATCCTTTTTTGGCGACCGAGTTTCCGCCTTACGCTATGATTTACTATCTCTTTTGTTTCAACATGCTGATAACAAAATTTGTAATGTTTTGAGATTGCTTTTAGTGAAAGTATAACGCGTCTATTTATAAAACGTTATTGGGTAAAACTTTATGCGTAGGCTTAGCTATAGAGTGTATTTTCTGGGAAGCCTTTATTAACAAATGATAGTAGCTTAAAAGAAAAAATATAATGTATGTAACAAATTACTATTTATTTGAACAAAAATATTCAATCGACCGATCCATTCAATTAAAGTCCTACAGTACATTAATGCTACAGGATTAGGTGGCAAGGTTAAGTAACGTAGGGCAATCACAACAGATCTTATTAATCATAGTGATACAGGACTGTATAAGCCACCAATTTCTACTTACTCTCCAAAAAATCCCGGCTCCGAGAAGAATTCGAACGTGTCCATCGACGCTCAAAATCGGTGTAATTTTCGACGCCACCGAACTTATCGCAATGATTCAGTAAATCCTTCTCAATCGCAATACGATACAATCGGTGAAGTGTATACAAATAAACACACCATAAAACACACGAGTTTTACGTTGCTAGGGTTGTAAATCTGTTTACACGGCTCGCAGAGTCCACGTTATGCTTTCTGTTTAATTTACAAGAATACATTTACGCCGATTTATCTTTACAGATTTCAATGAACTGATGAGTTTTGCATTTGATTGTACTGTTGATATAATTAATAATCAACATCGAAGTTAATGTTTTGGCAAATCAAAACAAAAAACACACAACGTGCAAATAGTGCTCGTCCCTTTCCTTTTTAACCCCCGACGAAATACAGGGGTGTTATAAGTTTTACGTACACATCTTATGTGTCTGTCTGTAGCATTATAGCTCACAAACGCCTGAACCGATTTTGATCTAGTTGTTTTGTTTGAAAGTAGACTTAATCGAGTGTTCGTAGACATGATTCAAGAAAATCTGTTGAGCCGTCTCAAGATCATCAGCTCTTTTCTTGTTGATAAATATATGTGACCATTTATCTTCCACAGGTCTGATTGAGTCGAGATTTGGTATTCTGTTACTTCAATGATATTAATAAAACCTTATGCT
Organism: Saturnia japonica; assembly: GCA_033032175.1. NCBI lineage: Eukaryota > Metazoa > Arthropoda > Insecta > Lepidoptera > Saturniidae > Saturnia > Saturnia japonica. Next base: position 20,624,402 of record CM065307.1, on the reverse strand, counting down.
GATGCTGTAGCGTCATCTGGAAAATGTAGAATACCTAACTCCTCACCAACTTACAACAAAGATATCGTATTTGGGTTCATTGAAATAGTCTAAATGTTTATCTATATAACTTATGTTGGTAATTTAAAAAAAATTTCAATTTACTTTGTTAACATGTGCCGTTTGATCATACAACCGAAGGAAAGACAAGTTCCCACAAAACGCTAGTCTAGTATCATGAGAGAACAAGAGATTATATTAAAATTGAATATTCAATTTAATTAACCAATATAATAGCGGTCGCCCAATGATCGAAATTCGACCAGCGATTTTTTAATCATAGACTATTTTTCTGTTTGACATTTGCTGTATGAACCTAAACAATTAATATTATATCACTCGCTGTCACTTTTCATTGAGTGACAATGACAATATTTTGGGGGGTCTAAGTTCAATGGCACTGGTCGGTTTAGGATTCGCAGTATTAATTTATTTTATTTAATATATTAGTAACAAATATTATAGATAAATTTTAGCTTTCTGCACTCTTTCTCCATATAAACTTTACCCATGCCAAATCTCACAGACTTCCGTGCACGCAAAACACTTAAAAAGGAGACCGAAGTTTTCTTCTCGCGTATTAATATAATAATTATGTAGCTGGCAGTAGCGAAAAATTCTTTCTGTCCCCACAGCGGCAACGTCACATAAAACTTGCGTGTGTCTACAAGCAAGCAATCGTCATGCAGCCAGAGCCTATAATCAATAAAGCGGATTGCAAGACAAATATAAGAAACTTTGTTATGGCGGCATTGGCAGTCAATTTTGTTCATATTATTGATCAGTAACCCTTGGGTATACAATAACAAAATCTCTGATAATTCTCTTGCAGCAACAAACAATCTGAAGTTAACGTTCTTTTCGATGTCGGGATGAAATTGTTGTCTTCTATTAAAAATGCGTGCTATAATACATCTTCATCATCATCATCATCACTTGACATTTGCGCAAAGAAAAAAACGTGCTTTTGCAATGCCAAACTTGTGTATTTCGCACGAGGCTTGTACAACGATACGTGGACATAACTGAGATTCAAAATACGCCTGTCGTACTTTACAACATTCATGCAACCTGCAAGTGACGCCGTCGCGTCGTGGACAGTAAGCCTAAAACTTTTTAAAAGGAAGTTGTTCCACAAAAAGGAGTCATGGTTCAAAACTTACGTACGAGCCAGCCAAAAAATTAAAGCAAAAAATAACCACCACCTTCTTACATTAGGTACACGAAAACATAGATATTTTAAAAAGTGTCATTCAAGCCTAAATACAGTGTGTTTAACAAAAAACATACTGCATAATCTCTAGCCGTACTATGTATACATAACAAGCTAAATTATTTTAAAGGAAACAAAAAACCCGACCGCAACAAAAACAATAAATTGTTTTCTTTTATTTTTGCTTTTTATTTGATTCCCAGACATCGTACTTAAATACTATATAGCATGTCACTCTCACGATTAAGGCGAATCTAACGACAACTAGTATGATAAAATCCATCTCGCCATTTAGGCTTCAGAGCGTACTAAAGAAATAAACATACATACATATGCTCTAAAAACATAACCCTTCTTTGTCAATTTAGGGTAAAAGTAATAATTATTGTAAAATATGCATCACTCTATTTTCCTTCGCAAAATAATCAACTAATAATCTTAACGCAAGCCGATTGCATCGCCGATTGCTGATGAATTCTGTATTACCGACGGTTGCCGAAGTCATTTCGCCGAGCTTTGTATCTAAAAAAAACTTACAAATAGCAAAGTGAAATATTTTTGTTACTTTCTTTAATAACTCTGGGAATATTGAGCCCTCCCAAAGGGTAAGAATAAAAAGGTTTGATTGCCCCTCCTAACACAAAGGTTCGGATACATAGGGCCCTCGATTGTCAAGGGCCCGCGTCTGTTGAGAGCTAAGGGCTAAGAGAACCCTTCTCCTACTTAGACGGTGGGAGCGTTGAGCTAGACTCGCTAGGGCGAACACGTTTGGGGCATTGTTTAGTAGCGATGATATATTATGTAATTGGTTTAAAATTAAGTTTACCTAGGACCTAGGCTAGATTCTTCGATTGCGAAAAAAGAGGGTTATGTTTTTCGGGCGTTTTTATGTGTGTATGTCTATTTCTTTGGCACGCTTTATAGCCTAAAAGGCTCTTTGGATTTTAGCATATGAGGTGTTGTTAGATTCGTCTAAATTGTGGGAATGACATAGGCTATGTAATATTTAAGAAGGACGTCTGAGAATTAAAAAAAATCAAAAATAGAAAGAAAAAAAAATTAACCGCACGCTGTGTTCGTTTGTAGACTTACCGCGACGTAAGTTCGACGAAGGAATTTCCTTTAACTTTGCCGTAGGCTTTACGGGCCAACAACGGTCAGCGTAACAATGAAACCAGGCTAGTCAATGAAATATTGGGTCCGACTAAACTGAAAATTTTCGCAAAATAGTATCTTTACCGTACGGTGAATACGTGTGTTTATTTCCCAGCTAATTCTTCGTTTTTGACTTAAATGGGAACTATCACCGGTGTTCACGATTGTAGGTACAGACCTACCATTAGATACCGTGTAAAAAAAATTGCTGAAACAAAAAATATTAAAGAAAAAAATTCCCCACAGCGTATTTGAAACTCTCTCAGTTTCCATAGAGCATTTATAAGTTAAAAAATTACCCAACTTCATTATAAAATAGACATCGTATCGTATAAACCATTTCCTTGGGACTCATTCAATAAGATATTGTTCCATAGAGATTTCTTGGTAACAACTTTACTTTTTATTGTGTGCGGTTAAAGGCCGGGACTTGTCAAATAAAAAAGAATTAGACGGCATTAAAGTCATTTGTTTGAACATTGCCCACCTGTGGCCGATGTTTATTTGCGTTATTTTATGGCGGCCATACCACACGCTTCAGGTCACGGTCGTAGAGTAAGCGTGTCATTTTGAGAGCTATATAGCATCCACTGTGGTTAGCTAGATTGAAGAAATCATTGTAATGTATATCCTAATGTTGAAATTATAGTAAAATCTCAGAATAGATTTTTTTTACATCTCTATATCGAATAATGTACCTACACGAAATGTTTTTTATTTGCATCAGCTTCTTGATAAAGACTAAAAATGTCACTATTTAGAAATTTGTCATATTTTTAAATAAAAATAAATTGAACAAATACCTCCCCACCCTACAGAAGATCGCAACCAAATAACCTTGTGTTTTGTTTCTGTCGTGAATAGGGTTTTCAGCCCCCATTCAGAACATACAGCACAGCCCTTGCATAAAATTTTTAGGTATGTTTATTGTAGTACAACTGAAATATTGAATAAAAACGTGTTTAAAAGTTTTCTTAATTAACAATTTTTTTTCTTATTTTTCTCAGCAAACCCGTTCATTTGATACGTATATCATGGAAGTGCATAAAAATAACTGAACCGCCATCTTTAGGAGTCCGCCATATGGTATTTAGAACTAATAAACCGTGCATTTGTCATGTAAACTAAACCTGTATGCAAAATTTTAGCTCGATCGGTTGGGGACAACTGTTTTATAATTCAGTTGCAAGATTAATTGACCCACACTAACAAGGCAAGTTAAATGAAAGCTTATTAACAAGCTAAATTATTAAAAAGGAAACAAAAATCTCGAGTGCAACAAAAACACTTAACAATTATTTTGCATTTATGCTTTTTATTTGATTTCCAGACCTCGTACTTTAATATTATTTATCCTATGTCACTCCCACAATTAACAGGAATCTAAGAACACCTCGTATGCTAAAATCCTTCAAGCACAGGGCGAGCCAAAGAAATAAACATACATACACATACCTACATACATACGCTCGAAAAACATAAACCTTCTTTTTTGCAGTCGGTTAAAAATAGAATTTTTTTTTTTATTTAATCAAGAATTTAAATAGCCTTAGCTATCTATCGCTTATATTTGATTTTTAGCAATACGATATTACCCGATATGAAGTGATCTAATAAATCATCATAAGAATCTAATAGCCGCTCCAGACTCGCGCCGTGAAGTCGCGGCGAGAATTCACGCCGTGAATTTAGTGCGAGCGACGCGAATTACTCTCCACACTCGCAATGTTCACAGTCTAGTTCAGGCACTCGTACTAAATAGACGTAACTTCAGCTGCTGCGTCTTTGAATCTATGTGCACAGGCATTTTATAATAATTTTCTTAATAAAGATACAAAACAAACAAAGAAAAAGCAGATGGTGGATAACGAGTATACATCGCAACAGAACGAGTTAATTATGATTTCGACATTTTCATTTTAATATCATTTTATAAGTACCGTCAAATCTGGCAATATTATCATCACAGATGCTAAAGAATTTATACATTTAATATAATTATTACAATACGGTGTTAGTTGTTTAGCATATACAATTTATAACGAGTCGAACTGCAACGCCGTGAATGTGGATAAGCATTCGCGCTGTTCGCGTGTCGCGGCCGCGAACCCTTTGTGACGTGGACACAAAAAACCGACTCAGAACAGAAACCGAGGTGCGAACAGGAGTGAAATCCATCCATACTCGCGTTCACGCCTTTTCACGGGTATTCACGGCGTGAGTCTGGTGCGGCCTTTAGAAGCACTTAAAAACGAAAATGTTAACACATTCTGTCATCATATTTTTCTATTGCCAATCATCTTGATATATTAAATATTTATATACCATATAATATGTTCGTGAATTTTCTGTTTGTGTTTTTTTTACTAAGATCTATCGATATAATTTATCTATCGACAGCCCTAGTTTTGACCGTTGTTTATGTATTTACAATGTACTAGCACTGATAAATAAATGTCTTTGGAGATTTCTCTTCACTTGGGGCAGTGCGTCTGTTGAAATATATCCGCTCTGCAGAAAATCGCAGACAAATATCATTGTAGGTACTCCTGCAGCGAGTAGGGTTTCTAGAGCTCCTTGTAGAAGGGGGTTTAAGGTCAGCAGCCAGCTACTAATGTTTATGGTATAACAAGCGTCCTAGGCTGAGGTAGATGCTTACAGGCCTTACAGACAGGCCGTAAACTTGTTTGCTACTTTAATTGTATTAAAAAAAAAAATACACTGAATTACCCGCGGTATAATCAAAGCCCACAGTTTCGAGTACATAGTGGTTTCTCTGACTCACTTTGTTCAGGTTGACACAAAAGGATGAGTTTACCTCAGGATCATAAGTGGCGTACAAGTGGGCGATTACGGGCTGAAGATGTTGAAATGTATTTTATACATTCCAAATAACTCGTTACAGATAACCTTCTGGTTCAGTGTTCTGTATTATACTAAACACAAAGGTTGTAGATTTGATTCCCGATAGGATCCACATACTTTCGTTGCTGTAGATGTTAAGGTAGGCCAAATTATTAATTGAAGTACCATCACGTATATGGCAAGCCCTCAAAATGCCATAGTAAGATGATTTATGGTAGGAAATTCTATTGAATTTGGAAATCTGTAACAAAAGAAATACAAGGTCAACATTAGAAAACAAATTATTATATATTATTTTTGTTATCAAAACATTAATATACAATAACAAATTATGAAAAAAAAATTACAATAAAAGTTTTTTTCTTGACGTGAAATTTCAGAGAGCCCATTTTCAGGTAAAACAGTAAAATCGATACTATTTGAAATACTGAACTAATAAAAAAACTACCTTATACTTGGAGTTCATCCTAAGACGGCTTGCATGACACGTCAAATGTTTATTTTAGAAACAACAAGAAAAATAAACAATAATTAACGCTTCCAGTCAATATTTTTCATTGCGTACTTCTACGGTAAAAATGTAGGAATTACGTAAAAAAAATTCTTTATTCGAAGAACTAATAAATCAAATATATAACGGCGTCTCATTATTTCGATTAATTATCGATTCCTTGGTTTTATTATTTTGGTCTTATCCAGTTTTAAGTAACATAGAAAGTAACACTGCACGTAGTAAGAAAAATAATACTTTAAAAAAACTAAAAAAACACGCTTTCATAAAAAATCCAACTAAAAAAGAGAAAATAAAATTTAATAAATTTGATTAAGTACAGTGTAAAAAAAATGAATGTACATTATTGTAAAAAAAGCGTGGGGTGTATAGTGTCAATAATTATTAACATTTTATTGACAGATAATGAGTAGAAGAATCATCACTTCGATAATATAATATCTTAAAAAGCACTTTGAATACACCCCACGCTTTTTTTACAATAATGTACATTCATTTTTTTTTACACTGTACTTAATCAAATTTATTAAATTTTATTTTCTCTTTTTTAGTTGGATTTTTTATGAAAGCGTGTTTTTTAGTTTTTTTAAACTATTATTTATTTTTCATTTTTTAGTTAAATTTTTTAAACTATAAATTATTTAGTTCGATTTACTAACTATCAACCGCCCTTAATATGTACAAATGTGTTCCGATTGTATCTTGGTTAAGAACACATATTCAAAGATTTCTATGATGCCAATATAAACAGCGAGACACATAGAGGTGCAACCTTATTTACATATACAGTCAGTCACATTAATGCTTGAGTATGGAATTTTCAATCCGTAATCACTTTACATAATATTATAATCATAGGAGCGAATTTGTTGGCGGCACTGAGAATGAGGATGAGTGTGAATTTCCACTCTGTGACTGATTGTAGATTTTATGGTTTATTTCGTAATCGAATCATTTCATTCAATGCTTCACTGTTACATGAAGTTCTTCCTGTTAATTTTGAGCAATCAAGTTCTTCAATTCGTATACCGTCCAAGGATCTTCCACGACTAAGTTTCACATAAGCTTGTCCAGCAGCAAACAATCGCGGACCCAAATAAATGACTGCATGATCAACTGTACAACCTTGCATGCCCGAAAGAGTAAGTGTGGAACTGCACCCATGCGTAGTTCGCGCACTAGCTCTATCCCTCTTACTCGCATGCAAAGAATGCGGAAAGAAATTAATTAATCCTGGCGAATCTAAATAGGATAATCGGATGCTTTGATCGGATTATTGCATTGTCATCGACTTTTGACAAGTGTGCAAAGTTTGAATTAAATCTGATCATTCAAAGTAGGACAAAATCGAGCTCAAAGGGGTCGGTTACATACATACATACATACATACAGGTGAAGCTAATAAAAGCGTGTTAATAATAATAATAAAAAAAATACGAAAATTCACAAAAAACATTGTATAGGATTTTGTCGTGCAAAATGTTTTATAACGTTTATCAGTATCAAAATGTTTAATAATGATAGTTGATAGTCGAAATGCATGTTTTTTGGTTATGTCATAATTTGCACGACGTAACAATTTACGTTATTCGGATAAGTCATACGAGCCTTCTTACGATGAACAAGGTATAGTTATTTTAACCTTCATGGTTACCATTTCCTTAATAATATAAAGTAAACTTTTATTTATTAGCTTAGAACGAAATCATCTATGTATGTGCCCTGAAGTAAAAAATATAATTATGAAAACATAAAAATATGTATATCAATAAATTTAACATGAAATTCTCCTGCTAACGAAAAATAAGCCGAAATCTAAAATATCACCCCCTCGTAATTTCTTCTATACCTCTCTTGCTATTCATTCAAATATTCGACGTAAAAATTCCAAGGTGAGACGCGTGTAGAGCTTTACGTATAATTACCAGGTTATAGCCATACACATGGTTTACTTCAAACGGTTGTACGCGAGTTTATATTAGATCCCGTCTTTACATTGTTACACGGTTAAATCTTCAACACTACGTATTCTTCCTCCGTACTAATAAAAATACTTTGTAACTTTTTTTGCTAGCTAATTTGAACTAGGACGGTGTTTAAACCAAATCATTAAATCCAAATGGAAAAAATGAAAACAAACTAAAAATACTTAATTTGATTTAGGCCCTAAGATGGCACTTGTGAATGTCAAAAAACTACCACAGGTTCGGTAAACAATTTAGTCACCGATAAGAGCTGACAAGAAAATCTATTGGGTAAATCAATTTATTACTGAATGTAAACAGAGAGGGGTCACTTCCAAACAGTATTATCACGTATTGATCCATTATATAATAATACCCTTTCGACAATAAGTTCTTAAAATTATTGTCCTGTAAATCATACCAGAAATAATACATGTGATGCCTGAAAGTCATTTATTAATTAACTCTTTTTTTTTATTACAGAAAAGAAATCATGGAGAAAGCGCGGTCCCTTACAAGTTGGACATTTAAAAATAAACAAACGAAAAAACACAAAATCAAATTGAAGTGTTTATCTTTAAACATTATAAAAATGAATAGTAGTACGAAAATAATACATTTATAAATATTATAATTTTAAAAAATGCCATAGAATTTATTGCTTAAATTTCGTTTAAGTGAAGTTAATAATGAAAAACAAAATGATGGATGAACAGGCGCTGTGATGGGGTGTGGTCAGAGCAAAATTAATCTCTACCCGAGAAGGAACAAAAATGGCGGAAAAGGGAACAGTGCCAAAAAGTCAGGTGAGAAACGTTTTTTTCTAATTTACGACTAACTTAATTTTTTAATAAATATTTTTTTATTCTCTGCTTTATTAATAATTAATATTTAATCTATAAAAAATATAAACAGATACACAGAAAATCAATTACGTCATCTTTTACCTCTTGTTTTTAGAAAAGGTTGTTTTAGAGAAGGTTAATTTGGGTACTTTTTGAAGTGAAAACTTCTTTAGCATCATTGTGATTTGAAAGTCGATGAAACTAAACGAAAAAGCGAAAGTTGTTATTACAACGCAATAATGAATTTTATTACTTTACCAAAAAGAGCGAAAGTTGTTGTTACAACGCAATAATGAATTTTATTACTTTACCAAAAAGGCACGAAACAAAAACTTTTTAGACAAAACTTATGACATTCTATTACTGATTGATTTTGTGTTAGGTTACCATGGATATTTCAAATGTGCACTAATTGAAAATGATATTGTGAGTACTTGTATATACATTTTCATAAACTTTAAATTAGTGTGTATTTGATCATTTTCTGAATTAAAAAAAAAAAACATAGATATGAGGGTTTCACTTCTACCACGTGTGAATAGCACACATTATTTTTTTAAAATAAATAATGTGTTATTAAAATTATTATCTAGTAATTAATTAAACAATGGACTTAGGATAGTATACCTTCGTTATAATTAGAAGCTAAATAAATAATCTCTTGCAGGCGGAATCCCCTGCCGGGTACCTATTCAAATGCTAAGAAATCTATAGTTTTGTATTCTCCCCTAATTTATGATCTTAGTATGAAATTATTTCTGGAGGTGATTAGGAAAAATGCAACTAAAATCTCATATTGTCTGCGGTTTATTTGATTATTTCTTCGCGTTCATCAAAGTGAAAAAAAATAATAACAAATTACATATTTCTTACAACATACTAATTATTTATTCATTTTAATAATAAACAATTTTTAACAAAAAGAAAACCAACTTCAGTAATTTTGAAGAGTTCCCGGGTGTACCTTCGAAGTTGAAGGTCCAATACTAATGAAATAAAAATCGGACTAAAAGTAAACAAATTCATAAATATTTATAGTATTACGCAATAATTGAAAGCATTAATAATGTTTTTTAAAATCAATTGGAATACTTATTTTTTACGCCAATTAAAACTTTGATCTATATAAATTTCTCGTCTTGTCTCGTTACATATTTGTTTTATTAAATTTAATTGAAACTAAACGTAGAGTTGCCTTTAACTGTCGGGCGACGGAGAGTGGAAGCTTAAATTAGTTTGTGCAATTTCTGAGCACGTTTCCGATAAAACGCCGTTTGGTAGACAGTTTTACGCCCCGCGCCTGTGCTCTTCGATGCGAAATTTCGCCCTAATCAATGTTTCATCGCCGGCGGCTCCGATGAGCTCGCTTCGATTGACATTGAATAAACTAATGGCTTTTAAACTGTTGAAAAGATTGCAAATATATTTCTAAGTTTATCTACTAATTTCGACGTCTTTATTATTTAAAAAAATATCATGTTTGTCTTATTCTCTATCGAGGTTTTTTTATATTACATTAGCAAATTGACTGCGCTGTCCCAGATTTTAATCTCAGCGCATTTCAAACTCAACGGCGACCACCGAGATCTAAATCGGTATCTCTTCATAATCCTGAAATAATGGTAATAAAATTTTGGGTATTTATATATGCACAAGTTATACTTCTTTAGCCTTAAAAATCTTAATTACTTTAACATTAACTTAACAAACTCAAAAGTTTTATGCAAAATGACTTCATTTTACTACTTTTTTTTTAAATATTAAAATTATGTTTATTTATACACCATAAATCTATTTATAGACTAATATAAAAATTAATGTTGGTATCTAATATGAATTGAAATTATCATTATATTAATATGTGAAGCAAACACTTTGTACCGTTTTTTCAGCGTATTGTGTGCACGGAAGCTTGTGAGATTTGGCATGGTTAAGTATAGACTTAATTCATGCATTCATATAGATGAAGAAGGAGTGCAGAAAGCTAAAATTTGTTTATAATATCTGTTATTAATATATTAAAATAAAATAATTAATACAACGAAACCTAAACCGACGAGTGCCATTGAACTTAGACCTCCCAAAATATTGGCATTGTCACTCAATGAAAAGTGTCAGCAAGTAATATAATATTCATTGTTTAGGTTTATACTGCAAATGTCAAACAGAAAATAGCTTGCGGTTGCTTGTCGAATTACGATCATTGGGCGACCGCTAGTTAACATTAATGGCTCAGTGGTAGCATGTATTGTTATTGTGTACGACAATCGGTGTGAGTTCGAATATAACAATGAGTCTGGGCTTTTGGTGAAGGAAAACATAAACCATAGCATGATGGTGGGATTTTTCTAATGCCCGACTGGTTAGCTATCAAGTTGAAAATTTTTCCTCCAAACACCAACAGGTGTACTCCGGCAGCTGCACTCGAGAGACAGACTTCCACTAGGCTTAGCGTGCTACCATCTTGGGCCACATCGTCCTTTAAGATCAGATGAAATTATGGCCACAACAATAAACCAATAACGATAAAAATAATATGTAAATAACTGTAATTTTTTTATCCCACGTACCAAGAACGTGATGATCATAATTTAAATGCATTTTACTACTTTTTTCAAAAATTTAAAGTTATCTTATTTTTACAACATTTAATTATTTTTTAAAGATCATTATTATTGACTAGCTGTGCCCGTGGCTTCGCTCACGTGGACTACAAAACGCCCGCGCGAATTTTACTCCTCCGCTCCCGGCTATTTTAAAGACAAAAATGCTTATTGCGGGTGTTCCTTAAAAGATAAACGTATAGTGTTTGTGACATGTTTGTAGGTCTTTTTAATGTCTACAGTTGTGTAGTACATTAATTTGCTATATCTATTATGGTTTACTCAGCGTAAGCCATTTAAGCGCCCGAATTGATTCACCATGACCAGTTTTTTTATTTGTGCGGAACCCTGATTCTTTTTCTAAAATAAAAGTATCCTAAGTCCTCCCTATAACATCAGCTATTTATCAGTGAAAGTCCCGTCAAAATCGGTCCAACCGTTTCGGAGATTACCCGAAACAATCAGACATACAGATAGACAGACAGACAAAAATTTTAAAATTGTATTTTTTTTTGTTTAAGTATCGTATATACTTTCAGTAAATTTATTTACTAAAAAACTGTTGTTTTGACATTACAAAAAACACTTCAATTTTCAATTGATATATCAATAAATCAAATATTTTCATGGTTACATTTTGTATTGATAAGAGATGGCGCTGTCACGATTTTGTACTGGGTATCGTTTGATTTTTTACATCGTGTATAAGGGTTTGTTTTTATTAACGAATTGTAATTTTATTTATTTTTAAAGCTATAGATGTCTAACTTCAGCATGTAGCACTTCCGTCATATGATGCGCGCGCATCTCTCAATATTACCCTATACTATACTCGCCAAAAGATATACCTATTGGGTTAAATAGAATATTATAAACTCACTATAACATTGCAAATTAAAAAGAAAACTCAATATGTTTCATAGGTAAATTTTGACCCAGATTCGCTGAAACACACTTGTTTAGATACACATCTAGGAGAACTTACTATGTAACCTGGCAACTCTACCGTCGGGGAACGTAAAAATGTATCGCAAGACACGCTCTAAATATTCATAACACTCTAGGATACACCTGAGACTTAAAAATATTACAGACTTTCATAGAACATAACCAAAATAACTATATGACTGTATACCTTATTCCCACTACTCTAAGTATCTAATGAAAATTCTTAGTAATCTCAGTGTTTTTAAATGAGAATTATGAAATAAGTTATTAACAAAATATGAATGAAGAGGGTGATTATTTTTCATCAAGTTTTATGAAGGGTCTTAAGCTTTGTAATATTTTAAGAAGTTATGAAAACAGATCCTCTTTAATTTTCATAAAAATTTATGGTCTATCGAGCTTCATTTGAAGAAAATATTTATTTTTCTTGTAGAAAAAATCACCTAATATATATAGGTAAACATGGAAAGAAAAACGTTATATAAATACAAAATTTCATCTAAATTCTAGCTCCCTTGGATGGCGAATTCGCGAATTTCACGTAAATTTCTGATTATGTAAGGTAGCCAAAGAGTGAAGGATGGAAGGGTGTTTCCGGAGAACTAATTACATACCTACCTATACAATTACATCTAACACTATTAAGTGAGCAATTCTTGTATTATATGCACAGTTTTTTAATCAGTATCAAATAACACGGAAAATAATATCAAAATATGCTTTGATACCTTGAAACAATACTTTGCCTTCCTTTTTTGTTTTCGCCCGACTGCTATGCTCGACGTCCTGGGTTCGATTCTCAGTAGCAGCTCGGAGTTTGGCTTTGTACCAGATTAATGGCAATAGGCTCTCCACCTATTTATTACATGGGGCTTGGAACTGTGAGTGTACATCTCTGCCTAATCCTTCAGGGATAAAGGCGTGATGGTGCATTATATAAAAAAATAAGAAAAGTATCAAATTATCCGAAAAAGAGGGTACAAAACTGTACGCGATAATAAAATCTAGTGACACTTGAAAAATGATGGATCTCGGTGATACTGAATACGACAATGAACTAGGCACTTGTGTTCTCATAAAACAATTGTCGAATAAAAAACTGACGTGGAATGCTACCCGGGTAACAATGTAAGCAACTGGCAAATTTCAGTTGATCCATAATCAGTGCGGTATGCAATAACAACCGGGGGTCTTATTATATTTGACGTTATGTAGTGACTTTGTTTTGATATCGAGCCAAGGGTACGCAAAGGATGGGCGCCAGATGGTTCCCCAGTTCACTTATAAAGTATTCAATAAGTCAATGCTATGATGTTATTGATCGTGTTATAATCCCATCTAGTATGGAGAAAATGGTGATTCGCGTCCTATTTGTGATCTACCTACCAGAATTATATATTTAGGCAGCCCGAGGCTTTCTATAGGGTATTTTTTACAACGTGTTGCTTTGCTAATACTGTAACTTATTTTTAGGATAAATATAGCACTTACACAAGTTCCGAAATTATTTGCTACTAGCTGTGCCTATGGTTGCCACCTTTTTTGGGAAAAATAAAGTATATTAAAAAAAACTGCTAAATATATGTACTTATAGTACTTATGTGAAATTTTGAAAAAAATATAGTACCCATATATTTGTTCTTAATCATTATTGAGTCTATGTCCAAAAAGGAGTTCAATTTTTTCAAGGCTCATGTATATGATTTTGCTTTTATTTTATTAATTTTTCTATTTATGTTATATCCAAATAAGTGATCCACTTTGCGCTGTTCTAATTCGGGCAACAAAAACACGACAAACATTTTTCTGTTTGATTTTTATTTCATTCCCAGACGTTGTACTTGAGTATTATATAGCCTATGTCACTCCTACAATTAAGTTGTGCAGAAGAAATAAACATACGTACATATATACATACACTACGCTCGAAAAACATAACCCCCTTGATGAAAATATAGTATTTTTCGTACTATATTATTTTTCTATAATGTATAGTACAATTGACTAAAATATAGTACAATACTGTATAATATAGTACGAGTGGCAGCCCTCGCTGTGCCCCACGGTGTCACCTCTATTAATTTTAGACGACAAAAATCGCCAACGCACCCGTGAAGGCAATTGTTTATACTTTGTGTAAAATTATTAAATTTTTTATGAGGAATAAATTATTTTTTTAAATTATAATATAATTTATGTTACTCGCTGATACTACTGAGCTTTTAAGTTTATCCATTTCAAAAAAACAAACAAAATTTCTATCCCAATTTGGTAACTATCTAGGTAGGTACTTTATTTTATCACATCTCCTGCATCCATATAACTTTATTGAAGTTTTAAATTATAACCAAAGGGGCTCTTTAAAACTAAACAAACTCATATAAAACCGCTTTAAAGCGACAATATATCCCAGAGTGTAACGTAATGTGTCCTCCAACTTTGCTACTATTCTACTACAGTTTTAATAATGAATGCTACGTATAGTTTCAACATTGAACTCGCCGTTCAGTACACACGTCCGACGATGAACTCGGCAAGTCAGTTAATTTATTTAAACGAGAGATGTGGTATCAGAATAAGCACTTAGCTAGAGCTTCAATTGTTTTAATCAGAAAGGTGCGTTCACACTTTACGCTTATCGTTTATCTTAAAGTATTAATCTTATTATATTAAGTGAGCAATTCTTGTATATATATAATTATATTTATATAAATATAATTGGTTTCTCAGAAACGGCTCCAACGATTTCGTTAAAACTTTGCATTTAGATAATGTTTTACATTCCAAGTATACATATATAGGTTTTTTTTTGTAAGACACCGAGCAAAGCTCGGTCCCCCAGATATTATATTTAATAGTAGCAGTGCCCCACGGTTTCATCCGTGTTAGCCCAGTCATATTAGGTAAAAAAAGGGGTCAACCTCGGAAAGAAAGATAATAAGCTGCAAATTGGTATGAACCTTTGTTTTGTCATTCTAAATGTTGTCTCAAAAGTCACAATCGTTATCGTGTCCGCGTCTCAAGATATTCAAGGTCAAAGGTCACAAAAATCGGTTTTTCGCGAATATCTGGCTTCCTATCGGTTAAATGAGATTTGCGTTTATTATAAAAGTTGTAGGCTATAAAATTCCCTACAACTTTTGTTTATACTTTTTTTTCATACAACCAACCGTTTTGAAGGTAGAGCGCGAAGAGTGCACATCGTACAGTCATATACGGCCTAATGCAAGGTCAAGCGTGAGTTATGGTTATCAGTACGTTATAAAGTCAATTATTTACTTGGAAATTATAATTATTAAACAATGCCTATTATTTATGTACTAACTATTAATTATTTATATTTAATTAAAGTAAGTAACTTGATTATTTATATATAATTATTCATATTTAACTATTTAAGTATAAAATATTATTAATTCTGGATTATATATTTTAGTTTTATTTTAAGTTAAAATGATAATAAGAGTATATATTTTACACATATTTTTATTTATTATTAAATACGGCATAATATACATTTGTCAAAATGTGAGTTCAAATATCAAAAGTATCTTTGTTGATTTTAATTGTAATGAAATTGGAAATGGAAACTAATTATCTTCTTCTTCTTCGTCGTCTTCTTCTTCTTGTCGCTCAAAAATGTTCGATTCATTGTCATCATCCTCATTATCTGTCATGTTCATCTCCAAACCTTCCAGAATATCGGGATCATATGTATTTTCTTCATCGGGATTACTTGGATACAGTGAAGCGTTGAGGCAAGCTTGTCCGTTGCACTGGCCGCAAGCTAAAGAACATTGTAGCCCTGATTTTCTGCATCCACAGCGGGAACCACAACCATTTTTGCAATTGCAAAATATTACGTTTAGTAGTTCGGCTGGTGCTGGAGATAATAACGTTCGTATGGGCTCCAGGATTTCATTTTCAAGCATCCAGCCCCATTCTTGAGGTTCTAAGTCCTTCCCTAACCACGTTTGAATCTGGTAGCAGACACGTTTTATGTGTTGATGAGCTGCTACACTTGTTGGTGGAAGTGTTGACAGTTGTACAGGTTTATTTAAATTAAATATAAATAATTAATAGTTAGTACATAAATAATAGGCATTGTTTAATAATTATAATTTCCAAGTAAATAATTGACTTTATAACGTACTGATAACCATAACTCACGCTTGACCTTGCATTAGGCCGTATATGACTGTACGATGTGCACTCTTCGCGCTCTACCTTCAAAACGGTTGGTTGTATGAAAAAAAAGTTTAAACAAAAGTTGTAGGGAATTTTATAGCCTACAACTTTTATAATAAACGCAAATCTCATTTAACCGATAGGAAGCCAGATATTCGCGAAAAACCGATTTTTGTGACTTTTGACCTTGAATATCTTGAGACGCGGACACGATAACGATTGTGACTTTTGAGACAACATTTAGAATGACAAAACAAAGGTTCATACCAATTTGCAGCTTATTATCTTTCATTCCGAGGTGAAAGCCCTAATATGACTGGGCTATGTTAATATTTCGAATAGAATTTTCATAAAATCCGTTCTTAGTGTGCGTCTACATCGCGAAAGGAGTAACTATTCTAAATTTGAAATCAATTGGACCTATAATATCGGATATCTCGTGATGAGTAGGTGGTATTTCGTTTTTATAAGATTACTAGCTGGTATTCACGACTTCGGTCACGTGGACTACAGAATGCCATCGATCGCGCACACTAGTGAATCTTGTCTCCCAGTCTGGGCTATTTTAACAACAAAAATGCTTATTGTGAGTGTTCCTTGAATGATAGACATATACTCTGACTGAATTTTTTGTAGGTTTTTTAAATGGTTACAATTATGTAGTACATTAATTTGCTATATCTCTTATGGTTCACTCAGCGCGAGCTATTTATGCACCCGAATTGATTTACCATGACCAGTTTATTTACGCGGAACCCTAATTCTTTTTCTAAAACAAAAGAAACCTATGTTATTCCTTATAATATTAGCTATCTACCAGTGAAAGTTCCGTAAAAATAGGTCCAACCGTTTCGGAGATTACCTGGAACAAAAGACAGGCAGACATACAAAAATTAAAAGAATTGGTTTTTTTGTTATGGCTATCGTACAGGGTGGGCAAGAAAGGCGTAAGATTTTAAAAACACTCCTGCGTTTGACCTTATGAGCCATTCCGATCACTAAATACACATACGCATGGTTCCTTCCTTCCTCCCAGGAGGAGGGGAACGTGCATATGAGTATATGTTAGTTAGTTCGAATTCTCTTAGAATTAGGGAATTAGTTAGATCGCGACCTTTTCGCATTCGCGACGACCGCCCGAGACGAGGTTCGGCCACTCTGGCACCCTTGTGCGGGTCGTCACAAACTTTCGCGGCTGAGTGCCCTAAGCGCTCGCCCCCAAGTCCGGTGAAGCTGTAAAAGCCGCAGCGGCTCTGTTTTTGGATAGGGCCCCTAAGGCTAACAGTGTAGTCAGTTCAAAAAAAAAAAAAAAAAAAAGACCTTATGAGCAGGGGCTGCGTGGGTGGTTGGGATGAGAAGCTCGGTTCTCGGAAATTTAGTCGCGATGGATCGCTTCACCGGAGCGCAGCGTGCATTCTGCGTTAAACATTATTATAAAAATGGCGATTCGTGCGCTTTGTTCGACGTTTATTTCGGCGTGAGTTTGGATTACATGACGTAAATCAGTGTCCGAAGGGAAGTGTGATTCGATCGTGGGTCAGAAAGTTCGAAGCTACTGGTTCGACTATCAAACAGAAGCCTGCGGGATGCCCAAGGTCAACAAGAACGGAAGACACAATTGAACAAGTTAGAGCTTCATTTCAACGTAATCCTGGTCTATCGACTCGCAAGCGATCAAGTGAACTTGTGGTGTCCAGAACATCTTTGCGTCTCATTTTGTTGAAAGATTTGAATTTGCACCCATATAAAATTCAACTTGTGCAGGAATTACTGCCAAATGGCCCAATTTTACGACGAGCTTTTGTTGAAACAATGTTGGAACGCTTTCAGAGTTTCAACAATATTCTGTTCTCCGACGAAGCCCATTTTCACTTAAACGGGCATGTCAATAAACAGAATTGCCGTTACTGGATTGCAGAGAACCCACGTTCAAAACATCAAAAGCCTCTGCATTCGCCTAAAGTAACCGTTTGGGCGGCCATATCAGCACACGGAATTATCGGACCCTATTTCTTTGAAAATCAACAAAGGCAATCTGTCACTGTAAATTCCGACCGATATATAGCCATGTTAAGGGATTTTTTCTTTCCCAAAATCAACAATTTGACGCCTATAATCGTGCGACGTGGTTTCAACAAGATGGTGCGACATGCCATACATCTAATGCTTCATTGGCGGCCGTAAACGAGATATTTGCTGGGAAACTGATATCGCGCCGAGGTGACATTCCATGGCCGCCTAGAAATCCGGATCTAACGCCACCGGACTTTTTTATGTGAGGATACCTGAAAAGTGGAGTCTACTCCAATAACCCAGCCACGATTAACCAGTTGAAGATAAATATCCGAGAAGAAATGGCATCTATTCCTCGCGCAATATGTCAGCGAGTTTTTACCAATTTGAGGTTCAGATTCGAGGAATGTTTGTAGCGGGATGGTGCACACCTGATAATGAATATTATAATTATTGGATCATTAACTACATTTATCTGAAGTATTTTTTAGAGTTTTGGGATAACATGATCAAAAAAAATGTAAAGGCTCGCGGGCCAACCTCACCTACGCAACGTGTAGTGCGCCCGGCTGAGTAACGAACGAGGAAATGGCCGATAATGAGGTATATTGATCTGATTGTAGTATATGAATATACTAATGAAGTTTATAATTTGTTTACATTTTTATAATAATGATTAATAATAAAATATTTATTTTCATAACTTAATAAACTGAAAAAAGAAATTAAAAAAAAACTCTAAATTAGCAGGACTCGAATGTTGCGTAGGAGTCTATTCGTCACACAGCTAGGCCAATTCGACGAGAATCATAGTCTTGAAAATCAGTGTATAATGTATTTCTATTTCATTCTCTCGCAGGCTAAATCCTATAGATGCATATGGATTTCTCTTTTTAATTTCGGTCAAATCGGACACTTTTTCCTGAGTAGTTCCCATCCGCCAAACGAGCGATAAGGAACTTTGTTCCAAAAACAATAAAAGATAATTATGATTTCCTGTTGTTATAAGCAAATAACTTTCCTGTAACATTTCGTATATCGTCTACAATAATTTGTGATTATAATTTAGAAATATATATATATTTAGTCGTAAACTTCACTGTATATTTTGTCAAGGGAATCGAACACAAAAATTCTGAAGGACGTTTTAACAATCCAATATACGTCCTTTTTATGATTTCAACTATGGAACTCCCTTTTCCGTTTTCCATTGTATGCTATGTTTTTTCCACAACAATGCTGGTTAGATGAAAGAAAATGGGAATGTAATAAAATATACATATAATAATCTGCAAAAAATTTATTATCCATTAAATGTTTTATAACATATTATTATAATAAGCCACATGTAAACGCATCTCTGTACGCAAAGCTAAAAGTGATAGTACATGAGATATAGATTCTAACTATACATACATACGTACACCAATAACAGTTCATGTATGTAGTTATGCAGTCTGTACCCTCTCTTATTACGTCTTGTTAATTGGTACATACGTTAGAAATGCTGATGTTACGTTTTTAACCCATATTATGTCTGCAAACTACTGATAGACACCTGGTGTTTTGACTGAATGTATTGCGACATATTTCTCATTATTTCATAGTAAACAGCCCCACTTTGTGTTTATAGAATAAGAGTTTATAAAAGAGACATTTGTAACAAATAAAAGCATTCTTAATAAAGCTTCTTGAGAATCAGTCTTGTCTTAGACTTTTTAAAAACCCTCGGCAGTGCTCCCGAAATTTAACTGGCGCAGTCGGTAGGATACTCAATCAACAATAAAAGTCTGTGTTCGAGTCTTACAAATCGGTCTCATGTGCAGATTTTGAGTATCTACGAACCAATAAATAAGTTAACGTCGGGTTCCACATCTATTTCCGAGAGATCCTGTCCTAAAAGCGAAAGCAGCTATACGGCAAGACATGGGAACGAGCAGACTGTAAGTGACCATTTTTACAATCCTTGTCTCGTCCTTGTTATTTTCTGTGGTTGTATTTTTCGTTGGACATTGTTATAATTTTCAAACAAAAATCGTTGAAAATTATTTAACAAATTTTTATAATTTTCAAACAAACATCGTTGAAAATTATTTTTCATAATTTTCGAATAAAAATCGTCGAAAGTTATTTGACTTCATAGATTATAAGATATTGAGAAATATTAATAATAAATATTAATTTTGAGAATTTTAATTTGATAATTTTAATTTCGATAATTTTAATTTTGAGAATTTTGATTTTGATAATTTTGTTATAAGATTTATTTTGTGAATTTTATTTTGAAAATATTATTTTGTGAATTTTAATTTTGTGAATTTTACTTTGTGTGTGTTTAATTAAATAAATACAACTCAAAATGCAACGCAACAATGAATCAACAATTCAATTAGTATCAAAAGAACTTTTAAGTTTAATTCCCAAGTACGATGGTGATCAAAATACTTTAAATTTATTTATTAAAAAAAGTGAATATATAATCAGAAATTTTAGCGGATCAAACAATGTTGTTCAAACTACATATGTGTTTCATGCTATAACTAGTAGATTATGTGGTAAAGCCGCTGCTCTACTAAGTGAAAGAGAAGACATAACAACTTGGGAACAATTAAGAGCTGTTTTGATTCAACATTTTGGTGATCCTAGATCGGAAGAGTGTGTGGCAATTGAGTTGGAAAATTTAAAAATTAAAGTTGGTGAAACATATACGCAATTTTGTAACAGGATACAACAAACACGCTGCACCCTCTTCTCCAAGGTCAATTTATTAACTGATGAAGGCCTCAAAGCCGCTAAAATGATTATCTATAATAATATGTGCTTGAATGTATTTTTATATAATTTACCAGAGGATTTAATTCGAATTGTGCGACTTAAAGGTTGTACCGTTTTAGAAAACGCACTAAGTGTTGTCATGGAGGAGGTCAATTTTCAATATCAGTACAATTCTAAAAATAAAAATAAATCTAATATTAAACCAGTTCAACAATTTTTCACGCCTACTTTAACAAATAATTTTAATAATAATTTCAAACCTCAACCTGCATTTGTGCCAAATACATTTAATTCCGGACAACAAAATTTTAAATTCGGAATTCCATACCAAACACAAAATAATTTTAAACCGTATAATAATAATTTTAAATTCGGTATTCCAAATCAAAATGTACAATTCAGACCTAACCTAAACCAACAAGGATATAAACCAAATTTTGGAAATAATAATTTTAAATTCGGTATTCCTAATCAACAAGGGTTCAAACCACAATTTAACAATACACAAAACCGACCTAATTTCAACATGCCAAATCAACAATTTAAATTTGGTATACCACCACAAAATCAACCTCAACGTAATCCACCTCAATTTCAGGCAAGCGATGTGTCAATGCGCACAGCTCGTCCTATTAGACAAAATATGATAGAGTCTTTAGAAATGAACGACCCTGAAATTGAATACCAAGACTATCAACCTGATTATACAGAATATGAAAATCATTATTTCATTGACGATAATCAACAAACTGCTTATGACGATTATCATGAAAACATAGAACCTGTTGAAACTGAAGAAGCTGAAAATGAATGCGTAAATTTTCCTATAAAAGCCTCCAAGAGCGACCCCCAGAAATAGTACACTTAAATTATGACGGCATAAATAAACTACCGCATATTTATATTCCTGAAATTGATGCTCGTTTAATGATTGATACCGGAAGTACCAGAAGTTTTATTAGTCCCGCTAAAGCTGATGAATATTTTTCAGATTATAAATATATTGATCCTTTTGAAGTTATTAGTACACATGGACGTAGCCTACATGACGAAGTTATAGATATACCTTTATTGGAAAGTTTTAAAAGTCCGATGAATCATAAATTTTATATATATAATGTAGATGGAAGATATGACGGATTAATAGGTTCTAACTTATTAAAAATATTGAACGCGACTATAGACATGAAAAATTTAATTTTACGGACACAAAATACAGAAATTCCAATAATTTATAGTCCCCCGTGGGAAATAACGCTAGAACCACGCACTGAAACCCGTGTTAAGGTGCCTACAAATTTAATTAATGGTGAAGCAATAATTAATTTTAAAAATTTTGGAAATGAAGTACGTATGCCTAGTGCTATAGTTACTTGCAAAGATTCATTTGCAACAACAGTCATGCAGAATGCTTCGCAAGATAGTGTGACTTTAACTTTTAACGAACCATTGAATATAACCAGCCTTAATAATAATACTTGCAAAATAAATTTATCAACCGGGCAACAATTAAATGATTTTGAGATTGATGAATTACTTACACAAAATTTATCGAAACTCCGATTAGATCATGCTAATCAAGAAGAACGAGAAGCAATAGAAAAACTTTGTTTTGAATACAGGGATATATTCTATTGTGATAAACTGCCTCTTACATTTTCTAATCAAGTAAAACATCGAATCCGGACTAAAAATGAAGATCCAATTTTCATACGGCAATACCGACTTCCACCATCGCAAAACGATGAAATACAGAAACAAGTTGAAAAATTACTAAAAGATAATGTTATACAAGAATCGTTTTCACCATGGAGTGCACCCGTACACCTAGTTCCAAAAAAGATGGACGCCTCCGGTGAACAGAAATTTAGAATGGTTGTAGACTATCGACGTATAAATGATATTACTACTGATGATAAGTATCCTTTACCAAATATTAATGATTTATTCGACAAGTTAGGGAAATCTACTTACTTCAGTACATTGGATTTAGCAAGTGGGTACCACCAAATTGAAGTTGATGAACAAGATAGACCCAAAACTGCATTCACTACACCAATGGGACATTTTGAATTTACACGGATGCCATTTGGACTTAAAACAGCACCTGCAACATTTCAACGCGCAATGGATAACGTGTTACGTGGGTTGCAAGGTATACATTGCTTAGTATATTTAGATGACATCATCATTTATTCTAGTAGTATACAAGAACATGTAGAGAAGCTAAGAAAAGTGTTCGATCGTCTCAAACAAACCAATCTTAAAGTAACTCTCGATAAATGTGAGTTTTTTAAAAAAGATGTACTCTACTTAGGACACAAAATTACGAAGCATGGTTTACAACCAAATGATGATAAAATCAGGGCAGTACTTGCCTTCCCACTCCCCAGAACATCCACTGAAATTAAAAGTTTTCTTGGCCTGATAGGCTACTACCGAAAATTCATAAAGGATTTTTCAAAAATTACACAACCCCTTACATCGTGTTTGAAAAAGAAAAATAAAATTGAAATTAATGAATCATATGTTCAAGCTTTTCAAAAATGTAAAGAGCTACTTGTGAATGCTCCTATATTACAGTTTCCTGATTTTTCTAAACCCTTCATTTTAACAACAGACGCGTCAAACTACGCTTTAGGCGCTGTCCTTTCACAAGGATCAGTTGGAAATGAAAAACCTATCGCATATGCAAGTCGTACTCTTAATGATGCAGAAACACGTTACAGTACAATAGAAAAGGAACTGTTAGCCATCGTTTGGGCAGTAAAACACTTCCGTCCTTACCTGTATGGACGCAAATTCACAATATTTACTGACCACAGACCTTTAGCATGGTTAAATTCACTGAAAGAACCTAATAGTAAACTTACTAGATGGAAATTGAGACTAGCTGAGTTCGATTTTGACATAATATACAAGAACGGTAAACAAAATAGTAATGCTGATGCTCTATCACGAATTAAATTAAATATATTAAAGGACGATATGTCCTTACGAGTAAACGTGAGTGACACTGAACGATCTGAGAGTCCAATACTAATTTCAGACTCATCAGAAACGTTAACTATTCCTTCAGATTCCGATAAGACTTTAACTCACCCAATTCGTTCTCCTTCATCCAGTACTATTACTGCCTGTTCATTACCGGAAACCATACATTCTGCTGAAGATATTGATACGAATGGTATTCCCATTATTGAAGAAGCCATCGACACAAAACCTAATCAAATCCTTATTTTTACTTGGAACAGAAACCAATTATCAATAAAAGACTTATCACATGAAAAACAAAAAATTTTGGAAGTACATTTACCTGTAAACAACACTAACCTTGTTAAGAAATTTCTTTTAGAATATATAAAACCTAAAATTAAATATTTCTTTTACTTTGAGAGCGAAATTCACCGTAAACAATTTACAAATGCCGTGATAAAACTATTTAAAAAAGATACCGTCAAAATATATGAATGTACTAAAAGAGTTATATACTTAGGTGATGAAAAAGAGCAACGTGCCACTATACTTGCTTATCATCAAGGTAAAACAAGTCACCGTGGAATCAAAGAAACTCTTATGAAATTAAAGCGTAATTATTTTTGGACAAATATGGATATAACAGTCGCTTCTGTAATCAATTCTTGTGAAACTTGTAAAACTCTAAAATATGATCGCAAACCTTTAAAACCAGAATTAATGTTAACGCAAACTCAAACAAAACCTTTTGCTGAAATATTTATAGATATATTCTCTATAGAAGGAAGCTACTTCCTTACCATAATAGATGCTTTCAGTAAACTAGGTCAGGCTTTTGAAATATCCAATCGCTCTACACCTGAAGTAGTTCGTGCCTTAATTAAATTTTTCTCATTTTATGGCGTACCAAATAAGATCAGTGCTGATTCTGGTACTGAATTCAACAATACACTTTTAAAAGAAACATTACAATTTTATAAAATAGAATTACACATAAGCACTCCACATAATCCTAATTCTATGGGTTTAATTGAAAGATTCCATTCAACTATTTTAGAAATATATCGTATCGCTAAATATGAACATAAAATAACTGACGCGGCTAACGTTATGACTTATGCAATTATGTCATACAATCAAACCATTCACTCAACGACTGGTCTTACACCATTTGAAGTAGTTTTTGGACACACTGATTCTAATAGTACTTTTGAAGTAAACTTTAACAAACAATATACGCAACAATTAGTAAACGATCATATGAAACGAACGAAATATCTTTATAAATATTTAACAGACAAAGTAATTGAAAATAAAGAAAAGATTAAAACAAAACGTGGTGGTGAAACATCATTTGATATTCAAGAAGAGGACACTATATTTGTAAAAGGTGTTAATACAAGGCGAAGTAAAGATAAACCGCGTTATCAAAAAGCACAAGTATATGGTAAAATTGACAGAAATATCTGTCCTGTAAAAATGAAAACTCGAAAAACAAACGTGCCTATTAAGGATATAAAACGACCTTCGCAGGTACCTCCTCGGGCTCCTGGCTCTGATCATCAGGATTCACGCCCTTCAACTTCACAGAATCGATAAAAATCCCGGTATAGTCCTTGTGAAACAAGGTCAAGCTAGTGTAAGTTATGATAAGTGGACAATAATTAAGATTTTAGATTTAAGTCTGATACGTGAGGATTTAGAATTCAATATAAAAAGATATACTAAATTTAATCAATATTTAAAAACACATTTTGATAATGAAACATCTAATGTTCAACTTTTTAATGTAAAGCTTCAAACGAATTATGTAATGAATATTAGTATTCAAAAATTAGAACAGTTATCTCCATCAACTAGAATTAAACGTGGACTTCTCAATCCTCTTGGATCTATTATTAAGCTTATAACTGGTAACTTAGATCATAATGATGCTTTAAGATATGAAAATATGATTGATTCTCTAACGACACGCCAAAATACACTCATTAAAAAGGTAACCTTAATATCAGATATTTCTGAATCAATGATAAAGATAACAAATTTCACGAAGGACAATTTCATTCGAATAGATAAAGAGTTACGAGAAATAAAAAAATTAATAAATCAAACTAATATTGATATAACTACCCATAATTTTATTAATGTTTATAATTTATTTTTCCATAATTTTCAACTACTCTACATTCGGTTGAATGAAATTGAAACTTCTCTGGCATTCAGTAAATTAAAAATATTACACCAATCTCTTATAAACTCAAATGAATTATTAGAATTGTTAAAAAAGATAGAGAAATTCTACAAACTTGTGTATCCAGTAAGTTATGACAGTTTAGTTAAAATAGAGCAATGTATAGAGCTTAAAGCTTATACAAAAGGAAGTCAAATAACATTCATTTTAGATATACCAATAATTAGAGATGAAATTTATACATACTACAGAGCAATTCCAATACCTATGACCAATCCTTCTAATCATACCACCATCATTATTCCTAAATTTCCTTACCTATTAGTAAAAGGGTCTAAATTTGTCTCGCTCACTTTACCTTGTAATGAACTTCACGACGAAATGTTCCTGTGTCACGAGGATGATTCTCGAACAACTTCAGAAGACACTTGCATAACAGCATTAATTCAATTTTCTTCGAATACGAGTTCTTGTCATCCAGTACCAGTTGAAATCAAGACCATTAAGATACAACCAATTGGAAAAGAGAGATGGATTCTTCATAGTAACGCTGAGAATATATTATCAAAAATTTGTAACGACGAAATAACGAAAGAAAATATAGAAGGGACATACTTCCTCGTCCTAGATGACCATTGCGATGTTAAAATTGGTGAAATTACGCTAAAAGCTCACCATATTACTACGAGTAATTTGAAGATGTCAAAATTACCGATTATTAATCTTCCCGAAATAACAATTACTGAGCAACAATTGCAACGTGAACCCATCAATTTGGATAACAGTGAATTAATAAATCTTCAACATTTAAATAATCTTTTAAAAATCAGTGAAAGTGAACTAAAAACATCAAGTGAAAGAATTATTAATGTAAAAAGTGTTAGTGCCGGAACTTTATTGTTATATGTGATTATATTTCTATTAATTCTTGTATTCTTAGTATATAAGCTCAGTTTTTGTAAAAATTATTGCTATCGAAATAATCATAGTGATAATCATCCCTCTGATAATTTCGAACTTGAGGAGGGAGGAGTTATGCAGTCTGTACCCTCTCTTATTACGTCTTGTTAATTGGTACATACGTTAGAAATGCTGATGTTACGTTTTTAACCCATATTATGTCTGCAAACTACTGATAGACACCTGGTGTTTTGACTGAATGTATTGCGACATATTTCTCATTATTTCATAGTAAACAGCCCCACTTTGTGTTTATAGAATAAGAGTTTATAAAAGAGACATTTGTAACAAATAAAAGCATTCTTAATAAAGCTTCTTGAGAATCAGTCTTGTCTTAGACTTTTTAAAAACCCTCGGCAGTGCTCCCGAAATTTAACTATGTATAACATTTGCATTAATAAACAATGAAAACAGACTAATATTATCTGTCGTATTTATATTGAAATCTTTACTTTTATGTACTTCTTTCTATACATAGTAATGTGAGCACGGTTATGAACGTCTTTCTGTAAACAAAAATGATGAGAAATTTTGTAAATAATTGAAAATGTATAATACAGTTTAATGCGGTTTTCGGTAGGAGCTGTCTTGTAGAAAGCGTCACGTAAGGAAAGTTATGCCCCTCTATGCGACATTCTCTCTCTCTGTTTCTTTCTATTAAATACAAGTATGTGTGCGTGCGAGTATATAGATTCCAACTTACGAACTTCGTCCTTGAAGGGAGTACCCCGAACGCACATTTCTTTTTTCAATTTACATTTTATGCGTTACCTATGACTATTGCTCATATCACTCAATTAAAAGATTTCAAATATGCAATTTTTATTTTATCATACATCGGGAACCATATTTCTCTACTTCCTATAGTTTCGGATTTGGCCATACAATCCCATTTAAAAAATCCGGCGTGTGAAGTACTGTTGTACTGTTGTACAAAGGCTTCTTCCTGTGAGAAAATGTCGAAAATGACATAATTACCACGCCGCACCGCGCCGCACTAGTCCCGCATTCCACACAACGTACTCTAAAAATCAATACTATATTAATTAGCGTAGTAAATTCTTTATTTTCCCTCTACAAATTGACCAAGCCAACTGACTAACGAGTGGAATTTTTGTCAATACAAAAAGTAAAATAATCTGAAAACCGGATTACTGAATCATAAATTAAGTGATAGTTGTTAAAAAAATTCAGATTCGCGAATCTTGCTACTCTCGCTCCCGGTTATTTTAAAGATAAAAATGTTTATTGTGGGTACTCCATAAAAGATAAACATGTACTCTCGTAACTTTTTTGTAGGTCTTTTTGTTTCTGAAAGGTTCTGAAATTATGTAGTACATTAATTTGATATATATCTCTTATGGTTTACTCAGCGTAAGCCATTTAAGTACTTGAATTGATTCACGGTGACCAGTTTTTTTATTTATTGAGCGGAACCCTATTTTTTTCTAAAATAAAAGTAGCCAAAGTTACTACTTATAACATCAGCTATCTATCAGTGAAAATCCCGTTAACATCGGTCCAACCGTTTCGGAGATTACCCGTAACAAACAGACAGACAAAAAAAATTAAATGGGTTTTTTTTTTGTAGGTATCGTATATACATTCATATGCATTTAGTAATACGCTGTTATTTTGACATTACAGTCAGACACTTCAATTTTATTAATTGTATAGGTAAGTAATTAATTTCCATTTAGTAAATGTATGTGTAACTCAAACCAAACATACTTTTCACATTATGAATGACCATATTAATTTTACAATGTCTTCAAAGTCACTAAGATTATCTAAAAACTATCTAATATATCAGTCAATATCATGTAATTCGTAAGTTTCTAAAATTTCACTAATATCTAAGCAGTGAAGGCTCAGTTGGTAGCGTGCACGGACACCATGTCTGAACCTGAACTTTCGGTGAAGGAACACATCGTGAAGAAACCATAGCATAGTGGTAGGGCTTTTCTAATGCCCGCCTGGCTAGCTACCACCCTCATGTTGAAATTCTGTCGTCAAACACCAATGCAGCTGCACTTGAGAGCCATTCTTCGACTAGAATTAGCGTGCTATCATTTTGGGCCACATCGTCACTTAAGCGATAAAACGATAAAAAATAAAAACAATCTAAATTCCTTTTTGTATTATACAGAGAGTCACATATAATAGGAAAAATTGAAAACCAGTTCCAAGAAGAACTGTGGAGGTTTGGGTCATCATAACCAGCCATTCGTTAAATGGAAACCAAGAGGTCGCTGCGTCGAGGTTATTTTATCATTGAACTATTTCAGAATTTCTTTAAATGACTATTATGGTAACCGTAGGATATGAACGCTAGTTGACTAGCGTGTTGCTGACCCGCCATCTTTAAGGAACTCACAACACAAGGTTATTTGGCTGCGATTTTCTGTAGGGTCAAGGGTGTAAGTCCAAGTGCTCCAAGTATTAAGAGAGAAAAATATCGTAAAATTTTGAAATTCTGTAAGCGATAGGTTTTGTTTATGTCGACTGTACTAGCGATCCAAATAAATAGGTCACATGAACCCACTGTCACGTGTAATTCTACGTACGTCATAAACCAATCGGCTTATAGAGTTATATTGGAAAACAAGTTGTGTCTCATGGTTTCATCCGTGTTCTTTTAATACTACAAATGAGGCAAACAAGCATATTGGCCGTAGGTTTTACCAGCGCGCTTCCGGCCTTAAGCCCCCCTACCTCAAGGAGCTCTGGAAACCCTATTCACCGCAGGAATACAACACAAAGTTATTTAGCCGCGATCTTCTGTGGACATCAGTCGGGGTGTCCCAAGTTGAGAGAAATCTTCTAAGAAATTCCTCTGTGCCCTACCTTTCTTTCAACCCTGCCCTACTACCCCGCTATTATGATTTCCTCGTTCGTTAATCATCAGGATGCACCACGTGAAGGTGAATTTAGTTTGGGCGTCTCAGCTTTGTTATTATTATTATTAAATTATTATTCTAAAAGGGGGCTATGCAGACTTGTGCAGTCCTTTATCAGTGCGACCAAGTCCTATAGCTTTGATGCATGACTGCCGGACATTTTTGGCGGAGAGTAACTGAACTTCTTCCGGGAGCAGCACGTGCTTGTCCAGAACTCCGTTGCATTTCTTCCCCCTTCGTAGAATCTGCAATCTGTTTGCCCCGTACACCGATGTTGTACATATGCTTGTTTAGACAACGGTGCCCAGTGAGTGCCCTCACCAAAATTCGTAGTTGATTTCTGCTGAGCATCAGAGTGTCTTCAGCTCTACGCTGGTTAAACGCCCCGATAAGCTCTTTGGAATGGTTTTGCCAAATTATACCAGAACTTTGTAGGGATACCACAGAATGCTTCAACACCTATCTGTTTTTCTTCAGCACCGACTTAGACCCCTTACAGCCTGAAATCAAATCAAACTTGTGTGATTCGATAGCTGTTTTAAAATTTGAATTTTGAAAATTATTACGCATGTGCACGGTTCCACTCACCTTGGGTTATCGTGATTCGGATTTTGTGTTCAGGGACGTGGCTTCGCTCCAGAGATGGTTTAAGTACACACGGCACAGTTTTATAATAGTTTTTTAGTGTTGTGTAACGGGTAGACGACTTCTCAAACTCGCTAGATGGCGCTAGGTGCGACACATACCCGGGTGAGCCCGTGTTGCTATTAATATAAACCCAACAAAACTGATTAATAGCAATTCAGACTGGTAGTTTCAAATATTAGTGCGTTCAATCAGTCAAACAAACAATCTCTTGAGCTTTACAGTAGTAATATATAAAAATATCCGACGTGTACCACAGGCAGAGTTTAGACAGTTTCTATCCCTTTTACAGTTTAAAACACTCCCGGATTCATTTCCTGAATTAACCTTGTTCCTTTTATGAACTTTTATCCCGTTTTTTGTAAGCTTCCCAAAATACTGGGTCAAGGAATTTATATCAGTTAATAAATGCACATTTTTAAATATAAAAAAACTCTAATCTAATGGTAATGAAGCCGATGATTGAGGATGGCCAGGAAATTTTAATGTTCAGAGAAATACAAGGATTTCCGTAAAAAAAGGTTTTTTATATATAACAACTAGCTGGCCCGATAGACATTGTTTTCGTTAGTTAATGGTTCGTACACAGCGTCCCCTATCGGGTTCCGATTTTGTGATTTCCTTTTATGACACTAAACCAATATACAGAGTGTAACATTTAAATGGGTCAGTTAGGGGAACTCAAACTTTAAGAGATGGAGAAATATGTTCTAAAGAATCAACACATCAATTTTAAATATAAGGAAAATTGCATTCATATATTTAAAAAAAACTTATACTTAGAGTCGAAAATCGAACCTATTTTTTTTTAAGAAAATTAAGTCACCATTACATCAGAGGTGCATTTAAAGTAAGACCTATACAGGATAAGCTAGTGGAGGCATGACTCCGCTGGTCTGGCCATATCATGAGGAAGCCAGATGATCACATGACCAGAAAAGTGCAAGATCATAAGCCAGCACCGAAAAAGCTTGGATGACCCCGCCTAACATAGATTTATGTAATTAGAAAAGACAAAAATCTACAACATAAACCCAATGACGAGCCAGAGCAAAAGTCTCACGAGGCGACAGATTAGGAGAGCTGACCCCAGCAAGATATTTTTTAACAAAAAAGAAAACCAACTTCAATGATTTTGAAGAGTTCTCCGGTTAACTTAGAAGTTGAAGGTCCAATGCCAATGAAATTAAAATAGAACCACCCTAGAGGTATCTCCTATCCAACAAAAAAAGAATCATTTAAATCCGTTAAAGAAGTTATGGCTCAACATCCATAATATATATATATATATATATATACATTCGAAATGAGTAACCTCCCGTCTTCTGTTGAAATCGGTTAATTATAAATGGGATAAGTCCTGTTAGCGACGCATAGGGCTAGGCGTGATGATTCAGGAAATAACATGGACAATTGGTTGTAGGTATAAGTTGCTAGACTTAAGGAATAAGCATTTACATATAAACAATCGTTGATATACTGTTTCTGTATTAAACAAATAAAGTGTAGGTATTTAAAGATAGTAAATACGTAGTAATAAAACTTATAGTTTCGTAAGAATAGCATAGAAACGTACTGAACTTATATTTCATTGATAATCTTTGTTTTAAACCAGTTATGCGTAATGTTTGTGATTTTATAGGAATACTTAGGCTTATATGTGAATTCTATCATGTTTGTAATGTTTATAATTCATACATAACGTGTTTATAGGCTGTTTGTGTTGTAATGTTTAAAGTTTAATATTTACAAAGTTTACTATTCCTTAATGTTATATAGTGCGTATTTAGGTAGATATTAATGTTCTTAATAAATTTGAATAGGTTTTGAAACATTCAAATAAGAATCTTATGAGATATTAGTTAATTAAGTGAAATTTTATGTAATAATAATAATAACCGAATAGTCGCAACACGCCACGCCGTAAGCTGTGTTACTAGGAAATGTTAGAGTAGGAGGGGAATAGACGCCATTGTTCCGTCTCGCTCCAACACGGGTATAAATATGGGGCTGTTGCGCCCAACCGGCACAGGAGCGGTGTTCAGAGCTTCAACGCGTATACAGTCCGCGCAAACTTAGTTTCCGTCGCAACGTAACGCCCATGTGATTGCCTTATAGCTCACACCACGGTCTGCCCCGTCAACTGCCAGTTGCTGCATGGCGTCTATCCCATGCAGTAAGCCCTTCTAAGGGCCCTACAACTGCCAAAGGCTCTTCTCAGAGCCAAAACATGAAGAAACCCAAGACTATTGCCAACCACAAGGACACCGAAGAAGCCCAAATGAAATTGAAACCGCTATCTAAACCGGACCACCAAATTGAAAACTAGAAGTCCTGCGTCCGTTCAACAAGCCGTCCTACGGGCCGAGAGCCGCAACCCCCCTCCCCGCCACTCGCGGACCTGCCATCCGCGATCCTGCTGGCCGAGGATTGTCCCCCCCCCCCTCCTAGCGCGGCGATGGCTCCCCAACCGCCTGACGCACTGAGCGCGGCGCCGTCCGGCGATGTTTTGTTTCCGTCACTCATGACGTTCGACTTGCAGCGTTAGTTGGCGTTGTACTCGTGCGTGCGGTCGGCCGGGGAGACCAAGAGGGAGCTGTCTAAGGAGGACAGGACAGCCTTGGAGTATGCGGCCCAAGGACTCCTGATATTACCCGAAACGGAGCAAGAAAAGCGCGAGGCAAATGAGGAGAAAAAGAGACGGCGCGATATGCGCCTCCCGTCCTCGCCCGTTTCCACCGTCGATGAAAACCTACTAGCCCAACTAGCCCAAGACATGTACATGTCGGGCTCGGAGATGTCCAGCGAAGAAGAAACCGAGGAGCCGGGGGCATCGCACCTCCCGTGCTGTGCCGCCCACCGGTCCCGGCGAAAGCAAGCCAGCCGACCGAAGAAAGGTCATATGCACAGATTGCCGATAAACCTGCAAAATCACCGAGAGCGAGCACTAGCGCGAATGACGCGCAACAGCCGCCAGAAAAGAAAACCACAAAGAGCAGAATACCACCATTGATAGTTGATAAGATGCCGCGTTGGAGCTTCCATATGGAGGAGCTAACGCGCATCCTACAGAAAACACCGAACGTTCACTAGCGGGGCAGGCGTGCGCTTTTCACCGCACGAAGAAGAAGAATACCGTGCAATCCAAGACTATCTAACACAGCAGGAGGAATGCGAGAGGTTCTCGTACTCGCTCCCTGAAGAGAAAACCCTAAAGATAGCTATCAGAGGGCTCCCAGCGGACACAAACCCAGATGACGTAGCTGCCGCCTTACAGAGAAAGGGACGTATAGCTAATATGTGAAGTGCATCCGGGCGCGTGGGGGGCGCCCCGGCTGCATATATCACGAAGAGTTAAAGAGAACCAAAGATACCACCCCAGCAATATACTGCATAGAGGAGTTGCTGTATATGAGGGGGGTACAAATAGAAGCTTGGCGGGGTAAAAGGGCTCCACACAATGCCACAGATGCCAGCTCACAGAAGTACCACAAGGAACTCGCCTGCGTCCGGTGCGGGGGCACGCACTACGCGCGGGACTGTGGGCGACCGACAGACGAACTCCCGACCTGCGCTAATTGCGGGGGTGCACATCCTGCCAACTATACGCGGTGCCCTGCGTACCGCGCGGAACTACGCAACAAGCGTGTAGGTGCAGTGTCTAGGAAGTCGAAGAGAACACCAGAACTCTATGGGCGAACACTGCCAATGCTGACCACCGTGGAAGAGGTCGCACTGACGTCGCTGATGGCGCAGGCCAACGACCCGGTGGTGCGCGGAGGTAAGGTATGGCCCACCCGTAGATGCCGTAACAAAGGGGAAACAGGTAACCGAAGTGCCATAAAAGTGTTGCCTGAACCCGAAACAAATACTTCCAACGAAGAAATTCTGTCCCAATTAAAGAAGATCGTCAAATGCACCATCGAAGCCATTGGTGGGGGCCGTGGCGAGAAACTGGCGACCCACGTAAAAGTAGTCCTGCAAGAGATTGCCATGGAAATAGCCTAAGATCGAAGAAAACCGAACATGAGCACCGCAGCAAAGGCTCGCCCTTACAACTAGTATCTGGCGGGCCTCCAAAGAGAGCATGCAAAAAAATCAAGAACACTATGGTGCCTCGCTGACTACGTCGCGAGGCTACCTTAAGAGTAAAGAGCACCCGTGGTTACGGGTGAAAGAGATGCCTCTGCAAGAGGGTTCGCCCTGAAGCGGAATCCCCTCGCCCCATTTAGGACGAGAGACGAAACCAGTGATCCAACCAGCACACAGAGTGTCAAACGCAATTTAAGAAAAGAAGACTCAAGACCCTGAAGACTTGCAAGAAGCTCTGTGTCAAGACACCGAAGCA
This sequence comes from Saturnia japonica, assembly GCA_033032175.1. Classification (NCBI taxonomy): domain Eukaryota; kingdom Metazoa; phylum Arthropoda; class Insecta; order Lepidoptera; family Saturniidae; genus Saturnia; species Saturnia japonica. The sequence continues at coordinate 20,589,263 of CM065307.1, read as the reverse complement.
CTGGATAGTGTTAAGAATTATTGTGAAGATTGAATACAGTGACTTGATTTTGGTGTTCGTGTGTTATTATCTTCAAGAAATCTTCCACCCGCCAGCGACCCAGTCCACTTAGTTCTCAGTAGCTACGCCAGCGCCACGCCTCCATGTAGGCACCTCACTGCGTGTGTGCCGTTCTGTTTCGCTCTCTTCACGCCTGGTAGGTTCGGGTGTGAACAGAGTTGGTCGCTTGTAGTAAGTTGGTCTTGCATACACTGGTTTGCAGCTCGCTGCTTACCGTAGTACGTATTCGCCGTGATACCGAGTCCGAGGGTTGAGGGCACTCTCGTTTGTGCAGCTCCACTCGGTACTGTTATTGTTGTGCGTAACTAATTATTGTTAAGAGCGTACCGTTGCGCTGTTAGGCTTCGTTGCTCCCGTTTTAAGTCCAGAAGAAGAAAAAGATTTAATTTTATTACGATAACGATGGTAGTGTAGTTTAGAGTTAGAGTTATATACACGATCACTAACAGTCGCATACAAGATTTTATATATAATATTTTAACAACACCAGGTACATTTTCTCTAAATATTACCGTACCATGAAGTTGGCGGCAGTAGAACGCATAGAAAATCCCTTCCAAATGGGATTTATTTGAAACAACTGTTTGCTATTGTGAGTAAAAAACGCACAATAGGAATGCGAACCAAATTGTATTAAGATTGTTACAGGCATGGATTGAGAGGTAGTTGGGAACACGAATTCCTAACACTAAACAGCAGAAAGAATATGCGATATTATTTTTTACTTCAATGAAGGTTTAAGTTGTAAAAAAAATTCTTTTTTTAAAACAAAACTGCATACATAAATAATTTAGTTAAGAACCGTTTTAGTAATAAAATGTGTTTCAAATTTTGTAGTATATATAGATTACATAGAGATTGATACATTGTAATTTTTTTTCAAAGCCTGTATAAATTACTGGCTAGCTGTGCCCGCGGCTACGCTCGCGTGTACTACAGCACCGCGCCGTCGATCGGGCACATGCGCGAAGCGTGCTACCTTTCCTCCTGGTTATTTTAAAGACAACAATGCTTATTGTGGGTTCACCCTACCCTACCTATACAGAATAGAAGATATAAATATATTCTTGCTGTCTTTTTTATGTCTTTTAAATATCTACAATTATTTAGTAAATTAATTTGATATATCTCTTATGGTTTACTCAACGTAAGACATTTAAGTGCCCTAATTGATTCACCATTAATTACCATTTGATATTTTTTTGCGTGGTATTTTCATTAATTTTATAAAATAAAAATAGTCTTCGTTACTTCTTATAACATCTGCTATCTGCCAGGGAAAGTCCCGTTCAAATCGGTCCAACCGTTTCTGAGATTACCCGGAACAGAAATCAGACAAATAAAATTAAAAATTGGTGTTTTATTTTTGTAACGTATATACTTTAATTTAATTAAAATTTAATTTAAAGCATTTAATAAAAGCTGTTATTTTGACATTACAACCTATTTTATTAATTGTATAGATTAATACGTGATGACTAACGTATTTTAACATTTTCTATTAAATTTGTCTAATTTTTATTTTTATTAAATGTGGTAAAAGTTGAGGGAATTCGCTGGATGCTAAGCGATCTTTGGAGTAAATCTATGCCCAACAGTGGACATCAATCGTCTAAAATCAAAAATATTTAAATTTTTTATGCTAAGAGCCCCATTGACACGTCGTTAAATACAACCCTGATTTAATGCTTTATATTATCGTCTAAGACGTATTCCGGCTTAGTCGTGTTAAAAAGCATGTCCTTTTATTCAATGCAAAACATTAAATGAATTGAAACGTATAAAGGATTTAACACAAATAATAAGTATAATAGTTTGAATTATTTAAGCTCCCCTATTTGTTACTTTTGCCGATAAATGCGTACACGTGTTCAATGAATTAACAAATGCTTTTGACTGTCTTGCATAGTAGTCTTATATTTATAATATAATAAAGCTGAATGGCTACCTATTCGGCAACGTAGGAATATAAGAATACTTTGTCTTCTTTTCTCCGTACTTAATAATCCCAAATCCCCTAAATATTTAAAAACACTTTTTTAATCTCTCGCGGATACGCATAATAGCCCAGTCATATTAGGGCTTTCACCTCGGAATGAAAGATAATAAGCTGCAAATTGGTATGAACCTTTGTTTTGTCATTCTAAATGTTGTCTCAAAAGTCACAATCGTTATCGTGTCCGCGTCTCAAGATATTCAAGGTCAAAGGTCACAAAAATCGGTTTTTCGCGAATATCTGGCTTCCTATCGGTTAAATGAGATTTGCATTTATTATAAAAGTTGTAGGCTATAAAATTCCCTACAACTTTTGTTTAAACTTTTTTTTCATACAACCAACCGTTTTGAAGGTAGAGCGTGAAGAGTGCACATCGTACAGTCATATACGGCCTAATGCAAGGTCAAGCGTGAGTTATGGTTATCAGTACGTTATAAAGTCAATTATTTACTTGGAAATTATAATTATTAAACAATGCCTATTATTTATGTACTAACTATTAATTATTTATATTTAATTAAAGTAAGTAACTTGATTATTTATATATAATTATTCATATTTAACTATTTAAGTATAAAATATTATTAATTCTGGATTATCTATTTTAGTTTTATTTTAAGTTAACACGACATTATATATCTTTTCTTTAAAACGCGTAAATTTCTCAATACTTATATACCTGGAAATACTTGTCCCTACCCTATGCCCTTTTCTATTCATTGCCGGGACAGATGTTCTATAGTATTCAAGGCCACTCTCTCCACTTTGTATGAGTCAAGATTATTCGTTAGTTTGAAATTGTACCGTTGCAACTACGGACGTACGGTTTTAAGAGCTATGGCTGATTTGTGTTTTATATGTGATAAGAAACTTTCAGAAGGTGTTTCTGTGAATGTCGTACGTGGTTTACAAACTTTAAAAACTGCAAGTATTGAAAGAAATGATGGACATATAGACTATTTAAATACTTTAAGTTCTGTAAATGTGCATTCCGAGTGTCGAAAAGTGTACACGAGTAAAAATGTTATTATTGCATCAAAACGACGCACAGATGAGAGTGAACCTTCAACGTCAAGTGCACCTCGTAAAAAACGAAATGAAGTCTTTGATTTTGGAAAGTTATGCTTATTTTGTGGCCAAGAAGCTGATGAAATAGCAGAAAAGAAAAAAAAATTAAAGTATAGACGGACAATAAGTAATGTAAGTACTCTTGCATTCAAAGACAACGTAATTAAGAGAGCAGAAGAACGAAACGATTCCTTAGGAGAATTAGTAAAGGAACGTATATATTACGAGTATGATTTGATCGCTGCTGAAGCAAAGTATCATACTATTTGCTATACCAACTTTTTAACCCGAGTACCATCTGCAGATAAAAAGCCTCGCCAAGATGATCAAGTCACTCAAGCAATGAAGGAGATTTTTTATTATATAGAAAATAATGAAGATTCTCAATTTACTTTGAAAGAACTTAAAGATGTCCCTACGGAATACATACCTGACGATAAGACAATTATTACAAAATTACAACAAAAGTATTTAACTGATATAATAATCACAAAAAAAAATTGGATCATTTACAATTATATCTTTCCGTGATACACAGCTTAACGTATTATCAAAAGCTTGGTACGAAAATAAAAAAAGTACTCCTGTAGAAGAACGTCTACGGATTGTAGAAGCTGCTGCGGCTATTATTAGGGAAGACATCAGATCATCTGTAGTTGAAACAAAAACGTATCCACCTCCGAATAAAATGCTAGATTGTATTAATGAAGAAATACCAAAAACATTATCACATTTTTTGGAAGAAATGATATTAAAAAATAGAAAAGGACAAGTAGATCATTTAAAAACGAAATGCACATCTATTAGCCACGCAATAATGGCTTCGATACGAGAACGTTCATTTTCATCACAGCTACTGTTGGGCCTTTCCGTATTTCTTCACAGAAGATATGGGTCTAAAAAATTGTTGGATGTTTTATCATCTTTAGGATTTGCTGCATCATATAGTAATACCATACAGTATGAAGTTTCAGCAGTTTACCATCCACAACCTCGTATTTTACCATCAGAGTCTGGTGCGTTGGTACAATATGTTGGAGACAATGCAGATATTAATGTCAGTACTCTTGACGGTAATAATACTCTTCACGTTATGGGAATGATAAAAATAATTACTCCGAAAGATGCTGTAATTTATGATGATCGCATAAAAAAATGTACAACTAAACCGAGTGCAAAAGAGTTAGCAGCAATATCACATGTATCTCTTTTAGCATATGAAAAGCCAGTTGTACCTGGGTACAGCAAGATTCAAGTCCAAAATCTACATGATGATCAAGTACTGATTGAAAAAAAATTTAATGCAGTTGATTTGTTGTGGTTATACGGAAAATGGAAGAATCTTTCACCGTTGCCAGGGTGGAATGGCTATCTTCAACAACTTACGAAAAATAATCAAAATTTTTCAACTTCTCAGGTTATATTTCTACCTTTCATTGATCATCCTGCCAGTAATTTAGACACAATTTATACAACTTTACATAGTGCTATAAATATTGCCAAGTCACATCAACAAAAAACGTGCATAATTACATTTGATCAGCCCCTGTACTCAAAAGCACGTGAAATGGTTGCTGCGTCAGATGCAAACTCAGACTTGTCTAAAACAGTTGTCAAACTTGGAGGATTTCATATGCTCATGTCTTTTCTTGGATGCATAGGACATGTAATGGACGGTAGTGGTCTCAAGGAAGCTTTAAGTAAAATATATGCTACAAATTCGGTCGACAAAATGTTGAATGGTCACGCTTATGCAAGAAGTATCAGAGGCCATATATTATTACGACTTGCATTATCAATAAAGATTTTGAAGAGATGAAAATTGAAAATTGTGTGTTAGATGAGTTAATTGAACAGATAACTAGTCGCAATGTTTCCTACGAAGATGTTGAAGGATGTACGAGCAGCTCCAACTCGTTAATTGATCAATTTCAGGATGAACTGAAAGAATTAAAAGCTCGAGGTCCCACGGCACAGTTATGGGTGCAATATTTTGAAATGGTATCAATAGCCCTAGATTTCATTCGCGCTGAAAGGCTGGGACTTTTTCAAGAACATTTGGATGCAGTGCGAAAAATGCTGCCCTATTTTCATGCTGGTGGTCATTTCCTATATGCGAAATCAGCTCATTTGTATCTTCAAGATATGTTAAAACTTGAGGAGACAATGGATCAACAGGCTTTTGAGAACTTTAAAAACGGATTCTTTACTGTAAAACGAACAGAAAAATTCAATTCTGGTACATGGACAGACATGGTAATCGAGCAAAGTCTGATGAAATCTATGAAGACAGAAGGAGGAGTATCTCGAGGCCCGAAGTACACAAGAAAGTGTTCTATGTAAGTGGGTATATGCTATGTATGCCACGAATACAATTTGTGAAGAAATTGAACGGTTTTGTAACATTTCTTTCGATTCTGTGGACCAACATGTTGATGCTAGAGATTCACGAATAAAAAGGGATGATACTGATGTAAATGAACTGGTTGGTTGGTTTACGCTTCATAATCCCTTTCCAAATACGAATCAGTTGGTATCCTTAGCTTCAGGAATCGTTGGAAATGACCAAATTAATTGTCACCGAGCCCATGAAATCGGATTGCAATCTATGGTAAAGATAACTGGTTTGAACTTCAACGAAATAAAGTTAAAACGCGTCGATAAGGTTTTACCGCTTTCAGCCATTAACAAATCTGTCAAAATTAATGATTGTAAAGTTTCTATAGATCCAATGTTACTTTTCCAGAGAATAACTGTAAGCAAAAAATTTGAAAGTAATTTACAAGAATATCTTCAGTATGGACTAAGCCCGTATCCGACATCTTTATTTGATAGTAATGGCATGAGAAAAACCACGAAAGCAACATTATATGACAATATGATGCCTGTCGTTATCGATCTTGATGAAAATAATGTAACATACATCATCGATGGTGGATTTCTTCTGCATCGCGTCGTATGGAGCAAAGACGATACTTTCTCTATTATTTTAAATAAGTACATTAAATATTTACAAACACATTATGGCTCAGCAATTGTTGTTTTATTTGACGGATATTCGGACTATAGTAAAAATATTAAAGCACTGGAACAACAAAGAAGAACTGCTGCACTTTCAAAATCATATGAAGTTTGTTTTGACGAAACAATGGTTGTGCCAATCAGTCAAGAATTTTTTTTATCAAATCGGTCTAATAAAAAAAAATTTATCGACATGCTTGTTGAAAAATTTAAAACTGTTAATATCACAACAAAACAAGCCAGAGATGATGCTGATGTTCTCATCATTGACACAGCTATTGCCTTATCAGAACATCAAAAGACTGCTGTCATCATAGGAGAAGATATCGATTTGCTCGTTATTTTAATTGGACGTACTCAGTCACATCATCAGGAAATTTTTTTGAAAAAAGTTGGCAAAGGCAATGTCAAAACACAAATATATTCTACTAAAAGTTTTGACCAATATCCTCGTACTAAAAAGCACATTTTATTTTTACACGCATTCAGTGGCTGTGACACGACTTCTGCGCTATTTAAAAAAGGAAAAAAAACTGTTACTAGAGCATTGGAAAAAATTCCTGATTTAGATAAACTGGTGGAAGTATTTCAACAAGAAAACTGCCCAAAACAAACATTATTAGAAAATGGAGTGCGCATCTTGTTGGCATTATATAATGCTCCAAAATCTGAGGACAACATTGATCATTTCCGCTACACGCAATTCATCAAATTTACAAAACTAAATAAACCTGTACAACTGTCAACACTTCCACCAACAAGTGTAGCAGCTCATCAACACATAAAACGTGTCTACTACCAGATTCAAACGTGGTTAGGGAAGGACTTAGAACCTCAAGAATGGGGCTGGATGCTTGAAAATGAAATCCTGGAGCCCATACGAACGTTATTACCTCCAGCACCAGCCGAACTACTAAACGTAATATTTTGCAATTGCAAAAATGGTTGTGGTTCCCGCTGTGGATGCAGAAAATCAGGGCTACAATGTTCTTTAGCTTGCGGCCAGTGCAACGGACAAGCTTGCCTCAACGCTTCACTGTATCCAAGTAATCCCGATGAAGAAAATACATATGATCCCGATATTCTGGAAGGTTTGGAGATGAACATGACAGATAATGAGGATGATGACAATGAATCGAACATTTTTGAGCGACAAGAAGAAGAAGACGACGAAGAAGAAGAAGATAATTAGCTTCCATTTCCAATTTCATTACAATTAAAATCAACAAAGATACTTTTGATATTTGAACTCACATTTTGACAAATGTATATTATGCCGTATTTAATAATAAATAAAAATATGTGTAAAATATATACTCTTACTATCATTTTAACTTAAAATAAAACTAAAATAGATAATCCAGAATTAATAATATTTTATACTTAAATAGTTAAATATGAATAATTATATATAAATAATCAAGTTACTTACTTTAATTAAATATAAATAATTAATAGTTAGTACATAAATAATAGGCATTGTTTAATAATTATAATTTCCAAGTAAATAATTGACTTTATAACGTACTGATAACCATAACTCACGCTTGACCTTGCATTAGGCCGTATATGACTGTACGATGTGCACTCTTCGCGCTCTACCTTCAAAACGGTTGGTTGTATGAAAAAAAAGTTTAAACAAAAGTTGTAGGGAATTTTATAGCCTACAACTTTTATAATAAATGCAAATCTCATTTAACCGATAGGAAGCCAGATATTCGCGAAAAACCGATTTTTGTGACCTTTGACCTTGAATATCTTGAGACGCGGACACGATAACGATTGTGACTTTTGAGACAACATTTAGAATGACAAAACAAAGGTTCATACCAATTTGCAGCTTATTATCTTTCTTTCCGAGGTTGACCCCTTTTTTTACCTAATATGACTGGGCTATAATAGACAGCTAAGGTCTTCTGATTCTTTAATTCTCAGTATACCAAGTCATCATACTAATTTCCGCGACCAATCCTACGTACGACGTAGGTTTTACTTGGAGCAATTGAAAACTTCTTAATAATATATAATCTTAATAATCTTTTTTTTTTTACTTAACATTATGCACACCTTGCATATACCTTTCCCTTGCTCCCTTGGAAGACTGGCAGAAAATGCTTTTTAGCATTAAGTCCTCCATTTGTATTTTTTTTTTTGTGCAATAAAGAATATATAAAAGATTTTTGTTTGTTTAAACACGCTAATCTCTGGAACTACCAGTCGGATTAGAAAAATTATTTTTGTATCTGATAGCGAGATTCACGAGGAATAGTATGTAAGTTACTTATGTTAGTAACTCTCAGCTAGCCTTAAATATTAATTTTTGTTAAGTAATTCGGAAGTGGAAGCCCTCTAGAACTGCTTTATCTGCGTGCGCTGGCGTAATGACTAATGGCGTGATAAATACAATGTTGTCTTGACTTTTAAGTTAAATAGTAAAATATTAAACTTGCTCTCTTTGCGACTATATGAATGCTTGAAGATTAATATCATGAGACACTTTATTAAGTAGAGACGCAGTGTCGACTTACAAGGTTATTACACGAGGCCATGAGGGAAATTGCAGACACGAGCGTACTACAAATAAATGAGACCAGCTTACGCAAACCGTACATTTATCGATGTAAATTTCGTATACTCGAACATAAGTGTATTCGACGGGATCTTGATCTGTCAAGTTTTGATTTATATTTTAGTTCATAAACTTATGTTAGTTGACCCTATATTATGCATTATATTGGTGAAATTTCGCGTGAAAATTTTTGGTTACTGTGTTAAGTGAAGTGATTTATACATAAACATTAGAAATATGAATTTTAAGTTGGCAAAAAATCTCTGGATGATTTTAACAAGAGAGCCAGTATCTTCTTAGTGCTTTGCTTGAACTCTGAAGATTAGAAAAATATTATATCCACGTGGCGATGGCGTAATTGTGTATACACACACCTTGCCATAAGTGTGAAGAATAAATTTCTTTTAGGTGACTATAAAGATTAGATAAAGATTTAGATAAAAAGTAATAAATTAGCTTGAAATATAATAAATGTTAAACATGTCTTAACATTTATGTCGTTATCATTAAATTTCCGTCCTGCCTAGAGTTTTCATATATGGCAAGGCTCTCGATGGGACGCAAAGCAAAAAAAATTAATACTTATTTATTGACAAATTCAAATTACCTCCTAGAAAAATTCAAGTTACCCCTGGATTTTGTAAATTAAAATAGGTGATATTTTATATTAACTAGCTCGGGAAATATCTATCATGGTAGGTAGTTAGGATTAGCTAGTCAGGTTAGCCAGATGGCAAGTAGAAAAAAATACTGTTACAACGGTCCGTATTTTTTACCACGGGAAAAAACTAGCTCACTGCAAAAATATAAACTGATCCCTATACAGTAAAGTATCAAGTTCCCGCTATCGCTACTTTTTCGTTTGTGCTCAGTCGAAAATAATGCCTTTAGAACAAAAGCATCTGTGATGTTATTAACTGCCTCATTAGCCTAATGGTCGTAAGCGCGACTGCTATGATCGAGGTCTTGGGTTCGATTCCCAGGTCGAGCAAAGTGCAATGGGTTTTTCTATGAAATTCTCAGTAGCAGCTCGGAGTTTGGGTTTGTGCCCGATTAATGGCAATACGAGGGACCTAAAAACATACACGGCGAACTGTGGTTGTACATTAGTATACCTTTGCCTAACCCTTCGGGGATACAGGCGTGATGGTATGTATGTATGTTATTAAATATATTTTCGCGCAGGGACACTGCCTCACTGTGCACGATCTATCGTCTGTATAATGGCGAGTGTTCTGAAGAGCTGTTCAACCTAATCTCTTCCAGTTTCATTCATAACAGAACCACACGCACTGAGCCCCGAAGCCACAGGTTTACCTCCATCTTAGCACGTTTGCTACGCGTTCTTCAAACATAAACGAGAAGTGAAATTTGAGCACGCCTGCATGATACGAACACGATATATTGTTCAATCTCTCTAAAACGTAAGTAATGTATAACGTTGAATAACGTACGTACTGAAATACACGTAATACACGTGGCAGTGGGTCGATGTGACCCATTTTGTTCGAATCGTTAGGATAGTCAAAGTCGCGAACATTGCTTCTTGAATTTTATTATCGATCAAGTTTCTTATCTTTTTTGTGGTATCTAGAATGAAAGAGAGGTAAGGCACAGAGACATTTCTCTGAAGATTTCTCTCTACTTGGGGCAGCCCGACTGGTGGGATACCTCCACCCTACAGAAGACCGCAGCCAAAGAACCTTGTGTTGTGTAGGAACACAATTGCAGGATGCAATGAGTAGGGTTTCCAGAGCTCCTTGAGGTAGGGGTGCTCAAGGTTGGCAACGCGCTAGTGCTACCTATATTATTTGTTGTGTCCATAGGCAACGGTAGCCACTTACCATCTGGTGAGCCGTATACTTGTTTGTCACCTTTGTTGAATAAAAAAGAGACAATTTCCTTTTATATCACCTCAATGAGTGGAGTGCACAGTTAAGTTCTAAAATATTTCACTAATCAAATAACTTTGACGGAGTGACCAATAACTCACCAAGTTTATTGCAAATACTAGGGTATACCTAATACAATAACAGAGAGTTACAAAGTTGTCTCGAGGCAAAACAAGCGTTGATTGATACATCTACTTTCCGTAAATTGTGACCGCGTTGGTATCAAGTAATAACTCACGAACATAACATAAGTATCCTTCATATTGTGTTCGTAAGAAAATCACTGTCATTCATTGCGCATTATTATTAATAAATCCTTTCACTATAAGAAAGATGAAAGGGTAATCATATATCTTTGACTCTCGATTACTTGGTTAGATATCTCTTAGTTCGTTTATGAAAAACATAACTCATTGCTGGAGGTATATTCCGAGGATAATATGTAAAGACAGAACTACAGATTTATTCAATATAAATATATGAGTAAATAGCGAGAGCATCTTTGGGTGCTCAGTTATATCGCAAAAAATTGGGAATCAAATTTACCAGTGGTCTGCTTGGTTGGGACGTTCCATGAGACCAACTACTCTCAATAGCGTCATGGCTAGCTATAGCATGGGTGGCATGGGGGGGGGGGGCGGTTCGGATAGAGCAAAAAAGGTAAAATGTGTGAGACCTCCGAAGTGGTCGACATCTTTAGTGTTTACTTTACATTTATTCACTTCTTTTCAGGCTGAGGTCACCCAGAGCGGGAAGCCCTCACTGCGTTTTCTAGCTACGTTGTTGGCCGGTCTATATGTCTATAGTTTTGTTATATGGCCTGACGACGGTGACAGTTTTTACTGTATCTCCCGACATCCACCGTTTTAACTGTACTTTATTTACCAATTTTTTTACACAGCTAAAGTAGCAAATTGGCATAAATGGGCCTGCCCAACAGTAAGAGGTAGATTATGGACGCCTGCAATAAATACCATAAGTACCACTTTGAATACCCCTACCGCAAGAAGCTCTGGAAAAACAACTTACCGCAGAAACCAAACACAAAATGGTTTAGCTTCGATTTTTTGTAGTGTGGAGCTATTCCACCTGTCAGACTGCCCCAAGTAAAGAGAAATCTCTAAAGACAGCCCAAACTCTCTTCACAAAAAAAAACCTTTAAAACATGTCACAATGAACTCTCGCATACTCATACGCATAGCACATAAAAACATTTAAAACATGCCACAATGAACTCACGCATATTCCTAGGCATAGTGCATAAAAAGCCATAACATTTTAATATGAAAATAATAAAGATCCAGTTACCTACTTCCGAAACTAACTAATAAGCTTGATGGAGCTTCAATAATGGCGGCAATAACGCAGAATGGTTTATTACTTGATGAAGTAAAGACTTTTATATACGTCGTTACACCCTTGTGGAAGTTACGACCTTAGCTGTCTGTGGGTCATGAAGTTTTGAAACTTTATTTAGTTTTTTTTTATTACCCGTATCAGAATTAAACAAGTTTGTTAATTATTCATTCTGATAATCATTTTATTGACCGGATTTCTTGTGCAGTTGTCGGGAGAAAGATTACTGAACAGGAAACTTTTTAAAATAAAAATTTCTGTAGTACCGTTCTGATTTGAAACTCGATGAAACGAAAAAGCGACACTAATAAGAATAAATTATTAAAAGGAAACAAAAAACCCGACCACAACAAAAACACAACTAAAAAATTTTTCTTCTATTTTTGACTTGTACTGGATTCCCAGGCGTCGTATTTAAATACTATAATTATAGCCTATGTCACTCCAACAATTAAGACGAATCTAGCGACACCTCGTATGCTAAAATCCATCAACCCGTTTGGGCTACAGAGCGTGCCAAAGAAACATACATACATGCATAAGCATAAACATACCCTCCTTTTTCGCAGTCGGGTAAAAAGAGACAAACAAACAAATACATCTATAGGATTTATCCTCCGAGAGAATACATTATAAAGCGTTTTCTGCTGCGGTTCCCTGTTATCTCAGTACGTAGACCTTTTTTACAATGTGCCCGGGCACATCGTAAAAATTACCAAACATCATTCTTTCATAAAGTGTCTACACTCTTAAAAGTTCTTGAATACATCTCTAATATACATATAACATCTCGTACGAGATACCGTAGGGTCTCAGTGATTACATATATATGGTGTTGAGACCCTGATCGCTAACTATTGGCCTCATAAAAAAGCTCAAGTCACTCAAAAGTCGAGGGGGGGGGCATGCTCTTGATTTGCAGATGAACTAAAGTCACCGTTATAGCTCTAAAAATTGTTAGACTTGAGTAACAGTGGGCGGGGCACATCGCTGGTAGAACGTATGGCCGATGGGGCCGTAAAGTTCTTGAGTGGCGCTCATGTACCTGAAGAGGCGCAACGTGGCTGGACCGACAACCTAGGAAAGGGTTTGCCGATGTTTGGGGAAGGCTTATGTCTAGTAGTGAACGACTTTTGGCTGAATGGATGCATGGATGGATTCATATAAGTGGCAGTAATATAAATAAGGAAACAATAGGCTGTTGTATTATCTTGTTTACACGTATATATCTCAAATGGGATAAGTATAAGAATTAAAAACCAATAATGTTTCCTTCAATATTTCCTTTTATTTACATTTGAAGAAAGGTCCTGCGTGTAACAAAAAATATTTCAAATAATTTGGGGAACAGCAATTTCTACCAATAAACGCAATTTAATTTAAAGCTAATTTATAGATACTTTTTTCATCTACCTACTCAAATGATTGTTGCATCCTACAACTAAGAAGAGCATTGGCTTTTCTTATGACCACAACCGTATTTAATTAACAAACATAAACATTACACTCTCATTTCATTAGAAGTCGAAACAAAGTGCAATGGAATACGTTTTACCTTGTAGAGTATTTTAACCTCTTTAATAAAATCAATACAACTTTACTATACCCTCATTGAATAACAAAAATATTATTTACGAACTAAACATTACAAATAGTAGACCATCAAAACTTCAGTACATCGCGTAAATCTTATCAATTCATCCGTAACTATAACGTGACTAAATCCGAAAGACTTGTAGACATAATATCATTTTCGTACAAACTCTCTCTTGTTATGCTGTCTCCTAAAATCGGTACGGTGCGTGCAGCGCCGGAACAATAAACCTTGTTTGCGTGTTCGCACGTTTATTACGCGGTTTGATCGATAACGTCTGCTTAGTGTTTACCAAACACTGGGTCGTGACTAAGCAAAGTAGGTAAGGGCTTTGCAGGATTACTCTGTAAGTATATTTTAATAATAGTAATCATATTTAGCACAAACTTAGATCAGCGAATTTACCTGCAGGTAAAGTATACAAACCAGCTGTGGCCCACGGTTTACCCATGTTAAATTTATTCGACCAAATGTCCACCGCGCTGCCGCCAACGTACCCCTGTAGGGTTGTCTACTTTTTTTAAATCAAATATCGTATTTTCGAGGATATTACCTGAAAAAAAATAGTAGATTGCAAAAAAAATGTAGTAGGTTTCAATTTTTTTTTAAATTATCAAACGGAATATTTTTACTGCTTGATAGAGACAGATAATGATGATAATGGCAAACAATCAAATTGCCAAGACTACAAAATCTCGTTCACAAAGCAATAAAGGGTGCTACTTTCCGTTTTACGTTTGGTTTATTCGTATGGAGGATCTCCATAGAGATATGGACCTTCCCTCGATACATGCATATGCCAAACACCTTTCTCGCTCGTATTTCGACACCGCGTCGAACCACGCGAATCCCTTAATAAAAGCGGCAGCTTCTTATGTTCCCGACCCCAACGCCTGCCGGAGAAAACGCCGGCCGCGTAATATATTCACTGACCCGCCCGACCAAACCGAAAAAAGCTAACGCGTTCTACGCCGACACCGTCTCTCCAAACAGAGCGTGCCACCGCCCACGCCCGCGTAACCACCGTTCTCTCCGCAGAGGACGGGCGGTCAACTTCGCTCCCGCACACCCGTCACGGACCCTCTCTAGCGGCAACCCAAGCCTAGGTCCGTTCCTCGGTGTGAAGCCCTTGGGTCAGGCAGCCGCCCGCGCGATACAAAGTGACACTATACGTGCAACACTTAGTTACCCACACACAACATTACACACGTATGAACACACACACGTGCACACCACACAGGTACATAGGTTCTGTAAGGGACCTTTTTTTTTCTTTTTTTGCGCTAGTTAGACTATTGCGCTAGTTAGTGTAGAAAAACCATTCCGATTATTAAATACACATACGCATGGTCCACTCCGTCCTCCCAGGAGGAGGGGAACGTGCATATGAGTATATATTAGCTAGCTCGAATTCTCATAAGATTAGGGAATTAGTTAGATCGCGACTTTTTCGCATTCGCGACGACCGCCCGAGCCGAGGTTCGGCCACTCTGGCACCCTCGTGCGGGTCGTCACAAACTTTCGCGGCTGAGTGCCCTAAGCGCTCGCCCCCAAGTCCGGTGAAGCTGTAAAAGCCGCAGCGGCTCTGTTTGACGATAGGGCCCCTAAGGCTAACAGTGTAGTCAGTTCTAAAAAAAAAAAAAAAAAATTTACGTTTAAAATTTTTGGAATAAATAAACATTGCCTAATTTTTTTATCTAATAAATATATAGTAGTTTCTCCTATTATATATATTTGAAATCTAGTAGTTGGACGTCTAATATTTTTTTTTTGATCTGACTACACTGTTAGCCTTAGGGGCCCTGAAGCCGCTGCGGCTTTTACAGCTTCACCGGACTTAGGAACGTCTAATATTGTAGGATTCCGTAATATATAGTAGGGTCACGCTATCCACATCTTTATTACTAGGAAAATAATGCAAAGATAAGAATTTATGCATTTCTTAATTTTACATCTTAAACATTTCAAACGACTGTACAAGACTGTCAATCGTACTAAGAAGAGACCCTTTGAACTAAATTTCAAAGACTTCACTCCAGTGAATTGTAATGATGAAACTTTTAATTGAAAACAAAAATATGTATTCCATTTCCAAGAACATCTAGCGCCGTCTGCGTCTGTATTCTATCCACAGTACCGAGAAAGACATACTCTGTGTTTTGTATACCAATGGCGTAAGATAAACAAATTGTCTAGTAAGTAAGTAAGCATTAGTTTTTCCCGTAATTATGTATAGCTAGCATTTAATTTTCCTTATTTTAATCTAAAAGTACTAACAGTAGAGCTTACCTGTAGGTACTGTGGGAAACTAATTTATATAAAGACCACGCAATAAAAATGAATAAATATTACGATCTAAATAATGAGCTATCCAAAAACGGCTATGCGGTTAATTTATATGCAGTAAAAGTGGGAGCGAGAGGTATACCAGCGAAATCTCTCTATAACTTGCTAAAAGACTTCCACCTGTCGAGAACTGCGGTAAGTTCTATTTCAGAACGGGTATCTAGAGCAGCATTAACAGGCTTTTACCAAATCTGGCTTCGCAGGGAGGCTATCGCGGGCAGTCAAGGTGAGCACTGATGTGAATCATAAGGGGGCCCCTTAAACCTACACCTGGGTCGCAAGTCCCCCCGGGTTTCGCTGCTCGTGTTTCCCTCTCTCTGCCACACGATGGACCCGGCACTCGCACGGTGAATCCATGGAAGGCTAAGATGTTTGTATCTGTATACAAATATTTACGAGTATTTATAAGCTCGCAAAAATTGTAAAAAAGATTACGTGACGATGTGGCCCAAGATACTTAAAGGTTCTTGGCGACAGATTTTCAACTTGAGGGTGGTATCTAGCCAGGTGGGCATGAGAAAATTCGATACAACCATTCTATGGTTTCATCACGATGTTTTCCTTCACCGAAAACTCAGGCTCATTGCATGGATTCGAACCCACGTCAAGTACGTACGTACGTAAGTATCATTGCTTACATCTTGGCTTATTTCTATCATATGACGGAAATGCGACATGATGAAGTTAGCCCTCTTCTATGATAGTAAATTCAATTCATTTTATTTACTTTTTAAATTATGTTTCAATAAATTGTACACAATTAAAAAAACATCAGTAAAATGAATTTACATTCATAATAATAATAATTTATTTTTCACAATTTTACAATTTTGGCATCCGTTATGGTTGAACCTTGTCACCTGAAATATATCATTAATAACTAACTTCAAGTTGTTGGCACGTGGGATAAAAAAAATTAAGTTATTTTTCTATTGTTACCCCAAAGAAGTGCAACTTCTCGCGTGCGTTTATAAGTACATTTTTTTATATTAATTAACCTTTTTAACACATTCTGGCATAAAGTGACGATGTCACTTAATGCGCTCTACACACTAAACTCGCCTACTCGCCGATATAATCGTGTCTGTCAGTGGCGACATTATTATTTAAGCACTCTACACACTAACACACTTAACCCGCCGATACATGTAGACATGTTCGTTGTTGGCGGGTTAATCGGTGGTATTGACTACATCATTGCAAGTCGGAAAACTTTGTCAGCGACCATATGTCTGTGACACGATATGAGCAATTTTGTCCCGTATAATGTAGTTATACGAACAGACAAAGCGATAATAACTCCGCAAGCTGCAACTATTAAATCACTGTTATTTTCCTTGTTTAAATGTTTTGGGTTCGATTCACAGTTCAAGTAAAGCGTAACTGGGTTATTCTATAAAATTCTCAGTAGCAGCTCGGAATGTCGCTTTGTGTCCGATTAATGGCAAAAGGCTCGCCCCCTATTACATGGGACCTAAAAACATACCCAGCAAACTCTGGGTGTACACCTCTGTCTAACCCTTCGGAGATACAGACGTGATGGTATGTTTATGTTTTAAATGTTGAACATTAATTACTGAATGATTCAAAAGACATAACGTGCTCTGGCAACGTACACTGGTAAGTGACTAACAGCAGAGACAAAGTGTTTGAACTTGCAACGATGTAATGCTGCCGACTAACCCGTCAACAACGAACACGCCAACATGAGACGATGAGTCGGCGGGCTAAGTGCTTAAAGCACTTGAGATGGCAAATACTCCAAGCCCAAAAGTGGTTCCAAGAGCAGCACTCGGAACACACCTATAGGTGCTAAACAACTGTTATTCAATCTGAGCGTGGTAGCTAGCCAGGCGGGTTTTAGAAAGTACCCTAAGGCATCATCTCAACGAGCGAGTGTATGGCCACGATTCCGCTCTGCTATCGTCGGGAGACCTCCACGATACGACTACTCTTTCGCCTGCGTTTTGTCGCAACCCGTGACGGTTCGCTACGTTATTTCAATAACTCGTCGCGAGTCGCGATCTGCATGCCCAGAAAAAATTGCTTTGCTGAAAAGAGCTCAATTTGGTGACAGGCAAGAGCGAAATGAGAATTGTCAATAGTTCTGTTTTACGGTGAGTGTGCTGCGAATACGTCGCGTTTCGCAGCGAGCACGCAGCGAGTTGTTTGCGTTATTCTCGTCAATGTCACTCGTCGCATCGCCGTGTGGAGATACGTTCATAGAGTTGTTATAAAATGAATTGGCAAGACGATAAAATCGCTGCGATAAACTCGTTCGTAGAGGTGGCGCCTATAACACAATACCATGTTTTCACCACAATATTCTCTTTTACCGAAAGCTCCGACGCATTACAATATTCGTCTCTATATCGATAGAAAAAATGAAAAATGCTTCATCACCTCTAAACACACACAACGAAATTCCATTCCAATATTCTTTCAATAAAAAAGAGTTCCCGTTTCAGGGAAAAGTAATCTCCTTAAAGAGATTATGCCCGGAGGCAAGTCATATATTTTTTATTACATTATAAATGAGTAATCAAATGAAGCCATTATAAATATTATATAAAATAAAAAATTGCTGGGTACACATGCGAAAATTATATTCGTCTGGATTGCGACCACCATACACTAGGTGAAACAGTCGTTTTTTTTTTTATAGTATCACGGCCAATTGATGATACTGTCCCTGATGGTAAGCACAGTACAATCCTAACATGACAGCGACCACCGAGAGATCGTAATCCATCGAAGGTCTCCGCTGTTGTGCCGGTCTGCATTAATTTAACTGGATATGCACAGGTTGATCCCGAAACGCGACACGTAAAAGCGAGTCACTATGACGGACTTTTCACTACATGCACAGTAGCAAAACAGCTCTACCACTCCGCTATCGCAATTTCCTCGTTCTTTACTCAGCAGGGTGCACCACGTGCAGATGAGGTTAGCTTGGGCGTCTCTCTCAGCTTTAAAGATGATATTCGAAAGCCCTTACACCTCAATGTGTATTACCAATTACTTAGGTTTATCGCGTTCTGGGATATACAGTATTCAAGCAGGGCGATAGAGATATGTATGCGACTGGGACACAACCACCCTGCATATGGATAAGCCTGTCATAATACGGATTGCTCTCTATTTACCATCATGGACAGTGACGTCAAACAGTGATAAGGTAAAATAAAAAAAAATATAGTGTATACCTTGTATAAATATTCTTCAAGATATTTAATTGAATTAAAGTTTGTGTCTATGAATCTTTTCAATCAAGTTCCCTGTTCCAAATTAACCATTCAAATTTCTTCGTTAAATTTCTAAAATTCGTGGCTTTCACTGTCTTTATAATATTACTTGTAGACTAATCTCTCAAAGTTTTATGTAGTACAGGGTCGAATGTAGGTAAATAATTTTAATATATTTTATCAACGAAATTAGCTAAAATTGAACAATGATTTTCTATTTAGTTCATTTAAATTAATATTTGTCTACGAAGTCTTATTCAAACTATAACAATTATATTCAAATGTGTTTATTTTTTTGTGGCAACGCATTATATCTCCCTTAATTATATATCCAAATTAATGATTCATACATAATTTAAAAGCTTATATTTCACGCTATCGGCAAATTTTTCAAATAGTTTAAAATTAATGTTTTCGTTAAAACGATTTATTGATTTTTGTTAACATTACAGGAAACATGTAGAATGCGCCATCCATTCAGCGAACTTGTAAGTGCCAGGCACAATTTTTTTTTTTATATTTATTGGTCCACAAAACTGACTACAATCTAGGTATATGATTAGAAATGAGCAATATTGTAAAATTATCACTCTTTTAGATGTGGACACAGCATGCTCATAAGTTATAGAAAAAAAACTTTAGGCGGTACAAAAACTAAATAAACTAATCCATAATAAAACTAAGATCATAGAAATTACATTATTTAAGTGTTTTATGATTATTTTTAATAGAGGTAACAGAACCTGAAAATATACCAATCTCTGTGCGAGCAGCGTTATAGAAAGAGGACATACGATATACTGGGGAATATTGAGCGATATTTGTTCTGCAATGAGGCAAGTAAAAAGTTTTTCTGTTATGCAGACGACTGCCGAAACGTGGAATCGCAAAGTTCAAACGTTCAAGAATGTAGGGGGAGTCTGTGATTCCATGTAGCAATTTAAAAAGACACGATTTTAGAGTTCCTCCTACGAGTACGAAGTGACATTAACTTTGTTCTTCATAAGTTTTCAAGATTTTCAATTTGTAATCAGAATATGCTAAGTGGTACATGAAACGCTTTTACTCGTACTCGTTCAATTCTGTCAGAATGTACTTGGTAGCAGGGATTCCAAACAGGACTATTGTATTCTAAAATGCCGTGTTTAATAGTATTGTAAATTATTGTCATTAGGTTGGGTTATATGAAAACACTTATCTGGATTAAGCGACATGCCACTAAGACTACACCATTTCTTAACATAGTCGATGTCAGATTGTAGACATTGTACGTCTAGAGTACTACTAACAATGTGATATAATTTTAAATCACCAGCATACATTTTGAATGTACACTGAACGGAATCGCAAAGATCATTTATAAATATTAGGAAAAAAAGCGGACCCAATGGGAACCTTGAAGAACACCAGACGGAATCTCAGACACCATAGATTTGTGGCCATGAATTGCTACCAACTGGGAGCGTTTACACAGATACGATTCACACCATCTTAATAAAGAACCATGTATATACCCATATACGAAAGTTTGTTTAAAAGCAAATTGTGATTTATTAAGTCAAATGCTTTTCGTAAATCTGTATAAATTGCATGGACTTCTTGGTTATCATCAAGAGCTTCCGATATATCAGATACGTATTACAGCAAATTCGTAGCAGTTGATTTCCGTGGTAGGAAAACATGCTGATTGGAATTGATGCGGTTTTGAATATGCGGTAGTATCTTCTTATTTACCAATGATTCCAGAATTTTGCCACAAATGGATAAATGGTTATTGGTCTATAATTTCTCACATCATCCAGTGCCCCTGACTTGTGGGTTAGTGTTATATGTGCAAGTTTCCAGGTTGCCGGGAATTTACCAGTGCTTAGAGATTGTGTAAAAAGCAGTGTTACTGGTTTAAATAAATTTTTGGCACATTTTCTAAGCAAAATTGGAGGTAGCAGGTCAGACCTCGGTCCCTTGTTGCAATCTAGTGATTGTAGCGATCTCAGAACTTCTTGCTCAATACTATAACAGTTACTAATAGGTACATCATTGAAATTAGCATGGCAATTAGTATCTAAACTAGTGGAGAACTGTGTTAGATTGATTCTTACTATAAACAGTTTGAAAGTTTTTGCTAAAAAGTTCTGCGATAGTCTGCCCATCCACAGCCACCACATCCCCAAAGTGCATTTTGTTAGGTAAGCCAACACTATTATTTGTTTGGTCTTTGACAAATTTCCAAAAATATTTATGACAACTTCGCAAATGAGAAGCTGCCTGTTCTTTAAAATTATTATAGCAATGCTTAATTGTCTCATCCCAACGCTGCCGTAAAATATTGAATGTCGCTTTATACTATACTAGATACAACACTAGAAACAAAAATAGTCAACCCATCTTTTAAAATTAGTAAGTTAAATGTTTTTAGGTGACTGTGTTAGATTCTATGATAAACTTCCTAAGCACATTAACACACATCAAGCAAGAACAAAAAGTCGACTGCTAACCGCGCGGAAGCGCGATGTTACCTACATAGAGATAATTAAAAACAACTTGTGTTGCCTAACTGTGGTTCCGAACACATATAATTAATATTTTATAATCATTTTAAAAATGTTAAAAATCATAGCTGTGTGGCGCACGTCTAGAACTGTCTAGTCTAGACCAATGAAATCGTCATAAAACTGTTGATATAGAAAAGCCATAATTATAGTTAAAGTAAAATCATGTTTTAATTGATTTTTGTGGTGAAAATATACAAACCACACATTTAGGAATATATGGAATGAGTTAAGATATAAAATTCAATTTGCGGGTTCTAACGGCGAAATTGGTTCGGGTTTAGTATAATTCTTATAAATAAATGTTAAATACTTGTCAAAAATGTTAGACATAATGCTAAATTGTGCACCAGGGATACCTCTAATTCCCACCCTGCGCTCGTTAATCTTCAACGTGTCTCACCGACAATATTTATTCCGTCTCAGGACAATGAAATTTCATTTTGAATATTATGAAGAAAGAGGATTTAAAGATCAAATGCCTTTTGGAGACGAAAGAGGTGGAATTATTCGGCAATGAAACGTAACGATTTTGTAATTTGTGCTCAGTTTGTGTAATGATATAAAAGGGATATTGCCTTTTATGCAAAAATAAATTTTTACTAGTTTTGTCAACTAAATTTGTAGGATAATGGTAACTAGCTAACAGATGAAAGATTTCATTTATTGTATAATAATAATCCTATCTGTGTTAATAACGCTGTTGTAACTATACTCTAGTAAGCAGTTTAAAAGGAAATATTTATCACAGGTGCGCAGGACAAGGAAACTGATGAAGAAGAAGGAAAAACAGGTGGCGCCGCGACTACAGACGATACTGAGGAAGAAGCTGAACGAAATAAAAATATACTGCCGCTCACTTCTCATCAGCCTATCGTGTGAGTTTAATGAAACAATCAAATACATATTAATATTGTTTACTAAAATTAATAAATGGAAAAATAATGTTAAGATTTGTATATAACTTAAGTTCGACCGTTCAATTTAAAGTTGGCTCAATATCCCAGTATATTTTATTTAAAAGGTTTTAACATTACACAACATATTTTTCAGTGAGGTGTCAGCAAGCCAGCAGGACTTCTTTAAAATGCTTGATGAGAAAATTGAAAACGTTAGTAAAATTTACTTAACATTTTTTTTAAATTTCACATTTTTAATTATAGCTAAATCATTGATTCCTAATTTTTATTTTTATAGGGTAAAGACTACGACTCTTCCAGTGAGACTGAAATACGATTGGAACAGGAACGTAGAAGATTACTTATCGATCAGTGGCGGTCAGCATCGCTGTCTATACATTCTTCACTATCACAGCCGAGCCCTCCGACTCCTGCGAGAAGACGTGTCCCAAGACCCATGCCTCAACCACCTGATAGACAGAACAGCCCGGGTCCTGCTCGCAGATGTTATCGGCAACAGCATGTACCAGATGGCATGTCGCCGCCACCAAGAAGAGCTCACAGTGCTCAATCACATCACCACGACTCCAGGCAAATCAATGGAGACAATTGGCAAGACCCATCAAAATCTCCTGTCAAACGTCCACAAAGCGCCGGAGCTAATTGGAAGAACAATCCTAAAGTGGCACCTTATAATCACAAATCAAAAAGGAATGATGAACATAGAAAAGACGTTGAAATATCCGGTTCAAGTCAAGACGTTTCGCAAATCACCTACAATCCAACATTCCAAACACACAGTCCCGCACACTCAATTAAGCAGCAGCCATATATAGCACAAATTGTAAGTTATCCAATGTCTCAGCAAGTAACACCTCCATCGCCGCCGAAATATATAGCACCACCCGAAGAATACCAAGACCCTCAAAATAATATCACAGACACGAAGCATAATAACCAGAAGCAGGCGCTAAATGTTCAAGGAACAACTCAACCACATATTTATTATATTCATGGTAATTCAACGACGTCTTTGAATCAAGATTTGGCGCAGCAAAGACAGCAAACCGCCATACATTTGCAGCAGTACGTCGCAATGAAGCAAGCCCAACAGCAAATGTTTTCTTACCTCCAACGAAGTCCACACACCGTCTTTCCGAATGTTGATTTCAGTCAAAATACAAGTCAAGTCCGTATGTATGATGAAGAGTTCACAGCTCAATATGGTCATCCACCTTTAAGAACCCATAGTGCTCCACCACCCGTTGGAGTTGTCAGGCCAATTCCTATACCAGTTGTACCCGGCTTCGGCATCCCTGATGCAGGGAACATAGTACAAATGTCAATGTGGCCTCACATGACACCCGTAGTGTCTACAATGGGTCCTTGGATTCAAGGTCAGGTGCCGCCCGAAATGCAGTACTATCCTCAATCGCAGTTCGTGCCCATGTACCGGCCGACGTCAGCTGGATCAGCCGGCACTTTGACTCGATACAAGAAAGACACGAGCGACTGTGAAGTGAAAAACGTGTGCCAAAGTATAAACCTAGTCAGGCAGAAGCCAATCGGCCAAATAGTGTCGTTGCCGGGCCAGGAGTTGACTATATGTAATAACGTGAGTGACAGCCCAAGTCCTGCTTCAGTGAGTACTGATAGTGGTGTATCTCCAGGAAATAGTGTTTCGAACTCAAAAAACTCGTCCTTCAACGCACCATCCAGTGGCCCCGGTGATGCATTTAACGTTATAGATAAAACAAAAAAGAACAAAAGTTTGCAACAAAATTCTCGATCCCTGAAGAATTCTAAAAGTTTAGATAACTAGGAAAGCGTTTGTAATTATGTAGATTTTCTAAATGTATTTAGACGTCGAGATATAACTGTGTATAGTGATATTAGATTCTTAAAAGGCTTATTGTATTATTGTGGTTTTATTGAAAAGACTTATGGTTTCTTATTCATCAGTCGATGTCATACCTCTAATCATCGTAGTCATATTGTAAATTAAAAAAAGCACCATTTTAAAGGTGCGCGCAATGTCGTTGTATTGAAATTCTTCTGAGCAATTCCAATCAATTGTAACTCATGATTATTTAATTAAATACTTCGAAGTGTTTTCGTCCAATTTACATAGTTATTATTTTAAACGGGTATTTATTATTTTTATTAAGTAGTTAATATTTAAAATGAAATCTAAATGTATGTTTAGAGAAACACGTGTCATATCGCACGAGTTAGGGGGCGTTCAGATATTTCGTAATCAGAATATATTATTCCTACTTCATTTGAAATACATCATAAAAATAGTTTGTTATATACTTGCTTTTTTTACCTGAAGAAATTTATTTCGATATAATTATGAAAAATCTCATATCCTTAACTAAACTGACCTTGAACAAAGCATTCTCCCTAAATCTGACAATTCAATAAAATTCAATAAAAAATTGTAAACAAAACTTATAATCCATCTTTCTCCAAATCTTCTCTCTCTCTTCCCAATCGGTCTTCCCTATCTTTTTCATTATGTCCTCAAAAACCATAAAGCTTATTAGGTACCATTAATTAAAAAGATTTAATCCATTTCTCCTACTCTTTCATTCTTCGCGTTCATTCATCTGTTTAATTTTTTTATAAAATTAGTTGTTTCAGTCGTCATTGTTTCAATTTTTTTGTCCGTATAACCAACTTCACACAGGAGTCTAGAATCAGAAGTCAATCAATTGATAGGCTGCTACTTGTTCTTCCTATGGACTAAGAGGGGAGAACTTGTGTGCAGCTGTACTTTGTGAACCCTTATAAAAGAACACAAAAGAGTGTTGACAGAATTCTGAATACGTAATAATTGAACCTCACCTTTTAAGTGCCGGATAATTGATAATCCATTAAATTATACAATAATAATGATGATAAACAAACGAAACGTTGTATTATTTACTCAAAATTATAGACTTTGCCTTTTTGTACATCTAAGGTGTCAAACAATCGTATGGTCTGCCTGTAGGTAAGCGGTTACCGTAATACCATGGCTATCACTAGCGCATTACCGACCATGAATCCATTTCCCCCAAGGAGTTCTGGAAATCCTACTAACCACAGGAACACAACAAATGGTTAATTTACTACGATATTCTATAGGGTTGGAGGCAACTTCAGTCGGGCTGCTCAAAGAAGAGAGAAAACCTGTAAAGAAATTTTTGAGATTTTCAAAATATTGAGTCCTTTGATATGAAAAATTTAATATGGTTTAGTAAATTGTTCTATCTAAGAAGAGTACTATTGATGGGAGAGAAAATCATATAAATTTGTATTTACAAATATGAAAATTAGGGGATATGAGTGCCACAAATGTAGATTTGAGAAATTTAATAGGCAGCTAGAGAATTCGGAACAACAATTGTGGGACCTGTATTTACTTGTATGCTTGACAACCTGATAAGAACTCTATAGAAATATATGAGAACATGTAAGCACTAGGTTACCAGGGTAATGAAAATAAATTTCTAAAGTCAAATGAATTTTCATTGAAAACTGTTACACTACACCTGACTACACTGTTAGCTTTAGGGGCCCTGATACTAGAGCCACTGATGGCTTTTAAAGCTTTACAGTGCCTTGGGGACGAACACTTAACGCACTCAGCCGCGAAAGCATGAGCATCATGCGCGCGCAATGCTGCCAAAGTGCCGGACCTGAGCATGGGCTGTTGCCGAGATTGCAAAGAAGACGCGATCTGACTAATTCCCTATCCATAAGAATTCGAGCTAAACTAACGCATACATATATACATGTCCCTGCCTCCTTAGAGGAAGGAAGGAACATGTGTATATGTATTTAGTGATCTGTAAACATGGTCGAAACAAACTAT
Source organism: Saturnia japonica (assembly GCA_033032175.1). NCBI lineage: Eukaryota > Metazoa > Arthropoda > Insecta > Lepidoptera > Saturniidae > Saturnia > Saturnia japonica. The sequence continues at coordinate 20,562,806 of CM065307.1, read as the reverse complement.
CGAAAAAAAGAAAAAAAAAATTGTCCCTTACAGAACCTCATTATATATCAATCAGTAGACTCGTTATTTTTATCCTTTCATTATGTAGAGAATTTACTTTGTATGTGATGAAGAAGTGATACTGGTTGAGGAATAACATAGTGTCAATTGAAACACTATGAAATTGACCACGTAGTGATCATGTAAAAAAGTTATGATTTCTATTTGTCTACTTCTTTGGGAACTGATCCCTCGTTAGATACTGTACTGGGATTATAACAAATTTGAATCTAATCGCACTGAAGTCAATTCGCCGAGCTGATATAAACAAGTCTGAAATGTAACTGAAATAATCCATACTAATATTATAAATGCGAAAGTAACTCTGCCTGTTAAGTTTTCACTAGATTATACAGTTTTGCTACAAGCAAATTATTTCATTGTGTTATCCCACATGTGGTGAAAATAAAACTTGAATGGATGAATGTTTGTATGACGAACCTATCATTACTCAAATAATTGATATGAAAATTCATATTTATGATTTTAGTAAAAAATAAAAGGGGTTTCACGTTTTCCAAAAAACCTTCCTGTAAGCCGGTACATTATGCAATGATTTTTTTGGGACATTTAATGTGTTGGATTTATATTGGCATATATCTATCTATCTATATCTAAATAACCTATCTATGATTTTTTTGGTTAGTCGTGTTCCGAAATCGGCCGGTGCATATCAAATCATTTACAAAACAATTACTCACATTCTTTATAATCTGGAATTTATTGACATAAAAATACCTATATAATAACTTAATAAATAATATATTAACGTAAATATTAATTGATAATTAAAAACTTGAACATTTTTTTATTTACATCAACAGACGATATAACATAAAACACCATCACGCCTGTATTCCCGAAGGGTTACGCAATGGTATACTCACGGACATTGCTATACGTTGCCAGTAATTGTGCACAAAGTCAAACTTGGATTTGCTACTATGAACTTCATAGAAAAACTCAATAACTCTTTGCTCGACCTGGTAATCGAACCCAGGACCTCGAGCATAGCAGTAGCGCTTACGACCAATAAGACATTCCTAATCAAAATATTCTATTTGTCATATTTCATCAATGATGTTTATAATTATCGATTAATTTGAAATACTTTAGAGAAATAATATAACTGTATGGTATTAAAAATCATATATTATTCGAGAACGACTTAATGACGGAAAGTTAATTACAGTTAAATATGAGAACGGACATATGATCGTAAATAGACCACCGATGTTATTTGGAACGACAATTTTAAGTTCAAACAAGTCTCCTTCCATTTGTTTATCGATTTGAAATAACGTTTTTGTTTTCCGAACAGCGTATTTGTAAATAAATAATTCACAACCAGCACTCGACACAGGCTGATGGACACAGTTGATTGCTTTGGTCTTGTTGTTTTGTAAAAGCTTTAGTAAATTGGTACGTTGGTATATTGTTAGCTGTTGTATGTACGTATTTAATAAAACTCTTTAAACTGACTGACAGACAGTTAACGCAGTAGAACTAGGATCATTAAGTATTGCACAGGAATTCCCTATATAACGTAGCTGAACAACGATGGCTCAGTGGATAGCGTTTATGGACATCGCGTCGATCGACGTGAGTTCGAATCCCTGCAATGAGCCGGAGCTTTCGGTGAAGGAAAATATCCTGAAAAAACCATATCATGATGGTAGCGCTCTTTCTAATGCCCGCCTGGTTAGCTACCACCCCTAAGTTGAAAATCTATCGCCAAGCACCAATAGGTGTGTTCTGACAGATGCACTTGAGAAGTAGTCTTCCACTAGGCTTAGTGTCACTTAAGATCAGGTGAGATTGTGGCCGTAACGCTCCACCCATAAAAAAGGGTTCAAAAAAATCATAAAGGGGTTTCAATCATAATATTTAACAGGTAAACAGTTAATAATGTTAATAACTTTATTGACATAAAATAAATTACAAATAGGGCTTATTTTTACGACATAAAATTTTTTATTCTGTAAGTAATGAATTCTAGTGCCTACATCTAAAACTTATTCCCATTATATAATTTACTAAAGTAAAATCGAAGGTAAAAGGCACAGGTATTTTTAAATAAATGTAAATTCGGGTACATGCTATAAAAATACCGGTCAAGTGCGAGTCTGACTGGCGCCCGAGGGTTCCGTAATTGAGCCGTATTCACCAAAATAATAAGGTAACATTACCGAAAATAACACTGAACAATTCTAACGAAAAGATAAACTAGATTGAGGGACAAACTGAACATTGTCGTTGCAAAACTGTTGTCCCTATACATCGATATAATTGCCGCGGTCAGTTTACCAACTGCAAATAAGTTTGTGACCGTAAATTTTTTTTACCATTTTCGCATTTTTTCCTTTACTTATACTATGAGACATTGCTTCTTGCCAAATTTTAGGATTCTAGGTCATATGGAACTTATTCCCATTGCGAGTGTTAAAATATGTGACATAAAGGCCGTATCTTTTGATTCCGTTGGTTTAGAAATTTGAATTTGATAATTTCAGCTTGATACCTCTATGTGGTCCTGAAAAAAGGGTCTTGAAAGACAGACGGATAGACGGACAACGAAGTGATCCTGTAAGGGTTCCTTTTTTCCTTTTGAGGTACGGAATCGTAAAAACTATGTAACAATAGTTGAAGTGTAAGATGGATACAATCAAATGTGTCTCAAGCCTCGATGAACTAAACTGATACATTTTTTTCGATTGCAGTCGCATGCACCGCAAAGCGTTAGAAATATCACAAGCAAGATGTGTTATGCTTGTAAATACAAACTCAATTATATAAATAGGCAATATTCCTAACCATATGTTAAAAGATTAGGTACCGTATGCTAACGCTAAATATTTTTGTGTACAATTCGCCGAAACTAAACAAAAACGTAAGTATAACATTCTTTTAATACTGCACTAATACCTGAACGTGTGAGATCGGTAATTCATCACCGGTTATTTTTTTAATTCTAAGGGATACTTCAACAACATTACACATTATACAGTGTTATTATAATTACGTATAAGTAGTATACCTGATGCATATGTTACTAATAGGAGTACACAGCATTTCCCATATCTCCGTACATGAAAACATAAAAATATATTAATCAACACAAACCATATTTAAAATTTAAATTAAAATATAAATAATAAGAACTAACAAGAACAAGATAAAATATTATTAAAAGTTGATAAAAAAAACTATAGAAAAAAAAATGAATAAAATTGTCTTTGGGCTACACTTATATATAAACTAGCTGATCCCTAAATACGATAAACCAAAAGAAAGTCACTGTCATCATCATGTGCATGGCGATCGGGACCCAGTCGGTTTCAGGTCTGGCTGTTTCTTCTCTTTCCATATGTATTCCGCAAGGGAGCTTTCTGTAACACCGAGGTTGTAACGATGTTTATTATAATATACATGTCCTATTCAAGCGTAAAGAATCTTAAGAGAACTTGGCATTAGTACAGGTTAAGTGGTTCCCTTACCAGTATGCCGTCTGTTAGAGTAAATCTATCTTTCTCAAAGTAGGTCATAACGCCCCTTTGTGATCGCTGGAGGTTTTTAGGTAGTCGATAGAAGCCTCAGAAAAAAAATAGGGAGAATTAAGGCAGTCTAGAGAGACGCTAGCAGATTAAAAGATGTCGATAAATCATGTTTTCCTGGTAAGCATTTCGGCAGTTCTACTGCAGTTGCCCGTATTTTTAAACTGTACTTAAATAACTACTACAATTGCATTATTAATTTCTATTCTTATTCCTACACTGTTTACTTTTATTTAACATGGCTTTCCTAGCTCGTGTGCTGCGAGCCATATTTGTTGCAGTCAAGTTCATAACCAAATTGTTTTGGGGTCGCTAGAAATTTTTTATTCACTAAGTGGGCGGAGGGCCAAATATATATTTTGAGAACCTATGGACTAGATGAATAAAATATAAGTAATACATTAAGATAATTTAATATACCCTGGGTACATATTATATTTAATTCTAGGAATGAAGAAATAATTTTATCTGAAATATTTATGAAGTATTTGTTTTATTACAACAATGTACTATACTTACGTAACCACATGGTAGTTGGTATTATTTATGGAACTTCATCATTTTGCTAAACTCTGATCCACTGGAAAATTAAGCAAATTTATTTGGCCCTGTCGAACTCGTTAACTCCATGACTATTGCCAGGTATCCTAACCATTACACCGAACAAAAAAAAAATGTTATGCCTATAAGATAACCCCACGACGATAAACAAGCTTACGATGCAAAGTGTATTACTTTTTAAATGAATCAGACAGACGATTTTCCTTTAACTAGGGTTGTCACTTAAGTAAATAAAACTCGATAAAATAATAAACTCCGTTTCCCAAAAAGGCAGAAGAAAAAGAACAACATACATTGCAACATAGTGGATTTAATTTTATATTCATAGTTATACTTAGTTTATTTGGCCGTACATTTTAAAATATTGGTAGCATATTATGTAAAATATCTTGGATATTGTACTCAAGTAAAGCGGATTGGAAATAATAAAATGGAACACGCATTTTGAGGTATCACAAAAACTTACTGAAAAGTTCTAACAAGATATTATGTATTATTTTAGAATTAAACAACCAACAAGTTTGCAAAACGTTTGTAAAATAATTGTATCATCTTGATAATAACGAGTATTTGTTACTTAAGTCGAAATAAGAAGAAGAGGACAAAAACGTTCATATTAATTTGCGGATGTTTCCGATATCCTTGCATTCACAGTAACAGATTGGGTCATCATATCTCATATGAAAACTGAAATTAAAAAAAAAACTTGATCTGGAACCTTGGCAACCCTGGCCAGCTAAACACCTAATAAGTCCACCGACGCGATGCGAAGGCTCTATCGTGCCACAATCTGCTTCCAATTTATAACGAACGAACGAACTGAGGTAAGCTATATTACAAAAATTGCAACGGATGTAAGCATGAATTGCGCTGTATTATACAATTACGTGTAATTAATTAGATGACGGGTAAAAATTCAATAACATAGATTATTTACGGAAAACTATATAATATGAATTATAAATAAATGCATATATACCTACTCCATTACGTTTTCGTTTTTACAACTAACGCCTGATAAGTCAGTAATACCAGTATCAGTTTTTTTAATGAAAATGTAATTCGTTTTCAATACAATACCGATCTTATCAATTTAACATAAGGTTAATTTAGATACATAAGTTCAAACATTGGGAAATATATTGTCGACGAAGATGACCTAAAAATTGACGGCACAGGTTTAATAACTATTAGAAATAACTTAGTGACCATGTTTGTGATTTAGTAAGACCAGAAATGTTTTTTAGGTGTTACTTTCCATAATGAAGCTAATTAATAAGCCTAAGCTAATTATTGATTTGCAGCACGATAAGTTCAAGGACCATCCATGTAAAGCAGGTTTTAATAAGAAAAGATTATTATAGGGTAAATCATTCACAAAATGATCTATAGTGATGTTTGGAAGTACATCAACAAAAATAATATTATAACAATTATATATATGTGTGAACATTTTTTAATAATACTAATAAAAATATAAGCTTTTATTTAGTGAAGTTTAAAAATAGTTAAATATTAAGCATTTACTAATGAATAATGACCGACAACTTCGCCTGTATGCCCATCTTTGGTCAGCGTCTGATCTAGGAGGTTTTTTTAAATATTGATTGATAAATCTGATCTAGTTACTTACCTGCTCTTTACAATGACTGGGTTGTTTTCCGAAACGAAAGTAGTGTTTTTACGTTCTTAGAGAATAAACTTGATAAAGTACTTTTGATTTCATTTGATAATAACGAGTTAAATTATTAAAAAGGAAACACAAAACCTAACTGCAACAAAAGACGACAAAAAATAAATATTTTTATATTTTTGCTTTTATTTGATTCCCAGACGTCGTATCTAATATATTATATAGCCTATGTCACTCCCGCAATTAAGACGAATCTGACGACACCTCGTATACTAAACTCCATAAAGCCGTTTAGGCTACAGAGCGGACCAAAGAAATAGACATACGTACGTACATATGCGTTCGAAAAACATAACCCTCCTTTTTCGCAGTCGGGTAAAAATTTAATAGGAATAATAAGTAACGTGGCTTAAATAATATTTACCTGCTGAGAAACGAACGAGGAAATTACGATAGCGGGGTAAAAAGCCCGTCATAATGATTCACTTATTCGCGTCTGTTTCAGAACCAGCCGCTGCAAATCCAGTTTTTATTTACGCAGGTCCGCATGACAGTGAAGACTGGCAATGGATTGTTTGATCTCTCGATGGTCACCACTGTGTTTGGATTGTGCTGTGCTACTATTAAAAAAAAATCGTAGTCTTATGGCCTTTAACCCTTTAGGTTACGTCGGCCTAGTTGAATCAACGCATTTTAATTAAAGTAACAAGCAATGATGTTGTTATACGGAATAAGCGTCAGTGTTGTCAGTTTTGGACATTATAGCATGGAAAGCACCCTGATCCCACATATTGAGACTTTTTCTCTGTGTTTTGTTCCGGGCTCTTTTACTGTACTGTTTTTATTGTACATCTTTATTTCTGTTTTTCACACTTTAGGATATCAGATGGGAGAAAATACCAAGTCAAAACACAAAACCCATTCAAGGACATAAATCTGTAAATTGGTTTGTGTAATCGGGACATAAACACAAAGCCATTGCTTGACTTGTGCAAATAAATCTCTCTAAGTGATTACAAACTCAATTAAGTTAAATTTGAAATTGAATTATCTTTAATATAGCGAACGGTCAGTAGAAAATTTGTGATAATAAACTCTGCTATGAACACGCTCATTTATATTTCAGATCGATTTTAATGATCATTTTATGTAATTCAGCATTCTTGCAGTATGAAGATGTTAAGATTGTGAATTTTTACGTTTATTTGCAGAAGATAATCTTTGCAACTACAGAGCCTGTTCTAAAAAATATTTCTCTGATAGAAAACTACATTCAGACTAATGGTTATTTTTTTAATTTTATTTTATTTATTTAATTAAGGTAACATACAGCCATAACATAAACATATATTGTACAGTACCATATATTGAAGTACATTTATCTATATATAATTTTTCAAAGATCGTAACGTTACAATCATATTAAAAAAAAAAAAAGAACTAAATAAATTTAGAATTTAAATATCAACATTAAAATAAAAACATACAAGAGTTAAATTTATATTATATCATAACATGTCTTTATTCAACAAATCGCGTACCTTCCTTTTGTAAGATGATAATTTATTTGAAAATATGTCAACATCACTAAGAAATCTGTTATAGTAATAACAAGAACGTTGAAAGAAGGAGTTTTTGAAATAATTTGTCCGACAAAAGGGAACATGAAATGTGTCCTTTGATCGTGCGTTTGATCGCGGTATTTTTAAAGAAATGTGTTCCAGAAGTGGAGAAGAATCTATATGGTAATTAATTATTTTATGTAAGAAGATTGCATCAAGATATATCCTCCTATGTTTTAAGGATTGCATATTATGCCTAGAAGCACTTGTTTTAAAATCAATAAAATTATGACTAGTTCTATAATCGAGGGACTTTAAAAATCTGTTCTGTATTTTCTCAATCCTGGCTATGTGCACTTCATATTGTGGGCTCCAAACTACACTTGCAAACTCCAGTATACTGCGAACATAGGCGTAATATAAGACTTTTAAAATTTCTACTTTCTTAAAGGGTTTACCCAAACGTAGTATTAAGCCGAGTTTCTTAAGAGCTTTAGAGACGATAGTATGTATATGAAGATTGAAGTGCAATCCTGAATCCAGAATGACACCTAAGTCACGAACTTCATTAACACGTTTAATTATAATCCCAGACAGTTCATAGTTGTAAATTAAAGGATTTCGTTTCCGTGTGAAAGAAATAATGTGGCACTTGTCACTGTTAATAAATAATTGATTTGACAAGCAATATTCATTAAACATATTGAGATCATTTTGTAATTGCATACAGTCAGCCTCTGATTGAACGATTTAAAAAATTTTTGTATCGTCTGCATAGAGTAAATGACAAGACTCCTTAAAACATGCCCCTATATCATTGATATACAGCGTAAATAGGAAAGGCCCAAGATGAGATCCTTGGGGAATACCGGAAGAAATCGCTAGAAACCTAGAACGATAACCTTTGAGTGCTACAGCTTGACTGCGGTTTCTTATATACGACTCAATCCACCTTAGAAGGTTACCGTGTATACCGACCCTTAATAACTTGTTCAGTAATATTGAATGATTTATTTTATCAAATGCTTTAGAGAAATCAGTATACACTGCGTCCACCTGATAGCCATAATCGAGAGCTTTTGTAATAAAAGTAGTGTAACCGACTAAATTAGTGTCAACACTGCGACCGCGAAAGAATCCATGCTGCTCAACAGTAATATGATGACAAATTTGTGTTGTTAATTCGTTAGTAATTATCTTTTCAAATAGTTTTGCAAAAACGCAAAGTTTTGAGATTGGTCTATAATGCTTAACATTATGTTTATCACCTCCTTTTGGAATTGGAGTTATCAGTGCCATTTTCCAGACATTCGGAAAACATCCTTCAGTTAGTGACTTCATAAAAATTATAAAGAGCGGCGAAGACAATTCTTTTGCAAGTCTTGACACCAAAATGGAGTGAACCTCATCAAAACCAGCACCTTTATTAGTGTCAGTTTGTTTTAATAGTTCGAACACCATTTCTTGGGAAATATTAATAGTACCAATATCTACTAATGATAATGATGTATCATTGCATCTATGGTGAGTATCTTCGTGACGACTGGTTACAAACACTGAGTTAAAATAATTATTAAACATATTGCATATTTCTTCACTATCGGTTGAAGATTGATTATCGTATATCATTTTAGCCGGTATATTGTTATCAGAGAACTTAGATTTAATGAAGGACCAAAAATACTTTGGCGATGTAGTAATTTTAGCCTCAGAAAACGAAATATAATTTCGATAGCATTCTGCTTCTAGGCATTTTTCTCTTCTATGTAAGATTTTAAATTCTACTGTCTCGATCATTTTTATATTTTTTCCAATTTGCATGAACTTTTAACTTTTCACGAATAAGTTTTAGTAATGCTCGGGAATACCAAGGTGGATAATTTTTATTTAAATGTATTGGTTTCCTGGGGACAAATTGATCAATTAACTTATGCAAAATGCAATAAAAATAAGTAACAGCTTCTTCAGTGTTCAAACCACTAAGACATTGAACCCAATTGATATCTCCCAAACCCTTACTTATCTCTTCAAAATTAGCTGAGTGATAGATATATTTAAAACGGTCGACATCTTTAATGTATATCACCGAGGAAAAATTAATTTTTATTTCGAGAGATTTGTGATGCATGTCCTCAGGAGTGAGTGGTGAAGGACAAGTTTTGACATAACAATTACTATTACTTAACACTAAGTCAAGAATACGCTTATTAACATTATAACAACTGTTGTATTGTAAAGTATTGCTAAAATTCATAAAATCGGATAAGATCGTTACTTTGTTAGAGTTAGCAGTATTTAATAACTTTAAATTAAAAAATTCGTCACGGTCCCATTCCGCCTGAGATATATTATAGTCGCCCAACAATAAAAAGATGCTGTCACTTCTATCATTGTGCATTATTTCATATGAATTATCAAAAAATCGTTGTAACGATAGTAAATGGTTATTATTGTGCGGGAAATAACAACACACAATATGCAATGAGCGTAATGTATCTCGCTTATTGGTCGGAGGCGCGAAGGTAGGGGAGCGGGGGTAAGCCGTGGCCGCGGACGCCGAACCCAGCTCGATGCTCAACCACAGCTCCTCGGAATCGCACGCCGAACACCACTCGTCACGGCGCCGAGCAACAAGTTCCCGGCGTACCGCTATCAAAACTCCACCTCCCCTCACATCTTTCATTGTATTAGAACGATCTCGTCTGTATACAATATAATTGCTGTAAAAATACTCAGCACTATCGAAATCTGAAGATAACCATGTTTCTGTTAAACAAATCAAGTCATAGTTACATTGTAAAACGCTAGAAAGAAAAGTATGCGATTTTGTACGCAGTCCTCTCACATTCTGATAATAAAAATATTTAAACCATTTAATTTAAGCTCTTTTGAAAATAGTAATTACACAAACAATACTTATACACATTATTATTGACAATATTTTTATTGAATATAATGAACGGACTTGTGACTATATATACATAATACTCTAACGTATGTTTCAAAGGAACATGAGTTGGCATATTTTCAAAATGAAAACTACATAAAATTATTAAAATGATTAGCAAGAAAATAACATTATTGATAATACTATGAAGAGGTGATTTGCTTTTATAACAAATGTAATAAATAATAGGAATGCAATTATAGCTTATTAACTTTTTGTAACAAGAAATATAAACAGAACAGTCACTTAATTTTCTGGAGATCAGATTCTTTAGAAATACGAATAATACCTGATTTATCATTTTTCCTCATCAGTATTTTACAGTCTCTAACCCAAAGATAGGAATAGTTATATAGGACTTTGAGTTCTCTGGCGCGTTTTAATAACAGCTTATTTGCGGGTGTAAGGTGGTCATTCAAGTAAAGGTTGGAAGCAGCTCCGGGTATACCGATCTCCGCTGTCGTTAAACCACGACGAGCGCGAACGGCTGCGATCAGCTGATCCTTACGGTGTCGCTGTGTGAACCGTACAATAATGGAAGGGTGACGTACAGCTAACTTATTACCATCGGTTCCAAAGTTGTTATAAGGTCGAACACGATGGATCGTGTCGAGATCTGTATCCAAGAGCGTAAAATCCACAACTCTGCATAAATCATTTAAAATATGATGCAAATTCTCACCACTGATAACTCTATATTATTTTGTCGGGAGAACTGGTCTTGTAGGCTATTTTCATATCTTAGCCCGAGTATTGTATCTTTTGCATGATTTAATTCTTTTTGTATTACGGTCATCCCTTGAATTTTTTCTTCTACTAAAATCAGTTTACCTTCCATTCCTTTAAAACATGATTCTAAATCATTCCATTTTTTATTAAGATCTTGAATATTTTTATTTGTATTATGAATATCAGATTTTACTGTACTAAATTCTGTTTTCATTGTGTTAAAGTCCCCTCGGAAACTTCTGATTTCTCTTAATAAATCTGCCAGCACTGAATTATCAACAGAAGGATTCTTGCAGGAAATACACCGCCAAGCAGCCTTCTTCTCCACTCCCATCCTACGATAGACACTTTCAGAGATACCGGCACACACATAGTGGTAACGACCTTCACATTCCTTGCACAACACAAAATCGGAAACAGTTTCGTTACACTTCAAACACAATGATATTTTATTATTATGTTGCAAACTATTCACAATTCACCAATTTATATTATAAAATAATAAGTTAATAACTCAGAGGGTATCTATTTCAGAGCAATTGAGAGACAAGCGACCGTCCGCTACGACGTTTGACGTTTTTTTTTTATGTTATGTTATACTGTTTATTCTAATTAAGTACTAGTTGTGCGTCGTGGTCTTACTCGCATTCAATTTTCAGTTCCACCCCACGCGACGCCACACAGTACGCGCATTATAACTTATTTCACACTTAGCGTACTATCGGACGTGTTTTATACAGCTAAGTCGGCGAACAAACATACGGCCCATCTGATAATAAGTGGCAACCGTAGTCTAAGGACGCTAAGGTATCACTAGCACGTTGCCGTGAAAGCCCTACTCACCCCAGGAACCCATCACAAGGTTATTTGGTATCTATAGGGTATTAAATGCTGTATAAATGTTAGCAGTTCGCGAGGACTTCGACTTCTGGCTTACGTAACAAAAATCAATATTAAGGGCTAGCTGGAGAATGTAGCCTATCTACTTATTCCTCGTGAGTCTGGGGCTATCATATAAAAAAAGGATTTTTCGTTTCCGACTGGTAGTTTCGGAGATTAGCGTGGATAAACAAACAAACTAACAAAAAAGCTTTTCCGCTTTATTATATTGGTATAAATAAGTATAATTATATTGTAAATGCCGAATACGAACTCGCGGGCGGTTGCTAGTGTCTATTATTATATATTAAAATAACATGGTAAATGATTTCATAGATATATTTAAAATAAATTAAAATGTTTTTTTTTTTACAAATTGTAATAACATGAATAAATAAAATGCTTGAAGCCAATATGTCAAATAAAAAAAGGAATTAAAGTAAGAAATGACTAGATATTTCTTTCCAAAGTACGAACCTACGTCCTGACATTGATACCGCAATAAAATGTATTTCCCAGGACACTTATTTTAACTTCGTGAAATTCTTAGATGCTACACCACTGTCTATTCAATTTAATGTTCTGTATAAATTGGCATTCTCGAGCGTAACTATACCACTTGTAGTGGGAATAGTCATGAAGCTTAAAATGCTATATCAGCCAGCAGCAGACAAGTTCGGCTATTTTCCACTATCTTCAAATTACGTTACTCACATAACGATGTAGGATAACTCGAGTTATTTTACTGCTGTCGAAGACATTGAACGACTTATCTAAATGGTTTAAATGTTTTTTCTTTATTTAATTAAAAACTAACCGAACAACCTTTGTTATTATTATAATATAATATCTGGGCGACCGAGCTGTGATCGGTGTCAAAAAGAAAAAAAAAGAAAAACACCTATCTAGGTATACTTGGAACGTTATCTAAATGCAAAGTTTCATCGAAATCGTTGTAGCCGTTTCCGAGAAACCAGTTACATATATATACAAGAATTTCTCACTTAATTATAAAATATCTAGGCGACTGAGCTATGCTCGATGTCTTATTATTAGGCAGATGTATACACCCATAGTTCACCGGGTATGTTTTAAGTCTCATGATCGCACAAAGCGAAACTCCGAGCTTCTACTGATAATTTCATAGAAAATCCCAATAACACTTTGCTCGACCTTGGAATGAAACTTAGAACCTCGAGCATAACAGTCGTAATTAGGACCTCTAGGCTAAAGGTAGTTATGAAGTTATGATCTATCAATATTAAAGCGATAAACTCTAACTCATGTTTTTTCTCTAAATTGGAGATTTCTCTTTACTTGGCGCAGCCTGACTGGTCGAATACCTCCACCCCACAGAAGATTGTAGCGAAATAACCGCGTGTTGTGTTCCTGCGGTGAGTAGGGTTTCCAGAACTCCTCAGGGTAGGGGTGTTCAAGATCAGCAACATGCCAGTGATGCCTAAGGTATTACAAGCGTCCATAGGCTACGGTAGCCGCTTAACATCAGGCGGTCCGTATGCTTGTTAGCCACCTTTGTAGTATAAAAATATAAAAAAACTTATTCGTACGCGTCCCTTACAAAATGAATATACTGAGAAATTTTGTAAAAATCACATAAATGGATTTCTTCGTCGTAAGTAGCTTCCATTGTGTTGACCTTCACGCGTACAGGTGCAAAGGTTAGACCTTTAACAGATTGATCAGAACAAATGTAAAACAAAATTTCGAAAAAACGTTGTCTAAAATCTCCAGAGAGTAGGGTATATTAGTTGATTGGCCCATATATAGTGTATTGTTTTTTGTTCAGATTTACTATTATAGTATGAAGCACGATATATCCTTCATAGAAAGTTCCAATCTAGAACAACGTTAACTCTATGTACAGACGTTTTATATTGGTGCTGTGCTACCGTAATTAACTAAAGCCTCGGTTAATAAACACGACTTTGTAACTACTTATTTTTATTGTGCAATAAAATGTTGTCCGTCCCAAACAATAATAAAAAGCGGTAACGATAACATAATAAATGTCAAAGACCAGACTCATGTTTCAGCCTTGGGTAAAACGAACCTTAAAATATGGTCTATGCTATTTTTTCAAATTTTTCTTTAACGTATTTTGATTAATATCTGGGTGACCGAGCTGTGCTCGGTGTCTAATAAAAAAAAAGAAAAACACCTGTCTAGGTAAACTTGGAATGGAAAACATTATCTAAATGCAAAGTTGCATCGAAATCGTTGGAGCCACTTGGAATTGCTCACTTAATATAATAAGATTGTAATGTAAAGGATGGTAAAACTTATTTGACAGCGATCATCGAGCGATCAATATCGGAGATGAAAACCTCATACTGAAATGTAATGAGTTTTTCGGGAAAACGTTGAGTAATATTATACTTTTTAAAATGAAGTGTTTTAAAAACCAAACGGAACAAAACCTTATTAATAAGTAAATAATAAAAAACATGTTTACAGATATATATTTTATTTATTATCTTATAATGGCTTTATTATTATTACATTTATTTTTTAAAATACTCACGACTTTTCTGCTGTGTTTATTATATTAAACACCAAGGCAAGAAAATACATCGTTGCACGCGTAACTAGTGCAAAAAATCGTAGTTCCTTAAAATTTTAATAACTTTTAATAATTTTTGATATTTTTTAAATTTAGATAAAGACTTGGAAATCTATCCACTAGTTCTTAAGTGATGCACGCACAACGGCAAACCTATAATTTTATTTATTAAAAAACTTCCATTAGAATAAAAACCTTAAATAGGACAGAAATGCAATCAAGTGTACTAAATAATTATTAAAAAATCTTGTTCCATGAAAATACTTGTACATTTTAAAAACTAAATTTTCATATAAGAAAACTTACATTTCTATTTTTATTTGGACAATCTGAATTACATTTACACAAGCCCGGCGTCGCGTGGGGTTATTGAACTTACACCCTCAGACGAACGCTTGGTTAGGAGTCTCGTTCACACGAGATAGTTACTGGAGCGTAAAGTTAGGCTATTTTTTTTTAAATTATTATATTAATAAAAATTATAAAGCAAAGAAAGTAATTCATGTTACGTACTTCTTACTTACTAAATATCTGTAAAAGTTATTAACTTATTATTTTTAAAAGGTAAAAAATAAAACTGTATCGTATTTCTCTTTTTTTATGCAGTACAGGCCTCGATCTTACATGACTTCGTAAAGAAGAGGCCGACGATGTATCGCGCTTCTACCTATTAAATGCCTTTTCACTCTTCGCTTGAACACTCTCAAGGTGTAGGTGAACGGGAAAACAGACGACGGGAGTGAATTCCACTCCTTTGTAATTCGCATAATGAACGGGGAAATTTTCACAACATAAGGGTGGAAACCTTCACGGCGTCTAGTTGTCCTATGGTGGAATGCATTGGGCGGAATTAAATTGTGCAATTCCTGTGCACACTCTCCAAAGTGTAACCTGTAAAACACCGTGAGTGAGGCAAGCTACCTTACGTTGATGCTCTAGTTTGCTATCATCAGTGCTTCATCGCTAACAAGTCGACGAGCTCGGCGGTCAATGGAGTCAAGAGCGGCCAACTGATATTTGGCTGATCCATCCCAAAGTTGACAGCAGTATTCTACACATGACCGTACTTGTGATTGATATAAGCTAAGAAGCTGGTTCCGTGTGCAATACCGCCTAACCTTGAAGCGGATCCCGACCTAAGCCGATTTTGATGTAATTTTGATGACGGGAAGCATACGTTATTCTATAAATGATAGACTATCAAATTATCAATAATACTTTTAGAAATCGTAAAAAAATAGTTCTCAACCGATTTTGATGCCATTTTGTACACGGAAAGTACCTACTTAAAGCAGTATGAATAAAAAGAAAACTACTATGTGGTACTAATTACTGCGTAAATAACTCGTGCGGAGCCGTGGGCACACCGCTAGTATTGCAATAAAAACGTTTTCTTTTCAGTTTAAATATATATATATATATTTGCACATATCGGGCTGAAAATTTTCAGGATCGTCTCCTTTTTAGGTGTATTTTCGAGGAAAAAATCAGCATCAAAATCGCCGACCCTAGAGCGCACGCTTTCGTCGAGAATTAATTGCTCTGCCCATATATATGTTTTTGTTAAACAGAAATAAAATTAAGCAATCTAAAATTTTTATTCTAAGAAAATAATCGTACATTTTAAAAACTATGTTGATTTTACATTAGCGGATTCTTAATTCCTTCATTGAATATTATAAATTCAATATTTAAGCGTCGATGTAATAAGAATCATAATACCAGCTTACAAACGTCCGAATCCTAGATAAAGGTCTCTCCCCGAGGATTGGCAAATCAAGGAATCTACTATAGTCTAATATTACCGTAATAATCCCGTTCGAAGCATTGCTTTCATAGACTGTAAGATTTGTACAATATTATTATTGTAATTCAAGTCACATATTGTTATGAATTTTGATATGTTTTTGTAATTATAGTTATATGTATATTCATGTATAAATCAAGTATTACAAACAATGGGTATTTTATTAATATATTTTAACTTTGATAATACACAATCCTTTGAATATTACTTTGACAGTTGTAACTTTTGTGTGGTATTAAAATAATCTGGCTGTTGTTGGGACAATATGAATATTACTTGAAAAGCCCTATAATTAACATTTCTAAAAACGTTGAAATATTTAAGTGTTCATACAAAAAATTCCAAAAATTATTATTTTAAATTTCGAGAAAGCCCTTCTTAAACGATTCCTATACCTGTAAAGTCAAGATTCTCGCCAAATTCAACTGTATTTTTTTCTATCGTTCAACTTTCGTTGTTCTCACTTTCCATACTTATTACATTCTAGAAAAAGTCAATTCCGACACAACATTCATAAAACGCATTGTTACTAGTGACGAGACGTAGGCTTACGAGTTTGACATGCAAACTAGTCAACAAGCTTCGGAGTAGCGCCTTCCAACTGAACCGAACCCAAAAAACCACGCCAAAGTCGATCAAAACTCAAAGTCATGTTGACTGTTTTCTTTGACTATCGCGGTGTTGTGCGCTGGGAATTCTTACCGGAAGGTCAAACGATAAATAACGTATATTATTTGAGCGTTATACGGCGTTTAAGAGAGCAAATTCGACGAAAAAGGCCATCATTGTGAACGAATTGTTGACCAAAACTCAAAAAAATATCATCGAGCAACCACCTTATTCACTAGACATGGCTCCAACCGACATCTTCTTTTTCCTAAACTCAAATTACCACTTCGTGGTACTTGTTTTTATTCGGTAGAAGTCATAAAGAATAATTCGCGACGAGAACTAAACGCAATTCCGGAAAAGCGTTTAAAAAATGTTTTGATGGTTGGATTATTCGTTAGCGTAAGTGTATCCTTTCTGAAGGAGCACTTTGAAGGCAATAAAATAAATTTGGATAAATAAGTAACATTTTGTGTATTATTGATCTTTTCCCGGTACTTTTTTAACAGAGTAGTATCTGGTAATCGCTCTGAAAACCTTAATAACCGAAGGAACATGACACAAAGTTATTTGTCCGCGATGTTCTGTAGGGTGGAGATATTCCATAAGTCGGACTGTCCCAAGAAGAGACAAATCTCCTACCTCTCTTAAACTTACGTATTAGGTCCTTACATATGAAATTGGCGTTTTCTTGAACTGATAACTTTGATCTCAAATATCTGGCGTCTGGTTAGAAATTCCAAATTTAGGCTTATGTATTTTGTTTCGAATTTAGTGATTCATTTGTTTTCGTACCATTTTATTTTTCTTTGACATCGTTCTTTTCACAAAATAGAAAATTTAAATATCGCGCTGCAGAATGAGCTCGAAGGATTAATGATGTGTATGGGAAAGCTACTGTAAAAGAAAATACGGTACGTTTTTGGTTCCAACGTTTTCGTTATGCATATTTGACCTACGAAACAAACCCCGTGGACGGCCGGAGACCCTAGTTGAAAATAAAGAATCAAAGGTGATCGTTGAAGCGGATCAATCTCAAACCACATCAGATTTGGCAGCAGGCTTCGATGTGAGTGATAAAAAAATTATTCACTTGAAACCAACAGGAAAAGTGAAAAAGCTCGAGAAATGGGTACCGCATGAATTGACTGAAGCACGCCAACAAACACCTATTAAGTTCTGCATTACGTTACTCAACCGTCACAAAAACGAGGGAATTTTGAATCGTATTATTATTTGTTACGAAAAATGGATCCTTTACGACAATTGGAAACGCTCATCACAGTGGTTGAACCCAGGAGAACCGCCCAAATCCTGTCCCAAGTCAAAGTCGTCTCAGAAAAAGGTACTGGTGAGTCTTTAGTGAACCTATGCTGGTGTCATACACTACAGCTTCGTAAGATCTGTCTAGACGATAACGGCAGATCAGTATTGTCAACAATTGCAAACCATGATGGAAAAGCTAGCCGTTAAACAACCGAGACTGGGTAATATCTCGTGCCCACTGCTGCTTCAGAACAACGCTAGACCCCATACTTTACGACCGACGGTCGCTAAATTAGAGGAACTGCGGTTGGAATGTCTCCGAAACCCACTATATCCCCCGGACATTGCTCCAACAGTTTACCACTTTATTCGGAATTTGGACAATTTCTTGCAAGGAAAATAAATTCAATTCCGATGAGGCTGTCCAAACTGCCTTCAAAGATTTTATTGATTCTTGCTCCCACAATTCTTTCAGCAATAGAATCAATGAACTACCGTTAAAATGGGGAAAGTGCATAGATAATAATGGTACATACTTCGATTGATTAAATGTATAATTTCATAATATTTTTTTCATTTTACTTTTATCATATAAAACGCTAATTTCATATGTAAGGACCTAATATTTATATTCTCTTGGTAAGTAAGTATACAGATATTTTACAATGTACAATAATGAAATGTGTTGTAATTGTGAAAAAGTCATGTAATTGCAATAGAGAAAAGTAAGTAGTAGTAGCAACACTCGTAAATTAAATTCCAGACTAGACATCAACTAAAAGCAACTTCCTTTCCCTATCTGATTGCGTAAATCTTGTTACAACAGTCGATAAGCCACGAAAAGTTTTACCAAACCAACAAAATTTTATTTCTTCCAAAAGTCGTAACAAAGAAAATCTTCGTTTACGTCTCTTGCTGGTTTTATTTGATTTAAGCTTAAACTTTCCAGAAATCTGTAAATGTACTTTAAACGTGTTATTTTCTTTAAGGAATTCAATAGTCGGGCTATGAACCACTGATATTTTTTCATATTCTTAAGTTCCTAAGTTTCATAAAACTTTACTAATTTATATATATTTAATTTTTAAATGAGTTTTACTCTGTGCCTTGCAAATAAACAATCTTTTGGATAGTTAAATATTAAGCAAATATAAAATTTCATCAAAATCGTTACAGACTTAGAGACATTTCCGAAAAAATACATATGTATATATATGCAAGAATTGCTCACAGTACCGATTAGATTGGATTATTGGAAAATAATGCCATCTAATGGAAATAAATAGAACGATTTTTTTTATTTTAAAGTAAGTAGGTAATTTTTAATACACATAAAATAACACTTTTTCACAAAGAAAGAAATGACATTTATTTCACACTGAAAATACGGACATAATTAACACAAGACACATTAAACAAGAGATTACAATAAAATATTACTAATTAAATTTATACATATATACATACAAAGCCGTGCTTAGATCAAAAGGGACCTCACCTCAGCTCAGCATATGCTATAGCAAAAATACTATAGCGCTGGATTTCAGCCGGGCCTAAACTAAATAGTAAAGGCCTCAGAGTAGACCAGATCATAATTATTATTATTGTATATTTACACACACGCCAATGGAATAATCCAGAAAAATGCTAGTGTGGTTTTTTATTTATTCAAATATTGTTTCATAATACATTTCATGATACTTTGTGTACGTCAATATAATATAAACCCTTTTCATAAAACGTAGGTAGAAACTAAAATGGAAGTGTAACTAGCCGTTAGACTGCTCGAGTCGACCCCAATCTTACATTCCCCAGACGACAAGTTATCTTAAGGCTGTCAGGCTGGTTTCAGGCCTCCTGTACTCAAACTTTCACAAGGGCATGATAGATCTCACTACTAAGATCTTTTCACACATTTTACTTTGTATTTTTATCAACTATAATAGATTTTTCATTTTATTTAATAACTAGCAATGTCCGCGTCTGCGCTCGCGTTGACTACAGTATGACATCGATAGGACACACGCGCGAATCGTACTACTCCCGCTTCCGGATATTTTAAAGGTAAAAATAATCTCGCTGAGTTTTTTGTAGGTCTTTTTCTATAAATTAGGTATTTTAAAACTATTATTATTGTACCTGTTATATTAACAGTTGTACAGTTGGGAAAAAAAAAGATAAACCCGATCGAGTTTCTTCGAGGTTCTACTCGATGTCAGGGATGTTTTCCGAACCGGTAGTAGTGTTTTGACGTTCATAAGTGCCTTCTTAGGGCCTAAATTGAATAAAGATTACGTTAATTTTGATTTTGTACGATGTCGTCACATTACTGGTCTACTATAAAAACAAGTTAATAGATTTTTTTTCTCTACTCACGGTCTTATAATAATAATTCGATGTATTTTGTGTTTAAAAACGAACGTTTCAAAGTAAAAAATAGAATTAAATAAACTAAAATTTAACAATATACACATGTTATCATAAAAAACAACATAATTTATCAAGCTTTAATCAAAAAAATATATTTAAATATAATTAATAAAATTTAAGTGTCTGTTTGTAATGTCAAAATAACAACTTTTCAAATTCATATGAAAGTACTCATAAAAAAAAACCATTTTTAAAATTTTTGTCTGTCTGTTTGTCCGTTTGTTACGGGTAATCTCCGAAACGGTTGATCCGATTCTGACGGGACTTCCACTGGTAGATAGCTAAAGTTATAAGGAATAACTTAGGCGACTTTAGTTTTAGAAAACGAATTAGGATTCTGCGCCAATAAAAAAAGCTGGTCATGGTGAATCAATTCGGGGGCTTAAATGGCTTATGCTGAGTAAACCATAACAGATATATCAAATTAATGTACTACATAATTGTAGATATTAAAAAGCTCCAGAAAAAAGTCAGCGAGAGTATATTATGTCTATGTTCTAAGGGACACCGACAATAAGTATTTTTGTCCTTAAAACAACCGGGAGCAGGGTTAGCACTATTCGCGCGTATGCCCGATCGACGGCATTCTGTAGTCCACGTGAGCGAAGCCGCGGGCACAGCTAAAGAACACTTTATACAAAATCGAAGCGAAAAATGAAGTCTTGATTAAACATGAAATTGTGCGTTCATACTTTAGTAATGGTACGTAATGTATTGAAAAGCAATTGCTATGAAAAAACATGTTCAAAAGCAATCGAAAAAAATACTTTGACAAAAATAAGTCAACGGTTTTAAAATATACTTTTTTACATATAAAAAAAAATTGGTTGTCTGTAAAGTCGGTATACGGGCGAAAGTTTTACGTGACAACGACTTTATGTCTGTCTCTCTCGCTCTTAGGCGGGCTAACCATGCCCGAGTGGAAGGGACGCGTGCCTCTCACTCGCTCTCATTGTGAGCGCATAACGTGAGCGGAGCGTAACGCAGTTTCTTGAAGTGTCACCCGGCAAACCAATTTATAAGACGTTGTCACGTCAAAATATTTCTCATCTAACCATGTAAAAACTCACTTAATTTTTGTAGTATTACGTAATCCGCAAAATGTTTTCAAAACAATTAATTTAAATAATAATATTAGTATCATTTCACAGTTTTCTTATTATAACTTAATATCTGGGCGATCGAACTTTGCTCGGTGTCTTACATAAAAAATGAAAAAAGAAACACCTATCTAGGTATACTCGGAATGTAAATCATTATCTGAATACAAAGTTCCTTCCAAATCGCTGGAGCCGTTTCCGAGAAACCATTTACATTATATATATATATATACGTTTTTATAGAACTGACTATATTGTTAGCCTTAGGGGCCCTGAAGCCGCTGCGGCTTTAACAGCTTCACCGAACTTGGACATATATATACAAGAATTACTCACTTAATATAATAAGATACAGGAGGGGTATTGAAGGTTTGCTTACGTAATACTTGAGCGCCCCCTAAATACCTAACGGGCTCAAATAGGACTCATATTAAGTAATCAAATCTATAAAAAATTGCAATGGTACAAAAATTGTATTATTGTGTAATAGTACAAAACATTGTTTGAATATTTGAGAATATTATCATTGGAAACTGACAAACGGTTTCGGAAAATTAGAACCTTTTTTGTAGATTTCTTCACATGCCTAGGAAAACTACTCGAATAGTATTTATAATTTTAGATTGTACTGTTCTGTAGCTTTACTCATACTTTGGTTAGTAAAACGATTGTAATTTTACAATAAAAAATTAACAGTGCAGTAAAATATATCTCTAATCTTCTACTACGTCAGCAATCTTAATGGAAGACTGTCACTGCTTCTCAGGCAGATACTCCTGAGAATTGAGTCGGAACACTTCACCTGCGAGTTCTTATTGCTAATCACAAACTTTAAAGCTGAACACAGAACCACGAACAAAAAATTCCTTTAACTGAAATAGGAGCGTACCCTAAACCCTGCTATCTCGATAAAAACAGAGCTTATCAAATTGAAAATGTTGTACACTTCTGATTGAAAAATTGAATTATTTAACTGAGTAAATCATGCATAATATAAATACATATTAATGTATTGTATAGTTATTATTTAAATACTATAAATAGAGAGTTTTCAGCAAACACATTCATCCGGTAAGCTGGCCAGACGTACGACTGTATCGGTAAGCATTATTTTATTTATTTTTCTCATTAACGAATGTGAAGCAGTCGGTTAGAAGATCTTAGGAACTTACTTATTAAGTTAATATTCAGTAAATGGACATTTTTCTCGAAATATCTAATATCATAATCATAATTTCGTCTCTTCCAAAATCGATCTATATAAGATATTTTTACACTTTCACAGGTGAGAAAATGTTCCGGCTATTAGTATTGTGGGCTACATGCGCTTGCGCAGCTGCAACTTTCTACAGTCCTAATAACTTTATGTTACCGTACCATTGGCCGTATCCGCATTACCCTCCACCGCCAGTAGTCCACCCGGGTCACATGAATGTTGGCCATGGTCCAGATTCAGGTTTCCCTGAATTTGGTAAGTACCTATTTTATGTTTGATTAATATTTTTGTGATATTTTGGTAATATTCTCATAACAAGGCTTGGGACAACTGTTAAATTTTACATTTACTGTTACTGCATATATATTAAAAATGGTTGCATGCGTGCTTCTCAGACTAAATCTTATTCTGAGGCGTGCTTTTAAACGCTCGTGATCAAAATGATTTTTTATTTACACGAAATGAATTTATTTAAATTAAATAAGAAAATGATTAAAAAACTGATATTTATTTATTTATTGTCACATCAACGACACATTCACAAAATATTACAATAACAAATACATTACAAGTTAAGGACTGTGTGAAGAATCCTTACAGATATGCACATCCTATTATACTATGCCACAGCACAACACCAACAAAAACAAATTACAAATATCAAGATCGCTACAAATCATGCAAATTATTTAAACATTTGTATTTTATATCTAGATGATATTCATACAGTAGTTCTAAAAATAACATCGTGTGTAAAAATACATTCTCATTTTTTCTTGTCATAAAACGCCTAAGGAAGTATAACTTAAAAAACCTATTAATTTACCTAAAGATACCAGTTAGCTCTTAGATTAATTTTTAAATCATTTATTATTAATCTAAGCTAAAGCTGATATTTGACTGATGCATAAAAATATTTTAGACTTTTCCTTCTTTGTATTACACCCTTTTTATATGTTGTCATCATCATTAAACGGAATTTTAAATATTGCTATTTATTACTGTGTAAAGTAACATGATTACTAATATAATTTTGAATTTTTTCAAGGAGGTTATTCAGGTCCGAACTACTTGGGATTATATAATATTCTGACAAAAATGGAACAATATATCCTTGATAAACTGTAAGTTTGTTTTATTTTATTATTTAGTTTCAAATCTATATCGTAGTCTCTAAGTAAGCGCTCATCAAAGATGTGTTCTTAATACAACATCGAATTAATTAAGAAATTAAATTCTATCTTAAATATTAGCGAGTCGGTCTTCCGTACAAAATTGTATATGAAAAAAAGATCATCTACCAAGATATATTCATTTCCTCTAACACCTTGTAACAAATATAGACCTAACAAAACGCCAGCTCCTTTGTTAAAAGTGTCAAGGTAGTTTTGGCAATTTTAAACGTATGTTCTT
Organism: Saturnia japonica; assembly: GCA_033032175.1. NCBI lineage: Eukaryota > Metazoa > Arthropoda > Insecta > Lepidoptera > Saturniidae > Saturnia > Saturnia japonica. Next base: position 20,538,480 of record CM065307.1, on the reverse strand, counting down.
ATAAATTTGTAATCCTCTTCACTGGTGCACAAATAACCCGATTACATCACGTAAAACGCTGCCACAGTTACATAACATAGGATCAAATAGCAAAGGTAACTAAATGAAAATAAATACAAGGTCTCACCAGAATACTTATTACTTTTTCCTGCAGGACAAGCGTTACAACTAAACCGCCATTAGATAGTAGTCAACGTCACTATTCCATGCTGATGGGTATGATCTTATCCATCGCAAAGACCTTTGCTGCGGTCAACGAGTAAGTGATAATATTTTATTCTTTGAGAGAAAAAAGAAGTCATTTAACATCTTGACCCATTATTTCAATCATTCAATTACTTAAACCGTTCATTATTATTAATTTAACAAGAGAACAACTTAAAGAAGTGATTTTACCTACACCTTTATCATGAGTAACATCCACTATAGAAGTACAATTAGCTGTCTCTCATTGGTCGCTGTTGTATTTATATTGTACTATGCTTACTTTAACATCCAAAATTAAGAGAATTATAAATGTAAGGAAAACACAGTTTTGTAAAATTTCAGTAAAACTAAAGAGCCGTTAATGATGCTTTTTGTCACGATTGGATGACTACGAATCTAATGAGATAGGTAGGGTAGAGATAAATTTATTTGGAAAGTTCTCTCTAGTCGGGAATACCTCCATCCTACAGAAGGTCGCAGCTAAAGAAGCTTGTGTTGTGTTTCTGCGGTGAACAGAGTTTCCAGAGCTTCTTGAGGTAGGGGATTTAAGGTCAGCAACGTGGTAGTGATACATGTGGTAGGTAAGGTATTATCTAAATACAAAGTTTCATCCAAATCGTTGGAGCCGTTTCCGAGAAACCAATTACAAGAATTGCTCACTTAATATAATAAGATAAGATTTTCTTCTTTGTAAACAAGAATATTATGACGGAATCGTAGAACGCTATTTTTCAATACTCTCCTGGTCTTCGTTACAAGGGAAAAATTTGCGGCTAAGCAACTTTTTTTAAAACAAAATGCATAATACAAAATAACTGATCCCGCAGACTTTATTTTGCCATTTAAAGTAGCCAATAACTCGTCCACAGTGCTACTTATCGCATTCAGGGATATCATGAAAACCTTTTCCATAAAAAAAGATCTATCAACTTTCATGGCGTTCGGTCAAAAGTTTTAATTTTTTTAATAACATCCCTTTTTTTATAATTATAAGTAACATGAGGTAATTTATACATGTTTCAGAGATCACTTATATGATCAAGTATATATGGATACGCTAGACAACATGGTACCGAAAGTGTGGCAGGATCCCGTTTCCTATACAAATGAAGCGGTTAAATTAATAAAGACGGCACGCGAAGTGACAGCCCCGGTAAGTAACACTACAGAACCTTCCTTTTTTACTCGACTGCGAAATAGGAGTGTTATGTTTCTGAGCATATGTATGTATTTATATTTCTTTGGTACGCTCTGTAGCCTAAGTACCACGCCTGGGAATTAATTACAAAGCAAAAATTGTATATATTTATTTTTAGTCACTTGTTTTTGTTACAATCGGGTTATTTGTTTCCTTTTTTCTACATCCTATTTTCCTATTAAGTTGAATGGGATTTTCGGAAGAGCGAGAGAAATCTCAATATACATTATTTCCTAATTGCACTCTATCATAAAAGCTGGCATTCAGTATGATAGGGACTAAGTTATAAGCCATAGTTTAAAGACAGAATGCAATTCCTCAGTGGTAGCCTGTCGTGCAATCGACGTGAGTTCGAATCCCTACTTGAGCCTTAACTTTAGGTGAAGAAAAAATCTGATGAAAACATGGTGGTAGGATATTTCCTAATGCCCACCTGGCTAGCCTTCAAGTTGAAAATATGTCAACAAGCACCTATACGTATGTTCTGGTAACTACACATAAGAGCCAGTTCTCCCACTAGCACTCGCATATATAGGTCCTTATATATGACATTAGCATTTTATATAGAAAGTAAAAGGTAAAAGAAAATTATGAACTTATACATTTAATCAATCGAAGTATGAGGTATTGAAGTATGGGGTTTAACGTTGTCCTGAAGCAGCAGTGGACTAGAGTGATTAACCAGTCTCGGTTGTTTAACGGCTAGCTTTTCCATCATGATTTGAAATTGTTGACAATACAAATCTACCGTTATCGTCTGGCCAGATCTTAAAAAGCTGTAGTGTATGACACCAGCACTGGTTCACCAAACACTCACCAGTATGTTTTCCTGAGTCAACTTTCGCTTGGGACAGGATTTGGCCGGTTCTCCTGGGTTCAACCACTGGGATGAGCATTTACAATTATCGTAAAGGATCCTTTCTTCGTCACAAGTAAAAATACGATTCTAAATTCTCTCGTTTTTGTGACTGTTGAATAATGTAACACAGCACTCAATGCGTGCTTCAGTCAATTCATTCGGTACCCATTTCTCGAACTTTCCAATTTGTTTCAAGTGAATTAAAATTGTTTTATCACTCACACCGAAACTTGCTACAAACTCTGACGTAATTTGCGATAGATCCGCTTCCACGATCACCTTTAATTCTTCATTATCAACTAGGGTCTCCGGCCGTCCACGGGTTTGTTTCGTAGATCAAAATTTCCAGAACGAAAACGTTGGAACCAAAAACATACAGTGCTTTTTTTTACAGTAGCTTCCCCATATACATCATTAATCCTTCGAGCTGTTTCTGCAGTACTGATGCCACGTTCTAACTCATATTCGTAAATAACGCGATATCTTAAGTTTTCTATTTTGTGAAAATAACGATGTCAAAGAAAAATCAAATGGTGCGAAAACAAATGAATCACTAAATTCGAAACACAAATACACAAGCCTAAACTTGAATTTGGAACATCAGATATTTGAGATTAAAGTAGCCAGTTCAACAAAACGCAAATTTTATATGTTAGTATGCATATATTACGTAACCATTTTTTTTTTTTTTCGATTTTTTATAAGCAAACATAAGCTACTATTATAGAAACTATAACAAAGTAATACAAATTTTACAGGCAAGAAGCATTCTCAGTCTATGTGTACAGAGGGGACTTGCCGACACTTCATGTGATACTATGGTTAATTTTGAAATGCAGAATCTACCGCAGACATATAAGGACGAAATGAAATCATTGCTAACCTTTGCCAACGTTGCTGTGCAGTTTAGCACAATGAGTAAATTGTTTGAAAATGTTTCCAACGATTACCACTCTATACATTTTATGATAAAGGAACGGAAAAAGTTAAAACCCCTTATAAATGGCATCTCTAAAGCATTATTAATTTTAAATTCGAAAGATCCGAAAGTAGTCCCATGGGAAGCATCAGAGCCAAAGGATTTTAACCCCGTACAACTTCTTTAACTTCAACTTTTAGAACGTTTGAAGAAAAAATGTATTTAACTTGATTTTAGTAACTATAGTTTGTCATTTACCTACTTCTGATTTTGCGAAATATATAAATGTGTACAAAAACGTATTCTGTCTTATTTATTAATATTACTACACACACAATACTACATGTTACACACTCTAGGTACTATAATCTGATGAAGCAACACAGGCGCTAATAAAAAAAAAAACAACCGAAAACAATTCAAAACAAAACACAACATAAATAAAAGTCATGCCCACGTTTGGTCACAATTTAACTCAAGTCGAAAAAGGCTATAATATAGTTTATAATATAAAATATTGAATGACTCTTAGGGCTGTCATCACTGATTTGAAAATGGTCCGGCGAATGTCCTGAAAAAAATCATTGCGCCATTGTGCTAATATACCTCGGGCACTTCAAATTCTCTAAATCACTATGCAATAAAAAATATCAATATTACAGATATTTTTTCCTAGATAACCTTTAAAATATTTTTTATAATATTATTTTTATTGACTTTTATACGTTTATCAAATAAAACTAATTCAACTGTATTTTTGTTGAACAATGTTATCGCTCAGATATACTAACAGTCTGATAATATGATTTCAGGAGTTAAAAACATTATACGTTGTTAAATTATAATGATTATATTTAGTATTATATATAAATAAGCTTGCAGCTTCCATTACCAATACGATCAACGCCTTTGTTTTCTTTCTTAAGCACTATGAGCGCTCCTAAACAATAACTAATTCTTTTCTTCATTATTTTTAATGTTCGATATTAAGTGACAATGTGGCCTAAAATGGTAACACGCTAAACCGCTCTCTATGGTAACTGTCTCTCAAGTGTAGCTGCCGGAAAGCACCTATAAGCACTTGACGAGTGATTTTCAACTTGATGTCAGTATTTAGCCAGGCGCTCATTCAAAAATTCTCTACTACCATACAACCATGGTACAATACAATTATCCAGGGCCCTCTTTACCCGAGGATTCAAGGGGTGCGAGGAACTCGGGCGCAGAGTTCTAAGGGGCGTAAGCCGACCGCCATAAGTCTTGATAGGCATCTATTAGCTTAGCAGAATAAGTTGGTATGGAATGAAAAGATAAAAGCCCAATAAATTGTGGGGGGGGGGGGGTGGCGTCATGATAACTTTCGCTCCCCGGCGCCGAATATGATTAAGAAGGCCCTGCAATTAGCAGTACCTACAGAAACAAATAAAAATTTTGATTATAGGTATTTAGAGTCTATTAAAATTCAGGTAGATTCGATAATTTGTAATATGAAAATTCGTTCTTTCGGATCTGTTTGTAATTTGAAAATAGATAGAAATATTTGAATTTAAAAGCAATAATATAAATATTAACAAACAGCGTAACACCACCACCAAAACACCAACGTATACGAAACTAAGTATAGGAGGGTAGTAAAATAGGATGATATCAGGCCTTCTAAAATCTAATTTTTTTATAGACACAGCGTCCATTGAATAATGGATACCATCTCGTCTGAGACGTAAGAGACAGTACCGTCCCATAATTATGTATAGCAGAAATAGCTCCAAGAAGCAGAAATGGCAAATTCGTATCTAATATCAGCCATAATGTACCAAACATAATCTTAATTTCCCATTATGAAACATATTTAGCGATTTCTGCTATCGCTCTGCCCATGCGAAATATGTAATTAGATGGCCCAAAAACTCACACCACTCTCTCGTCCTCACCGAGCGCAAAGTCAGCTCGGTTGCAAGTTATTCCGGGTTTGTATAATAACAGGACCAGTAAATACCTAGGCACCGGCCTCACAGCGAGCGCCCGAGTTCTATAGTTACATCGCTACCAGCCATATACGTCTAAAACTATTATTAATTAAAAGAAATTTATCCTGTGTTGCTCGATCGCATCATCGGAAGATGAAATTTAACTATTATGGAGCCTTGAATATTCTAATAAAAGAGACAGCACTGGATGCATGCTAAATCAATCGAGAGAAAGTGAGTAGAATAGAATAGAATAGAAAATAAACTGTACAATAAAAATAAAAAGTAGAAAAAATAACAGAACAGAAATAACAGGCGGTCATATTGCTTAAAGCAATTACTTCCAGGCAACCTTACAAAGGATTGGAAGAAAGAAAAAACGAGATAGTTAAAATATAAATATAGACTAGTTAATATCGTACATATACTAATACAAGAACAAATATATACAATAACATTAATTAAAAAATAAAAGCGACAATTCTATATACATAGTATAAAATTATATATACATACACACACAAACATAAAAACAAATACTTACAAGCACCAACAGAATTGATTAAAGCGATAAATAGTGATCCTTAACTAAGTGATTGCGCACGTCTTATTGGTAAGGGTAATGCATTCAATAATCGATTTGCCTGGGTTGAAAAAGACTTGTTAAGAAAACTAGTCGTATGTTTAGGTATTTCTAAAATTGGGTCTTCAGACGATCTCAAATTACATGAATGTAAATCACGAAGATATTTAAACCGTTTTTTAAGATAAATAGGAATTTTCGGATTGAACAAAGTATTATAAAATAAGATAATGAAACACTATATCTCACGTTATAACATCATTTGTGCTTCTAACCCGTTGTATGAGAAAAAAATTGAAACACAAAACCGACACACCACAATCTAACTATCATATTTATAAATGACACAATGTAAATAGAACAATTATATTTGAAAACTTAGATAAAAGATACAAAGCGCTGAGTACGACACAATTACCTCGCTCGACCGCTCAATATCTGGCCTACGTAATGTTACGACCTTTTACAACCCGATTAAAAAGAGAAAAAATCCTGTTCTGAGATATCTCGAAGCAACTACATACTTCTCAGTACTTTGAAATAATGTTCGCGTCATAAAACAACCGAGGCGCAAGTTAAACATCACAGTTTACACACACACATGTATAGGGCTTGTCGCCTCGATTACGACATCGAGTAGTCATAGCAACTAAACTTCGAAAAAAATAGCGATGATTCACGGTTTTTCTACGATCGTTTAGTGTAGGTATTTAAGCGGCTCAGGCGCGGCGCCGGAATAGTTCACTTTTGAATTATAAAGCGATAACATCGAGCGATAAAAGGAAGCGAAACCACAGTGAAATAAATAACAGTGTTGTGAGTTCTTGAAATTTGTAACTGTGTAGAGTTCGAATAAAACTTCTTCACGTCAATCATCGGCATTTTTATTACCCACGGGTGTAAAAGTAAGAATTCTTTACTCTTTTCACATCTGCTCCGCGTCAATATTACCAGTCTCTTTTGGCATACCAGCAAGCTGAGAAAACTCTTCGAGATCATTTGTAAGTAATTTTATTACTTCATGAATACGACCTGACCAGTGTATTCAAGAAATAAAATAGGAGAGAAAAACCTTTTCATGTGCATATAAAAAAGATTTTTTTAAGTCAAGGAATGTTGCAAATTCGTGTTATGGAAACTTTATCAAATATTAATTCCATTGTTCACGATGTCGTAGATGTGTTGTATAAATCGTGGGCAATGGAATTAAAATGGAAAGCAAAAACCTAATGAATAAAAAAAATTACTGTCTGACGAACAACGCATATCTTAAATTAGTAGATCTAGCACCTAGAATAATGAAATTTTGTTTAAAAGTTATTTATTATTTATTTATTATTTGGTAAAACACACTAGCAGCTAATTAGCTGATGCGTGTGTATCAAATAGCTTGGAGATATCTTCCTTGTCCAATCTGCTCTTAAAGGAAGTTATGGTAGGAGCCATCACAACTTTATCTGGAAGTTTGTTCCATGCTGTGACTACTCTGTTAGGCAAGAAATGCTTCATTGGGTTTCTTTTTGCTGGGAATTCCCAAAGTTTCAAGGGATGACCTCGTAGGTGTTTATTTTCATTTGACTTAAACATATCTTTAAGGCTGGGCACATCGTAATAATTAGTGAGGATTTTATAAGTTTCGATTAACCTGCCTCTTTGTCTACGGTGTTCTAGTGTGGTAAGGCCAAGGTTTATGAGGCGCTGTTCATAGGGTAAGTTACGCATTGCATACACCATCTTAGTAGCCCTTCTCTGTACATTATCAATGAGCTTAATGTCTTTTTTGAAGTAAGGATCCCAGATAATATAAGCATGTTCAAGAAGTGGTCTTATAAAGGTCTTGTATAACTTTATAAAAGTTTTAGCTGTTAGGAATTTAAATGCCTTGCATTTAAGATCTTTGGATACTGTAACTCCCAAGTCCCTTTGTGTTTCAACTGCGGTTAATTACTCACCACTAAGATAGTATACCTGACAAGGATTATTACTACCAATGTGTAGCACGGAGCACTTATTCACATTTAAAGTTAGAAGCCAGTCATGAGTCCACTTAAAAATCGCATTAAGGTCATTCTGTATAGCTTGCCAGTTGCTTCGAGGGTTAGCAAAAAATTTGGTATCATCAGCAAAAAGCGAAAAAGGTAGTTGCAGAGTATTTTTCAAGTCTGAGAGGTACAAGATAAAGAGCAATGGACCAAGCACCGAACCTTGAGGAACGCCACTGAGGACACTTCGCGGATCGGACATGACTTCGCCAATGCGCACCCGAAACGTTCTACCAGAAAGGAAGTCGCATATCCAGGCTAAAATGCTCCCACGTATGCCAAGGTGTTCCAATTTGTGTATGAGGCGTTTCAGAGGAACACGGTCGAATGCCTTCTCATAATCCAAGTAAACGATATCTGTTGGCTGTCCATTACTATGGTTCCGTGTCCACTCGTTTAAGCAATTTAGTAAATTGGTTGTAACAGATCGTTTTGGGATGAAACCACGCTGCTCATCCAGGGTAATCTTTTCATGTATTAGAAATCTATCAAGCTATCATCTTCTCCATGGTTTTGCACAATACACTGGTCAAACTTATGGGCCTATAGTTGACAGGCAGTAATTTATTTCCTTTTTTATAAATCGGTACTACATTTGCCGTTTTCCAGTCAGCCGGAATAAGTTATATTATTAAGTTAAGATTCAGTTCCTTAAATAACGTACGCAATAAGAGTGTTTTTGATAATTCATCCCTTAATGAGGTTAAATAGGATGATTCCTGAGATGTTGCGGATAAAGAATCATATGGGGTAAGCGATTAGTAATCTATAGTATTATTATAACTAGCTATGCCCGTGACTTCGCTCATGTGGTCTACATAATGCCCGCGCGAATCTTGCTCCCCGTTCCCGGCTATTTTAAATACAAAAACACTTATTGTGGGTGTTTCTTGAAAGATAGACATATACCCTCCTGGACTTTTTAATGTCTACAAATATTTAGTACATTCATTTGCTATATCTTTTATGGTTCAAGTCATTTAAGCGCCCGAATTGATTCACTATGACCAGCTTTTTATTTGTGCGGAACCCGAAATCTTTTTCTAAAATAAAAGTAGCCAAAGTTACTCATTATAACATCAGCTATCTATCACGGAGAGTCCCGTTAACAACGGTCCAACCGTTTCGGAGATTTCCCGGAACAAACAGACAGACAGACAACAATTTATAAATGGGCTTTTTGTTATAGGTATCGTATATACTTTCATATGCATTTAGTGAAAAGCTGTTATTATGACATTATAAACAGACACTTCAATTTTATTAATTGTATAGATGTCTAGATTAAATATATGACTACACTACGCATCTCCCATAACACTTATAAAATCAGGCGCAGATTTAGAACTTGCATTTGGAGTGGTTCATAGATTGAAGGTTTTAAAGATTCAACATCGAACACAGTAGTTATTTTGGTAAAACCTTGTTCAGATGAGGCCATAATGTTGTATGACCTGGTAGTACTTTCTCATCAGCGACACTCCTGATTAATTGCTAGTACAATGGGACTGATATATTCGTTAGAATAGACCATACAAAAGTAATTAAAAAAAATTTAATCGATTTTTTGGTTTAGTTTACTCCTATGATACCCCCCCAAAAATAAAAATCACACAACAGGATCACACAAACACTTTATTTCTAAAATAAGTATTACAAATAAACCCTTACATCTAAATTATTTCAGTCTATTTATACATATTATGACAATATATTATATTTCTTTCTTTTTATTTATATAAATAAATCTCTTTATAAATACAAAATAGGTACTCTAATAAGGACCATACGCTAGTGAAAGGACTATAAGAAATAAAACGAACTAAGAAAATATAAAGTTAGAAATGGGAAAGTGAAATATATAATTATAAAGAGAAACAAAAAAGATAAAACAAAGTAGCGTTTGGCCCTTTACAAAATATACACACATCGACATAATTCGCTAACAAAAATCCAAAAAAATTAGCCAAGACGTGGTCTTGACAAATGAAAATGCAGATGAAAATGAAAATTTTCTTGCAGATGAAAATTTTACAAACTGTGACCTTTTTTCTTACGATTTATTATCGCAAATTATATTATATTCCTCTCACACGATGGCCTGCGAAATTGTTTCGTTTTTTTTTTCTCGACGTTTGAATAATTCACCTTACTTGTTTCAAATTACTTTTAAAGATATGTATACCATAATAATAATGGTCTATTGGTAAATAGCCTAAAATAATACAAATCTGAAAAAAAAAATGCTAATTTGTTTAATTTTTCCTTCCGAAAATTATTATTTTTGTCTGTCAGGCCGTGATTGGAAACGCCATACAAAAATTGTGACGTCATAGTTCATGAATAATATACACAGTCGAGTGTGTTATCTTGACGATGACGTCACGTTACGTTTTTGCTGCATGCTATTTTATTTAGATTAAAAAAAAAATTATATTACTTTTCAAGGTGTATTAGTAGAATAAATATTAATTCACGGGTATTATTTTCAACGTACACGTAGAGAACGTTTAAAACAATTTTTTGAAAGTTGTCTACTCCCGGATGAAAATTTTATTGGAATACTTATATACTTCGCATATATCACACAATACAGTGCTACGTAACGGAGAAGGTATTTTAAAAAATCGTAAGAAAAAAAGTTTGAACTTCGCGTGCCACGTGAGAGAAAATCACAAAAAATTTCCGAGTAATCTAAAAATAGCTATACTATAGATACATAGATTCCTTATTGTTCTAAATATTATAAGAACGTTTACAAATGGAAACAAAGTAAGTTTTTTGAAAGTATCATTTTATAATCGACAAAAATTGATTTCGTTCCTGACGGGACTTTTTGTTACCATTATATATACGTTATTTCATCACCAAGAGAAAAATCTGTCAATGTTTTCGTTATTTAATTAATTTAAACAAAAATCCATACATGTAATGTCTTTAAGTGTTCATAACACGCGGACACGTCCAAAACAAAATTTATTATTATTAACACACAATTTTAATTTCAAACGAATGTTAATATTTGGTTTCGTATAATTTATTTATTAATCCTACACCCTAATACTTGTATTTTATTGTTACCTATACGAAAATAATTTTAAACCAAATAATTATAATCATTCTTTTTTGGAAACAAACAAATTTGGATTTTTTCTCCAGAGTCACACACGTTTCTCTTTAGTTATTTAACCACTAATATAGCGTTAAGTTTTATATCGATTAAATGCGAATACGATCATAATATATGTTTAACAGTAATGTTAATCTACATTGCACAATACCAATTTGTTATAATTAATAAGCTAATCGAATACAACTCACTCAAGCAACAAGAATATATCTAGAGATACCTCGAGAATGTAATCTCATGTGCATATAACATCTTCACTTTTTTATTCCTTACGGCCACTGGATGCAAGTCCTTTAAGCCTAACATCGTACTACTTTTTGGGTCTTTAAACATCGTTCTAACAAGATGGTGGCATCCCTATTAGATCTGTCCAGTTTTTTTCGCAACTAAAACTACATGTTTCTATTTGTTATTTATAATCAGCTTGCACACAATAACAAGACTTTTTACGTGAAATTTTACGAATATTTCTCAATATAGTGCAAGTTTATGAACAAAACTAAAAACTATTACATGACAGACTAATATCCTGTTAAAACTCCCCATTGGATCTTTGTTACGCAGTGTTGCCCGCAGTCGAAAGCGCGAAAAGTTAAAAATAAGATCAGAAACCCGAAAAAATATGTTTTTTTTATTGTCAAAGATTACTTTCTTGTACATTTCTGTTGATGGGAACCTTTGACAATAACATATAGATGATTGTTTAAAAAAATTAACGAATTAAGAGATCGACCAGCATTGAAGATTTGGACAAGATCCTTTCAAATCCAAAAAGATACTAAAACCGAACGAAAGATAAGTGCCGGCAACACTAATGATACTAAATTGTCAACACGTACAAACGAAATTTAGGGTTGCTAATTAAATAATCACCATTACATAACGCGATATTATTTTTTTATCGTTGTCAAACTCAATCGTTTTTTTTTTTGTATTTCATAACTTTTTCATTTAACATTAAAGATTAGATCAAAATAAATTACAAACGAGATCAAGTGAAGTGCCTCTAATGTATTCTTTTTAGGACATAATTTAATTCATACAACACTAGTGACGCCATTGCCCGATTTTTAATTTAATAAATGCAAATAATCATCACCTAAGGTGATAATTATAAAATATCTACTTTGTACAAGGCAAGGAAATATGTATATATAGTCGTTCAAGTTCGTGCTGGACCATCCTTTGTTATATACGTTGGCGGGGACGAGGTAACACGCTACCATACTACACATTACACTAAAGTAAACAATATGTCATCTAGGAAATGTTCTTAAAATATTTATTTACAGCCGCTCGAAAGATAAACACACACTAGGGCTGTCCTCTGACTGTGTTTCTTGTGTAACGTTTTGGATATTGCTATATTACATTTTCATTATTATCTTTCGTCAAAATATATTACTGCAAATTTTGTAAATTTTTTTTATAAATTATTTGTACTTGGGTTTTATTTCTAGTTCCAAAACCGATTGTGAATTCGTAAGAAGAAATATAATTACTTCTTTTTTTCATTAAAAATATTTCTTTCCTTATAGTATAATATATGAAAAACAATTTGAAATTCTCGGAAATGGGTAATATAAAATTTCGTCATTAGTTATAAATTGTGTAATTACGGCTATTGTATACTGAAGTTTACCTAGATTTCGTTTCAGCCGTTTTTACGAAGACGAAATACTGTTTACTTTAGTGTACTGTGACTGCGTGCCTACGTCACCCAGTTGCACGTGCTTCCCTTCCCCGCTAAAGTTCCTCGCCCCCGCCAACGTAAGGCGGAAACATAAAACGGTCGCGCACAAACTTGTACAACTATAAATAAAAATGGGAGAACGCTTTTTCATAATTATACTACATATAAGATTTAATATTTATATAGATCGGCAACTCGAAGAAGAATGAGCATAGTACACTCTTCTGTTAGGATGAGATATGGATACGAGACCATTTTCGTATTTGCTATTGACCTACGTAAATCGTGACCAAAACAAATCCTGTTTACTTTCGCATAATATATAATACGCAGACTAATGTATTCCGTTTTTGGTCACGTCTTATTCAACCTATTGCCGATCTATAAGTATACTAAATCTATGATACTACAGACATCAATTTATCTAATTAATTATTAAGTGAAATGTTAACATGAAAACACTTTACAACCCGACTAAATTAACTTACCACTACATATGAATTTTATTTAAGTTACACACTTATCTGATTACGCAATAAACCCACATACGTTATTGGCCACATCAACTAATTCATACGAGATATCGATACTACCGTATCGCTCTCTCTCACACGTTATTTAATCGAAACACGCACAATAAGGTTGGAACAGAAAAACGTATTGGTCAATCATTAAAAAAAAAATCGAGACCAACAAAAACAATCTTAAAGTTCTATTACTTTATATCACTTTTAAAATTGTTTCGATCATATAAAGAAATAAAGACGCGTGTCAAAAAACCAAACGAAACATACCGAAACGAATATAACCGAAATACTACAGGCTCGAGAAAAAGTATTTTTATCCGTTTTGAATTTGAAAAAATAAATGAGAAAAAACCGTGTTTATCCGCAATCCTGCCATTGTCACGTGTGTAGATTGTTTTCCTAATTATTCTTGTAATCTTCAAACACAGCTAGCTCTAACAAGATGGAGGCTAAAACTGTCTAGAGAGTATTTGTTGCAACTTGAAGTGCATGTTCCTAGTTATAATTTATAATCCATTACACTTGTGCACAATAAACCAAACTACATTAGTTACAAATAGCATAAGTTAATGAATTAAAATAAAAACCAACCACATGAAAGAACAAACCAAATACTTTTTATATTAAACTACTAATTTATTTAATTTGTTTTTTTACATCTCAGAAGTAAAAAGTAGTATCGGTTAGCTTCTCAAAACCTGTAGTAACTAATTACACTATCAATAAATTCCTTGAACTCTTTGTAACTGCTCGCTCATAGAGAAGTCAAGCGACTCCTTGATCGAGGACTTTAAGTAAAACTTGATATAACAAAATAAACTGAAATATACAAACCCAAGTATATAAAACTATATAAGTATTTTGTATATTCTATACACAAATTAGTGTACATTTCTATAAAAGATCCTTGATACAGTTTTATAATGAAGTATGCCGTGTACATTGATTTCATAAATAGAATTGAAGTCATAAGTGGATGAAAATTTGTTTTATGACAATTTTATATTTACCGTAAATAAAATTACGTAAAATTTATTTTTTACGAAAAGTATCGTATCTTCTAGAACGAATACTCTTCGATTGTTGAGTTTTTCTTACATAGCTAAAATCATGCATCAATAAGAAATTTGTAGATTTTTTTTACTCGTTTTCATTGATATTTATAAATTTAAATTAAAGGCATGCCATAACTTTTTGTAAAAAAAAAATAACCACGGTATCTTTAGTACATTTTCATTGAAATTTATTAATTACTTTATCGCTATAACTTTCATCCAATCATGTCTTCAATTGTAATCGCTGTTTTGAAAAAAAAAAGCATTAGTAAATTACTAAATCGCATAAAACGTCTCGCAAGCACAAAATCATTCGTAAACAATCGTCTTCCCAATACGATATCGAACGGGTCGATTATATATATATGAACCATATTCCATTCAATTTATATTCGTTCACGTGTATATTATAATTTATCGACAAAACCGTTAACGAAAGTTCATAAAAAATTATCGAGGAACATACAAACAAGAGAATGGAATAAACGTAAGGCTAATATATATTAAAAAAAATAGTTGCCTAATAACGCAAATAAATAGTCTAAATATTTACAAAATAAACTAGCAATAATAATAAAAAATAAACTTTTTTATAACACATTCCCTCACACATCGACACAATTATTGCATATCACCACGACACGACGATCACTATAAAGTCTGTGACCGTATAACAAGTTTCGATTGCGTTCGAGCGTTTATCTGAGTGCCGTGTATAGGTTCAGTACGCTCTTGTTCTCCTTGTGCGATGGAGTTTTCGAGAACACGTTCCAGAAACGGAGCGTCTCGTCACCGGCACCGGTCACTATCGCCTCGCCGTCCGGCGACAACGCCAAGTACAGTACCCGATATGAATGTCCGGTTAATTTCGCTACCTGTAACATAAAACATTATCTGCAATATAAAACATTACCCGTAATATGAAATATTACCCATAACACAAAAAATTACCCGTAACATAAAACATTTAAGAAAATGTTTAAATAGAAACAAGATCAGATCCCTTTGTTGGTTTCTATTCCATGACGATCGACTTTAGAATGCTGTCCAACCGTAGAAAAATAATTGAAGGACAACATAAAAAAAAACGGGTTGCACTCCGGGAGTGCCGACAGAAATGAAAACTTATTTTGGCGCGTTAGAAATTTTTTAGATGGGTACTAGGGTTATTGGGTTATGAATTGCATTTTATTTATGAATTGTATTTTATTAATTATTAGAAACTTTAAAATATGTACATGCATTTAAGCACACACTATAGCCGCGTCTCGTAACGGTGTCGCGAGTCCAGAGATTTTATTTGATCTAAAAATATGCGTACCGCGCTAAAAGAAGTTTTCACTTGAAAAATACTTTCATATTAATAATGATAGTTTAATAACATTTAAAATAGCTTTGATCATTCATAAATGTATAGAAGAAACAATTCCATTTAGAAAAACCTTACCTGCGTAAGCGACGGATACTTCCAAACGAGGATCTGATTCTGCGAATAACCGTGCGTGGAGACCAACTCGCTAGAATGCTTCGACCACGCCAAATTGCATACTTGAGATCCTGTTACCAGGTAAAAATTTAAATAACCAAATATTAATACAGATGACTAACTTGATTAATTACATTTTTAATAATAATATTAGCCTGTTAAGTCTCTTATTACTAGGAAAAGAGTCCTCCTCCCGAGGAAAAGCACAGACTTTAAATATGCGGGAACTAAATAACGCTTGTCTTATTCTATCGCGCACATCTTCCTCCGTTTATTGCACAGTTCTTTTTCTCTCTATCTCTGACCATGTACTTCTACCGTCCTTGTGGCATCAGAAATGTTGCATTCTTCCACCTATATCGCCGCGACTGTTATGAAGAGCTTTTATACAATGTATACTACTATCATGACAAAAATTTGATCAAGTAGTTCATTTTACGTTAGTTGAAACGACTGGGCCCAAAGCGAATGGCCCGAAAATATACTTATATGTTCACTCAGACTATGTGTATATAAAATAAGCTGCATTCCAGTCTTAAAAATAAAGCACTATTCATTGCTTTTTAATTTGTTTATTTAGGGTTGTGAGAATACTCCCATCTAGCCCATAACGGTGGATCCGCGCTTGGTTGCACTAACATATACGCCTTTAGCACACCGACGCGACGCGACGCCGCGAACCACGGTAGCGAAACTTGGGTAAATCTGTCCTACGTTATTAAAAAAGTATCGCGTATTCTGCATCTCGCTCTATCTGTCTGTGATTTGTGACCGACATGCTAGTTTCTTATGAGAGAGCGGAATGACAGAATATCGCGGCGCAACAAACTGGCGATGGCAGAAACGGAGAAAAATATTAGTAAAATCAAGGATATCGTGAATTATATTTAATAAGACTGTAGTTCTAAGCACAACATATTTTTCTCCGATGGACTCATATTTTAGGTATTATATTTTCTTTGATATAAGAAATTTTAATTCTCCTTCTTCAAGAAAAAGACTAGTCTGACTCACACGACATCTTCTTCTTACCCCTTATCCTACTTAAGTAGTGACGGCACAGCATGTTTCCTTCTTCCACTTTACCATATGAAATATCAACTCAATATTCACACCTTTTATACGCCATCTTTACACATCTCATCCATACTTTCTTCGGTCTTCTTCTACTCCTACATACTTTCTTCCCTCCTTATAACATGCCCATACCACTCTATCTTATAACCCCTCAACTTATCAGCGACTGGTGCTATTTTAAGACTCCTTCTGATAAACTTATTCCTGATCTTATCCATTCTAGTTACACTACACATTCATCTTAACATTCGCATCTCTGCCACATGTCATCTTCTTTCATCCAGTTTTTTTCGTTGCCCAGCACTCAGATCCATACGCCAAAACGGGTCTTGTAATGGTTTTATACACTTTTCTCTGAAGCTTCAGGGACATTCGAAGATCACATGTTATCCCCGAGACCTGTCACCATTTTTTTTTTCG
Organism: Saturnia japonica; assembly: GCA_033032175.1. Taxonomy (NCBI): domain Eukaryota; kingdom Metazoa; phylum Arthropoda; class Insecta; order Lepidoptera; family Saturniidae; genus Saturnia; species Saturnia japonica. The sequence continues at coordinate 20,521,317 of CM065307.1, read as the reverse complement.
GACTGACTATACTGTTAGCCTCAGAGGCCCTGGTGCCGCTGACGGCTTTTACAGCTTCTCCGGACTTAGACCTGTCGCCTTTCCCCCACCCAGCATTTATCCTATTATATACGTCCTGGTCAATGTCATCGTTGTTTTGAATTAATGAATCGACCATGACTCATACGACACGTTGCATGGAAATGGTAAAAATTTTCTGTGTGAAAGCGTACGGCAAATATTTCGCCATTTCGCTGTCATTTCGTTACCGTGGTTTGCGGCGTCCGTCGTTTCGTGTACAAAGGCGATAAAGCCCAAAAAAGATTAAATAAACAAATCCACGTACCTGTGTCGACGCACTGCATCGGTTGCGATGTGAGAGTGTTCCAAAAACGTATACACCGGTCTGCGGTCCCGCCGCCTGAGGCGAGCAGCCCGTGCTGGTGCGGCGACCACGCTATCGCCTTCACGGCGGCCACGTGCGCCGAGTACGTCTGCACCGGTGACGTCGAATGCTGTTTACAACACAATCCATGTTAGGGGGCCATTTACTAATAACGTACGAATGATTTTGGTGATTTTTGACCTCCTCTACTGAACAAAAAAACATACCATACTAAACCAACATAAAATATTGTAAAATGATCTGTATTCAACATTAATAGCTTAACTTCACATGATGCGCGCGCCCAGAATAATTTTATTATAAGTTCAAATATAAAAAACGGGACCTACGATCCTGCTGTATCGAAATCGACCTCCGAATGAATGTAACATATATTTTTACAAACAGGTAAATGGAAAATCAAGTTGTGATTTGTATTTAAACAAAAAAAACGAAACCGAAAATATAACAGGATGTTTTATCGCGAAACCAAAGGGAACTAACTCGTGCGGCTCGCGACTTAATTGGCCGCGGTTATCACTTTCCCACGTGATAACATAATGACGAAATTATTTAATACAACTGTTTGAAAAAAATAAAGTACGGTCTCCACAATTCATCCGTGGGAATATTTCGCACGACGCCTTCAAAGTGGTAAATACTTAAGAGTTTGTTGATTCGAACCCACGTCCAACGAGGATGAATGCTGAGGCGCTACCTACTATCACCTAGTCTAAAATTGGCCTTATTGGTTTATAGCAGCGGCGCGTTATGATGGCCGTATGGACGTTTGTCCGCTAATGAAGCTTCGTATAAATTAATAATTGCGTTTAAAGGAGCAAATTGCCGTTCTTTATTATCAACAGTGACGTGTAGAAAAGAAAAAACTGTGAGTGCACTGCGATTGTGATATAGTTTGGATCTGGCTTTAGCTTTGGTTTGGACCAGATATTGATATTGCATTACTGTTGACCCTTTATTGTTAATTTGGACTTTGTTTACGCCTTTTGTTGTGGATTTAATCGATATGGCCGAACGAAAATAACGCATTTCACGTCGCTATTGTAATATGTCAAAACGGCCATCATAGAGTAGGGATATTCGATATACATCGATGCATCGAATTCACTCAATGTTTATAATACGATGTATCGAATCAGTAGTAACCAGCTAATAATTATAAGATATAAAATGAAGCCGTGGAATCTGATTCTTCAGATCTTTCTGACAAATCAGAAGATAACTCTTCTTTGTGAAATGATCACCACAAATTAGTTCACAAGAGCTGGAAAACAACGAAGTCTGATGATGCTATTTCTAACAAGCTGTCTATTTACTTCAGTAGTCCAGTAGGAATACTCAATGAGAACCCACTGGAAATTTGGAATGATCTGAAAAATCAGTTTCCTAACTTCATACATTTACAAATACATTAGCATTAATACATTAGCAAATACTTGAAAATAGTAGGAACTTCATTACCATCTGAACGTTTATTTTCTAAAACAGCACAAATCGTCGATCAGCATCGAAATATATTGGAAGGGAAACGTTTATATAAGCTTTTGATTTTGCAAAGTCTTCCAAAAGAATACTGGATGTAGGACTTTAATACAGGAATTTCTATAGTTGTTTGTACTTTGAAAATAAATTACTTTTACTGGTAGTCACACGATTTAATTGTATTCGATTTTTCTGTGTGAGGTTTTTAAAGTTTCCCGACGTTTCGACACCTTTGCAGGAGCCGTGCTATAACTTGTTCAATTTCAATGAACAGTTCGCGCGAAAATCTAAGATTTGCATATTGTTTGTAGTTTTTGTAATTGTAACAAAGAATAATGTCACATTGGCCTTTTTATATAAAAACAACAACAATTTTTTCCTGTTAGCAGAATTTATTCGTTCAAAATCCTTTTTTAACACACAACAAGTGAACGAACACAAGAAAAGTGCTGTTGTAGGCGTAATAGAGAATTAAAAATTGTGGTTTGTTCGTATGGAGTGTCAGGGGCTGACTACAGCTTCGTGATGCAATGTTACAAAAAGTATTCGATGTTTCTAATCGATGCATAGCCTCGATGTATTTTCTAAGCAGACATCCCTATCATAGAGTACCGTTACTATAGTTATATTTTTAATCTACAAAGCGTTATTTGACCATGTGATAATGACAGCTATAATCTTTAATAACAAGGATTGGTTATCAAAGCAGGAAAACATAAGAAAGTAGAATACATATATTTATATTTTAATTAGTTGTGGTTTAATCTATTGAAGTTTAATTTGATAAAGTTTATTTGTTTTCTCTTATTACATTTCCAAATTCACACATGCTCTTTTATAATTAGTTATTTTAACTGCTCATCGTGTGCAATAATGTCATAAAGTCCTATAATTAAATATTACATTTGTTTAGTCTTTTTTTGTCGGTAGTCTTATAATTTTTCAGAATGTAAATCTTGTTGGTGTTTTTAATATACAGGATTTGTTATATATGATTATTTAGAGCATATATTATAGAGGCCAGTTCAACGGAAATATCATTACAGTAAATATGAATAAAATATATGGTAAAATATTTTCGAACCCTGGATTGTGACGAGTGATAAATAAATAAACTGTCATCCCAGTTAAAATAATGTATCTAAAGAGACGCAATACATACAAACACTTAAAACTTAGAATGTGGGGAGAATTGATGACAACCGGTAGATTGAGCGTTCAGAAAAAAAACTTAAAGCCGATAAGCGATGATAATTTGTGATAGGCGTTTTCGGACACCGTGTCGATCGACGTGGGTTGGAATAATAACATGTCAATGAGAATTTCTTAATAAATAAATAAACCATGATAGTAAAGCAATCAATCAACTGACCATAGACCAAACGAAGAGTTTATTGTCGTTGCCGCCCGATGCTAGCGACTGACCGTCCGGCGACCACTTCAAACCGCACACTTCCTGCCTGTGACCTTGCAATACCCGTGATGATTGAATCGCTGTTGAAAAAATTATTATATAGAAATACATTCTATAAAATATTTATTTTAATACTTAATTACAATACTATATCTTTATTTGTCTGAATAATATGGTCAATACAGGTCTTATTACATTTATAAAAATAGTTACATAATATTCTGACATTTGTGGCGTGCAAATGATTAAACAATTTTAATTAAAATTAAAATACATAGTCATTACAAAAAATTGTAGCATAATTATACGTAACACCTATAAAAATAATAAAATGTCCAAACTAGTTATTATTATTAATAATTATTTAAACACATTTATCACACAACTAATTTAACTAGCGGTCGCCCAATGATCGAAATTCGATCAGCGACTTTTTAATCATAGACTATTTTCTGTTTGACATTTGTAGTATGAACCTAAACAATGAATATTATATCACTTGCTGTCACTTTTCGTTGAGTGACAATGTCAATATTTTAACTACTATCTTTTACAAAGTGAAAGATTCCACGAAATCGCAAAATAATGTTTACAAAATTCCCTTTGTTGAAAAGGGTCAATCTTTATGCAGTGTATTGTTTTTAGTATAAATATTATCGCTTAAACGTATGTATTATAACTAGGCCGCCTTCCTAGTTTCAGTAGAAACTTGTTTGGTAGAGCTTGCTTAGCCAGGCCGGGCCATAGAACTACCTAATGCGCTGTGAATGTTTCTTATTGTATGCAAATAAATCCTTTTATACGTCGCAATAAGCAATATTCTAAACGTACAAATAGTAAATACTCACGTGGTGTTCTTGTGTCCCTCTGCCGTATGTGCCTATCCCTTGAGCCGGAACTTAGTATGTCGCCGTTCCACGCCAGAGCCCCGACGCGCGCTATATGACCCTGTAGCTTCGTCACCTGTTTATTATAAACATTTTTTTTTATATGCCATATATTTAATTACCTATAAATATGTACGTGGGGTAAAAATATTACTGTCGATATATTACAAAAAAAAAAATTACGTAGACGATGCGTTTTTATTGTGGCTATGAGGAAACATGGAGAAATGTATCGTTTTCACCTTCACCCCTCCTCGTGACGTGCCCATACCACGCTAATCTATTAACCCTCAACTTCTCTGCCGCTGGTGTTATTTTATTATTATTCTATCATTAACAGAATTTAAGAGCTATAAAGTTTATGGGTGTTTAGGGTTAAATGTTGTAAAGGCAATCAACTTAAAGGAGTTTTCAATTTTTTTGCAGCAATGAATTCTCTCTTGTCTATCTATCTAAGAACTCTTGCAATCCGTTAGTGGTTTTTGACTGTAAATTGAACATTTAGAGGATTTTATGGTAATAAAAATAGTTGCTTTATTAAAAACTAACAGTTCTTCGCCTAACAAGGGAATGCAAAAAAAAACCTATATAAAACATCCATATGTAATTAGCGCCACAAAATAATAACAAAACTAATATAGAAATCTGGTTGCGAATGTAAAAAAAATAAAGCAGTATAGACATCATTCAATTTATTATGTAAATGCACATAATATTCGGTCATTGAGTCTCCAAGACTAGATCGTTGACCTTTACATCTGTTGTAGACAATTTTAATATGTCTGTGAATCTCTAAATACGGTGCATCATAGTCTAGTCAAACAGAGAAAAATACTATACGATTCTAAACCTGATATAACTATTAAACTTTTATACCAAGACAAATATTAGTACAAAGCATGAATATAGCTTGACAAATCAGCTTGCATCAAATTTTAAAATCATTTCAAATTGACATATGGTTGCCTATTTATAGGGTGAATAATTGAGTAAGTCTTACTAACCCTACTTGATTAATTTTGATACACAGCAATTGTGTTTTTTTTTAATAACATAACTTAGCAATGAGTCCTTTAAAACGCTTTGTACGGATATATAAGAAAATATCATTAATGAAAACTTCACTATCGTTATCATTACAGGTGCGTGCTCAAAAATGTCCCAACTAAAAGTGATACAAAACACGAAATAAGTTACAATTCACTGACATATTTTATTTTATGCTTCGACTCACTAACAGATAAACCACCGATAGAATTAAATAAGGACATGCAAGACAATGTAAGTCACATTAGATATAATTTTATGTAGTATCGTTTGTTTTCATTTGTGCAATAACTTTTGCCTGAAATTTCATTCCCGTTGTCTTCGCAATGAAACCATTCGCGCACCACCTACTGTAAACTGTTTGTACTAATAAGAACCATCGGGCCTGCGTTTGGATGGTTATTTTGTTCAAGACGTGATATCCATGTCAATTTTGTGTTTTGACTTGTCTTGCATTTTACTGTTCTTTATATAAAGTAAGGGAGATACCAGATATACATAATTACATGAAAATCTGACCTCTTTATTGACGGCGACGTCCCAAACGCTGATGTGACCTTTCTGCGTCCCAACGGCCACATGATGGCCGCGTTCGCTCCACGCCACGGATGTCACTGTGTTGGTTTCCGATGAGAGGTCACATAGGCGCGTCACCTGAGAACCACATAAAACGCATATTCATACGGTTATTTCTTTAATATTGAAATAAGCCGTTTTGAATTTTCATAATATCTTCTTCTTCCTAACTTGGCAACTAGTCCTCTTTATTGAAGGTACACTGTGATTATCAAGTGAAGATAGTATCATGTCTTATAACGATTTTAGTATCCTAACAAGATGGTGGCTTACATATTAGAATTTTCAAAGGAGTTTTTGTGGGATCCCAGAATGCATGCTCTAGTTCATATTTAAAATCCACTTCACTTATGCTCAAAAACCAAACTATATCACGCAGAGCGCCACCAATATTACATAATATAGCGTCGAAAACCTAAGTAAATTAATAAAAAATAAAAACCACAACATGTCACTTCGAGATCCCGCCAAAAACTCTGTTCATTATTTATTTAGTATACAGTGTCCAAACGTTTTCATTGATCCGTTTACAGTGAATGTCTATACGCGATGCTCACTCACTGGTGTCATAAGGTGGACCCTAAGTGTAATAATAAGGACCTGTAAAAGCACGTTCATTCTTCTAAAGCACGTTAAAAAAGTTTCTTCAACATTCATCAATCTTTTCACGCATACTCGTCGGTTTAGAGTACTCTTGATCTGACCTTTCTTCAGAACGTCCCCAATTTGATCGGTGAACGTTCGTTTGGGCGTTCCTCTTCCAACGTTCACATAAACACTCGTCTTATAAAATTTATTTAGTAATTCTTCTTCAAACTCTCTACATGCCATACATAAGCATCTCTTTCTTAATCCATGTTACTGTATCTTCTTTCACTCTACAAAGTTTTCTTATCACACTATTTTACAATCGATTTCACTTCTAACATACGTCTTGCGTCAAATGGAAGGACGTGGTCTCTGTCTACCCCGTTGGAAGAGAGGCGTGATATAGTATGTATGTATGTATATCAAAAACGTGTTCTAAAAGAACAAAAACCAAGCAGTTTTCAGACGGAGATGTTTTCTAAATATTGTCTGTCTTATAACCCTGGTCACGGAGAGTGGATGTAAGAAGAACCCTCGACATCGAGGATTGAACAATAAATGTGTCCAGAAAACGGAGTATAGATTATTTCCGTAAATTTGTCACCAGGGTAGCGCTGCGCTTGCACATCTGGTTCATGGCGTCCGTTTATTTAAATAAATCAAATGATTAAGGTTTGCTTTTGTACGCGCATCACGGGAAATCTACTGAGGCCCTTGTCATATTGCCTTTCTATATTTGTTAAACGCTAATAGAAAACAAAAAATACCAATACCTATGGATGTGACGTTGAGATAAGTCAATTCGATAAATTTTTCATCTTCTGTTAGCGTTAACGATTGTTGAAAAGAAACTTGGCAAGGACCTAAGGATAGATTTTGATTAATTTTTTTTTGTTTCTCTCCTTAGATAAAACGTCCTTATGAACACGTCATAATATATTCTACTGCTGTCTTAGAAATTATAATCAAGTTTATTAGAATTTTTTTTTTTTTTTTTATAATATAAAGGTGGCAAACAAGCTTGGTCAACGGCTATCGTAGTCTATGGACGCTTGTAAAACCATAGGTTTATCTGGCGCATTACCGATCTTGAATCTCTCTAACCCATATCAAAGCTCACTGAGTGCGGTTTAGAAGCCGCCCGTGGTGTAAATGAGCCTAAAATTCACTGACCTGACTGGTGCAAGCGCTCCACAAGTAGACGCAACTGCCGAGGCCGACACTGAGCACGTTCTGCGCAGACCAATCCACCAGGTTCAAATAAAAGTCGTCCTGCAGTTCCGGCGCGTCCAGAACCTTGAACGGTATCCTCGAGATCTTGCGGGTCGCCTTCCGCGGGGACCGGAGCAGCTTCTCCGATTTAGCCGATATCGGCGACAGGCTGTACGGTGACGGATCTATGTTTTCCTGGAACAAGACATGTCTACGGTGAATGAAAAGCATTTTGGGCCCCCCCTTTTAACAACGATCAACTCAGCTAAAACTTTTTTACGGCTGCATCACGCTGTTCACGTACATCTTTCTTAAATCTTTGATGTTATACATCTTTAGGCGCGTTATATAAATATTATGAGAGTGAATAACCTTGTAATAAAAAGTCTACACCACAAAGATGCTTGCTAAACCTCTAGTTTTGTTATGGTGAAGATAGTCACACAGGCGATGTTATGCGTCACATAGTACCATCGAGTTTGGCTATTTAAATAGTTATAACTTGTACAGCTAGTACATTCTAAACACATCCAAAATATTTTCTTTGTTTTTATTAAAGCGCGATGAAATCTGCACTTCACATAATGGTAAACGGAGAACAGAACGAAATCCGTATTAATCATCCAGAGAAGAGGATTTATTTATATCTAAAATATCTGTCGTCACACTAGCCTATAAACCTAACATGGCGAATGCTATGGAACCAGTATTGCATATACACGAGCTGATCTATCACTAACGTACATCAATGCATGTGATTAGAACGGAATGTTTAAATATGTAAACGGTTATCGTCAAGCGCCCTAGCAGAAGGTTGTATCAGATGTAAGTGAGGCTTTAAGTATCCAGAAATGTTAGTAAACACTCCACACAACTAAAACGACATTTATAAGGATATTTTAAAATAATAAAAACCATAATAAATATAAAAAAATTGCCTTTACAAGACTAAATTGCCTTTACCATTTCCTCGAAGTAATGGAAATTAAAAACAAAAAAAAAACACATTTACATACGCTAGCGCACTTGCAAGTAAATGATGGCTTTATGGACTCGAGACTAGTTTGTGATTTATGATTATGCTAAGACAAGTCTGACACATAGGGCTGTCGCATTAGAATGACATTTGTATGCATACCTACTTAATTACACTAATAATAGAATGCTATTACAGAAGTATTACGACGCAAATTATAGAAGCGATAAACTTGTGATAATAAAGAACTGAATTTATACTCTTCGAAACGGCTAAATAATTTACGACCAAAGTCATTACCTAACTCATTTAATTCAAATCATAAAATTAGTGGCAGGAAACAACACGAAATAACAGGTACATAGTGTTAGAGATATAAATGATGCAGCGGTCATTAAGCCACACAATAGTCATAAACTTTATTAACGTAGAGCTAGTAATATAGAAAATGATTGTGCAAAAACTATTGACAAATTGAATCTGCTAATTTCAACACTACACGCTAGTGGCAAACAATATATTTTGATGATTGCTAATCTTTACAAAAAAAGAAAAATAATAATAGCCAAAAATAAAACGCATTCGAAACAATCGTAAGATCCGAGAGCTTTTCGATTCAAGCATGACGAACTCGCACAAAAAATGTATATAACGTGCCATTAAAAAAAAACTATCTATACTTTATTGCAGGTTCAAAAATCTCGGAAATATCTAGACTTGTATTATAAAGATATTCAAATGAGTTTATGCAAAACTTCTATGTAAGTACTGAGGAAATGACGATGGTGAAATTTATAAACGTAGTATCTAAATAAATTATAAGTAAACGTTTAGGTTGTGTACAGGAAACAAATTGTAAGCCTCCTGGAGCGTAATGAAAAGTCCTTGAAAAGTTTTCGGTTACTCGTAATCTTTTGTGCGAAACGTAAGGAAAAAAGTTGCTGAGTGCATAATATAAACTCGGGCTTGGATACCGTAGTGGTGTAACGCAACCGTTTTATTTTACGATACACTTTCATTGAATCATCGAAATAATTACTGCAGATTATTCAAAATGAAAATTAAAGCTACCGTATCAACTTGAACGCTTATTAAACTTCCTTAAATATTCCAGTACGTGAATATTTCCGGAAAAAAAATCCATACTGTGACTACATATACCGTTACCGTAATAAGCCACGACCAAAATAATACGTAAAGAACATTTATGAAGAACAATTATTTATACAGACCGACATAAAACCTGCATTTGTTTGTTTATTGCCGTCAAATATGAGGAGACGTTGAAATTTTTAATGTTAATTTTCGCACCGACAAAGTCTCGTATAATTCTTTGTAATTGAATGCAAAAAGTGCAGAATTCTTGTAAACTTGTGGCAATTTTACGTCCGTGAACCTGTGTTTTATTACAAATCCAAAGAAATCTAGATGAATAATATCTTCATAAAGCAACTTAAATTTCGTGAGACACAACGTGGGTCGCTATTACCATGCGCGTATTTTTGGAAGGATCTTGATAATAATTCCTTTATTGTTGCAGCATAGAAATTTGCAGCGTGGGTGCAAAATATTGAGAGTATCACGCTGAGAACTACATTTAAGTTAAAAGTGACACCAACAAAAGAAGAACACTTTGCGGTCGTATACTTTTTGCTTGAATTCAACAAGGCACACGACTGGGTTGTGACTTGTGACGCCTACGTCAATCGAAAACATGAAAACGAATAAACTTGAATGTTTAAGTTCAAAAGTACCCACTATAAATATCGGAGATAAAGGGAAAGATTTACACGATATTTGAATACGACACCGACATCTGCAGCGGTTCAATCAGAAAAATCGTAAAAAAAAAACTACTACAACAACCATACGAAATAAAAAATCTAAACGTTCTTGCCGAGAGTTTGATTTCATGAATGGAGTTAACGTAACAATCGAAACAAGATTGAAAGTGCATACACACTTGCACGATGATTAATTCGCAACTGCCACTTAAGGATATCCTATCGAGTTAACAGTTGCCCCGCCTCCGAGTGGTCGACGACATAACAACCTTGGCATTAGAAGCGAAATGCATATTATCATCATTTGCTTTACGTAACACGCAAATTGCCTGCAGCGTGTTGCAACAGGTTCCAAACGAACAAGCTACATTACATGTAGGTCTGATTTGTAAAGATAAAATGGTTAATCTTTATTCTTGTTTCAAGGAATGGGCTATTCTTCTGATAGTATAGAGTTTCAACTATGTGCACATTGATTAATCTGTTGTTGATAATTTACCGATCATGCAGCGAATCAATTTCTCAGGGTATCAAGTAGATAGTGTAAATCAACATAAATTTACCTAGGTACGTATTTTTATTTGAACAGCTCGATGGATTATTACAGCATTTAGAAAAAAGATTCGTCTACAAGTTATACCGAGATACCGAGGTAAGGAACCATGGGAAATGTTGATTTATTTTTAGTGTTTCCGTGGGTTGACATCATATTTTAGTCTAGACTGCAAGAAAGATATATATCACAATTCAACGACCCAGCTACCGACGCATGATCCGCTAACACGTTTGTCGCACGGGATGCATTTGAAAGTTTTGCTCCTCGAGACATTTATTATCTTAGACTAGCATTTCATTTTAGAAATATATTATGAGAGGTACATAATCTAAAATTACCTCCATATTTCACCGTCAGTTTGCTAATAGCCCAAGTTCTCATGTTTAATTTATTTTAGTCTTTTCACTTTTTTCTAAAGAATATCTTCATAATGAAATATTAGATGGATTATGATATGCTTCTTAATTAGGTATATAAACAAAGTTTCGTACACGTTAATTGTACTGTAAAAACGAATAACAATAAAACATAGCTTATAGCCAGACGGTACCAACCAGAAAGGAGCTTTCTATCTGTCAATGAATTTTTAGAATCGAATCAATTGTTCCAGAAATTATCTACCCCTTATAAACATGTTCACAAACGTTACTTCTTTATAATAGTAGTATAGAAGATCTACGGAAATAACTGCGTAGTTCAGTATGTAATAAAAAAAAATTACAAAGGAATGCTTCGTTCATTCGAACACGTGTCAATATAAGATTGAAGAAAAAATGTGAAATACAATTTTTTTGTTCACGTCAAGATCTAACATTCTTCTATAAATTCTGATCGATCTATGATTTTTATCTACCACAATAGTAAGACAGTGTAAAGATTGATAAAATTCTATACCATTAACGATTAATCTCAGAGGAACCAATGGGATTCATTAAAGTATCCAAGACGACCATGGAAAAGGCATTACAAATCCGTCACGAAAAAGTCGAGCGATCATAACGACCACGTCTATTAGAGTAAATCCAAATGTAACTTCGGTTCCACTAATGCTACTTTGATTACGTGAATTATACAGTTTTTTTAGTGAACCAAAAAATGAAATGTTGGCAATCCGTTCAGTCACGTCATCCAGTAATAAATGAACGTTTACCTACTTGCCTGTCTAAGCTACACGTTTTTAAAGAGTCAACAGCACGTTAAGTAGGCACTTAAATTTGGCAAAAAGCTTGTTTTCAAATAAGCATATAGCTATGTTGTTAATAATAATTCTTATGGAGGAGATATGACCGGATAATTTTATATGTTAATTACACATGTGACTGAGGGCTTAATTAAACATTTAAATAATATATTGATGTAAAGACCGGTAACTACTGTTTAAACTACATCCTTTTTCTACAATTGACTTATTCATAGTGAATAGATAACTGGCTACAATAGAACTTGAATTGTCCCACTACATTACACAGATCCAACTCGACTACAAAAGGCCAACGAACAATCGGTTCTACTAAACCAGTTGTAAAAAGAGTAGACTAAACTCTAATTGAAAAAAATTGAGATAAATGAATCTAAACGCACAAACGTAATGTATTTTATACTAATGACATGACAGCGGATTGTGAAATAAGAAAAAAAATTAAGAAAAATTTCGTTCTCTCTCAAACCACAATGATGTAAGATGAATGAGCAATCAGAATATAAGTTTGTTAACCCCGGACAACAGACGCATAAAAAGCTAGGAATACAGCAGGTAGTGACTAGATCGCAGATAGCAGATTGATTGGTACTATAAATGAACGACAGATCTAGTGACCCGGGCGGATACGTAGGCGGGTCACGTCCCCAAATGCAATAAAACAAATAAAACAATGCAAAAATTCTCTCGTACTTAATCTCAAACTAATATACGAAACGTGCATACAAATCGTTAAAATACGGAAAAGCACCATCTGAGGTAATCCCATATTTTCAAAACGCGTTCTCATCTATCATGGACTAATCCTCAGAACCATCAACGGTGGTTTTCGTCCGACTTACGTAACGTTCACTTGCAACAACCATTACCATGAACACTTTAAGGAATGCGATTGAAAAACTAGCGGTGAGCGAACGCGTTGCGACACCACAGCCCCGTTTTCTATTTTCACGGTTAGTAACAAAGCGGGACGTAAATTTAGATCGGCCATCTGTGTTGGTTTCGTCTTCTTCGTCCGTTGAGAGTATTTCGGTACTCCCCAAGATGGCATGCATACACATAATCAACACGAAACGTGATTAACTAAAAAGAAACACCTCACCAAGACAATTTTTATTATTGTTTCATGTCTTTAATTACTTTTATCACCTGATGAAGAAATGTTTCTTACCTGTTATATCTCAAATGCTGTTGATAAATGTTTCTTAGGTATAGATCTTTTAATGAACCAATGCAGATAAAGAGCATTTTCATATGCAAAAACTTACTACAAACACTTACTAAAGTGCAAATTTAGATGTATTTAAATTTAAATTTGATATTTTAAACTATACAAATCACCAATCGACAATAAACATATTAAATTAATATATCTGATTAAATCCAGGAAACTCCATTTTTAATTCTCAGATCACATCCATGTTTGGAATTTAAAAAAGCCATCCTGGTTCCAAATCTATCAACACCACGTATGTGCGTTAGCTATTTATTTTAAACAACCATCAAGTATATCTACACAAATAAATAAAATTAGAGTGTCTGTTTGTATCGTCAAAATAATTACTAAATGCCAAATGAAAGTAAATACGGTACTTATAACAAAAAAAATGTCTGTCTGTTTGCTCAGCGTAACCTCCGAAACGGTTAAACCGATTTTGACGGGACTTTCACTGGCAGATAGCTGATATTAAAAGGAGTAATTTAGCCTACTTTTATATTTCACGCAAATAAAATAAGTATTTTTATTTTTAAAATAACCGTCGGGCGACTTCAGCGGTTGAAAGCGGGGTCACCACAATACCGACATCGCGACACTTTGTAATTTACGCAAGCAGAGCCGCGGGTAAAGCCAGTAATATAATATTTTTTATAAATAGGAGACGGCTTCATCGCGTGCATTGTTAACGAATTGATTCAACAATGTAAACACACAAAACCCTATGGGGCCTCGACAGCAAAAAGCCTCTGTAAACACCTACTTGAGTACATAAAAAAATAAGGCCGAATGGAGGCCTCACGCGAAATCCACTCGCATAACCGACTAGTAAGCATTAAGTAGACTTTATTGACTTATTAAACAAATCACCGAGTGAACACGGATGGGCACTTCTGGTGACCGGTTCAATGGTTGATGATGACACGGGAGCCGCTTTTGCACACCATTAGCCAGAATCACTGACTGGTCCTTTTAAAATATCATGCAAAACGTGTTTACAAAACATAAACTCTCCGACAGTTTTGTTTTTTGCAGTTGTAAAACTCTCAAATTGATGTTATTAAATTTTATACGTCTAAGCTGCGTTTATTATCATTTACCAAACATGATTAAATATTTTTTTAAAGGCCACTAAATGTCGCATTTCCAAATTAACCTATATATAATATAAATACAAAATTATATGAAGGTTGTGCCCATACCAATTCCATTGTTATGATAAGTTGGCTCGGCCTATGTTATATGTTAGTCATCAACACTGTCATATTTGGAAACTATAACATGTCCAGTTTCAGATAACGAACACTACTACATCTGTGCATTGTGATTCGTCTATTGTTAATGTCAATCAGACTTTCGTATGGTCCGAACTAAAAAATAATTAGGCACGTAGGTGTAACTTAAAAAAATCAAGGTTACCGATATCTACATCTGTCGAGTACAGAGCACAAAAAAGAACTATATATATAATTAACGAGAAATTCGTATCGATACAACTCGGAAATTAAATGAGTACCTACACAATGATCCTCAAACGTGACTTTGCAGCAATACGGGGGACAATCTAAGACATGATCTAGATTGTAACAACACTACGGCAGCAGACGGACGTGTGCCCAAAAACAACTACAAAGAAATCGATTTCATACAGGCTGATAAAAAATTATAAAAAGAAAAGGTATTGCATTCAAACAGAGTTTATATCGGATAGCAAAAGTTACGAATCATCCCCTGCCAATGACCCAAGTCTAGACTCATGTCTCTGTTGCAAAAAAATGTAATAACAACTATTTGATGAGCAAATTGTCCATAGTTATAATGTTATTACTTAGAAGCGTTTTTATCATTGGCCATTCGAAACTATTACTTATCAAACGATAGAAGCTCTAATGTAGCTGGAACGTTTTTTAACAATAATTAGTGGCTTGCAGCGGTCATTAGGTCCGCAGAGCGAACTACTGGCTAATTGATCTCGCATTATTTTTTATTACGTAATAGTGACGAACGGCTTCGATATTAAAAATAGCTGTTTCTGTGCAACATCCATTTAAAACTTCCGTGACCGCTGTTAATATCCAGCCTCATAATTTCGAACAGTAATTTCGTTTTTGCAATAAAAATAAGCAATTACGTATACCGCGAACAGGTTGAATTTAAGATACATTTCTAGATTTTTATTTATCGGTGAAGATCATAGAAAAAAAATTAGCATTAAAATCCGATTTCAGCCGCAGCCGCTTTTTGCATCGGTGCAAAAATACTATGTACAAACGCTTCGTGCGTTGAAAATTTCAATCACGGACATGTCCCGGGTGTTAGTGACGACGGGAAAAAATTACCAGCATTCGTGATACAATCGGACCGATGAACCCTGAGATCGCACGCATCATTGTAATGCGCAAGCGCAAAAATTTGTAAATTGCAAAGTGTCTAGACTTAGGTGTACTACGTTCAAGGACTCGAATGTTAGATGATGAAATGCCGTTGTCATCGATCGCGCCTGTGCCTAGTGCGACATGAACCGTGTTGATATTGCAAATTTCTCTCACCGGCGTATTGGTTGAACCTATTTAAAATTCCAATGCAAAGATTGTTGCAAATTTATCGGTTAATCAATAAACAGATCTATCTTTACTCTCAGTTAAATAAATAATATATTAAAATGTATAAAGCTACAGTACACATTACTAAAATAAATATACAAAAAAAAAACAACCACAATAGAATCTAATGTCTTAGATCAACATACATAAATTTTGCATTACACTGATATTAGATTATTTATCCTGTTATTTCAAAACACAATTTAAACAAATTGGAATAATCATCAATATCTTTTTAATTTATTTAATAGGTATTTAAAGATTTCAAAACATTTAGTATATAAATAATTCAATTAATTTTATTAAAATTTTATGGGTAACATGCTACACAATTCCATTGCGACTATTAATTGTACCTAAGTGAATTAATTTAAACCATTTTGCAATTATCCATACCTATGCCGTTTTATAAAGGATAAGCGCAACATCCTCAATCGAATTACCGACCGAAACGCAATATCGGCCACAGCGAATTCAATCCAGACAATAGGCAGAATAGTTCACACATGAGTGGCCACGGCCTTAATCGTACAAATACAGCGAGAAGTGTCCAGTTTCATACATGATTATTTCTGCCTGATAATGAAAATGAAAAACATGTAACAACCAATGAGAACATAATAAATAGACAATATTATTTATCTGATATACTACTAGTAAATTGACTGTTATGTCAACATACCTATAACTGCGTTTTTTTTTTATTCCCACAGAGTGAATTGACGACAATCACCAATGTCAAACTTAAAAATAATGTTGTTACATTTATTTTTGTAGTGTAGTGCTACAGTATATTTTACGGTAGGTACAATTATTTGAATCGCAAGATTTTGGAATACTGAAATGTGTGTTTTTATTTATTTATTTTCTGTTATTCAACATACCCGATCATTTACTATCATCATTACATAATTCAAGAAAGTCTAAAATTAATATATTACGGCAAAAAAAGAAAACTAAAAAAAGAACATTTTGATTGACCCGCGAGAGATGCGAACTTGTAACCATTATTCGGGTTCAGTAATAGGTATAATATCTCATACGGGTATACAATTAGTACCGATTGGTGACATAACTATTTTAAAAACACAATAAACCTGCAACACACGAAATGTCATTTCACTCCGTGGAAATAAAAAACGCAGTATCGATATTGGATCTTAACTAATATTATAGAGGTTAGTTAAGTAGGAGATTATTGGTTTGTTTGTTCGTTTCAACGATATAATTTCTGGAACTACCAGACGGATATGAAAAAATATTTGCCCTAGATAAGTAGATGCTACGGCCCTTTGGAGCCAAGCAGTAATCTTGAACGACAAGCGATCTGGGAAGCTGTAGGCGAGTACAGGCTATATGGGCTATATGGTACACGGGTGCGTTGGCGGCGTTAATACGGGTGAAACTGTGCGATAAGTCTAGTGATTAATAACATCAAATAAAGTACCTAACAAACGCTGATAAGAGGGGACCTTTATAACAATTTAAAAGTAAATCATGGGCAGCACAATCATAATAATAATTTTAATTGTCAATCACTTTATCGTTACATAAATAGTTCAATAATAACATTTGATATACTGATTCCGTTTAGAATAATTTTCCTATAGGATAGTTTAATTATATTAAAATATAGTTTAGTCCAAATTAAGTATTAGCCGAATAGGCAGAACCATAATTATACAACTCTTACTGTGTGTACTACATCGAAATACTAATTCAAATGCAGATAATCAATTTTAAGCGACTTTATTTCATTTAAATATCAGACCTGAGCGAGATTTTTGATACAAGAGAATTTATTCAGAAAAAACTACAAACTTCACGTAAAATTCAATGTGTGCTCTGTTTTAGTAGATTTATATGGAGACGCACCGAGAATCGAATCGCGGGACAATGCATTTTTTTATAACAAATACAATTTGTATTCAGTGCATTATGCACGTAATCCAGTGGGTGGTACCGTCAAAGCGGATTTAGAATTTTTTAAGGACTTTTTCGTGTTTTTTTTTTTTGTATTATTCGCTATCTAAGACTAAGAACCGCATCTCATACTAATAGGTATATGAACTGCTATAAATAATATACATATATTCCTATAATCTTGTATAACTACACACCTACTTGGGTATGGAAAAAATCAGGAAGTAGAAAACAAGTATTTTAACAAATATTTACTAAATACATACTTAAAACCCTTCGGTACAAAACAGTTTCCATAGAAACGATATATTGAAAAAAATATGCAAATCGCTTAACTACGTTTTTCTTAGTACCTAACGTTGATTAAAACTAGCCAAAGCTTTTTAAATTTATTATATTATATTTCATTAATGATAAGCAAGATAAAATAGCAAGAATAATTGAATACATATCCATTTTAGGAGAACGGACAATGTTACCAACAATGTTGACAAGGAAACGCACCCAAATGCCAAAATGCACTAACAATTTGCCGCTGATAAGTTGAAAATATTTCTAAAACATTTTAAATAATATAAATTATCAATAAAATAATAATAATATTAAAACATATTTATTACTTCAAGTATTATTATATTATTTACAGAATCAAACAGGCATTTGATTAACCCCGATATAACTTCACTATTGCATTATTAAAAAAATTAAATTTAATATACACTTTATCTAACGGAATTAATTTTCACTTTTTTTTATTAATCAATTACAAAACCGCTGACAGTGAGGTCAGTTTGTGTAACCTGCTTAAACAAAGTGGTGAGCGACCATCACATCATCGCTCCAGTGGAACTGACAAGTGGCTAATGCACCCGCGCGGCCATATATTATTTAATAAATTTTAAAATAAAACAACTACATACACAACTTTGTAAATAGTAATGAAACGTTTGTTCCTAAGGTCACTCTTACCAGCCGAAAGAAAGCCACAGTAAATCATGTATTTTATATTCTCAAACATATACATTGAAAAAGTTTATTAAAATCAGCTCAAAACGGTCAAATAAAATCTGAGACTTGAACATAATTTCGACGTAAGTATTTTTATCCCAATTTCGTGTAACATGTAGACTACATATTCGTCCATGGATTGTTCAGATTCAAGACAATGTCCCCTTTTAAAAGGAATTGAACCCATAAATTATTACTTTAATGCAATTCAAAATTACCCAAACACTCAACCACCAGGGTGCGACCTTCAATTAATTGGTGCAAATAAATACACAAGTTGCACGCGAGAAGTAATGTAAACAACACTTCTTTAACTTATCACGAAATCAAAACTTAAGTATCTACAAAAAAAAATCTTCCCAAAAATAGTTCTGTTTATAGAAACCGACATTTTATGGGATCGAATAAGATGAGATCAGTAAAAGAAATTAATCTAACAGAACATACGACTGAAGCCTGTTTCCTGGGAACTTAGCTGCCGACAATTGATCTACCGTGCTAAGCATACTAACTACAGAAGTAACTACAGTTACTGACAATTTTGTCGAAAATGAACTAACAGAGTTTAAAATCAGCGCATTGAGATCTACTCCTTTTTTGAAATAAAAATTCAGCAAAAAATTTATGTAATTAATTGTGTTCACGATGGGATTTCCTATGGGCAAAGTTTCAGGAATCTTCCTATTTTTTAAGCCTTAAGAGATGAGTTTTCAAAAATCCTTTCTTAGTGTTCCCCTACGTTATAACATGGAACTCCTGTACAAAATTTCATGCTTGTAGACTAATTTACACCCATGAGTTATAAACTGTGCATTACCTACCCGTCAGTGAGTGTTTAAGAATTAAATTAAACCAAATACTATTTTTTTCATTTTCAACTTTAATTGTTTTTCTTTGAAGCATAAGTGGTCAATGCATTCACTGTACTTCTTGACATGGCAATGATGACATATATTAGCCTGACACACTAATTACCTACTGAGTCTCCATATATGACATCGAACACGATAGAAAGCAGTTTTCTTACTGCAAGATCAAACGGGACACATACGGCTTTCTAAGAATTTCCTCTATTTCAAGACGCTGTACACCCGCCATACGAGCTCACAAGGTTGTCACACTATTTTTTTTAAAACAACAGATTTTCAAGAACTGTCACTATGCAGAACTGGAAACCTTTGCAATTATGTAAGTTATTTTATCACTGACAATAATAGGGCATTGGCTTTTTCACCTTTTTTACAAATGCTAATAATACGTGACACCTGTTATATTAATATTCTATTATCATTTAACACAAAATTGGTTTAAATAAAAATAATCTTAGAGTAGATTTAAATAACATATTAAATATGGTATTATTAAAATTTCTCATCTTTCCTACATGTTCTTACATGTCTACGTAGACATAATGAGATGCGAATTTGAAATGCATACCCGAATCCGAGCGCTTGACCGTAAAATTTCAATAATTTATTATTTTAGGTCGTTGTCACTGAGTGATGTCAGACAAGGAGACAGACAAATGATTGGACAGAAATTGTTGCACGAAAAAAAAAAATAACAATGGCATTGTATCTCTAATGGGATGGATGGAAAAAATGCATGCAGAAGTATATTTTAATATGAGTGTTAAGTTGCTAAGAGGCGATAGTGGTGTTGTCGACAATGTTGGTGCAATCTTATGACAATCACTATTTTTGACACGTATATAGTAAATATTAAATGACATAAAATTTACAAAGAATCAAGGAGTTATCGTTGAAAACGCTTATAAAATTAATAACGCTCATTAAAAGTCTATTTTTGCCGTAAAGCAGCAGATGCTCGCGTTACCGTGTTGCGGTACGAAAGGGTGTGGTTGGAAACATGCACTGGCGCACGAGGTGTCCCAACCCGGTCCTTAGGAGTAGCAACTGAGTTAAGAGAGTTATACTCTAGTATGGAGAAATTTCTTTGGATATTTCTCTTTACCCAGTACTATGTTCTTGCGGTGAGTAGGGTTTCCAGAGTTCTTTGGGGAAGGGGAGGTTCAACGAGATGTAGGACACAGATTTTGAGATTTCACTCTACTTGGAGCAGCTCGACTGGTGAAATACTTTCATCCTACAAAAGATCGCAGCTAAACACCCTTGTGCTGTGTTCCTGCGGCGAAAGTCGGCAACGCAATAGTGATACTATGGTATTACAAACGTCTCATGGTCTACGGTACGATAACTATCAGGCGAACCGTATGTTTATTTGCCATCTTTTTTGTGTAAAAAAACCGCATGACTATAGTATTTTTAGGTTGGTTCCTAAAATATAAGTTTATTTAAAATCCTCAACATATCAGATCATTACTTAAGTATGCATTAGGTACTACAAAATACAGTAAAAAAATTACACGTTAGTTACACTAATGATTAGCATATCCTCATTGTCACTCGCACGCTAAACTGTCTGAGTGCGATAATTAGCATATAAAGGGGTCAGTACAACGGCATACACCATTTTCGCACAAAATATTCATTTCAATTTAATACTAATTTTTATGGTTATCAATTCACTTCCTGAAGCAATTCTAATCACCCGAGGTAAAATAACGATAATTCCAGATTTGGGGTTTTCTATTTCATAACTCTTAGTCACTAACAAACTTTTAAATATATTCTATTCCGGTAGATAGCTATTATCTCTGTAATAGTTTAGAATAAACTGAAACAGATTTACGATAGACAAATTAACATTTCAAATGGTCTTAAAAAAAAAAATTACTTATTTTATAATCAACATGGAGGTAAAAAGGTAATAACGAAATAAAAAATTCTCCTTCTTTCTTTTCTTACCCTTACTCAGTAAGGTAGACTCTAAGTTAGTTACTCAGTAATTCACTTTCTTAGCTATAAATCGCTGGCTTTACGAGTAACATTAGTCTAGAAAAGAAAAAAAGATACCTAATATTTGAAGTCATTCGAATTAGTCTTAAAAGCGTTTTGCCAACCCTTGCGAGTATGTCCTCAACGTGGTATTAGCATTTTAAATAAACTAGCTGCTTCCCTCAATCTTTACTAAGAGACACACGGTTGACAACCTACTTGGCACATCTAAGAGTCAGTTAGTTTCAAGAAAAAAAGTGAATAATTAAACCGAAAAAAACTTCTAAAATATTACACCTTTTCTAATTTACCTAATCAATAACCACGTAATTAATATAGTACTAGCGATCGCCCTAATGTCGAAATTCGACCAGCGACTTTTTGATCATAGACTATTTTTTGTTTGACATTTACAGTATTCATAAACAATGAGTATTATCTGCATCACTTGCTGTCACTTTTCGTTGAGTGACAATGTCAATATTTTGGGGGTCTAAGTTCAATGGCACTTGTCGGGTTAGGATTTGCAGTATTAATTTATTTAATTTAATATATTAGTAACAGATATTAAAGATAAATTTTAGCTTCCTGCACTCCTCCATATTAACTTTAACCATGCCAAATATCACAGTCTTCCGTGCATGCAATACGCTCAAAAAGGTACCGAAAGCTTTTGCTTCACGTATTAATATATAGATATTACGTATATGTATATATCATGTATGCGTAATAAATTCATTCTAAATGAAGATGAATTTCATCCATTTATTTTACATAATACGGTGTTTATAAACGACTACATCAAAACTTATACTTTATAAGTATGAACTCGTAGCTTGCTAGTTGTTGCTTAGTACCTACTTTATAAAATTAGCATCCAAACACAAAGTAAACTATTTGGCTCGACGAGACATTCATTTGTTCATCAAACTTTAAACTCGCATCCTGCAAAATAATTTAACTTTCAAATTAGAAGGTACAACAGTCTTTTTATATTCAGACACCGAGAGGTCGAATAATTGACGCGTATTGGATTCCAATATGTGATTATTTGTATTTCGAAATCACATTTCGATTTGACGTTAGAGGTGTTATGTCGCAGACTGGAAAAATACACGTTTTGTTAAAGCTAACCTAAAAACCACATATCGACATTTCGATGTTTACATGAGTCTTTAATAATAATTATACGACTAGATAAAATACGTTCAAAATAGAGGATTTATTTTAAATCCCTTAAAGCAAAACAAACTCTCATTATTCTAAGGGCAGTGGGCACAAATGTATATCTATACATGTTTGCCTTGGCATAGATGTAATATTATTACAGCGACATTATTTCTTACATTCACTTGAAACCCACTCACAAATATATCAATTAATCAATTGGATGCATACAATTATTAAACCAGAAAGCTAGACGAAACCCTTATTATATGAAAATGCTAATTATAGCACACATCACAACAAATGTAAACAGGTTTAATTTTCTCGATTCATTTTTCACTAAAATGGCACAAAGCTTCAACCGCATCAACATTGTCTGACGCTACAGTATACGACACGTGTATGTAACAAGAATATCATGTTATTCGATATCGAAGCGGCTAGCAAACGGGCCGACAGACGACTCAGCGTTACCTGATGTACCAGTAAGTGCAAATGGTGAAGCAAAGCGAAGCCGACTAAATTCCTGGGAAATATCTAATCCTTGTACTAAAGATCTACTATTTTTACAAGCAGAATTAAAAAGTACCTTGGTACAATAATCGCGCTGGTTAAACGGTTCACGCGTGTAAAGGAACGCGACTCAGAGTCGGAGAAATTGTTATTTTAAAACTTCTTAGTTACATCATTTTAACAAGCACATCATTAATTTTAGATAAAAGTGAGCTAAAGTCCTACACATAACATTCACAGAAATGCAAGTAACTACCTATCAATGACGTTGGTTACGCTATCGATTTGTACTGCCTTCGTTTCACAACTTTTATTTAGTTTTTTATTGCATTTGCACGTATACATATTTTTTATATCTTGTGCTTTGTGCTATTTCCTCTGTTCTGTTCTATTAAATATACGAGAAATAATTTTTTTCCATGACTGTTTGTTACAACGCGTATTATTTGAAAACTAATGCACCAATGTAAATATAATTTTTAGATTAATATAGGACTGAATCCGAGGAATCATATAAGCTACATATCATTATATTTTTCTAATGATGAAATACAAAGTAACAAAAATTATATTTTAAAAAAAGAAGTAAATATCAGTCCACTTTTACCAATAAGAGACGTAGTGCTCGTAGAACACCAAAAGCATTTTCACGTGAAACGAAATAAGCTCGGACAGCAGTTAGTCGTGAGTTTTCTTCGTGTTAAAGTATATAAAGTAGAATACGCCACTTTTTTTACTTTTAATTGCTATGTAAGGGTTTGCACAAAGTAAATAAACTCCGTGAAACGTGGTAGTTTACTGTTGTATAGCAGAAATTCGTGAGTAACACATTCATAAAAGGTGAAAACAAAGAGTACTCATCAACATAGGTTCATACATCTGTTTCGCTTCCTTCGCACTATTTAATCAATTAATGTAATGGTTTAGCTCTATTAGAAACCGAATTAATTGTTATTCCCGTGCGACCAAAATTTTCTAGAATATTTTTAAACCTTACAATCAT
This sequence comes from Saturnia japonica, assembly GCA_033032175.1. Taxonomy (NCBI): domain Eukaryota; kingdom Metazoa; phylum Arthropoda; class Insecta; order Lepidoptera; family Saturniidae; genus Saturnia; species Saturnia japonica. The sequence goes on along the minus strand of CM065307.1, from coordinate 20,496,921 downwards.
TGCAATATTTTTATTAATACCCATCAATTACCTTTGCAATAATCACGTTACCCATTATAACTAGTATATTTCCCATAAAATACAAAGCTGGCATAAATTGAATCTTTTTTAATCCTAATTTATAAAAGTATTTAGGGCATTTGTAGAAGATGTAACGTCCCAAGTTCACTGTTATTATTGCATATATCAATGATGAAATTTGATTTGAAATATTATGCGGTAATCTGATTTAAATTAAAGTTTTCATGCGACTAACAACACCACCAGGATTAGTAAATCATTGGTAATACAAATCTCCCTATCTTAAAAAGTGCAATACAATTTAGATTGCAAATATGTTTCACATTAACTCCAAAAATTTTCCATTTACTATACGATAAAGCGTTCCATCGAAATTCCACAATCCTCACAATGCCAAAGGGAATCGCACGCAAAAGTAGTATACAATAAAATCGTCGATAAATTAGAAACGGTTACATGTAATTGGCATTTAAATCTATTTCTAATCATTTCACGGTAACAAATAAAATCTCGTTCTGTCACGGTAGTAAATGGATGGCTATACAGCGTTCCTATATCTGAAACGTTACTTCTGCATCGTCCGTATCATCACGTCGCAGGTAATATTAAAGATCAGAATGAGTCTACATCATACACAGAGTTTACAGATAAAATTACCTGCAAACTAGAACATACAATAAATGGGGACAAAGTCTGTCATCGCCTGACTTCAGCCCACAACTGCTGGCGTAATACTAAGATTTGCAGCATTAATTTGTATTGCATCATGCTGGTAATTCGAACGTCTGCCTATAAACATAGATCAGTTTTACTGTTGTATTTAGCCTTAGATTCACGCACTCTAGCTCACTTCGTATTTAATAAACATATATTGGTTTCTATTATTTCAAGAATATTTCCTCCCATTTTATAAGAGTTTTAAGCTAACATCCACTCAATCCATAGAGACTGAAATTATAATAGATCTGAGTTGTTGGAGAACAACAAGATACAATCAGATTCACAACCGGGTACAAACAAAGATAAAGAAAAACTCAGAAATCCTAAAAATAACCACGTGAAATAATTAAATTTGCGTTAATAAAAATCAATATTTCGAATAATATTCACAAATGCGTGCAATAAAAAGGCTTACAACGTATACGGTATCGACAGACAGGCCATCTCATCTTTTTTATTCTCAATCTGAACGCAGAGCCATATCGCACCGGGAAAATTACACGAAACCCATAATAAAAATTCAATTCCCTCTTAGTGTGTTACCATTTACCAATAAGTTTAATATTTTACAATGTATTTTTCTGTTCAACATAATACCGAGCTGTCAAAACACCATCCGCTTCGCATTAGACGGTCCGACTTACACGAATTTAGTGTAAAATATTATCGACATACTCGTTCACAATCGAAATCAGTGTAGGGTTAAAAGGTTCGGGGTCAACATAATTATTACCAAAATCATGTTAATATTTGTAGGTACCGTAAGACGTATCACCATTTCATATATATTTTTGAAAGATATTAATGAGTTTTCTTATTGCTTTTTGGTTTTGTTAAAAAAAACTTGTTTTAACGGAACGGAGTACCACGTCGGACGATCGGAATGACATGACGAAATACGCGGATGATTAAAAAAAAATGAAAATGGTAATTAGGACAATATTCAGTTGCAGGAATATTGAAGAGTAAAAGAAAACTAACAAGTCCTTTAAGATCAAAACCCTTTATCATCCAAAGTCTAGTTTTTAGAAATCATTACAAAATATGTTTTATTTTCGCGAAGTCACGTTATTTTATTTCGGTGGCATTTTACTCAAAATGTTCTGGTAAAAAGCGTAATGAAGTGAAAGTTTTCTAAACTAAATTTTTGGTGATACCAAAAACCTATCGACGGTTTGAGGTAGACGGGATACATTATCGATTAACAGAACTACAAAACTACCAAATAATTCCTCACTCGATTATACTAATAATTTTCTTCGATCAAGAGGAATAGAAGCCCGACAAGGAAGAAGTCTTCAATATATAATTACTGAGTTAAATAGTATGCCTCGTTAGCCTAGTGGTCGTAAGCGCGACTGCTGTGAGCGAGGTTCTGGGTTCGAATCCCAGGTCGAGCAAAGTGTTATTGGGTTTTTCTCAGTAGCAGCTCGGAGTTTGGTTTCGTGCCCGATTAATGACAATAGGCTCACCCCCTATTACATGAGACCTAAAAACATACTCGGCGAACTGTGGGTGTACATTAAGTACACCTCTGCTTAACCCTTCGCGGATACAGGCGTGATAGTATGTTTATGTATGTAAATAGTAAACCTAGCACAAAAAATGTTGTAAAGCAAAGAATGAATTTACTCGTACAAACCTTGGAGAAACTGCGAAGAGAAACATGTGATTGATTTATGAATAACTTTTGACTTCCTGGTGTTTTAGTACATTAGTATCTTATGCATTCTATTAAGATAAACATTCAAGAAGCAAGTCCACTTATAGCTCATTTTTGAAAAGTTAGAAAGTCGAAAAAAATTTGGCAGGAAATATGTCCTCTCAGACTGAAGAAAAAAGAAACAATTTTTTGTCAATAAAAACCTTGACGAATATTCTAAAATTATAATGAGTCCTTTAAATTTACGACTAAACCCAGTTGACAGATTACTGAGATATTACATATTACAAAATAATATAAAAAACTCAATCTTAAACGACACACCGATATAAAGAAAACCTATAAAATTACCACACTAAATTAAATTTTAAAACTTTTTATTTTCGACACAAAAGGCGCATTCTGATAATACCGCCAATAACCGTCTAAATAACTAATCAAATTGTACAAAACGATAAAAAAATCAAGGTTCATCAAACACAATCACGACTGTCCATAAATTTCATTGACATCAAAGCACTCAATCCTTAATATTCCCATTCGCACGCGAATGTTTATCGCTTCAAATTCATAATCTGCATAAAGGTGTAAATCAAAGAGTATACAAAAAAACTTGCAAAAAGGTAAAGAATCGCCAATTACGCTGTAGTTCTTCCCAAAATATTCGTTTTTATTGGTGTCAAATAAAGATTTCGATGCAATCAGAAGCAGCCGAATGTGCATGGATATTGAATTCTGATTAATTTTAATGTCGAAGGATAAAAGATGCTAATTAACTTTGAGGTCCTACACATTCATTGATTATATTTGCCCGATCATCACATATAACTTTTGCATAAAAAATGTAATGTATCATTAGTACATTTTAAAACACAGAAAATGTTACTTGAAGGGAACCTGATTAAAAAATGCAAGGGTAGAAAGAAATAAAAAACGAACAGATTGTCTAACCAACTACAACAAACAGGAGCCGATAGAAGAAGCAACGCACAGTATCAACAACATAATATTATGTAGATTACAAATAAATCAAGATAATATAGATTATCAAACTGTAGTACAAGAAATGCTATGAAGAAAATTGATATCGTAATTTACATTATTAGAACATTTTAGAGTTTAACTGCGAATTAGTAACACATATAAGATATGATTGAAATTAAGGAAGCAGTTTTTACCAAGATATTTGTACACGTTTACAGAATCCAAAACATTAACGTTAATTAGTAAAAAATATTAAAGAAAACTATAAAAACGTTATTTATCGATGAAGACGAGGCCTTATAAAATTATTATTGTAACATATTCTTAAAAACAATGCAAACGAAATGTGAAACCGGTATTAGCTTAGCCGAAATTGTTAACTTTTTCGGGTTTTTATGTGATAAAATGATAACTGTTATTCGAAAAGCGATTTTTTTTCCAAATAATATAGAACTTTAAGAAACTTTCCGATCTTATCTAAATGAGGGATAAAATATGTTCTTTATCGACAATATCAGCTGATAACGTTAATAAGAAAATAATAATAATAAAAAAAACAAATGACAACAAAAATCATTTTTCTTCAACAAAATAAGTGACGATGAAGAAAACGACCATGAGAAGGCTTACACGTTACTAGAACATAAGTATATATATATATATATGTCCAATGCCTGAAAATGGCAATGAGTTATGCTTCTGACTACATAGATTTCAAAATAAAATTTCAAGTAGACACAATTTTTGCAACTTAAGAGTATTTTTATGGGTGAAGCAGCAAACAGATTTACAGTCCACCTGATGTTATTTTCATAAACTAGTTCGAATGACTTCAAATCAGATGGTAAGTAAATACACATAGACTACAGTTTATGAACAAAGACAACTTGGCAATCGTCAACTTCATACTGGCCTAAAATTGCGTATCACAAATGTAGGCTTAGAGCGTTTTCAGACTAGTGTGTTTTTTGCGCGTATATGCTCGAATTGGCTTACGCACTTACAGACGCGCCACATTTTGCGGTTCCAACAACGAGTTTATAGGCGCTGGAAAACGCTAATCTGAAGCCGCGCCCCTACATGCCGATTGACTCTGATGTTTAGTCAAGTAGGAAATTTATAGTATCACTTATTGCTCCATTCGATATCGACTTGAGTAAGAAAATGTAAAATCACCATGCGTAACCTACACTGAATGGGCATTGAATTTTTGATATATATTCAATAAGATAAAAGAATCGTCGACCCAAAAATATACAAGACACCGTAAAATTTAAATTGGCTGTCGATGTCGATGATTATAATTTTTTGCAATTCGTAAATTTGTCGTAATGGCACGTGAAGGGTTTGAAGTGGACATCAGTGGAACAAATGTGCAATAAGTTTCTCAAAGACCACCCATATCGCACGAGGAGAATATGACAAAAAATAATAATCACAATCAAAGAAGTCCATTTAAATTATAATATTCACACAAACTTCTGTAAATTGTTTTGCGCTGTCTCTATTTTATTATTTAGTTTACATTATTATAGCTTAAGTGTCTGTTTGTAATGGCAAAATAACAGCTTTTTACCAAATGCATATGAAAGTTTGTCCATAATAATAAAAAAACATTTTAAAATTTTATAAAATAAATAAAATAACTGGTTATCGTGAATGAATTCGGGCGCTTAAATGGCTTATGCTGATTAAACCATAAGAGATATATCAAATTAATGTACTACATAATTTTAGACAATAAAAAGACCTACAAAAAAGTCAGCGAGAGTATATGTCTATCTTCTAAGGAGGTGTTGCAATAAGCATTTTTGTCTATAAAATAACCGGGAGCGGGTTTAGTAAGATCGGCGCGTGTGCCCGATCGACGACATCAGACGGCACAGTCCACGTGGGCGACAGACATTCATACTAAAAAAAATCACCCGACCATAAAATATACGTTTAATTGGTGAAAGGAAAGGTAAATTAAAAGTTTAGACAGAATACATTTCATAATATAAACGCGCTAAACATTCTGAAAGGATAGATTATCATATGATCTAGATTTTCATTACTTTACGTCCAAGTGCGCCTGTTATTTGTATTTGTTCGGCGTATAATTATTTATAAACTAGACAACACATACATTTGATGCAACTAACAGACGCCAGTTGTTGCGAATATAAGATATTGTCCATCTTATCGAATGGCGTATCTTAGAAGACTGTTAAAATTAATCCTCTTGCTAAGGTCGACTTATTAACATATTTAAATATGGTTAAAAAGTAAGACTAAACGCATTTAAAGAGGTTAAACAAAATTAAAGTTAAACAAAAAGAAAAATTAGTTACTAAATATGTATAACGAACTTTCACAGTCATATAGCCAAAAATGCCTATTTAGCACCGCTAAACACGTTAAGTGACTCCTCGATCACGCATTTTGTCTAGCAACTTGCTTGATGGAATCAATTTTCTTGCATTCAAAAGTGTATTGTATAAGGGCTCCAAAGAAGAAACCAAGAGCAATTGTTCTTCTTTACTAAAATTAGGTGAACTAGTTCATGTAACACTTTTAACAGATTTCACACTCATAACTAATAGAAAATAATATTATATTCTAATTTTTTTTTATGTAAGTTGTCACATCGAATGCACTTTTTTCGTGCTATTTATTGGAGTTTGACAGACAACAAATAATGAAATCCAAGTATGCACGAATCGCAATGTTGAGTTTTAGAAACTCGCCATGACATAAAACGGAACGTAGAGACTACTTTACCGACTCGCTAAGTATGTTTAACTGAATCAGCGCAATGTATGTCTAATGCAAAATGATCCTAAATGCGTTTAAGATAAATCCAATTAGAAGGCTAATTGTAATGAACTAATTATGTTTAACGGTGAGTTAAATGAAATATTGCGCAAGCCACCCTAAATCATTTAAACAAATCGTAACTAAACATAGAAATGGCAAAAGTCAACCATCAACAAACATAAGCCTAGTATTCTTATAGTATAAGCCTCAAGAATTACATTATTGAGCATCAGTAATACCTTATATTTTGGTTTGCTAATTTTGTATACGATTGGTTCTCCTATTCTATTTGCTGAATTAAATGCATATGCTGTAAGTCGAGAGGTTAAGGCTAACAATTTACCTGGTTTGCCAAGTGATAGACCAGTAATGAAGCAAAAAGAAATGAGAAAACCTACTGAAGAAGGAATACATAAAAATAAAAACTCACCTCAGCCCTGTGTATCGGAGCTTTAAATTTGAATACTGGCTGGTAAGGCTGCGTTGTCCTGTTTAACGACTGCACGGATCCGAGCGCTCCCTTGTTGCCGTCAGCGCAACTCGCCGTCGGACCCCTGACCTCTTCGATCTGCGCTCCGAGTAGTTCGTTTTGCAGAAGGCAGTTATAAGCGTGCTGATCCCGCCCGCCGTTGTTCGTGTCGTTGCCGCCACCATCGTTTCGTGCTTTCTTCGCTGGCTGGTTATCTGCGCCGCGGCGTAATGCTGTAAGCAAAATAAACTAATTATACTTTCGAATTTAATTTACAACTGAACTAGTCTACAAACTAAGTCTTTTTTTCATGGCCGGTTGAATGCAATCGTGTATGTTTAGTCAGGCATAGAATGCATGCGTAGCAAGTCACAGGATCGGTTATTGTTAGGAGGTGAACTAAGTACAGACAATATTTAATTATTCAATGGTCTTCATCTTTAATTCAATCTAATAAATGTAAAAGTGAAACGTTCCTAGGATAATGGAACGATAATTGCCATATAAAAGAAAGTTGTTAATAACTGAAAATTGGTCGCACTGGTTGCAGAATGGAAAGTACTAAAACTCATTCAATAGTTGGTCAGTTCTCTTTAAATGTATTGTAAAATAGGAGCTATTTGGAAGGATAGCTGAGTATAGGATATGATATTAAAATTTCCAGAAGCACTGTAGGAGAGTGTTAACCTTTTGATTTTCCTTACTACACAGTTTCAAAACACTGTATTTAACCTTTGACGTTATTAATTAGCGTAGTTAATAACAGGATGAATCAAAACTAAATATATATTAGTTAAGGTAAAATTAACGAGTTAAAAACATTATCCATTCCGGTAAACATTGCACACGGACTAAAGGAAAAAGAACCAATTTAAAACAATGTATTAAAATAAACCATTACCATTTGCATTATCTGCCTAATTGCAACGTTAATCTATTTAGTTTTAGATATTTAACCATTTATAACGGTAATAAATAATATTAAATTGGATAAATTAAATGTGGTAGGTCATTTTATAATACCCGTTTGGCAAGCTACCATTATGAACTTTAAAATTTGTCGTCGAGCAATTATAAGTACATACATCCCGGTAGCTCCACTTGAAAGCCAGTCCCCTCTAAGCTTAGATAGAGTGTTAGTTCTTAGATCAGGTCTTATAATATCAGGCAGGATATTGTTTAACGTTAAAGCTATAGAGATGGAAATCGAAATGATGGACTACCGGCCGTTTTCAATAACATATCTGAGTTTACTATCCTGATTAGTACATATTTATAATAAGTACTATCTTTAATTTAAGACAAATATCGGCTTCCCTCTTATTTATTTAAGCTTTAGGATATGGATATACATTATTTAGATACGAAAAACTATCCATTGATAGGTTACTGAAAAACAAGTAAGGACAAAACGTTACATTTGTAACTGAAACAAGGGATAAATAGATTATTGAAAAGGGCTGTAAATAGCGTGGAATCCGGTAATAGGACGCGATCCTAGGAGCGATTAACGCGATCGACAGATGTCGCATCAGGTTAAGTTATGTAGTGTGACAAAAAATCGCTAGTGATAATGAGCAGATGAGGGTAGTTACTAGTAACTGCCCTCGCTAACGAAGACACCGCAACACTTCAGTGGGCTCGTGACCAGGCCGAAACGTCGAGTAAATAAAAAAAGTAACTCTCTGTTTACACCCGCATTGAATATATAATATATGTATGTATACAAAACGCGATAGTTTTAAAAAGTGTTATATCTATAGTTTGTATAATATAGAGTAAAAAGTTCTTTCATTTGTTTATCCTCATCAGGATGTTCAGAAATTTGTCAAAGTCCTACGAAATCACTTCATTACCTTGTCTCACATCACCAATATACGTAATAAAAATACCAACTCACAACTATATTAATGTTAAAACGTGTTGTCAAAACCATATTATGCGTCTGCGACGCTCGATCGGCGCGTGCCACACCGACGTGACTCATGAGCAAAAACGTAACGTACTATACTTAATTATTTTTTATAAAATTTAACTTTAATTATTGGACAGTTTTAAATTTTATCAGATTTTTATCAACTAATCATTTATCTAAGAAATTCAATACATTTTTTATTAGGTTGGTACATAAATTCTTTAAAAGAATTAAAGGTATCCGAGATGAATTAATTGATAAGAAAATAATCTCAATTCGATACGTGAAGACAAAGCGTCATTTCAATAAGCGCGACAAACTTATAACTAATGCGCTTAATGACCGGATCACCTTGGTTAATGACCCTCCTCGGACATGCGGATGGCCACGTGTCTCGATCACAAGATACATTTCTACAACGACCTGGGAGATATCGCCAAAAATACACACAGTTCCTTCAATCAACCACCGGACTCTACTCAAACGAATAGCGTGAATCATTTTTGTACCAAAAATAACAAATTATGCACTTACGTCGATCCGTGATTCACTTCCGGACTCATCAAGATATTTTGTATAACATCTTTCTACACACAGCAAGCTATGTACCCCACGGTTTCACTCGCTCTGTTCAATTTATTATTGGACGAATCCTCCATCGCGCCACCAAATCACCCGTAAGTAGTGTTGTAAAACATCGATTGTTTATTTTCAAAGAAAAATACATAATATGAGGTTGCATTTTGTGATTGCAACAAAGATCTGCGCGGAGATTTTGGCGGGATCTTGAAGTGACATGTTGTGGTTTTTATTTTTAATTTATTAACTTAAGTTTTTGACCCTATATTATGTAATATTGGTGGCGTTTTGGGTGATAGTTTGGTTTTTGTGCATAAGTGAAGTGGATTATAAATATAAGCTGAAAACATTCATTCTGAGGGCCCACAAAATCTTTCTAGAAAGTTCTAACAAGGGAGCCACCATCTTATTAGGATACTGAATCGTCATGACACATGACACTATAATTCACTCGATAATATCAGTAATGGTCTTCATTAAAAAGGACCGGTTGCCAAGTTAGGAAGAAGATCTGCGCGAATTACCTTTTTTTAAGTTACGCAAGCTGTGGAACACGCAAATTACCTTCTTTTCGTTGTCGTCACTCGATGGGCTGACTATGAAACAATTGATAGTATTTTTACAATACAATCAATGGTATCGGATTTGCGAACAATAGATGTTTTATGAACATTGCCGTGTAGCCTACCTTTTAACCCACTTCACATATTACTTGCCTAAAGATTGTCGGTTTTCTTGACTTTCATGGATACTGCTCTGTTTCATGGTCGTTTTGTGAAGTTATATAGCTTATAACCTTCCCTCAATAAATAGACTACTACCATAAAAATAACCTGATTGCTATCTGGCCTATTATATAATATAATTAATATTAATGTGGGGTTCCTAATCTCTTTCAGTTCACGGCGCACTTATTTATTTAATTAGTAATTTTTCACAGCGCAGCGCAGCGTCCTATTCAAAATGTGTGCAATGAAACTAATCAATTTTTTTTAAATTAATTTTCCGGGTGGTAGCTGTATATCAAATATATCGTTAACTATAATCTAGATTAATACATCTGTAGCTCTGTCTGTACGTGTATTTTTTTTCCAAACATCCGGATAAAAGACATCACATTATAAAGAACACTGATCAAGTATATGGCATTAAAATTGTTTTGTCTGTCTGTTTGTAAGTCCGGATTTAACACAAAAACGGCTTGACTGATTTTTATGAAATTTTGTACACGGGAAATTTATGTCATCGCTTAATTTATAGGCTTATAATAATTGTGAATATTACTTGTAGAAAACGTATCAAAAATCAAAATATCTTTTAATTAAATTTAGGCCCTAAGAAGCCACTTATGAATGTCAAAACACTACCACCGGTTCGGAAAACATCCCAGACATCGAGAACAACCGACAAGAAACTCGACCGGGTTTAACAACATCTTATAATCTTTTTTTAAATTGTTTTATAGTATTCAATTATATACAGTTATTATCATTTTCAGTGGATGTACAGAGAGGTAATCACATCCAGACATCACCATCATTCACGTAATCAGCCACCCTATAATACCCCTTCGACAATAAAAACAATTTAATGAAATTTTGTTCACCGTCTGTTATTCCATAAATTATAATAGGCTACAAGAATCGTCAATAATATGAGCAAAAATAAAATTACAGCACGAAAATAATTACAGCCCTGTGAACTTAAACGTGACCCGTAGAATAAATTAAACAATACGAACTATTTTACACAGCACTAATTGTTATCGAATCAAAGTTCAAAGATATAATATTTCCTTGTATAGTTTATCAATACTCTATTAAGCAATTATGTAAAATGTAAAAAAAAATTATACATCCATATCTAGTAACTATATATAATTATATAATAGCAACGTGGACAAACAAAGTACAAGATGAGTTGAAAACGATAAAACTTTAATGTTCTGCGTATAGATAATAAATAGTATGTAGCTGGCGACCACAACATCCCTTCACGTGATATCATTTTACCGTTACTACTTAGCCTCTACAGGAAAGCGTAATGATATATAGCCTAGATCCTTCCTCGGGTTCAGTGCTACATTCATTTGAAAACTACATTCAAACGGGTTCAATATTTTCAAATGATACGCTTTCAAACACGGAAAATTTACGAGTTTGTTGTTTTATCTTAATGCCTTCAAAATGACCCTCCCAAACCAGAGTAACTTAGCAAGATGGGCAAAAGCCTCTATAAAATCTTGCTATACTTGTGGTGATGCAATAGGTACAGTCAGGCACTTATTAGTAGGATGCAAGGTGCTTCTTGATAGGGGTCACTACTCACGTCGCCATGATAGAGTACTTCAGTTCATACGTGAGGCAGTAAGTCTTTCAGTAGCTAGAGCCCAAACAGGATTGACCACTAACAGGAGACAAATTAACTTTATAAAAGAAGGCTCAACAGTAAATGCTAAAAGTAAGCCCTTCTCAATCCTAGGTTTTGTCCCTGATTGGACTATCTTAGTGGACACATATGAAAAACATTATAAAATCCCAGAGGATGTGGGTGTTTCGTCATCCAGACCGGACATATTTCTTTAATCTCGAGAAATCAAGCATATAGTACTTGTAAAGCTTACTGTACCGTGGGAAACTAATATACCTAAAGACAACGCAATAAAAATGAATAAATATTACGATCTATGTAATGAGCTAACCAAAAACGGCTATGCGGTTAACTTGTATGCGGTGGAAGTGGGAGCGAGAGGTATTCCAGCGAAATCTCTCTATAACTTAATAAAAGACTTCGGCCTGCCGAGAACTGCAGTAAATTCTATTTTAGAACGTGTATCTAAAGCAGCATTAACAGGCTCTTACCAAATCTGGCTTGGCAGGGAGGGTATCGCGGGCAGTCAAGGTGAGCGCTTTCATCATAAGGCGCCCCCATAAACCTATACCTGAGTCGCAAGTCCCGGGGTCTGCTCGTGTTCCCTCTGTCTGCCACACGATGGACCCGGCACCCGCACGGTGAATCCATGGAATACTAAGATGTCTGTCTCATAACCTAACTCTTGCCAGTGACTTCATTCCCATTGTATACGAAATGAAACGATTGTAAAATGATTCTACTCATTCAGTATCTTTCAAAACTCACACAACAACTTGCTAAAGTTTAAATGCAATCGGATGAGTGGTTTAGAAACACATGGTACAAATGGAGAAACATTAAATATGTAATAGATTAAGCAGAAATTCATCGACATCATAATCATTTCTGTCGAAAGAAGTCAACTGCTAGGCATAGACCTCCTCTAAAGATCACCACAAAGGTCCTGTGCTGCCCGAATCCAACGGCTTCCCGCAACCTTTACCAGGTCGTCGTTCCACCTTGTGGCGGGTCTGCCCACGCTACTACTTCAGGTACGTGGCCGCCACTCGAAATCTCTTTGGCACCATCGGCCATCCGTTCTACGAACTACTCACTCCACCCACTGCCACTTAAGTCTAATTACCCTTATGGCTATGTCGGTGGCTGGTTCTCCTGCAATTCTCCTAATTTCTGCTTCGAACACGTAGAGAAACTCCGAGCATTTCTCCATTGACCTTTCAGTGACCTTGAGCTTGACATGATCTTCGTCTTGCCCATGTTCTTTCTAGGACTTTACTGAGGTCATTGAGCATTGTACGGAGGTCCTCCATGGTCACAGCCAAGACTAACCAAAGGTATGTGATGTACTTGCCATTTATATTGATGCCTAGTCCTTCTATAACATGTCTATAAAACATCGACTCGATAAACCAAATATATTACGTAAAAATAAGAATTTTATAAATAAAAAGAAATAATGTTATCTGTATTCTTTGTTCTGATAAATTCAAATATAATGTTAGCTTAGTGTCAAACTTTTAAATTATTCACACCGTCGAATGCAAGCAATATGATGTCAGCGTATCGAATTGCAATACATATTATATACTTAGATATATCAAGATATATGTTTATACAAACCTCATTTTTATTACTTCGACAATTTCGTCACTTTGAACTTAATTGAAACATGCTGTCGTATCTTAAAATTCCCACATTACATGTTAGGTCGATGTACTTCCCTACCAAAACGGCGATCGGAAGTGTGTCCACAAATTGCATTTCAATTTCGTAATGAATAAAATACAAACGGTGTCCGATTGTTCGGAAAGGGCCAAACACTGGCGAGTTCAGTCACACCTCTTCCTTCCTGAGGTCCGGCCGTAGATGGCGACGCGGCGGTAAAGTTATACACGCAACTATATATGGTCAACTACGTGACAAAACCATCGGTAGGTAACCAACCGACACGTAATTAATTCAAACCATCGCCAAACTAGTAGACATCCTGGACCGAGCGCGAATCAGTGCTGAATTATAAAGTTGTTACGGTCTATTTTACTAAGGTGCAAAATCGAAGCCAATTGTTTAAGCCAACCGACTTTTGCAAGGCCCCCACCTACATGCTTTCAGCCCACATCCAATTTTCTGGACTAGTGGAATAGTTACAAAATTGGTTCGAACGTTCGATCAATTGAAAACAAACTACTCCATACGAACAATGTATTAAGTCAGTTATCTATCGCCTATTACGTCAAAGAGTATATCCGATAAACAACAAAAGCAAACATTTCAAAATTCAGTGAAGTCTAAAAAGAAGTTTAGTACAGAAGAAAGGTATAGATAAAACAGTTACTTAAAAAATAAAAAACCACTATGATAATAGACCACCGTGTTATCAACACGAAATTCACAGAAAGTGTGTCAGCCACTCTATAATATAAGTCATCGCACCTGCGATACTGGAACAAAAGTGGTTACAAATATTTTTAAATGCATTCCCTGTCTTTTTATTGGTTAATTTAAAACAAACGATAATTCTAAACGTTTCTGTAGGTACTAAATTTCATGATCTTAGAATTTCTTTACTTATCCTTTAGTGTGTTAATCACTAGCGTTTCGTACATCTCTGACACACACCATCACACATAAACTCACGCATGCGCTTACACATATAACGCACCCACACGTACGCACACATTCTCAATTTTTTCACAGGTTTAATTTTAATTTTCATGTTTAATTCTCTGTTATTTTGTTTGTGTTGTTCATAAATCAAAATGCGCCACCAATTACTTTAGATTTCAATTCAAATGTATCTTAGGACTCCATAATACACACATAGCCTAGTTCGGGGCCTTAGTTAAAACTAAAAATGTTAATATGATTGTTTTTGATAATAAAAATATTTTGTATTTTTTATTAACTCAGCGTGACAAGTTTTAATTTTTTTATAAGATTTTGCGACGACCGCAAGTGTTAAAAGGTTATATAGAAAATCACGGTTTAACAGCAGATCGATTTTAACGGAAAACAGATAATTATTAAAATAACCAAACTAACTTTTTCGTACATGTCAATTTACATTAAAAAAAAATATTCAAAATTGTCATATTTGTTGCCTAATTTATATAGTTCAAAAATAGAACTTAAGATACAATTATAAACTTTAAAACGGCCGCCCTGAAAAGTATGCATCTTCGCCTTGGCAACGTAATCACGCTCTGTACGGAATTAGTCTTCATTCTGCCATTAGACACGAAATGTGCGTTACAATAGCACCGTAACTAATATCAACAAATGATTACAGTAGATATATACTGCCGGTAGCAGGTGCAGTAATAGAACTAGATAACGTGACCTAGATACTGCAACAATGTTAACAATTGTAGACGAAGGCCGTCTACTCGGACGCTAATAGAAAATTCTTTGTGCCGTACCTATAATTTCATATTAATATAAAGGAAAACTTAAAGAGCAACGACGTTGAGGTATTTGCGTCATGAGAGTTGCGTAACTAAGTATTTCCAACGAAATTGCCGTGTACCTGTTAAGTACCTACCTACAACGTTCATATGTGCTCAGAAAATTCTTTGCTGATTAATCACACGGCACTAGCCTAATATTTATATTTTAACAAGTAGGTAAACATATATGGCGTTTTATATTAATTGCGAAATAACTAAAAAGGAAAACTTGTATATTTAATCAATATTTAAGAAAAATATAACATTCGCCTACTTAATAAATCTAGCGATCGCTCTAAGGTCTAAATTCAAACTATTTTCTGTTTGATATTTGCAATATTCATGAACCTAAAAAATGAGTAGTATCTACATCACTTGCTGTCACTTTTCGTTGAGTGACAATGTCAATATTTTAAAACGACACTGGTCGCGTTAGGATTCGCAGTATTAATTTATTTTATTTAATATATTAGTAACCAATATTATAGATAAATTTATTTATTGTATATTAATATACAGATTCTCAAGACTGACCGAGAAACAAAAGAACAGCTTACATCGATCGGTCTAGAAGAAGCATTAAATTTTGCACAGAACTTCTTCAACATGGGTGAGTAGTAAGAAAGGATTTTTGAAAATTCATCCCCTGAAGGTTTTAAATTTAGAATGATTCCAGAGTTTATACTGATAGTATTGAAATAATTATCAATACAACGTAGATATTACTCGGGTAGATTTTATTGTTTATGTAGGTAAATTACTCTATGTAGTAAAATACACTATGTTGGTATTTATTCACGTGTCATAAAACGCTTACATGGCTTTACTAGACACCGCTTAAAATACGACACTTTTATTTACCGAATGGTAATTACAAATTGCTAAATAAACTGGAGTCTAAGGTTTTATACATCGCTGTATTAAACTTAATTTTATGTTAGTTATTATGCTAACGTCATTAAATTAATAATGTTCATCAATCAGCCCATTGAGAGAATTAAAATTGTGTCAACGCAAGGCGGTCCCTCCCTTTTACTATATGGTGTCTTTTTGGAGATTTCTTTCTATTTGGGGCAGCCCGACTACTGGAATACCTGTACCCTACAGAAGACCGCAGCCAAATGACCTAGTGTTGTGTTCCTGCGTTTAGTAGGGTTTCCAGAGCTTCTTGGGGTAGGGGAGTTCAAGGTCGGGAACGCGGTGGTGATACGTATCTGGCCGTAAGCTTGTTTGCCACCTTTGTGGTATACAAAAGGCGTAAAGAAGCATTTCTGCATTTAGTTTTTTTACTGTGATACTATTTAAAATACCATACACCTCACTCTGTTTTTTTATCTTTCTTTTTTTTCTTCAATTTAAGCTCTAAGAAACCTCTCATGAATGTCTACACACCACCACCGGTTCGGAAAATATCCCAGACACCGAAAAGAGCCGGCAAGATTGGGCTAATTAACATTTTTTAACAATTGTTTTTTACACCATATTGTTTAAAGTTATTTATCATTAGAGAGTCACTTCCAGACATCATTATCATTCACGTAATGGGTGGATCCCTTTCGAAAATAAGTACAAATTACGCCATACAATTTTATCTACAAATCGGAAACAAAATCACGAGCGAACATAGAATAATCCCCTTAGAAATTTCTAGACCGAGCAAGTTAGTTATATAAACGTAGTGAGTGCAGTCTAATGTCAGGTCAATAACGGTATTATAGGCAGCGAGCGCATTGCAAAGAGCTCTAATGCATCTCGAGGCAACGTGCATTCACAAGCAGATAGCCAAGTTCCTTAACCTTTAGAAACTTATCAACCACTTGTATTATAGCCACTCAAACAACGACACTCCGTGTTGCATTTTTATCGAACCTCGTGCATTTGTGTTCCCATTATGCAGCCGCTTATCGAAAACATTACCACGTTATATCGGTTGACCCGGAACGATTGTTTCACAGGAGCTATTGTACCACCGGCGTGACTACTTCGAAAAACATTAACTTTGACTCATCTATTTGTAACAAGAATTTATTTTTATCACGCAGTCAGCCTTCGGTAAAAAAAATACATGATCTTTTCCTTACTCTTTTATGTCACTATAAAAACTAAAATTGCATTAAATTCAAACTTTAGCATATATATAATTAAATAAAAAGTATATGCTGATCGTTGGTAAGCGCGTCACTTGAGAACGGCTCGACCGATTTCGCTATTTTTTAACCGACGTCAAAAAAGACGAACTATAATCAATTCGAATGTATGTTTTTTTATGGGTGTTCGGTCATAACTTTTTACTTTATCTATGATTACTTCTTTCATTGGCATTGGACCTTGGACTTCGAAAATACACCAGGGGAACCTTCAAAATCACTGAAGTTGATCTTTTTTGTTGAAAATTGTCTTGTATTTATTAGGTTTTTATGACAAGAAAAGGTTTCCCGAAAATGTTTAAATTCGGGAGAAACTAAACGTCCTTTTTTCTATAGGATTTTTGTACGAACTCAAATCCATAAATAACTACTCAAAGTTGATATATGTAATTCTTTTTTTTTTCTTAATGGTCATGACAAAGTTATCAAGAAAAAAAAACGGGATAGGTGAGCGCTGTGATCAAGTTATTGGCTATTGGGAAGGTCAGAAGAACGTCTGCCGGGCTAGATAGTATTATAATAATTATGACCTAATCAATAACATAGCAGTTAGGATTCCACTCACATGTTTGACCTTCAGACATTAAGCAACGGAATTGGGTAGGTCGCACCACACCAGTATTGTCACAGCCAATTCAATTGACTAATTACAGTATGGACGATAAATCATATTCGTACTAAAGTGAATATCAATATGTATTCTTAAGATAAAATACAGACGATTTTAATTTTGTACGATTTTGTTATTTTAGTATTGATAAAGAAATTCTATTTTTATCTAATTATTATGTATCCGAAGTCTTGGTGGTCGATTGGTTTGACCGGCGGACTATAGATTCAATGTTTGCAGGTTCGAACTCCTACATGTACCAACGAATTATTCGTCATTCGCGTACATTCACTAATTCAAATTGGTAACACTATCGGCGGACGGTAAAAGAAAACGTCGTGAGAGGACCTGAACGCTTGAGAAATGTTGTTGTAGTACAAGTGTATGTGGGAAAAATATGGAATTGTTGATTTCTCGGTGTTTAAAATCGCCAACACGTAGTGGACGTGCGTGACGATTAAGTCCGTTCCTTCTCTTATGAAGAAGCCTTTATCAAACAGTGGCTGATATTATGCATCCGCATTAGAATATGCGTGTACAAAAACAAAAAAAATGCACGTCCTTGTTTAAAATATTACAAAAAATGTTATCAGATATCTCTACTATACTATAACTAACAAGAATCGCAAAAATCAATATGATACGATTTATGACACATACAACTTTTTTTAATACCCGCAATAGATTCGACGTGTTTCGAAACAAAAAAAAGCATATGGCCTGCTCTAATACAATGCAGGAACGGTCATTGTTAATAATATTTCAGAAAAAGTTAACAGGTATCCCTAATAAATCCTATAATGATAAGATTTCTAAAAACAACTCAGTATTTTATCAGAAATGTAGTCTCGAAACGTAATTAACTTATTTTTACATAAAAAGTATGGCAAAAAGAATTGAGAAAAAAAATATTCTTCGCGGAAGCTTAATTCTTCTAGCATAACTATTTCAAATTTACAATAATTCCTAACATTAAGGCTCATTTTACAATGAAACTAAAATCTCAATTTAATAGTGAGAAGAGCGGCAATTCTTGAAGGTTCGTTGCCCTCGTATGGCGTGAGTGGACCCTAGGGCCTGTAATACCACTACCACTAGCTGCGCCTATCCCTTCAATACGGAAGACAAGTCCCGCAATAAAGTCTTGATACCTCGGTAGCGAGGCTGCGTTCTATCTCGTCTCTATATAATTTTAGCTCGCTTATTAGCCTAGCCTAGTCAACGCCTACGTTGTGAACATGAAAGCCATTTACAGAACCGTAGTGGGCGGTGTAATTTATTTTATTCTGCAGCAACGTTAAATTATTGCAATTGTCTTATTTAGTTTTGTATAAGAAATTGTTTTTTGCGATTCGAAAAATTGTTTTATTCAAACATACCGACGCGCGTTAAAATAAGACATAAAAAAGATTTTTTTTTGTCCTACCTAATAACATTACTAAGGTATGAGTAACAAAATTGTTTGTTACCAAGGTAAGGAATCCCCATAAAGACCTATAGATTTAAAAACGACCAAATAATATTGAAAATGACATCAGATACTAATCATACGTGGGCAACATAGATTGAAATATAATTTTATATTACTTATTTAAAAGGTTTATTATAGAGTGAATGAATGGTATGTGAATGATAGTGATGTCTGGAATGAATGTCTCCCGTATCCAATTAATAATTATGATTAAAATGATTAATTAATGAAAACCCGATCGAGTTTCTTGCCTGTTCTTCGCGATGACTTGGATATTTTCCAAACGGTTAGTATTTTAACGTTCATAAGTGGTTTTTAGGGCCTAAACTGAATAAATATAATTTTTTGAGTTTGATAGCTGTCAAACGAATTTTATGAGTCATACAAACACAATCTCACACACACACACATTCCCGTAATAAAAATATCTGCTGGACATGGGAACCGATCACGGTAAACCGGAGCAGAGTAGATCGATGCATGACAAAATCACAGAACCATAACAAAAATACTCGATCATATATCACGACCAATTAAAGCTACCTACTAGTGTACAGTAATATAAAATATTATCTTCAAATGAAAACAATTATATATACCAATATTATAAAAAGGAAAGATTTGATATCTTGTTTTTTTAATGTAATAGACAAACTAAAAACTGCCGGACCGATTTTAATAATTCTTTCACCAATATAAAGCTACAATATCAGCGAGTAACATAGGCTGAATTATAAATTGAAAAATTTATTTGTTACTCATAAAAATGTCGATAGTTTTACACAAAGTATACAAACATTGCCTACACGGGTGCGTTGGCAATGTTTGTCGTATAAAATTAACACGGTCGAAACCGTGAGGCACGACTAGTTACCGAATAAAATAATTTTAAAAATTATTTAAACGGAAACAAAGACCCGACTGCAACAAAGGCACTCGACTAGAAAAATATTTTTTTCGTATTTTTGAATTTTATTTAATTCCCAGTAGTCGAAATTAAATATTATATACCTTATGTCACTCCTACAATTAAGACGTCCTTTTAAATAATCTCATTCCCATTGAAAAAATTATTAAATACCTAAGACATTTATATTTTATGTATATACTAATTATTAAATTATACGTATTTTTATTTTGTATATTTTATGTAATGTTAATTATGTTAAGATTTCATCTGAATGCAAATATACTTATAGATGCCCACATCATACACAATAAATATGAACAGAACACAAATACTAAAAAAAAATTTAAAAAGAAGAAACGAATTTACTCTTTGGTCCTCTATAAATAATATCTAATAACAGTAAATAAACAATACTAAACTATTAAACAACTAAAAAATTTCTGATATACAAATAATCATACTGAAAAACGATATACTAAAATAAACGTCATAAAACAGTTTCGTATAAAATTTACGTCAACAAAATACCTAATCTCTATATACCTACGTGAGTTTATAAGTGATTAAAAGCAGCGTGTGTTGCAACTTGCAACCCAGCTTAGCTTTATCTAGGACACCTCGGGCTACATAACAGGATCCAAGTACAAAGACCCACGAAGCGATGGTGGGAGTAAGTCGTGGGCTCCATGCTCCCTGTGCACAAACTCTGCAAACTTATCTATTACATTCACTGCATCATGCAAACATTTACATATAAATACATAATGCCACATGTTATCGGTTGCGGTCTGCAATATAAATAAACAGTTCCAGTGCAAATCCATTTTGGCATACTGGCATCGAAAATCATTTAAAATTCAAAGCGCGATATAAATAAATACATAGTGGGACGTTGCGTGAACTCATAACGTAAACTAGAATACGGACTTTAAAAAAAAATTGTTGCAACTTGAATATTGAGAGAAACGAATGCAGGAAGTCCATTCCTCCCAACTGATTGTACGATTGAACAATAGCAGCGGAACGGGACACCTGAGGCAACGTGGAAAACGGAAAATTAGTCGAGGACCTGTATACAGTGCAATGAACTGCCCACAATTGTCTGCCTTAGCTAATGCAATGTCTCGGATTCATTACAACCAGCTCTTACGCCCACGTGTTCCATTAATATGCTATCAAAATATAAAAAATTGTATTATTGGCAGCATGGCGTACCTAAAACTACAATTAATTATTACCAGAATCTTTTATGGGGAAATAACCATAGTTGCAAAAATAATACAGCGATTTCAGGAGTGAAATCGTGCACACGCTGCAAATAATGGGCATAGATACAAATGAATTCATCGCAGCGGCTTTTGATATTCAATAATAAAATGAATATTCGTGAGTGCATTGAACCAAAAACGTGGCTCATTACTTAACACATAGATAGGGTCGTGAGCTACACAGCGCTTTTTGCATGCAAAAGCTTTTTTATCCCATTTTTACCTAATAGTAATAGAATGTGTTGACGTTTTTGCCAATCATTACTAACAGCGAATTATAATGAAAACGAAAAATCAATATTTTTATCAGACAAAAAATATACTACGAAAATGAATGGCTCATACGTAATACCTATCTGGGTATAATCTAGTCAAAATCACGCTCGAGCATGTTCAAGCAAGCACATCTGACATTCGCAACCGATGATGATGTCAAGAGAGCCGTGAACGTCAATTATTGATTGCCCAACAATTTGACAACGAGATCGGCCTATTTCAACGACTTTGACAACTGATTTATGTCCCTTCTCAGGTGTCAAAAACCGGGACAATACAGAAAAAAATGTGGCAATTACATACGGAGAAACAACAATACGAGCTTACGAGTTGAACATTAGTCATCCGGTTCTAAGCTTTACGTAATGCCATGTGACACGATCTGAAACATCACCGTCAACTAGATCCATCACGACCACATGTGCTTAATAAGCCACAAGATACCTCATGATCGATTTAGAAAAGGCAAAAACTTGTCGCTGACAATAATATTTGTGAAGACCATAATTTGTTATTAGTACATGCCACTTCAAACATATTATTATTTAGTCATCGCACCTTAAATTGTTGCCTACTTATTTTGGCTTCTGTTCGTTTTTTACTTCTTCAAATTAGTTATAGACACATTGTTAAGTAGACGAGAGCTACTGCCTATAGGCACCTCAATGAGGCCGGTACTATTGGCATAACAGAACAAACAAAGTAACACACATTGTTTGCTTTTGTAGCTGCAAAGACTTAGGTGTAATAAATACCGCAAAGGTGAGGACTGTCACCAGGAACTTTCATGTACATATCGAACAAAGCATTAATTTGAAAACCGCTAAGCTAACTGAAGTTTGCACGTTTACTTGTAGTGTTAGTACTAGCAGTAAAACAGAATTGCATTATACATTGTATTAGTACTTAGCGTCCAATTGGTTTTCATAAGTATAAAGGTTTCTACAACCTACATTCAAGTTGCATTCACTCGATTATCTATACAAACCTTATAATTAACAGTTAGACGAAATGAATAGAGGCATGTATCGAAGTGAAAACATTAATATTAACTAGCAACGATGTCCATCACGACTACCTATATTGACAGATATTAGTAGATACTTTAACAAAACTAATATAGTAGTATGTAACGGTTGTTAAGAAAAAAAGGTTATTTCTAAACATCATCTCAAGATTAAAAACAAATATTAATGCTCATATTCACAATTTGAATACATCATTGGGCACACATAAAAACTGCGAAACACAGTAAAAAACACTCATCACCTTAACAATCATACAGACGTGCAAATAAAAAACATGCATTCAAAAACCTTGGTTGTACAAATCAAAGTCTATAAATATAACTATAAAATACAATTATAATCCTCGTACAGTGATGACGTTAATGATGAATGTTAAACAATAAGTATTTGTCATATTAGCTGATATCACGAATGCAGCCGATAGTTTTTCGAGTGGATATTCCATTAAACTGGTCTGACGTTAAAGCGTGTTCAAACTTGTAATTAAAAGAGATATAAAGATATAAACTAAAAAAAAACCCCGTCTCGGCGAGAACGAGAATTTCAGTATCGTGACAACACAACATACTATTCAAGTTTATGAATAGAACATTCCCTAAGTACAATGAAACTATAAATGTAACACACAGGCAAAATTTGACAAGTTTTTTTAAAACTAAAAACATAGATTAATTATAGTAACTTTAAAGTAATTACAAGAAATAGACAATTCAAATTATGTTTGGTGCTGTGAAATCTAAAGTCGAGATAAAATACAATAATGATGCCGTTTAGTGTTACCTACCAAAAAATATCCATATGTAATCAGAGAACGGAACAGTAAGTTCTGATAATCTATAATATTAAAGCAAAAATCTTTAAAACTAAGTTCCGCAAAGAAATGAACACTATTTTAAAAGATCACTAATTTGAAATCATAACTCTCATATATAAAGACTTTCTTTGGTTTTAATTAACAAAAACTAAGTAAAAAACGAATAGCATTATTTAACAGCTGAATGATACACGAAAGAACCAACCCATAAAACGACTTGGTGTAATGAAAATTTATGGATTCACTTATTCAATTTGAAAACACAAAACAATAATACGTTTAAAAACGATCGCTTTTATACGTTTGCGTGATTTAAAGTCAAAATATAGGACATTTTAGCAACTTTGTTGGATTATTACGATTTTAAAGTTTACAGGAAAAAAAGCAAAGGTAGTTGACTCAGCTGATCGGTACAATGAACTTCTGAGAACAACTAATACACTTGTAAATCTGAAAGTCCGAGCATAGCACACGAGTACAACCGCTGAATCACGGTCAGCTGATATTGAAAGAATGGAATTTAAGAGCACCGAAATGAATTAGGACCATCAGAACACAGAAACCGGATTGTGCAAAATCAGGTTTAAACTCTTGATACAGAATTAGTAGTTAGATGAGCAAAACAAACATTAGGTAATCGACACAGGTGACATCATCGTCTCAGCTGATTGCAAGTTGAAGGCTGGTCATAACTTAAAGAGCAGTCATGTAAGTTGTAAACGATCCCATGTCATACACCTTAAAATACCATCTTCGAATAATGGTAACCGTACCATATGATACACAGATAACACCGAATATCAATCATAGACAAAAATTAGTATGCAATATTCTTGGCGACAAACGTAGCAAAAAATAAAACAGGAAGGTATATCAAGGGGTCAATGAAACTATATTGCAATAAAAGTAAGTTTTACATTGGCATTAATAATGAAATCTCTATTAGACATTAAAGCAAATCTAAAAATGTTTTTCGTTTACCATGATGTAGAATCAAAGTTACCGCCGAGATTAAAGATAAATATGCAAAAATATCACTTGCACTTGATGTGGCCGAGAGAGTGTTAATTTGTTATTTTCATGCAAATATGCATTCGCCCACCCAAAAAATTAACACAATTGTGGAAATATTTATACAGCTGCACGAATGGTCTTCTTTAGCGTGACAAATGCATTTTTTATACCGAAATTAAATGGACACTGACTTGCGATAAAACTATTCTAAGAAACTTTTTTTTATTATTATTATTTATAAAATGGATAATTATCTATTGCATAATTTAACAAATGTAAGTATTACGTTTTATTGATGGGACTATATATTCAAAACAGATACCAGTGCACCAAAGAATTCGACTTAAATGTTAAAGTTTACGAATAAAATTAGTAAAATTATTGCAAAAAATTTTCGTCTATTTTTTCACACTAGCAATAAAACTCAGAATTCTATATACGCGTAGTAATCGGCTGATAAAGATACCTTATCAAAAAGTCAAGTAATATGTTCTTGATGTTAGTAGGACAAATGTGTTGAGTATGGTAACAATTTTTATCGCATTTCGTCCATGCGGACAGGTTGCAGAAGCTATCAAAATGCATACATTTATCATAAAAGAAACAGCGATTATAAATGTCCGGACCATGTTTTTACGCAGTATATACTTAAAGCATTTTTATTATAGACTAGTCAAGCCCGAGTTGATCTTTATTGATATTCTTAACACAGGTCACATAACAAATACGATTACGCATTGATAAAACTGCAGTAACAACATGCGAGGTGATGCGTTCAGTAACTGCCTTTTAAGCATATCAATAGACATGAGAGCAAGATGTTAAGATTTCAATTAGAATTTCAAACCTTCCTCGAATTTTTTTTACACGAAATGCCAATCATAAACACACGTTCAAAGTTCCATTAGCTGTTCACAGAAAATAGGTTTAATAAATATGCAAAAACCATAAAAAATGTACATTATAAAAACGCTATAATTGTCGTGTAATTTGTTTTCTTTTTTTATTATTATAAAAACTAAACAATGGTTTAATTGGACACTATAAATGTATAATACTCACACCACATAGCGCAGAGTGGTCTTCAAATATGAGCACGCGAGATGTCTTGTTGTGACTTGCCTCACATAGTCATTACGTTACGATAAATGTTTAGCATAACGTGGTTCGGTTGCATTCCGGTTAATGACGAAGTAAGTAAAAATCTGGGCAAAATACAAATTAAAAAACGTCATGATACCCATGAAATACTTGATGTAATCGATAAGATTCCCCGTAGTGCAAAGAATTAAAGCCATTGTATCATCACTAAGAATACTACAGTGATAGACGTAATAGTTGATTTAAATTAAGGGCAGACGTAAATATACTACCATTACAGAGTGAAATCGAGAATCTTGTTCCTTAGAACAATTTAGAATCTTCCATTTAGAATCTTTTTAGAATCGAAGGAAATGAAGAATATTATATTTAAAATTATTACAAACATATTGTACTATATTCTAAAATAAAACTTACATCTCATAAAAAAAATTATTTTCACAAACCAAACGATTTTAAATCGTAGCGGACAATGCATGCAAAAAAACAAATGGCCAAAAAAGTTTAGTGTCATTTAACCCTGAGACCGTGATTGGTATAATAGCGTCCTGATTAACATTATTAATAAAAGGATATGGTAACGACATCCGTTCATGCAGAAATGGTCATTTGGGAAGTTGATTTAAAACTGCATGACCGAAACGCTAATCGCTAGAAAGAAATAAATTTTAAAACATAATAAAATATGGCAATGCAATGAAGCATTCAGATCCATCAATACAATCGAAAAACCAGAAAAAAGATGAAATAAATTATACAAAACCAGTCGACAGTTTGATCAATAACATCCACAATAAAATTTTGATTGCATAATCTCCCCTGTAATTTGAAAATGACTACGAAAATAGATGTCGAGATCCGATGGCTTTTATATATTCAAACAGTACAAAAAAAAACGAGTAATCTTAAAGCGTGACGAATAATGATTAAAAAGATACCTTCATAAAGTGATTGCAAAACTAATGGAACATGTACCTAGCAAGGTATCTCCGCAAGAATATATAAAGGCAGCAGACGATAATCAGTCTCGGATGAGAGATCATCAGGAACTGAACCTACGTATTTATAGTTCATACCGAGGGCAACGTACTTTCTATATTTATCATTCACGCTTCAGAGATTTTTTAAACTATAGATGTGAAAGTTGGGAATCTGTAAGTAGTCGACCGACGGTAAATGATTTAAAAATATTACATGAAACTTTTACGTATTTTCTAATCGATTTAGCCTATTTGAGAAAATTAACACTAAACGTTGATAACATAAATGCATAATAAATAACGACAAAACAGGTTTTTAATCATACGGATATGAGTGTAAAGGATGCTTAAATTCGTTTTCCTTACATAAAGGTATTTATATAATTATCAGTTGATTTCGATACGCACCTAAAGTGAGAATTGCATCATAGTTTAACTCGTGTGATTTTAATGCATTTTAATTGATGCTAATGCCCTATCAAAGGCTCAGGTGTGAACGCCCTGGTTTCTGGTCCCTACGGCACGCGATTGCTGCAATCCCGTCCTGTAGACGAGTAGACTTCACGGTTCAGCCACTCTCGGTCATACCTCATGCCGATATAGTACTGTATAATGATAGTAAATTTAAAAAAAAACACTAACAATTTGAATTAAATAAACATTTAAAGGAGCGCTTAGAGCGTCACGCGAGATATGGATATTTTGAACCTATAAAAAGCAGGATGTTCAAAGTTCAGTAAATCACATTAATTGTATGTATTTAATGTTTCGTAAATATTTCGTGGAGGAAGAAGAAATTAACGAATTATATTTAATCAAAAGAACGAAGCACACTTTAACTCATAAACGCATAGTGTTGTATTATTTCTACATATTTAATTTTTCTTTGTAAATATCTTCATTTTTTTTCAAGTGTGGAAACTTTATACACTTTTTAGTTCATGGAAATAAAGAAATCATTTAGAACCGAGTAATATTTTGTAAAAACTTCTTTAACTGTGTATAAAAGAAAAAAGAAAAGCATTTTACATGCACTACGACACAGTGCTTTGTTGTGCCAAGTTATGCGATTGTCATCGGAGTGCATGAACTCCAAATGTTATGCTGCACAAATAACAACAGAGTCAGATTTTATATCATAACTAGCCATGCTCCACGGTTTCGCCTGCGTTAAATTTGTGTTGTTCTTAATTTCAGACCGAACCTAATAAATCTTTCCAGAGTGTTTTATGTCCAAGGTTACTATTCCCTACCTAAAAGGCGTAGCGTGAAGTTGAAAATAGGCTATAAAATACAAAAAAATATCTCTAAGCTGACTGGTAGTTCCAGAAATTCGCGCTCTCAAACAAACAAACAATCTCTTGAGTTTTATATTATTACTAGCGTTGCACCGCGGCTCTGCATGCATTTGGTTTTCGTTTGGTCATTTTATTTTTACTCATATTTATACTAATATTATAAAGCTGGAGAGTTTTTTTGTATGTTCGGTTGAACGCGCTAATCTCAGGAACTACTGGTTCAAATAGAAAATGTTATTTTAGTTTAGGATAGCCCATTTATCGAGGAAGGCTATAGGTTACATAACATCACTCTACGACCAATATGCGCGGAGCTTCAATGAAAAATCTTGCAAAAAAGGGAAAAAAATATTCTTTTTGATAGTTTTCATTATGTGACGCAGACGAAGTTGCGCGGGTCAGCTAGTTATTAATAATTTTTATAACCTATCTCAATTGAGGAATGACATCCCGTTTAAAAAATTTCATCAAAATCGGTTGTGAATTAATGTTATTTTTACGATTTCTAAAATTAATATTGGCAATTGCTACCTATCGTTTGAAAAATGACGAGCATCCCGTTTACGAAATTCCATAAAAATGGGTGAACCGTTTTTGAGTTAAATTCGGACATACAAACAAACACGATAAACATTTTTAACGTTATATTCGTGATAAGACTCCTTTATATTAGACATAGTAAAAAATAAAAAAATGTACAAACGGACTTACAGATTTATTAATATAGTCACCTATAAGGACTCTGTGGGTTTTTTTTATAAATGTCTTTCACTAAGGGTCAAAATAAAGACACAGGTAACGAGGTTTGCTCGGGCCAATCTAATCTTTAAACGATGCCACGTGCAGGATGCGCCTCGTTTAACAAGGAGCGCGCCTTTTAAAAGGACGTCAATTTGAGAATGTCCGTGTAATTATCAAGTAAAGGCTTCCTTTCAATATATAATAATTAACGATAGGATAGTTTTTATAGTATTTACCATTGGTAATAGATTTAGTTCAAGGATATTGTATAATTAAAAATTCCCACAAAATTGAAAGATAATGTAATAGGTTGGTAAATCCAGCTTTCAGTTCAGTAGGGATTAAAATTGAGTGCCGCGTGCGCATCGTGTGGCGTGTGACATTAAAGTGCATTTAACTGACATTTTTTAACAGACTTAAAAAAAGGGGGGAAAGGGTTAGTCAATTTTAATGTATTTTTTTAATGATGGATGTTCAGCCATAACTTAATAACTGATTAAGGTGATTCTTTTTTTGTTAGTTAAGGAATACCTCAAGGGTGGTCCCATTTTAATTTGCATTGGATCTTTAACTTCGAAGATACACCAGGAAAAAAATTCAAAATAACTGAAATTTGGTTTTCTTTTATGTTTAAAATTGTTTAGCATTGTTTACAAACAATTTAACAGTAAATAAACATTATTAATTCAAATAATGTTTGACTAACATCATCATATTGTTGGAACGAAAGAGAAAATTTTTGGCGTTGTTTTTGTTTCGTTAAGCCAAAGATGTTTTTTTTAATCCTTTATTTTAGTTTTTCTTATTTTTCAACAATTATAATGTTTATGCAAATTATTATATGTATTTGTAAAAATAATGATAATCACTAGAGCGTTGCAATTATCAGCATTCCGAAAAAATCGGACGAGTAGCGAATAAAACTCGCAACCTAATGGTTCCGTACTATTAGATCTTTTACATAAGTATTGTTTGCATATTATTCCCACATCCTCCAAGCGCGAGAATACATGTAAACAAGTGACAAACTTGTGTTTTGCGGAGACTCCTACAGTACGTTTTTTGCAATTAACAGCAAATATAACTTAGGAATATCTAATTTTTTTCATAACTTGTATAATGATTACCAAATTTCAAGACCTTCGATTCAATTTATACTATACATACTATATATAGATACTATTTATTTCGTTAACCCAGAAACTTGTTTTTCTTTACAGCAATATGAGGCCACAGACGATTTTAATATAAAATTTACATCTCAAGCCATTTTCGAGAAAAATGGCGTTAACACACGGACGGACAAACAGAACGGGGTGATAGATATATAAAGACAGGATGACAACGAAGTGATCTTACAAGGTAGAGGTATCTAAAGATTTTTTTTATCACGCCTCCCTATTGGCTAAAATGAAAATGGCCATTGCCCCCCCCCCCCCCACTCAGTACAGAGAGCGGCAGCAAGTAGGATCGCCATGCTATTGTAAAACAAAATAAGGATAATGAAGACCAAACACAAAAAGGTAAAAAGCGCCCGCGCTCTCCTTAACAGGTATTTGCGCCCCCCACTTTGAAAATCAATGCTATAAAGAATTTCTCTGTTCTTCAAAATGTGGTACAGAACCCTGAAAACCCGTATATTTCTTTTTGAAAAGATCACAGTGTCTTTATTTTAAGCGTTGTTTATTAACATGTCGAACAAAAGAATAGTCAAAAAATAATTATCAGTCAATCTAAACAAACGTTTAAAAACACGAATAACATGCAAATTATCACGGAATACAAAAGTCCTAGACTGTAATCAACTTACGAAAAACTTAAAGTTTATAACTAATATAAAATGCAGAGGGAAGTGTTGCCAGAAGATAGTATAATATATATAATAGTCAATACAAGACAATTTTTAACAAAAAAGAAAACCAGCTTCGATTTTTTTAAGGGTATCCCTTGTGTATCTTCGAAGTTGAAGGTCCAATGCCAATGAAATTAAAATTGGACAAGTAACAAGTAAGTAACAAAGTTCTGGTTGAACATCCTTAAAAAAAACATCCGAGAACTGAGTAACAAAACTTCATATAAGTTTTCTCTTTTGTCCAAGCAACTAAAAGGTTAATGAACTGGGTAGATCTAATAATTGTACAACAAAAGCAATTAAACAGAAATCATAAACAATTTTAAGCACCTTACATAGATAGCCCTTGGTTTAAAATGTACTTTCGAAACTATGAATAAACAATAGCGTTCAGGTAGCCGAGCGCAACGTAGCAGCTACTTACTTCATGAATAATAAATATGATACAATTTTTATTAGGACTATGATTTAATCTTATCTTTTAATTTTGCTACAAAAAACCTACTAATTGCTTAAGACGCTCAATCCTAGGGCCGTTCGCCTTGAAATTTAATAAACCTACGTACCGCGACTACAAGTAAAATGATAATTACTTTAGATACTTAAATTACAAAGGTACCATTCAAGTAGATTAAACTAACTATTGTGTTACCTACTTAACACTGAAACTAGATAACTTTAAACAAAAAAAAAGTGAATTGTAAGGATATAAAGTAGATTTTAATTCAAAACTAGGTGCGCCCGCGGTCCCGCTTACGTGTACTACGGAATTATTGTTTATAAAGATATCGTGATAATTTATTTTTAGATAAAGACCAAGTATTTATTGAGTAAAACATTTTTTTTTAAATCATAATCAATTCAGTAGCTTTTGCGTGATGCGCGCAAAACGGCAGACCTCAATCATTTTATTTATTTAGATAAATTGTGTGTTCTCATGTACGTACGTAAGAAGTTTTAACTACTTGTTTGGCATAACAAAACAAAAATAACTTCAAAAGTTTTAGCCAAGCCAACAACATGACGAAACTAACCATCAATGGTAACGACATGAATAAATTTTACTGAGTTTCTTATTGTATAAAAATAAGTTCATTGTGTAAAATAAACATAATTAAAAAACATTGATGGTATGGTGTGTCGCATGATGAAGTCCGACACATGATACGCGCACAGCTCTCATTTTAACCCTAAAAGCGCCAAAAGAAGTATAGCTTCAAACAAGCTACATTATTAAAACGGAAATAAAGTAAACCCGACTGCAACAAAAACTCTTAACTAAAAAATTCTATTCGCTGATCTATTTTTACTTTTTATTTGATTCTTACACGTCGTACTTAAATATTAATATCTGGGCGACGGAGCTGTGCTCGGTGTCTTATAAACAAAACAAAAAAAAACACCTATCTAGGTAAACTTGCAATGTAAAACATTATTTAAATGCAAAGTTTCATCGAAATCGTTGGAGCCGTTTCCGAGAAACCAATTACATAATATATATTTATATATACAAGATTTGCTCACTTAATATAATAAGATATATATTATATAGCCCATGTCGCACCCACAATTAGGACGAATCTAACGAAACCTCGTATGTTAAAATTAATCAAGCCGTTTAAGCTACAGAGCGTGCCAAAGAAATACACATAAACATAACCCTCTTTTTTCGCAA
The DNA here is from genome assembly GCA_033032175.1 of Saturnia japonica. Classification (NCBI taxonomy): domain Eukaryota; kingdom Metazoa; phylum Arthropoda; class Insecta; order Lepidoptera; family Saturniidae; genus Saturnia; species Saturnia japonica. Next base: position 20,464,767 of record CM065307.1, on the reverse strand, counting down.
TTGGGTAAAAAGAGAAAAGTTTTCTAGTGACCATATGAAAGTTATTTCCACGATGAATTTTTAGACGTGTCCTTATGTATACAATGTTGAAAGCGCTCGTCGAATATCTCAAATTCCGGCTTAGTCAAATGCGGTTTTCCTTTGATTCAATTAATCTGAGTACCGAGGAGTTGATAAGCATCTCATACGAATTAAAATAACTCCTACAGATTTACCTGTACGCGGACTCACCTGCACGGAAAACCTCTAATTGCATAGTTCCCTTTAAGCAATCGGTCATCTCTCTCTCGTTTATTTTAAAAACCTTTAGAAATAGAATTGAGAAGTCGCTATAAAGATTTAATGGGAGATAGAATTGCACTGAGCTAGGGTCTATGCCCAAGTATAGTCACTGCGAGGTTACTTCGTGCTGCAAGCTATATTATGCAAAAGTACATTTGAATTTATCGACGTTGGAAAACGCTTAATTATTCTCGATCTTATTACGTTCAGTTAAAGTTGAAAATTTCAAGGAAAACGTAATTGTATTTCTACGATAGCTTCGGCGTATTTCCGCGTTTATCTCTCTGAAGACTCATGTTAGGTGTATGTAAGCTTTGCTTCTAATAATAAACATGGTATATATGGGTATTATAATAATTTTATGTGCGACAAGAGTTTAGTACCGACTATAAATATATTTATACTCTTCAATAAGAACTACACGACTGTGCTTTCATTGAAAAGGAATTTTCGCTCAAATCTCAGACTAATTTATGCTTTCTTGTACATAAAATGACGTGTTTTACAAAAGACGTTCTGTCTTGATAAATCTAACAGAGAGATTATTGTACACTGTTAACAATTTCATCGGTTATTTTACAACACATGTTTTGGAAACTAATATGCAAAACATTATACCAAAATTTGAATCGAGTCTCGTTTCTAAATTTGAGAAGCTTTTCATCGGAAACTGACAAACGGTTTCGTAAAATTATTACACTTTTTTGTAGGTTTCTGCACATGTCTAGGTACAATTACTCGTACATATAGCGTTATAATTTTGGATTACCGTACATTGTTTTGTAATTTTACTAATACTTTGGTTTGTAAAACGATTGGAATTTTACAATTATTCACAGTCTTTAGTCTTCAGTCTTTATACAATGGTGATTTATTAAGTCCGTATCATGAATTATCATAAACTAGCTTTCCGCTCACAGCTTCGCTCACGTAGACTTGTAGTTTTCTTTCTTTTTTTTTTAAATAATTTATATGTTACTATGTCTATTGTTTATATATAAACCAAAAAAATGTGCAAACTAAATAATTTGAACAAAGCTGCCAACAGATTATTAGAATTAATTATATAGCAGTAATATCGCATTGGTCATACTGTTTGGTGCTCAGATTATCAGGCTGCTGTTGGAACTGTTTTTTTAAATAAATCTAAGATGACAAACAAGCGTACGGCGCGCCTGATGGTAAGCGGTTCCCGTAGACTATGAACGCTTGTATTACTAGAGGCTATTTATTACTAGCGCGTTAAGATACTTATTCCCATACAAACATTTTATCCCTTCTCTACCCTTAGGGTCTGAATTTTTAATAACGTGTATACATATACGTACTATACGTGCCGATATTTCCTATAAAAAATTGCCACTTACTTTCATATAGTTAGAGATTGAATGCCGACAAATCCCTTTTAGACGACGTCTACAATATAAAGTCTACGCCTTGTCCAAATCTCATATTTGTATCCTTAGTAGTTTTGGCCGGGCAAATAATGAGTCAAAACAGAACAAAACTTTCCACATAGATAAATAGAAAATAAAGAGCTATAGACGAATTGAACCCGTATATGATTATATATTTTGAATTTTAATGCTTAAAATAAACCATTTTCTATTGTAAAGCTGCAGTCAAACGAGTAACGTAATAAGACTTCCCTATCATGGATCTCGTCTTTAGCTTCTTGCCTAGAGACCATAAGATTCTGGTTCTACGGATTCAGCTTTTGTTCTTATAGTTTCTTTTTTATTCGGCAGTCTAACTATAGCAGAATATTCAAATAATATTATAGTTAGTAATTACATCACTCTTGTTGAATTATATTTTACTACATAAAATATCATGATTTCACACTTCTAGATTACTTATTTTAGAATAAACATAATATTACTATTTGTTAATCTTCTTTTTTAAAAGTCTTAAAAAAAGACAGCTTATCCGTGTGAAACCGTGGGCACAGTTAGTGCATTCTAAAACAAAGTCCCCGCAAACGTTTGTCTACCTGTCTGAACGCGGTAAACTCAAAAACTACCAAAAATATATTCAATACGGTTTTCAACAATGGAAGTAGTAGTGATTCATGAAGAAAGTTTAGATTTAGGTATAAATCATTAAAGTTTTGTGTAAATTGGCTGAAATATGATGATAAAAGTTAAAGGTGTCGGTACTAATCATGCCGACTGCGAGCTTTAGTGGCGTGCGCTGTGTAAACCAACAAATAGAGTTATATGTATTACTCTGCTAGCCGTGCGAAGTCGGGGCGGGTTACTAGAGTACATAAAACAAAATCTAAACTTAACTAAAACCGTAAGTCAGTACGGTCAGCAAGGCCATCATTACGCGCAGAAAATCAAGTGTAATCATTGTCATTAGTGTCTATTAGGCGGTAGCGGCCAAGAAGACAATAAGTTCCAAATTATTGACTTCTGATTGGAACACTATCCTATTCTTAATAAGGTATTTTTTTGCGCTGCCTTACATTATTACTATTTAAAATAGTTATTAGTTGCATTTTATTCATTGTAGACACGACCGTTGTGTATTTTATACCAAGTCATGATAATGTTTTGGCTTGCGTAATCTATTGAGGTGCCTACTTATTAAAACTACGATATATATACTATTTGATTCAAAAAAAATTAACTATCAACTTTTTATGACTTGAGGCATTTATTATACAAAATTATATAGATTTATACATACATATACAAATAATTTCCAGTTCTAGATTTAGACGGTGTTTATACTACTACAATAAAGAGGCAAAGTTCATAGGAGGCACAGATCCGATAAAAAAAAACTTATAGAAAAGCTACATTCCGGCATTTAAATTTTCTTATTATTGACGCATACGACGTCGCGTGCGATTACTAATCCTATTAATATTACAAATGAAAAAACACCTCAACGGGTTTGGATGAAATTTGGGCACACAGATAGTTTATGACCTGGAATAACCATATAGGATATTTTTTATCCCGGTAACTGTTAAGGCATGACGACTGTTATCAATTTACTTTGTTTTCCAACATCCACGCGAACGAAGTCGCAGGTACAATTATTATTTCATAATTCAGTTATACACATTCATTAAAAAATTAAGAAAATCTTTCAGCAATAGTGATAACCCCAATTTTTTTCTCGCTTTAATTTTAGACGTTCTTCGTATTATCTAATTGTTTGTGATACATAGTCTATTGATTTTTGATATACTATTTTAAAGTCCAAACGCTCGAACGAAAAATTTCCTATTCTGAAGTTATTAGTTCTTTTTTAACCGACTTCAACAAAAGACGAGAGGTTATTCAATTCGAATGTATATTTTTTAATGGATTTTCAGCCATAACCTCTTTTTTATGAACCGATTTTGATGTTTTTTTTTTTGGATATGCGATACCTCAAGGGTCGCCCCATTTTAATTTTATTGACATTAGGCCTTCATCTTCGAATACACAAGAGAACTCTTCAAAATCATTGAAGTGGGTTTTCTTTTTCGTCAAAAATTGTCTTGGTTTGATACGACGTAACCATCGAACGGTCATGCGGTTAATGTTTAGTGGTCAATGCAACCTGTAGGTAACTATAACCAACTTCCAATAGCAGTATTAATTGTTGTTACAAATCATAGATCACCACTTTTGAGGACAGCGTTGGAACGGCACCCTTTAGAGCGAACACTGCCGCTTCGAGGCAGTAACAGATTCTTCTACATGTGCCTACGTCTTAAATCCGGGTTACACAAGCTGTGTGCCAAAGTTCATCCAAATCCGTTTGGAAGTTTTTCCGTGATTGAGTAACTAACAAATAATCTCACTTACGCATTTACAATACTAGTTAGGATTGACAACAATATTATCCAACAAAACTTCGAGATTAGTGTCTCAGTGCTGCAAATCTAAACTTACATGATAAAACTTTAACTTTGTAATGGTGACGGTCTCACAATTTCACGCCACCCACATTAATGATTTATAAATTAATATAATCGTAAACTTTTACATTTAGGGAAAAACATGGGAATTTATATTTTCTTTTAAAACAATCGTAGGACGCATTAAAACCATTTTTTGATTTAACTATTATCATAAATTAAAAGATTGACCACCAATGATAGAATTTAATAGAAGGTATCATCAAGTTTGATCATTTAAAAGTTTACTTTTGACCTAGTTAGCTTACACAAGGACGTACCTACATATATATATATATATATATATATATATATATATACAAGGATCAATATGATGAGTTTAAATTAGCATTCTCCTCAATAAGTTAAATGATTCGGAAAAAAGACGATTTATTTAACAACAAAATGGCCACCACCCTTCTAAACATTATTAAAAAATTGTATTTCCGTTATAAAATAGAGAACGAATACAATAAGAGTATAAACGAGAAATAAAAGGCTGTTCACACTCGTTATAATAATCATCTAGTTTGTTGAAAAATGAAAATAGGCTTTGAACACACGGAGGCATGCGCTACTAATTTGTGACGTGTGCGTGAGGTAAAATTACAGGCAAGTTGGACACAATCATGTAAGACAAGTCAACACTGTAGTCACTTATTAAGCGTGTAAACATTTGTCAGTGATTGTTAACTGTCTAGACGAGGCATAATCGCATAAATAAATTTGAGACGTTCTAATGAAATGAATTTGTTTGATGTACTTTACGTAATTTTTTTTTTCATTAAATTTATTAAAATATTGCTGTGCCCGCATAATACTTATAAGAATCGTAATTTCTTAAAACTTTAATAACTTTTTATTGAATGAAGTTATCGTGATTTTTTTTATAAGGACCAAATATCTAAGGAGTAAAATTTAAAAAATATTATCAAAATCTATACAGCAGTTTTGCGTGATGTGCGCACAACGTCAAACTGCAATTATTTTAATTATAATATGGATAGATATTTTATTCGTTGATAAAATTATGATTATAATTAGTATTATAATATTGAAATTTTACATAAAACACATTATATTTGACTATACTTTTTACTCAACTTTATTTTCGTCGAAAAAAAGATATGAGTTATTCTCAAATACTGTACATAAAGAAGTTTTACTTGAAAAACTATTTTTAAATATTATTTATATTAGCAAAACCGCACGAACATCGCCTAATCAACAGTGTGTGCAAACCCTAAACCGCGGCCTTGTGAAATCCGTACCTGGCCTGTTCACACGAACAGAAACTTCTGAACTGTAACGAGAACAACGCAATGAAAACGTTTTCGTTGCAAAGTATATTTTGAGTAAGTACCTATTTATTAAGAGTTAGTTTTATGACAAACGAGTTACTAATGGCCTTAAGTTGTACATACAATTAAATATTATTTTGGTTAGAGGTTCGGCTCTATCATTTTCAAATATGTTAAACTATCTTTATACCGTGGCTTCACTTGCATCGTAATTCTAAATAATATTATAATTAATGGGAAAGTGAGTTTGTTTGTTCCTTTGTTACACAATCACGCAAAAACAGCAAACGGATTTGAATGAAATTTGGCACACACCTCAAAATCCGGATTAAGACATGGCATACTTTTATCAAAGTAAAAAAAATTTAGTTGCTTACACGAGCAAAGCATTTTTCACATTTTTATGAATCGCCAATGTTCCTGAATATATACAAAGTGTGGTAGTTTCTGTGAGATAAGGCAACTGCAGAAACAAGCTTTGCAATAATTGAAAACAAAATCAGAACTGATAAATCAAATCTGAAATCCTTTTTAAAGGTAGATAGAAATTTGGATTATAAAGTCAGGCTAATAGTTTTTTTTTTAATTATCTGCTAATTCCCAAATAATGATTCTTGACACCATCATATCACTGTATTATATTATGTATCAATACTATGTGAGATAATCAACAAGAGATGCATTAAAATAAATTACTACAATAACATAAAGTACATTCAACATTGCTAGCTATAATTACAATAGAAAATGTAATAAGAATAAAAATAGCATAGAGAAAGCACTCAGGGATAATGTAGCTTCATATTAGTGAAAAAATTTATTGAATCAGATGAGTATTTATTTATTAATACTAGTAATCGCCCTAAGGTCGAAATTCGACCAGCAACTTTTTGATCATAGACTGTTTTCTGTTTGACATTCACAGTATTAATAAAAAATGAGTATTATCTTAAGTATTAAGTTACAGAATCTATTACAATTATCATCATATTAATATGTGAAACAAAAACTTTCTACCCCTTTTTAAGCATATTGAGATTTGGCATGGTTAAAGTTTATATGGAGAAGGAGAGCAGAAAGCCAAAATTTATCTATAATATCTGTTACTAATATATTAAATGAAATAAATTAATAGTGCGAATTCTAACCTGACCAGTGCCATTGAACTTGAGTGACAATGTCAATATTTTGGGGGTCTAAGTTCAATGGAACTGGTTTGGTTAGGATTCACAGTATTCATTTATTTTATTTAATATATGTGTAACAGATATTATAGATAAATTTTAGCTTTCTGCACTCCTTCTCCATATGAATTTTAACCATGCCAAATTTCAGTATTCCGTGCACACATTACGCTTAAAAAGATACCGAAAGCTTTTGCTTCACATATTAATATATAGATAATATGTAAACTTTACCTCATTATAACAGTACAATCCTATGTTCCATGTTTTTAATATCAAGGAAATATAGCTAAAAACTTATTGTTAAGCTTGAAACCCATAAATTTAAATCCCTACAAGGTTCTGAGAATATGTTGACAACCCATGTTGCATCAAATTTCAAAATTATTCGAAAACGGCATCTGGGTGTCCAAATTTATATAATGAATAAGACAGTAAATAAATAGACTTACTTAATTCTGGTACGCCACATTTATGATTTTTTTTTCAAGTATGACTTACAATACAAAAATAAACATTAAAATGGCCACCCTGATAACTATGCATTTTCAACTTGAATGTTTTTAAGATAATTCAATAACCCTAATGATTTACCATAAAAGATTAAAAATAATGTAATAGAATCACATTTTTGTAAACAAAAGTATTAATTAATTATAAGGTAAGATTTCTTAATTACTATAATATAATGCTTCTGAGGTGATCTCATTATATACATAATGAATAATTAGCATAATTAATTACCAGAATTAAGTATATAATAATTAATGCATTATTTAATTATCAATTTATATAAAGAGTTACTTTAATTATCAAATAATTAACTATCTATTGTTATAATTGTATTATAATGACAAAAAAATGAAAAAAAAAAATATTCAAATTATTATTTAACTAATTTCATAATTTCATGAAATGTTTGCATGTATTCAGATGAATCATATTGAATTACAAAATATCAAAATATTATTGAATAATAAGGAAGGAAAATCCCTATTTATTACATAAAGTAAAAAGTACATATTTCTATGGGTTTCCCAAAAAAAAATCAAGAAAACAGGAACCAATTGTAAATATTTTCAATTTACTCAATTTAGTAACATTTTCTAAATATTTATCTCCAGGTAGCCTCACTACTGCATCCCGGTTATAAATTAAACCATCAATCAACAAAAGTACAATTCTAAACGAGTTTACATAGTGCAACCTGTTTATGACAAAACACACCATACGGAAATGTGATCACTATATCAGGAGATCAAGAGTGATAGAGATCATAGGGAATGAAGAGATGACATACACATCACTAGCTGTCACCCGTCAATGCCTGTCATGTCATGCCTACTCATTGGAACTATGGAAAACCCCCTGATATCTTACATGGTAGAAAAAAGTTTAAATATGAATTGTAACATTCTGTATGCCACAAATCAGATTAAGCTTGAACATGTGTATTGCAATTTTATTAGATTACAAAATAATATTGATAAGATATTCCTCAAATACAATAACACAAAATAATTTATTCTAATCACAGTTACTTAAAAAATTGCTTTTAACACAGGATAAGTTGTAAGGAATATAAAAAAAAAAATGAATTTTAATACTTTATTGTAACAGTACTATTTATTTTGTTTGGAATAATCAGCAATATTCGTTTGTAATTTATTATCATCAATAATATATATGATAAAAATTGAAATTATGAAAGTGATTTTTTCTCATAGAGTAAATACAATATATAATACTCACCACACATACCCTGGTATGCTGTCTGCCAGTTACTACCAGCTCGGCATGGCGTGAATCTGTCTCCATTTGCGAATTCAGGCTGAACCAGCACAGGCTGTCTTCTTCCTCGTGGACTACACTGCTGCAGCAACCGTGTCTCATAGTGTTTACTGAACATCTTCGCACTTTCTGTGCTCAACAACAACCGGTCAAATTTAAACCTTCCGATATAATATTAATAACGAGGGTAAATGGAAGATTTAGACTAGAATATTTCTTAAAAACGGGGTACGTTATCCGAGCATCGTAACTCGTCACTTCGTTTCAGTGTCCCGACACAAAATAAACACATCGGTCGGAAGAGCGTTCCCGTCGAGCGCTAACAACCATTTGACTACATTCGACACGGTCGGCAAAGCAATATACATCGTTTATCAACTCATCAACACTGAAACCTAAAAGATAACACTTGGAAACTCAGCATATGATAATAAATACATGCAGCTAGATGCTTTCAACTATGTACTAATGCGTAATTAACTATTCTATAAACGATTCCACGCAAAAAATTGCGTTAAACACTGTAAAATCCTAAAATTATATAGATTTTTCTTGCAATGTCCAATAATGGCGTAAAAATAAGCGATGTTGCCAGGTGAAAAACAAAAATTAGTATTTTCGAATCAACGGACTTTTTCAAAGATATAATATATTGGTTATCTGTATTTAGTCATATTTAGCATATGTTAAAAAAATATAATAAAGTACTTACGATAGGTAGACAAGAATAAAAATGTCATAATTCCATAATATGTTAAGATAACTATAATATAATTTATTTAAAGGTACATAAAGTTATTGATTCATTATTCATTATCTAATGATTACAACATACGTCACTCAACAAACTCATTTAGCTCAGTTTAAAGTTAACGCAATGTGCTTTGAAATAGCTTTTTTTCTCAATCTTTTATTTAAATAAGAATATGAATAATTTCATCTCGATGATTTATAAAAGTTATAATCCGACAAATAAAATTACCATAAGTAGATAATATTATAATTCTTGTAAGTAATGCTGATAATTGCATAGATTTAAATGTATGGTTAAATGAATGTATCGATATTCTGTTTTTAGAATTAGTTCCTACGGCTTGTTTTCAGATAGGTATTTTATAATTTTTCATATTCATAAATTTTCATATATTCATTTATATTATTACATTTCATAATTATTCACAAATGAACTCTTTGATATTGGTTTTATCCTTGTCTGAAATCTTAATTCAAAATTTTTCAAAATAATCTGAGCTGGCGATAATGGTAATAACCAAAATGTCAAAAAAATCAATCCAATTTTATTTAAGCTTCTGGTTCGGATGCTATACCATCCATCTTTGCTGTGAAGGCAGCAAAAGCTCTTGCGCACCCACTCTGTCTCATATTTAATAAGTCCTTGTCAAGTGATATTTTCTCTGCTTAGAAAAAAAGATCTAGTAGAACCTATACATAAAAATGACAGTAAAGACCTAGTGAAAAATTAGATCTTACTTACGTTCGCCAAAGCTATTGAAAAACTGGTACACCCTATTGAGGCCATTCAAAAGAAAGTAAAAATAAATATTTTTTTCATACCATTCACCACGCAGATGAAACAACTAAAAGAAATTAGATATTGCTTACTCTTTCATTGCGAAACGAGAGAGCGACATACAGAAAATAAAAAGAGCAAACGAGACAGGGCTATGTATTTTGTCTCTATTCCTGTAACCACTTTTTTGGTGCTAAAAGCACTTTATTACTCAAAATAGTCGAGGTGAGTGTTTTGTCGTGGTTTTATTTAAACGAGAATAAAGTAAAATAATGTAATATATGTAAAATGAATAAATGTTAAGAAAACTGAATAAATGATAACACAGTTGTTATTTATCTCTGGATAACATTATCGCTTGTTATTTATCTTCTGACTATTGCTATCTCACGCCCGGTTACACGATCTGTGTGTCTCGTTTCTTCTCTGTCTACGGTTCACCATAACTTGTCCCTTTTCTTGGATAGGTTGAATGCTGGCACCACAAAATAAACTTTTTATCCTAGTGTGAAATACTAATTAGAAATTGATTTTAAAAAATCCATCTTTTTTGAAAGGTAATTAATTTTTTATTAAAACTAATCATTTTTTTAAATTATCCATTTTTTCATAATTCCTTGAGAAATTGAATTAAGCATCTGAAATTTTCATAATCATAACACAATTTAAATAAACATGTTTAAAAAAAAAAGACAAAAAATATTGTTAGGTACTATCTGAGAATGACCATTTCTTTTTTTGTCTTTCTGCCTTTGTAGCATGGTAATAACAAGTATTTATTATGGTATCCTACTAATCCTACTAATATATAAATGTGAAAGTGTGTATGTTTGCATGTCTGAATCTATGTTTGTTACTCGCAAAGTGCCCTCGATACACTTTTGAACACAAAAATACAGTATTAAATATAAAAGCAACTCATTATTTATTTATAAATGACGATATTTATGGGTAATATATGCGCGATTGGAGTTTTTGGCGGGATCTTGAAGTGACATGTTGTGGTTTTTAATTTTATTTCATTAACTTTTGTTTTTGACTCTATAATATGTAATCTTGGTGGCGTTTTGCGTGATATAGCTTAAATAATGTGCATTAAACTATTTCCATTTCTTTATTTTCTCGATGACAGTTCTAATTTGATAGTTGTAGTGTTGTGACCAAATAAGTATCGATATCGATCGCATATGTCGATGTCGATTCATCAGATTTTGATTAAAATAAATAAATAAAGATTACCTATCGTTACAATTATTTCGTTTCATTGTCGAGTAACCTACATATACCTACTAATTTTACAACAGCTTTGAAAATTTTGAAGAAGGTGGCATTATCAATCAAGAATTAATACGTGTAACATCTTGTAATGAAATATAATATTAGTTAATAAATTTGTACAAAAGTATCCGGCAGTAGTTTAGTTTCTTACATTTTGTAAAAAAATATCGGGTCTGTTATCGTTTTACGTTTATCGATATAGCTCCATCCCTATCAGTTTCTCCGACTCTGATATAACCTTGTACGTCTGTAAACGTCATATTTTTACAAAATAATGCATACATAATGTAAAAAAAGACGCTCGTTTAAGTTTTCACAGGAGCTATCATTGAGAAATAAAAGAAATGGAAGTGGTATAGTAGAGTAAGTGAAGTGAATTACAAATATAGCCTGGAAGCATACATTTTGAGGCGCCACAAAAACTCCTTCGAAAGTCCTTACAAGGGAGTCGAGTCGTCATCTTGTTGGAATACTGAATTCGTTAAAAGACAGGAAACTCTTTTACTTGATAATGGAAATAATGGTTTTCTATAAAGGGGACTAGTTGCCAAGTTCCGGAGATGAAGGGTGATTGAATACCTACTGTCACAAAAAAATAACGTTAGAGCCATAAAAAAATAGACAGTGAAAAATACGATTTTTTTTCATATTCGTACTTTTTCCCGAGGAAATTGGTATACGTGGTTGGATCTATTGATTTTATATCTGTGTGAAACGTCCTGCAATGCTGCAATATTAATTAAGCAGCGCCGCACGCCATAACTACAGAATTAATGGATTGGAAGATATCATTTTTTTTTTAGTCATGGACCAAATATCTATGAAGTAGGTAAAACAAAAAATTTAATCAAAATCTATCCAATAGTTTTTGCGTGATGCGCGTCCAACAGCAAACATCAATCATTTTTTAAATAGATGTTAAACTGTGTTTCAATAATCAACCGTCAGACTTGTAGCTAGTGTTGATAAATCATTGATTAGTTAATAGTTATTTTGAATGTTAGACAATCGATTTTTGTAAAATAACAATTGATTATCGATTACCAATAGGTACATAACTCGGTGTGTTTTGTGAAAACAAGGATTATTTTTTGTTTTTAGCTCATCAAATAAAAAAGCACGCAAGTTTCGGAACTGGTGATTCCTTTTTTTGCTGACGTCGTCAACCCTACAGGCGTTTTTTTTAATGTTGTTAAAAGACTACGTTTATTTAACTATAAATCTATTAATACTGCTATCAGGGGTAATATTGGTCACATATTATTTAAAAGCTTCAATCAATACATATTATAAAGTCACTTCCCGGCTTCTGTCCCTCTGTACGCTTAGATCTTTTGAACTACGCCACATATTTTAATGCGGTTTTCACTATAATTTATAGAATTTTTACGGAAGGTTTTTGTATACAATACATTCCAATTATGTTTTTCTATAGTAGAGAAAATTCAATAATTTTTAATCATGTCGTCAAAAAATGATTTTCGGACGCTAACATAACTTACGCTGGCTAAACCTCATGAGATACATCAAAATAATGTATAAAGGAATTGTAATTCTTCAAAAAGCCCAGAGAAAAGTCCGCGATGGCATTTGTCTATCGCCTACGGTTGATTCACAGTGACCATTTTTATCATCAACATAAAAATTAAAAATAGTATGTTATTTGCGAAGCTAATTTCTCCAATTCAGTATTAATCTTTACCCAGATAAACTTGTTAATTAAATTGGACATTCAATGTAAAGTTTTCTGTTTAATTGAATAGCGTAGGAGATATCATAAATTCAAAATTACGCGCGGCCAAAGAAATCCCTCTCAGTAAAAGTGTCGCGGTCGGTTGACCGCACTTATGTTGAATTGCAATATTCGTAACTATGAAGTAACATAACATAGCATTACGCCTGTAATCCGAAGTGTTAGGCAGACGTACACCCACAGTTTGCCGAGTATGTTTTAGGTACCATGCAATAGGGGGCGAACCTATTGCCATTAATAGGGCACAAACCCAAACTCCGAGATGCTATTGAGAATTACATAGAAAACTCCAATAACACTTTGCTCGACCCGGGAATTGATCCTAGGACATCGAGCATAGCAGTCGCATTTATGACCAATAAGGCTAATGACGCAGTTTTGAAACATCAATACTAAAGCGATAAACTATAAATCAGATTTGAAACCCAATAAAATATAACTTTTTAAATTGTACCCGTGCGAAGCTCGCCCGGGTCAATCTCGCTAGTTACTCATAATTTATTCAACTTTCCCCATCTACGCTTGTTTTTCGAAGGTAACGTAAGGAAAATATGAGCGAGACTAGTCAGGGCTACCAACTTTGAAGGAAAGGATTTTTTGTAATTAATAGACTAGGCGAAACATTTTATAGACTACGAAAAATGAATCATATTTTAGAGAATTGAGATAGAGATAGCCTAATTGATACTTTTAATACGATTTAAACAAGAAATCGTTTAGATGAAATTACATTGGAAACAATTTCTAAAAACGTCTTAGATTAATAAATTTTTTATATTAATTTAGCTAGTCATTTTTGATTACTTGCTTTTGATTTTTTTAATATTATTAACACGAATAGAATCAGGATAGGGAAATCAAAGGAAAAATTATAAAATCTGTTTGATTTATTAAAAAAAAACAATTACATTTAAAATTATTGCTATAGTATTGCACACACAGCCTTGATGACATAAAAATTAATTGACTTGACACAACCTAAATTCAACTTGACTGCAATATCGCTTGCTGTAGTAACGGCAATAAGTGTTCTCTGTATAAGGGATGCGTAGTTCCGTGCGTGACCTTTATTATTTTTTCGGCATACTTCAACTGTCTAACACATTTATCCATATCCATTTTGTAAAGTAAAATCTTCCCATACTTCATATGCAAGAGTCCAAGCAAAGGGTTCCTTTCACCATAATAAAATCTGAAAATTTGAACTAGTTAAATATCATTAAATAGCAAAAATACTTAATTTTCTAGAAAAATCGGTTATGTGAGAGTCGAAATAGGATTTCGTTGCAGAGATTTTGTATTATGTATTTACGAAAATAATTGTGTAGCCTATGTAGGCATTTTTTTAAATAATTTCGGGATCCTTAGAATGAATCCGATCTTATGTTTTGGCCGAATTTTATTTACCTATTATTTTACTTCATCGCTTACACTCCAATCACATAAAGTTTGATACTTGCACTTATAAATATGTAAGGATGGAAGGAATAGCGTCTTAGGGAAGGGGGTTCAAGATCGGCAAAGCGCTAGTGATACCTCTGGGGTTACAGGCACCTATAGATTACGGTAACCGCTTACCGTCAAGCGGGCAGTATGTATGTTCGACACATTGCTAGTAATAAATAAAAAAAATTGATTACCTAAAACATGGTATAAGTTTCTCAGCGTAAAGGCACGCCTTCTCCCATAGTTGCATTTGGATGAGCGCATCGAAAGCGTGATCGAGCGTTTGCGCGTGCATCACGTTCAATGGATGTAAAACCCCTTCATGTCTTTCTAAACAGTAATTGCATACGTCCACATATGTTTGTGAATTAATTAAGGAATCGTCATTAGTGATGCGAATAATTCATAATTAAAATAGATACATAATCTATACAATTAACAAAAGTGTCTGTTTCTAATGTTAAAATAACATTTTTTTTACTAAATACATATGAAAGTTTATAAGATACCTGTAACAAAAAGCTTATTTTTAAATTTTTTGTCAGTCTGTTTGTTCCGGGTAATCTCCGAAACGGTTGGACCGATTTTGACGGGACTTTCACCGATAGATAGCTGATGATATAGGGAGTTACTTAGGCTACTTTTATTTTAGAAAAAAATTAGGGTTCCGCACAAATAAAAAAAAACTGGTCATAGTGAATCAATTCGGGCGCTTAAATGACTTATGCTGAGAGTAAACCATAAGAGATATAGCAAATTAATGTACTGCATAATCATAGACATTAAAAAGACAAAAAACTCCGGGAGAGTATACATCATCTTCTAAGTAACACCCACAATAAGCATTTTTGTCTTTAAAATAGCCGGGAACGGGGGAGCAAAACTGTCGCAGGCATCCTGTAGTCCACGTGAGCGAAGCCACGGGCACAGTTAGTTCAAAAATATATTTCCTTTTTTCAACAGTGACGGATTTAAAGGTTTGGCGACGGAAGGGATAGTCCCGAACAATTTTGAACATTAATTTATAAGTTACATGCGACGTTTTAATGTCGTGTTCTGGGAATGTTTTCTATTATATTTTTTTTTATAATACATATTACATATTAGTATTACCAATAATCTTTTTTATATTTGTACTAACTGTGCCTGCGACTTCGTTCGCGTGGACTACAGAATGCTGTCCATCGCGCATACGCGCGTATCGTGCTACTCCCGCTTCCGGTTATATGCTTATTGTGGGTGACCCTTAGGAGATAAGCATATGCTCTCGCTGACTTTTTTGTAGGTCTTTTAATATCTACAATTGTGTACTACATTAATTTGATATATCTCTTATAGTTTACTCAGCGTAAGCCATTTAAGTGCCCGAATTGATTCACCATAACAATTTTTTTTATTTGTGTGGAACCCTAGTTCTATTTCTAAAATAAAAGTAGCCTAAGTTATTCGTTATAACATCAGTTATCTGCCAGTGAAAGACACGTCAAAATCGGTTCAACCGTTTCGAAGATTAGCCGGAACAAACAGACAGACAAAAAATTTAAAAATTGGTGTTCTGTTATAAGTGTCGTATATACTTTCATAGTATGCATTTATAAAAAAAAACCTTATTTTGATATTACAAACAAACACTTCAGTTTTAATAATTGTATAGATATTGAAGATAAAAGGTATAATAAATAGACATTTTGTCAGAATTAATTACAAATTTCAAGTCGAACATAATTAACATAATGTTTGATTAACCGTGAAAAGGATACAAGCCACGGAGGCACCTTCCATACTTTGCAAGTGAACATGTGTGAACTCCATTGCTTTAACGAAGACTTCCACATCCTTTTCTGTGTATTTTGTTCTGCACACTTCACAACATATTCCATCATTACATATCCTTAGTGATAAATCATTTAAATTACTAATCAAATCAATATTCTTATGCTCTGTTTCATCTTTCACTACATTTCCTTCATCATCTTGCCCATTATATGTATTATCGTTATCTCCGTTATGTAGATTCTCAGTGACATGTTCACAGTTTTGTGTAATTTTAGAATTTGTTTCGCTGTTTTGTATATTTTTCTTATCACAATGGCTATTTGGTTTAATTTCAATAGGATCCGGTTTTCTGATGACAACCTGGCAATTCTCTTTCCATGGAATATCAACTGGATTCTCACAATCACCGTTCAAACATTTAGCCGCGTAAACGTATTTGGCCTGAGTTCCGTCTGAAAATTAAGATTTTTCTTAACTATTCCTTCCTCGGACGTTAAATACGAAAAACAGATCATGTGCTATGCTGGTTACATTTAGTAATGAAGTTATAGAAAAAGAAGAAAAAGGAAATTGTTATCAATAGTAACTTAATCAGTATTTTATTAATGAGTAAACGAAAGTTAAATGAAGATCGTAGCACGACACATTTCTGAACGCATCGTAGAACGCGTGATATCCCGAGCAGCCAATCAGAGACGGCCGTGGCTCGCGCGGTTGTGGGGAATGACGTTGTATTCGGCCTGTGATCCGTCGTCCTTACCTCAGGACACACGTTACTAAAATAAGTTCTCAGATTGCATTCCTTTCTCTTGTTTGTACGGGTGCTATCGGTAGGCGAGTATATAACCCACGATAAAAGATTTAAAAAAAGAAAGTTCTAGAAAAATAGAACTAAAAATTTGGTCATGAGTAACCCCTAAATAAAATTAGTACAAAGTGGAATTTTGAAACGTACAGTTTTTTATACGGTATATCAGATACCTAAGACGGAAGTTAACATAGCTAATTTAAGATAACTAGTTTTAGTCACTGTTATATCACTAGTGATATGTCACGATCAGTTATATTATAGATGTAGCGATTACCTATACTACGATAAAAAGTCTGCAAGTGTAACAATTTCTCACGCTCACAAACTAATTTCAGGGTTATAAAACCAAACTAATTGAGTTTAGAATAAAATTAAATTTACTTAAACAGATTTTATTTTCTAGTTGGTGGCACGTGCCGAAGCAATGTAATTGTTTTACCTCTTTCCCACGCGTAGCTTTACCATGGTTTCGTTAAAGCGGTATTTGAAGATTAGAAAAATAGTACGAAGTTAAGCTTAAAGGAAATGTATCTAGTGCCCTTCATTTAAAAATAAAACTGACAAACACGTGATTTATTTTATCACCAGTGATACGTGAAATGTTCAGAGCTATACAATTACCCCTACAGTTCCCATATCAAGTATTATGTATAAATTTGTGACTGTTTTATGATGTGTCAATATATCCTTTTTATGGATTATTCTTATAGGTTATTCTACAATACACCGAACATTTGACAACAAAATTCTATAACGTGTATTTGTCACACTTGACATTGGCAAAATTGGCTAGATAGGTAGAAAGCAAAAAGAAAAAGAGTTATACAAAGGACTATCGATAATCAATCGTTTACCCAATGAAAGCAATAATCGAAAACAAACTCGACAGTCATATAAAAAGTCAAGAAAAGAATGAGTTCATGCGTAGTTCAATTAGTAGGCACATCTAAAGCATTTACCCATGCACCTGGGACACTCGCATAAGAAGTAATAACTCTCTAGAAGTTCGGTCTGCCTCTCGTACGGCGTCTTCATTAGATCTATATATGAGATGCGTATCTGAAACAATAATAAAAAATCATGATTGAAAATGGAACCTTATTGCGACAATATACAATTCTAAATTAATTAACAATTCCTCTATTAGAAATGACTGACTGTAACCTTGGCGGGAGTCGCTGTTGAAATATTGAGTTCGTCTACAAAAATCATTCTCTTTGAGATATTATATTTGAAATGTTTTAAATTTGTTTTGTTCTGAAAGTAAAAGTTTCCTTATAAGTAACATTTGGTGAACACATTTTTACCCTTGAAAAAGGTTTTAATTTATTATTTTGGAGAAATATAGTTTAAAGCACCGGAACTACGAGTCATAAAAACTAGGTAGAATTCGAGTATTGTATAGACTGCATAAACAACAAATGTTACACGATGTAAAAAGGACAACTGTAGAAATATAGTTGTAAGCAATTAGTTCTCTCTGATCCTTGATGGTGTTAAGACACACTTCCGAAAACTCTATTTCAATAAATAAAATTTTCAATCATTATAAAGAATACACTGTCACATATCCATAATCCCAACAGTCGCATTAATTTTTTATTTATTCTTTGATTCGCATAACTGGACACGACACGTGTACTATGAATAGAGACTTCTATTTCTTCGATATATTATATATATATAAATAAGTACAACATGGGTAAAACTGGGTGAAGTAAAAGTTTAAAAATTAATTTATAAATATTTAATAAAAAAAGCTAAATTATAAAAAAAAAACCGACAGCAACAAAAACACAATTAAACTTATTTTTTTATCTAACGACCCCTAGGCTAAAATCCATCAAAACGTTTAAGCTAAAGAAATAGACATATATACGCTCAAAAAACACAAACCTCCTATTTCGCAGTTGGGTAAAAAAAACAGGAAACAAAGTACCAATTATACCCAAAAAAAAACATTAATAACGTTATTACAATGAAAAATAATAAAATATATGTAATTACATTCATATAAGTATCTAATAATAGCCTGTTAAGAATATAAACAAGTAATTAATTACTTTGAAATTAATCCTTTCCTTGCCTATTATTTAATTAAGGTATATTAGTTAGTCAAAACTCATTAGAGTTGCACCACAATACTAAATATTGAAAACATAATTATAACTAATTACTAAGGTCATCACGATATGTAGTCTATATTAATCTATCTGTAGTTTGTATTTACTTGTATTTTTGTTATTTCTTGATAAGCATTTATTATAAAGGACACTGATCACGATAATGAAAATTTTTAAATCTTTATATCTGGATTTAACTATAAAATGGCTTGACCGATTTTAACGAAATTTTGAACACAGAAAGTACATGCCATCTTTCAATTCAGGGGCAGTAAACATTTTTTTTTCTGTATTTCTGCCTAAGTAAGCTATTTTGGCAATGTCAAGTATGACAAATACACGTTATAGAATGTAGTTTTCAAATATTCGGTGTACTGTAGAATAACCTGTGAGAATAATCCATAAAAAGGATACATTGACACAACATAAAACAGTCACAAATTTACACATAGTACTTGTTGTTATGGGAACTGCAGGGGTAATATAAAACTACATATATTAAACATATAAATAAAAAGCATAACTATAATTTATATAGACACGAACAAAGGACACATTATAATTATATATTATTACGATAAATAAAGACACTAAATATTTCAATAAAAGTAGAATACACATTAGTAAGTAATGTATTGACATTTGAACGACGAGGAATATTACAAGGAAGAAGATCATTTAGGGAACAAGATAGTTTGGGACAATTAAAAAATATGTGAGTGGATAAGGAGTGGTCACGGACATGTATTTTCGCGAGGAAAACAGGCTGTAAACATTATAAATAAATAATACTTCTACAAATTGTAAAGAAAAAAATCAAACGACATTCATGAAATGTTTTATGGATGGAGTATATGTCATTCCTACATTGCTAGAATATAATAACACAAATAATAATTTAAAAAAAAAAATCTTAAGTGAAAGAAAATAGAAAAAGCGGTATAAGGTACAAGTATAAGAAAGATATATACCTGACTCCAGTCCAATGAGGGCATGTCTTGAATAGCTCTAATATTTATGGTTTTCCCATCGAATGTCACAATCGCATTTGGATCACAACTATGGTTCACTATAGACGACGCCAAATAGATTCCCGTTCCGACTGAGTTCATATCCATGTCTAAGATCATAAAGCTGTTAATAATCATCTGGAAACAATCAAGTAATATCCTTTTAAGTAGCTGTACCATACGGTTCGAACAGCACTTGAACATTTTTGAAGTGATGAGTCTAAATTGGAATTTGTACACGTAAGACCTCAGAGGGATAATAGAAACACACAACGATTCGAAGTGCCCACGGACAAAGATGTAGAAGTTATTAAATTTCAATTATTTTTAATAGCATACCGTTGAAATAGAAAGTAACTACTTTACAAAAGACCTTTACAAGTGTCCTTGTGAATATTTTCGTATAAATCTTAGTTTGGGAATAATGTAAAAATAATATACACCGCTAAATAAATAATTATGTAAAAGGGAGCTACGTCTATTAACAAACTTAGATACAGTTTGGCAGAAGTAATATTAACTGTGTTATTCGAGTACCTATGAATAAAATAATTTTATTTACTGGAACAACTCGTCGCCGCCAATACAACCGTGTAGCCTGTCGTTGCTCACACTTCCGTACTCGGCTACAGCTTGCCAGCTTGTTTCACATTCATGATTACTGTTCCGCTCTTTAGGGTAGTAGTAGGAAGTTATATCTTCCTCAACAATTGGGCTATAAGATCCAATAACAATAACTCAAATCTGATTGGTATTTCCAGAAATAAGCGCGTTCAAACAAACGAACAAACAATCTTTCGAGCTTTATAATAATTATTATTGTTATAGTTTAAGAAAAACACATATAATTAAGAGTTTGTTGCGTTAAGACTGTATAATCACAAGTTAAAAGACCACAAAAAGCGCTTTACATGCATAAAAAGTTCAGTAACGTAACATAGAAAGATAATGATTTATTGTAACAAAAAGACCAAGGAAAAAAATTAAAAATAAACAAAGTATTCGAAATAAATCAAACAATAAAAAACGATGTAACAACAAGATTTGGTGTCAACTTTTTGTCGTTTGTGACGGAGACCATCATCAAACGACGCTGTTTTTCAGCTAAATCTCGGATTTTGCCAGAAATTGATACAGCAAATCAGAATATAACATTTCTTGATTTAGTTTCTGTTATTCCACAAGTATGATATGAAAATCAAAAACCGTAAAATAACCGAAATAAAACAGATTACTGAATCGTAACTTGATAAATAAAATATAAAAATAAATATGCATGTATTTTATTTTGCAATCCATAAATGAAACGGGTAACGTCACATTATAATCGTCTACTTTGCTTGGTCTAGTTGTACATAATTATTATGTCTAGAAATTACCACCTGCCACGAATTAAATTAGAATTATAAATGCAGTCGTTAAATTAAATAAATTATTTTTAAATGTTAATTTTTGACTTGTCCAATATTTAATCATACAAGTTAAAGCAAAAATAGAATACTCACGCGTCCATATAGTCCCATAAGTTCGACAGTATTAGGTAATGATATATCATTTAAAAATTCATATAAAACAACAATCAACGACGTAAAATGATCCATCCGTTTTTTATCTGCTTTTAAATCAGAATAATCTGGAAATTTTATACGTTAATGTTAATGAATCGCAAAACAATAGGTGCCCTCAAATATTCATTAATACACTAGTCCCCGTCAACTGTAATTATTCCACTCGAAAACATTTACATTGAAGTGAAAAGAAGAACTTATCGACCCTTTGAGTCTCAAATGTAGTAAAAGCCATTTTGTCCAAAATCGACTTTAAACGCTGTCTTTTTTCCACAAGTTCTATCGATCTGTATATTTCAAATTTTTATATCTCAATAAAAATATATTTTACTACTCAAGATTATTTAGCAATCAAATTCAGTTTTTCTTTTATTTGTTGTAGTACATGACATTCTAGTTGTTATTCAATTGTCGTAAATGAAGTCTTTGTTTGAACATTGCTTATACAACATTTGAGAATAGCTCTATAAAGAAAAAAGTTATAAATATTTCTATTCCCACTTATTCGGTTTTTTGCTTTTTCCCTAAAGTCGTGTTATGGATTTTACTACATTTGAGACTCGAACGGTTGATAAAATGAGCTCTATAAAACAGGATTTAAAAAAACTTAGAATACAAGACTTATCTATAATCGATGCATGAAAATATCCTATAATTCATGTCGTAATACTGAGAAATAGTTTTTTTATTGTGTATTAGGAAGTGCCATGCAATTGTCGTCATAAAATACATATCTAAATTAAGAATGCAAAACAAATCATTCATTAAAAATTGAAAATTACTATTCCTTTAGTGTAAGAGCTTGTCCCCTTTTCCTGTGAAGCATTTCCTACGAAACTGTTTATATATTTTATTGTGAGTTTATTTGCTAGCGACGCTCGTCTGAATAAAATATCGTATCGTATCACGGACTAGATTGTATAGCGCTGTTAACTCTTCTCTACATTAAAAGTATTGACAGCCTTTCTTCAGAACAAACACAGTCTCTAAATCTTATATTTTTATGGCTCACTGAACTTGAACCAATATATATATATCTATACAATTAATAAAATTGAAGTGTCTGTTTGTAATGTCAAAATAACAGTTTTTTACTAAATGCATATGAAAGTATATACGATACCTATAACAAAAAGCCCATTTTTTAATTTTTGTCTGTCTGTTTGTTCCGGGTAAACTACGAAACGGTTGGACCAATTTTGATGGGACTTTCACTGATGATATAGGGAGTAACTAAGGCTACTTTTATTTTAGAAAAAGAATTAGGGTTCCGCACAAATAAAAAAAAAATGGTCAGTGTGAATCAAATCGGGCGCTTAAATGCCTAATGCTGAGTAAACCCTAAGAGATATAGAAAATTAATATACGACATAATTATAGGCATTAAAAAGACCTAAAAAAAAGTCCGGGAGCGGGTGAGCACGATTCACGCGAGCATTCTGTAGTCCACGTGAGCGAAGCCACGGGCATAGCTAGGTATTATTAAAAGCGGAAAGTTTTGTCTGTTTAAACACGCTAATCTCTGGAAACTACCAATCGGATTCGAAAAAATATTTTTGTATATGATAGCCAGATTCACGAGGAATAAATAGTACAGGCTATCTAACATTAGGATAAAACTCTCAGTTAGCCTAGTATATACTAAATCTATGGTAAGCCTTAAATATTGATTTTTGTTAAGTAAGCCGGAAGTGGTAATGATACGTAAATATAGTGTTCTTTATATTGGTAGTTGTATTTCTAAAAAAAGTCCGAGATAGCATATGTTATAAATACATAAGCCACAATAAGATATTTTGTGCTTTATTTTGTTAAAGATTAACAATTGATTTATGAGCATTATTTTTTGCCATGGCATATTAATCCGTTCGAACAAAAGTTACTTTATCATAGAGACAATTTTATGAAGTTAAACTTGGCCCAAATAACAATTTGAACACACAGTTGAGGAGATAATGAAAAATTGAAATTATTTGTACTTGGGGAAAGTGAGAACAATTATGGTAGGGTACACGGATGCTTTGGCGGCGCGGTGTTTGTCAAGATAAAAACACGGGTGAAACCGTGGAGCACAGCTAGTTGTTGAATAAAGATACGGCATTCAAAACGAAAAATATAACTTATGTTGGTAGCTTCTCAACTCAATGATCAAGGTCTAACAAGTTCCGAAAACAAAAAACTTCACTTCAGGATTGAGTGTCCCCAATTTTTTTCTTAGGTGCTAAAAGTACCCACCCCATAACAATAAATGCGACGATTTCCATAGCTTACAGCCGTTTTTGGCGAATACTGAAATCAACTCACAGAACACTATTACCGGGAGAATTAGCTTCAGTTTCGATCGAATGCACCTGAATAAAAGTGGCGACATCATTGTCATATACCGTGAAACTTTGGAACAATCTCCCATCCAACATGTTCCCTTCTTACGACATTGTGACCTTCAAGCGTAACGTGAAGAGTTTTTTATGTATTTTGCCAGCATGACAACGGTTTAGATATAGATTTACAATTAGATCTCTTGGTGGTCGACGCTGAGTTTGGATTGTACTGTTCTTACCGTCAGGGATAAGATCATCAGTAACGTCAAAGTTCCGAGCTATAATTAAATAAAATAAAAAACATTCGATAAAAAAAACTGATCCGACATCCCACAAATGGGACCAGACATTAAATATTACTTACGTGACATTAAATCCTTCCACATTCTGAATGAAGTCGTCGTATAGAACGCTCTATGAGAATGACCGTCGCCTCGATTTAGTCGGTTGAACACCTTAGCCAGCATACGTGCCCCATCAGGAACAACTTTAGGCGCGACTCGTTTAAAACTGGCACACTCCCACTAGAAAAAAAAAAAAAAAACAATTTTCCAGTTGTCATTGAATCGATTTTTATTATATATCTCAGTACCCATTCTTTTGGATCAAAAATGCTGGAGAAACTAAAATAAAAGGTCTGATTAACAATGGATTATGATCTGTACTTCTATAGTGATGGTACGAATCAAAATAAACAATATAAATAATCATTTCGATACTTGAGGAACTTAGCATTAAAAAAAGTCTATCTCAAGTAGTAGGTACGCCTGTACGCTTAAGTTCTTCGAACATGTGTCGCGATAAAGTTACGGTTCTTTAAAGCGTTTGGTTTTGCAAGGCAAGGCGGAAGATACAAGAATAATGCACGGAAGGTCATCCACGCCATGGACCCATCAGATAAAATCCAAAAAATAAATAAAATCTTTATTCAATTTAGGCCCTATAAACGTCAAAACACTACTGCCGGTTCGTAAAATATCCCAGACATCGAGAAGAACCGGTAAGAAACTCGATCGGGTTTATCTTTTTTTTTTCAACAAAATATACAAAAGTGTTAATATTAAACAATAATAATAATTTAATAGACGCACAGAGAAGTCACTTCCAGACATCACCATCATTCACATAATGATCCACCCAATAAATAACCTTCTGACAGTAAAACCGGCTTGACATGGTCCTTGAACTCATTATCCAGTAAATCGGTAATATACTTCTGGATTTTATTAGAAAACTTGACATTATTATCTTAAAAACATTTATTGGACCTGCTTAGTCTAAAAGACGGTACGACTTATAGTGTATCTTTAAGCACACAGCATGAGTGCTCAACTAGATTAAGGGCCGATCTAAACGAATGGAAAGATATCGTGACAAGTGTCAACAACCCCCCGATTACACTTCAAGATCACAACCACTCTGTAACTGTAAAACAACTGAGGGAGGGAGAGAGAACACGACAATTCTGCCTGAAGATCGCAACCACTAAACACCAGGTATATGCTATATTAGCACACTTAGGAGTGCGTGTTTCCTGTTCATACATATATAAACCACCCAACTCTTTCCCAACAGGATAGGCAAACGTTCTTTCCACTTGCTACGATCCTAGCATACATTTTTCGCTTCTTCAAACATTCATCAATCTTTTCATGCATGCTCGTTGGTTTAGAGTATTCTTGACCTGACTTTCTACAGAACGTCCCTGATTTGATCGAGGAACGTTCGTCTAGGCCTTCCTCTTCTCTCGACACTGAGAGGTTGAGAGAGGTAGCAAGTAAGGGAGTTACGGACATACTGCAGGTCTGCAGGAAGTCTGGAAATTTGAAGGGCACCTGCATAAAGGAGCTAAAGGGTGCTGCTAAAAACCTGATGGAGGTTGTCGAGACTCTCCTTGATCGGTCAGTCGATGAGGAAACTGCCCGATTACAACGGGAGACTAAAAACCTCCGTCGTCAGGTTGAAGGTTTGAAAGAGGAGGTTGCGGCATGGAGGCGCGAGGCTGCAAGTAAGCAGGTGCCCTCTGTCCCATCATCTCAGATGGGGACTACTGCCGAAGAGTATCGGCAAGCGCTGGTGGATATGGAGGCGCGGCTGACACGGGTTTTGAATGCCCGCCTGGAGGATTTGGAGGAGCGCCTGCCTCCCAGGCAAGTTATCCGCCAACCGTTGGCGGCGGATAAAAAAAGGCGACTGCGGGTGCGCCAGCTCCAGTGTCCGCTAAGACGGGAGCGAAGGTGTCTGCCAAGACGGTGAACCAGAAGCGCGGACTGAGGTCCAGGTCTGCCGGTGCACCTAACTCCACATTCATGGTGACTGGGGGGGATGGGTCTGCGGCCACAACCCAGGCCCCGGCGGAGTCGCAGGAGGTAGCGTGGTCTACCGTGGTCCGCCGCCAGAAGAAGAAAACGGCACCTGCAGCAGCGGCACCTGCGGCTCCTGCGGCGCCTGCTCCACTGACGAAGGCTGCTCGACCTAAGGCCAAGCTGCCCTCCTCGCCACGTGCGGCTGCGGTGATAGTCACCCTGCAGCCTGAGGCAGTGGCGAGGGGGGTTGACTACAGGGCGGCCCTATTAGGTGCACGGCAGGTGGTCCAGTTAGCCGGATTAGGCATTGATGAAATTAAGGTTAGGGAGTCAGCCACTGGCTCGAGAATAATTGAGCTTCCTGGTGCCAGTGGAGCTGAAAAAGCAGACGGCCTGGCTCAGAAGCTCACGGAAGCTATGGCAGGGGTGGCCACAGTAACCAGGCCGGTTAAAAGGGCTGATGTCCGGATCGTCGGTTTAGACGAAACGGTGAGTAAGGAGGAGCTGGTGGCTGCAGTGGCGGCGAAGAGCGACTGCGAGGCGGCATTGATTAGGGCCGGAGAGATCCGCCAAAATAACTGGGGTCGCTCCCACTCACTGCAGCCAAGAAGCTGGTGGAAGCCGGGCGCCTCCTCATCGGGTGGAGTGTGGCAAGGGTCCATCCACTCGGGGAAAAACCATTGCGTTGTTTTCGATGCATGGGCTTGGGCCACACTCGCCCGATGTGTGAGGCCATGGAAGACCGGAGCGCCCTGTGCTACAGATGCGGGGGATCTGGCCATGCAGGGGCAAAATGTGCAGCAGTGAAACTGCACTGCGCAGTATGTGCCGCCGCTGGCAAACCAGCGGACCATTATATGGGGGGGGCCAGTTGTAAGCCCCCCCTCATCCAAGAGGTGGCCCCCCGGGGCTGGTGCGCGCAGACCTAGGCCGGAGGTGGTTGGTACGGCTAGTTAATGGATCGGAGCCGTGCCAACTACCTACAGACGAATCTAAACCACTCCGCCACTGCACAAGACCTATTTGTGCAATCAGTGGCGGAGTGGAGCATCAATGTCGCGGTGGCTGCGGAGCCGTACTGCGTCCCTGCCCAACCTTATTGGGTGGGGGACATTGACGGCTCCGTAGCAATTTACTGCACGGGGTCCCCCCCCTCCGTCAAGGAGAGGGGGTCAGGGTTCGTGGCGGCCGCCTGGGGAGGGTATGGGGTTGTAGGGGTTTACTTCTCCCCAAACCGGACCCTGAGGGAGTTCGAGGCGTTTCTCGACTCCCTGGGGCCGGTGGTTAGGCGGCTGTCACCGCTCCCCGTTGTCCTGCTTGGCGATCTGAACGCCAAGTCGAGGGCATGGGGAGCGGTGGTCACGAACCCCCGAGGGGCAGTGGTGGAGGAGCGGGCAGTCCAGGTTGGGCTGTCCCTCCTCAACCGAGGGGCTGTGCACACGTGCGTGCGACAGAACGGAGGGTCCGTGGTGGACGTCTCCTTCGCCACACCGTCTGTCGCACGCCGTGTGCAGGATTGGAGGGTGCTGGAGGAGGTGGAGACCTTCTCAGACCACCGGTATATCCGGTTTGGGGTCTCCACCTCCTCAGGGGAGCTGGCGCGCCGGGCTCGGGGGGAGGCTAACTTCCTCCGATGGGTGGTGAGCCGCCTCAATCGGCAGCTTGCTGAAGAGGCGGCAATAGTCCAGAGCTGGCGCGCGCCGGCTCCTAGTGACGAAGAGATCGACGCGATCGCGGACCGTTTCCGTAGGGCCCTTACGGCGGTCTGCGATGCGTCGATGCCGCGGGGCAACAACCGCCCGCAAAACAAGCGGGCGGTGTATTGGTGGTCCCCGGAGATTGCCGATCTCCGGGTGGCTTGCTCCGCGGCGCGGCGGCAGCTTCAACGCTGCCGCCGGCGGCAAACACAGGTAGTGGGAGAGGAGGCCCGGCTGCTTGGCCACTACAGGGAAGCCAGGAAGTCCCTGCAGGTGGCCATAAGCCGGGCAAAGGATGAGCAGTGGGAGGAGCTCCTCAGGACTCTAGACAGGGACCCGTGGGGGCGCCCATACCGGGTGGCCCGTAAGAAGTTCCGGGGGCAGGCGCCCCCGTTAACGGAGTCCCTGGACTCAGAGGTCCTGGCGAGGGTCGTAGCCACGTTGCTGCCTGACCCTCCGGAGCTCCTCCCGCCTCCCATGACTGATGGGAGTGCTGTTGCGGAGGACCTATTACCACCCCCCCTGTCACCGAGGAGGAGATGGGGTCGGTGGTGGAGCGCCTCCGCAACAAGCGGAGGGCACCTGGTCCGGACGGAGTTCCGGGCCGGCTTCTAAGTGTGGCGTTGGACCACATGGGGGGAGAGCTTCGGGAGCTGTTCAACCGTTGTTTGTCAGCTGGACGGTTCCCGAAGCTCTGGAAGGTGGGGCGACTCTGCCTTCTGGCGAAGGAGGGTCGCCCCCCGGGCTGCCCGTCATCGTACCGGCCCCTTGTGCTGCTGGACGACACGGGGAAGATGCTGGAGCGCATTCTGGCGTCTCGTGTCGTCCGGCACATGGAGGAAATTGGGCCGGTACTATCAGACCGGCAGTTTGGCTTCCGGAGGGGGCGTTCAACTTTGGACGCCCTCTCCACCCTGAAGGAGTGGTCTGCGGAGGCGACCG
This sequence comes from Saturnia japonica, assembly GCA_033032175.1. Taxonomy (NCBI): domain Eukaryota; kingdom Metazoa; phylum Arthropoda; class Insecta; order Lepidoptera; family Saturniidae; genus Saturnia; species Saturnia japonica. The sequence goes on along the minus strand of CM065307.1, from coordinate 20,435,746 downwards.
AGGGAGGAGGTAGGCTGTTGGCGGTGTCGATTGACATCGCCAACGCCTTCAACAGTCTGCCGCACGGTGTTATACGGGAGGCGCTCCGGTTTTTCGGAGTGCCCTCGTACCTGCGGCGGCTGTTGGGGGACTACCTCCAGGACAGGGAGGTCGCCTTCGTGGACGGAAGGGGGGCTGTGGTCCAGCGTCGCGTTGGGTGTGGTGTTCCACAGGGGTCGGTTCTGGGGCCACTCCTGTGGAACATGGGCTACGACTGGGTGCTCCGCGTAGCGCTCCCTTCGGGGATTCGGGTGCTGTGCTACGCGGACGACACCCTGGTTGTAGCCCGGGGAGGAAGTTTTGAGGAGGTGGCGCGCCTGGCCACAGAGGGCACTGCCCTTGTGGTCAGGCGCATAAAGTCGTTGGGCCTTAGGGTGGCGGCTGAGAAGACCGAGGCCCTTCTCTTCCATGGGCCTCGGTGTGGGCCGCCTCCTGGGGCCCACATATATGTAGAGGGTATAAGGGTCCGGGTTGGGGCCCAGATGAAATATCTGGGCCTCATCCTGGACGGTCGTTGGCGGTTCGAGTCCCATTTTAAGGGACTCGAACCGCGGATAGTGGGAGCGGCGGCGGCTCTCGGCCGGCTTCTTCCAAACTCGGGGGGGCCGGGCGTGAGCTGTCGCCGCTTATTTTCTGGAGTAGTGCGGAGCATGGCCGTCTACGGGGCACCGATCTGGTCGGATGCCCTTAGCGCCACGAATCGACGCGTGTTGCGTGCTACGCAGCGGGTCGTGGCGCTGAGGGTCATTCGTGGGTACCGATCGGTGTCTGCGGGGGCGGCCTGTGCTCTTGCCGGCTCCCCGCCGTGGGAGCTGGAGGCGGAGGTGCTCGCCGCCGTGTATAAATTCACGGCGGCGAGGAGAGAGTTAGGGGAGCCTCCAGCTCCCATAGAGGTAGACAGGGTCCGGCGTGAGGCCCGGGAAGATGTTATCAGGAGGTGGGAGGAGGACCTGGTGGACGCGCGCTATGGGCGTTATACCATAGACGCCGTCCGCCCGGTCCTCCGGGAATGGCTAAGCAGGGAGCGGGGCTCCCTGACTTTCAGAATTGTGCAGGTACTGTCCGGACACGGTTGCTTCGGATGGTACCTGCACAAGATAGCAAGAAGGGAGCCCTCGCCTGTGTGCCATGAGTGCGGGGCTGCAGAGGATACGGCGCAGCACACTCTTGGTGAGTGTGCTGCGTGGGAGGAGCAGCGCCGCACTCTGGCCGCAGTCGTTGGAGAGGACCTCTCGCTGCCGAGTGTGGTGAGAGCCATGCTCGACAGCGAGAGGGCATGGACGGCAATGGCCTCCTTCTGCGAGGTCGTCATATCGCAGAAGGAGGCCGCGGAGAGGGTTCGTGAAGGGGATCCCCTGAGCGGCCCTCTCCGACAAAGAAGAACGGGTGGCAGGAGGAGGCGATTCATTCGCCAACTCCCGCCACCCTAGCCGAGCCAGAGGAGACGGGTCGGGGGGCCCGTCTTCTCATTGCACAGGCTCGGCGGACGGAGGAGACGGCTAGGGTGTACTGAGCCGTCTCCTAATAGGCCGGGGCCCGGTTCAGCTGGGCCGGCCGCCGGGGCGGCGCGGCTGTATGCCAGCGCAGTGCCCGCGTCGCCCTACTATGGCGGCGGATGGTACACCGTGGAGTTTTAGTGAGTAGGAGTCTCACATAACCACTCGTCCCCCCGGGCGGGTGTGTACCCACGATGGGTTTCTCCACGTAAAAAAAAAAAAAAAAAAAAAAAAGGCCTTCCTCTTCTAATGTTCCCATTCACAATCTCCTTATAAGTTTATTCATTCCTCCAACAAATGAGCACTCTTATGAGTCTCATAGCTAACTCGTCGACAAACTGACAAAATGACTTCGCTACGGGTTGCAACCTGGAACATCAATGGTCTTACCACTAATAACCAAGAAGTGAAACTGTTTATGTCTCAACATAAACTAGACATTCTCCTTATCTCTGAGGCCCATTGCAAAAGTAATTCCATAGTAAGGTTTTCAGATTACCACTGCTTTATTACAAGCCACCCAGACGGCACAAGCCATGCGGGATCGGCCATCATTATAAAAAAATCTATTAAACATCATCAAATGCCTAACTATGAAACTGAGCACATCCAAGCAACCACGATAACTGTTCACGACAAATCAGGAGACATCAATGTGGCAGCAGTGTATTGCCCACCTAAACACAACATGACTGAGTCAATGTACTCTGATTTCTTTGACACTCTTGGACACCGCTATATTGTAGGCGGAGATTGGAATGCCAAACATATTTCCTGGGGTTCCAGATTAACGAATACCAGAGGCAAACAGCTGAAATTGAGCGTAGACAAAAACAGATTAAACACCATATCCACAGGAGAACCTACCAATTGGCCAACTGATACCAGGAAGGTGCCAGACCTCATAGACTTCTTCATTGCCAAAGGCCTAACGAAGTTCTATATGAAACCTGAGTCTTGTTATGACAGTTCCTCAGATCACACCCCGGTGCTCTTAACTGTTAGTACCAACCTTATAGAGGTGTCAAGATCAATAAGGCTGTGTAATAAACTTACAGACTGGAACATATTTCGAGAGCACATTGAGAAATCAATAAACTTAAAAATGGCCCTTAAAACCCCTGAAGATATAGATGAAGCAGCTAAATATATAACGACGCTTATACAGGAAGCATGCTGGATAAGTACTCCTGAAATCCAAACCAGCAACAGTAGTGGAATAAATAACTATCCTCTAGAAATAAAAAAGGCTGTTCTAGAAAAGAGACGACTTCGTAGAGTTTGGCATTTAAGTAGGCTTACTGAAGATAAAACTAATCTTAACAGAGCTGTGAAAGATCTGAAGTCACTATTACAAAACTGGCATGATAACTCATTCCAAGAAAAGCTAGAAAACCTAACTGCTATAGAGTCTACAAACTATTCACTCTGGAAAATAACTAAGGGAATTAACAGACCGCAAGCTGCTAAACCACCCTTGAGGTGTGCAGAAGGATGGGTGAGAAAACCACAGCCAAAAGCAGACCTATTTGCTGAACATCTAGCAAAAGTATTCAGCCCAAATAATTCTATGAATGAAGAGTTCGATAACCAAGTGGATACAACGCTAAACCAAACCTTCCAAATTGCCCTACCGCCAAAAACTGTGACAGTACGGGAAGTGTGGGGAATAATAAAGTAGCTAAAGAATAAAAAAGCGCCGGGTTTTCACCTCATAACCAAAGAAATTCCTAGGCAACTGCCGCAAAAAGCTATAACTTACATCACTACAGTATGTAATGGGATATTAAGAGTCCAACATTTTCCTGCAATATGGAAAGTATCCCAAATAATTATGATTTATAAAGATGGAAAACCACCAAGTGACGTCACATCCTATAGACCAATAAGTTTGCTCCCGATCTTATCCAAAATTTTTGAAAAACTCCTTCTTCGGCGAATCCTTCCTATTCTAACAAAAAATGGCGTCATACCCAGCCATCAATTTGGCTTTAGACAGCAACACTCCACTGTGGAACAGGTTCATAGAGTCTGCAACAAAATAAGAAAGACATTGGAAGAAAAAGAATACTGCTCTGCAGTTTTCTTGGATATACAACAGGCTTTTGATAGAGTCTGGCACAAGGGCCTTCTATGTAAAATTAAAAGTTGTCTTCCACACAGTTATTTTTTAATATTTAGTTCATATCTCTCAGGGAGACTGTTTCAGGTCAAAGAAGGTGAAACCACATCAAAATTTTTCGAAATACAAGCTGGTGTACCCCAGAGGTCAGTGCTGGGCCCTGTACTCTACACCATTTTTACAGCTGACCTCCCTTGCTCGAATACCATAACCACAGCTACATTCGCTGATGATACTGCTATCCTGGTGAGTCAAAAGGACCCAGTAATAGCCTCAAAAATCTTACAGAAAGGCCTAGACGAGACAACTAAATGGCTTCGAAACTGGCGGATTAAAGCTAGTTCCTCAAAATCTGTGCAGGTTACTTATACCCTACGCAAAGAAAATTGCCCCTCGGTAAAACTAGAAAACGCCACCCTTCCTCACCAGAACTCTGTCAGATATCTCGGTCTTCATCTTGATAGGCGTATGACATGGAAGGAGCACATCAAGAAGAAACGAGAGGAACTAAATATTAGATACAAAAGCTCCTTGTGGTTGCTAGGCCGAAACAGCAAACTGTCACTAGACAATAAATTACTAGTGTACAAGTCGATCCTAAAACCTGTATGGATGTATAGCCTTCAGCTGTGGGGTAGTGCTTGTAACTCCGCCATCTTACGAATGCAAAGAATGCAGAACATAATCCTCCAAACAATCAGTAATGTCTCTTGGTATGTGACTAATGCTGAGATCCATGAACATCTGGAAATGCTCACAGTGAGAGAAGAAATCACTAACGTCAATGCTAGATACAGGAAACGGCTAGAAGCCCATCCCAATACTCTTGCACGACAGCTCACAGTTCGAAGCTATGTTAAACGTCTTAAAAGAAAAGACATCCTATAGTGTAGTAGAGAAATATGAGCAGATGTTCTCGCTGGAGGACGCACTCTAAATGAGAGAAGCATGCAACACATCTGCTAAAAGTGAATTCATTCTTCTTTCATTCATTCTCTCAACATGATGAAACCATCCAAGCATCCCTTTCTCAATCCGTGTAACGTATATCTTCTTTTACACACAAAGTTCTCTTGTGACACTATTTCTTATTTCTTTTTTATTTCCCTGTTCAACTAGTATATATATAGAATCCAGTAATCAAGCAGGGTGGTAGAATAAGTTTCTGTACAAGATTTTCTCGCAACCACCATGCACATGGTGATAAGCCTTTCTTTCAGTGACTTTATTTTGGGATATCCCACTGTCGAAAGACTTGTAGAAAGCCATCACTTTGCCGTTTTTTTACATACATACCATCACGCCTGTATTCCCCGAAGAGTTAGGCTGAGGTCTACGTTAGAATGTGACTGATATACGCCCACAGTTCGCTGGGTATGTTTTTTAGGTCCCATGAAATAGGGGTAGAGCCTTTTGCCTTTGATCGGACACAAAGTTAAACTCCGAGCTGCTACTGAGAATTTCATAGCAAAAACCTAATAACACTTTGCTAGACCTGGGAATCGAAACCAGGATCTCGAGCATAACAGTCGCGCTTACGACCACTAGGCTAATGAGGCAGTTTCTAAAAAACTATCTAACTTATTGTCGGCTCAATATATGAATCTGATAATTTACCTTGTAAAGGTCAATGATAGTATACCTCAACCATAAAATGTCGAACAAAACTATTTTATCTCATCTAAAAATACAAGCAAATGATCAAAGTCTAAAATTAAACAATGCAACAGTAACAAAACTATTATAAACCAATGATGTACGGGAAATGGCAGATTGCCAAAACATAACCAACTCTACAGTTACATGAATGAAATGAAAACTGTTTATAGTAGGAATGAGGGGAAAACTCATTAATTCTTTCTAATTACTGTGATAAAACTTTTAAAATATCTTGAATGAAGAAATTATTCATTGATGTAGAAAGCTACAATTGATGGTTATAAAATCCATAGAAGTTTTTTTTTTAATCAATGTTAGTAGAACAAGCAATGACCTAGGTACATTGTATAAAAGAAAATCGCTACCCATATCTGTCTGTTTGTTTGCTTACTTCTTATAAACAAGGCAAAAGATTTTTATACAGTTTTCACCGTCACTTAGAGAATTTTTGACGGAGTATTTTTATATACAATAAATTCTAATAAAGTTTTTGTATAGTAGAGAAAATTCAATATTTTGTAATCAAGTCATGAAAAAATCTAATTTTGTGTGCTTACATGGCTAAGCCTTAAGACATACACTAACATAATGTAGTAAAGAATTGTAGTTCTTAAAAAGGTTAGAGAAAAGGCCACAGTGACCTATAAAAGGCCTATCTTTTAAGGTTGACTCGCAATAATCATTTGCATTTTTAAATTATTGATTAAAAATGTTAGGTTATTTGCCAAGCTATTTTCTTCAATTCAGTATTCATCCTTATCCACATAAATACATTAGTTATCTTAAGCACTTAATATAAATTAAAAGTGCCTCATACATAAACACAATTTAAATGAATGCCATAAAAAATGTAACAGATTCAAAATGAATAGGCGCAACATCAATGCACTTTTCATAATGATAAATTATCAAGACCAAAGCAATAAACTCTACATCAACTGAACATAATTTTTTAAATAAAAATGACACCACATTAGTAAATTACATCCCTGCGGAGCCAGAGCAGTTAGCTACTATAAAATAATTAGATGACCATGAGTAATAAATAAAACATGAAACATTTACAGAAACAGTTATAGTAGATGATGTTAATGATCGCTTAGTGACTTAAAGTCACTCTGTAGCTCAGCAGACTTCACCATATAAAACAGATAAATATACTCTGCAATATGCATACTACATGTAATGTATTATAGGAACAGCCATCTGGAATGGAGCCAGATATTATTCGTAAAGAGAAACATACAAATGATTTATGCATGTCATTTGTAGAGGAATTTGCAGATTAACACTTGTAAATGAAAAGTAACAAATATTCTCTTACATAATATTTTCATCTTGAAAATTTTATAGTGTTACAAATGTTACAATACACAACTACATAATTCAATTGAAACTATCTTGTAAAATTAGGAATAGCTAAAATTATTGTTACAAATTTAAATACATGTTTCCTGTTAGATACTTCTAAGAAACAAAAAGTTAATTCTCTTAAATATTCCTACATTTCTTATTCTTTTTCCAAAACTAGCCTGTTTAAAGAAGGTCATTATTGCCATTAACAAGTGAATATACAGTGTTCCGGCCTATGATGATTTCAAAATACTTCCAAGACGGTGGCTCCCTTGTTACAACTTTTAAGGAATTTTTGTAGCATCTCAGAATTTATGGTCCATGTTATTAATTCCAATCCATTTCAATTGTGCATAATAACCGGCATTTTATGCAAAATCCCACCAGTATTACACAAACCACTATATGACAGTTTGAGATCCCGCCAAAACTCATTGTTTTTTTTTTAGTAGGAATTGTAATCATTTTAACTAATACCCAGAACAATTAGTTCAAAGGAGATATCTCCTTTAATAATCTGTATTACTGTAACAGTAATAATTGCCAATATAGGACTTATTTCTACTTATTTGTTTTACAAAATAAATCAAGTTATAACAAGTGATCGACTTACTTTATGCTCAGCCCAAGCTTCTTTTTGACATGTTCGGCCACAATAATGAACAAACTGGCATCCTGAACACTTCAGTAGTTTAACTCTGCAATGCATATGAAAATTTACTGTAGTACCTATTATTGAATGCATATAATTATGAATCGAGTGTAGTACAGGGAGTGAGAGAAATTTATTGCTTTATGATTAAATGAATACTTTGTTGCAGTTTTTGTTTTGCAGACAGCATGGCAATTTCTTCATAGTAAACAGTATTATTGTGGAATACAAATAAAAGACTAAAATGAGTGAACATTAAAATATCTAACATAATAATATAATATAAATAAATAAATAGTGTATTAAATTAATTAATAAAATACATAAACATATATATGTAAGTACTTAACTACTTTCATTTAAACAAATAATAATTACTGTGAGTTTTTGCTGAAATCTTGAAGTGACATGTTGTGGTTTTTATTTTTAATTCATTTACTTAGGTTTTTGACCCTATATTATGTAATATTGGTGGCATTCTGCGTGATATAGTTTGGTTTTTATGCATAAGTGGGGTGGATTATAAATATAAACTGAAAGCATTAATTCCGAGATTCCACAAAACTTCTTAGAAAATTCTAACAAGGGAGCTAACATCTTGTTAGGATATTGAATCATCATATCACATGACCATATAATTAACTTGATAATGGCAGTAATGATCTTCATGAAAGAGGACCAGTTGCCACGTTACAAAGAAGAAGAATAATAATTACTGTATAAATAAAAAATATATACATAACAAGGGTTAAGTTTATATTCAGCATAATTATAAATTGGTCTAACTAAAAAAAAAATAATTAATGTCTCAATTAGGTAGTATATAATCTAAATTTGATAAATTAAATTTGAATTCTTTTATTATCAATAAAAAAATAAGATTATACAAAGTAAATCTATGAACTAATGTTCACTAAGTTCATACAGGATTTGAATACAAAACAATGTTCAATGAAAAAATAATTTCAAAAGGAATATCCAAGTTATTTTTAAATTAAAATTAGGTGTAATTGTTCATTTGAAGTACAGATTTTCTAAAATAATTATCATATTAAAAATACAAGTTTCATAAATAAGCAAGTACTTACTTTTGTAGGCAATTATCACATCTACTTCCTTGCTCTTTTGACGATAATACAAATTCAAAAGGTTGTTCTGATAATAAAAGATCGCCGGCCTTTATTACAGAATTACCATTTCTTACAATGTTCTTCATTTCTATCTGCAAACTGAGTTTTAAAAGAATATTCTTTTTCTTTAAAGAATATAAAGGTACAGCTTATCCGGCGAAGATGTACGAATACGAACGTCGAAATTTATTTGACTTCGCTATAAATATAGTACAACTACCTATATACCTGAAGTTCCAAAATTATCTCAAGATCAGCGTTGTTACTGATACGGCAATCCACGATTTTTTTGCAGAAAATCCGGCTTAGGGCAGGCCTTTCATTGCCGTATTACAAAATACGGCTATTGACTATAGGTGAAACAAAACGTTTTTCACTAGCGCAGTGAATGAAACGAAACGTAGATAGGTACTGTCAGGCATAGACCAATAACCAGAGGATAGACGACCATCTTAGAACAATCGTTTTGTTTCGTTAGCGAGGTGATTTACACATATTCACAGACGATACACATACACAACTATCTATAGATACCAATTTATACATTTCATTCATGATTGATATCTCCATCGCATTTACTCTTGAAGTGGCCTAATGAGCCGTCCGCTACCTCTCTCTTTCCCTCATTATATTTGTATATATGGTACTTGTCAAATTACGTTAGTGATGGAATCATAGATTTAAATCGGTACTTTACGGTAAATAAGTAAACTAGTGATGTATTTCGTGTCAATCGGTATTTTACTAAACAAATTACCGGTTTTTATCGATATTTTTGCGACGGCAACCATTTTACCAGATTTATCAAACTGAGTCTCAAAATAAAAGAAACGTAAGGATTACATAATATTTATTCTTATTGGGATTTACAAATATTAACATGCCATAAAACTTTCCCTTCATACTTCACGGGCTTAGGACCGGCTTTATGCATTGTTTTAAAACCTCAGACCTAGGAATTTCGGCAGGATCTTGAAGTGTTATGTGGTGGTTTTTATTTTAATTCATACCTTATGTTGGCTCTATATTGTGTAATTTTGGCGACATTTTACGTGATGTAGTTAGGTTATTTTGCACAAGTGGATTATAAATACCTAACTGGGAACATGCATTTTAAGTTCACATAAAACTCCCTGTAAAATTTTAAAAATGGAGCCTCGATCTTGTTGAAGCTATGTTTGAATATTGCAAGATAGATAATTACATTTGGGTAAATACTTATTGTTTAACATTGACTTTGGCTGAAATGTGTAATAACAGTAAGAACAGTTGCCATTCAATAAAAGAAAGACGGAGCGCATGGAACTAAAAGTGAAACCAGAAAAAAGGAAATACAAAATGGAACATTATTACAATTAAATGATCATAAGAATAAAAATATTAGCATAAAACAATAGTTATTAAAAGTATATAAAATAAGTTTCTTAATATGACTCATGAATGTAGACAAAAACTACAGAAATAACAGAATTAATCATCAATATAAAAATCAATCGCTCACAACGTATTTCTCAATATTATTACAGACAGGAAAAACAAATTCATATTACAATTAATTAATTAAGATCATAAGAATAAAACCCTTACAAAATATTAACATAAAACAAAAGTTATTAAAAGTATACTTATAAAATAATTTTCTTAATATGAATCATGAATGTTGTTAAAAAATACACCAGAGAAATTTGCATGCTTCATAAAATATTTGTATGAATAATTAGTAAATATTACACATAATGCCTAATTAAGTAATTAGAAACAAAGAAAATATGCTAGATTATGACATGATTACATACTAGAATTACATAATTATTATTTACCTTAAAAATCATAACAATACATGTGAGTATATTCATGCATGTTTTAAATTTTATTTTATAATTGATTCTGATTTAATCAATCAATGTTACATTAGATAACTAAGAACATTACCTAATAATAACAATGAATTATTAATAATATATTACAACTAGTAGTAGTACTATATTTTAAAAACAATGTAAACAAAATTTGCATACTTAATAGAGGAATTAAAATAAAGACAATTTTAGTTGCAGAAACTATGATAATAATAAGTAGTACCTATACAGTTAAATATGATTATGTAGTACTACGCCTTCTAACTGATCTGTAACTAAATCCTTTTGTAGCTTTAGTATGGATTAAACTTTCCATTTCTACATCTTTAGATCTGGAATCAATATTATGCATTCGTCTGTTAAAATAAATGCACCATTGTTTTACTTGCATTCTAATAAATAACAAATAACCAAAAAGCTTTTAGAAAAGTTTCTTTGTGCATCTCACAATTGTACAATGTAGTATCAATTTTTTGTTCCAATGAACATTCTCAGGGGGAATAAAATTCTCTATGAATTCAGTGTTGTCAGTTTGAAAATTATCAATGTATGATCCATATTTTTATTGGTTTACTAAATTTTGAAGGGTACCTAACATTTTGTCATCATCATTAGCACAATTTGTAAATAATGACTTACCAGTAGTGATGTTATTAATTAATAAAGTTTTATAAGCCGAGACAAAGTGAGTACAATCTGGGTTGGTATTGAAATTACCATGTGCTCTTATTAGACCAAAAAATTTTTCTAATGGATCTTGGTTTAGTCGTCTGAGACTTAAAAATTTTACACCCTCAATAGAGCGTAAATCAGACCACAGATGTTTCATAGTTTTAATATTATGCATAAAATGCTTCAGTGACAAAGGCATGCTTTCCCTTTCAACGGAAGAATCAAACCACATTGAATTTAGTTTCTTCACAGCATTATTCCAGAAATCTATGTTTTCAGAATTTAAAGATAGAGCATGTTGCAATTTATAACAAGAGTGACCAAAACCATTTAAACTATCAAACAAATCATTTATAAATAAAAGTATTTCTACTGTGAAAAGATCATTATCAATATCCACATTCGGAATAGAATATTCATGCTCCTGTAGAAAAAGCAGGGACTTCATATAAACTTCAAGCGATGTAGCCACTTGTCTGCTGAATACTTGAGCAGCTAGTTTGACCTGGAAATATACAATAAAGTAATTTTATTTATAAAATAAAAAAATAATGCGGGGCAAAGCTAGTATCCATAATATACAGACGAAGTCGCGGGTACCAGCTAGTAAATATATATTCAGTAGTATTGGAGATGAAAATGACTAAAATATGTTGAGATCTCTTTAGTATGGGCAATCATACATCACTTTTGTCAAGCACAGTGGTTATTTTATAAACTTCACATGCGACTGGGATTTTAATAATTTTACTTACATAGGTACATAGTGTATATAAATGATTTCACGCCTATACAGGTTGATTTTTGAGATGGGTCAATGAGAATTTTACTTACCTTCATTTTATCATATGATGTAGGTTTAACATGTTTGTCGGTGAGTTTAGTGCTTCTTGCTCGTCCACCATTTCCATCTACTTTATAAAGAATTTCAATGTACTCCCACTTAGCACGCCGATTACCGATGAGAAGATCTTTCTTCTAAAAATTATTGCGAAAACATTTTAGTAAATGAGGTACATCATAGATGTGATATAGCCGGTTACTATTAATGTTATAGGAAACATTATTATCATTGTAGCCTTCACTGCGTACAAGTTCTCTATTTGAGTCCGATATTATTAGCTGCAACATTGGCAGAGCTTTGATCACTAACTGTGGCTCTAACTCAGGTCCTCTGGTTATTGGTCTATGCTGTCAGGCCTGTCAACTCGCCTATATATTTTAACACGAAAAGCTCGCGCATCTATTTCACTCAACATGGGAAAAATCCATAAGCGTACCCGCTACGTTTCTCTTTCACACAAAGAAACACTCACACAAAGGCATACTCATTGATATTCTTCCGCCATATTGGTCTGTGGCCGCCATTTTCATTGGAATTGTCAAAATTGACAAAACAAATTGAACCGCCATTGTTCGTTGTTCATAATCTTAACATTAATAAACATTTTATATTTGTTAATTTGTGGAATTGTTAATTTGCTCGAGGTGGAGTAAAAACATTTGTTTTAAAGAATATTATCAAGGAGGTAGTATTTGCAATTTTTAAAGCTGGATTCATAGTTATAGCCACAGTTAGTGATCAAAGCTCTGCCAATGTTGCAGCTAATAATATCGGACTCAAATAGAGAACTTGTACGCAGTGAAGGCTACAATGATAATAATGTTTCCTATAACATTAATAGTAACCGGCTATATCACATCTATGAAAGATCTTCTCATCGGTAATCGGCGTGCAAGTGGGAGTACATTGAAATTCTTTATAAAGTAGATGGAAATGGTGGACGAGCAAGAAGCACTAAACTCACCGACAAACATGTTAAACCTACATCATATGATAAAATGAAGGTAAGTAAAATTCTCACTGACCCATCTCAAAAATCAACCTGTATAGGCGTGAAATCATTTATATACACTATGTACCTATGTAAGTAAAATTATTAAAATCCCAGTCGCATGTGAAGTTTATAAAATGACCACTTTGCTTGACAAAAGTGATGTATGATTACCCATACTAAAGAGATCTCAACATATTTTAGTCATTTTCATCTCCAATACTACTGAATATATATTTACTAGCTGGTACCCGCGACTTCGTCTGTATATTATGGATACTAGCTTTGCCCCGCATTATTTTTTTATTTTATAAATAAAATTACTTTATTGTATATTTCCAGGTCAAACTAGCTGCTCAAGTATTCAGCAGACAAGTGGCTACATCGCTTGAAGTTTATATGAAGTCCCTGCTTTTTCTACAGGAGCATGAATATTCTATTCCGAATGTGGATATTGATAATGATCTTTTCACAGTAGAAATACTTTTATTTATAAATGATTTGTTTGATAGTTTAAATGGTTTTGGTCACTCTGGTTATAAATTGCAACATGCTCTATCTTTAAATTCTGAACACATAGATTTCTGGAATAATGCTGTGAAGAAACTAAATTCAATGTGGTTTGATTCTTCCGTTGAAAGGGAAAGCATGCCTTTCTCACTGAAGCATTTTATGCATAATATTAAAACTATGAAACATCTGTGGTCTGATTTACGCTCTATTGAGGGTGTAAAATTTTTAAGTCTCAGACGACTAAACCAAGATCCATTAGAAAAATTTTTTGGTCTAATAAGAGCACATGGTAATTTCAATACCAACCCAGATTGTACTCACTTTGTCTCGGCTTATAAAACTTTATTAATTAATAACATCACTACTGGTAAGTCATTATTTACAAATTGTGCTAATGATGATGACAAAATGTTAGGTACCCTTCAAAATTTAGTAAACCAATAAAATATGGATCATACATTGATAATTTTCAAACTGACGACACTGAATTCATAGAGAATTTTATTCCCCCTGAGAATGTTCATTGGAACAAAAAATTGATACTACATTGTACAATTGTGAGATGCACAAATAAACTTTTCTAAAAGCTTTTTGGTTATTTGTTATTTATTAGAATGCAAGTAAAACAATGGTGCATTAATTTTAACAGACGAATGCATAATATTGATTCCAGATCTAAAGATGTAGAAATGGAAAGTTTAATCCATACTAAAGCTACAAAAGGATTTAGTTACAGATCAGTTAGAAGGCGTAGTACTACATAATCATATTTAACTGTATAGGTACTACTTATTATTATCATAGTTTCTGCAACTAAAATTGTCTTTATTTTAATTCCTCTATTAAGTATGCAAATTTTGTTTACATTGTTTTTAAAATATAGTACTACTACTAGTTGTAATATATTATTAATAATTCATTGTTATTATTAGGTAATGTTCTTAGTTATCTAATGTAACATTGATTGATTAAATCAGAATCAATTATAAAATAAAATTTAAAACATGCATGAATATACTCACATGTATTGTTATGATTTTTAAGGTAAATAATAATTATGTAATTCTAGTATGTAATCATGTCATAATCTAGCATATTTTCTTTGTTTCTAATTACTTAATTAGGCATTATGTGTATTATTTACTAATTATTCATACAAATATTTTATGAAGCATGCAAATTTGTCTGGTGTATTTTTTAACAACATTCATGATTCATATTAAGAAAATTATTTTATAAGTATACTTTTAATAACTTTTGTTTTATGTTAATATTTTGTAATGTTTTTATTCTTATGATCTTAATTAATTAATTGTAATATGAATTTGTTTTCTCTGTCTGTAATAATATTGAGAAATACGTTGTGAGCGATTGATTTTTATATTGATGATTAATTCTGTTATTTCTGTAGTTTTTGTCTACATTCATGAGTCATATTAGGAAACTTATTTTATATACTTTTAATAACTATTGTTTTATGGTAATATTTTTATTCTTATGATCATTTAATTGTAATAATGTTCCATTTTGTATTTCCTTTTTTCTGGTTTCACTTTTAGTTCCATGCGCTCCGTCTTTCTTTTATTGAATGGCAACTGTTCTTACTGTTATTACACATTTCAGCCAAAGTCAATGTTAAACAATAAGTATTTACCCAAATGTAATTATCTATCTTGCAATATTCAAACATAGCTTCAACAAGATCGAGGCTCCATTTTTAAAATTTTACAGGGAGTTTTATGTGAACTTAAAATGCATGTTCCCAGTTAGGTATTTATAATCCACTTGTGCAAAATAACCAAACTACATCACGTAAAATGTCGTCAAAATTACACAATAAAGAGCCAACATAAGGTATGAATTAAAATAAAAACCACCACATAACACTTCAAGATCCTGCCGAAATTCCTAGGTCTGAGGTTTTAAAACAATGCATAAAGCCGGTCCTAAGCCCGTGAAGTATGAAGGGAAAGATTTATGGCATGTTAATATTTGTAAATCCCAATAAGAATAAATATTAGGTAATCCTTACGTTTCTTTTATTTTAAGACTCCGATAAATCTGGTAAAATGGTTGCCGTAGCTAAATATCGATAAAAACCGGTAATTTGTTTAGTAAAATACCGATTGACACGAAAATACATCACTAGTTTACTTATTTACCGTAAAGTACCGATTTAAATCTATGATTCCATCACTAACGTAATTTGACAAGTACCATATATACAAATATAATGAGGGAAAGAGAGAGGTAGCGGACGGCTTATTAGGCCACTTCAAGAGTAAATGCGATGGAGATATCAATCATGAATGAAATGTATAAATTGGTATCTATAGATAGTTGTGTATGTGTATCGTCTGTGAATATGTGTAAATCACCTCGCTAACGAAACAAAACGATTGTTCTAAGATGGTCGTCTATCCTCTGGTTATTGGTCTATGCTGTCAGGTACCACTTTTATGAACACAACCGGGGAAATCCCGACTACAAACATACAGTTGTAAACTTGTAACGCCATAACGTGCAACCTCTTTCGGCTTGGTTTATGAATGAAAAGGTTGAAAATCAGTCAACGTAGGTACTCCTACTTTCGTAAATTGTTTCATCTGCGAGTCGAGTATGATCTAGCGCAAATTCGTAATTTATTTGATCAAAATAAGTTACGGTTGCGAGTGAAATAATTCCTTATTCAGTGTGCTATAACCAACCTTCTATTATGTTGAAACCGAAGAAAAAGTTTTAGTTTGTCAGATTTTGAAGTGTTGTGTTCTACATTAAATATGTAAATAATGATGCATATTATAAAAAGAATTTCGTTATTTTAATCAGCCTTTTATTCGTAACAAAGTGGCGACGAGGATAAAAAAAAAACCTGCACTAGCACAACATCAACGATGAATGAACAACAGTTCAAAGAATTTATGGAGGTACATATGACACAACAAAAACAAATTACTGACTTACTACGTATTATTACAAGAACCCAACATATAACAACACCAACGGATTCAACTTCAAAAGAAGACGTTAATGAATTATGTAAGAGAATTAATAATTTTTCATATGACAAATTTAACCCGAAAACGACAACAGTTGACAATTTTATAGAATATTTTGAACAAAAATGCAATATTTATGGAAGTCAATACCAAATTAAGTATTAAAAAAGATTTATTAGTTACATGTTTACCACCGGAAATTTTTCATCAAATTAAGACATCCTTTACAAACACATTTGAACATAAAACGTATGAAGAAGTGAAAGCAAAACTATTGAGCTTCTACCACAAGAAAACAACAAAATTTAAAGCATTAGTAGAATTTTAGAATTGTACGAGGAAAGAAAATGAATCAATGGAAACTTACGCTAACAAATTAAAGGAATTAAGTATAGTCTGTGGTTATAAAGGTGAATTCCTGGATCGTCAATTACGTGATCGATTTGCAACCGGCTTAAATCACAATATGCTCGAAATTGATTTGAAACAGAGATGGCCAGATCTTCAAGAGAGAACTATTGATGGTAAATTAATAAACGTTACTTTCGATCAAGTATTTAATATAGCTTTATCAAGAGAACTGGCTGAAAATGATAATGTTATTGACACTACACAAACAATAGTACAACGGATTCAGCGTAAAGAACAAGATAATAGATTTGATAATCGTAAACGGCTACTTACAAAAAAACATTGTTTGAGGTGTGGAAAGAATGAGAGACATGATATGCAACATTGTGCAGCAAATGAACACAAATGTAAAGCATGCCAGATAATAGGACATTTCGAAAGTTGTTGCATAAAGACAGGAAGAGCATATTTGGTAAATAGACGCAATGTACACAACATTATAACAAATTTAGAATTAAACAAACAACAGACAAGAAGCATAGTTTCAGAAGAGAGCGATAGTGAATCTAATGTACACAAAATTAATACAAACAATACGAGGTGCAAACTGATCGATACAAAAATCAATGGTATCAAATGCACTTTAGATTGGGATCCAGGCTCAATTTATTCAATTATTAGTACGTAATTTTGGAAGAGAATTGGTTCACCTAAACTATTGGAAGGGCCAAAATTAAGAGCTTATGGCAATTACAAACTGAAACCCAAAGGATTTACCGACGTAACAGTTGAAGTACAGGGAAAACAAAAGATTTTACCAGTTGTTGTAATAAAAAATTCAGAACCTATGCTATTTGGATTACAATGGAGTGAAATGTTCAATATGAAGTTTCCAAGTTTTGTTTATTCCATAAAAACTCAGTCAATATCACTGAAGCAAATAATTGATAACAACAATGAACTTTTTAATAATAAGCTGGGAGAGGTCAAAAACTATGAAGTAAACATTTATGTGAAATCAGGAACGAAACCAAAACATGTACCATCAAGACCGATCAAGTTAAGTATGAGAAAAAACGTGGAAATCGAATTAGAGCGCCTTACAAAAGAACGAATCATCGAACAGGTCGATCCAAACAAAACTCCAATTGAATGGGCAACTCCAACTGTCAACATTATGAAACCTAATGGACAAATACGAATATGTGGAGACTATCGTACAACACTTAATCCGTGCTTAATAACACATACGTACCCAGTACCACATTTTGATCATATCAGACAACGTCTCGCAAATGGTGAGAAATATTCTAAAATAGATTTAAAAGATGCATACTTACAGTTTAAAATAGCACCTGAATCAAAAAAATATTTAACTATATCAACACACAGGGGATATTTCCAATATAACCGAATGCCATTCGGAATAACAACAGCACCTTCCATTTTTCAACAATATTTAGAAAGACTACTAAATAACATAGCAAACACAGCTATCTATCAGAATTATTAAATAGACTCAAGGACACTATCAGAAGTATTAAATAGACTCAAGGAAGCTGGAATGAAAGTAAATCTTAACAAATGTTTTTTTCTTCAGAATGAAATTGAATACCTTGGTCATAACATTAGCAAACATGGAATCAAATCAACGAAGAACAAAATTGAAGCCATTCTCAAAGCACCGCCTCCTTCAAATACCAAAGAGTTGAGATCATTTTTGGGATTAGTAAATTTTTACGAAAGATTCATACCTCATCTCCACAGCATTTGTGCAGATCTAAATGCACTTACAGGACAGAAACAGAAATGGACTGAACATGAAAAAGTTATATTTGACGAAACAAAAAAATGTATAGTCAAATCGAAACCTCTCATCGCATATGATGAAAAATAACCACTATATTTAGCTTGCGATGCCTCGGAAAAAGGAGTAGGAGCTCTCTTGTTTCATAAACATAACAATACAGAACGCGCAATTGCATTTGCTTCAAGGAAATTAAAAGAAGCAGAGAGTAAATATTCCGTAATTGATCGGGAAGCATTAGCAATATTCTTCGGCATTAAAAAATTTGACCAATATTTACGCGGTTCTAAATTTACTTTAATAGCAGATCATAAACCACTCATTCATATACTGGGAACAAATCGAAATCTGACAAACTAAAACTTTTTCTTCTGTTTCAGCATAATAATTAAAGAAGGTTGGTTATAGCAGAGTGTTTAATTGTGATTAATAATCGACAATATGAGTGAATGTGACTCTAAAGGCCCTTCTTTACCAAAAAAGACCAAAAAGGGTAAACATATAAAACAGAAATATCGACAACAGTGGGAGAATGACGATTTATTCAAAAACTGGATTGCTCCTGTTGATAATGATCCATATAGAGCAAAATGCACTGTAGTATATCTATGACCTCTTATATCTGGTCTATGGACGTTCCATAGCAACTAGTTTGTTATAATCATTATGTCATATCTACTACAAAATATGTAACATCGATTTTGTTAATAAAAACCTTTTAATGCAAGGTTTTGTCTTTAACATGCACCATGTGCGATGTTAAATTATCGTGTGAACTTTCAACTTTGCGACGACATGTGCTAAATAATCAACATAAAAAAAGAATTTGCTGCATCTTGTACAAAATCTGTTAGTGTTTATTTTAAACCGCGTGAAAAGGACACGAACACCTTGTTATAGAAGCAGAAATAAAACTAGTTGCATTTGTGGCCGAGCATAACATTTCTTTCTTGGCAATGGATCATATTTTATCGAAGGTCCTACAATCTTGTTTCCCAGATTCAAAAATAGCAGCTGATTTGGCGATAAAAAGAGGCAAATGTACAGCAACTGTAAAAAATGTAATCGGAGAAAGCTAGAAAGAATACCTAGAAATATTTTAAAACACCAAAAATTCAGCGTACTTGCCGATGAATCTACAGACATTGCCACTACAAAAACAATATGCATCCTTGTCAGATACTACGATAAAATTTGCAAAAAAATTATAGCTTGCTTAAGGCAACTGGAGCCATTGCATGAGAAAGGTATACCTGAAAGGGCGTCATCTTCACGAGGATGTACAGTTGAAGTGCTTTATAAAACGATTAAAGAAACGTTTACTCAACGTGAACGAGTATTTCCAAGGAACGGATTCTAGATTAATAGAACTGGATGATAGTATAAAACTGCTTTACAAAGATCTCTTGCAATGTTACATGTCCAGAGACTATGTTAACCAAACTGAAATATGCTCCATTGAACCAGAAAATTCTCGATATTTCCTACCCCAAATGTATTTGTGTGTTAAAATCATGCAAGAAACTCAAAAAACCAATATCTTAAACCAGAAAGAGTTCCTGGCAGAATTTTATACTCGTTGCCGCGACTTTCTAATTACAAGCTGTAAGGAATTTGGAAGCGTTATGATTTTTCCAATGAAATATTTCCGCTCCTCAAATATCTGTCACCTGAAGAGGCTGTGCGCCACAGTAATAGAGAGAATTTTCCGTCAATGTTGCCATTAACCCAGAAACTACCACGAATTGTCTAAATTAAAAATGACCTTCAAAAAATCGATGATGAGTGGAGACTTTTACCTGATGTCAACAAATTTTCGACCTTTGATATCGGCACCTGGAAAGCTCACGAATTTTGGGAAAACATCCATGAAACAACTGACTGCAAAACTCTAGCGAAGTTTGCTTTAGACGTTTTATGTTTCCCACACAGTAAAGCGGACTGTGAAAGGATATTTAGTTAAGTTAAAAACATGAAGACCAAGATGCGAAAAAAGTTAGTAACATCGACTGTTAATAAGACTCTATTAGCAAGACAACTGATTCAAAATCAAGCAAACTGTAAGAAGTTTAAGGTGTCGCGTGACATGTGCGACAAAATGAGAAGCAAGGGCAAGTACGCACTAGATAAACATGAATCTGAAGTAATAGAAACTATAAGAAACCTTTATGGAGAAGAAACAAATGAGGACTACACATTTTTTAAATAATTAATGACATATGGCAATTTATTTTACTTTCCCCTAAAACACGGCAAACTAGACTTTGACAAAGGGCAGCTCAGATTTTTACGATAACAACACTGCTCAAGATATGTATGTACCGGTTACATTATTTTTAGTAAATTCGCGACCATAGAGTCGCGACCGCTGACCGCATCGGGCACGGGAGGGAACATTGAAAAGAAAAACAAACAAAGCTTCACCAATATAGTGACAAAAAATTAAATAATTTATAAGGAAAGTTTTTGTAGTGTGGAAATCATTGGGTATATTTTTTGTAGCACTTTATAGATTTAGTAAAGTTAATAGCCCGATTTGATCCCGTGCTGAGACTTTACTAACAACAAGTAAAAGATAAAACGATTAATGCCCACTATATTGGACAAAATATTCAAAATGAGCTCCTACAATTAATGGCAAGTCACGTGAAAACTGAAATTGTTGAAAAAATAATTAATAATAAATATTACTCTATTATTCTTGATGGTACTCGCGATGTTTTTCGTGTTGAACAACTATAAATTATTATAAGATTTTTAAATTCAAAAACAGCTGAAATTGAAGAACATTTTATTGGTTTCATGGCCGTTGAAAAAACCACAGCTGAGAGTTTGACTAATTATATAATCACAGAATTAGAACAGTTAAGTATATCATTGTAAAACTGCAGAGGCCAAGGATATGATGATGGTGCCATTATGCGTGGTGAAAAAAGTGTGTGTCCAAAAACGTATTATTGAAATTAATCCACTTGCTTATTTTTTACCTTGTGGGAGTCATAGCTGGAATCTCATACTAGGAGATGCAGCATCGTCTTGTGTCCATGCAAAATCTTTTTTGGTTTGCTACAAAGGTTTTAGACTCTGTTTGCCGGCTCAAGTCAGAGGTGGGCTATTTTAAATGCTCATGTAAAATCCTTATCGCTAAAACCACTTTCTGAAACTACATGGGAGTGCAGGGTAGCATCGGTGAAGGCCGCTAAATACCAACTTACCGATATATGTGATGCTTTAAAGGATTTAGCAGAAAATACAACAGATTGTCAGTTGGTCAATGAATGCCATTCTATAGAAAAGGAAATAACTACCTACGAATTTGTAGTTTCACTTGTCATATGGTATGACTTTCTTACAAAGATAAATGTTATCAGTAAAATGTGACAAAGCGAAAACATGCACTTAGATGTGGCTATACAACACCTAGACGCATTCACAAATTGGCTCGATAATTATCGAGAAAATGGTTTTCGGTCATCCCTTGTAACAAACAGCGAGAGAAATAGCCGAGGAAAATGATATTGTCGACTTGTCTATATATTGTCAATATGTTAATGTCGACAGTGTGCGCGCAAGCTGCCATCCAAGGTTTGAGGCACTTAAACATCATGAGAGCATATTTAAAAGATTAAAGGAAATTAGTGATAGTGATCTATGACAGTAGGAGAATCATCTGATATTGATGGACATGAATTGTACGAAGAACTGAATATGTTTGTGTATGAAGGAAACGATGTCATTATGTTGGTGCTGAAATACATAATAGAAAAAAAATTAACTGATGTTTACCCCACTATCGAAATAGTTCTGAGGATTATTGCCACCATACCTCTTACGGTTGCGTCTGCTGAAAGGAGTTTTCAATGCTTAAAATTATTAAAACATATTTGAGGGATTCGATGACACAGGATCGGCTTTCAGCCCTTGCTATTCTTTAAATCGAAAATGACGTAACTCATTCGTTAGATTATTGTGCTTTAATTAAAGATTTTAGTCTTAGTAAAAGCCGCAAACATCAATATTAAAATTTATCATCTCTGTATTTGTTAATTTTTGGTGACAAAAGTGACTTTTCATTTATTAATTCTTTTTTAATTTCGAATAAAAATGTATATTTTTGTTATTCCTACATTTTTACTGCAGCAACACGCAACAAAGAAAATTAATCTTGTTTGCTTGTTTACAGGTATTCAATAATTACAGTTTTTCAGATTGCGATCTCAATTCTTGTTATAGTTCAATTTCCAAAGCTTACACACCTCTCAATGATTTAGAGCATAATTAAATTATCGATCATATTTTGCTGTAAAAAAGAATTGATAATCGAAATATCAACTTCCAATTTAAGTAAACCTACATCTTTAAAATAAATATTTGGCATGTATATAAATATATATCTACATTATAATAAATAATTTTATACATTGTACATAACATGATAATAGTTAACATGTCTCTATGGAAAGCATAGTTATGAATATAATGTAAAATGTTCTATGCTATCTTTCTATTTTATTCTATAACGTTTAAAATATGTACTTCTAAAAAACTTACCTTAGATTGTCCACCGTAATGAATAATTTTCTTTCGATTTTTTTCAGGGTCTGCGAAATTCTTAACTGTTGAAATTCTATTAAAAAAAGATATTCCACAAGCTTTACAAAAGGCATGGTCACTGTGTTTATACTTTGCCAACCAAGATGCGAATTTAGGATTTTATTCTCATTCTCCTCTGTATTTTGGTTCGTATTTACCTTTCATCTTCGCACTAAGTTTCGTTATTTGTAAAAACGAAATGAATGAAAGAAAGACCGACCATGATCTATTTATAGTATTACACAAAATTCCCTCAAGTGAAGGGTGAAAATTTGTTGTATTAATTATAAATAAATAAAAGACGAAGAAATAATTTTTATATTCGAAGAATAACGAGCAAACGTCGAACAAATAATTAAAAATAAAATAAATCAAATCGAAAAAAATGGGTCCAAATACAGTGAGTTTACAAATATGAATGAATACTAAACGAGTTATTAGTTTGTGGTCATAGTCAAGTTTTCACTGTCCAAGTTTCTGGTCAAGTTGACGCACTTCATCTCGCGGTGGCATGGGGCTCCACATATTGTCACGTTCAAAATTTCAATTAAATAGTGATCAGTGTGGTATGTCCGTTAACTATTGTATGAATTCGTATGTTAATTAAAATTAAAATTGCCGATAATATAGATATTAAGTTGTGAAATAAAAAAAAAGAACTCATTTAAACAATACTCTTGAAAAGATACACAATACACGGTTTTTTTAATATTGCTTTTAGGGTTATATTGGTTTATTTCATCTTAATCTTAGGGGTATTTTTTTAGAGAGTTGGTAACCCTGTTGGTATTTCTATTCTATTTACTCAATTTTATTGTTGAAGTTTTTTATACTGCTTTTTATGTTTTTGTGTTGTGTTTCCACTTTCCAGTCACCAATCACTGAAATGTCTCTTATAATGACTAAAGCTGCATTAGCCTTAAAAAACGCAGAAAACAACTTTAAATTAGTCAAATTCGAAGCACACAAACCTAAGAAAAAGACTTCCAATGATTTTGAAAAAGGAGATCGAAAAATAGAAACAAAACAATATTCTAAGAAAGATTTGGAATTAAAGAAAATAAGGCATGACATTGTGAAGTTTGGTATGTCCGGATTCAACGCAACTAAAAAGGAAGAAGCAAAAATCGCTCTCGCAGTTAGTCTAGGTTAGAATTTTAATTTTATTAACTTTAATATTAATTTACTTTAAAATTTAGAATCATTTGGCTCGCAGAGGGGAACGGATAGATTCGGCAGGGGGAATGGCTGCCCTAGCCCCCTGACTCGACACTACTCCCATTACAAGTTACAAGACAAGGTATTTCCCCTGGCCAAGTTATTGGTAGTTAAAATATCATGGTCAAATTCCAAATTTCAACTTAATATTGCTTTTGCATGCTGAGTGGCAGGAGAAAGTACATGGAGGATGGTGAAAGCAATGTGGTAAAATTAATTTTTCACTATTTTGTATCTATTGGAACCATCAAAATATGTACAAAAAAGTGCGTGGTATATAGCTATATTAGTAAAACAACAAAATAATAAAATAAAAATTTTGAATAATTGCTTAATTATGGTTGTTTACCATTTTATTAGCTCTGCTCAGATACTATGCAAACATAGTTCAGTCTGAGTAGGTGTTTGTGTTTGGTTTCAGGGGTTTTTGTTTTGGTAAATGTTAGTAGGATGATAGAATAAGAATACCAAATTGTAATTTTTCTTTACATTTCACAGTTTTTGTATTTGCAAATAAGATTTTTTAGGTTTTGATTTTAGAATAGTTTTTATTAATTTTTTTTCAAAGTTTGAATTACCTTGTTATGAGAGTGGTACTGTTAAAATCGGGGATCTAATCTCTATCAATTTCAACTCCTTTAGACGCCCCATTCATGCCAAATGATTCTAAATCCAACTCTTAATTTAATTATAAGATTATTATTATAAACTTTGAGTGCATCCAGAATGACATGAGTGGCATTTAAGTTTAAATAAACTCATTGCATTAAAATAATAATAATTTCTTTAAATTTAATTTTTATGACATTATTTTATATCTAGTTAGTAATATTATGAAAGAAGTAAGCTTTCTTTGTAAGAGAAAATTAATGTTGAATAATTGGTTAATTAATTTGTTAATTAGGATTTAAGTAAGTACATACATTCAATATAATAGATAACAAGTGAAAAGTTTATTTTGTAAAAAATTTAATACTTATTAACTTCAGGTGCTAAACCTCCAAAAAAAGAATACATTAACTACAAAGAGTTAATGCAGAAAAGGAAAGAAGAGAAATTGAAATTGCAGGAAGAGAAACAGTTGATGATATCTAAGAGTATTCTTCAGACAACTGGGAAGAAAAAAAGGAAAGGTGCTGGTAACAATGATGTTGGTCATCTTTTAACTGGATATGGAAAGGTATGGTAATTTTTATGTTTTCTTGAGTAAATATCATATTATATTGATTATTGTCATATTATTATAATAATTGTTTAGTTTATTCATAATCAATTTTATATTCAACTTCATTTTTAACTGACTTATAAATGTAATCATCATGATATATAACATAGGGGATATCATAGGAGTTCTTGAGGTATCCCCTTTTGAATGAAAAAAAGAATCATCTAAATTGGTTCACAAACAAAGAAGTTATGGCTGAACATCAATTTAAAAAAAATTAAACATTTGAATTAAGAACCTCCTTTTTTGAAGTAGGTTAATTATTATTTTTTGGGAAGTGGATACCGCAATAGTAATCCTGTCCCATTTTGATTTTATTGGCATTGGACCTTCGACTTTGAAGATTCACCAGGGAACTCTTCCAAATCAGTGAAGTTGGTTTTGTTTTTCATTAAAAATTGTCTTGTTGAGATGGATTATAATTTTAAGCATTTACTATAGATAGTTGTATATAAAAATAGGTACAGCTAACATGGCAACAATGTATAAATGCTTGTAGTATCAGTATTTTATTTTTGACTATTGTGAAATTAATATTTATTGTACAATTGTTTGTTTTAGGTCCAGAAAAAGGATTTAAAGAAAGATGAAAAGTCATCAAAGAAGAAGAAAAAGAGGAAATGAAAACATATTTTTTTATGAAAGATATGATAATTACACACTTTTACAATATTCATTGCTTTTATAATCTATATATATACAAACCCTTATAAACGATGTAAAAAATCAAACAATACCCAGTACAAAAATCGCGACAGTGCTATCTCTTATCAATACTAAATGTAACCATGAAAATATTTCATTTATTGTTATATAAACTGATCTATACAATTAAATAAAATTTAAGTGTCTGTTTGTTTGTTCCGGGTAATCTCTGAAACGGTTGGACCGATTTTCACGGGACTGTCACTGATAAATAGCTGAAGTTATTTGGGAGTAACTTAGGCTACTTTTATTTTAGAAAAAGAATTGGGGTTCCGCATAAATAAATAAAACTGTTCATGGTGAATCAATTCGAGCGCTTAAATGGCTTACGCTGAGTAAACCATAAGAGATATGGCAAATTAATGTACTACACAATTCTAGACATTAAAAAGACCTACAAAAATGTCAGAGAAGCTATACGTCTATCTTTTAAGGGACAACCACAATAAGCATTTAGATATTATATAGCCTATGTCACTCCCATAATTAAGACGAATCTAACGTCACCTCATATAATAAACTCCATCAAGCCGTTTAGGCTACAAAGTGTGCCAAAGAAATAGATATATGGGCAGATCCATCAATTCTCGACGAAAGTGTGCGCACTAGGGTCGGCGATTTTGGTGCGGATTTTTTCCTTGAAAGTACACCTAAAAAGGAGACGATCCTGAAAATTTGAGTCCAATATGTGCAAATCCGGCCACTGGAGAATTTTTTGAGTTTTTATAAAAGTCGATTTTTCACTTATTTTCAAATATTTGTAGCTCAGCTTCTATATAACTTAAAGACTCCTACTCAGCGGCATTATTCTCAGTAAGACTTATACTTTTATGAAAAAAATAGATATTATGTCTAAACTTATAACGGACTCAGCTAATAGTTTTCAACTAAACAACTGTTTTGGTTAAATTTTACCTATTTGTATGTACATTGTACCGTATTTGAAGTTGAGAGTCGACCAGCAGCTACGGTCGGTAAGCGACTGCCACGCTAATGTGTTTTGCGCATACACTACACTGCCCGTATACACACATCAAAAAGTCTAAGCAACATGTACTAATTTAAATTTTAGGATGGTTCTTCACATTATAACGTTGTATTTTATTTTTAAAATAATATCTTTAGGGTTCTATGATGTAAAATTAACAGCTGTTGTCTTTATAAGTTCTTTTAATAACAGAAATGAACAATATTAGAATATACTGTAGAAACTAAGATACATAAGACACTAAACTTTTTTCTTACAAAATGAAATTTCTAAAGAAAATGTATTTATTGTGAAAGAATAGAACAATTTAATACAAAGTATGGGCTCCTCTGCTATTCAGAACTTGTCGGCAACGATTATTCATTGAATTAATGAGACTGTTTATGTCATCTTGCGGTATTCGCTCCCAATGGAATTGTAGCACATCCTTCAGCTGTTGGGTTGTTGTCGCTCCGTCCAAGTCCTTCAAAACACGTCTCTGGAGCATGTCCCATGCGTGCTCGATGGGGTTGAGATCTGGCGATTGTGCAGGCCAGGGCAATACCCGGACGTTCTCCGTTGCAAAGTATTCACTGGTTCGCCGAGCTGTATGTGAACGCGCATTGTCATGCATTAACCTAAAATCGGAGCCAAAGGTTTGTGCAGATGGGTAGACATAAGGTCTGAGAATATCCTCAATGTAATTTTCAGCATTCATGTTTCCATTTACAAAAACGAGCTCAGTTCGCCTGTTCTTCATAATACCCGCCCATAACATAACGGTTGAGCCGCTTTATGGATGAACTTCCTGAACGCACCTGAGCCTTTCAGTATTTCCGGGCCGACGATACACTCGCACCCTTCTTGTATCAGGCTTAAACCCGAATCGCGACTCATCGGAAAACATAATTTTATCCCATTGTTCCTGGGTCCATTTTATGCGTTCTGTACACCATTCATATCGACGAGCGCGATTCCCGTGACGTATCGGTGGGCACCTGATTGGGCGTCGAGCTCGTAGGCCGTACTCATGCAGTCGATTTCGCACAGTTTGAGGACTTACATCAACACCACTTGAAATTTGTAGCCTCAAACTTATCTCTCGAGCGGTTAACATCGGCTGGCATCTTGCAGTCAGTTGTATGTACCGGTCTTGCCGAGTGGTTGTACTCCTTTTACGGCCTGGCTGCTGTTCAGCGGGTTCTCCTGTATTATTGTAGCGCTGCTAAAGACGACAAATATCACTTCTATGAATGCCAAAATGTCGAGATACCTGAGATTGATTACTTCCCGCTTGCAACATCCCTACAGCTCTTTGCATTTCATCTGCCATCAAATGACGTCGCTTCGTGACGTAAAGAATATCTAACAATTCAATTTTGTCGTTAACTTTATTTAAATGGTTGGTAAAATTATAAAATCAAGACTAAACGTAGCAATTAAAACGAACTTAAATTCAAACAAATTCGCAGTCATTTGAATTTTATGAAAAAACAAAACATAATCAATTTTTTTTTTACAACCAGCTAGTATGTCATCAATAACAGAAAAGTTTACTTACCTACGCACTTTGTTTGAATAAATAATTAGAAATTAATTAATATAAATGGAAAAATTTGTAATATCACGCATGTTGCTTAGACTTTTTTGATGTGTGTATATTACCTACATACATACGCACGAAAAACATAACCCTCCTTTTTCGCAGTCAAGTAATAACACCATTTAATATAGTGGGGTATTTTAATAAATGGATATTCATAACTACCCTACTGGTCGGACTGTAAGGAAGGATTTTTTGACAGATCATTAAATACACATGCCCCTTCGTTCTTCCCAGGAGACTGGGGCAGGTATAAGTTAGTTTAGCTCGAATACTACGGATAAGGAATTGGCCAGTTCACGACTTTCTCGCATGTTACCGAATTCCGGCCACTTTGACACCCTTGCGGATGTTGTCGGGCTTTTGCGGCTGAATGCCTTAAGCTCTCGCCCCCAAGCTACGGTGAAGCTGTAAAAGCCGTCCGAGCCTTCAGGGCCCCTAAGGCTAACAGTATAGTCGGACAGAAAAAAGGAACGGGGCATTCTCGCTTGAGACATGAACACAGAACACTAGTGAAAGGGTTCTCGCTCGAGCTTCGAGCTATCCGATAGTGAAGAACTCAGTATTATTAATATGTTAGCTACAATAAACAAAGCTCCTGTGTGCCGTTTCCGCTAAACTACGACGCTCTAGGTTACCCTATCTGAGTGTTTCTACATTTAATTTTTACAATTGATCATTCGACGTAGCTGTATAATACTTTGGAACTCACTTCCAGTCAATATTAAATACTTAAGTCAGAATTCCGGGAGTCTTTCAAGAGTATGCTACATAAATTGCGAGTAATAGAATAGTTGACACACAATATTCAATAAGCAGTATGCACACCTTGCTTGCATATGCCTTTTTTCTTGCACCCCTGTAACACAGCCGTTTCCGAGAAAGAATTGCTCACTTATGTATTAGACAATAAAGTGACTTGTTTTTTTGTATTCATGAAACAGAACAGTGAGTGTAAATATTGTAACAAAATTGCAATTATAATAAATATAATTTTTTTTTTAATTAAAATATAATTTAAAAAATCCTACAAATATATAGCTACCTACCATTAACAAGAAAGTCAATAAAATTATATTGAAAAACTGAGTCAAACTTCTTGTTTATGTTTCTTGACATGATGCTTGTGAGAGCTTAGGTATACATAGATTTTTAATTTTTAGACACAATTTCATTGCCTTACGAATCAATAAATAAAACCGTTGTTAGGTTTGGTGTGTTGCGTTTATCATAACGAAAAATCGTTTTAATGTGGGGTTTTATATTATTAGGTGTAGTTGTATAAGTTAATAGGGGTGGCAGTAACATCAAATAAGTGATTGCATATTTACGGGGCGAGTGTGAAAATATACGTAAAAGATTTTTTTTTGCTTATATTACAATAGGATGTCGGTGGAATACCGATGTTTGTCGGTATAAATTAATCCGACTGGGTCAGTAATCGTGACTTAAGGTCTCTTAATCATTTACTTAAGTTATGATAAGTGCAGTCCAAGAATTACGATGACGCTGGTTTAGAAAGATCATAGTGAAAAGCAGGTAAGTATATCTAATTAGCTGGATTTACACTGATCATAATATCTAGAAACACCATCCATCCATGCTCCATCGTGTCTGTGTAATTTTACTTATGACCATTTTACATTTAATGGTTTAAAAATATATTTGTTGAACATTTTAACTCTAACATATTATGTGATTACTTAATAATTATGATGTAATTAATGATACCAAATATTAGTTCGCGGTAATTGAGGGAACAAATCCTTATAATTCTGCTGGGTTGTCTCAATTTTATGATTAGGATAATCAAAAGAAATTAATCTGTATACTTACATACCTACCTAATCATGTGTAATTTAAATGATCGATTAAATTCGTTATTAATTCATTAGTCAGTTTAGTTTTTAGTATAAATCGATAAGTGGGGATAGTGTGTTAATTGATAATAGACGTATTTAAATGGAGCGAAATTAATGTATGCTATCATAACTATTGATACCCTGTTAGAAAAAGTATTATACTGTAACCTAACTGTTCAGGGTTTTATAATGGACCTACATTTACATTTGTCAGTCGCTTTACGAGCTTTGGATAGAAAGTGGGGTAATTCAGTCGACTTGGACACCTCGGAGGAATCACTGCCTTGTGTGCCTGATGTAATAATAGAGTATAGCCAAATAACATTTTCATCCGAAGATTACCTTCAATCGAGAAGATCACGTCCTACACCATATTCACGGTACGAACAACGCAGAACAAGAAGCGAGAATATCAAAAGAAACGTTTCTTTTGGAAATATTTCTTCATACAGAGTGTCATCTATTAGTGACTTAGAAGTGATTAGATTTCTGACGTCAATGAATTGAAGTGAAATAGTTAACTGTTCGGGAAATAACGACAGTTGTGAATATTCGGACATGGACAACGTAAAATCTAGTACGTTAACAATAGTTTCTGCAACGGAGAGGTATAGAAGAGATAAAGATGTTTTTACGCAGCTTAAAAACACTGCAGTGGCATATAAAATAAGGTTGTTAAAAAAGAAATAGAATGTTTAAAATTTAAAATATCGGAAAATTATTTAATGTAATTAAAATTTAGGAACTATTGATTTCTATTAAGATACATTTATAGGTATGTGTCCAGTCATGGAAAACTTTATTTCTATATTGATAAGTATTTGTAATTTAATGTGATAATAATTATTAATAAATTCAATATAATTTAATAAAGAGTTTGTTTTTTTATATAATACTACCTGGTCCGGCAGACGTTCAGTCCTTTCCAATAGTGAATAAATCGACCACAGTACCACCCACTATTTTTTACTGAACACTTTTCCCTACCGTAACAAACAAAAAATAAGAATTACGCCTAACCATCGATCGTTCAAATCATATAAAAATGTTGTGTGTAAATAAAAAAACTCCAACAGAAAAAGCATAGTGATACGCTTAGCAACGAAGAGCATTTCATTTTTATTCGTATACAGTTAAATGAAACGATTATCAATGTTAAATATTTTTTTATTTGTAAATAACTAGGTATATTTAGTATAATATGTACAATAATATAAATATAATAATTATATTATGCCGGCAAGTTCATTTTTACAATAAATAAAATTTTAACTAAACAAAAATACATTATGCATAAAATGCTGACTTATGTTTAATTTACACGTAAGGCTCAAAGTACTTAATAGCAGTCGTCATAGATTTTTCGTTGAGTTTGTTCGTTGTAATCGGGTTTTTGACTCTCATCTTCACATCTTTGGGCTTCAGCACGCTTTTGTGATTGGCACTCGGCGGTCTCATACCAAGATAATTCTTGTTTCCTGCGAAAATAGACTTAGAGCTAAGGCCAGACGTCTCTAAGAAAAAATCGAACGATCCTTTAGTTTTTAATGGGGGTTTGTCCACGTTGTTATTCGACATCATACGCGGTTCACACTTGACGGTATTGTATGAACCACTGTTACTTCCAGATGAATTACTAGATTCGATGTCAGAATTTCTTACAGATTCAGTCTCTAAATTCTCTATATTAGAAAGGAGATCAGGTTTGTTAGACAGTTTAGCGTTCTTCAATAAGCCCCTGTTTAAAGTACCTTCTTTGTGGTCAAGAAATGTATCCTTATTTCCATTGTCATTGTTGATATTTATGTTGTTTTGTTTGTCTTTATCAGGAACGTTTGTGACATGTTCTGTCACCACATCAGACATAGAACCGTCGCTACTACCAGAGCTGATGCGATATTCTTCAGCAACAATACTACCGAGTTCATCATCGATTTTAAATTCTTCGAAATTTTGCGACAAATCAAATTTATCAATATCGTCAAAGTACTCTGCTTTGTGCAGTTCTGCATTGGATTGAATTTTGTGTCCGCGGTTGAACTGGTGATCGAGTTCAGTTAAACTTATCTGTTTACTGCCGACTTTACCACCTTTATTTATCTCCGATAATATTGAGGACACCGTATTGCCCATTTGTATTGAAGCACGAGGGTCCGACTTTGCTTGCAGAGAATGCACAGAAAAGTTGTTTAAATAATTATCCGCAGCTTGTTGGAATGTGCGTTTATGTTCATCATTTGGTTTCTCGTCTTCATCGGGAATTATGATCTCAGTGACGTGCGGCAGCTTTGGTATATCTTTATCGCTGATTTGGTTTTGGATTCTTGATAAAGACACTACTTTAGCTACACTGTTCCTCTGACTTATGGCATGCACTGGGTATTGCTCGTTATGAATCTCGACCGTCGGCTGTGTAAGCAGTAACTCCCTTTTGCAATTGCTGACTACTGGAACATTTATCTCAGAAATGGAGCAGTAGTCCGGTTCTATATTATTCACAGTCGCGCTTTGACCCACAATTCTCATCTTAACGTCTGCAACCCGTTGATTAGCCGCAACGGCTTCAGAGTCTAACGGTTCTGCCATGATTTTGATACCATTTTCAGCTTTCCATTTAGCCGAAAGATTTTTTGGTTTAGGCGGCAGTGCAGGAGGAGTCCGGGGTACTTTCTTTCTGTTAAAAATTTTCATCGATCCGAGATCTTCTTCAATCTTTTTTCCTGGAATGATGTTATTCGTGCGATTTTCTATATTAGCAGCAATATTTTTCACAATAGAGCCCTTGATTTTCGGTACAATTGGTTTGTCATTATTAGGAGTAGTACGCGGTAAAGGCATGGGTTTTTCAGTGTATTTTGCAGCAATTGGTTCATACTCATTGCTGTAAATACTTTGAATCTCGTATTGAAACCCTTGAGCAGTGTTGGGCACTTCATAACTATGTTCAGAAGCAGTCTCCAAACTAAATTTCACAATTTTGTTGGCTCTTTTGTCTGATCGGGGTAATGTATTATTAGCGCTGTTAGGTCTCAGTTTATCCTCGTACGAAATACTATTTAGAGTAGAGAATTGTACACGTTTTGTAGCTGCCTTTGGACTAGGTGTTTCGCTAGACTTTGAATTATCGTTGCTGCTATCATCCAAAGAATTCTGAAGTAAAATTTGATTTACACACTCTAGAACAGGATTATTCTTATATATCTCATTCGATGGACATTCATCAGCGTCGCTCGTGCTGGCGTACCAATTTTCATTGATTTCAGCCGTATCTGCCTGTTTGCTTAAATATATATCTATATTACTTTCCTTACGATCAAAATCAGTATTTAATTCTTTATTGTTTTTCTTCATTATATTATTACATAATACCTCATTTCTCGCAGATACTACGTCGACTGTAGGTGAACCATTTTTAAAACTGGCTGATAAAAGGTCATCACTCGACTTTGATTTAGTTTTACATGGTATTCTTTGTTCTAAGCAGTCATTGTCTTGTTCCTGATCACTTGCATTATAATACCATGGTTTTTCATTCTTCTCTTCGTTGAGAACGTTGTTTAAAAAAAGTTGTCTGTTTGCTTTTATTTCATCAGAAGCCTGTCTCTTGATTCCGTGATTTCTGCACATTTTTGTTGGGTAAGTTTTATCAGAATCACTTTGATCGTTTAGTATTTCTTTTTTAGCTGCTTCACCAATTAACTGATCTATTTTTAAAGAAGCTCGCCTAATATCGTTTGCAATTTGGCTTGCAGTGATATCATTATCATCAGTATTCACTTGATAGCTCATGCTCAAGCATTCCTCGGTACTGCTACTATTATTGACTTGGTTGTTGTAACCTTTTTTAATATTGTCACCATATTTGATATTATTCTTCCTTCCGGAATATTTTCGTGATCTACGAAAAACATCTCGTCTAACAAAACTCTGTTTATTTTTAATGAACGTTCCTTTACTACTAAGACTTGCATTATTCCCTTCTTCACTTGAGCTTGTGTTGCCATAAACAACATCTGATTTTGGTAGTTGGAAGCTCTTACTTAACCTAGTGTTTTTTTGGAATATCGGTGGAGAATTTCTTTCACGATAGCTGCAACTTCTGACGAACGTATTCTGGAATCTTGAATCAGTGCTTTCTAAGCTTTGGAATTCTGGGTCAGTCTCGATATTTGTTTGTTCACTTGTAAATCCGAGTAGTTGCTGACAATTATTGCAGTACGTTTTTCGTGCTTTGAGCTTCGATATTTCTTCTTGTTGAGACTTGATTATTTTCTCTTTTTGATGCAAGGCTAAACGAATTTGTTTCTGCTCTCTCGTAAGACGTGATTCTAATAATACTAGCGAACGTAGCACTAAAGCAAGTTGGTCTTGGCGGAGACGTCGTTCTTGGGCCGTTTGCTTGTCTTGTGCCGCGAGTGCTTGATTGGCTTCCACGAGCTGATGTCGGTGCTTTAAAACCGATTCCGACTGCTGCTGGAGTGCATTCCGTACGGCGTCTAACTCCCGCCGGAGCTCCATAGCTTCAGAGCTGCTATCCATCTGAAAAACAATAAAAAGTATAATAAATAACTTGGAAATGAAAGCACAGAGTCATTTATTTGACATTTGCATTCAAGCAGTCGACTTACAAAATGGATATTATAAGTGAAATGTCAAGTATTATTGAAGCACGATTTTATGAAATTAATATCCACAATGACGTTGCGTCTTTGTTAGTTGAATAGTTTTCTGATAATGAATGCCATCGTTACTATCGCATAATGATGGCGGGTTTGTTTTGATCAAAGTCCACTGCGTAATAGTTGGGTAACGCGGTCAGCGGTCAACAAGTGTATCAATTATAAAAACTGGCGAATGCTGAATTGCAAAACAGTCAAGTTTGTAAACATAAAAACATATGCGTCGATAATAATAAGTTTTAATATGAACATCGAGTTTTATTATTTATTGTGACCTTAAAATGTAGGACACTGTGTTTTGAGAATAGTATTTCTCTATATTCCGATTCTGATTCATTTCAACTCGATACTTTTTATAAATATATAAAGAAGTGATTGACATTTTGATATATCGAGGAAATAAGCGTACTTTTTTAAAAAGCATATTTCATAATACAGATAGCGGATTTCCTACCTCCTTTGTTGTACTCCACTAAAGCTGTTATGTTAGTAGGAGGACAGAATTAATATTTACAGGTACCTAGCCAAGTTTAAATAGATATGTGGATTGTTTAGTTGGTTTGGACATATGATTGATGAAGGAAACACTAAATTAAAAGCGATGTGCATGTAAAGAAGCGAATTTTTGTGAAATAGATTTCATGAACGTCCGACACTGATCTGATATCGACAAAAAAACCGTACATAGGAAAATGAATAAACACTAGGATATGACGCGATGGCTGAAAGACAGAAATGAGACTGTATATTTTTTCATTTTAATCCATGTATGCCTGGCGATAGACAGATATAATATACAGAGGAATGATGATAAATTAACAGTCATCGCTTTTTTTCAACAATATGCAAGATCTCAAATATCGGCCAAGACGTTTATCCACAAACATGGAAGTGATTCTTACATGTGTGCAATACGTGAGATCAAAATATTGTTTAAATTAAATGTATACTTAGATAGTAAGCAATATTAAACATTTTGAAATAATTAGAGTTCATAGTCTGAAACTGGGATAATGCCTTTATCGTTTGTGTTAGAAAGTAAAAATACGGAAGCTAAGTAAATAAAAATTGCAACAACGAAATTTCGCCGCAAATTATGACTGCGGTTTTGGACGTAACGAAACGCCGCAACGAGTTAATTAGCAAACAAAAGAATCGAACAAATTGGAATAATAAAAGAAAATTACAATTGTAGCGCATAAGGTTCCTACTGTGACTATCTGACACTATTAGAAAATAATGGAACGGAAAAATTCAACAGTATGTACACGACCTACACGGGTAAACGTTGACACACACGTGCTAGCTGATAAACTATTGTTACCGGCAAGTTATGTACTACTCGGTAATCTTACCGATAACAGGCTACTGGCCAGCTAACTGTAACGTCGATTGTAAACTGATAATAACATGTTACTATACATAATAATATGTGTTTGTGTTCTAATACAGAGGCACTTAAAGATATCTTTGCTATGTTGACATTCTTCATCCCTAACAAAGAAAGCATTGGATAGGTTAAGTGATTTACAAATACAGTGTAGGCATAGAAAAAGTGTTGCTCATGTCCGTGATACCGTAAAGTATTATGTTGTAACTTTGGAAGACTTACAACATAAACAGAAAGAACTTGAAATTTTAATTTTATTCCGAAACGAATGTAACGATATTTTGCAAAATTAAAAACTAAAGAGTTGCAATGTGTTGTGTGCATGTGTATGTTTTCAACCGCACTCCTCAGACAGACTCAGAATGGGATATAGAAGTGCCGAGCACTTTGTTTTGTTTATCACACATCCGCATATAATCACGTATGTTTTGGCGTGAACGAAATGCTTGTTCGATTTACAGAGTGTGCATTAGAAGTACATCGGTGACACCATTCTATACGATAATTAAAACGTGTCATTCGCCTTGAACAGCCCGGTCCCCTGGTCGGAAGTCACGGTCGTTGACGCACGATAACGTGACAGAGGAGTTCGATCGAAGATAATGAAACAATAGTTAACACGGTATGCACTTAACCAGTATCAATAGCACACGCCAGTAATAAGCATTGTGGTGTCTAAATGATCTAATGTATATATAGAGTATAGATAATAAGATTGATTAGTTGTGCCCCAAGGCCCACGGTTTCCCCTACACCGCTGCGCCGCCAACGCACCCGTATATATATTTAGCTTATCGTTAAGTTATATAGTCTATAGTTCTGTAGTCCTTCCTCAATAAATTGGCTATAAAAATCAAAAATGTTTTTAATATCTGGCTGGTAAGTCCAGAGATTAACGCGTTCAAACAAGCAATTTTTTGAGATTTGAAAATATTAGTATTTATAAGTCAGGGTTGTCGTGGATTGTTTGGCAGCGTTGGGTTAAATCCGAAATCATAGTCGCTCTTTTAATGGACTTTATAGCAAAATACGTTTGCTTTTTGATATTAAATACATATAAAATACATTTTAACTTATAGATTTAAAAAATGAAAAAAGTCTGCATTCAATTTAGGCTACAAGAAGGCACTTATAAACGTCAAAACACTACCGGCAAGAAACTCAATCTGATTTATCTTCTTTTAATTTTCAATAGTATCATTGACTAGGTAAAACAAGCTACTCTCTGATAGTATTAATAATAGGTCTTTACCTATGAAATTGCCGTTCTGCAGTACTGGCCATTTAAAATCAAAATAATTTTTGTTTGGCTAAGAATTCTGATTTCAAATTAATTTTATTTTAAAAACATGGAATTCTTTTTCCGAAAGTAGTCATTTGTTTATTGATTAGTGTTAAATTTTCATCGCATTTCAATCTTTTTTGTCATCATGGATACGTTAAAAATTCGAGTAATTATGGAATATGAGTACCGTCGTGGCAGCAACGCGGCACAAGCGGCACGCAACATCAACGACGTTTACGGAGCTAACACTACAAACCAACGAACCACCTGTTATTGGTTTGCTCGCTTCCGTTCTGGGAATTTCGACCTGAAAAATGAACCTTGCGGTCGTCCGAAGACTTTGGTCGACAATGACGAATTAAAGGCGATTGTGGAAGCTGACGATACACAATCTACGGCTGAATTAGCAGAAGCTTTCGACGTTAGCGTCAAAACAATATTGGTCCTTTTGCGTCAAATTGGCAAGGTAAAAAAGCTTGACAAATGGGTGCCCCACGAACTCAATGATCGCTAGCGCGAAGTACGCGTCGAGACGTGCCTTGCACTGCTCAATAGACACACAAATGAAGGAATTTTGAACCGAATTGTTATCTGCGATGAAAAATGGATTCTGTTTGATAACCGCAAGCGCTCAGCAAGTTGGTTGGATCCTGGTTCAGCACCTAAACAATGCCCTAAACGAAAACTTACCCCTAGAAAAGTGATGGTCACTGTTTGGTGGTCTAGCGCCGGTGTGATTCATCACAGCTTCTTACCAAACGGGGTGAGCATTACTGCAGATGTGTACTGTGAAGAACTGAACACAATGATGGAGAAGCTGGCACATCTCCAACCAGCATTGGTCAATCGCTCGTCTCCGTTGCTCCTGCACGACAACGCGCGACCTCATACTGCACAGCAGACGGTCTCCAAGTTGCAAGAACTGGGGTTGGAAGTTCTCCGTCATCCGCCCTACTCACCAGACCTTGCGCCTACAGACTACTACTTTTTCCAGAATTTGGATAACTCCTTGGCGAGAAAAAAATTCAATACCCGAGAGGCAGTACAAAATGCCTTTGAAGAATTTGTTGCCTCCCGTCCAGCTGATTTCTTTAAGAAGGGCATCAATAAACTGCCACTGCGCTTGCAAAGATGCATTGATTGCATGGGTGATTACTTCGATTAATACAAATAAAAAATACATGAAAAAAATTCGTTGAAATTTTTTCATACAAAACGGCTATTTCATAGGTAAAGACCTAATATAATACAGTAAAACAAGTGAGATTCCGTAATCTAATCCAATCACTTTACTATTTATAAAATTTTTTGCTATCTCACGACAAAGTGGTCTAAACTGTGGCAATTAATTAAACTTTTCAACTAAATATCATTATGATAATTATAGCTAGTACTTACTTATATAAAAAACTATGCATAGATTCTCGAGAAAACAATCAATGAATATCCATTAGTAATATGACGTTAATTTAAGTAACAAATGTATATTTAGAAGTAGGTCGATAACTTGTGGGTAGGAAATCAACAAACATGCGCCTACGCATCGAAACGCGAAACCGTTGAAAACGAAAGTGGACCGAGGTCCTCCATGTGCCTTAATCATTCAAATCGGTTCTTATTTATTACTACATCTTTAAATAATTATACTAAGACTGTTTGTTGCACGTAAGTTTCTCCCAGTATCGCCACTGTAAACATTATTGTTTTTTCGATAATCTTATAATTTTCCTTACATGTATCTTTTCACTAATGACTTCTTTTCAAATTTTTCGATCAGAGGTCACCAATTAGTTTCATTGGAGGTCCGTTTTAAAACTTCTCCCCATCAATTAGAGTTATTCAAGTTCTCGACCATTCATGACAAACTTCGTGCTTAGGACAAAGTTCCCATACGAGCTTTCCTTTTTTTGAAGCTTATCCAAAACCGAAACCGATCAACCCAACAGAAAATAAAAAAGATTATGAGTTTATTGTTTCTTCAATAAAGGTCCGTACAAAATTGGTTGGTGGTGTAAATCCGAACCAGGATTCGATATTGTTTTTTTTAACGTTATAGGTTTAGCGTTGTTGGTAGCACGTTAAGCCCAGTGGAAGACTCAGTCTCGAGTGCAGCTGCCGGATCACACCTATTGGTGTTTGGCGACTGGTTTTCAACTTGATAGATCAATATTACATTTTAAAGTCAGTTTGTCAGCCTCTTCATATTCTTATAAAATAATATACGACGAAAATAATTACAACTGCAAGTTTATTTCACTATTAGTGAAATACATAAATTATTTTGTAAATTGATTACAATAAGCGATAATTCCACGTCTGGCGTAAAAATGTTTGTCACCATTTAAAAAAAATTCCTTTTCCCAGACACAAAAAATACGTTTTGAGCGCTATGAGAAATTGACTTCTCAAGAAATGAATGTTTTTCTTTATAATTCAACGAACGAATGAATAGTGTAAAGTACGAATATAACTTAATTTTTTATTATCTTGTATTCGCTTTTTACATAATGTCTTATGTTTGCATAATCGAAGCATATTATTAAAAAAATGTGCATTTATGCATCTTAGTTATGTACATAACAGTCGTTTAATGATGCTGAATTGAATGTAATTAATTAATTGGTGGTTTTCAAACAGTATCATTGAATTTAAGAGAGATGCGTGTTACCGACATCGTTGTAACAATTGACGAATTAATTACGAAAGTGTGATATTTACTTTAGGCCCTGCATGCAGGAGACTTGTTTGTAAGTTTTTTTTTTAAATATAATACAC
Organism: Saturnia japonica; assembly: GCA_033032175.1. Taxonomy (NCBI): domain Eukaryota; kingdom Metazoa; phylum Arthropoda; class Insecta; order Lepidoptera; family Saturniidae; genus Saturnia; species Saturnia japonica. Next base: position 20,394,957 of record CM065307.1, on the reverse strand, counting down.
AATGGCCTGCAGTTTAAAACTGGCAATAGGTCGTGGCTTAGTGTAGTGATTAAGACAGTGGAATTTGTATATGCTTGAGAATTATAAGTCGTAGATCAATCTTTTTATAAAATAAATCCAAAACCGCAAGAATACCGTGAGTATTCATTCAGTCACAATAACAAACTGTAGGTGTCTTCTCAAGTTACATATAAACAGGTACAAAAAAAAGTTTAATAAAATATATAGAATAACTAGCGTGAATCACGACTATGTTTCTGTAATGATCAAATTTATTACGCAGTTTCGTTATATTAATAAAATACATATTTTTAAAAATAATATGTAGGTAATAGATAAATCTATAGAGTTTTTAAGACATCCTGATCAATATTATGAAGTTCAAGTGAATGTTTTTTGTTTGTTTGAAAGCGCTAATCTCTTAAAGTACCATTCAGTTTTGAAATATTTTTTTTGTATTGTATAGTCAATTTATTGAGGAACGTTATAGGCTATATAACTTCACGCTACGACTGTAAAGGGCGAAACAGTAACCATGAAAGTCAAGTAATCTGACAAGCTGTAGACAAGTATGGGAAGTAAGAACAACGTTGGCCGCGCGGTAGAGAGTTGGTCCAATATATTTAACACGGACGAAACCGTGTGGCACAGTTAGTCCTTTTATTAATTACGTTGTGCCATGCGTAAAAATTGTGACGTAGCGGCATTAAAAAAATTATTGCTCTCGAGAGATATAATTTTGTATAAAGAATTTAGTCACACGGGCATTTTAATAGGTGGCGCTATCCATTTTAACTATCGAGGTTAACGACACTGTATCTTGTTCCCGAAATGGTTAACCTCATTAGTAAGTTATGCAGACCGGTTATTAACAGAATGACATAATAAGTGAATAAGGATATATTTTTATCCCTCCGAAATTCTACCAAAAGTAGACAAAAATGACTAAAGGGAGTAGGGAAGTTTCAACTCGCTTAAGCGGATCACCTTGAAAGTTTTTGCCCATAGCACGGCGGCTGATTATTTAATTACTGTTCGTGTTTTACATACATATATTATATAGTTATGTTTTGTTCGCACGGTTTTTACTTATTTTCGTAATTATGACCCTTTGTTATACTGGTTATAAGTTGTTTGAATCTTTGATTTTTATTTATTTAAGTAATACAATAAAATTACCTTGAACATTGGTATTTGAATTAATCGAGTTAACCTTTGGCTCTTGATCTATTTTTATTAATTATACATAGTTAATGTTTTTAAATAAAATAAAGTTATAAAATAAAAATAGTCTTTATTTACTACTACAATTAACTTACACAATAGATTTATCTACGGTAAACAATGTCTGTGGCGTAGGCCTCTTAAACCTTTCCATAGTTGTCTTGTTGTCTTTCTCGTGCCTTTTGCTCCCAATGAGGTCCACATCTGTGACTCAAAACTTGGTCTCCTTTTTCTTTTTTTTTCGTCCCTTGGTGCCCATTTGGTCAAACGTTTTGCCCACCTATTATTATTCCTCCTACAGATATGTCCTGCCCTGTGCCATTTTAGTATTCTAATTGTTCCCCGTACATGTATTACTTTTGTTATTCTTCTAATATTATTGTTAGAAATTTTATCTGATAGCTTTATTCCAAGCATACTTCTTTCCATTTTACGTGGGCAGATAGCAATTCTTTCTTCGTTTTCTTTCCTTATTGACAACGTCTGGCAGCCATATGTTAGGCACGATAATATTGTTATTTAATATATTTTTTTCTTTATATTTAATGTAACTAATTTGTCTATTTATTTGTTATCTTTTAAAACCTAAACCCAATGATATTTTATAAGTAGATAACGGCATTGACGTTCTTTACATGCCATCGTGAATAGTGAGAAATTGCACTCAGTTCTCTTTCTCATTAATACCGGCGCGGTGAGCAAGAAGAAATTTTTATCATTTTTTGATAACAGAGTTTCCGCCTTACGCTGTGATTTCCTATCTCTTTTATTTCAACATGATGATAACAACATTTTTAAATTGCTTTTAGTGAGAGTATAAAGCGTCTATCTATAGAACGTCATTGCCTAAACGAATCGATGAATCGATGGATAAGAAATTTGTCACAGAGGTAGCCTGGGACCTAAAACACGAGTACGAAATTAATATTTAGCATATAAGTTTGAAGCAACATTATTTCTTTGAAAAATACAATTTTATATTTTTAAACTGCTGCATTGGTTTTTTTCATACTTAGAAAATCATGTGACGTCAGTTTATGTTGATGGATAGTCAAATTATTGGCAGGCCCCAATTACCTACAAAATGAGGGGTAGTAGCAATGAAATTATATTAAAACCATTTCACATATGCTATCACTGGGTCGATAAACCCGGCACAGCGACTTCTTTTCATTTCTCTCGATGGTAATCATTGTTTTATATTATACTGGGCTTACCATCAGGGACAGTAGCACCACGGTGCCGTGGTACAATAAAAAAAAGATTTGTGAAGTGGTACTAATGACAATATTATAAAAAAAACTTTGGTATCAAATTTTTTGTAAAATGTCAAATAGATGTCCGATTGAATTTTATGCATTTGAATTTGAAGAAATAGATCAACATTATCTAATAAATACGCTGTTGTTGGAAATCCAATCCTTTGGAGTACCGAAGACTATAAATAATATTTAGAAATTTATCAATAATCAAATCACCCATAGTGATTCCCAGCGGGTGAAGCCAGTCGTTAGAGTTAATCATACAATAACCAGAAAACCGGAATGAGCTGAACATCAAAACTAATTAAACAAGTTAATGATGCCATTTGGAATAAATCCATATAGATTAATTAGAGGAACATCATTTGATATGCTAAAACTGGTTAATGTATTTTAAGTAACCTTTGAAATGAATTATTACATTTAATAATTATAAATATATCTATTCGTCTGACAGTTTTGGTTCAAACTAGTTAAAAGTTAATATTCAGAATAAAATTTCAATATTATGCGTAAGCTTTATTAATATATTCGCTCGCGTTTTAAGGCAATTATCGTCTTGTTTTGTGGTGTAATAACACGTAGATTTATAAAACAATTACGAACTAGCTGTGCTCGCAGCTTCGCTCACGTGGAGTACTTAATACCGTCGATCGAGCACATGCGGGAATTGTGTTACCACGCTCCCAAATATGTTAAAAATAAATATGCTTATTGTGAGTGATCCTTAGAAGAGAAACATATGCTCTCGCTGACTTTTTTGTAGGTATTTTTAATATCTAAAATTATGTAGTATATTAATTTGATATATCTCTTATGCTTCGTTAGCCTAGTGGTCGTAAGCCCGACTGCTATGAGCGAGGTCCTGGGTTCTCGAATCCCAGGTCGAGCAAAGTATTATTGGGTTTTTCCTATGAAATTCTCAGTAGTAGCTCGGAGTTTGGTTTCGTGCCCGATTAATGGCAATAGGCTCGCCCCTTATTACATTCTTTTCCCTTTATTCGCGCAGAACCCTAATTCTTTTTCTAAAATAAAAGTAGCCTAAGTCTCGTCAAATTTGGTCCTACCGTTTCGAAGAATACCCGGAACTAATAGAAGACAAGCAAAAATGGAAAAATGTTTATTGCTATAGGTACCATATATAATACTTTCACATGCATTTTAGTTATTTTGACATTACAAACTGACACTTAAATTTTATTAATTGTATAGATATGTATAGAAGATAAGAGAGATAGGGTTCAGATAAAATTGTCTCTACTTGAAGAAGCCCGACTGGTGAAACATCTCAACCCCACAGAAGATCGCAGCCAAACAAACTTGTGTTGTGTTGTGTGTACGCTTACAAACACTAAAACTGATATTTTTATTAGAACGAAGTTCTTTAACTCGGCTTACGATGGGAGTTTACTTGTAGAAATCATCACGTAAAGAAAAAGCGTTAGGCTGCCTCCATGCAACTTTCTCTCTCTCACACTCTGTCTGTTTCTATTATACAGGACGGCCAAAAAGTCGTGGATCAAACGCAAGTAGGGGTTAGATGGGACCATCAGCTGCAATAAAATGTTCTACGGGAGGTCCTTAAGGTCAACCCCTGCAGAGTTATAATTTATTTTGTGTTTTTATGACAAAATTGTCTTTTTCGGGTTTGTTGGGTAAGGCTCCTTCCATGTACGAATTATGTACGCGCATAAAGACCCTGTAGTACGGAAAACGATCACGGTTAGGGTAGCGTTGACGATATTCCTTGGTAGGATTAACTTTGGCCTTGCTACGAATGATCGTCCTCGAAAGATATCAAAGCCACCATAGCTATGTGTAATACCTTTTCAGAATCCCTCTTTAATGCGCCAAAACTTGTAATATAGGGTCACTTTTCGGTAGAGTAGTTTTTTTCCACAGTGGGGTCCGAAGTAAATAAAAAGTTATGATTTGAGAATTATTTTTTTCGTACAACTTAATATTATCTTGAACACACCCAATAAACAAACGTAAATAGCACGTCTAACGCAAGTACTCATCAGTACAAATCTAGTGAAAATTATAAAAAAGATACAGGCTGTAGATTTTTTTGAATTTTAATATGAATTAGTAAAAAAAGTTAATTATCTCATAAAAACACAAAATGTATTATAACTCTGCAGGGGTTGACGTTAAGAACCTCCCGTAGAACAATTTTTTGTAGCTGATGACCCCACCTAACTCTTAGCTGCGTTTGATCCACGACTTTTTGGCCATCCTGTATACGAGTGTGAGTGTGTATTGAGCTTCGAACAGCATCGTACACGGATGGTTGTATATAACCTTTCCTCGGGATACCGCCGATTGACTAAACATTGTACTTCCAGCGAGGCCCCTCAGGGTAGTCTCGCGGAATAGGCGCGCGTTCAGTAATTCAATGGTTTATCAGTTGTTTTGTATAGATAGTACATATATATAAAACTTACATCGATGCGTTCTTTATGAATTGGACTAACTGATTTTTAAATAATATTTTACTTATTTTTTTTTAGTAACTTCGTTCCAGACGTGGTTCCCCCGACCGCACACATTTTTTATTTAAAACTAGTTAGTTCTCGCAGCTTTGTTCATGAAAAAATCACTTTAATGCACCAACTTTCATTGTGATCGGACAAACGGTTCTAGAGTTTATCATTTTGATAAACCAACATAATTTTTTATATATTATACAGATATAATACATTAAAATTAACCACAATTGAATATTATACATAATTACAGTAGATCTATAGATAATATTACGAACGGTAACTTGAAATCAACACGGCAGTCGACACACTAAGACAGAACCCCATTGTTTTCGCTGACCGATATAACCCTTGCTTTCACCGGCCCGACACTTGTGGTCTTGGAGCTTACATCATATCGAATGAATACAAAAACAAAATTGATAGAATTAAAGACAAACTAAATTACACACACGCGCTACAAAAACGCTACACGATTTAATGAGCGTGCAATGAATATTATTTATCAAAAGTGTTTTTGTGGACACCATAATTATCTCCCATAAATTTTCATCAATGATGATTCAAACATAATTTTAAAGTTTCACGGCTCATTTGGTAGCGTGTACGGACTCCGCGTCGATCGACGTAAGTTAAAATCCCTGCAATGAGCCTGAGCTTTCAAGTGAAGGAAAACATCCGGACAAAACCATAACATGGTGGTAGGGCTTTTTCTAATGCCCGCCTGGTTAGCTACCACCCTCAAGTTAGAAATCTGACGCCAAACACCAATAGATGTGTTCCGCCAGCTGCACTTGAGCGCCAGTTTTCCACTAGGCTTAGCATGCTATCATTTTGGGCCACACCGTCACTTAAGATCAGGTGAGATTGTAGCCAGAGTTATATAAAATTAATGTACTACATAATTATAGGCATTAAAAGACCTACAAAAAAGAAACACCCACAATAAGCATTTTTGTCTTTAAAATAGCCGGGAGCGGGGGAGCAAGATTCGCGCGGGCATTCTGAGGTCCACGTGAGCGAAACCACGGGCACAGCTAATTTAAAATAAATTATTAGGATTATGATTATTGATAAAATATAGTTTAAAATTAATGTAATCGTTAAAAAAAAAAATTAAAACTTGTTTTAAATTTCAATAGATTGCATTCCTAACAAAAACATATGATTATAATACCTGTGACAGTGTCTCTTTTTGAGTTAGTCGCGTTAGGAATCAGCCAGTGAATATCCAAATGCCGAGGGATCCAACAACCGGTAATGGAAAAGAACTGGATGAATGGCAAAGTGCAGGAAAAATCATCATGGTAGGCATAGTACAATCCAACCACAATGGTTACCACCGAGAGATCAGCAATTTCACATGCCGACGTAAATAGAAACTGGATATGTATCAGCTGCCCAGAAACATGACGGTACAAACACATGCATGGTGGTCGCTCTCCAATCAGGCAGAACAGCCCTATCACTTACAGTATTTAAAGGTTAATAATATTATCTTTGTTGAAGTGATAACTTCTTAAGGGAGGATAAACCACTTCGTAACGTAACGCGTTACGGCGCCATTAACAGTAGCATAGTTTCAGTCAATCCTAGCAAGACGCTCTTAGCCTAGCGGTCGTAAGCGTGACTGCTATGGCTAGAGTCCCAGGTTCGAATTCTCGCCGGTTTCCCTTTCTCTCTTTGGTCTTTTTTTTTCTTTTTGATTAGTTTAAGTTATCACTTCTGTCGAGCGTTCCGAGACGCACAATTTTTTTTTATCATGGGTTTATTCTGTATCCTAATGAAAGAAATATGTGTAGACGTTACATTGAAACAATGCAATAGGTAATGCAAAAATTTCCTTATATGTTTTGGTCATTGTATCAAACGACCTTGATTGTGGCCGACTTTGGTCAGTCGAGGCAACCTCGCTGAGTCACCGTACGATATGTGGTCAGGGTCGTCGCGTCGATTCCTGTTTGTGCATTGGTCGCCGTCATGTACTTTCATTGTCGAGGCGACGATGTACCGGAAGGAAGTTAAAAGCTTTTTAAATTTATAGTTGTTTCCAATGATATTATAAGTGTAGTGTGTTGACGTTGCGCTTAACAAATGTATCATCTAACCATGTATTTGTAAGTCATGTTCTGTATTCAGTTATTAAAAGGTAAACCATCTAGTAAACACATCTCATTATTTTGACATACCGGACCTGCCACATCTCATAGCGACCATGTCATGCTAGGCGTAGTAAGGGATACCATGTCGGGAACGTCATCATTTCAATAAAGAGAAAATTAAAATAAAGGCACGGAAAACAACAAAAACATTGGAAAAACTCAGTCAAAGGATGTGGTGATAGCGTAAACAGCCAACAGTGGAGTGGAGTTGCAAGAACATGAAAACCTCATGAAATCATGAAAATCTCATAAGTAAAGTATAATATCATTGGTTGTTTCATCTTACGCCATAGTTCCCTTTAATTCATTTTGAAAATGAATGATTCAAAAATCATTTTAAAGTTTATAACAAAATGACGAAACAGAAATAGTTTAAAATTAATGCTTTCGCTAAAAATGATAAAATATTTAATGAACGTATATTTAACTAAAATATAGGGGGCGCCATCCATTGACAAATAGTTTTACTATCATGACAGCTGTTATACCATTTCCATTTCTTTATTTTCTCGATGACAGCTCCTGTGAAAACTTGAACGAGCGTCTTTTTTACATTATGTATGCATTATTTTATAAAAATATGACGTTTACACACGTACAAGGTTATACTAGAGTCGGAGAAATTGATAGGGATGGAGCTATATCGATAAACGTAACACGATAACAGACCCGATATTTTTTTATAAAATGTAAGAAAATAAACTACTGCCGGATACTTTTGTACAAATTTATTAACTAATATTATATTTCATTACAAGATGTTACACGTATCAATTCTTGATTGATGATGCCAACTTCTTCAAAATTTTCGAAGCTGTTGTAAAATAAGTAGGTATAGGTAGGTACTCGAAAATGAAACGAATTAATTATAACGACAGGTAATCTTTATTAATTTATTTTAATCAAAATCTGATGAATCGTCATTGACATAGACATATGCGATCGATATTATCACTTATTTGATCACAACACGACAACTATCAAATTAGAACTGTCATCGAGAAAATAAAGAAAAATACCTAGTATAGTTACATTTTTTTCATTCTATAATTTGCGAAATATTGGCACTGGGCAGCTAAAATCTTGTACCAATATTATAAAGAGGAAAGATTAGATTTTTTGTGTGATTTAATGGATAAATACAAAAACTACTGGAACGATTTTAAAAATTCTTTCACCAATATAAAGCTACAGTATCAGCGAGTAACATAGGCTATATTATAATTTGAAAAATTTATTTATTCCTCATAAAAATGTCGATAGTTTTAGACAATGTATAAAAAATTGCCTACACGGGTACGTTGGCGAGGTTTGTCGTATAAAATTAACACGGTGAAACAGCTAATTATTAATAGTCCAGCTATTTATAGAATACAATTACCTCGCTTTTCAATTTTGATAGTATTATTAAAGAGTATAGATATACAGAAATCCGTATAGGAAATTTCTTCATTATATTCCTCATTAATCTTTGTGGTTTTGGCACTGAACTTTAATTGTTATAAAAGTTAATTTACAACTTGCCACAAATAGCTACATCATACATCATCATCGTAATTTCAATTGAAAAACGTTCACTGCTTGACGTAAGCTTTCCCCACAAATCGTTAAAATGCAACAAGTAGTTGCATCCAACGTCTACCCGCAAGCACCAGGTCGTCGGTCCACCTTGGTCAATAGTAACATAAACTGAGAAATTAGACCAGACAAAAAAACAAAAATTAAAAAAATATATCCTATGAATAATATTTAAAAAAATATAACATCTTTGGTAAAAGCAATGCAATTTATCTACCCAAGCGCTATGCTAATAGCTTCTATGCAGTTTTTGATTTTGATTTAAAATCGGGAAATATTTAGAAAATGTAAATTTTATTAAACTTGAACGTATGTAGCTTTCGAGACTCCCACGCTTGGATTCATTTAAACAAACAAGACAAAACTACATTCTTCTTTTTATTATAAATTTCATTTGATTTCATAAAAAATCAGTATTCTATTTTAAACAAAACAGATACAAGCCCGGCTAGCTCAGTCGGTAGAGCATGAGACTCTTAATCTCAGGGTCGTGGGTTCGAGCCCCACGTTGGGCGACGTTCTTTTTTATAAATCAAATTTTAACCGCATAATGCAGTGTTATTAAATGCATTTGAAGTTTAAACAGGACAATTGGTGTCATAGATTTGTACAGATTTTATAGAATTTTGCAAACTTCTTGGTTACAATAAATACATATATTATACACTAGCTGTGCCCGCGGTTTCGCTCACGTGGACTACAGAATGCTATTATCGATCGGGCACACACGCAAATCTTGTTCTCCCGCTCCCGGCTATTTTAAAGACATTAATGCTTATTGTATGTGCTCCTTAGAAGATAGGCCATATTAAGTTAGGCTGACTTTTTTGTAGGTCTAATTAATTGATGACAAACAGACAGACGGACAAACAGACAGATAATCATTTTATATATGAGTTTTTTGTTATAGGGTATCGTATATACTTTGATGTGCATTTAGTAAAAAGCTGTTATTTTGACATTACAAACAGACACTTCAATTTTATTATCTACAAATATGGTTATGTTCGTACTTATTTGCTGAGCTACTGTTTAGAATTAAATTTTATTGCAAACTAATTGTTCATAATATATTATAATCTGACTATCTATATTATAATCGCTGAAATTCATTAAAGATATATTAGTTCAATAATATTATGATAATTAGAAACAAAATTATTTAAGAATAACACATAAACATCCAAAGATTAATAAATATGACATTAGTTAATATGAAAAGTGTAGCAGGTTTACTGAAAAACATTTTAGTTTTAATTTAATTAGAAACCACATTGCCTTAAAAGCATGATCATCTATTTAGATAAAATTATTGAAGTTAGGTGTTGTGCGCGCATCACGAAAAAACTACTGGACAAATTCTGATTTTTTTTGTTTTACTCCCTAGATACTTGATCCTTATCAAAAAAAAAAAAAAAACACGATATCATCATTCCATAAAAAGTTATTTTAGTTTTAAGAAACTACGATTTTTATACGCCTTCTTCTGTTGGCGATGCGAGCGAAGCCGCGGGCACAGCTAGCATAAACTAAATCAAAAATAAATGTAAAATAATTTACACTTACTGTAAATAATAAATATTATTAATATTATAATAATAATATTATTAATATTATAATAATAATATTATTAATAATTATAATAATATTATTATTAGTATTAATAAATAACAACATTGACCTGGATTCACATGAAAAATAACTTTCTCGATGGCAAATCACCGAGTAATAATTATTAAAAAAGTGTAGCAATTTTTTAAAATATAATTACTATTAATGAGTCACGTGCTGCAATGAAAGTATGTGATTATCGATTAATAATATTGGCCCGATTTGGTTAAATTAATCGACTCTGAATTCGAAAGGATAGTGACTGCATTCAATCAATATAATTATTATTGTGCTGAAATAATACAGTATATTATTATATTTCTTAAGAGACTGAGTGATCTACATATAAATTGTCCTATTATTAGACAAGTATACGAATGAACACATACATTAAAGACAACAATACTCTTACAATGAAAGCTTTGCATGTTACTATTTAAAATAAATACATAATTATTGTTTGTATCATGTATGGGGATAATTTTGATCTTTGTTGCAATAAAGAAATGTATAACTGGCATGTGCGTAACTGGGGGGCGTTAAGGGTGGTCGCTGCCAATAAAAATCGACAGTATTGACGGAATGGACCTTTTCGTGTAGAATTTTTTTATAGTATAATTATTTCATTTTCCCGTGAAAATTTTCATTCTGCTCAAAAATGAAAGTTTTATAAATTACATTACCGAAATTAAAAACTTATGAATCGGGTGGCTAAATGCCCCCTCTAGGAAAATTCGTTATTTATGCCAATGATAACCAGTAAATAATTTAGCCCATTTAAATAGGGATATCTATAGAAATAAATTTTACTGGCAGTTAGCTGATGTTATAAAGAGTAACACGCTACTTTTATTATTGAAAAAGTTTCAGGGTTCCGCGCAAATAAAGATAAATTTAAATAAATAAATACATACAATTTTACACACGATCAATTAATTGCAAACTAAGTAAAGCTTGTATTATAGTAACTAAACAGCTGATATTCATTGAAAGATAAATATCACCCAGCATACAACACAATTATTCTCATCACACAAATTTCAGTCGTATGCGGGTATCGAACTCGTGACATTCTGCACAACAAGCAACACAACAATCTTATTTTTTCTGTCTGACCTTGCAGTTAGCTTTAGGGGCCCTATCCAAAAACAGAGCCGCTGCGGCTTTTACAACTTTACCGGGCTTAGGGGCGAGCGCTTAAGGCACTCAGCCGCGAAACAACAACAATCAGCTAGTGATATAAACCTATACATTGTCAACCCATTTAAAGTAGTTATCAATAAGAAACCCCAATGAACGTGTTAAGAAAATTTTTGTGTTACGTAGGCCTGTTGCACACCTTACGACCTTTTATTCAATCATAATCATGTTGAGCTATTTTTTTATAATAAAACACCGTCTTATTGTGCTCTCGCATTATGCAACGCAACGTCTTGTCACAGATTAAAATAATAACAATCATTTTATTGTTATATACTGTACGAAAGTTGTTAAATAACATTCCATTTGAAATTATATTAAGCTTGCCGATGTTTATGTAAGTAACCTTTTAAAAGAGTATTTGGTTTTATAACGACATCACGGAGACGAATTAATTGAAAAAAAAAAGTAATAGAATTATATCTTTGCATCATACCAGTAATTTTTGTAAGCAAATTTAATTTGTTTATTTAAATTTTAAAATCATTCAAAATCCAAGGCATGATATAAAAACGTCTTCCCTAATATTAAATTAATACAAGTTATATCATTAAAAAGGAAACAAAAAACCCGACTGCAAGGAAAACACACGACAAAAAAAAACATTTTTATATTTTTGCTTTTTATATGATTCCCAAACGTCGTAGTTATAAATTATAAAGCCTATGTCACTTCCACAATTAAGACGAATCTAGCGACACCTCGTATGATAAAATCCATCAAGCCGTTTAGGCTACAGAGCGTGCCAAAGAAACATACATACATACGCTCGAAAAATATAACCCTGCTTTTTACCAATCGGGTAATAAGCCTATTATTTTACTGTGCTTAGTTATCTTTACGCATGTAATGAATGAAGGAAGTTTTCCAAAATGGTTTTTTTCTGTTTGACTACACTGTTAGCCATAAGGGCCCTGAATCCTCAGACGGCTTTTATAGCTTCACCATGACTTGGGGTCCAAAATGGTTCTGAATACGTTTGCTTGATGGCGCATGTTCCCTTTTATTTCTTGCTGGCACGTCACAATCACGCTGCAGTTATAATAAAACATTCCTGCGTCTCGTTGGCGCGCGACCCACGGCCACGCGTTGCGCGACGCGGCGGCGAGGCGCGGCGCGGACGAGTGTCGAGACTGTCGAGACGTCTGGCGCCGACCGCAGGCGACATCGGGGTTGGATAAGTAACTGGGTAGCTCTAACTTACAATCTACTTACTTACTAACAACAACTTACTTAATAATCATTCCAGTGATAGACATACCTCGTGATAGCAATTCTTTTAGGAATAAACTAAAGCGCTGCGTCAACATTTATTTGATCACATTACTGTATAATCAAGTCAAGTAGATTATTAATTTTAAAGAATCGTTAAACTCATGCTACTACTACTGGTATTCCTTCTACATCATATCCATCCAAAAGTTGCTTGGAAGAAATTGGTCTCAGCAATAAGGTAAATTTAATAATAAGTATAAATATTATTCAATAGATTTCGAAAATCCTCTCAGTTTTTAGTTATAATATACCCTAATTGATTATTTTTTAGTCTTCAATGAAAATAAAAACATATTTTATTTATTTAATATTAACACTAGGTACTTACTAGTTCCTTTTTCAGAAGACGTAATATGTAATTGATTTTATATCCATTAAATACATGTCATGATTAACAATTTTATCCTGATCCGATAAATAAGTTGTAACCATTGCTTCGCAAAAAAACTTGCAATCAACCGACTGAGATACAAAAAGAAGCAAGAGATAAAAAAAGTCCACAGACGCGGGTGCACGTTTAACTGTGACGCTAACCAACCGTGGCGACGCGTGTCGGTTAGAAGCTATTTGTGACTATTAAAGGGGGTTACTAATAACGTGCAAAAATAGAACATAATTATCTGGCTAGGTTTAAAGGTCTTTCTTACCTTCATATAGAAACGCTATCGTCAAGGACTACCTAGCCACTAGCTACATTTAAGAGATGATCCTCTTTCTAAGTTTAGCATGCTAAAGCGAAGTTGCTAAGCACTGCTAAATTCAACAAATCGTCACTTAAAGTCAGATGTGATTGTGGTTGAGTCATAGATTATAATACAAGTAAATGGAGTAAAGAAGAAGTATCAAATTATACGAGTTCGGAATTCTCAAGTAAAATATTCTTCACCACATAAATTCTTACAAATAACCCACAAAACGCAAATATGGGTACTTGAATGGCCTGCAATTAACAGTTAAAAAATAAGTTAAGCATGTTTGGAACTTTTGCGAAATTTTAAAGCCATCTTAATTTCAGTTGATTTCCTGGACACTTTTTAAACGGAACCAATATCGAACCACCAATATTTCGCTCGCGTTACATTTGAAAAATATAATTCTTATATGATTTCTCCACACAAATGTTGAGCCCTCGTTACACCCATTTAAAGGTTTGATATTTCAAAAATCCGTTCTTAGCGGATGCTTAGGAGTTTTTGCCGGGATCTTGAAGTGACATGTTGTGGTTTTTATTTTTAATTCACTTATTTAGGTTTTTGACCCTTATATTATGTAATATTGGAGGCGTTTTGCATGATATAGTGTGGTTTTTGTGCATAAGTGATGTGAATTATAAATATAAACTAAAAACGTGCATTCTGGGATCCCAAAAAAACTTTCTAGAAAATTCTAACAAGGTCCAACATCTTGTTAGACGCCACTTTGTATAAAATATCTATTACCACGAGGGCTTGAAAATATTGACACAAGAAAATTTTATGAAGGCTTTAAAACATTGACACTGGCAAATTGCTTTGCACCAAAACAAGAAGAAGAAGAAGCGAATGCCTACGTCATAATAACCAAGTATTTGTGTGCCAAAATTCAGCCCAATCCGTTCAGTGGTTTGAGCTCTGTGTTGATAGATTAGTCACTCAATTAGTCACGGTTTACTTTTATATATATTGAGATAAAGGAAATCGGGCCACCTCGCCCGATTGCATCCCCTGTTATGTGCCGCAAGCAAAATGTCCACGAGACACAAGCTTACGCTCTACAAGATGTGTATCCGTCCGATCATGACATATAGCTGCGTTGCGTTCGCACATATGTCAAGTTATAACTGGGAACGCTTACAAGCCATCCAGAATAAGTTTCTTCACCGCCTTACCGGTGCCCCCTGGTTTGTTCGTATGGAGGATCTCCATAGAGATATGGACCTTCCTTCGATACATGCATATGCCAAACACCTTTCTCGCTCGTATTTCGACACCGCGTCGAACCACGCCAATCCCTTAATAAAAGCGGCAGCTTCTTATGTTGCCGACCCCAACGCCTGCCGGAGAAAACGCCGGCCGCATAATATATTCTCTGACCCGCCCGACCAAACCGAAAAAGCTAACGCGTTCTACGCCGACACCGTCTCTCCAAACAGAGCGTGCCACCGCCCACGCCCGCGTAACCACCGTTCTCTCCGCAGAGAACGGGCGGTCAACTTCGCTCCCGCACACCCGTCACGTCCACCCTCTCTAGCGGCAACCCAAGCCTAGGTCCGTTCCTCGGTGTGAAGCCCTTGGGTCAGGCAGCCGCCCGCGCGATACAAAGTGACACTATACGTGCAACACTTAGTTACCCACACACAACATTACACACGTATGAACACACACACGTGCACACCACACAGGTACATAGGTTCTGTAAGGGACCTTTTTCTTTTCTTTTTGTGCGCTAGTTAGACTATTGCGCTAGTTAGTGTAGAAAAACCATTCCGATTATCAAATACACATACGCATGGTCCACTCCTTCCTCCCAGGAAAAAAAAAAAAAAAAAAAAACGGGCCATGTGAATAAAAGAGTACAAAATATTATTACTAAAGTTATGTCTTTATCTAGTTTCTATTGTTTTCAAATACCTTAACACTATTAAAATTTTAAATTAAAAGCTAAAAGCTTCAACTACATTTTTATTCATATTACACGTGTCAACTTTTTTCAGGTAACTTAATACAGAGAGTATTATTGTATTATTTTGAAGTGCGCAAAAAGTATGTAATGTACCGAGGAAATGCAGAACTTTACAATTAATGTATGTATAGCCCGATCCCACATAAAACGTCACGTGACTTGTTAGATGTATTCACTAACGAACCTGTATTTAACCCAATCGATAGTTGCTAAGTAACATAAAGCAAAACAAAGATTCAAATCGCAAGTTACAATTTATACATTTGCATAATAAGCTTTCCCTAACTTTATCATTGTTTTTATTTATTGTATATTTAATTATTGTAATTAAATAACGGTTGTAATTTATATAAATAAAAGGATATCCAACTGATTGACTGACATTTTAACAGACAGCCCAAAATAATGGGATTAGGGCTGTGAATTTTTTTTTTATGCGGGTTCCTTTTACATTTTATATGAGCACTAAGGATTGACTATCTCTATATCTTATTTCTCAAAGCTATTTTTGTGACACCGCCATATCTCTCTTAAGTCTTCATCAAAATTGATGATTCAAACATCACTTAAAAGCTTATGTTCTCCGATATTGAGGAATAGTTTAAAATAAACGGTTTTGTTAATAATTGTTTAAAAAATTTATCATCTATCATCTAAGGGCACCTAAGGGCTCTGTTACATTGTTTAAATTCTATAATGTATAAGATATAATCGCACGGGTCGGGTCTTAGAAATGGATATAGAAATTTAATAAAAAAATACTTCAAACAATAATAATGTTGCAGTTTTGCGTTAAGGCAAGATTTACGGAGGCTTGTCACGGTGCGTGCGCCTGCGCGTAGCTGCTTGCGCAATACGAAGATTCACGGATACAATACTAGAACATGTTACAGGAAATTACATGCGATCTATATCGTAATAACACTTTAAACTGATTGACATGCACAATTATGTTTTTTTTTAATTTTATAATTCAGACGTGTTGTTTTAATTATTTGCATTATAAAAAAATATTTAAATATTTAAAGAAAATCATCAAGAAAATGGTTTAAAGAAATAATAATACCAGCATGTAATGGGCAACTGATGGGCAAAGGCCTCTTCCCGAGAGAACGTACAGGTTTAATCACCACGCCAGCCCACGACTTAATGGCGATTTCAAAAGCCGTAAAATTCACAGTTCTCCATTATTTACGTTTAAGTTTCCTGACGATATTTTCCTTCACCGTCGGATTCAGAAAAAACAAAAACCGTTGGTACATGCCGGGACTCGAACCTGCGGTCATCGAAACGATATTCCGCCGGTGAAACTTTTGGACCATCACGATTGTCCAACACAACACAAGTTGTCTCTACGTAACTTTCGAGCTCGACAGCTCTCACTTCTGTCAGTTTGTCGCGCCGTTTTGATTATTTGAGTGGTTATGCGTTTTGGCATATAATTTGCACATTACCTTGTTAATTATTATCAGTTGATTAAATACGCGCGTCCACCACGGGCCGAGATATTCCCTCTATTGCGGCCACTTGTGATTATCTTGTAGGTCAATATGCCGTTTTGAATTGTGCGCCACGCCGTTTGATAACTTTGATAAAACCTATTGTAATTCTCGTTTTTGAACTGTGTTTGGGCCCCTGGACGGGCGATTCCCTTATTGCGGCCATTTGTTTTATTGTGATATTGAATAAATAAGTAACCTCGCCACGAAACGTATTGGTGTGAAAAGCTGTTGGACGATGACCTTGACTCGAATTCCTTCGTATCCCTTGATTGTTACTTGTGAATTGTGGAGCTTCTCCCATAAGAGTATACGCCGAGAGTGGTAAGTGTATTTTTTTTAAATAACAGAATCATTTGTAGTATAAATTGTTATAAATTTCCCAGCCCTGATAATCGCAGGCTAATGTTTTGTCACCCGTCACTCTATCGAGGGTTCAGTTGTGAAGTCTTCCACTGCGCCTAAATGCTTATCCCTGAACTCTTGACGGATGACAAAAGCAATGACTTTTTTACTTACAGAAATGAAAACGGTTATTTTATCTTGGGTGGTAGAACAAGATAATTGTGTCCGAGTGGATCGCGACAATCATAAATCAGTCGCTGTATATTCAGCAAACAATCGGGTTGATAGAGTAGGTAATCTGTAATCGAATGGGTCGCGACCACGCATACTATGGTGATTGATGGGTTTGAAAAATGAAAACTTATGTTTTAATAATTTCTAAATAAAACATTAATTCAAAACAAATTGTCTATTTTTCGTCATACATAAACTTTAAAATGATGTTTGAACTTTGAATCATGAATTTTGATGAGGAATTATGGGAGATATCGCTTTCTCATAAAAACTCCTTTGAGAAATAATATACTTACCGCTTTAAATTATTTAAAAAGTAATACGAAGAAAAGATGTCAAATAAATAGTGAAGGTGTAGTTCGTCGAGTGACGATTAAAACCACACTGGTTGATTATTTAAACAAAGATGTCGCAGGCAAAATTAAAGATGGCTTCCCTACAAAGCGACATTAAAAGAGTCCATCAATCTTTGAACGAGTTTCACTGGTTTGTTGAGTTATGTGAACGTATTTTAACTGACATAAATAACTTTAAATAATGCAAGCCGGATACGGATAGACATCTATTGCGTGAGGTTTCGGTAAGATTTGTTATGTTAAATAATATTTCCACATTAACAACCAGGGTTACATAGTGTATAAGGGTAGATTTGAATAAACACTCATTTATTAAATGGAACATACTACTTTTGATTTTAAATACCTACTGTTTGGTTTTTTTCGTTGCACAGCAATGTGACGTCACTCAACTACAGTCTAGGGATCTTACAGTCCATCGTCGGACGCCGCTGTAATGCCAGCTTATGCCTCTCAGTACCTGGATATGTACTAACTGAACCAAAAACGCGATAAACCAAAAAAGCGTCACCGTGAAGAGTTTATCGTCGTTTACATTGTGGTCGCGCATCGTCTAAACATGCAACTGGTTACACCTGGTGTGTGGTGGTCGCGAGACAGTCGGACACAATTGTCCAGGATTACAAAATTTCACGGACACAATTGTCCAGGATTACAAAATTTCATCCGAACTGTTAGAAACGATTACTTAATCTAGTCTCGTCTTACCCCCAAAATATCCTTATCTATTTACTTATACCTTCTATTTACAGTTTAGTAGATAGTTCCGTTAATTTCAAATCGGATTATATATATTTACATATTAGTTATCTTTACGGCACAACTTGATAATTCATATATCATATAAACACATTTATTCCACAAGAATATTTAAAACATTAGATTCGTACGCTATTTACTACTAACGCAGGTACTTAACAATATTTATATTTACAAGCACCTTAAATATTTTAATATTCCAATAATACACTCAGTCTCGTGCCACGTACTACTTGTGAGGACAACTTTGCAGGGGTCGTTTTGCTATGTTCGTGCACAGTTATATTTATTCAGGTTATTGTTACGAGACTTGCGAGTAATTTTTCGGATACTAAAACCCACTTAAGTAACAATTATTAGACAATACCAACACACACTGTTTTGAAAATGATTAACGACATATTACATATAACTAGGAAATGAACTTTATAAAATGAACAACAATTATTAATTGCAACGTTACGTCACAAATTACAAAACGGAATAAAATACATAATTCCAAGTTAAGCTATTGACATAGTTTATATCTAGATTGTTATTATAAACGTTTGTATTTTTATTTTTAAATAAACGTATATGATATGATAAATACATACAGAAAAAAAGAAGGAAACAAAATACACGACTGTCACAAAATCACTTGAGGATTAAAAAAAAAATCTATTCTTTCTTTTTATTTGATTCCCAAGTGTCGTACTTAAATATTATACGACACCTCGTATGCTAAAGTCCACAAAGCCGTTTAGGCTACAAAGCGTACCAAAGAAACAGACATACGCTCGAAAAAAATAACCCTCCTTTTCGCAGTCGGATAAAAAACAAAAAGTATAATACGACTTATACGTTAGGTACTGAAATTACATAATTATAATCTATACTAATACTAGCAGGGCCAGTAGACTTTGGACTGCCGTTTCCATTAGTTAATGAATCGACCACAGAGTCGCCACCCGGATCCTAAAATAATTATGAACCATCATCCGAATAAAACAAATATATATTATTTGAATATGATATGAACTCAATCGGTCAAACCTTTCAGAAGCTATAAGATCACTAACGGACTCCTCACACAAGATTTTTATGTGTAAGAAGATCATAGACAATATTATTACGTTCAAGAGATTGCTTTTATGTTTGTCGTATGAACGCATTAATCTCTGAATCAAAGAATCATAGTCAGATTTCAAAAAAACGAAACAATTTGCATTTTATAACGTACTAGCGAACCAGGCCACGTGTTCATGTGCCATTTTGGACTCTACAGGAAACATCGATAAGTTTGCTACCAAACTTTACAAGATCATCTGCTGGGCTAATATGAAGATTGGCTGAAAATAAGGAACATACATAGAAACATCGATAAGAAAAAGCAAAAAGAAGAAGAAGTAGATTTATGGAGGACTATTATGGGCCATGTAACTTCACGATATGATTTTGGCAAGCTGTAAGGCAAGTACGGGAAGTTAGTCTAATAATATAACACGGTTGAAACCACGGGCACAGCTAGTAAAATATAATTGAGCTTATTCATAATATGTAAATCAAGTTGTATTTTCGAGTTCAAGTCTAAAGCGCAAGTTACTTACCACACACTCGAGACCACATGTGCTCAAAAATATTCCAAAACAAGTTACTTTAAATGCATTAGAAACGAATTTGACAAAAAATAACCAGACCGTTCGCTTAAGACCCTCATAGGAAAAAAAGAGTAAATGTTACCGGTCTCAGTTTGTGGGGTTTCACTGCCAGCGGGGATTTATATTTTAATGGGATTATTAGTTCGTAACGTACGACGTTCATTACCTATACAATATTAATTGTACTCCACCAAACCAACTCGCACCAATCTATTTTTGGTTGGTAAAGCGGTTGGTAGGGATCGCGACCACCATGGATACGCTTAGTAATAAAATAAACATCTTCATAATGGTTTTCTTTTGGTTTGTCGTGTTTCGAGATCCGGTGTATTTATACAGGTACTGGTACAGGTAAAAGTACAGCTGATACACGAACAAACTTTTTTGAATATTCACTAAAATGTTTCACATCTGTCAGACGTCCCGTGACGGCCAACTTTTTTCTAATCTTCTTTTTTTATCGTTGCACTTTCCTGATGGTGAGCATAGTGAAATCCAATACCTTGGGTGACAACCGTGTGATTTATAATCCAACGTGAGTTGTTGCTGTCATGCCGGCCTGCTCTAAATAGTTCCACAACTTCACAGTACAATAAAGATAAGGACGTAGCAAATTCTTCAAAGTTCAAGCAATGATTCAACAAAATGGTGGCTGTCTTATTAAAACTGGCCCGGGAGTTTTTATGGCAACTTGCAAAATGCATGTTCCTCTGTTATTATTTGTAATCCACTTCAGTTGTGTATACAATAACCAAACTATAATATATCACGTAAAATGTCGCCAACATTACATAATACGTGGGTGGTCCGATAAGTACTTAGCCTACAAAAGGAAAACGAAAATTTTGGAAAAGTGGCGATTAATTTCTCAACATAGAAATCGAACCAAAAACAAGAATCGAATCATCGACCGATGTTGCTCTTTTCCATTTTTCTAAAATCCTCGGACACGCCCGCTTCCACACGCGGTCAAAACAAAACTACGAGTCCGATTCGGCTGAAATTTTGACAGTAGTTGTCTACTAAAATGTGCCACATGATAATAAATTTCTCTTGAGATAGTGGCGCTATCGGGCGGTGAGGCTAAGTACTTATCGGACCGCCCAGGTGTAGGGCTAAAGCCCCAAGTCCGGTGAAGCTGTAAAAGCCGCAGCGGCTTTAGGGCCCCTAAGGCTAACAGTGTAGTCAGTTCTTAAAAAAAAAATGTAGGGCTAAATATCATAAGTTTATGAATTAAAATAAAAACCACTACAAGAGGAATCAAGATACTGCCAAAAACTCGTAATCAGTTCTAGTTGTTGCTTATTCAACGGTGGAAGTATACACTGCTTAATCATAATTCTGTATTCGGATTTGCAGACTATATTGAAATTGTTTTGCTGTATTGAAGATAATTTGTAATTTAGCGATTTCAAGTTATGAATGCCTGGTAATACAATACATTTTCTTGATATACATATAGTTAAAGCATTTTGTTTAAAATTTATTAAAAATCACGCAAAGGAAAAGATCTAAACTTCATAAGCATTTTATAACCATATCGGTAACTGAACTACATACAGGATACAACAATGTCACAAAATACAATGATGCATATCCGTACACCTCTATACATCAACAATCAACATCTTTATTTATAGGAGCGCACGGTAACTTGAACGCGTATGCAAATTTGCGTGAAATTTCATCGAAATAAGATAGATCTAGGGTAAGTTTCTACATGCTTCCATTGTAATATTCGTAATGCATGCGAACTTGTGAAATTTGATGTTGTGGTTTAAATGGTGTTAAAGGTAGGACTGCACTAAAGCGGCACTGCGCGGCTGCGTGAGGGTGGCGCAGGCGCTTTACCTTTTTATTTTTGGACTATTTTATTCTTATTGTATTCTACAAAATTGCGTGGCGAGCCTAGTTGCTGTCGCTAGCTGGACCTTTCGCGAACAAATTCATTTTTTGCAATAGGAAGGAGTGATAAGAAAAACCTTTAGGAACATCTGTTTTAGAGCAACGTTGCACTACACTTAGCTGCGCGTTGCGGGCATAATAATATTTTAATGCGCTGCGCCACGCAGCAGTTCCGCTCTAGTGCGGTGCTACATTAAGGAACATAAATAATGAAGGTAAACAAGTTCCGTATATATGGTCCGTGAGATAATAAAGTTCTTATCACAAATTAATCTCCAGTTTATGTTGTGTGTGACTCATCGGCGAGTATAGAAAATCTAGTTTCATGGAGCGTTTGCAATGAACATGATGCATTTGACTTGGTGCATTCATTTGAACAGAAATTTAAATGAATAACGTTTATAGTTATATTACTCAATTCGAATGTATTTTTTTTTATTTATGTTCAGCCATATCTTCTTTGTTTATGAACCGATTTGGATTCCTTTTTCGTTGGATAGGAGATACCTCAAGGGTAGTCACGTTTTTACTTCATTGGCATTGGTCCTTCAACTTCGAAGATACACAAGGGAACGAACCTTAGGCCCATGGATTCTCCCGTGTGAATTTATTCGATCACGCCAACACTGAACCGCACCCGTGTAGCCTGTTGTTTTTCTCACATTCCTTAATTGCCTACAGCTTGCTAGTTCACCTGACGTTAATGGTAACTTTTCCGTTCTCTAAGCACATAGCTTGAATTTATTGAATTCAGCCTATTCAAATTAACCTTCTTCAATAAATGTACTATAAAACGCAAATTATTTTTTCAAATATGATTCCAGGATTCCAGAGATTAGCGCGTTCAAATAAATAAACCACCTCTTGAGCTGTATATTTTATAATGAATTGTTTGGCTAATTAAGTACAAACTAAGCTACCTTGAAATCAAATGTCTGTGCTTGATATTGATCCCACTTGATTTAAAAAAAAATTAAACTTATACATAGTTAAATATGTATCTCTCAATAATCTCTCGGTGATAACTTACACATTTGAGAGGTAAGTATAGGGTAATGCTTCTTGGATTATTTCTGCTCATGTTTCTCAACAGCGGTGAATATTAAAACATCGACGTAATATTTCTTAAAATAATATAATTATAATATAACTTATAAACGGATAAATACAACCAATGTTCTGATAACATTTATTTGTCACGTTCATACGATAAAAATGAAGTCATAATTTTAATAAAATTATTGTAATAAACTACAATATGGAGTACATTTTAATATCTTATAATTTTATTACCGTCTATATCTTTACAACTTTGTTCAGAGAAAGTAATGTAAAGTACGTAAAATACCGCGGGGTTATTTAATATTCTATAAATAAATAGCCCTAAAATTTACCGTGATTATATCTTAAACCTCAGACCAAATTATATTCTGTTGGTGTTAATCACAAAGGGACTACATTTCGTATTACCCTAGAAGACATATCATTTTGTTATGTAATTTTATTAACAGACTTCAACAAAAGAAGGGAGGTTACGTAATTCGAATGTTTTTTTTAATGGACGTTCAGCCGTATCTTCTTTGTTTACGAACTGATTTGGATGATTCTTTTTTTTTGGATAGAGTGGTCTCATTATAATTTCATTGGCGTTGGACCTTCAATTTCGTAGATACACAAGGGAACAAACTACTACTACTACTACTAAAAATCATTGAAGTTCGATTTCTTTTTTGTTAAAAATTGTCTCGTTTAATAGAAATCCGAAGACTGAATAAAGAATATTGAAGAAAGATTTTTTTGTATTATCTAGTTTAGCAATTCTTAAAGTGGATTCTGTGGGAAAGTTATCGAGGTTTCGTGATACGTTTTTTTATTATCCTAGCTAGGCAAAATATCTACAATCCATAGTTTGTTGTCGCTGTCGCCGGTCATACCATTATTTAAATAATTCCACCGTTACAAATATGATTTTTTAATCACTGTTCAAGTGCGGCTGTCTTATATTAGTTATTATTTAATTATGGGTTCCATAAAAATTATGAGTTTTCGGTAGCTTCGAAAGAATAAGAAGCGCTGATTACATACTGAAACTTATACTACGGTCGCAACAACACAGAAAGCGATAAAACAAAATAATAATATTAAAATGAATCTATGTACAGAAATTAAATAAATACCAATCATTTTTTCGTGTAATTTTTTTTTATTGAGATAATAGACTCTCAGTGTACGTAATGGACGTAATCTTGGATATAGTGTTGTTAGGAATTTAAGTTAGAATTTATTTAATTATTATTGGCCTATAGCAGCAAAAACATTCACAAGGTACGATAAAAATATGTTGAATTAACTATAAATAATCAGAATAATCCTGTTAATTGTAGTACAATAGGCATAAGTAGGCAACAGTCGTTAAAACAAAAATAAACAAATGCCGTACGATAAACATAATGAGCTCTCGTGAGGTCATACGTAGAAGTAAAACACTGATAATAGAAACATATGCTAAGAAAAAGTGATTACCGCGTTTATCAGAAGTAGAAAGTGGCTGAAGGACGTTTATTATAAGAGTAGTATATGTATTAGAGAAACCTATAAACGAGTTTCACCCACATATAATTTAAAAGAAATCACTGATTGATGATTTATAATAAATATACTTTATCAGTTGGTATAGACAATATTTTTATCGAGTGCCCGGGTTATGCGTTGCACCCTCATATAGCACGGCTCCCGCAACCGAACTGAGTGTTGAATTATTTTAATTTTCCATTATCTCCCAAATTATGCGTTTAAATAACATGCTGTAACGAGCAAAGTTTATCTTAATAGAATTGTCTTGATGATGAAGTAACTTTCGTTCCTAAAGATTAGTATGCCATGTCTAAAAATCATTTTCATAAATCACTTTTTAATTTTCAACTAATGTTTGTCTCAAAATATCTTATTGTGGCATATGTAGAGATAAGCATATGGTTTCGCGGACTTTTTTTAGATATATTAAGGACTAATTTTTGTCTAACGATGAACGATAATTTTTGTCACATAAATTATAAAAATGGATTTATGTCTAATGTTTAAAAAATTATTTTTGCTGATTATCAATTAGAAAGATATACCTAAGCATTGACGTATCAAAAAAAAAAAACAAAAAACAAAAGTGAAAACTCAATTTTGATGTTTTAAATTAATTATAGTCTGAATTATTGCAGAGCATGTCGGTGACGTGAAATCACAATATTTTACCCATTCAAAAAGTCAAACACGCATATGATATAGCTACAGTATATACAATGTATTAGTGTATATATGCGTATACATGTACACAGGTCGCTATACTAAACGTCGCTAGGGTGACGCAAGCGCAATACGTCACGAGCATGTCGAGGTCATCGATGACGCGAAGGACACGCGAAATCATAAGTTTTACCCTAACAAAACGACATTTGATTACAAAATTTAAGATAAAAAACGTGATTAATTTAACGTGATTTAACGAATTCCGCCATCACAGAAGAGCGTTTGTGAACGTGAGAGAATGGAAGATATAAAAATTTGATGATATTGTAAGAAATGTATACGTGTGTGTCAAAGCAGACCTGATTAGGCAAAAACGTGACGTTGTGCACGCGTTTACAAGGACGATCACGTGATAGTATAAACACCGTTAATCTTGTTATAGTAAATGTAAATCCATTTAACAACAATTAAGACTAAAATGTTACAGTATCTTCTGTTAAACTTACTGTGTCTATTTTTTATTAATCTGTTTTATATTTGTCACAAGCTCTTGCCCGAGGATTCAAAATGAAACGACTCGCGCGCCACCTATTGTAAAATGGTTTTATTACTACTGCAGAAACCTTCAAGGACGAGCGCGCTGTTGTGCTCTGAAATGCTACATTGCAATGGGACAAATGTCTAGGAACGCATGGGGACAATAAAAAAAAAAAACAAAAAACATTATGATATTAGACATTTTGGTTAAGCCCTAAAGCAAAAAGATCTTACGTTATTAGACCATGAAAACTTTGTCTTAAATATTTTTGACCGCGTTTTATTAATGCCTTTTAAAACACAGACTATTTTTACACATTTGAATCATGTTTTGCTGTGTTTTGAATCCGCCAAGGCTATTTTTATTCACAATGCAATTTACATTTGTGATTAATACATTTTATTATTATTATAAAATAGAATACGAACTCTACACGCAATTACAATAATTTATAGTGAAATCGAAACCTTTAACCATTTACTAACAAGTTTTACAATCGCGGAAACATAAAACCAATAAACACTTCCCAGCATCTAAAATCTATGATGTATGGCATTGATAGAAAATTTAAAAATGTGAACGGTACATGCAAAGATACCGTATTAAGTATATTAAAAGGTATAAAAACCGTGTTTTTTTTTGTACCACCAGCATACTTTTTAGGGCCTTGAAAAGGAAGCAAAGATAATATATGCGAAATTAGCTCGATAAAAAGACAGAAGTTGGGTGAGACAAGTGACCCAGACTATCGTTCAGTAAATATTTGAACAAAAGATCTCTGAGATACTAATTTCCATCAAAATTGATCAAAATTCTTTTCATATTACTCTTCTAAGTCTCTTTGTAACGATCCAATAATATATTGAAACAAAATTTCAATTAGGTACTATAATTTGTATAATTTACTGTTTTTTGTATTCAAGAAAGGGACCGCTTTTGTACTGAAACAACCGCAAATACAACCGCTAGAGACATATAAGTATTCTCTTTAAAATTCTATAATTAAAAAGTTTTGCGACACACGTGGCGACTTTAATTTTTGCTAATATTTTATTTATCAATTTCAAGTTAGTAAAGATTCGCCCATCACGACTTCAATGGAGTAAGAACGTATCGTCAACAAAAATTCAACAACGCTGCTAAATAGTTGTCTTGTAGCAACAAAAATTCACTTACAATCCCCCATCTTTAAGGGATCCTTTAGCATTTTTATGGGACAACATAAACGATTTGTTTTCACCAACATTTACTTACTTACTGTCCCTTATGCACTGAGGGATCCCTTAAATTTATAGACCTAAATATCTGGTCCTCATTTATAAGCGACAGTTATTTCTTGGCCGCACATAGTGTTATAACCTTAAAATATTTTAATAAATATGAAATTTGTACTTGATAGTTAAATAGGTTGTCATTTGCACTATATTATAGGTAGACCTTAAATTCCCTCGTTACGGTACAGCAATGGTGCAAAAAATGTTAGATAAGGGATTAAATAATTGACTTAAGTGTTTACGAATGGTTGGTGAAAACGGGCACTAGTCTTTCAGTCTTAGGTCCTCAATGCAGCTCTGTATTCTGAAAACATATTAAAGTAATGGTGATGGAATTAAAGATTACATTAAGGAATGCGAACATTCCTGTTACGTTAGAAAGGTGCTTGCGGATTCTGAAGAGGAACGTTTAAGGGAATTATGAGTCCGCGAGTGTCGTTATCGAGGAAATATTACTCTTTTTACTAACCGGTAATAAGTAAAAAAACGTGGGACCGGAGATTGCGTGTAATCAGTTATGCAACTAACGGATCCGGTTAGCTCTATTTAGGTAGATGAATTACTCAGGGCTTTAATGTACTTCACTTTTATATTCCAGTTTAAAATATAGAATAAGAAGTATTTTACAAATATAAAAATGTAAGAGTAAATAAATAATTAAAAAATAGGTAGAGGAAAAAATAATAATAAGCAATTAATATCATCGAAAAATAGGCGATAAAAACAATGTATTCATTTCGAAATAGTTATAATTCACTTAACAAGTTAGTTTTGTGGTTTACTAGCATAATTAATAATGTTTACAAGAATCTTTGAAAAACCTGTGTAACTACCTAATTATTCTTATTGTACAATTTCTTTAAATTATGGCATCATTTTATTAATGCTTTAACAAGTTTACAAAAGAACCCTAAGAAAAATATGTATAAATAATGCCAAGTATTATTTATGTATAAAACATAATGAAAAAAGAAACAACATCATTTGATTTAAGCGTAATCAAAACTGTAATGAAGGGTTTTAAAATGTTATTATCATTTTATGAAAAGGATCAAGAATTCTAAACTTTACCTTACTAAAAATTCTTGAGCATAATTACAAAATAAACAAAAATACTACCAAACCAACAAAACACGGAAAATTATTTAGTTCAACATACACGTTATTAAATGCATATCTTATTTCAATACAGATAAGTGCGATTCTGGAATGTACGATAATTTTTGCACTTTTATTAAAAAAAAGAATCCAAAATATGCCACTTGTTATCCATTATCTAATAACGTTATCTGAATAACTATACGATAAGAGAGCTATATAAAGATATCGATAATTTATGGAATTTTATTATTAACATTTTTATTTTTAGGTAGCAATTCGAATAAAAAATCGATCCGATAGCGTGTTTTTGGAATATTTAAAACCTTTCTTAATTAAACAACAGCTATCAAACTTTAAAAAAGGTACTTTTTAAGCAAACTAGATACGTACAACCACGTAGATGATAAAGATAAGTTATATATCTTTGAATACTATAATAAGTATGAAATACCAAATAAAATTATTTACTAACATTGTAATTTATTTTAAAAATCGTTAACCTGTAACAGTTACAATATTTATTAGATATTCTCCTCAAACTTACTGCGTTATACAAAACAGCTTCTTTATTGTATATTACATGATTATGTATTTATAGCTCTCGATACATACAAGTCATGACTAGTCCATACGTTATTATCTCTAGCAAGATAGATTCGCGTGGAAGGAACCTTTGATATGGAAGTATGGTACAAAGCAGACAGTAGGATGACGGTGCTGTAAGAAATATAAGTCAAACTGCTAATTTTACTAGGCATGGAACATTCGTATTATAATTGTGAATATGAATAAGTCGTTACGTTTGCTATGTGGCTGAGGAGCTAAAAAGAAAAGCTCGAGCTAAAAAAATAAATAATCCGACGGAGCCCTTCGCTAATGAGAGGCTCTGTTATTACTTGGTAAGCAGAGAACCTAAAAAAAGAAAAAAGCTTGCTCGTATTGGAGTCTCTCGCGTTTCATTATTAACAAAAAAGCTAACAGCCAATAAAAGAAATATAGTAGTGATAAGAAATTATTTTTTCAATTCAACTAAAATAATTACAATTTTCATGCCTGTACCACAGATTTGCGCAAAAAAAAAACACTGTAATTTATTTATCATAGCTTATTCATAACAAAATGAAATCCAAGAAGGTGCCTTTATAGAATCTTAACATTTGTTAAGAGTAATGAGAATGATAAGGTCAAAGTCGATATTTTTGAAGAATAAAACACATGAGCATGAGCATGGGTCATCAGAACAAAGAAAAAGCACGGACACGTATCAGATTACTAAAAATTAAAAGAGCGTAAATATACACTCCGATAAACAGAGTGAAAGGTCCGTTTGATCTAGTTAATTATTTGAATCTTAATTTCTGGCACAAAAGGTATAATTATATAAAAATCTTTACACTCGCATCTATTACAACATTTAGGAACGCATTTTAAATTTGATTAAGTGACATGTAATCTAATGTATATTCTAAATGTGAAAGTGTTTTTGTCTGAATATTTGTCTATCAATCACTCTTAAATGGTTGGATGGGTTCTAATGACATTTGGCATTGAAGTCGATTATTTTGTGGAATAGGATAATAGGTTCCTTTTTTTCCAAAAAAAAGAAGATATTATACCGTTCAGCAAAACGGACAGACATCAGTTTTATAATATATCCCACTTTCTATCGATACAGCTGTTGTTTAGGCATCTCGATTTAGGTGATGTTTCTGAGGCTTCGATACTATTAACTAAAAAAAAATTACAAATGCCACAAAAATAAAGTTTTTATAATTCTTTTGTGTTTCGTTAAAACGAAATCCTAAATAAAGTTGTTACATAGATAAACTGATACCTTAAACTTTTCTTATACAACCCATACTATATAATATAATGTAACATATAAATAAGTGCTATGAAAATTCTTATCTGATTGATATTTAAACATTAAAGAATCCATACGTCTTTTTAAATTATAAGCGTAATAATGCCGGCAACCAAAACCATGGTAATTTTTTTATTGTAAGTACATCTGACCGATCCCAAAAATAGACAGACTTTCAAATTGGTGCAGTATATCTAATAATACCGATTAAGAATTTAGAAATCGAAACAACAACTTGTCACATCAGATAAATCCTTGGCGTGACACGAAGAAAAATTAAATCATCAATAAAGATAATAATGCTCATTCACGACCGATCAGTTTTCTAAACGCAATCATTAAGAATTATTTCATCTTATATTTGGCCGGTAAAAGTTCATTAGTTACGATGAACAATGGACAAAGAGTTAAACGTTGGCCGATCCAATGATTGAACACCTACGTTAGCTGGCGAAAGTGATTCGTCATATATTGTTGTCGCATGAAATAATTAAAAGTACAGCCACCGTGTTACGTTACTATGATAATTAGTAATGAAAGAGGTATTATAATTTATTATAAAATAAAGATGCGTTAAGAAATTGACAATAATTAAGTTATATGATATATTACAGCTTTCTCTGTTTCAGTAGATATTTAGTAACCTCAATAATGACCCATAAATTTTAAAACAAAGTGTTAGTAAGAAGGGTAATGTGAAACATAATTTTAACAGAAATTAATCTTTCGTCATAAAATTATGAATTAAACATAAACTTAGCAGATTACAGGAAGAATATAAAATCATATAATTAAAATAATTATTAGTCGGTAATGAAACAAGACGTTGCAAATTTTACGACGTGATATTGTCTAAATGTAAATAATATGTGGAAAATATTGCATTGTATTTATTAGAAGCGTGAAAGTGCATAAGCCATAACGGCTGATCTTTGTATGTGATAGTCTAAACAATGTCGGCCTTGATGTATTACACGAAGTTACAAACAATGTTCCGTAGCATCACGAAACAACAGATTAACCAATACACCATTACTAGACAGGGACGTTGCGACCATTAATCAAAGGTTTATCTTAAATCCTCTCATTACCGTATTTCTAAAATGAGTATCAATGTATCATTATGGTTTTACTGTTGCTTCGAAATCAGCCAAGGCCGTTGGTTACACGAACATAATTATGATATAATTGATGGACGAATGAGAAGATTTGTATTTGGTTGCTGGCAAACATCAGGTACGTA
The DNA here is from genome assembly GCA_033032175.1 of Saturnia japonica. Lineage (NCBI taxonomy): Eukaryota > Metazoa > Arthropoda > Insecta > Lepidoptera > Saturniidae > Saturnia > Saturnia japonica. Next base: position 20,363,497 of record CM065307.1, on the reverse strand, counting down.
AAAGCACATGTAATATTTGCGAACAACGGTAACACGTGCGTCACCGACTCCAGAACTGTTATGTATTTGTTCAAATTACATGTACATACGAGTTCTGAGTTCTTTCATTCGGATAAAGTTTTATTAAGTAAAGCATTTTGGAGTAATTTTAATTTTAAAACTAAGTGATATTTTAATGAGAATTTATCACAGTACTAAAATGGAAACGAGTCGATAAGAGAGATAATTATTATTATAGGTATCGTAAAATGATCAGAACCGCCACATATGTGCAGAATAAGATGACAGAAATGTTACTTTCTCTTGTATATACAGAGAACCCGGACGCGAAGTTTTTTCATTGTTTTTGTTAATGCAACATGATCAACGTCGTAACGAAGCCGAAAGTTTAAGGTGCTATACTTGGACAGAGATAAACTGAAAGCAATTTGCTTTATCTCCCATCAGTTAAAGATGTGAGGCTATATAACGCCGAGAACTTTCGCTTCATCGGTGTTATGGCCTAATAAATGCAGTTAGCATACATTGTAACATACCAGAACCTTAAAAAGCAAAAACTTGTGCAAAGTAAGAGTATACGAGAAATTTAAGTAGACCACACGCATTGAAAATTATAAATTAGATATTTTATTGAGAGATATTTGAATGATTTTGAGACATGCAATATTTGGAAGGTGAATAAATATTTATTATGTGACCAGTTGAGTGCGTTAATAGTTTTGATGTTTATAGCGATGTTAGCAAATCTTTGAACCATATTAAAGTTTATGATAATGAAGATAAATGAAAATTCATATGATTCAACTTTGTAATTAAATTTTATGTTTGTTTCACAAATCATTTACTGGGCAACTGGTGATTTATCAATATGTATACCAGAATAAAAAAAAAACGTAGTGAACAGGATTGCCATTTCGTAATTATAACTTTTCGATAGACTTACCCTTTCGCATGGCGGCGGCATAATAGGTCCGTCCACTTCTGTATAGATGCATAAAGTTGATTTTCTCGACAGCGAGTCGCTTGCTAGACTGCTCGAACTTGAGCCCGTGGAGAACTTCATGGTAGATCATAAAGTTTTTCCCATCAGGTGACTTCGATATGCACTTCGGTGCGATGTAGCCGGCACATCACAGAGGTGCCAGTCACCTCCTTCTCTCGTGGATGATCGGCGTAAGTGACAGCACGGAGGGTTCCGTAATCTTCGATGACTATGCCAGCCTGTAAAATAATAAAAAACGTTAGGAGATTTACACAATAAACAATGAATTGTTTTGTCAGATAACTGGTAACATTTAAGGATAGAAATAGTCTGAATTTTATTACAGCTGTCATAACATACTGGTAGATGGCTACTAAGCAAGCTCTAGAAATTACCTATCACCATATAAAATCTATACAATTAATAAAATTGAAGTATGCGTTTGTAATGTCAAAATAACAGCTTTTTACTAAATGCATATGAAATTATACACAGTATGTACCTACAAAAAATCAATATTAAATTTTTTTCTCTGTGTGTTTGTTCCCGATAATCTCCAAAACGGTTGAATCGATTGTCTCAGGACTTTCCTTGGCAGATAACTGATGGTATAAGGAGTAACTTAGGCTAATTTTATTTTATAAAAAGAATTAGTGTTCCGCGTAAATAAAAAAGGACTGGTCATGGTAAATCAATTTGGGTACATACATAAATGGCTTAAAGAACTACCCAGAACAAGCATTTTACCTTATCTCACATGACCGCTATTAGCTCTACAAATGATTATAACAAGATTATCTGTTTCTGTAATAGTATCTATTGTAAAGGTCAAAACTTTCTTGTCGAAGATCGTGCGATATCTGTGTGGGTCGATCTTAAAAAAATTGACACGTGTTGAAATATTGTCTTGGCAATTTAGATAAGGGTATCGACGTTTGAAAAGACAGTTCCAATCCATTAAAATTAAGATCAATGGATTGATATACTGGTCTTGCATGGCGGCGCAGCAAGCGACTGCGTGTTATTGTATTGTTGAAATGTCCTTGTTATTTTATTGTTTATTTTAGTAATAGCGATAACCGGTGTATGTAGACTGATGTAGATTGTAGCCTATATGATAATAATTTATCATGATATTTCACTTACAAAAAACCAACTGTTACGTCATATTCTTAACAATGGAATTTTGGCTTTAGCCATTTTGTTGTAAATTGTACATATTGTTTTATGAATTGTATTTTTGATTTATTTAAAAGTAATTTATTTCATAAAAATAGTTCCACGACGTATACAAATGGCGCAATAAATGCAACTAGGGATGCCGACTTTGTAAATACATCGATGTTTTTATTCGAAACTTCGATGTTATTGATGATATTTGAATCGAAGTCAAAAATACCGATTTTTCTAACAGTCAAAATCCATTTCATAAGTATAATACCTGTTTTACTAGGTAGTGCTTCTGTTGAACGAGCATCCTTTCGTGAAATGATAATGAGGAACATGAAAGTTGATTTGAATAATTAAAATGCCATGTAAAAATTCACTTTCTTTACAGTTAAATATTTCATTAAAACTAGATATCTAGCGTTCATCTTAATAAAGGAATAAGTATCTAAAATCTATTACTATCGAAATTATATTATTATCTGTTGTTTTAGTACAAATGGAAATTGGTAAAGAAAGCAATATACACACAGGTATCATGGCAAAACAGTAGTCTTGGCCACAAACAGTTTCAATTTTCCAATTGTTTGTGGAATGTTAAATACCACAATGAGCTAAATTACCGTCAACGAGCAGATATTACAACGAATCTCAGCTTTAACACATTGAAATTAAGAGTTTCCTTGTTGTCTGCAACATTATCGTCGGGTTGGTCGAAGTAGTTACCTTTAGATAACAGTTATGTAATTATTCTAAGCCGATTCACTGCTACTGGACGATAACCATTGTTTGTTAACGCATTATTTCACGCTTATTACATTTAGTTATCGACAGAGATAATAAATTGGTTGATGGAGAGTCATTTTACTTTTGCCAAATTGTTCTCATAAATACATTACGTTCTGGTCGAATTATCTCCTATTCTCTGTTGAAACGCATGTGGATGATGTACTGATTATCCTATACAATCTTTTTCATCACAAAGTTGAAGTAAAACCTCTTCTAAGTTGAAACTTCATTTATAATCAACTTTTATTGTAAACAATTTTTGAACATTTGCGTTCTCAAAGTATAATTTATTATTACGCCATAAAACATGTAAACTAAACCCATTATAAAGTTTCTCCCGTTTCTTCTTTATGTACCTACTGTGTTGTAAAGTGTCCAAATTAATTGTAAAAAGAAGTTACTATATAGTAAATCTTACAAATCTCTCTAATTTGCACTGTCTTTGCTTTCTTCCAATATATTTTAACGTAACATGACTTATAAGTCGGATATTTTAATTTTCGCTTTTTGACATGTTGAATAACGTCATGAATATTAATATAATAAATCAAGTGTTATCGATTTCGCAGTTTGATTAATTAAGTCGACGTCTTCATAAATTGGACGTATAAAAATATCGAGTAATTTAGGCGTTTCGAGTATTGTAGTCGCTAACTTTGATTATTTTTTATTCTCTTGGCAGATTTACCTAACAAATTTCAAAGACTGAGAAATTTTGCACATGGATCCTTATATAACGTAAAGGCAGATATTAAGAAAGATTTTTTGTTAATTATTCCCGTAGGAAGGGTTTATAAAAATTGTTCCGGAGATGTTGCCTATGGGAAATCCCTTTGGGCACAGAGTTACTATCTAAATAAGAAGCAAAATTTAAACATAAATTTCTGTGGTCTTCCTACATGCTTACACTGGCTCAAACGGAGAAATATATTTCAACCATGATAAAATTTGTCAAAATCTGTCATTAAGCGTCTTTGTGTTTAATTATAGTTGGCTTAACGAGTTACCTTTCTCAACGTCATTTAAGTATGATTAAAATCACTTTTAATTGTGGTCAAACGTTAATAAAATAAGATGACAAATAAATTAAAATAAAAACGTTAATTCCCAAAATGGTTTTTTTTTGTTTTTGTAGTTGGTTTATTTCCTAAATATTTATACATATACTACATTTATTTACAGATTATTTCAATAATGGAATGACGTATGCTTTCCGTCTACAAAATTAGATCAGAATCGGAAAGGAATTCTTTTATATTTTACTATTTCTAAAATGAATATTGAAATTTTTAATAACCCGTAATTTATGGAATAACTTATACTTCCCGTGTACAAAATTTCATCAAAATCTATTAGTTTTTTTATTTCAATATTTAGCAATATTTTTTACTAAGTACTTCTAAAAGTATTATTGACCAAGGACATAAATACGCTTCCCGAATATGTACAAAATTTCATAAGAATCGGTGAAGCCGTTTTTTAGTTAAATCCGGACATGCAAACAAACAGACATACAGACAAAAAAAAATGTAAGGGCATATTCATGATTAGTGTTCTTTATATAGTACGTATATCGGAAAATTTAGAAAAATATTACGTGTACAGACATGTATATATATATATTAATATAGATAGGCCACATTTAAAGTGCTATTTTGTATCTTCGCATGATCGCTTAATGCTAGGTAGTTATCATAATTAATTTGATGAGTAATTTTAACTAAGCCAATTATAGATAACAAAACTATACATTAGCATATTTGACTCGAATCTTAATAAATAAGAAGTGAATAAACCAAGAAACACCGAAATATAAGCTAACAATAATATTAATAGGAAATAATTATAAACGAACGAGTAAACAACTCATACAGTTACAAGAAAACATCGTGTTCACTATCATATTACAATGAGAATGTAATCTGCGTCCTTCATACAACAAAGGAAAGCGCGACGAAACAATGGCGTGTATGCGAAAATGCGCTGTTGTGACACACCGCTGTGTTGCGCCGCCCTGCCGCGCCGGTAAAACTCATATTGCTCCCAGTTAGGGTTGATCGTGTGACACGTTAGCGGTTTAGATATCCAAAAGCATTAGATAGCCAGCCACTGCTCTGTACTTTATCTCTGCAGCCGTGTTTATATGTATAACTAGCTGTGCCCGTGACTTCGCTCACGTGGACTACAAAATGCCATCGATCGGGCACACGCGCGAATCATGCTTCTCCGGGTCCGGCTATTTTAATGACAAAAATGCTTGTTGTGGAAAAAAAACCTTGGAAGATAGACATATTCTCTCGGACTTTTTTGTAGGTCTTTTTAATGCCTATAATTATGTCATATATTAATTTGCTATATCTCTTATGGTTTACTCAGCATAAGCCATTTAAGCGCCCGATTTGATTCACCATGACCAGTTATTTTTTATTTGTGCGGGACCTTAATTCTTTTTCTAAAATAAAAGTAGCCTAAGTTACTCCCTATATCATCATCAGTTATCTATCAGTGAAAGTCCCGTCAAAATCGGTCCAACCGTTTCTGAGATTACCCGGAACGAACAAACAGACAGACAGGCAGAAAGAAAAAAAATGAAAAAATGGGGCTTTTGTTAAAGGCATCGTACATACTTTCATATGCATTTAGTAAAAAGCTGTTATTTTGACATTACAAACAGACACTTCAATTTCATTAATTGTATAGAAATATATTTGTATTTTTTTGAGAAAGGGGTGCTTAGTTAATTTGGCTTAGAGAGGATGAAAGAAGAATGACTAAAAAAATTTATAAAACGATTGATCAAATCAGGAACGTTCTGAAGAAAGGTCAGGTCAAGAGTATTCTAAACTGACGATCATGTATGTCGAAGAAGCGAAAGATGTATGCCAGGATCGTAGCAAATGGAAGGACGTGGTCTCTGCCTACCCCGTTTGTATTTTTATATAAAAAAATGGCAAACCTACCTTGAACTCTCTGCCCCAAAGAGCTCTGGAAGCCCTATTCACCGCAGGAACCCAGCACTAGGTTATTTGGCTGCGATCTTGTGTAGGGTGGAGGTATTCCATAAGTCGGACTGCCCATCGAGAGAAATCCCCATAGAAATTTCTCTGTGCCCTACCACTTTTTCAACGCCTCTTTCTATAACTAAGAACATATATGAAGTGACATGGTATATAGCCTATATTTGTATAAACCATGCACATAGTGATAAGCCGTCACTCGTTTTATTTGTCGCGTTTCGAAATCATCCAGTGCAAGTTCTGCAGCCGGGAGGCTAGATGTAAGCGACGACTATTAGTGGTAGGATATGGCAACTGTGTTGATTTGATCACGAACACCATATAAGCCGGACGTAACACCCGTCATATTGGTAGAATTGACGTGCCGCGTTCCGGGCTATTTAGTAAACAAACGGGGTGATGGATATCTTTACCCAACTGGGACACGATCACCATTACATGGTGATAAGACCATCACAGAGACTATTTTAGTTTGTCGCGTTTCGCGAACATCCAGCGTATATAAAGTTGTCGACATGTTCGCCGTTGTATCTCTAATACTAAAATATTTTAATAATCAAGTGGCATCCCTAATAATTGAGACGCATACGCCAGTTACAAGCTTTGCACCGTGAGAAATAAAAACGCTAAGTCATTTCTGTATTCGGGTAATGTTCATGTGAAGACAAAGGTACATTTTAGTTTATGAATAAGACGCAAAACTGATGATCGAAATTAGTCAGATTTGCAAGTTACCCTTATTTTTCTTGTAAAACCGATATTTTTAAATTTTGTTGCTTATCATGACTAGATATGCAACTTTGCCCTTATAACATAATATTTGATATACCGAGTAAAGAAATGATAATATTGAATTTAGATTTCTCAAACTCAATTAAAAGATAAATTAAGTGCACATAAAGATTTTTTACTCGACTGCGAAATAGGAGGGTTATGTTTTTCGAGCGTATGTAATGTCTATTTTTTTTGCACGCTCTGTAACCTAAATGGATTTATGGATTTTAGCATACGAAGTGTCGTTAGATTCGTCTTAATTGTGGGAGTGACATAGGCTATATAAAATTTAATTATTTTTTAGTTGTGTTTTTTTTCCTTTTTAATATTTGAGTTTGCTTATTAGAATAATTATTACAATCTAGTCTGCTATAGGCTAATAATTATTGAAATTCTAACTTAAATTGCTAACAACTCAAATAAATATTTTAAAGTTAATATAACAAATTATGAACACGTTTTCTAAAGACATATTTTCATATTGAGTGGGTACTCGAGTCCATCTCATCTATCTCTATCTAATCTCAAATAAAAGACAAGATAAAGAAATCAATAAAATGTTTACATGAAAAACGTAACCCACTAACCTAATAATGTATTTAATAATACGTCCTCGGTCCTCGACATGATCAATTGAAACCATCAATATTCTTATACATTTCTTTCTGTATACTTAAAATTTTTAAATATGATAATGATCGATTTTCTCAATAGTAGTAAAAATAAATGTATAGGCGATCATCAGTAGATTGAAGGAAATTTTAAATCACAGAATAGTAAAAGAAAACCGGCACTAAACAACAACGTGCAATACCGGCGCATGCACACATTAACGTGTATTTACGAGGATCACATGTCATGTCAAGTGAACACCAGCCGCAAGTGTCGAAGAATAAACGATCTTATAAAAATTCTTGTGTATTTGGTTGTTTAAATACTACATTAATAAACCGAAATAAATTAAAAAAAAATTAAGTTACCCATTATTGTAGAAAGATACGTATTCAAATTATATCTTGATTTTGCAGGTACTTAATTTAGGTTTGTTTGATATTTAATCGGTTATTATTGTGGACTTTAACGTAAATAAAGTGTCTACCTGATTAAACAATTCAATAATAGTTACATATTATGTACTTGATAAATAATTTAAAATACGACAGCTCCTAACAACGAAGAAGTACCTAGCAACCTATAATAAAAACTAAAAAAAAATTACAAGTTATTTGTATATATTCTTTGAATTATAATAAATACTTTTTTTTTTAATTCGCAAATCGATACTCATCAAATATTGTAGATTCCATCCCTAGCGGTAAAATCGGCCATAGGTAACGAAATGTAAGATCGGCCGGAGCCGCTTTCCTGTTATCTATTCTGTGTTTAAATAATAACCAGTGTAACGACACAGGAAGTAAACGTACCGGTGTTAACCCGTCCAGGATTTAGATTCCAATATGACGGCCTAAATACCATTAAAACGAGCCGTTGGTCGTCAAAATTATGTAATCCGAATCAACTGCGAACGAATAAATTACAGATTAAAATTACCTCTACAATTCAAAAGGAAATGTTGCATAATTATCTGTAAGAAATGATAAAGTCGTGGGAAATGTATAAAAGCCTTTGTACAGAATGTATAAAATCAATTTTATTTTAGTTTTTTATTTTATTATGTTTCGATACATATGTACTCATATAACTGTAATTTAAGTATCATATTACATTGGACTATTGGTTTTAAATGTGTTTAAAATGAGAAGGTTGCATATTTTAAACCGTCTAATCATTGCCGTCTATTGCTTATTGAAACCGTAGGGCACAGCTAATGGCATATAACGCCACCGAACAGTATAAAATTATCACCGCAAATCATGTAGACCACGTTCCACATACCAAAAGCAATGTATTATATATAATACTACGGCAGAAAAATAACAGAACATGCATATTCAATACACGTGATACCTATGAAACTGCAGGCCTGAAGAGTGCGGCCAATCAACCAGAACGGCACGTAGACAATTAATACTATCGTGACAGACACGCCAACTGCGCGAGAAAATTACAATTTTCCAGTGGTAACGGTGTGCCTATTAGTCGTACACGTTAGATTATACAAAATTTGAATATTTATCACTTCAATAAACTAAGCCCATATCTATGTTTGATTAGAAACTGTGTATGGTAGCGTTTCGTATAATAAATTTTAAAGTAGTATTGGGTAATAGTTTACAGCGACTGAGAAATTACATTATATTTTATTTTACAATATTTATTATTCTCTCTATGTGTAGATCTCTTCAACATCGATGTAACAATTATAGTGATTCTTCTCCTTTTGAAAGTATCATGTACTCTTTACATCAAAACAGTAAATACACACATGATTTTAAATGCCAGGATATTCGTATTTGCAATCAACAAAATTTATAAAGCCCTAATTTAATTTATGTCAAAAGTTAATTTTAAAACTCAAGTCTTCCATCAAATTAGAGATTTTTTATAAGTTGCCATTGAGAGCTAGTTGTCAAACCTGGATAAAAAGTTACAATTTTTAAAAATAAGATCAAATGAAATTGTGGTCATACTTTTGCCTTAATATTAAGCCTAACAAGGTAAATTGAAAATTTAATAAAACCCAAGTAACCTATTCATTGAGACCTTCCCAATGAGCCCAAATACGATATCTATGATGTAAGATGGGTTCCATAAAGATTCCAGATGACGCTGCAGCATCAGTTTAAGATTTATCTAATATCATTGAAGTAACAGAATACCAAGTCTCGACTCAATTACAACTGTGGAAGATGTTCACACCTATTTATTCACTAGACAAGAGCTGATAATCTTCAAACGGATAAACAGATTTTCTTGAATCATAGCTAAGAAACACTCTCGAGAAGTCACTTTTCAAATAATAAAAAAAACAGATCAAAATCGATACACATACACAGGCTCACAGATACACACGCTACACTTATAACACTTCTCTTTTTGTGTCGGAGAATAATAAAAATTTCTATTCACATTAAACGACAAAGTCCTTTATTAGTAAAGCATAACTTCAGTTCTTTTGGACCATACAAAGTCAGGCTTTAATGGTGTTACGTGTATTAAGCATTTCATTTGCAACAGATAAAATGAAAACACTAAGCACACATGAAGATAAAACTAATGTATAGAACGATTAATATGATATACCGTTAAATCCTAACAAGTCCCAATCCATCCGGATAGAAAGGCAATTAATTCATCAGTTCCGGACGACCGGAGACCGTTAGGAAATTATATAAAATCAATTACCAGAATCCGCCGACACTAATCGCAAATGAACTTACTAAAATCGTAATTACCTAGTCTTCCGATGATCGTGGAGCAGAATATTCATCCCGACGACGCAATTCATCCATTATTTCGGGTCCAGATTTTACTCTTTCAGGTGTATGTATTACCTCTACGCAATTTGCGGCTGATCTATCAATTGCTCTTCTACCTGTCCATAATCGCTATTCCGTAAGCTATGAGCTTGACTAACAGAGTAAAATGATGAGTAAAAATCTAAACATCAATTTCTGATAAGGTATCGATAGAAACAAAACGACCGTGAGACCTGATTATATAATTACAATAATGGTCATAATATGAGTCTCATATATGAGTGCATATTTCACAGTTATGGTGAGTAATACATACATGACATAATATAGATACGTCTACAGATGCTAATGATAAAACGCTATGTTATAGACGGAATCAAAAACTTTTATAATTTTGGAGATAGCCAAAGCAAAAAATTTCACCAGAGCGGTTCTAACAAATAGATAATGTTTTTACCAAAGAGTTTATTACCTATGCACAGACGTGCATAAAGTGCTTAGCGGTGAAGGAAATTATTAAAAAGAAACTCAAATTAAAAGGCGAGTGAACATTAAACTTTAATTATGAATTATTCTAGCCAAAATAAACAACGTGAAGTAGCCGCAAAGTTTGGATGAAATAATTATGATTTTTTTTTCTTATTATAACCAACCACAATGTGAGACCTTGAAGAAAATTGGACGGAGATGCTCTGGTTAAATTGTTTTTTATCAATTATATTTTTTACAGCAATGTTATACGGTCGATGCGTGACGCAGCGCAGCGCCGCGCCGCGCCGTTGCTTCTACGTGATGTTTTCGTAAAGCCTTATACTTTAAAGGGTCAATGACTCGCTGAGGTCAGGTGCGAGATGAAAAAAGCAACGACAATTTTCTTACTGTCTAATTTAAGATCGTAAATATTAATTGACTTTATTTAAAATTTTCGGTTATCGGACTATCTTCTCTGTTTGTTGAGTGATCAATATTTAATTGAACTTATATTCCAAATCTACCGTAATTAATGCAGAATGAATTATAAATGTAGACAACATTCAACAACGAAAATTATTAATCAAAAAATTATTGAATATATTTTGTTCTCAATTGATGATAAGATAGTACATTATTTTATCGTAAAAGTTTCATATATGTTCAAAACATAACGGAAATTTAGTTGTAAATATTCGTATGTAATATATTTTTGTCTCTCCATTATTTTAAGCGTCCTTATAAAATGACTTAGGTAACCGCACTATATATTATATCCAGTATCCTAAATATATTACTTAATAAAAACTTTACCAAAAACATTACACAAAACTCGAAATATGTATCGTAAGAATTTAGCATAATGTCCTATTAATTCAAGTTCATTTCCATAATGGAGCATGACGGCTTCCTTACAGAGCGAACCGCGGTGTGGTTTTAGTTAGAATATATCGTCCACATAATGTTTTACGATATATCTTGATAAAACTTACGTTCCAGTGGTTATGTTACCCTTTTAATGCATAAAGCGCTGTGCAATGTATTTTGCGTTAGGTGTGACGTTGGTAATGAAAAGGAAAAAAATAAAATAATACCTACTTGCCTTTTACTTCCTTTCCATAATAATAAGAGAAATGTTGTATGATTATGATTATAAACCAAATTTTTTCACACAAATTAGAAACAAAGAAGGACATCGGTTGTCAAATCTTAACCATAAATTATCGTAACTATGAACCCAAAAAGTGTCTAAAATAAGAAGCAAAATTAAGGAAAATATGTATTACAAAATAAGGTTAAAAAGAATCGCACCGTGGGCGGTTTAGTACGGACAAGACAGAGATCTCACAAAAAATGGCACCAGGGTCTTTTGTGATTTACGGATTTCAAGTGAACACGTTACATTCTAAGAAATAAATAGGTAGGAATAACCAATTATTTGAATATACTTGGCAAGATGCAATATGCCTGATTCATAAATAAAGACATACATTGAGTCATTTGTATAAAGTAGGTAAAAGAATAAAGCGGTATGACCAAACACGGGAGAGAACTTTAGATACGTTGATAAAGCAAACAATAAAACCTGTATACATATACTACTGCTTAAATCATGTTTTTAATGATTGACCTTTTTATTAATTACTGCACAGAACTCATATCTGTTCATACCAAGAAGGTTTTTATTGTCAAAAGCATAACCGAAAAATTCTAGATATGCGAAGAACTATCTATCCCAGGGGAGTAAAGAAGTTACTTTTCCCAACTGACCAACACTTTATAAACCTTAAACGTAACTAGAAGCAGAGAAATTTACATTTTATATTTATTTATATTTTACATTTTAAGCAAATATTGTTGGAGTTTTAATGGAGTAAAAAAAACAGCAGAAACTAAAATCAAAGAGTTTTATTTTAATCTAAATTTTATTCTAAATTATAAAGTATAAAAAAAAAATTAGTAAGTGAAAGTCTAAACTATAACAATTCTCTATTACCTTTTTAAGTTCGTTGTGTAAACAGTATTCACGACCTCAAATCAACATCTCAAGACGAGACCATTTGAAACAAGGTTACGTTATTGATTTTGAATATTTTAACTCCATTAATCAAGCACGTAATTGCAACAGAGTAAGCTAACTGTTACGGGAAAACAGGGTAGTATTGTATCTAGGGCCCTGTGAGGTGTCTTGCGAAAGGTACGTACGTATTACAGTCCCATAACGTAGATGAATTGCCATTAGAGATTAAATTCACAAATATTCATTATTAAATCCTTCACTTTTTTCTGCTTTCATTACTTTCTATATTTGAGATAAAATTAAACTGGATTCCACTTTTATCACTTTGATTGGTGTGCTCATATATTATTAATGTCTTCGATGTGTTGATTTTTGGAACGAAAACGAGCTATGGACACAGCCAATGCCGAACCAGGAAACCAGTTAAAATGTAAAAAATATAGCGTCGAATGATCTCACTACAAGTTGTTAATCTAAAAAGAAGGTAAAAATATTCATTAATAATAATTTGCAATAATTTTGTATCTTGGAATTTAATTAGAATAGTACATTTGCAATAATTAGACACAGGGAATGTATAACTCACAAATAGAGTTTTGAAAGCAACCCTAAAAGACTATGTCGTGATTGTTGCATAATTAGCATATTCAGTTTATATATAAAACAATGACCTACATACTTGTATTTATTATCTAGTTAAACAATTTAGAAACATCCATAATTTGGAAGGGCTTCGCTGAAATACAAGTCGTGGTGTGTGCGGCCCTCGTAATGTATAAAACGTTGATAGGTGCTGTTTTAACGTAGATAATTTCTCTTGTTGCGTAAGTGCAAGTAACTAATTGAGTTTTAGAAAATGGTCTGGTCGTCTGGTACTTGGTACCTACCTATTTTTCGGTACGGAACAGTATTACTAGTGAAACAAATTTAATTGATATAATATGAGCATAAAGCTTGAAGCTTCATAGTATTCAATGAATATATAATACGTACACAAAAAACCCCAAATGCCTAGGTCACGAACTGCACGGCGTAAAGAATGCTATCTCGTTTACCCTTGAGTTTGTCCTGGACATTGTCAAAACTAACCATTCGATTTATAACACGCATTGGCCACAAATAGGCCAGTCACGATGCGAGCCTTATTAAGATTAATCTTGCAATTTTGGTTGTTTTATTTGTTATTCTTTGGCAGCTGCAAAACCAGATTCAATTGGGTCATTAAACAGTATATTGGTAAATCAAATATGTAAATATAGTTTGGACAAAAAACGTTCAAAATTTTAAAATCTTGTATGGAATCTGTTGCAGTTTGACCTACTGTGATATTGAAGTATGCAATTAAACCAAACTTAAATAATTAAAATTGACTTAATAAAACTTTTACGACACATTGCTTCTTTCTTACCAGGTATTTTGAGTTACGTCGGTTTAGTTGTTGTCACAGATTTTATTAAAATTACTAGCAGTCACGTTGTATACTGAAAGGGCGTTAGTGCTTCCAGGTTTTGCCAATAAATCATTGAAGACACCTCAGGGTCCTTGTTTTGTTTCGCAGAAAAAATCCTTTATAGTTTAAACATAAAGATGGATTCACATTACTGCGTCACTTCGATGCTGGTAAGTTCCCTAGGATTGAGGAAGCTCCCTCCACATTAACTCTTATTTCTGTTAGAAATTAGGATTACCCTGGTTGATGTATTGGGGTTGCGGTTGGTAACAGGCACATAAAACGTTGCAACTTGTTATCAACGCTAGTAACCTATCAGCGGCTGACGTTATCTAAGACTGCATTTTAAGATTGCACATCTATATACATATATCAGCATCTATGTTTGTAGACTTCTGTGACTGTTTAACATCAGGCTGATGGACTATCTGTTACTTCCGTCACATTATAAAAAATCTTTTTAAAATAGTTTAATTGTACCTATGTACCTACTGTTAATTTAGTGTGTTAATATTATTGTATTTTGAATCTATTATACAACAGACATTATTATAAAACACATTGTTATCTTAATTATTCCGATGCAGTTGAAAAAAATACAGTTTTGTTGAAATAAAATGCAAGTAATTAACGATTGCTGGCAGCACTTAAGAAGCTTTCTGTGTCAGCGCATAACCTATATTGCAACTACCAATCGCATAATAGATAATATCTTTCAAGATATATCATAACACCGGTTGCTTAAAATGTATTTAAAACTAGTTGTATCCGTGGCTTCGATCACGTGAGCTACAGAATGCCTGAGCGAATATTGCTCCCCGCTCCTGGCTATTTTGAAGACAAATGCTTATTGTGGGTGTTCCTTAGAAGACAGACGTATACTCTCGTTGACTTTTTTGTAGGTCTTTTTAATGTCTATATTAATTTGCTATATCTCTTATGGTTTACTCAGCGTAAGACATTTAAGCGCCCGAATTGATTCTCCATGACCAGTTTTTTTATTTGTGCAAAACCCTAATCCTTTTTCTGAAAAAGTAGCCTAAGTTACTTTCTATAAATTCAGCTATCTACCAGTGAAAGTCCTATAAAAATCGGTCCAACCGCTTCAAAGATTACCCGGAACAAACAGACAGAAAGACAAAAATTTAAAAAATGGGTGTTTTGTTTATAGGTATCGTATATACTTTCATATGCATTTAATAAAAAGCTGTTATTTTGACATTATAAACAGACACTTCAATATTATTAATTGTATATAGATAGTAACACGGTAAAGTGACGTCACTGTACCTGATAAGCAAAGTATAATCCAAAAACGTCGAAGATTACCGAGAGATCAGCATTCTATCACCGGTTGTTGGTGTCATGCGGGTTTTCAAGTGTCTCTGCAACTGGTTAGACACTAGCTGATTCGGAAACGCACAAATCAATAAAGAGTCACTGTGCACATTGGGAGTCGCGATCCAAGAGGATACAGCTCCCTACCACCGTGTTTTCTGGATATACACCAACTGATCTCGAAACGCGACACAGCTAAGCGTGCCATACCTAACCATGGTCGACTGGTGGTCGATACATAGTCGGAAGCAATCCGCGAGTTGACTGTAGGTTTAAAAATTAATGTAAAAAGTATTGAGTAATATTAGTCTATAGATAAAAAAAACCTAAAGCAATAGAAATCTGGAAAAAGTTATTGTTTATTTATTTAAATTACCCTTTGGAAAATGAATATTTTTTGTCTGTGAGTCACGTGATTTGAAACGCCGATTACAAAACGTGACGTCACGATTCAGGAAATATGAACATTAGACTCGTGCCTTGGTTGTCACATACAAAATGACATATAAAATGAATGATGACGTCACGGGACCATAATGCATCGTTTTTGCTGCGTACTTTTTATTTAGATTAAAAAATATTTTGTATCAAAGAAAATAAAAATCATAAGTATTATTTTCAACATAAAGTGTTCATAACAATTTTCCAAAAGTCGTCAACTCCCGAATTGCCTGTCCTACTATTCCGCAAAAATATAAATATAATAATTTCGCTTTCTAGATAAAAGTTACCCAGCTGACCGTAGCGTGTATGCAGTTAAACAAATTAACTCACATTCTTTAGATTTCACATGTTTCTAAATTTACCTGTTCTGGTACTAGTTACAGATATAAGAAATAGCGCGACGTCGACTTCACCGGATACAAAAGCATTTTATTGAATGGATGCAAACTGACTGCACTTTACCTCAATCTATCACCAGTAACTGCTGTCTTGCGGGACTGTTTAAATGTCTCTTCACGTTATGTTTGAATGCTCCATATTGTAGAACGGAGGGAGAGCCAGGACATAGTTCCATGGCTTCACAGAACGGCAAAGATATGAGGTAGCGAACATAAAATAAATGTTAAAATTATTATTAGTGTTAATGGATAAATTGTGTTTCGATGTTATAAAAATTTTAAATTAATCAAATTAATACAGTTTTTAATTAGGTAATTTCTTTGCTTAAAATTTTTATTTTTAGAAACGGTATGGAACAAAGATGAGTACCGCTGATAGTTAATTTATATTTATAGGTAAAATAATATGCAGTGAAATGAAGTTGATAGATGAAGCAGAAATCGGCAGTAAGCCGCGGAGCATCAACTAAACACTAAATATGCTATGCTATAAATTGACACTTGCATCCCATATAACCCGCAGTACCCTGGCGGCTCGTTTTTTGCGGCACAGCGTCATAGTGTGTACCTAGTAGTCTTAACAGGACAAGAGTCTGGAGATCTGTAGTTCAGGTCATTGTACCATTTTAAGACTTCATGCCTCACATTAATTGTTACTTGTAACTTATTGCTTTATTATATTATATAAGCTCTTAGATTTAAAGTTGAACAATATCAAATAGTGTGAGGTGCATAAAAACGTATACCTACTTATTTTAATCAACATCAAAAATTTCGTGATTTGCAATGTTTGCGTTGAAAATTAAAGCGACATTGTATAGGAACTTTATAAATAAAAATAAAAAACCACAGTAATATACGTAATTATACGTACAAAACAAGTCAAACGATTTAAAAAATTTGTTCTCTGTTGCATACATATGATACATGAAACTGTTTGTCCAGTTATTAGACATTCTATTTCGCAGCGTCAACTAGTTAAGTAATACATATCGATCGGAGAATAACAAAAAAAGTCAAAACCCGCCCAGTGGGTTGTGTTCTTTCTACCTGTTTCGTGACTGTGGCATTCTTAACATATTTCAAATTCGATCTTCGATTCGATATGGCCCTGTGGTTAAAAGTTTTGTAATTTATAATTTAAAATTCATATTATGTGTTAAATCCGATAAGGTTTTTTAGATTTTTATTTGTACTTATATTATAAATAAATATAATTTTGAAGCACGTAGAAACGTTTTGCAAGATTCATATCGTTTATCTATTTGTACCTATGGGATTGATCACATACAAAAGTCAGGACCTAGTATTTAAAATAAATCTTCTCTGTGTTTCCTATAATTAGCAAACCGATATACATTATTAGCAGCATAAGATGTATGCAATTGGCCTCGGTAATAAGACTGCAGTCTACGTATATAATATGGTATTAAGATTGTAAAAGGAAGTCACTTTCATTTAAAAAAGTACTACTTTCGCCGCTTTTGCTGCATAACCTGAGCTTCAGTAAATCACTGATCTAACAAAAGTATTAAACGTCAAACGCCTCAAGCATTCCAATAATGGGCTTCAATTGTGAAAATACACCCCAAACATATCCATAAAGAACTTCAGTTGTGAAAATCGCCCTCAAGCATATCAATACCGAGCTTCAGTTGTAAGAAATACCCCCTCCAGCATATCGATAATCACAGACTATTAGATGTACAAGTCGATAATGAGCTTCGGTTGTGAAAATGATACAGGTTTATCTTTGTTGATGTTATAATATACTTCTTTTGGCGCGTTTAGTAAAGAGTAAAATTGAGGTTTTCGCGCGCTTATGTGACGGAAGTGCGACATGATAAAGTTAGCAATCAATGAAAATAAAGTGAAATCATTTTACTGTGTTTTTATTAAAGTGCAAAAATAATTTAACTGTGTATATCATTTTAATTAAAATATAACTTTGTTATAAAAATTCTCATTACCTATTAACATTGATAACTAACTTCATGTTATTGGATAAAATTTTGGAGTTATTTTTGTTCTCTTACGCATAAGAAGTTGCTATTTTAACTTCTTACGTGCGTACCTATAAGTACAGATTTTTTTAAATCGCCTCTCGTAAATACGTATTTTGCCAGTGTCAAGTCTGTCATGGCAGTGCAACTCTAAGGAATAAGTAATACAGTTTGATATAATTTTGTTTTTCCATATTAGGCTACTGAAACACATAGAGACAAATACAACACTCGCTACACACACGAAGTTATTTAAATAGTTAGTGACATAATATAATATGGTTATATAGTGTTGGTTATTTTGGTTTATTTTGTTACTACATACAAAAACATAATTATCATGAATATTTGTATTTCTAATGAGGTGACGAAGCGCGTTCGTTGAGGTAGATCGAAGCTAACGAGATTAGACCGGCGTCGATGTCACGCTTTGTCACTGACTTTTGACATAAACCTGTGAATCGTATTCTCACGGAGCATGACCAAACGATCAAACTGGAACACGAGATAAAAAGCTGATCGTGTCTTGTGTTTCACCATTTATTTTTCTAAGACAAAAAGATTCATTTATGTTTCATTGTTGTCCAAGATTATTAACACTGTGATAATTTTTCAAATCTTAAGTACGTCATTAAAGTTTTTACAAGGACGTTCGTTGTTAAATTACACAAATTAGTATACCAAAGAAAATATTCATGTTTAATGTTGAATTCTTTGATACAATGACTGTTATATACATCTTTAATATTATAAAATGTAACTAGGTATATTATATCTATAAATATTTTGTTATAAAATGTCAGTAGCGGAATTAAGATTTTGGTCACATGAAATATTATGAACACTCGATGATTTGGCAACCAAAAACATAGTTCATGAATTATTTAAAAAAATTATTGTAGCATATACGCGCAAAAAAGACTGCGTGAAGGGAAATCATTTTTACCCTTCTCAGATAATAAATGACTTCCTGTTAGTTAATGTGTTGTCTAGAGAAGTTTTAATCACCCTGATATGGCTGGACTTTACTTATACAGGTATATCTATGTTTATCACGATTAAAAAAAACAACAATTAATGGTGAAAACTAACCCAAAATAAATTCTTTACGCAGATTATTTTGTTCTCAAATATCGTTTTTTTTTTCTCTTTTTTCAAGGGAGTTTTTACAACAGGTGTATGCCAGCCCCATCGGAGCATAAATGGAGTGAATAAAAGTGGTGGTAACTATAATGTGGTATTGTTTTTGAAAAATCTGTAAATAATTTTAAAGTATGAACGTCATAAGTTCAATATAATTAAAGAAATAAAATTATCACGAAGATTGTTAATTTAACACCTACATAAATTAGCCAATGTTTGGATAAAATAATTAATTATAAATAAACAAATATGTATATGATTATGTACAAGGGAATGATTTAACAAAGTCACTTTGTAATATGTCTTATTAGAAGACAATATGATCTGAACGAATATGTTATGAACGAAAATTTGATAATTTTCGTTTTTGATTTTCGAATCACAGTTGGGATAAAAGTTAGACCGATGGACCTATATATTACTTGATTTTTTAATATTATTATATTAAAAAAAAATTAAAACGAAAAAAGTAAAGAAAATATTAATAATAACACCCAATGCTATAAATTAGTCTTGTAAAACGTAAGCTTCAGAATTATATCCAAATTTTCAAATGGCGTTTTGTTATTTAGGCCGACATTTGTCGAGAAAATCGCTTTTACTATTATTATGACAGGATAAATAATACACTTTCGTTCAGAACATATTAGTCACTGTGTCACTCTTGGTTCTAACAAAAGGAGACTTATTCATGTCGACTCGTTTAAAAAGTCGAGACTTTTAGAGAACCAAACAATCAGTATGATGACAAATAGTCATTTGTAATATCTAAATAGATGTCTATATGATGATGACAGTCGAAAATTATTCAAGTACTTGTTTAGATTTCACAACTATTTGTGTGAGATTTAATAATTTAATTGTAAAATCAGTGCATATTATGATGATATAGAAAAAATTAACAGACGTTAAATATCTAATAACCGTTAATACAAATTATAATCAAAAAGATTATTATGCATTTCAAATGACAATATAATCGCATCTGCGACAACTTCATTCACTACTAATTGTATAGCCGGCAACAAAACCGTGAAATATAAAAAAATGTGTTATAAGTCATGCTTACGGTGAATAATTATTTGCCAAGGCAAGAAGGGATTTAGATTTCCTAGACAACAAATCGATATTATGATGAATTATTATGGTCTAGCATGTAAGTATAAATGTAGAAAATGTGCTACGAATTCAAAATTGTAACAATTGAACCAATTTTTTTTTGACAAATTACTTATACGTTAATTTTTAACTTTTTATAAATTAATGGGCGATCACATGTCATAATTTGCGCATGTTATTGTTTTGCCGATCGTGCATTTTTTACTGAAGTTACATTCAAAATGCGAGATAAGATGGCGGTTTGACAGTTAGCTTCCTGTTTCAAACGCATAGTAGCTCACTAAAATTACATTTGCCCAGGAAACAATACAATTTGACGGCGGCGCGTGGCGAGGTATCATTTTCTTCCATTTGAACAGATCTCATAGTTTTCTAACATCGTCCATGGCCCGCATTACACTAGTGCAGCGTGCGAGGCAACCGGATATCCATACATGTGGAAAAGGGTCAGCCGTTGTTACACCTTTATGGTGTCTATGGCCGTTCCACGGCGCGCCATTAACATTCTAGAAGCATTGACTATCGCCTAGTTACCATACATAGTCGTCGTAAAATATCGCTCTACGGGAAAGGGGTTATAAAATAAACGTTTGAACGCTTTAAGTTACGTGGAAACCTTTACCGTGGTCACTGCTCAATTACAATAGCAAAATAGTAGTTTCACAAATGATGCGGTTGAAGTTTAAAAACTTATTAAAACATATTTATTTTATAAATAATTATCTGTGCCCAATAGTTTCACCCGTGCCGAAAAAATTCCATACAAATTTTTAAGCCCCGTTACATCTCAATGGTTTCAATGAATTTGAATTTTCAAAAATCGGTTTTTAGCAGATGACTACGTAATTTTTTTTTAAATTTTAATCAGCCTGTGTACTCGATGATACTGCAACTTTATAATGGTGAAAGAATTTTTAAAATCAGTCCAGTAGTTTCAGAGTTTATCCATTACAAACAAAAAATCAAATCTTTCCTCTTTATAATATTGGTAGAAATAAAGATGCCTGTAAATTAAATTAAATTTAAATTAGATGTTAAAATATGATTAAATTAGGTGTTCCGTTCCATGACTCCTCACATTTTTCTGTAACAGTGTTAAACTCTACATAGGTACACTATAAAATACGGGTATAGTAACCTGTGTATAAACCTTCTATTATTAGCCATGTTATTCCAATAAAACATAACAGGCAACATCCTAAGACACGCTAAGATTTTGTTGGGGCACCCTTGTATTAGTTGCCAGGTTACTACCCTCTTCGCACCGACTGGCACGCC
Source organism: Saturnia japonica (assembly GCA_033032175.1). Classification (NCBI taxonomy): domain Eukaryota; kingdom Metazoa; phylum Arthropoda; class Insecta; order Lepidoptera; family Saturniidae; genus Saturnia; species Saturnia japonica. The sequence goes on along the minus strand of CM065307.1, from coordinate 20,341,724 downwards.
TTAAGCTATCGCCCCCTCGTATTAAACGACATTATAAAACCATCCGAGGGCAATAACATTGACTTTAACTTCACGCCTATCATCCTATTAAATACTAGAAAGAGAGAGAGAGAGAGAGAGTGTATTTAACCGGTCTTTGTAACAACTTAATTGGTAAGTCTTTGTGTATATTTTGATTTTGTTACGTACAATGTATTTTATTATCATACACTTTTACTGAAATAACTATGTATATAATATTTTCAAGTTGATAGTGGTAGCTGACAAGGGTACTATAACAGAAGATTAGGTGATACGTTCCTTGATGAGGTGTCTAGTGTGTTCAAATCAATTGCATCACAATATTATATAAGTACATTATTTATGATATAATGCGAGGATAATAGGGTCATTTTACGATGGGACCAATATATGTGACCAGTATATAGGTTTGCTGACAGTGGTTTAAGTAGATCCCTGATTGTTACTACTCACAGAATGTGTTCCGGTCATATGCCTCTCAACAAGTTTGCTTTCCTTATAAAAAAAGTAAATTCACCAAACTGTGAGACCTCTGGATTAATTGAAGACGTACAACACTTGTTGACAGAATGTGGCCGGAATGTAATGTAATGGACTAAGGCATCTTTCACGGGATCTTGTCTACAACTGCAAGTGAGGAAGCCAAAATTTTGTGGAACTTTGTCATTAGTGGAATAAAATACTTGTATGATGCTATGTTTAGATTTTGATGGGACTGACATGTTCTTTTTGAACCCAAGTCCCTAAAATAGAAATCAATTTAAAAAAAAAAAGAAACTATTGCTCATAAATATCATCATAAATATATAATTTTAATGTAATTTTCATTAAGTGTTTCACAAATTACATTAAACACGATCTGTTTCATATAAAATCGAAAATATATATATATTTAAAAAAAAATTACTGTAAAATACCGTTATATTAAAAGAAACAGAATGTTTGCAATCCTGCATAATGTACATAAAGATTGAAGGCAAATACAAATCACTAAGGTAATTAATGTTCTCAATGTACTGTTTGAAATAATTCTGGTAATCAAATAAATCACTGCGGTAATCGTTGTCTACAAACTGCAGTCCTGTGGTGTACTGGAAACAACCGCAAGCCAAATACAAGGCATTTGAAGAATTTGGCAAAATAATATTACAGCTGATTACTGACATCTGTAACATCTATAATATTGAGGTTCCACAAACAAATTTTAACGATTTCTTTATGAATTTTAATACCTTCACTAAATTGTGCCAAGAATTCAATGTATCAATAGCAAGTCTTGCACAAAACAGTTTGAACAGCTGCTGTGGCTTCAACAACTCAGAAAAAAATAGTACGCTCTACAGACTAAATACTTAAATAAAAAATGTTTTAAAAAGATTTTAAATATATATTAAAATTCAAATTTAGAATTAATTGGTGTAGAAAATTATTCAAATAGAATATGGTAATCAAATGCTTTACGTCATGGATTTTGTAAGATATTGTGGTAATTCTTTAGTTCTTTGTTACTGATAAGCCCTATTGTTTTATACAATGATAATTTACTTTTGTAATTACTTGCGCATTGAAGAAGTACTTTAAAATTCATACTTAAAACTGGACCTTTTGCGAGAATGCACAAAAGCATGCTACTTGAACAGGGAATTTTAGCAAGACTCCTAGACAATATCTACGAGTATCTAAGTATTATGTGTTGACTATAGATGGAATTACAAGCTGCTAATAGCTGCATTGCATGTTATTTGAAAACTAAGATTTTTTGATGGAAAGTAAAGATATTGTTGACAATGAAGCAAGTTTTTGATATTATGCATAATGTCGTAACAGTTGTAGGGAGTAAATTTAATTTAATTTCATTTCGCATTAACATTATCTAATGTGGAATCTATAGTCTCTTATAGATTTGTTTATAACATTAATTATATAAGTATAGTCCCTGTCTTTATAGATGATGTTTTATTAACTTTAAAAAATAACAATCATTTGTCAGAACTACTAACAAAAATTATTTAACTGGCTCATATGAGATTGTGTTTTATAAAGGTAGGTAACATTATTCTCGCATATATAGCCTCGAAGACGAAATAAGAAGTATAAGCTTCTATTTTTGGCTTGTGTTCACATATTATAAGGCAAACTACTTTTGGTTATAAAGAATGGACCGTACATTCATCATACTGGTTGTAAATATCTATATTTTTCATTAAAAACGGGTACACAAGATAAATTTCAAACAAAACATTTAGTAAGCTTCTCGACTGGCAACAAATTAGATTACCCGTCTAGTAGTCGACATACCGCCACTCCAAGGCCTTGTTTATCTACTTACAGTTTGTAAGGGCAAAATCACACGCCCAGAAGTAATTTGTGAAATTTATCAAAAAATTATAAATACATACTTTGTATTATGTACTTTGTATTACGCTATGTAGGTCTTAGACAAAAAAATTATAATAGGTACTGATGACAAAAATATAATTTTTTTTCAAACTACATATATACATATTTTATTTGTACACGTTCTTTATAGAATGTAAAATTGTGACCTATCCTTACTATATAGGTACTATATTATTATAATATAATAAAAGCGATTTTTTTTTATTTTCTTGTTGAATTAAACACGCTAATCTCTGAAATTACCAGCCGGATTCGAAAAATTGTTTTTGTATGTGTATTACATTTGTACATGTACATTTGAATAGTAAAGGCTATCAAACATTAGATTACACCTCTCAGCTAGCCTTAAATATATCGTAAGTCGGAAGAGCAAGCACATCCGAACTGATTAATCAGCGTGCTCTGGCGTAATTGTTAATGATATTTAAATACAATGTTCTACAAAAATATTTGTCTTCAGTACGTCTAAACAAAAGTCCGCGATGTATATCTCTTATATATAAGTCACAATAAGGTATTTTGTGACCAAAATTTGTTGAAAATTAAAAATTGATTTATGTGCATTATTTTTAGGTTGGCATATTTATCTTTACGAACAAAAGTGATTTCATCATAAAAACAATTTTATGAAGTTAAACTTTGCCTTTTATAGCATGTTTTTTGGACGTATAGTTTAGAAAATAATGGAAAATTAAAATAATTTAACACTCGGTTGACTATAGTACTTGTAGTTGTAGTAATGGCGCGAATAAGCCATGTGACTCGACTCTTAAGTCAATAACCCAACGAGAACCGAGCATAAAACCATTTTTGTATTTTATAGCCTATTTATTGAAGAAGGGTATAGGCTATATAACTTCACGCTTAAACTCTAAGGAACAGAGCAGTAAACATGAATGTCAATCAATGTGGAAAGTTGAAGGCTACACGGTGCGTTGGTGGCGCGGTGTTTGTCGGATAAAATTAACACTTGTAAAGCCGTGGGGCACAGCTAGTAATAAATGTAAAATAGCAAATAAGTTATAACATTAAGAAATAATTTATTGTATGTACAATTGTACATTATACATTACTTTGTCATTTTTTAACGGTTTATCTTATTTACGTAGCTTCACTATCACATGTAGCCAAAGCTGTTTCAATAATGTTATTTTTCTGAAACATATACTGTGTGTGTTTTTTAGAGGCGGAGGTATTGCCAATTTTAATAAATGTGAGAAAAATTGACTTAAAACAGAAAAAAAAACATTAGAGTCAAAATATGTGTAAACAAGCCTTTAGTTTACGTAAAGTATGAAGCGAAAACAGCAAAGGAGCGTTTTTGCAAAAACGTTTTTTCTATATTGGGTCACTCCTTCGTCTCGTTACTTTTTAGGATATCATAACGATGTAGTAACGATCATAAGATTCTTTAAGCAAAGTTCCATAACTATATATTTATTGAGGAATGTTCTAGGCTCTATAAGTTCACGCTACGACTACAGCTATATGAAGAGTCAACAATACTTAAAAAATTAAAAAAAAAATCTACCGATTTCGTTAAAATTTTGTACGCGGGGTACAATGTTGAAGAAGGAATATCATGTCATTCCTCAATTACTAGGCTATAAGAATTGTCAATAAAGATTTTAGAAAAAACGTCAATATAAAATACGAGACGACGAAATTTCTAAGTAATAACCGCGTGAAGATCCGCAGGCAAGCCAGTATAAAATAAACTTAACGAATCAACATTTACACCCCAAGTACGGTGAAGCTGTAAAAGCCGCAGCGGCTTCAGGGCCCCTAAGGCTAACAGTGTAGTCAGATCCAAAAAAAATCAACATTTACAGTTCATTTATAGGTACTAAGCGGAATGAATACTTTAAACTATCTTATATTGCAGAGAAGGTGCCATAAGTACAATAAAAAGCATATTAATTGGTATACATACATATAGGTACAGTGCAATACAAGTTAAAAAGGTAACAAGGGAGGTCATTTTGCAACGCCTATTAAATCTACATCGTGATCGTTTAGACCACGAATGGGACGTACTAACGTTACTCGATATATATCACATGCTTTACATTCCTATGTCGACATAACCAAGTGTGTTTACCATGTACCTACATTATTCAAATTATAAGTCTAATAGACTGGTTTTACTTTTATTTAAAACAAGCAACTGTCTGCGATTACGTTCACATGATAAATGCTTTTTTTTTATACAAGCGTACGGCGCGCTTGAATGTAAGTGGTTAGCGTAGCCTATGGACATTTGTAACACTAAAGTAATAGTAGCGCGTTGCGATCTTCTGTAGGGTGGAGGTATTTCATCAGTACCTCTTCTCTTTTACTCTCTTTTGATGTTCTTCCAAAAGTTCGGTTCTATTTTAATCTCAAAAACACATTTAAATAAGTTCCGTAGTTATCAAGTAATGTATCACAAACAATTTTAAAAAGTATGTTTTGTCGGTGTGACCCGTTTTTTTGGAATGCATCTATAGAAAGGCAGCAGATTGAACAAGAAAAGATCAAAAACAGATTACACTAGTGTGCGTTGTTAACTTTCTTTGTCATACGAGTTACATCCACGTACAGTACCTAAACGAAATTCCATTCACTTACTCATCACAAGATCTCCGAATTTATAGATCCGATTGAATTATTTTACGCAAATCCTATCCAAGATTTTAACACGGGTAGCTAGTATATCATATAAATAAAAAAATCAAAGAGGAGAACCTAACAAAAATATTCATCCTTAGAAATATTGCTTCAATATATTATGATGATCCATGTGGTTTTGCAGCTCTATTTATGTTACCTGCAAAGACCTTCCTTCAAAATTTGTGGCAAATTATAATGAAGTAAGATTCCCCTTTAATTCAAAATATGTGTAGTAAACGTAAAGAGTAGTCAATACAAGTGGGTTTGAAAGCGGTTCTCTACCCTTTTTGCACATTGCCTACTTTATTAGGGACATGGCCTCACGATACCTAAATAAATAGATGGAAGGGGTTCCGTGGGAGACTCAGTTTTAAACGCTTCAACAAAAGTATATCTTCATCTGTTTATTTAGCTAATGTTAGAGGAGTAGCTTAAGAAAAAAATGTAAACTGCCAAAATATATGTGTTGTCAGTATTTTAGCGTAAGGAACCCTAGCTCAATTGATGTAAAGATGTAATAACCTATGTGCTACCTCATCAGCGGTTATGTTAATTTGATTCTATACAGGATAGTAACCAAGTGATCGTGTTTTAACGTTTTTTAGTGCCTTCTCCGGGGCCTAAATTGAATACCTATAGTATTTTTGATTTTGATAGGCTACAATGGAATTGATTTAACATTATTTAGAACAAAATTATTCAAATAAAAATAAAAAACAAATCTTTCTTAAAGTCAATATGAAATAGGCAAAATGATGCGTGATCATATATCTGCGTAGATTTCTATATACACGATAGATTATTATGATAGATTTTTTACACTATACTCCTGGATACGTGTTACGACAAGGACAAGGCTTGCTATTGTCAAGTCAAGACTTGTTCGTGTAGAACAATACGCTCCTATTATGTGTATTAGTGCAAACAATGATAAAATGTCATTGGGTGCAAACTATGACACTTTACATTACGGTGACTAAAACCATGTTTTTCGTTTTGATATTTGAGTATCAATATCATCGTTTCTCAACCTAGGGGTGGTTATCATTAAAGAGGTCGCCAGGGCGTTCAAAAAAGATGATTCTCTTTAGACGAAGTATCCTTTAATAAAGTATTTTTAATATAAAAATTATAAAAAAAGTAACAGCCAAATCCCAATATATTTTTTAGTTTGAAGACGAACGTTGTTTGTCATATGTAATTTAAAAATAAAACGATTATTTAAAAATTAGGATAAACACTGAAACTAATTACTAATTGTTGTCGTATTAACCGGCCGCAGATATAAAACTTTATTAAATATCAAAATAATTAATTTCAGTAGAGGGGTCAAACGTTTTTTTAATAACTATTTAGCTACTTAGTTTGTCACGACCTCGCGACACTAAAATGATTGAGAAACGATGATCTATATACTCCCATATCGAAAAATAACAAACATATTGCACACAATTAAGCTCCGAAGTAACCTGGCCTTGGTATTTCCATAGTTATTTCTTGCGTAACATGTTTTGATCGATTGTGATTTAATCTATCTATATTGGAACTATAAAACTTTCGAAATCGAAACTTAATAGAAATTTCTTTCTACAAGATCTAGTTTCGCGTTCTTTCTTTCTTTTTTAATCTGACGTCGACTCGTTGGTTAATTAATATTCGGTAACGTTTCCTGTTATATAATATAACAAGTGTTGTGTTGATTGATTGATGTTGTATATAATCAAGTTTATCAATGAGATACATCATTTATGTTGTTAATTACGAAATTCTATATTCTAACAAGCGATGTATGACGTAAATGAATTAATTTTGGTCTTTAAACAACTATACACGATCGAAACCCAATAGACTAGTTAGAATAACTCGCAAAGAATTTCACGTTCATTGACTCGGGAATCGACCGAGGCTATATTTTTGGTAAAATTTCTTTTGTTGATTTTTGTTGGGAGAATTTTTGACTATTATTATTTCCCTTTTAGCGTATTTTTTTACATAGAGCTAACGCGCACGGGTGGTTTTTGTTATCGTGACAAAAGTTTTTATTTCGATATTTTTGAACAAGTATTGTAAGTAGTCATGAATTACTTCGCATTATAACAGCAAAAATTTTCGCTATAAAATTTAAAAAAAATTATAGTGACGATTTGGTCCTCCATACATACGTGACTATAGTTTGATTAAGAAAATGTAAAATATATTCTATTTTAGTCCTTAGTCTTTAACAAATAACAGTTCATAATAACTCATTCTCGTCATTGCACAAATAAATACAGACTCATCGAGCTTGTATGATATATGATCACGTGTAACTGAAAACCGTGTGTATGCTCCACATTTATGCGGAATGCTTGGTGACTGAAGCATGAACAGAATACGGATGCAAATAAGAAAGACGCGAAGCATAAGAAAAGTAACTGTATATGTCAAGTTTTACGCCTTTACTTGAAATAAAAGAATATAAGATACAAAATCACGTAATGCTGACGCATTCAATTAAACAATACAATTACACGTCAATATAACATACGTGTGTTAACTGTATTATTTTATATTAACTCGTATTTCAACCTTATCCTACCATTTCATCCTTTCTACTAAATAACCATGCGTTCTTGTCTACGGAGCTACAGCTACACTGAATCATCTGAAAGAACAAAGAAATTAGGAAATTCTTATTTCTGGTGTATTATCCATTCTACTAAATAAACACTGACTGGTCTACAAAGCTACACCTACACTGAAGCATCCATCTCGGAAAGATCAAAGAAATTAGGAAATTCCAATTACTGGTGTGTTATCCATTCTACTAAATAAACACTCTGACAGGTCTACGAAGCTACACCTAAAATGAAGCATCCGTCTCGGAAAGAACAAAGAAATTAGAAAATTCTGCTGTATTATCCATTCTACTAAATAAAAACTATGGACTGGTCTACGGATCTACACCTACACTGAAGCATCCGTCTCGGAAAGAACATAGAAATTAGAAAATTATTATTTCTGGTGTATTATCCATTCTACTAAATAAACACTCTGACTGGTCTACAAAGTTATACCTACACTGAAACATCCGTCTCGGAAAGAACAAAGAAATTAGCAAATTCTTATCCTTGCTGTACCGCGAAAATGGTGTCCCTGACGTTTCCTCCTTGGAAGATATTAGGCCCTTCAAACGAGGTGCGAAACGGCATTATCAAGCAGGCTTTACCGTCAAAAGGTCATTATAGGGTGGATCATTATATGAATGATAGTGATATCTGGAAGTGAATCCCTCTCTGTGTATTATATGGTTTTTATTGTCGTCATTTAACCAAATATATATAAAAGGAAACCGCAACTGACTGACTGATCTATCAACATAGAGCTCAAACCACTGAACGGAATGGGGCTGAAATTTGACGCACAGATATTATGATGTAGACATCCGCTAAGAACGAGTTTAAAAAAATGCAACCCCTAAATGAGTATAATAGGGATTCCTATACAAAATTCTAACACTGGTAAAACCGTGGAGTTCAGCTGGTTAGATATAATTGTATTGTACAATTGAAAAAGAAGAAGATAAACCCGTTCGAGTTTCTTGCCGGTTCATCTCGATGACTGGGATGATTTCCGAACTCGTAGTAGTGTCTTGACGTTCGTGTTCATGTGCCTACTTAAGGCCTAAATTGAATAAAGATTTTTTTTAAATTATTGTAGCAAGCCGCCGTGAGGGCTACGACTGCCGATGGCAGTTGTAAAAGTGATCGCTGTTGCCGCGTTGTTCTCAACAAACTTTAAATAAAAGAAGGAGGTTAACCTAATTCGAATGTTTTTTTAATGGATGTTCAGCAATAACTTTAAAAACTGTCTTGTTTGATTGTACGGTACCTTTAATTAGGTGCTGTAAATAACAGATTGTCGAGATGCATTTAAAAAAATTGTCGATGTTAATGTAAAGCCCTCATAATGTTTATTATTTAAATTATATATACCGCACGGTTTCACCTGTGTTAAATTTAGTCGATCAACTGTATCGCGTCTTCGCCGACGCGACACAGCCGTGTAGCCTATGGTTGTTCTGACTTCACGTACTTTGCCAGATTGCTTGATGTTCATCATTAATGCACCGCTTTTTGGAGTCCTAGCGTCAAGTTGTATCGTTTTTTTTTTAGTTTAGTCAACAGTTGTACAATATTTCTATAGCTACCATACAGTTCACAAAAATATGCTAAAAGTACTTACTAATTATAGGCAAACACAGCATGCATTTAATTTAAGTAACTTACGTAATTATACAATATAAAATTAAAGTAACTAAAAAACTCTAAGTTAAACTAAACTAATGCTACCTAAAAGTTCTAAAACATAACTAAGTATTATTCTTTCACAAGAGAAGAAATAATACATTTTCGGTATTACAGCACTGATCACATGAATATCGGTTGTTAAACTTACAATCCTACTAATATTATAAACGCGAATGTTTGTGTGAATGGATGGATGGGTGTTTGTTACTCTTTCACGCAAAAACTATTAAATGGATTTTAATGAAACTTTACTATAATATAATTTATACATCATAATAACACATAGGCTATAATTTAATTATAAGGCGAAGTCGCGGGCACCAGCTAGTGTTATATAATTTACACATACTAGGAATGGGTGAATTACTTCCAAGCATTGTTTTTCATAGAGATGGAACTAAAGGAGTTATTATATGACGAGGATATATAATAGGTAATAGTAACCTATAGTGACTATAAAACGCATTTTTTTTCAAATCTGAGTGGTTTATCCAGAGATTATTTAATATTACCTAATATTTTTTATTCCACTGTCACCTGCCTAAATTACTTTTATAGAAAATAAATCAAAAACATTACATTAATTTATCAATAAGCTGTTACGTTTGTTCTCGCTTACTTACCACGCATCTGTTAGGTAGTAAACAGTTAAAAATCTTTCAAAAATATACCTTAATGATTGGTAACAGTTCGCCTCTTAGGCGGTTCATGATAACATCAGACGTTATCACATTCGTAAAAGATAAGTAGTTGAGAAATATCACACTCCTCGGTAGATTTTTGAGGACGATAACTTCGGATGCGATAAGTTTATTGTGATGCGAGATGTGAATTGTTCCTTCAAAAACAACAATTGGTTTCCGGCTGCTTTTGTATCGTCAAGCAGGAAACTCTAATGGAAGAGTTTCGTGAAAGGGGTTATGAGTTAACAACTTTTTATTAGACGAGTTTTAATACAACTCGTTTTTAAGTATTATGCGTTTCGAATAAGACGATAATCGCATCCGCGTTAACTTCACTTACTACTTGTCAAAATTGTACAGCCAGTAACAAATAAATAAAAAAAATGAATGCTTACTTACGTTTAATAAAATATTTCCTATGGAAAGAAAAAAATTAGATTTCCCAAGGCAACAAATCGATACTAATTCGAATTATAGGCAATCATTTAGGCTATAATTTCAAAAACTTTTACGAATTATAAATTCTAACACTCCGTATCGTACAATTTATTTCTCTTTGTTAATGTTTCGTTTTTTTGGAGAAATGAGAGGTTCAATTTTTAATTAATTTTAATAAAAATATATGCCTTTGTATAAAGTTATTGCTATACCGGTCACGGGACATAAAGCATAATTTATACATGCTGCTGTTTTTCTGATCGTACATTTTTTGCTGAAGATGCATGCGAAATACGAAGCAAGATGGCGGCTACACAATCATCTTCATAATTCAAATGCATTGTATGTTAAATAATTGAAGGAGTATTTAAGGTTTCGAGCAAGTTTATCCAAGTACGCTACTATTGGCCATCCATCAACATTTCATGAATTCGATTTTGCGACTATTTTTGAATATTGTTTCATTACCTACGCCAAATTTTGATACTTTGTGTCTATCTCATAAGTAGATATTTCTAGAGCCGAGTTATAAAAATAACAGAACATAAGTTAACTCGATGAGAAACAAAATATTATACATAACAATAAAGCAATTTACATTGGACCAACGAAAATCTGCATAAGAATTGTTGATTGAGTCATGAACACCAATTTTGTTAAGAACCTTGTATGGCGTCGGTACAGAATCGTAGTCTTACATAGATCGACTGGATTGACCGTATTGGCTGCGACGTTTACTATGATGTCACTTGTCCGTTGGGTATTCCTGAATATTGCTTTTCGATGCAAAATTTATCTATTTGTATTAAAAATATAGTTGATTCCTGCGACTTCACGTGAATATGATGTTTCACGGGATGTACGTGTCGTATCAGTATTTAAAGTGGTTAATTTTTTACTTTACATTATTGTACTTGTGTCATTACTGTTTGGCTTCTATGAAAAAGCGTAAAGATATTTAGGATAAATTACTCTTTGAAAAGTCCTCTACCTATCAATTAAAGTCTGGTCGAAATCGGTTCAGCCGTTTCGGCGATTACCCCAGTCAAACAAACAGACTGACATATAAGAAAATCTGTTAAAACGCGTGTTTGGGTTTTGATAACGTGAAAATAAAATTCCTTATGAGCCCAGATGGATAGAGAGAGAAAAAAAACCTTTGGTTATAACTGAATAGAATTTAGATAGTAAATTTTTTTACACATGTGGTTTTCAGTGTCATTTAACGTTTTTTACAATCAGAAAACATGTAGATATAAATGAAAAAAAAAAAAAAAAAAAAAAACAAAATCCTATACATAGGTACTTCAAAGGGAGAAAAGAATTGTTTTTTAACCGTTAGCTACCGTTTTAACCCGCATAGCACAATAATCACCTAACTATATATATAACAGGGTTTTCATTGCACAATAAAATTTTATGTATTACGTTTTTCCATATAGCGGCAAGGCACTGAAGATAAATTATACAATAAAATAGTACAAGCCGTTTTCATTATAAATTCATTAATTTGAATTATATTTAAGAAATTAAAAAAAATATATACGCGAAAATAGTAATTATGTAGTTAGAACACATTTCTATTCTTAATATTATTACTTTTTATGGATATTTATTCTAAAATATTATTTATATTTTTAATATTTACTCTAAAATATTTTTTAGATTTATAATTGTGTTATGTTCCTGTCGGTAGTTTAAAACTGATTTTGCTTATTTTTTACTAATATATTTAATTACATAATATCGTCGATGACTTGTAGAAAGGGACAATCCACCAAATCTAAACTTTTCAGGAAAGTAGATTTTTATTTTTAGTCGTATATATTTTCTGCTGTAGTTTATATTTGAAAATAATTTATTTAATATGTTAAATTCTATAATTTACACAATGTAGAATACACAATAAACTACACTATAAAATATATAACAATAAAAATAAAAATTAGCTTTCCTGAAATTTTTGATTTGGTGGATTCGCCTTTTCTACGAATCATCGAGTGCACTATTAATCCAGAATTATAATAATACTGTTTATCAATATTAGTAAATTGTAATTAAGTAGATTAATTTAAATAGTCATTAAATATATTATTTCAAGTTATAAAATGGTGTATTATAAATTCCAAATAAACTAACGGTTCATAAAAATGATCAGTTCTGTTGCTTAGTTTTAAGAGGTTAATGATATTTACAAGAAATTTGTCGTCATCAACAGACACTTGTCGCGACCTGCGCTCTAGAATTTTGTTCTCAATACCTACTTATTAACTTAATCTTTACAATTATAATTACATTTTTTGAAAAATATATTTTATAAAGTGTAAATGTGGTCTGTTAATGATTAAAAAATAATAATAGTAGAGTCATGCCCTGACGGATTCATGCTTTTGAAATCACATAACAAAAATTTTTATTGACGTAGACATCCTCTAAGAAAGGATCTTTGGAAATCAAAGCCATAAACGTATGAAAAGGGTATTGCTCAGTTATATGCAACATTTAGAACTATGAAAGCTGAGAAATGTTGAATAATAGATGTATTATACAATATTTGAACCTTTAAGTCAACCCAAATTATACAATGAAAGCTTATAAAGGAAAACTACCATTTATAAAATAAGTGCCATGTAATATTATTACGTGAAATTCTTGTATGAAACGGCTTTAACTATTTACATGATAATGTAAATATATATATGATCCTAATAATATTAGGATAATGTTATACTTTCCAAGTTTGCTTAGCTAGTTCTTTAATTTTTCTTGTCTTGTAGACGAGCGAGGCTTGCTTGCCTAAATATAGTTTTTTTATTGTGCAGTAAAGGGTTAAAGTATGAGATTTTTTAAATAGTAATTATGCAGGTGCAATTGCTAATATAAGTTAACTATTTTATATTTATTAATACTACTAGTTGCCTTGGCAGACGTCGTTTTGACCTTTCCAGTAGTTAATAACTCGACCACAGCGTCATATATCCCCTTCAGTGATAGCATAAAATCCTTCTCCATGAAAAACAATTAGATCTACCAACTTTCACGGTGATCGGTCAAATATTGTTGGAGTTAATCAATCTTATATCATATACTAACATATATGTATATATCATAATATTAATACGTGAGAAGAAAACTTCGAACACCTTTTTAAGCGTATTGCGTGCACAGAAATCGGTGAGATTTGGCATGGTTAAAGTTTGTATGGAGAAAGAGTGCAAAAGCTAAAATTTATCTATAATATCCGTTACTAATATATTAAATTTAAAAAAATTAATACCGCGAATCCTAACCTGACCAGTGCCATTGAACTAAGAACCCCCAAAATATAGACAATGTCAATCAATGAAAAGTGACAGCAAGTGATATAATTTTCATTGTTTAGGTTCATACTGCAAATGTCAAACAGAAAATAGTCTATGATTAAAAAGTCGCTGGTCGAATTTCGATCATTGGGCGACCGCTAATACTTATAATAAATACTATCTGACTTTGACGTTGTTCTGCGCTTTCCGGTAGTTAATTGTTCGACTGATTCATCTATTGGATTCTAACATATCTATTAACCATTTTTTCTAGTCGTTCAGAAGCTACACTATCATGAACAGACGCACACAAGATTTCCATATATAAGACATATATATGGACAGATAATTAATTATAAACGCTATCCTTACTTAACGTATTTGATGAATGACACATAGCAATTAAAATAGTAAATGTCCGCGACCCAGTTTACATAGAAAGTGTAACTTTAGTGAAATTTCAAAGAGATAATCTAATATTTATGATAGAGTTTCGCGAGTACAACGTTCAGTCCAGGTTATTGACTGTACAATCTGTACTCTACGGAGAAATGTCTGCTTGAGCACGTCACGCATCGGTGAAAGTGTACTACAAAGGCGTACCTGCCGCTGGTCTCCATTTGGGTTACGACCTCGAATATCAACCGCCGCCGTGGGTATTCTTTTTTCATATCGCGAACCGACGAATCGACTGTTCATACGAACCGGTCCTACGTCCGAGACTTCCTATTACCTATAGCCAGACGATTGTGTACTCTATGAATTAAACAAAAACACCTAACGTTATTCGGGCTAGGGTTACCAACTTTATTCAAAAAAACAAAACCTACGATATTAGTTGAGAAATAAATAATATTTGGAATGCGTTCATGGTGATTTTATTTAGATAACTAGCTGTGCCCGTGGCTTCGCTCACGTGGACTACAGAATGCCCTCAATCAGGCACACGCACGAATCGTGCTACCTCCGCTCGCGGTTATTTGATTATTGTGGGCGACCCTTAGAAAATAAACATATTATGCTCTCAGTGACTTTTTGTAGGTCTTTTTAATATCTACAATTATGTTTTACATTAATTTGATATATCTTTTATGATTTACTCAGCGTAAGCTATTTAAGCGCCGGAATTGATTCACCATAAACTATTTTTTTTTAATTGTGAGGAACCTTAATTCTTTTTCTAAAATAAAAGTAGCCTAAGTTACTCCTTATAATATCAGCTATCTGCTAGTGAAAGTTCCGTCAAAATCGGTCCAAGTATTTCGGGGATTACCCGGAACAAACAGACAGACAAAAATTTAAAATTGGGTTTTTTGTTTTAGATGTCGTATATACCTATACTTTCATATTCATTTAGTGAAAAGCTGTTATATCAACTTTATTAATTGTATAGAATAGAAGATTTCAAACTGATTTAATAATCTCTTTGGTTTTTTTTTACATTTCAGGATCAGCCAGTGTATAATCCAGCGGCCGATTGAGCAAACCGGCATAACTGTACAACTCTGGAGTGGTCGCAATTGCTTTTTGATTTGCCGTCACTTTATACTTAATTTATCATTTTACCAGATGAAGTGCATATCTATTTAGAGGATTGCCGTTGATACTGGATAGATTATGACCAATATTTTTTTTTATTCCTAAAATACTCGGTCCGTATCAAAAACTAAAATTATCACGATATCTTCATTCAATAAAAAGTTATAAAAGTTTTAAGAAACTACGATTTTTATCAGAATTACGCGTTCTTCTGCCGTCCACGCGAGTGCAGCTAGATAACAAACTTAATCTAATGATAGGTACGTAATATTTAATATACTGGCAGTGTCAACCCTAATACAGACGCCGCGTTATCACAGTAATTCACGGTTTCGTGAACGTGTAATTTGATGGTATAACTTTGAAATTTAAATTAAACGACCGATGTCGCTCGTCTTATCTTCAACGGAATTAAAATCCGTGATAACATTTGCTTTATAAATTGATTTTGAAAGCGGTTTTCCAATATAATATGTGGCTATACCGAAACGGGAAAAAGTGACAACTAGGTTTCTAGAAATGGGATTTATAGGCATGCAAGTATGCGTTGAATGTTTATTTTTAACTATATTTCAGTTGGATAAGGTGCAAACTGGGTTACAGGTTTCATGACCATCTTTGGTTTGTACAACGTCGCCTCGATGTCGTCCCGAGGTTTTGTTTCTCTCGACAACAAAACTGGATTCCGTTGAAACGTTTTACTTGATTCTGAATGGGTGCTTTGTTTCATTGTTTGGTAAAGTGTTATCTTCAATTCGATAAGGATATTATTTTAATATGAGAGAAGAAAGTATAAATTTGTTTTCAAGGAGATTTATTAATAAATCAAAAATTACGTTCATCACTAGTATTATAATTTTGATGGAGATATCGCCCTTTTAATAATAAGTAATTTAACAAATTAACTTAAAAAATATGATTGTTAGGAAATCGCGTTTAAAGTTTTGCAAGTTCGGCGCCGACTATATTATTTGAATGAAAATCAAGAAATATCGTCAAGTTACAGAAATGTAAATGTTTACCATCAGCTCAGCAGCAAATGCTGCATATTAGCATTAAAAAAGAATTGTGTCCGAAAACACAAACCAGAGAAGGGAAGTCTTGTGATTTTTGTGAAGCAGGTTGGTCTTTCATACTTTTCTGAAAGAGCCTGGCACTGCTAATGTCAGATAGCTATATTACTTTGTTGAGAGATTTTTTAAATATATGTCTTAAAATATAAATTTAAAACCAGGTTCTAACGCTTGCCAAAACCTCAACAAGCATCAACAAATTCAAACGTGTGGTTGGATATTGACTTGGCATCGCGCTGCGCCGCGCCGATCGGAGCTAAATCGAAATTTGATGCCCCATCTTGCGGCAAGCGCTTGGGATGCATCCACACTTTTGTGCGTAGTCAGCATCTCTTAGGCAATATAAATAGTCAATAAATAACTGAACAAAAAACTGATGCAGTTTCTGTGAATTTTTAAGTACCTATCTTCGTTGCCAAATTTTCCGTATCTTATATTTTTCCCTCATTTAATTTCCCCCGTGCTATTTCATCACGAAGTTTTCCTTCACAAAAGCTCTGGCCGACAGAACCCGTACATGCTATTATTGAGGCATAATTGTTTCAAAAATTTTGCTCAAATATCGAATGCGAAGTTAACTGAATGCGTAAATTTTTTATGAATACAATCTGTACAGTTTTTTTTAAATGAATCACTGCTTACGTAGTCATCCACTATTTGTTAATTAATGCTTACATATGTGACCTGTGTGCATTCACTCGTAACTAGAAACCATGACATCAACATGCATTTAAAACGTAATCCATTTTAATCAATTCCATAAGTATTTGTTGATAAGAAACCGATACCAACGTATGCAGCTAATGATTTACTTTCAATGTCGCAGTTTTATTTTATACTGATTGGTCTGACATAGGAGCGAACGTTTGGAAGGCAACAGCCGAGTAGATATAATATTGAAATATTATGTCGACCCTTCGACTCTCAAATGAAGTCTTTGTTTGAACATTGCTTATACAACATTTTTTTTTGTATGAAAATAGCTCTAAAAAACAAAAGTTATTCGGTTTTTTGCATTTTCCCTAAAGTCGTGTTTTGACTTTTACTACATTTGAGACTAGAAGGATATATATGTTCTGCTCTAGTTATAAGTATGTTTATGGTAAATTACTAAGCGAAAGAAAATATCAAACTATATAAATAGGCCTCGCTTCCTATAGAAACAATGTTGAGTCGAGAGATCACTGGATCGATTCCCGTCCAGGACAAACTATTGTATGATGGAAATTATTGCTAGTTTTGGTCTTTACATTTTACATACATAATTATAAATCTGGGCGAAGGAGCTTCAACCCGTGTTTTGTTGATAAATTTATTTAAGTATTAGTAGTGATACATTTTAAAGAGAGGTAGGGTACAGAAAAATTTCTTTGGAGTTTTCTCTCTACTTGGGGCAGCCCGACTGGTGGAACCCTCCACCCTACAGAAGACCGCCGCCAAATAACCTTGTGTTGAGTTCCTGCACTGAATAGGGTTTCCAGAGTTTCTTGGGTTTCAAGGTCGCATATTCTACGGTACCCGCTTACCACCAGGCGGGCCATATGCTTATTTGCCAACTTAGTTTTATATAAAAAAATTAAAGTTTTTTGTTTGAAGTACTTAGTTTAGAATCAAATTGTTGCGTATGAGATTGTCTCCTAAACAATTATGGAGGCCATTTATTAAGAAAAAGGTTAGAGCTGATCAATGGGTACCTACAGATCAAAATCGAAAAGCTTGATTACTAATAAAATAGGTACTTTAAAGAAACGGTGTAGGAAATTATTTAAGTAATAAACACAGAACAATAATTTATGGATACGTTATAAAATATTTTTATATTGTTTTTTGATAATTAAAAATAATATTTAACCAGTCATTGTACCTGTACAATAGGTGAAAAAGGTTCAAGATTCAAGACTGTTGAAAACGAAAACAATTTCGTCCTTACCTTGAAAGTTTCGGCAATCCTTGTCGATAACAGCTGATAAAAGTTACGTTTGATAACACAGTCCGATGATTTGTATATAACACATAAAACAAAATAAATTCATATATATATATATGTCTATAGTTCACAAAACTACATGTTATTAAATTTTTACTCGGGAATCAAAATGAACACCGAACAAAAAAAATTAAGTTCAACAGTCTCATTGGAATGCATGCATTTTGAAGGCACTGGTCAAGTTGTAAATATGTTTTGTATTGTGATAATAATGTTTGCACTGTATATATATTTAATTTTAAAACTGTAAATAGTTATAACACTATAAAGCACAAAGTTTCTGAAAGTTATGTTTCATCGTGGTTTGGCTGTCACTGTACGCGGAGCCCCACGGCACTACCGAACGCTGCACCGATTGAATTCAATATGGCGGTCGAATAACGAACGAAAAGAATGACGTACTACAGACGTAGAGCGAATGATTTGTGAAATCGCTCAGTGCTCAATTTCATAGATTTAGATTCGATTAACCTTCTTGGATAAAAAGTGATTAACGGCGTTTTTCAATAATATATTATCTGAGTATACTATCCCCGATTAGAACATATTTGTACAACTATTTGTATAACATATTTGTATAACTGAAACAACGGAAAGATAAGTTTTGAAAACGGCCGTAAAACGAAAAAGATCGGTGAACTATTTTTTGAACCATGGAAATAGGTCGGTACCTTAGCCAACTATGTTACTTAGCTTAATATTTGAACTTTTTGAATCATGTGTTAACTTTTATTATAGTTTGAGTGATCATATGGAATATGTAAAGAGCTGTCAGACCTCTTGGTCCAGTATAGTGGTACCTACTCAACCGAGAATTCACGAGTTCAATACTCGACGATCCTTTTGTGATGATTGAGGTAGGGTAGTGGTACAGAGAAACTTTGAAAATTTCTCTCTCCTTGGGACAGTTCGAGCGGTGGAATATCTCCACCCTACAGAAGATTGGAGTGAAATAACTTCGTGTTGTGTTCCTGCTGTGAGTAATGTTTCCAGAGCTACTTGGGGTGGGGGGTTCAAAGTCGGTAACGCGCTAGTGATATTAGTAGCTTACCATCAGGCGGGCCGTATGCTTGTTTGCCACCTTAGTTGTATAATAAAAGATGAATATTATTGTTGTTTCTTTATTTGTAACGAAGATCAGCTGTTGTTTATCATGATACATACAAGCTATGGATTATGGTGGAATTACATGGCGGAAGTTTGAGTTTGTACACGACTACGAAAAAGGAGGGTTACGTTTTTCGATCGTATGTATGTCTGTTTCTTTGGCACGCTCTGTAGCCTAAACGACTTGATGGATTTTAGGATACGAGGTGTCGTTAGATTCGTCTTAATTGTGGTACTGACATAGGCTAGAGACAAACATCTTAGTATTCCATGGATTCACCGTGCGGTTGCCGGGTCCATCGCGTAACAGACAGAGGGAACACGAGCAGACCCCGGGACTTGCGATCAAGGTGTAGATTTAAGGGTCCCCTTATGATGCACATCAGCGCTTACCTTGACTGCCCGCGATACCCTTCCTACCAAGCCAGATTTGGTAAGAGCCTATTAATGCTGTTTTAGATATCCGTTCTAAAATAGAATTTACTGCAGTTCTCGACAGGCCGAGGTCTTTTAACAAGTTATAGAGAGTTTTTGCTGGAATACCTCTCGCTCCCACTTCCACCGCATATAAGTTAACCGCATAGCCGTTCTTGGTTAACTCGTTACATAGATCGTAATATTTATTCATTTTTATTGCGTGGTCTTTAGGTATAATAGTTTCCCACGGTACAGTAAGCTCTACAAGTACTATAAGCTTGATTTCTCGAGAATAAAGAAATTTTTCCGGTCTGGATGACGAAACACCCACATCCTCTGGGATTTTATAATGTTTTTCATATTTGTCCACTAAGATATTCCAATCAGGTGCAGAACCTAGGACTGAGAAGGGTTTAATTTTAGCATTTACTGTTGAGCCTTCTTTTATAAAGTTAATTTGTCTCCTGTTAATGGCCAATCCTTTTTCAGCTCTAGCTACTGAAAGACTTACTGCTTCACGTATGAACTGAAGTACTCTATCATGGCGACGTGAGTAGTGACCCCTAATCAAGAAGCACCTTGCATCCTACTAATAAGTGCCTGGCTGTACCTATTGCCTGACCACAAGTATAGCATGAATTTTCAGAGGCTTTCCCCCACCTTACTACGTTAATCTGGTCTGGGAGGGTCATTTGGAAGTCATTAAGGTAAAATTTTAGTAAGGCAGGAGACCAGTCATATAACAAGGCTCGCCACTTTAGTGCTACTGGGATGCAGAACTCACGTATAGCTAACCACTTGTTTTAAATTTCAAAATTCATTGCGTGCACTCTAGAGGTGTCATTTTCGTGTTGTAGAAAGGATTTTATTGTGTCTCGGTCATCTTTTTTCTTTCTCAAACCCAACCCCAGTCTATCAACCTGTGCACCTGACATAAATTACGAACGACGTCTGGGAGTCAAATAAAAAGTAAAATAGAAATATATATTTTTTAATCGTTGTTTTATTGCAGTCTGTTGTCAGTTGTGCAAATTTTAGAGATGTATATTTTCAGTTCGAGTTCTCTGTGTGATATAATTGACAAAAAAAATTTCTTATTATCTTGTTTTTTTTTAATATGTTAACCAAGATTTACCTGAATGTTAAATTTAAAACAAAGTTGAAATTTATCGTCTTCCTTATTATCGACAGTTATAATTCTAATTAATTCACAGCACTAACGAATTACTCTGCATACAATTCTCGCGCTGACCAATGACCATAGCTACCGAGAGACTTGCATGCGATGGATAGCTCGGTGGTTGCCCTTGTTTTTAGATTAAAATCTGCTTATCATCAGATACATGTACCGTACCGTCACTTTGCCGTAATATTAAAGAAATAAAAAATAAACAGTGATGAACGAACTATAGATTTTTGCTACTTTCTAATATGCACGTAATTAAGTTTAAATGCGACGATAGCACTACCGAGTATTATTATAATTATCTATTGGATTATACAAATTAAATCTTTGTACATAAGCCTTTTAACGTTTGTACAAGTAAAAATATTAATTGGCATTTAGGAAAAAAAAAATTTAGGTGGACATGTTGGCATTTTATGTCAATGAAATATGCCATTAAATCAAAATCAAGAAATGTGATTTTGACCGATTTACAAAATTCTTGTTTATTTCTTTAAATTTAATTATGTATTGATTATAAGTTTTAATATATAAAATTTATCAAAATGGCCTTGGATCTCGTCAGTATAGCTCAACCGCATTACATACCTGGGTAAAATATATTGTAATATTTAATATCTGTATTGAATGAAAATATCGCGACTTTTATTTTGAGATAAGAACCAAGTATCTAATGTGCAAAACAAAACAAAATATTGATAAAAACCTATCAGGTAGTTTTTAGCAAACCTCGTAACATTTTATTTATATATATAGATTAGCAACCGCTCGCGACTTCGTTCGCGAATATTATAATCTCCACTTCTCCACGGCAAGAAAAGACATCACTGAACGCGTAGCGCTTATAAAAATAATAGTTTCTTAAAACCGCAACTTAACTTTTTAATGAATGAAGATATCGTGATATTTTTTTACATAAGGACCAAGAGTTTAAGGAGTTAAATTGATCAATATCATCTAGTATCTACTTAGACCGTATTTATCCTTCTCACAGTATAGGGTCATTCAAGCGTAACGTGAATACGTGAAGAGATATTTATATATACCGGGATGACAGCAGCGCCCACCGATGTATTTAGATCTCTTTAATGGTCACCGTTGTGTTTGGATTGTACTGTGCTTACCATCAGAGACAGTATCGTCAACGTGCCGAGCTACTTACAAAAAAGGCTGTCACGTTTCACATGAAGTTATTATTGCATTATGTTGAAAAATGACGTAACACTGATTTATTTTAAACCTTAACGGTTCATAACTCATGTCCAGGCTGTTGAGAATACGGTTCGCTGCGACGTTTTATTGATGAACCTCGTCCATTATGGAAATCTTTGAAGGGATATTGTGCAATACACGACAATAAAGTTTTTAGGGCAGTGCGCTGGTTACGAAGTGCGTTTAAACGTGATTAATGTGGAAGACGAAGAGTTGTTGTGAAATCGATGTTAAATCCTTCTTGGGACATCTTAAAATTCGGTGTTATCATACTAGGTATATTATTAAACAAAGTCTCTATGTCGCGCCGCGTCTTTATGTCTGTCTAAACGTGATAAACTCAAAAACTACTAAACGGATTTTCATACGGTTTTTATCAATGGACGGAGTGATTCATGAGGAACGTATAGATGTATAATTATACATTAAAGTTTTTAAATTGGCTGAAATATGACGATGATCGTAGAGGATGTCGGAAAAATCATGCCAACTGGGAGCTTTACTGGAGTGCACCGCGTAAACCAAAAGAGTTATGTGTATTACTCTGCTACCCGCGCGAAGCCGGTGCGGGTTGATAGTTTTCTTATATTATCAACTTGCAAAATAAGATGTTTTTATAAGTGTAGATGCGTTACCCGCGCTCTATTTTGGCAATAAAAAAGTCAGGCAGTTGCCTGACATTCTCTTAGTCACGTATTATCCAGTGTCATGGTTGCACGTAATTACAACTTACAATATATATTCATTTCGCACTAACAATAAAAATAACGTAGGATGTCTTTCATATTATTTCCTTTTTTACGTATAATATAACTCAAAGCGTTATTGATACTTTGTATGTATAGTTTAATTACGCAGTTTTTTAGTGAAATAATGTTGACGTATGACGCCGCGTCTATAGATAAAATTTCATTGGTTGCAAACAGTTTACAAATTTTTATAGTTTTGCTTAATTAGCACTATGTTCACATTGTCGCCTGAAGATAAGTGACAATGTGGCCCAAGATGGTGACACTCCAAGCCTAGTGGGGGAACTGATTCTTAAGTACTTACAGCTGCCGGAATTGCCGGAAAATATATATAGGTGCTTGACGACAGATCTTCAACTTGAGGGTGATAACTAGCCCACCTGGAATTAGAAAATACCCTACGACCATGCTAAGGTTTCATCACAGTGTTTTCCTTCGCCGAAAGTTCACGCTCATCGTAGGGAGTAGAAATCACGTCGACGACGCGGTGTCCGTACAAGCTACCACTGAGCCATGATTGGTTAAAACCTCACCTGATATTAGGTGATCAGGACAGGTGAAACTGACGGTACCGTCCCTGATGGTAACCACAGTATAATCCTAAATGTTCAGGGTAACTGTTCCGCTTTTAGAGTCGTATTGTGAAGAGAATAGAATTGTTAAAATCTAACTGGTATCCAATAGAAGGCTAAATATTTTTAACAACTGTCAACCACTTTTAAGAATTTTATTAGGTACTAGCTGTGCCCCACGGTTTCACCCGTGTTAATTTTAACAAACATCACCAACGCACCCATTCAAGCAATTTTTTATACTTTGTCTAAAACTATAGAAATTTTTATGGGGAGTAAATTAATTTTTCAAATTATAATATAGCGTATGTTACTCGCTGATACTGTAGCTTTATATTGGTGAAAGAATTTTTAAAATCGGTCCAGTAGTTTTTGATTTTATCCATTACAAACAAAAAATCAAATCTTTCCTCTTTATAATATTGGTATAGGATATTTATTTATGTTTCGGTTATTACGTTTCTGACAGTTATACCGGTCATTGTCCTGAGTACAAATATCGTTTGGAGATACATATGGATCAACGACACACAAGATACTCCTCGATCCGAGTGTCCAGCATTCGGAGAGGCTTGTACTCTCGGACAGAACAGCTGATGATTTCCAAGTAAGTTGCTACATAATTTATAAGGCATTAGATTTTATGAGTATTTTATTCAGAGTGATCCTAAGCGCGGGTATGCTCCTTTTTGAGTTTTAAAGCAATTAATGATTCCGAGAATTGATATTTTAATACAAAATTAAGATACTTCTCCACTTTGGATTCGATTCTATTAGGAAAGCTAGTTAGTTTTGTAACCAGTAGAATGTAATTGAGTTTAATCTGTAATTTGTCCATGATAAATGTAACTGATTTCGAAACACGACTCGTCGCAGCGAAACAATAACCAACCATTACTATGGTGTTTTGACTATATTGTGTTTGGTGGTTGTCATTTCCGGTCGTATACAAATACCACGACATTTTACAGTAATTGTATGAGAAGAAAGTCAAGACAAAATATTATAGCTCAAGAGTTGAAAAGGCAAAAAGTGCTAGTAAAAAGTGTTTTGTTGGCCGTTATATAAAATCGTACCCTATTTCAAACTAATAACACCTTAATTGTAAATTACCAAAGTGATGATTTATCAGAGATGGCGCATATGAATACAAATATTAGGTACGTGACTAAATATTTCCGCAGATATTTCGTCCTCCTCAAACGGACATCGATGTTGTTAATGCGAGATTTCGGAATGGAGATCCAGTTTACAAACATCCCATGATACCTGGTTATGAAGGTAAATTATATTGCAGTTATCTGTTTATGTAAACATACGTAGGTCATAATATTAATGTGATTAGAATGATTACAAGATTTGAACATCTCCTAAATTAAGATTCAGTTATTATCGTTATAAATCATATTCACATATGGCCAACGAATTATAATTTCGCAACATTCACTAATTATATTACAAATATCAATTCAAAAGCAAAAACACCAAACCACACTAACCTTGTGATACAATAACAATCTGTCGTGGATCTAAAACGGATCGAATTATGTAAGAATTTCAAATATGTTGAAATTAAACTGGGTCTCGGTGAATCAGTAACTTGTCTTGAGAAGTTACGATAATATGAGTCACGACAGATTGATCTGAGGTATTTCACAGTTTCTTTATCTTATATGGTCTAATACATAACACAAATAGTTTACGCTTTATTGGTACCGTAAACAACCAAATTAAACCTTGTGTGGATGCCTTCTTTAAGTATTTCGAAACGTAACCAAAATAGAATGAATGCTAAGAAAATAATTTTATTTGAGTTTTAAGTACTCAGTTTTTTAATTTAATTAATTTTGAAAAATGTACCTAGTGAAAATATGATGTACCTATTTGTGAATCGCGATTGACATCTGCCCAAAATCAGTGGTTTGGGAAGCTTACAAATTTTGGGATACTTTTGGGCACAACGAAAACGATTATGATCATTGTTTTTATCCTTATGTCTTATAATAAGTAAGCCTCAAATAAACCTATTAGACAAAAGCATAATAAAATTCAGATTTTATACACCAGGTTATTCTAGGCGTGCGCTTGTATTAAGAGATAGAAACGGTTCTAAGACTGCATTGTTTCGCAATAATCTTGATTTGTTGACCATTATAAAGGACTGGACGTGGGCGTTAGACCCCTTTACATAATTCTACCATTTCCCATTTCATGTTGTTATGAACTTTACTACGTAGTAAAGGTCGAAATGCATTTGCTATTTTTATTGTCCTAAGTATTATATAGTTTAGCTAAAATATAACGTTAATAACGCTATGTTCTTGTAAACTATTTCTATAAAGTGTATTTATTCGGAACAAGGACAAATATAAGGAAAAATATTTAAAAAAAAAATTTGGATAATAGTTTGCCCATCACTTCCATTTTAATTATTTATATTATATCAAAAACTTATAAGCAGTTTGCCTAACAATCACTATAAGAGTCTAATTATTTCTCTGTGATAATACTAAATAAAAGGTCTATTAATTTCTCGTTAACTCTTTAGTGCGATCAGACATGGACCTAACTATTCAGTTTCTGGTTTACTTAAAGGTATATCATAAACTTGACAAAACGTAATTCTATTTAAAACCTTCTAATGGTGCATAAATACGAATAATCTAACAATGAAACGGTACTTGCTCTCTATCTGGTCCAGTTTTGTTTGTCGCTTTATCACTGGATTACTCGCGTAAAACAACGGGACTTGGGATACCTGATGCCTTTATATGAGATACATTACTGTTTGTGGATAAAGACGCAAGAAGTTCACAGTGTATTGGTGTGTTATACATGCGTCATTAATGAAGTGTATATCTAAAAATTTGGCCATTTACTCCAAAGTTCTGTTTACTCTATAGGAAATAGTTGTCGGAAGCACGGTCATTGACTTGTCTGTCTATGTGAAAATATTAATGACCAGATCACTTAAATAATACGGTTATTTTTTTCTTACATTACTTTTTTATTATAGCCATCATAAAATAATACCAGTAAGAGGAATCTTTATCGGTATTTCATAGTGATTTTTGTGGTACCTAAACTACCTAATGACGCATTATATGCCAAGATAAACGGAATTAGATACTTGAAAATCAGGTTACCTCCCTCGTCTGAATGCCCACTTCGGCCAAAGATACACGGTCGCCGCGACCGAGGCTCTCTCAGAGTTCCAACGGCTGCAACTGAACCAACGAGCTGCTAGAAACCAGTTAGAGAGAGTCGTGGACCTGCAAGCCGGTAAAGGCCAACCGTGGGATCTCGTCGATCGATTTGTAAGTGCCAATACAGATGTAACTCTACCGTGGAATGCAAAATACTTTACTGGGAATGAAAGATTTTAACATTCAAATTTTATAAGAACAAACTAATAAATAATTAATTCAATACGAAAGAATGGAGACGGATGAAGAAAGAAGAATGAATGTGAATCGAAGAAGAGTCGGTAGAAAAAAATCTCCCGACGTTACATTGGAAAGAAATTAATTTGATTCATCGTGCACCTATATAAAAGAACTCAAATACCACATATTTATACAGTCGGCGACAGCGGAATTCAAGCTACCACTTGTGGTAGTGCGACCTGAGTGTGCAGGCATACTACGAGATCTGCCTCTGGACGAACCAAAACTGTCACCGGCTTCACACTCCGTCAGTCCATACTTTATGGAAAACGACAACCCTGACAAATTCATTAAGAAAGGTATTTATAAAATCATCAAATATAGGTCACAGACCACTAAGTACCACTACGTATGTCTAGGTATGTGTCATAAAACCTACGACGATTGATTTGAGAACTCGTTAAATTTATCGTCATAATATCGAAATGATATTTGACAAGTTTGACGTAATTTGAATATTATATATTCTAAAATTATTTACGTTCACCTGGTATTTTAATAGTTTGACACATAGGTTTGACGAAATATGTCATACGGAAAAATTCATTCTTCATTTGTAAGAAATCAAATATGGGGATTTAATCCATCAGAGTCAGTGCGTAAGTCTAAAAGTACTTTACCTACACTTCGCGCAAAAGAAACCATGAAACTAAATATCTTATATATTTAATTTACAAATATCCTTCTCTAAAAATATTTATATTCGAAAGCCCACTCGATGTTAACTGGTATATGTAGCCTATAGCTTCTATAAGTGATCACAGACAAGACCGTAGACTGAAATGAGGTTATTATTTAATACTAAGTGTGCCCGTGGCTTCGCTCACGTGGACTACAGTATGCCCGCGCGGATCTTGCTACCCCGCACCCGACTATTTTAAAGACAAAAATGCTTATCGTGGGTGTTCCTTAGAAGATACACTAGAATGCCTATAAATATGTACATTTATTTGCTATATCTCTTATGGTTTACTCAGCGTAAGCCATTTAAACGCCCGAATTGATTCACCACGACCAGTTTTCTTTATTTGTGCGAAACCCTCATTCTTTTTCTAAAATAAAAGTAGCCTAAACTATTCTCTATAAATTCAGCTATCTACCAGTGAAAGTCCCGTCAAAATCGGTCCAACCGTTTAAGAGATTACCTACCCGAAACAAACAGACAGACAGACAAACATTTCAAAAATGGGTGTTTTGTTATAATTATCGTTTATATATTTAAATGCATTTAGTAAATAGCTGTTATTTTGTTATTAGAAACAGACACTTAAATTTTATTAATTGTATAGATTAACAAAGGTTTACAATTAAATATAAAAATTGCCCTACCTAAACTACCCGTAGCAGTTTGTCTGCAGGATCTTATGTTAGTCTATAGGTATATGTGTATATAAATGCGTTTAAATATATATCTTACATTTCTTTATTTTCCAGAAGATAATCTCTCAATATATTTTTTTAGGTTCATTTCATATTTTATGGTTTTTTCATTAGCAAGTAATTTTAAAAGTCTGATCAGTCTGATCTGCGTATTTTCTACCTTGTTTAAGTTATTTTTAAAAGTTAGACCATAGCAGTCCAAGGCATCTTCACGTTATTAGTAGGAACTCTGTAAGTTTAAGTGATAAAATTGTTTTATTAGAACCTTTAATTTACTCAAAACTTATGGTACATGGTTGTACAGCAGAAGTCTTCGTCTACTTTTATTCCAAGTTAGGTCACATAATTTTATTGACCTATTTATAGGTGTCTCTGGTAAGCTGCTCACTTTGATAACTGAGTTGAAACACCTTGCGAATTGCGTGCCAGCCCATCTTAACAAATTCCCTTACCTACCTACTTTTATCCTTCTATTTTTTTAAAATGTAGATATCTATTAAATATTATTTTAATTTGTCAATTTCTGTACGAATTATTTCACTTCATATATCAATCATTTATAGGTTTTGCTGGTCATGTGCCTTACGGCTTCCAACGATTTGGCGACTCCTCGAAGAAGGTGACAAATTCTGCACTTTGCGATTTTTCGTCTAACTACAGGCGAAGACAAAGTACTGAATGGGCACCAGTGAATGTTGTCAAGTTAGTTATTGTACTAATTAATTATTACATATTGGATTTTTTCTGGCTGTATTTGGTATGATCTAAATTGGTTGGGAAAGTTGTGATTTTTTTTTCAAAATGCAAGTAACTGTTTTCTTTACCTACTTTATATCACAAAAGCGAATGAAGATTTAAAGGAAGGTCTAACAATTCAGGTTATCATGAGTAAATGCACACGGTCTTAACTTTTTAAGAAACAACATTATTTGACAGTTTTTTTCCTCTATGAATCTTAAAATTTTTACTTGCTTAAAAAACATGTATCCAGTTGCTCAATAACATCTGTGAACTTTACTTCAGTACTTGACATTTGACAATTACACCTTGACAATTGACTTTTTGTCGTGCTGTTTTGTGGTTATATTTTTCGTAATAAATTGTTCAATAAATATTGAAAATGACTAAGAAGAAGCCCTTACCAAACCTCTCTAAAGAGGAGAAAATGGTGATAGTGATTTCTGAGATAATTCAAGAGTTATTGGTAGCCCATCGTCAAGGGAAAGATGTTAACCTAAACAAGATGAAAACTCGAATTTCGTCTAAATACGGGCTCGGAACATCACCCAGACTAGTTGATATAATCGCTGCTGTGCCAGCGGATGCGAAGAAAATACTTTTGCCAAAATTAAAAGCTAAACCTATACGCACGGCTTCTGGAATAGCCGTTGTTGCTGTTATGTGCAAGCCTCATAGATGTCCACATATTAATTTTACTGGTAACATTTGCGTATACTGTCCTGGTGGCCCGGATTCCGATTTTGAATATTCTACACAAAGTTACACAGGTTATGAACCAACCTCTATGAGAGCTATAAGGGCTCGATACAACCCATATCTTCAGACGCGGCACAGAGTAGAACAGCTGAAACAGTTGGGTCATAGTGTGGACAAAGTAGAGTTTATAGTCATGGGAGGGACATTTATGAGTTTACCTGAGGACTACAGAGACTATTTTATAAGGTAAGCTGGTAAATATGTTAAGTTTTGTGTTCAGACAACTGTAAAATGCTCTGTCGAAAATATATGTATAAAATGATAATGATACAAAAAAAAAATTATTATTAATTTTTAGATAATTAACTTCCTATTCATATTTTAACATTAATTGTTACAAAAGTTATTAAATTTTGTATTTACACTTACCCAGTGAAACATTTATATTTTTATTGATTTATATAAAAAATATAATTTATTGTTCTACATGTTTGATGCATTTCAGAAATCTACATGATGCACTCTCTGGGCACACATCAACTTGTGTTGCTGAAGCTGTAAAGTATTCAGAGAAAGCCAAGACAAAATGTATTGGCATCACAATAGAGACAAGACCTGATTACTGTCTCCAAAGACATATGAGTGACATGCTCAATTATGGATGCACAAGGTAACTTCTACAATTTCTTTTTAATGTTTAAGTAAGATATTAGAAGGCTGCCTTTCCACTGAAGTGGAGTTGTGCAAAATTCGACCAACAGAAATGGATAAAAATCTAGAGATGCAATGCTATTGGGTGCAAATTGGACAGCTCTGCTCTGGTTCAGTGCACATACAGCCTTAATGTGCTCCTTGAACCTATGGGCTACTGAAAGCTGTATGTGGAATGGATAATTGAATATTAATACATATATTACATATCTGTTCTTACCTACATTTTGGGATGGAAGTAACAGAGTTATACTAATCCTCTTGAATATCTCCTTATGATAATAATTCGATTTTTATTCTGTAATGACAAATAAATGTCTAAACTTTGCATATATTCTTAATAAATTATGATTATTACTAGAACTGTTAAATAAAAGTGCTTTGTTTTACATATATAGGTAAAGTTAACCAAGAAAAGTTGGGTATTTCTTGTTTATTTGTTTTGTGTGGATTAATTTAAATTTGTGCTTTAAATACGTACAGATATTTTGTTATTTTCACCTCAAGTTTTGGCTTTACAGTCATATCTATTGTTTCAAAATGTCTTATTATATTAAAAAAGTGATAATTTTTTTTTACATGTAGAAGTTGCTGTTTGTTATCTTTTCACTAAATGCAGAATGTTTTGTTTGAATCAATACATAGTAAAGATGCTTCTATCTATCACTCTGTATGCTTAGATATTTTAAACTACTCAAGATTTTAATTCATTTTCACTATAATTTAGAAAAGATTTTATGGAAGATTTGAATATAGAGAAAATTAAATGATTTGTAAGTTTTTTTCTTTACCTGACTGCAAAAAAGGAGGGTTCAAGTATATTATGTATGTATGTATGTCTTTTTCTTAGGCACACTCTGTAGCCTAAATGCCTTGATGGATTTTAGCATATGAAGTGTCCTTAGATTCGTGTTAATTGTGAGAGCGACATAGGGTACATAATATTTAAGGGGACATCTATGAATCAAATAAAAAGCAAAAATAGAAAAAAAAAATTTTTGTCAAATGTTTTTGTTGCAGTCGGTTCTTTGTTTCCATTTTAATAATTTAGCTTTTTTTCTTTCATAGGTTGGAAATAGGTGTGCAGTCTGTATATGAAGATATTGCACGTGATACTAACAGAGGGCATACAGTTAAAGCTGTCTGTGAAAATTTCAATTTAGCAAAGGATGCTGGTTATAAGGTAATTTTTATGTCCAAATAATGACTATATTCAAAGTGTTGAATTGTTTTCATAACTTAATGATTTAAAATAGAATAGGCTTTCAGAAAGGAAACTGGTTACAGTTATAACATTTCTAAAAACAGAAATTCAACAAACCCATAACTATTATAAACATTGAGTAATCTTGATTTTCGCAGAGGATTTTAGTGAGGTTGCTATTTAATAACTTGCAATGGGCTAATAACTATTACAATTAAACTTAAAATATTTTTTCTGGTACATTGTCAAACATAATTAAAATCCGTGACTTAAGTAGACAGTTTTTATTAATAGCTCTTGTTGCACAATAGATATTGGGGGTAAAGTTCTACAACTTGAAAGTAGGGATGCAACAATACAAATTTTTTGCCAGTATGATTCAGATACCGATTATTGTAGTGAATAATCGGCGATACTGATACTGAAAGTTAAGTATGCAGTAAAATAAATAATGGAGTATGTAACATCCCACAAATTCTTACCAGACTGATTGAAGGTAAAGTTTTTCGAGTGATTGTATGTGTCAATACAAAGCTTGCGATAATATTTTGTAATGATTACTACAAATACAACCTGTATTTGATATCTATTTTTTAGCTGAAACCCAACCTTAAATGGAATACTATTGAAAGCAATATTAAATGAAAATGAATAATAAATAGGCGAAAAATAATACTATGCTCATTGCTCAATAAAAATGGCAATGTCATCTTTAGCACCACGCACGGCTCTCCCGCCTGCGACGAAAGGGAAACATCGTAGCTACCCAGTTATTCAAATTGTTAGATACTGGTTGATAAATAATCGGCGATTCCAATATGTCGGCCTGCCGATTATATCGGCTGATATATCATATTGGTATGGTTACATCTCTGCTTGAAAGTAACAAATCAAGGATATTCCAACTTTTTTCTTTTAGATTGTTGCTCACATGATGCCTGACTTGCCAAATGTAGACTTTGAGCGAGATGTAGAGCAATTTATAGAGTTCTTTGAGAACCCAGCGTTCCGTGCTGATGGACTTAAGATTTATCCGACATTAGTGATCAGAGGTACAGGATTATATGAGTTGTGGAAAACAGGAAGGTACAGAAGTTACCCACCGTCGACATTGGTCGATCTGATTGCAAAGATATTAGCTCTTGTACCGCCATGGACAAGGGTTTACAGGTAATTTATAGACATATTTTATGGTATCTATTTATTTAGTACTAAATTTTGTTTCTGATGGGATTTCCCATTGCAGCTTTTTAAGTGTCATCTTATTTTTAAGCTCTTTAGACACTTTCTTATTGATCCCCTTGTTATATAATAAACTCCATTGCAAAATTTCATGCTTTTATTACCAGTTTGAACTGGGTGTTATCTGTCAGTCAGTCTTAAGAAGTTTTAGGGACCGATTTTTAAATTTCAAATGTCAGAATATTTTATTAGGGGAATAGTTTTCGACTTTTTGATGGATAACGTATGGAAAACCTGTGAAAATCTAAATATAATTACAGTAATAAAGTTATTTGTTGATTGAAAAATCAGCCCCACATAGACACAATACAAAGACAAAAAAAAAACATTTTATTTTTAGCCTCATTCTAGAATCAGAAGATGATCAGATCACGAAGTTTAGTAATACTGGACTTTTTGTTTTATTTTAGGGTACAACGGGACATACCAATGCCATTAGTTTCCTCAGGGGTCGAGCATGGCAACTTGAGAGAATTAGCACTGGCTCGTATGGCCGACTTAGGTACGGATTGTAGAGATGTCCGAACCAGGGAAGTGGGTATACAGGAGATTCATAACCGTGTCAAGCCTTATGAGGTAGGATTATTCTAAATTTAAAATTATTTCATTTAAAGTATAATCGACATTTTAGTAGGTACATAAATATCTTTTAACAAAAAGTAGATACAGTTGGTAGGTTAATGTGAGGGCGGGGGAGTGAATTTATATAAATATAAATCTCGCTGCCTGGAGGGCAGGGGGCGCGCCGAATGAGTTTAACGGACTATCCGAGCCCGGAGCAATGAAACCTGCGTGTCACCGGGTATTTACGCACAGAAAAAGAACCTAACGGTTTCCCTAGGGGAGTCCCTAGCGGTCTCGAGGCTGAGGACGCAGGCCGGTAGACCGGGGCTCCGCCCAAACAGACCTCGAGGATAGAATGGTAAGGATAGGGTAAGATGGGAAGGAGACACCTGGGGCTTAACAATGCTAGATATGTGTTTAAATAGACATAAGTGATTATAAAGTTTCCAATAAATTGTATGTTCTTACACAATTCTGCTAAAGTCACGTTTATAGAATATTTATCAAAATTATCTTGCAATGTTCAAACATACCTTCGACAAGATGGCGGCTCCCTTGTTAAAATTATCCAGGGAATTTTCTGGCATCTTAAAATGCATGTTCCCAGTTATTATTTATAATCCACTTCACTTGTGTACAATAACCAAACTACATCACGTAAAATGCCGCCAAAATATCATAGGTTTGTGAATTAAAACAAAAGCCACCACATAACATATGAATGGGAAGATAATTGCGTCCGCGTCAACTTCACTGATTACTGTCTTCTCAAAGTTCTAGGTACTGTCGGAAAGACAGTCAGAAATATACTTTAATTTTTATTTTTTTATTACAAGTACAAAATGAATGATATACGTATATTTTATAGTTTTGTCGTATTTTAACATCTTATTTACAAATACAATCAAAATCTGTTATAACGACATTGAAGCGTCCACTCATATCTAGTCGTAAAAACCTATGTTGTTTTAAGGTACAAATTTACCTACACATAACTATATATACATAGGAATAATGTATTCATGTACGTATATAAAAAAATAAACAGCCGCTCTAAATCAAATTAAATTAAATGTAATGGTAGTGTACCTACATACGAGACACGTATTACGTATTATCATTTACTGTACTAAAAAAATCAGTAATATTACTCTGTTTGGAACACTTCTGTCGAGGAAAGGAATTTTGTAGTTAAAGCTGATTAGGCGATTTTTTTTCGACATTTAATTGTTTTCTTTTCTTTTGGGAAATGTTAAGAGTTTCACAAACACCTCAGCAATGTTTCGGATCGTCTTGTGTATAGTTAGACATCAAGCCCTGCTTTGATTTTACTACACATATATTTTGTTTCTAAGGATTAGAATGGACTTTTAGTTTAGGAACTCGGTACATTATTGTTTACCTGTACGATTTTAATAGCCATTAATCATTATACAGTGCCAGATATGAACATTGTTGTTACCTACTTACATTATTATACCATTTCCTTTTCTTTATTTTCTCCATGATAGCTCCTGTGAAAACTTGTACGAGCGTCTTTTTTACACTATGTATGCATTATTTTATAAAAATATGACGTTTACACACGTACAAGGTTATACTAGAGTCGGAGAAACTGATAGGGATGGAGCTATTTCGATAAACGTAACACGATAACAGACCCGATATTTTTTTACAAAATGTAAGAAACTAAACTACTGCCGGATACTTTTGTACAAATTTATTAACTAATATTATATTTCATTACAAGATGTTACACGTATTAATTCTTGATTGATAACGCCAACTTCTTCAAAATTTTCGAAGCTGTTGTAAAATAAGTAGGTATAGGTAAGTACTCGAAAATGAAACGAAATAATTATAACAACAGGTAATCTTTATTTATTTATTTTAATCAAAATCTGATGAATCGTCACTGTCACTCGATGGTTATTAATTATTTGGTCACAACACTAGAACTATCAAATTAGAACTGTCATCAAGAAAATAAAGAAATGAAAATAGTATACATAAGTTGCCTGTCCACTGAAGGGAAGCGGAGCTGTGAAAATTTCGACCAAGAGAATTGCACCTCTAGATTTTTGCATTTCTATTAATCGAACATTTCACAGATCTGCTCCAATTCTAAGAAAAAAAAAACATTTAAAAATCGTGGTTCAGTGCAGTGTCGTTATAAAGAATGTCGTAAAAAGCAGTGTTGTATATAAGGTGTTCATATGGCATCCAGCTGTCGGGACATTTACGACTTTGGTCAATCTATACTAATATAATAACGCGGAAAAGCTTTTTTGCTTGTTTAAACACGCTAATCTCTGGAACTACCAGTCGGATTCGAAAACTTCTTTTTTATATGATAGCTAGGCTAGACTCACGAATAGTATAGGCTAGCCTTAAATATTGATTTTTGTCACGTAAGTCGGAAGTCGAAACCCTTGCGAACTCCTTTATCCGCGTGCGCTGAATTTAAGGGTAAGTGATAGGTAAATACAATGTTCTACATAAATATTACTCATTAGTATATCTAAAAAAAAAGTCAGCGATAGCTTTTATTCCTATAAATAAGCCACAATAAGGTGTGTTGCAATTTTTTTCTGTTGAAGATTAAAAATTAATTTATGAGCATTATTTTTAAGCATGGCATATTGATCCTTACGAACAAATGTTACTTCATCATAAAGATAATTTTATGAAGATAAACTTTGTCTTTTACAGCATGTTATTTGGACGCATAGTTTGAGAGATAGTGCAAAATTAAAATAATTCAACACTCTACTCGGAGGCCTATAGTAGTAGTGGCGCGAACGATTCTTGCGATGCCGTGATGTGATCATCTAGCCGTCCGATAAAAATATTGTCCATTGAAGTATTATAAATCATAAATCGGTGATTTCTTTCTAAGTTATATGCGGGTGAAACCGCGCAGCACAGCTAGTATAGCATATATATTTTTCTAATCGATGTCGTCGTAAACGGTTTTGACTGTATAAATAAATAAAGACAAAGAATTCTTTTAAGCAAATCTTAAGTAGGAATATTAAAAATTGTAATGTTTTTTACCCAATTAATTTACTTTTTATCTATTGTTAATGGTCGGTGACGTGACATAGGTACAACATTTTGAACTACACCAATTTATACTACGCTAACTTGAAATTTGCCCAGTTTCCGATTTTGACTAATTAATAGTGTAATATAAATTATATTGAAATTCCAGAAGCTGTAAATTAAACTCGACACTATGTGATATAAATATATATTTTCAATTTAGCGTAGGTAGTGTTAATTATTACTGATGTCGATTTACATATGTTATTGTTTTCCGATCGTACAGTTTTTACTGTAATTGCATGCAAAATAAGAATGCCGTTTTGATAATCATCTTATTTCAAACGCATTGTAGAATAATAAGTAATATTTTCAGGTTGAATTAGTTAGAAGGGATTACGTAGCGAACGGCGGTTGGGAAACCTTCCTAGCTTATGAGGATCCGGACCAAGACATTTTGGTTGGCTTGCTTAGGCTGAGGAAATGTGCAACTGACACATATCGACCGGAATTGAAGCCCGGACCCAATGCAAATTTTCAACAGTGCAGTATTGTCAGAGAGTTACATGTGTATGGATCAGTTGTACCGGTGAGTTATTATGCTAATAATGAATTTATAGATCATCTAACCTAAACATAGACATCAGACAGACATTTATCGATCAAACCCGGTGAAGCTGTCAAAACCATCAGCAGCTCTATTTGTTTAGGGCCCCTAAGACTAACAGCATAGTCAGCCAGTAAAAAAA
Source organism: Saturnia japonica (assembly GCA_033032175.1). Taxonomy (NCBI): domain Eukaryota; kingdom Metazoa; phylum Arthropoda; class Insecta; order Lepidoptera; family Saturniidae; genus Saturnia; species Saturnia japonica. The sequence goes on along the minus strand of CM065307.1, from coordinate 20,304,319 downwards.
TAAATAAAAAACGATGAACCTTGAAAGGAAAATGACTTTTATTCCATTTATAACCGGTATTCCTATTCCAAAAAAAAGAATCGTTCAAATTGGGTTCATATATTCAAAGAAGTTATGCTTTAACATCCATAACAAAAAAATATAATCAATTAGAGAATCTCCTTTTTTTTGAAGGTCGGTTAAAACTTAAACAGTTTTTAATTAATTTGCTTTTTTATTATCAGAATTTACTACATTCATCGTCAAGGATTTAAAAAAATATTAAATTCAATAATTTGCTTTAACTTTTCAAAGTTTAACTATTTAAATATATATGCAGGTAAATGCTAGAGATCCAACTAAATTCCAACACCAAGGTTTCGGAATGCTGTTGATGGAGGAAGCCGAGAGGATAGCTAAAGAGGAACATGGCTCCGACAAGATGGCCGTGATATCTGGAGTCGGCACGAGGAATTATTATGCGAAGATTGGTTACCATCTCGAAGGACCTTATATGGTCAAGATGCTGGTTTAAGGAAAAATCAATAAAATTACTTGAATTATTGTTTGGCACAATAATGGTTTATCTGTTGATAAATAAAAAAAAAACGATCTGTAATTATTATTTTGTATAGGTTATTTAAGGTTATTATTATTAATCGCGTTTTCTTTCAGCATTTGTTATTATTTTTTATTCTAGCTAGCTTAAAGGACAGTAAAATATTTAAATTAATACATTAATAATCAGAAATACATTTCTTGCAGCCTAGATTGATGCGAGAAGTGGTATTTGTGTATACAACGTAGTACTTTATAATTTGTGAGTGCTATGAAATAGGATAGTTTCATATAAATATACTAGAGGAAGATTGTGCTGGCAAAAATTGTGTCAATGAAATTGCTTTCACTTAATTTCTTATAAAAATGGCGACATATGTGAAGTACCCAATTCCGCCAATGTGAAGAGGGGTTTTTTTGGAATTATGTATTTATTTATTTTGCTGAAGACTCGGTCCGCACATTTTACAAAGATAAATATGGTATTATATACGTTTAAAATAGAATACAACATATTGACTTATATCAACTGAGTAATGTCAAGTAGTTAATTCATAACAAATAAAAATCTGAGCGACAGAGCTTCAAAAAAAAAAAAAAAAACACCTATCTAGGTAAACTTAGGATGCAAAACATTATTTAAATACAAAATTTCATGTAAATCGTTGGAGCAGTTTCCTAGAAACCAATTAAACATTTATTTTTTAAATTTGTTTTGGGGCCCGAAAGTGATGCGGCCCTGAGGATCCATTATTAGCTTCAAAGACTGTCTGTCTTATATTTATGACTGGCAAGCTGGTTACATTACGCGTCGCAGAACGATTTAAATAATTTAATTTTACAAGAGGTAATATTCTGTAACTATCTTCATGCCCCATATAATAATAATTGTTTTTTTTTGGTGCTAAATTTGTATTCGTTTTGTTTTAATAGATGGACTACATTTGGATCTAACTTTACTGACGTAAAATTGTAGGACGTAAGCACATTAATTGTATTTGTCCGTGTATTATGATGATCCTTGAATTATAATTGTACTATTAACATTAATTAAACTGTGTTATGATGAATAAAGGTTAATTATAACAAGTAATTGTGAATTTTTAATTACACTTTCAATGTTTTATTTCTTTTTTATGAAATCAGAGACAAGGTACTTAAAATAGTTATATTTCTTCGCCTTACATTTACGGTCCTATAATTTTTTTTTCCAACAAGTGTATCGATAATTTGTTTTTCACAATGTTATACTTTACATATCGTATTGTTGAACCCCTCTGCTATTATTAATGTTCGTACAATTTATAGATATGAATTATAATTTGTCAATCGAGACCACGAAAACCAGAGTAGCTTATCTGCTTTTTTCGATAAACTAAACATAATATTCATAATCTAAAAATGTACTTTTACAAAATTATAATGGACTAAAGTTATATCTGTTATTATGAATGTAAGAAATGTTAAATGAATCTAACATTTTTGTTACTAGAATATCAATAAGCAAAGGATTCCAACATCTTTATCGACCTTAATTCTTGACGTTTTAGGTTATTTCTTAAATAACAGTGACGCGACGTTGAGAAAGTAATTATCAATTAATAAGAAATTTGCTGTCGTATTCTTTCTAGGTTCAATGAGTTTTTCTACTACCAATATATAATGTTTGTATTCCAGGCCCGATCCGCCATTATCAATCAATCCGACGGAGATCTATCACAAGCACGTCGGTATGCTGCCGAACTACGCCGGCCACGTGCCTGGTTGCGTATTCAGGTCAGTACATTACATCGTAACTCTAGAAGCATGTTTTGAGTCTTCACAAATCGCTCATCCAATTCTACAATGACATAATTACAAAAAAGCCGGAATACACTTTTTCGTGTCATAAAAATTATCTATAGAAGACATATCACAATTGTTCTTACAATAGTTTATGATAGAGGGAGTTAATATCGTTAGAGAATTGGCATAAATTCGCTAAATATTCATCAATTCATAACTTTTAAATTTCTACTGAAAAATTACTTAAACGTAATTACGTCGTTGTTCTGTTGGATGAGCGAAATGTACAACTTAACCCTTTGGTTTCCGCGCGTCAAAAATGTACATAAAATTGGCATATATGCCATCCCCGGGAGCCGAGTTATTTGTATAGATATTTCTTCTCCTTCCTAACGTGGCAACTAGTCCTCTTTATTGAAGACCATTACTACCATTATCGAGTGAATATAGTGTCCTGTCTTGTACCGATTTCAGTATCCTAACAAGATGGTGGCTCCCTTGTTAGAACTTTCCAGGGAGTTTTTGGGGCATCTCATAATTCCTGGTCCATGATATTATTATTTCCTATCCACTTCACTTGTGCACATTATCCAAGGTTTATTATGTAAAGTGCCACCAGTATTACAAACAACACAAATTTATTAATAAAACACAAAAACCACTATACATGTCACTTTGAGATCCCGCCAAAAACTCTCGCATAGATATTTGAAAAAAAAATCTTTGTCCAGATTTGGCAAGACATACGGGAACGACACTAGAGATGCGAAACGCTGGCTGCGTGGTGACTTCACTTCATAAATTTTACGTTTTCTGGAATTATTATAATAAAATTAACAAGTGTATGCAATTTGATTAATGAAATTTCGTCGACTTAAAAACAATAAAAGGCTCGTGAAACATGATAAAAAATATTGTTTTATTGATAACTTATATTTATAAAGTGTAACAAAAATATTCGACTTAAGTAATCAAATATTATTTAATTAATATCAATTGTAAGAAAACTGGCAAGTAATCATCGAATCAATCGACATTTGATTTAAACCGAGTCAATAAATTCTATAATTTTAAAATTTCATTGGGGGCTTCTACGAGATTTAATCTCGTGCTTGCAGATAAGAAAATAACAATAATTGAAAATAAGCTACAAATAGAAAAATGAATTAGTTTGTTTATATTATTATAGCCTCCTGAAATTTCACATAACTACTTTATATTTATATAATATGTAATTACAAAAATATCACATGAAAATGTATTTAATAATTTGTCTTAAAACATATTAATGATCTTGTACTGGCTAATTTTTCTTAGCGTTCCATTCCTTCAGTAGTTTCGCAGTCAGGTCTAAGTTTTCGTCTTTCTGTAAACAAAACTCCATTAGTTTTTTTCTAAACATAATTTATGAGGTAAAAATTCCCGACTCTTATACTCGGTTCATCCTATGAAGGGTCTTGCATGACACAATATGTCAAATTTAAATTTTAGAGATGTAGCATAATTTAAATTGGCAGTTGATTTTACGATTATCGGTTCTTTTTAGATAAAAAAATAAATTATAATAAGATTATTCTTTAAATCAATGGAGGGGTTGGGTTGGGCTGGAATTATGTAAAAGAAATAACGAAAATAAACTATATCAACAGTTGAGATCGCAATCCGAAACACTAGAATTATTGAATGCCAGATGCCAAACAAGATTAATTCTTCCAGTCAATATTCTTTTTTGCGTGTTGCTGCAATAAAAATGTAGGAATTACGTAAATATATATTTTTATTCGAAATTAAAAAAGAAGCTAATAAATTAACTATACAACGGCGTTCGATCAATTCGATTAATTTACGATTCCTTGATTTTAAATATTATTTTGGTTTATTCTATTTTAGGTAACATAAAAAGTAAAGCTGCACAAAGTAAAAAAAGGAAAATTTACAAACCCCGTTGTATAAAGGAAGTTATTTGGAATTTTGTCGTAAAAAATGTTTTATAACGTATGTCATAATTTGTATGACGTAGGTAACAATTTACGTTCTGTGAATATGTCACGCTACCCTTCATACGATGAATATAGTATAGTTTATTCATCAATTTGTTTCTTTTTAGTTATCACCCAACTCTTATATTATTACAAATAAAAATTTCTTGTAATCTCTGGACCTACCGATCTGATTCTAAAAATTCTCATACCAATAGAAAGCTAAAATTATATATGATGATACGCTATTTTTTATTGTTATTGATTTCTGTATTATATAATCAACAAGAACGAAGTCGTGAACGAGGGTGCTAGTGAGATAATAAAATTGTCAGATGCTATGTACCTATTAAGTTTTAGGGAACTGAAAAATTATAACCTACCTAAATTATATCTATAATTATAACTTATGGCATATGTTTACCTTAATAAAGCAGAATCTGGCAAAGTTCTCCCCGAGATGCTTGTGTTCCTCGGAATAGAAGGCGGTCGGCGGTATTGTCAGCACACCAGCTTCCTTCGCAAATTTCTTCGTGAATTTGTAGTCTTTGTATTTATCCGGCTCTGAAGATAAGTCGATCTTGTTTGCTGTTGAGAAGTTAAGAAAATAATTCAGTTTTTACTTCACATTTTTTCTCTTCTCACTTATTATTACATACTAGCTTTTGTCCGCATCTTCGCATGAGCCAAGTTTGAAAATATAATTCTAACAAGAGTTCTCCATACAATTTTTGAAACCCTGTAACGCTCCTTTAAAACAAAAAATTCGTTCTCAGCAGCTACCTACGTCATGAACTATTTGTGTGCCAAATTGAACCTCAATCCGTTCAGTGATATAATATGTAGATGAGCAGATAAAAAATACGTAACGCAATTTTTGAGCCTCTCCCCAATTGTAACGCACCGTAACATTTTTCTGTATCCCCATATCACCCTCCTTAACGTTACGTACCAAACACCCAAGTCAGCATGTCAGCATTAGAGATTTAATAGGCCAAGAACAGCTGATAATGCAAATCTCCGTTTTGAGGACATTACAATATAAACTCACTTTAACAACACTAACTACAGCAATATGCTTCTGCGTACAAACTAACAAATACTGACAACGAAAACAAAATAAAAATGACGTACAATACAGCCGAGGGATTCCCCGTACAACATAAACGAAAAGTGTTGCGAACTTGGGAAATTTTATTTGCCTGTTTCATTTAAATTAAAAAAAATAATGTTACATAACGCGTTGTACGAAACCCTCTCCCGCCCATGTAACTCATCGTAACGTTTCACAAAACCCCCGCTCCCCCCAAATTGCGTTACGTAATACTTGAATGCCCCCATACTATCATAATTCGCTATTCAAACAAAATTCACGTAGCTATAGCTGTGAGATTTTTTAAAATAAATATATGTTCAGACGTCTCACCGAGTTTAGTCCAATCAGCGATGATGAAGTAACCGGCTTCAGGTACAGTTGGATTGAAACCGCTATCTTTTAACGTCTTCACTAGGTTATCTCTCTTGGGTAGCAGCTCTCGGGCCAGCGAGTAGAAGTAGCAGTCGGGAGAGTTGATACGCGATAGCTCGTACTCGAATGATCGGGCAACTGCTTCCTGGGTGACAATGTTTTTAAAGTGAAACTTCTTTGCGTTCGATGGGAGTGAAATTCCAAGGCCGAATATTAAGGATGCTGCTGCCCACTGAAGCGGAGTGGGCCGTACAAATTTCGACCAATATAAACTGCATTACTAGATCTTTACGCCATTTTATTGGTCGAAATTTGCACAGATCCGCTCCGCTTCAGAGGACTTGCAGCCTAATGCAACGTTTCTAACGCAGAATAGTATTATAGAACACGACAATTGTTTCCGACTGGATCGCGAACATCATGTATCAGGTGTTACACCCGCCATAATGGCACACTTGAGGGGTTATTTACATTGGACGATCTTCTACAGCCGACATTCGGAGGGGAGGCATGGCCGCAGGATTGTGCCTCGCAATTACACCACACTGTCATTCCGGCCCCTATCTAACAAAGTTACAATATTATGTTGCTATCTCAGTTTAAAAACGAACGTCGAGAGATGCATAATGTTATAATGGCGCTGACACTGTCGAAACTATAAAAAGTAATTTTTGTTGTAACTGCAGTAGTCACAAGAGTGTTTTTTTTCCATAGGTAGTAATATTATTCTCTATTTTAATACTTTATTATCGTATAAAATTGTAATATAATAGGAACTGATTATTTGAAAAACCGTTAGTATCGATTGTTTTGTAAAAAATAACAATAAAAGCTATGTTAAAAATAATAAAATAATCGATGTTTAGAATAGGAGTAAAAACTATAAAAATAAAAGAGTTATGTGCGGGGATTGAACCCACGGCCTTTCGGCTCAATAGTAGGGTTGACTATACGAACGGTTAACATTACGCATACGACTGCTCTCCACAAAACATTACCTTTCCTCTTCTTGCTCCTCGCGCTGTGATTGAAGCTAAACTACGCTATCGTTGCGGTAGGCGATCGGATCGACAATTCGCCCTTGATCGGTAAAAATCGCGGTAAATCGTGCCGTATAATTGCTCTATTAGATGTGTCACATTCCGGGGTCAAACGATGTAATTGCATTAATCAACAGGGGTAGGTATGTGTAAACCGGCTGGGTCGCGACCACCAAGCACATGGAGATAAACACGTCAGTGACTCTCTTTTCTTTTTGTCGCGTTTCGGCATCAATCATGTATAGAGACTTCAACTCATCTTTGCGCGCGGCCCTATGTGTGCGTGAGCTAGTAAACATGCAGTTTTTATTTGTATGACAGTGACGCGGCAGCCGTCTTCCGATCAACATGTATTCCTATCGCTCTGTCTAGTTCGTCACGGAGAAAATGTTTCTCCTAACCAGTAGTTGTTCTTTATAATGCGTCGTGTATCATAATGATCAAAACATTAAAGCGCTAAATATTAAATTTTAAAAAGTAAGATATTCAGAAATGGGTAGGTAGGTATAACAAAAAAAATACACAGCAATATAGTATAAAAATTCTTCGTCTACCACCATATGACCCTAAACCCTATAGAAATTATTTGGGCAATTGAAAAATATATACTTATTGCTTTACATAATATTGAACAGAACATAACGGAAATAATGAAATTAATAGAAAGTTCATTATTTGGTATTTCTAGTGATACCTAGTGTGATACGCAATAATATGTTCAATTAACATGGATTTACCTAAATGAAATGTTGATTATTTTTTTACTTTGAAAAATTAATATGCAAAAAATTTCGGCACAATATAAGTAAAATAAATAATAGATTCTCTTGTGTAATTAACAGTATACCTCTTGACACGTACATCATTGTAAATTATTTACGTAATCGAGATATTCGATTATGAATGATTTACGTAATAAGGGACAAAGTTTAAAAAAGCCACAATACCTGCACCGGCGTACAGCAAGTATAGACGCAGTTCTGATGTACCACTTGGAGATTCCTCATGAGGTCAGCAGGTCCGTACGCCCAACCGGTCTTCCATCCGGTTACCGAGAAAGTTTTCCCCGCTGATCCCACCGTGATGGTCCGTTCCCACATACCGGGTAGAGTCGCTGTTAACCGTAAAGATATTAAACTAAGGGGGAATCCATTAATTACGTAAACTCCAAATGCGGGAGGAGTCCAGCAAAACCTTTCAGTTGAACTTTTTAATTTAAAGAAAATCATTAACACAAGTGCATTAATAGAAATAACATTTTATACCACAAAATGAATCTCTTCCAATCAAGATTTTATATATTGTATATTCCGGGGATTCCCCAATTTCAATCAAGATTTTTAGGGAATCACATTTGTTTTGTTAACTTATACATAGTATCGTCAATTATTCCCTCTTATTTCTACAGAAAGAAAATTAATAGAAGGCCAGTATTGAAGCTTGAGTGGATATTTAGTTGCATGTAGCAAATTACATGAATATAACTACATATGTATCAAACTTGATTAATTAAAATTTTCAAGGTAAATCTCACGTGAAAGAGAGGTGGTTTCCCCCACGTTTGACTAAATCTCGCTAAGAAGGAAGATGATCCAAATTAAAAAAGAAACACGTAATCCTTCCCTGCCCCCTTTACATATGCCCACGGTAATGTTATGCTGATCTATTGTAGGTATCCCTTTTTGTTTGTAAGCGACTCAACAACGCTCTTAATTGTAGTAAGTTTTCTACAAAACTTATAACATTGTATGAAGCACCGTCACATATTTATAACTGCCTTGTTAGCCTAGTGGTCGTAAGCGCGACTGCTATGAGCGATGTCCTGGGTTCGAATCCCAGGTCGAGCAAAGTGTTATTGGGTTTTTTCTATGAAATTCTCAGTAGCAGCTCGGAGTTTGGTTTCGTGCCCGATGAATGGCAATAGGCTCGCCCCATGCATGGGCTTGCATGGGACCTAAAAACATACTCGGCGAACTGTGGGTGTACATTAGTACACCTCAGCCTAACCCTTCGGGGAATACAGGCGTGATGGTATATATTTAAGATCTGTAATTATGATAAATGCAATTAAGATTACTTTTAGTTTTACACGTCACATATTTAAGATACGTAATTGTAATTGAAACCTATTTATATAAATTGTATCATATTGTAGATAGATTAATTAATTTACAGATAATAATACAAAGAAGTTTACAACTGTGTCCTTGTTAAAAAGACAATTGTGTAAGTATCATAAAGGTCGTTTACTAGTTGGTTACTATAGAAAACATTTTCTGCAAAAACGACTAAGTTAAAATAGAAAGTTACAATACAAATATTTTTATTACTTTAGCCATTATAATTAACTATGGAATAAAATTGTTGCTAATATTACTACAATATTCATTGTATTTTGGAAGTACACAAAAAAAACATTACGTCAATAGTAATTATTTTAAGCGTGAATTAATTTATTAATATTAGAGCAAAGTTTCTAAATATAATATTAAAAATACAAAAATGTATGTTCGCTGCTCGAAGTATGTTTAAATATTCATTTTAGGTTTAGCGTTCGGCCAAAATGTCACCTGCTTTTAACAGACGATGTGGACCAAGACAGTAACACGCTAAGCCTAGTGGAAGACTGGGTTCTCAAGTGCAGTTCCAACTTGAGGGTAGCTAAACAGGCAGGCATTAGAAAATACCATACCATCATGTTATGGTTTCATCAATATGTTTCCCCTCACCGAAAGCTCAGGTTCATTATAGGGATTCAAACACAACGTCAATCGACGCTGAGTCCTTACAACACTTAAAAATAGGTAGGGCACAGATGTGGAATACCTCCACCCTACAGATCACAGCGAAATAACCCAGTGTTGTGTTCCTGGGGAGAGTAGGGTTTACGGAGGTCCTTAGGGTAGGGAGGGTTCATGGTCGGCAAAGCGCTTGTGATACCTATTTATAGTTTCACTACTTTACTAGGCTACGGTAGCCATTTACTCACTCAGCCATGAAAGCGTGAGCAACAAGCGCGCAAGGGTCTAGCCAGGGCTACGTTGGTGACTTTGCTTGTTCTTAAAACTTACCGATTCTTATATGTTTCACAGGTTCATAAACCATCCATTCGTAGACCTCATCAGAGAGACAGACGACATTGTGCTTCTTGCATAGGTCTGCTATGAGTTGTAACTCTTGCCGAGTGAAGGCCTTGCCCAATGGGTTATGTGGGGTGTTCAATATTATCATCTTTGTTTTGCTGGTAAACAGTGAAGTCAGTTCTTTTTCATCGAGAACCCAGTCGGCCGATGTAACAGTTTCGCCTGAGATTTTCTGTTTAAAAAAGGCATTGTCTTTAACCCTTAATACATAGTGATGTATTTCTACATCAATTATAAGAATTTAGTATATTTTCTTTTCAAGTTATAAGATTTTTATGCATTAATTTGTATTTTCGTTAATTAAAAATAAAATTAAATGAATAGTAAAAAGTGTAGCTTTTAATTTTTTTACATACTCTACAGTATGCATTTAAGGGTTAAAAGTGATGATTTCTTTTTTTTTAAATAACATTACTATTCTCATTGACAAAACACTTTAAAAGGTAATAATAGCCCAGTATATAGCATTTTTAGTACTCATCTGTCTATACTATATTACCCTCGGTTTCGAATTTTATTGCCAAGCTGCTGTAAGTGTGTTTTAGCAGTTACAATTAAGATCTAGCAATAGGTTTAATGTGTAAGGTAATTATTATTATAATCAAAAATGTTAACTTATAAAAGAAATGTTAAACAGTTTTAATTCTGCATTGAACTTAGAATAGTTTATTAATGTGGGCTTACTTACCGGCTTAAGTGCAATAAACTTAGGCACACCGCCAGCGGATTTGATCATAAAATCATAGCAATCGAAGAATGGCTCTATTACAATCACCTCATCGCCTGTATCAACGTGACCTGCAATACAGTATTGAATAACTAACTTTTCTTATACTGAAAGCATGTATGCAAACTGTGTTTGGGTTAAAAAACCCTACTTGTGTTACAAGAGTAGAAAGAGCTGAACTATCAAGTTACACTCCTAAGAACATAAAGGACTCTCCTGATGGTCTTAAACAACTTCAGGCACCTGAAAGACTTCTAACCATAATAAGACAGAGTTGCGAAAACTAAACTTGTGAAATCACGATACAATATAGAGGCAAGCTACAAGATGCAGTGGTTCTGTCTAGACTAAATAATCAAATTGGCGAAAATGTTGCAAAACTTTCAACACATCACAGAAGTTTCCAAATTAACTACTTACAATATCTTGAGAAAAATAAAGAGCAATTTTTGGGGCTTTGCATATCTATTCAAGCCAGGCATTGAAATTATAGCTAAGTACTTTAATATAAATAAAACGTCGTGATTTCGTAAAGTTATTTTTTCCCCACGTTATATAACAGGTGATATTTCGCAACTACTTATATTTTACAAGATGCGATTAGCAATAACATCGAGTCGCGACCGGGCACGGCGAAAGCAAATAGTCTGCACGTGAAGTCTCTCACATTGAAAGTTATTTCAGGGTTATATAAAATCTCAAGTAAAGCAAAGCCCAACAATATTGAGAATAAGATTCAATTTCACTCAAACTGCTCAAACAAATTCTCACTTCAAACTAGTGGTCACGTGTCGCTAGGTTGCTACAGCTGTAATGTATCATTCCATCGCAAGATTGAATTCTGAGAATCCTATTGTAGTATGACAAATGTGAATCTATATAAAGCTCAGGCGATATTTAACATATATTTTCGATTTATGTTACTTATAATGTGATATGTGATATATTTTATCAATAGTATAACAGAACTAGCGATAAGTGGAATGTTCCATGCCTAGTTTTAGATCTATTATTAAGCTTATATAGAGATTACCAATTCCATTTGGCAGAAAGTTTATCAAGAAACAAATTATACATGTTTAATATGACATTGATATGATATTTTTCTCTAATCTAACTTTTTACTAATATCACAAGGTAACTTAAACTGTAATAAATAAGATAATCATAATTGTTCAATACTTAGCTAAAGTATTTTCTTGCTAGTTGTATGAGAACCAGGACAAGGTAAAATCGGTTATAACCTATTAATTATACAATATGAATATTTATCATACTAATCTATGGAAATTTCACCTGTTAAAATAATTATATTAATACTGACCAAGTATAGCTGAGAACAAAGCTTCATAAGCACCACTTGTGACCAATATCTCGTTGAAAGGGTCTATTTCCCTACCAACAAGAGGTGAATACACTTTCGACAAGTTTTGCACTAATCTAGGATGACCCTGAAAAGATTAATTATGGTTAGATAGATATGCTCATTTTTAACAGCGTCAAATTAAATCATAAAGAAATTACTACTATACATAACATAATGATAAATAACAATATTGATCTCCACATAGTAATAATATTAGTTTAGCAATTGTAAGATAATTTGACATTTTTAATATGTAGCATTTTCCAAGTAATAAAAAAATATATCACCATCCTTATCTATTACACTACCATACATTTTCAATCAGACCTTCAGAGCTAATATGTATAGTAAAATGATCCAAAAAGATCACTTTTTTACTTCTCACATGAAAATATTTTCATTTTACACATTTTAAGAATTCTCACCAAAAATCAACTCCATTACAGGTAATTCAATTAGAGGGTATTAAAGGTCACTCCAGATTTTTAAAATATTCCAAAAAAGAGGTTCTTTCTTATAATAGATCAGCAAATTGATTGTACTGTCCCAGATGCTAAGCACAGTACAATCCAAACACAATGCTGCCCACTGAGAGATCGAAATCTACCAGTGGTAACCTCTGTCATAAAAATATGAAATGGTTAAAAATCTACTTTTTTTCTCGTCATGCAATTATGATTGACATTATAAGTATTCTGACATTTTAAAGTTTTTATTTCATTTTATACAAGTTCCTCAGAATTTTTTCATTATTAAACTAGCACGCATACATGAGATGTTTTTGAAACACTTTAGAAAATAATTTTAAAAGAAGTTCTGTATTTTAAATTTAAATTTTTAACACATCTAATCAAAGCAAATCTTTGAAGGTTGAATACTTAAACCATTTGTTTGTTAACAACTTTCAAGTAGGTATTAATAATTATTTGATAAGAGATACTTACAAAGCCTCTGGTATACTGGTTAAGTAAGGGATTATCACCCACTGCAATTTCAGCGAGCGCCTTCGTAACATGTTCAGGAGCATGGTAGTCAGGGAAACCTTGACCGAGGTTCACAGCAGGTTTATATTCAGCTGCCAATTGGATGTATTCAACCCTAAAATAAAAATATAGGTTTTTGATCAAAACTTTCAATAAATAACGATATAGTTTAAAGTTGAGAAACAATAAATATATGTACCTAATTGAAATAGTTGCTATCAATCCACTGTCTATTATTATTACATTCAATTTAGTAAGTACAACTATAAAACCATCACATATTTTACTAGAATTAACTGAAATATTAGACCTTCAAATATTTATCTACTTACTAACTACTAATCTAGGGTGGATACTTCAGATGTTAGCATTAACTTACATTTTAATAGTAATTTTTAAATTATTTATAGTTCAAAAACAAGTGACTAATAAATAAAGCAATCCTTCTTATTCCTGATTAAAATTAAAAAATATTTAGATAATAGAAACTGGTATCAGATTTGCTTTATATGAATAATCCGTGGCTTGCCATTGTAATAATATTAACATGTATTAAATTATAAATTACCTAACTTTTTAACATTTAAATAATAATTAAAAATTGAATTGTTTGTGTGAACTATAAAACACTAAAAAAAATATTTATAATATTTTATATAATAAAAAAATATACAAAGATCTCACTTGGATGATGAAATGTAATGTAAAATTTAATAATAAATACAAGAACTTACCACACACTCTTTTCACCAGCCCCATATCGTTTCGGAAGTCCAAATTTACTAGCCATAGCACCAGTAGAACTAAGATTTTTTACAATTTGTTTTATATTGATCCACTTCACAAAGTTACTGGTTGATCTCGCGACCGACAGTAAAGTATAGCCACTCTTAAACATCATAACGATAAATACTGAGTACTTACATACAAAATAATAGGAAAATGACACTATAACCTATAACGACATTATAATAGGAATAATGTGATAACACGTCAATTTGCTACACTTTTGATAAAAATTAATGGTACAGTCGTACTTTAAATACCTTCTATTCACTTTATTTAAATTAACATGATAGCTACGATAACTGTGTGTATTTATGGTATATCTCAACTGATTTTGTAAACAAACTTATAAGCGGAGCCTCGAGACATTAGTTTCAAGATTTAAAAAGTAAATTCAGTCAAACTTACCACTAAATTTGATTCAGTCGTATTATAGTTTATACTATACTATACCTACATTCATTTGACACTACTCTTTGACTTCTATTTAAAAGTACGATACGATCTCCATCAGTAGGTGGGTTGTTCTTCAAAGGACCGTAAAAACTGTTTCCGTCAAAATAATTAAATATACAAAAAAATTCTGATACTTGCGATTAATTTTTTAGTTCTGTTTGACTTTGTTTTTTAAGTTGTAAAGTTTAAAAAGTTGTATTTTTAATTTATTTATTGTGCAAAGTTTCAAAAACAACACCAAACGTCATTATACTCCGTATTCCGGTGTCGACTCTTTACGAAACAATTGTATACAAAATGTATAATTTCAATTTTAAAATTCTAAAAGTATCAACATATTAATTTCATATAAATTTTACTTCGTTTCAAAATAAAATCTCTATAAGTACTTAATAATTGCAAGGCTAAACATAAAGTCCAAATTTTGTTACAAAAAAAACGTCATTAGTCGTAACACTTTTTGATTTAAATTTTTACTAATCTATTTAATTCTGAACGCAAATTTATATATGCCCCCGAAAGCGCGGGGGGCTTTTATTCTACAACTAGATTTCGGCGAAGAAACACGTGCGCAAATGAGAACTGTAAGTAAACTTTCATAGTTCTTCAAAATTTAGCATCAAAATTGTCATTTGCGTTTCAGCTTAAATTCATTAAATGTGCGTATTTAATATTTTAATTTATATTTCATTTAATAACGAATACGAAATCATTTAATTTAGTAAAATCATTACCGAAGTTTTATGTTCACAGACAAGTTCATACAGGTTTTATTCTCAGTTCGTAATTATATGTAACATCATTGTTAGCAACATGGTCGTTGCGACGAATGAAATAAGTTTCACTTAATGACAATGATGTTGACTATAATGATGACTTAATACGAAGAATGATTTTTGATAGTACATAAGTAATATATTTTTGTTTTTGAAATATAAACATCTCGTATAGTTAAGTAGGTACTAGCATCCATCAACATACACATGACGTAATGGAGCATGCGGCTTATTACATTTTTTGTCAACCGTATATCTCGATAATTACATTTTTTTTTAAATATCTCATCTAGTTGGCAGCTGCTTTGCACTCTACATGGTGTTGAAAATCGTGCTAAGTTTAGGTCCATAGGATTTTACTTATAATAATGCGAGTTAAAATAGTTTTTTTTTATTTGTAGAATGAAAAATGCCAGAAACTAAAGCACAGCGATTAGAAAAACAACGTTTGTGTAAAAGAAAACGTTATAGCGAAATAAAAAATGACCCGGAACTGCTTGAACTTGAGAAAGAAAAGCGAAGGAAGCAATATCTGAAAAGAAAAGAAGATAAGAAGATTGGCCAGATAAAAGACAAAACACCTCGATCTCAAAGAGAACAAAGAGAAAGATGGAAGGAAAATTCTAAAAATTATAGACAGAGAGTAAAACAAGCTCTGAATAATAAAATTACATTTAAACCTATTAATGTAGAAACAATACCGGTCACAATTAACGAAACTGATACTAACCTACAAAAGGATCCTTTGCAACACGACCGTCAGTGTCCATCTGTTAAAGGTGCACTAAAAAATCTTAAGTACAAAGAAATGAAGAAAAGGAAAATACTAATGTCTATAATAAACACATTAAAAAAGAAAAACGAATCCCAACGTAAAACTATAACAAATCTAAAGAAAAAGCTTGAACTTGTTAAATTGAAATTACCAAATGAAAACACACTGATAAATCAAATAATCACCAATAAAGCAAATAAAAATCCAAGTGATTAACCTAAATATACATACTTTAAAGACCGCCAATCTAAAATAATTAAATTAATTATTTCATTTTATTGTGACGACGCCAATAGTACTGTTGCTGCAGGCAAAAAAGAATTTATAACTAGGAATAAGAAAAGAGTCCAGAAAAGATATCTTACCGCTCCATTGATTGATTTGTATAAAAAATGAAACAAACATTAATATCCATTATTCATTTTTTTGTAAAAATAGAGCTTTCTGGGTGCAGCACCCTAAACCAGCTAATAGAGAAAAATGTATGTGTGCTACTCATGTGAATATGGAGTTGTTGGTGAAAGCCTTGAATAAGACATCTATACTAAATGAAAAGAAACCAGAAGACATATTAGCTACGTTGTGCTGCGATTCATTTAACACTGACTGTTTGCGAAGAATATGCAACTTATGTGCACCACAATATCTTGCGTACAAAGAATTGAATAACGATATTGATATAACATTTTTTGAATGGAGAAGAGTTAATAAAGAAGTAGTTTTAGAAAACGGAACAAAGAAAAGGCAAATTTTAACAGTAAAACAAAAAATAGTAATGAAACCCTTAGAAGCCATTTCAAAATTAGAAGCAGAATTGCCAAATTACTTGGATCATATCTACAAAATCGTAAATCAATACAAAGTTATAAAGACACTTCAAAATAATTTGAATTTTCAAGAAGCTCTCGTACACGTCGATTTCTCTGAAAATTATAATTTAAAGTATGCCCAAGAAGTCCAATCTTTCCATTTCGGAGGAAGTCGACAACAAGTGTCGCTGCATACAGTTGTGATATACACGCATAGTTTTATAACTGGACAAATATATCCTACATCTATGTGTACTCTCAGTTCTAGCCTTCGACATGACGCTGCATCAATCTGGGCTCATTTACTGCCTGTTCTTGATGAAGTCATAAAACAGAATCCATTCGTAGATACAGTTCATTTTTTATCTGATTCTCCGTCATCACAATATCGCAATAAATACATGTTCTATATTATAAGTCAATTAACATCCCACCATTCTAATATAACCAGAACTACGTGGAACTATTCCGAAGCTGGGCATGGAAAGGGTGCTCCTGATGGCGTTGGTGCTACAGTAAAAAGAACAGCTGACCAGATGGTCCATTTTGGTTCGGACCTTGGTAATTTCGATAAGTTTTACGAAATCATGAGTTCAAGGTTGGAGAATATTATAATTAAAAGAGTTACAGAAGAAGATATAATGCAGAGGGAAAGATTGATTCCTGAGCAGTTGAAACCATTTAGAGGCACCCTTTCTGTGCACCAGGTACTTTGGGATAGGCTTAAACCTAGAATGACTATAAGAAAAATGAGTTGTTTTCTTGGTGATGTTGACGAAATATGCGCACATGGCAAGCATTTGGGGTATATCAATAATATACCTGTGAATCAAAACGATAATGTCGATATTAATTACGTAGTTCCCCTGGCAAATACTAAGCCCAAATCTACAAAACAAAATAAAATCAAGATTATTTCTAATATTCTAATTGATGTCACTAATACAACTCATTTGACTAATCACATGTCTACCGGTAATGGCATTTAATAAACTGTACTATCTTCAGTAAAGCAAAATACAGTCCAATAATGTGATGATTCCGCATTTGCGAAACTTGGAACTTTTGGGCATCATTTTATTTTTAAGAATTTTTGTGGATAAATTTGTGAGAATTGCTCGCCTTTTTAAACTTATAACTTTGAGGATGTAAGAGACTATTGCGATTATTGTTGATTAGAATTATTACATGTCGCACTATTTTATTAATATGGTTGTATTATAACCTATATGGTTATTTTTCTGTTTGTACTTTATACTTTTTAGTAGTAGATTTAGATATTTTTTATGTTTAGTTATTAGACTGGATTTTTACTGTGATTTTTTGATTTCCAAAGAATTATATTATACTAACATGATTAAGTTATTTAAGTTTGCGTTAACTACGTGAAATGCTTAGTTTTTCAATTATTTTGAATTGCTTGTTATTACTATTAAGTTTGCTAAATATACGGTGTTTAATTTTCTAAATAACTTGTTTTACATAAATAAATTATCAAATTTATCCATTTACATCATTATGTGCAACATACTGTCATTATGTTCTAAACTATAATCATTGTTAGTATGTGGTTATCATTAGCCTCAACATATTTAATTTATTTTTTTCGAATAACTCCTAAATTATTGAAAATATAATAGTGTCTTTCGTATCAAATACTATGTTAGTATGCATAGATTGCATTTATCTTATCAATAGCGGTTAGCACTAAGGTTTTTGAAAAAACTGAAAAACTTGACGAAAATAATAAATTTCGAAGAATTACCCACTTACGAATACAAACATAACTATTACGTACCTCTTATTTGTCTCTGCCTCAGTCTAACCTCAATGACTTTACAATCACATTCTGTGGAATCTTTAACTATAATAACTAGGTAGGTATACATAGTATAAAATGATACGCTTATCGCTGTCTGTCTCCCAAATCACGGTGAAGCTGTTATAGCCGTCAGTATAGACAGTCAGAAAAAAAGCTGTCTGTCCCTATGTACGTATGTACGCTTAGATCTTTTAAACTACGCAACGGATTTTAATTTCACTAACATTTAGAGATTTTTTATTGAACGTTTATAAAATACATTCCCAATAAATAAATTTTGTATAGTAGAGAAAATTCAATTATTTGTAATCAAGTCGCCAAAAAATAATTTCGGGCACTACCATGGCTTACGCTGCTTAAACCTTATGAGATACATCAAAACAATGTTCTAAAGAATTTTAGTTCATCAAAAAACCTAGAGAAAAGTTCGCGATGGCATATATCTATCTCCTAAGGTTGACTCACAATATCCATTTTTATGTTCAACATAATAATTAAAAATATTACTTTATTTGCAAAGCCACTTTCTCCAAGTCAGTGTTAATCATTACTCCGATAAGTTTGTTAGTTAATATTTGATGTAGATTAAAATTCTCTTTTACAGTTTTCCATTTAAGTAAATACCGTAGAAGATATCAGGAATTCAAAATTACGCGCGATCTAAGAAATGCCTCTCAGCAAAACCGGTCGCGGTCGGTTGGCCAGCACTCCTCAACTATGATAAATTGCTCGTCGCGAGCTAAGCCCACTATTTGTATATATGAAGTTATATAACAAACCTCACTCCTATATACCCCGAAGTATAAAGCAGAGATGTACACCTACAGTTCGCCGGGTATGTTTTAGGTCTCATCTAATAAGAGGGCGAGCCTATTTTCATTAACCGGACACAAAACCAAATTCCAAGCGTTACTGAGAATTTCATAGAAAAACCCAATAACACTTTACTCGACCTGGGAATCGAATCTAGGACCTCGAGCATAGAAGTCGCGTTTAATCCCACTAGGCTAATGAGGCAGTTATGATGTTATGAACGATCAATATTAAGCTTTTAAAAAAAATAAACACTTTATTAATTGCACCCGTGCGAAGCTGGGGCGGGTCGCTAGTTAAAGTACAATATGCATGAAATATATATACTGTTACATTTAAAAAAATCACTATTTTCGAATAGAATCTTAGAATTCTTTAAAAACATCGTGTAATAAATTCGTAGAAAGAGATATATGGTGCCACCACAACGTGTCAATTAGTGGAACATACACACATTGAATTATTATCGGTCGAAGTGTTATAAGCAAAGAGAACAAATGTTATGCCTCGAAATGTCGACTTCTCGTTTTAATCGGTATATCTGGGCGACCGAGCAATGCTCGGTAATAAAAAAAAAGAAAAATACCTATCTAGATAAACTTGTAATGCAAAACATTATCTAAATACAAAATTTCATTGAAATCGTTGGAGCCGTTTCCGAGAAACCAATTACACATTTATATACAAGAATTGCTCACTTAATGTAATGATATATATAAACCATTTCTATTATGATCGATTACAGATTTATTCCGGACAACTAAGAGAATGAATGCTAAAAGCGACAACGGGAAGAGATTTAAGAGGACTGCGTCTGAGAACAATTGTAATAGTGGGTTTGTTCCTGAGGTTTGATCTTATTTTGTTTACGTGTGCAAATAATTTTCTTCATAAACTGCATCATCTTACCAACAAACATATATTACAAAATTCCGTTTAGCTTGCCAGTAGTATGAACATTGAAAAACTAACAAATATAAGTAACTAGCTGGTACCCGCGACTTCGTCTGCGTATTATTGGATGTACACGGACTGATCTAGGAACACGATAAACCAAAAAAATCGCCGTTTTTGCGTGATTCAGTAACAAACTTAGAAACTTTGCATTTATTATATTTGTGGGATAACACTCGTTAAATTATAACTTTTACCGGGATAAAAAGTACCCTATGTGTTATACCAGGTCATAGACTATCTGTGTGCCAAATTTCATTGAGATCTGTTCAGCCTTTTTAGCGTGATTGAGTAACAAACATCCAAACATACACACTTTCACATTTATTATATTAGTAGGATAAATACCTGTACTATATAAAAATGAATGTATCTTTGTTTGTTTGTTCTAATGCGCTCCTAAACGCTTCCGATTGTGATGAAATATTAGGTCTTTACCTATGAAATTGCCATTTTGTATGAAAAAAATTTAACGAATTTTTTTAATGTAT
Source organism: Saturnia japonica (assembly GCA_033032175.1). NCBI lineage: Eukaryota > Metazoa > Arthropoda > Insecta > Lepidoptera > Saturniidae > Saturnia > Saturnia japonica. The sequence continues at coordinate 20,283,609 of CM065307.1, read as the reverse complement.
TTTTTATTTGTATTAATCGAAGTAATCACCCATGCAATCAATGCATCTTTGCCAGCGCAGTGGCAGTTTATTGATGCCCTTCATAAAGAAATCAGCTGAACGGTAGGCAACAAATTCTTCAAAGGCATTTTGTACTGCCTCTTGGGTATTGAATTTTTTTCTCGCCAAGGAGTTATCCAAATTCTGGAAAAAGTAGTAGTCTGTAGGCGCAAGGTCTGGTGAGTAGGGTGGATGACGGAGAACTTCCAACCTCAGTTCTTGCAACTTGGAGACCGTCTGCTGTGCAGTATGAGGTCGCGCGTTGTCGTGCAGGAGCAGCGGAGACGAGCGATTGACCAATGCTGGTTGGAGATGTGCCAGCTTCTCCATCATTGTGTTCAGTTCTTCACAGTAAGTAGGAAGTGCTAATAATAAATATCCTTATGTTGTAAATTTTCGAGGACATTTTTTTGAGAGTCTTGATAAGTGTTTTTTGTTGTTGATTATTTTCGCAAGTATTACTAACATCGAACGAAATAAATACTTGAGATGTCAATGAGAAATTCATTAAATGTCAATATTCGAATCTTTATAAAAAACATAATTTATAATTATGCATTTTACTGCAAGTTCTAAGCAAGTAGGTACATTAAATAATGTATGAAACTTAAAAGTAAAGCCGAACACAACATTGCTTGGCATTGTTTCCAGTTGTATTAAGCAAAAAAATGTTGATTTGTAATTTCTATCCCTAAGCTTTACTAAAATAATGTGTTTACATCGGTTAAATAGTCGAATTGAGGTAGGTCATATTCCAGTTTTGTAACCCAACTTTGCTTCGTATGTACTTAAAACGGTTATAATGCCCATTATATTAGCTTTCAATCCAAGCAAATAAAGCTAAAAAATAATTGTATTTTTTAAAATTGTATGCATGTATAAAGCTATTGCAAAGCTACACCAGTTTACGGTATACCTAAATAATTAAAAAAATTGTTCATTATCGTAGAGGGTATTATTATCTATCAAGGGTCATGTATCGAGGGTATATTTATCTGACGTGGCGGCTGGCTTTATTTATTATCGTGTTGTGACGCTTTCGGGCAACATTTTGAAACAATACAATCGTATAGCGTACTTACTGTACACTTGTATGATTTGTTGTGAGTTATGACTTATGACGCAGTTACTCCCCTGCTCCTCATCTCGTCCGCTCTGTGATGCGACATATCACATACAACGTATTGCGCTACATTAATGTAAACCTCACCATGAAAGTGATATCTTTGTGACGGGTCACGACACGACACCCCAGACAAACATAATTGAAGTCATGTCATAACGGTTTAAAGTGTTATTTTTCCTGTTCAATGAATCCGAATCCATAAACATTTTCGAATTCACTTTTCTGATCTACAATGAAAGGTTTAATGTTTCTACTAAAATTAAGTTCACAGAAACACGTGTAGGCTTGATTGATATCCAAAAGTTAAATAAATTCAATAAAATCTCAACATAAAAAAATTGTTAAGATCTAAGTCAAAATAGAAAAAAATCACTATACTTGAAATATCCGGAAGCGTCTAAAACCTACTCGAACCGACGAATAAACATTCTTTAGTTTGAAAAAAAACACTGCATTTATTCATACATTCGAAGCTTTATCGCTCCGATTGCGTAATGTCGTAAAGTTCAAGGGCGTTCTAGTTTCTAGTGATTTCTACTCTCCTTTTATTTTGGTATATAAGCGAGTCTTGTTTTAAACTAGGAACAGTTCTATTTGGAAAACAAAGTGGAAACAACAAGCCATAAAAGGAATAACTTGGCAAAAGGACCATATCCATAGAGAGAGATACTGTAACTACGACCACAGTGTAGTTGAGGAGGTTTTTGGCGGGATCTTGGAGTGACATGTTGTGGTTTTTATTTTTAATTCTATAACTTAGATTTGTAATGTAATATTAGTGGCGTTTTGCGTGATATAGTTTGGTTTTTGTGCATAAGTGAAGTGGATTATAAATATAAGCTGAAAGCATTTATTCTGAGATCCCACAAAATCTTCCTAGAAAGTTCTAACATGGGAGCCACCATCTTGTTAGGATACTAAATCGTCATAACACATGACACTATAATTCACTCGATAATGGCAGTAATGGTTTTCATTAAAGAGGACCGGTTGCCAAGTTAGGAAGAAGATGAAGAAGAAAGGATTACAATGTAGTGAGTTTGTTTGAATTTTATTTCCCAGAGTATGAATAAATTATTTAGGTACCTACGTAAAATCTAACAGTATTTTCGCTACCCACGGATATAACAATAAATTATCCTGAATATTTTCTTCTAAAAGTGCGAAAGCTGACACTTTTGACGCGTAAAGCAGTGATATTATCAGCCCCTCGAAAAAGCCCTTGTTTTTTTGCATTTGATAATTTGCTTTTTATAGTAGTACGGCATAGTGACTACACTCTGCCTGATGGTAATCTAAAAATAACGGCAACCACTCAGAGATCGACAATCCATCGACAGTCACCGCTGTGAAACCTGCAAGCCTTCCCACAGCTGAATATACACTGACTGATCTAGAAACGAGACAAACCAAAAGAGAGTCGCAGTGGTCGCAAACCAGTCGGGTACAGATCTCTACCACTTGCGGATCGCCTAAGCGGGCGGGCAACTATGACGGGCTTCTTTCCTAATTCAAATGCCTCATCCATACGCTTGCCGCTTGCCACAATCTTCAAAAGCCTACAATCGCTTGGATAAAATGGGCAAGCCAAGCTTAGCCATCAACACGTTTGCGAGTGTGCTAGTATGTTTGGGATAAACAAGCAGGATTGACGTCGACCTTGTGTCGGTTATAACATGTGGTTTAATTTATTTTTATTGTAAAAAGAAGCAAAATTAAACGTGGAAATATAAGAGACAAACATCTTAGCATTCCATGTATTCACATTGCGACCCGGCGTCCATCGTGGGGCAGAGAGAGGGAAACACGAGCAACCCCGGGACTTGCGAATCAGGTGTAGGTTTACAGGGCCCCCTTGTGATTCACATCAGCGCTCACCCTGACTGCCCGCGATTCCCTCCCTGCTAAGCGAGATTTGGTAAGAGCCTGCTAATGCTGCTTTAGATACCCGTTCTAAAATAGAACTTACTACAGTTTTCGATAGGCCGAGGTCTTTTAGCAATTTATAGAGATATTTCGCTGGTATACCCCTCTCTCCCACTTCTACCGCTTATAAATTAACCGAATAGCAATTTTAGGTTAGCTCATAACTTGGATCGTAATATTTATTCATTTTTATTGCGTGGTGTTTAGGTATATTAGTTTCCCACGGTACAGTAAGCTCTACAAGTACTATACGTTATGTAGAAAATTCATCAACGAAGATAGTTTCAATTATTTATTTCGCGCAAGCGTTACTAACTACACGCAAACGTTTGAATGTATCGCAAGCGCTTGCCACAAGCTCCTTAGATTTGTAGATCAAATATTGACTTCGCTCGGATCGGTGGCAAAGCCAAGCCTAAACGCTCTATCTACACGTTTGAATTTGTGATTGTTTGCCAAGGTTTGGCAAGTATGTGGACTGGGCTTTAAATGGATTATCTGAGTTATCAAAATTACTATAGGTTTTGAAAAAAGTACCTACTCGTACCTATATAAATAAATATCAGCAATTGGTATGAAAAAAAAGAAGAAAACTTTTGAAGTATCGCCAATGGATTTAGATCTCTCCGTGGTCGCCGATGTGTTTGGATTGTACTGTGTTTACCATCGGGGGTATTACCGTCAATTTGCTGAGTTACTAATTTTCAAATTATCGTACCTAAATAAATATAAATGGAGATAAATTTAATTTGTGTAATAATTTTTCTATTACAAACACTACTATTTCATATTGCACATAAACACAAAAACTTTGGTAGGATACATTATTTCTACGCAGGGTTGAGTTGTATTGCCAACCACTAAAAAGTGTGGCTATACTATTTTATTACAAATTTCTATCATGTACAATAATTATGTGCCTGTACGATACTTTTTACGATAATTACGTTCAACGATAAGTATGTTCATGTACGATAATTTTCCTTCGGTGGTGAACTCTGAAGCGAGTACTGCTGGTTTCCCGGTAGAAATAGGTGTGACAGTTGCGCTACCGAATCCCGCAGTCAAACCATGCACTATGCATATTCTACAATACGCTTCTTTATTACGCCCAGGAGGCCAAAAATATAAATATTATACATTTCATTATACACCTACTGCAAAAGTTGTTGAGAAGAACCCTATTATTGTTTCTGTATTTAATTTTTTGATATTTCTAATAATGTTTTTGAACTTAAATGTCCGTGGGTATTTCTAGGGACAGCAAAGAGCTTTTCGCTTCCAATTCAATGAACTGGAATTGTACATCTAAAGTCCGTCGCCCACGCACTAGAAAGGTAGAAAGAAAACATTATTAAATTTATTAGTCAAATCACACGACGGTGGGTACCAGCACATATTCATATTGGGTTACGGACCGTTCCAGTATCACGTAAGCAAATTTTCAATGATTTTATATCTCCCCTCTCCCAAATGATATAGGTATGATATTTTTTTTAAAACTTGGATATATACTTTTTTGTTTCAAGGCATCCTAGTATGTACGTCGGCTATTCACCGAATTGATAAATAATCGGTACATTTAAGAAAATTTTATTCTGAAGTTTAAAGTTAAGACGTTCGTCGGAACGCTGATTTATCTCCACTAAGAAATATGAAAATAAATTCGGTATTCCATGATTAAATGTGGAAACATTTTGCATAATTTTATAAAATATGGTTTATTTTCGTAATGTTACCCCAGCTGTTTTTTTATACTACCAACATGGCAAACAAGCATACAGCCCGCCTGATGGTAAACGGCTATCGTAGCCTTTGGACGCTTTTAATACTATGGTAATAGTATTTGGGAGAGAAATTCATACGCGAAAATAAAATTATTCTAAACCAAGAAGGCACATATTATATTTTATGCTATGATAAGCGATCAGCTGATATACGTTTTATTTATACAACTACGGTAGCAAACAAGCATACGGTCCACTTGATGGTGAGCGGCTACCGTAGTCTTTGGAAACTTGTAATGCCATAGGCGCCACTAGTGTGTTGCCGACTTTGAATCTCTACCTGAAAGAGCTCTGGGGCACACCGAAGGAACACAACACTAGGATATTTGGCTTGCGATCTTCTGAAGGGTGGAGGTATTCCACCAGACGTGCTGCCCCTAGTAGAGATAAATTTCTCTGTAGGTAAGTATAACCTTTCTTAACAATGCTCTCGTCATTTTCATTAATCAACAAAATTTTTATCGATATTTCAAGTAAACTTATACAGACTAGCGATCATCATAAGGTCAAAATTCGACCAGCGTCTTTTTGATCATAGATTTTCTATTTAACATTTGCAGTATGAATCTAAACAACGAATATTATATCACTTGCTGTCACTTTTCATTGAGTGACAATGTCAATATTTTGGGGGGTCTAAGTTCAATGGCACTTGTCGGGTTAGGATTCACAGTATTAATTTATTTTATTTAATATATTAGTAACAGGTATTATAGATAATATTTAGCTTTCTGCACTTCTTCTACATATAAACTTTAACCATGCCAAATCTCAGTCGTGCACGCAATACGCTTAAAAAGGGGTAGAAAGCTTTTGCTTCACGTATTAATATATAGATATTGTTTTACTGTATTAGGTAGAAAGTTAAAATGCAAGAATTACTAGGAAATATAGGACAAGAATCATTATATTAAAATTAGTTCCCCATCAGGATTTTATTACTAAATTTATTGGTATCAATAAAGTAGGGGAAAAAGTTAGTGACTAACTAGACTAGTGCCTAATTTTTACAGCCTATTGTTTTCAAGTTTCACGGTACGTTTATAGGTACTGAAATTAGGGCAGCTACATAAAATTGAAAATCAAATGTAGCCAACGTTAAATGTAACTATTAAATTATCGTGCCAATTACGGTTTTACGGTGTACTTACTATAACGACACGGTTTTAGGACGATAAAACACGATTAACTCGGCAGAGGGAAATTTCGTTGTTCCCCCTTTGAGATAAAAATGAGATATGAAATTAAAGAACTTCTCGCATTTTATAGCTCTTTCAAATTGATTTGAAACACTTTTCGTATATTTTACTGGTTTAATACTAGTGATGTGAACCGGTGAAAATTGTCAGAACCGGTTCTTACCCAGTACCTTCTTAAAAAAATACGGGTTTTTAAAGATTATCGGTTTTTATTTTCTTATTATTTAAAAAGCTAAAAATTTTACAAGTCAAGAGATGTAATGAAACTGCATTATTTTTATTAATAAATTTCTGCAATCAAGTTATCAACTTGGTGAATAAAATATATTTGATTGACAACATCTTAAAGAAGTATGCGCTTTCTGGACGAAGCTCATATCCTGCTATCGAGTACATGAAATTTGCTGGCATAGAAGTTACCGGTACCGATAAATACTTAAGTGCGATTTTATTTATGGGGGTTAGGTGCTGAGTGATTAGTTCATAGACAGATCGCAAGCTTGAAGCGGCTCCCTAGGACGAGGTTGTTTGTGATAGTTCTGACCATATTTTACTAGGATATGGGATTCTAACAATAACGAAAGCATAACATAACTTTAAGACAAATAATGATAAACACTCATAGTACTTAGTTCACCAATTATAATATAATGTATATTAGATATAAGTTTTAAGTAACTCGTTCAGTCGCGAACGACACTAACATAATTTGTACCCGGATTTTTTTGCTGAAATAAAAAAAACCCGGTGTTATCGGTATTTACAAAAAATCATTTTTTTAGTTTTTCATGAACCGGTTCACATCGCCAATTAATACAGTAATTGAGGACAAATAGCATACCTTAAAACCGGTATGTACCTTACATGCAGACAATTATGCGAACCTAAAAGTGTAGGATGGAAAGTTTTTGGCAGAATGTTGTTCTGTCATGTTGTGGTTTTTATTTTAATTTATAAACTTGTGATATAAGAACCTATATGATGCATTTCATGTGATTTAGTTTGTTTTTTGTTTGATAAATGTGACGTAGTTTGTTGTTTGTGTTAAATCACTATAAAGATGTTTATTTTATTACTCTATATATAGTGGACGTGACCCCTACCACTCCACGTGATTACTGGGTGATTCCGAAACACGACAAACCAAAAGAAAGTCAATGTGAATATGTTTATTTTATTACTATGTGTATGGAGGTCGTGACCCCTACCTACCGCTTTTAATCTATCCATGTTTAACCATAAAACTTTGAAATCGTCTGTCAATTAAAAAAAACGAACTCGGCTCCACACCGCCAACGTTGAGGCCAATGCTTCGCCACGCTAACAACTGGTCTGACCCGTCGCGTTATATGTTTCACATCAAAAATATCACGATAATTATGTTCATAAGCAAGAATTGTGCAGTTAACGAGTGCGGCACCGTGGGCACAGTTAGTAAATAAAACTAAAAACATGCATTTTAAGTTGAAACAAATACTCCCTGGACAGTTTTAACAATAGAACTACTTTCTTGTTAGAGCTATGTTTAAATTATATTATACTGCTTACAAGAATAATTAGAACAATATTCTATTCACGTGACATTGGCAGAGTTGTGAATGAACACAGTTGCCATTAAATAAAAAGTAGTAAAAGTGTAGAATGACATTTGTAATTGAGTAGATATAGTACTCTGTGGTAAATAAGCAAAGTTTACCCTGCATTCGCGCTTCTCCAAACTCTACTCTGCATAAAATGCTATTAGGGTTGCCACCTTTTTTTCTTCAAATTAAAGTACTTTGGATATTATAGGCAAGAAAAAAAGTACGTAGTGTTAAAATAAAGTACAATTTATTTTTCTTTATTATTATCTTTAAAAACATTTTTTTATTGCTTTTAGCAAGTTTTATCAATCTATTATGATTCCTGAAAAAATGCACAGCGTCTTTAAGTTCTTTTTTATCAGATTCATAGAGGTTATAAATCTACAAAACCGATAAATCGTATACTTATTGCACTCAAACCCATTCACACGAAACAAACAAAAGATAAATGTTGACTATGACATTGATAATGTTGAGATTTGGGGTGAAGTTGCGTTCAAGTGGTGCTGGCGACGTATCGATTCGGTACCAATCGATAGCATTCCGTTTTACTCAAAAAGTTTACGACCAAACTTTTTTGAATCCCAGAGAAATCAAATCATGCGAAATAAAGTATAGAGTGCAATTACTAGAAATAACGTACAATACTTTATTATAAAGTAGGTACGGGAACCCTAACTGCTTTTATTCGACTAAATGTTGTTTGTTCCACAAAATCCTTGTTACACTATTGAGCGTAAATTTCTCTTCGTGAAATAATTAATATTCATGCCTGCTTCGTAATCAGAACGCCATGTTTTCGTACTAATTCCTCTTACTTTGATGATGTCAGATCCCGTCTTGTCTCGTCTCGTCTAATACAAGTGAGCGAGTCGTTCTAAATTAGTTAATTCGATATGTCTGTGTAAGTACGCAAAACATATCAAAAATACTTTATTGAATTTAGGCTTTATAAGGTTCTCATGAATGTTGAAACTACTACCGGTCCGGAAAACATCTATGTTATCGAGAAAAACCGCCAAGAAAATCGGATCTAGTTTTTTTTTTACTGTTTATATAATGTTTTTAATCATCTAAAAGCTATTAAATTATTAATTAAATTACTAGCTTTTACGGACCCAGTATAGATGGGTTTCAGTTGTTGAGCGGACAAATCATTTATTCTCATATCCTTGCCTAGACTTAGCTTTCGGCTACACTTATCTAACGTTCCTGATTTTGGTGAGTCGCTCAAATTAAAATAAGAAGTCACATTTAAAATCGCTGAATTGAATATTATGAAAAGAGTAATGACTCGAAATCTGTACATATATGATATTTGAGAAAACACTAAAAACAGACCATTAAATTATAAGAAATGGAGCCGATTGACAATATACCGTAATTCCACTAGGTAAATTATAATAATTATCACGGCTTTGACAATATAATTTAGGCGACATACGATTGTTATGGAATAAATATAAAATAATAATAATAATAATAATAATCGCGCTATCTTTCAGCAAATATAATAAAGAATAAACAAAATTGTACGAATGTTTGAAGTAATCTAAGGAGTTAAATTATTCTTGCATTCAATACTAGATGGCGTATAAATCTGATATTTACTAAGTAAATATCTTTTGACAGAAAACATAACGCGTTTAAATTAACGCTCCTGTAAATTACACTCCTGATAAAATTTCCATACTGGGGTACTTGCATAAAAATCGATTTTTAAGGAGTAAACTCCAAAAACTTTTTATATATGTGTGGGACGACTCCTACCTGAGCGATATTTTTTTAGGTCCTAGGCCTAACATATTAAAGACATACGAATTCCACAAATTACAATTTACAGTCATTTTGAATTCATAATTTCAAGTGACAAATTATTTTAAAATAGCAGTCTATGTTAATTACGATATTGTGAAATATTTGTACGATACGCTGAACTTATCATCAGATCAGATGGCTGAGAATTAAACTCGTAAATTTTATTCAAAATCATCCAAGATTAATTCATTAACGTAGATAATGATAAAACTTCTTACATACTTTTTACGTTTACAGTAAAGTTTACCTACAACGACAACAGTACGAGATGTTTTTGAAACTTTCCACTCTATTTTAATATGACATTGCTGTTGCTACTTGTAAACTCGACTTTTTCCTCGGTGGATTTACGTTGGTTGTCAAACAAGCAAACATTTCACGAAGAGGAGTGGTTATGTCTCACGAGACTTAAGTATTCGTAAATATTTCTTTTGAGTTTGTCCAAGTTTAATAATAGAATCGAATGATCGGAAAACATACAGGAAATAAGAAAATTTTCTTTTAGTTTGTCAGGTTTCGAAATCGGACAGGCCATATGTGCAGAAATACAGCGGGGTGGTAGAGATCGCGATCACCATACACATAGTTATAAATCCATTTATGATTTTTTTTCGTTTGTCGAGTTCCGAAATCAGCCGGTGCATTTATGCAGTAACTTAGCGGTGTGGTGGGAACGCGTCCACCATACACATAGTGATAAACCAATTTATGAGTTTTTGGTTTGTCGTGTTCCGAGATCAGTCTGTTTATATCCAATAATACGCAGACGAAGTCGCTGGTACCAGCTAGTAACTTTATCAGTCGGAGAATCGTGATTATGGAATCCGTACTGAGTGTACTATTGACTTTATTTACTATAGACCCGCACTATAAACTGGGGGCGATAGCGACAGGTGTGCTCTTCGTCCGCACGCTCTTTATAAGCATGCAACGACCGACTTTTATATAAATATCGCTTGATCTTTGGGGTAGTGAAATCCTCAGATAATTAAGTCGACCACAATAAAAACTGTTCAAGTGCCATCTCGCTGCGTATTACAACAATCCGATTAGCAATACCTATCGCCGAGAATATATGTATTCATAAATTCTACATTGTTTGAGTATTTAAATAATCTCTATAAAATTTTATGTACCTAGAAAATAATATGTCCAAAAGGTTGACATGCTATTATTTTAAAACCCTAATTACGTATACATGAAACCGGTAAGTTACCTAAAGTTACCTGAAAGCTGAATATATGTGTGTAATTTTAGCTTAATACGAATTTTCGCTTCCACATAACCGAGAACAAGTTTGCGAACCCCCAGGTGAGACTATATATCTCATAGTGTGCGTGAGTAACATGCAAAATGTATTGCGACATACGGAGATGTTGATGGTAAAATATTTTTAACCGACATCAAAAAAAGGAAGAGGTTCTCAATTCGATTGTATATACTCTTATTGTTAAACTAGCTGTGCCTCACGGTTTCACTCGTGTTAATTTTATCCGACAAACACCACGCCGCCAACGCATCCATGTAGTCTATCATAATTGTTATTCGCAAGTACAAATTATTTTAATTTTTCATTATATCTTAAACTATGAAGATACTTTGTGATGAAGTATCTTTTGTTTGTAAGGATTAATATGCCATGTCTAAAAATAATGCTTTGTCACAAAATACCTTATTGTGGCTTAAGAGATAGGCATATCGCTGATTTTTTTTTAAATATACTAAGGATCAATATTATTGTAGAACATTGTATTTCCGTATCATTAACGATTACGCCAGCGCACGCGGTCAAAGCAGTTCGGGAGGGCTTCGACTTCCGACACGTAACAAAAATCAATATTTAAGGTTATCTGAGAGCTGTAGCTTAATCTTAAATCACCTTTACTATTCCTTGAGACTGTGGCTATCATATACAAAAATAATTTTTCGAATCCGACTCGTAGTTCCAGAAATTAGCGTGTTTATACAAACAAAAAAACTTTTCTGCTTTATTATATTAAGTATAGATTTGTTCAGTCAAATCATCACCGCGCGGCCGCCACTCTACCTGCAGTTTTTTCGTTTTTCTCACTTCCGATACTTGCCTACAGCTTTCGAGACTTCTTTACGTTCATGACTTTTTATATCGATTTTCTTCAATAAATAAGCTACATAAATCAAAAATAAATTTTCTAATTTAACTGGTATGTCCAGAGATTACCGCTGTTAAAGAAACAATTTCTTGAGATTTATAATATTAGTACTTATAGATACAGGTACCTATAACTGAACTGAACTGGGTGAAGCTGAATTGAACTGAATATGAATAAAAGGATAGCAATGAACTACGTATAATGCTGTTGAATAGAGCGATTCGCTTTATCACTTGTCTTTTGTATCTTGGAATTGACTTTGGTTGTTTATGGCTTTATGAGATATATTTTACCTAATGAAATGTCCTGTACATTTTATTTATTTGTAAATTACTTCTTAAAGCTGACAATCATTGTGATTTATTTTATAAGGTTCGGTTTGCGCGTTTGCATAAATTCGACGTCCGTGGCGTCCCTGAGTCAGGTAGATGGTTCTACTTTCATCCAAATAAATATTTAGGGCAGTTTACAACACGTGACAGGATCGCTTTTTCGAACTCTTTATGTAACCCATAGTAGTGAAATTGAAATTACTCTTAAAGTGATAGAAATGTAGGCTGTGTGAATGTAGAAAGTGTTTTACATGTGATTATTTTTATATAAAATAAAATCTAATAGCTAATAATAATAATACCACTCCGTAAGTGTAGATAATACATCAGGGCAAAGACCTTTTCTGAAGGGAAGTAGGAGTGAGGCGTATTTATCGAAACAGTTTAAAAGTAATAGTTTGAAGCTGTTGTTATCTGTAAACCGAAAAAGCAGTTACCGGCTGTTTGATAAAGAAAGAGATAGAAACAAATATGACTTGGAACAAGTCCTTTACTCTTTTCCATTATAGTAAGAGAAACAGATATCTTCATGTAATCAGAAAATTAAAAACCAAAAGTCTTTATTCAATTTAGGCCCTGAGAAGACACTTATGAATGTCAAAACTCTACCACCGGTTCTGTAAACATCCCTAAGCTACCGTGAAGAACCAGCAAGAAACTCAATCGGGTTTATCTTTTTTCTTTAAGAACGGCTTCAACAACAGACGGGAGGTCACTTAATTCGAATGCATATGTTTAAAAAAAAAATGTTCAGCCATAATTTCTTTGTTTATCAACCGATTTGGATGATTCTTTTTTCGTTGGATAGGGGACACCTCAAGGATGGTCCCATTTTAATTACATTGGCATTGGACTTTCAACTTAGAAGATACACTAGGGAACTCCTGAAAATCATTGCAGTTGGTTTTCTTTTTTGTTATTTTTTTTAATAAATCGTACTATCCCCGCTCGTGGTTATTATAAAGATAAAAATGATTATCAATAGTACTGATATAATACAATAATAATATAACCATATAATTTAGCGGAGGCACAGAGAGGGAGTTACTTCCAGAATGGTAGTCATTCACTTAATGATCCACACCCTATAATAAACTTTTTAGGCAGTAAAACCGGCTTGACATGGTCCTTGAACTCATTGTCTGGTAAATCAGTAATGTGCTTCAGGATCATATTAAAGAACCTAACACTATTACCTAAAAAAAAATTTACTAGTTTTAATAAGTCTACAACACGGTGCGACTAATTAATGTTTATTTCTAGTAGGTATTAAAACTGTGCTGTACTTTAACAAAATCTAGCTTATGGAAGCTTTTACAAATATATATTAAATTATCAAGAACGTATTGGTAGAGTAAAGTTAAGATGTTAAATTCTTGGAACTTATTCTTTAGTGATTCGCGAGGTCTCATGTTGTATATTGCTCGAATTGCCCTCTTTTGCAATATAAATATGGTATGTACCTCAGCCGCTGAACCCCAAAGCAAAATACCGTAAGACATTAAATAAATTAAATAATAAGTAATAGAAACATATATAATCACGTAACGTAACAGGTTTTTAGGATTGTTATTTCTCTGGAACAGGTTTCTTGTTTTAATTGTCATACTCATAGCTCACCCCTAGAGAGAAGATAAGCACTTAAACGCTACGCCAGCCTACTACGTATTGGCAATTTCGAACGCCGATAAATTACATATAGTTGATTACGATAATTTTCTCACATACCTGTACCCCACGGTTTTACCCGTGTTAATTTTATACGACAAACCTCGCCAACGCACCCGTGTAGGCAATTTTTTAACTACTTTGTCTAAAACTAGGATTACAAAAATTAGGAATAAATTAATTTTTCAAATTATACTATAGCTTGTGTTACTTGCTGATACTGTAGCTTTATACTGGTGAAGGAATTTTTAAAATCGGTCTGGTAATTTTTGAGTTTATCCATTATAAACAAATAATAAAATCTTTCATCTTTATAATATTGGTACCGAATTTTTATTACATTGAAACATTTAAACAGGTCAGTGGGGAATATTCTCTAGACATAAAACTTTACATATATAGAAGCTGAGATAAAAACATTCGAAAATTAGCAAAAAATCGACCTTTGAAAAATTCAAAAAATTCTCCAGTGGCCGGATTTGCACATATCGAGCTCAAATTTTCAGGATCGTCTCCTTTTTAGGTGTACTTTCGAGGAACAAATCAGCATCAAAATCGCCGAATTAATGGATCTGCCCTACGATATTGATAGTGTGGGTTGTAAGAATTTAATAACTTTGTTCACAAGTTTTATTTATTGTACAGCAAAGGGCTTATGGAGCTTTACACATTGGACTTTGTACCGTTCATATTACAATCGCTGCGGTAGAGGTAAGACTCGCGCTACCAGCGCTAAAGCTTCGTGTGCCTTTGACTCTCTACGATTTATACTTTTCCCATCCTCCATATATCAACCTGCCCTTCCCTGGGCCATAGGCTGACGACGCCCTTGAATCGGTTCAGTGTCTCGAGAAACATATTTGTATAAATTCATATCCTTACTTATTTTAAAAGGCAACGTCTCTCTTTCTGTATGTCCTTCTATAACGTGTAAATATATAAATTTATAAATGGTAAATTATAAAACCCTTGACATAAATAAAATATTCATTGAGATCATTCCATTGAGTCCAAACACGCTACTATAACTTAGTAAAGAGATGGATATTGGCATATTCTAGAATCTAGATGATGCTGCATCAATAGGTCAAGGCTACCATACTCTCGCAATATCATTGAAGCAACAGGATATAAAATTTCGAATCGATCAGACCTGTTGAATTGTTCACATCCCTTCATTAGCTAGAAAAGAACTGATGATATACAAACGGCTGAACAGATTTTTACAGACTTGAAAAAAAGGAGGTGGTTCTCAATTCGAATGTATATTTTTTTATGAATGTTCAACCAGAACTTCTTTGTCTATGAACCGATTTGGATGATTCTGTTTACCTCAAGGGTGGTCCCATTTTAATTTCACTGATATTGGACCTTCAACTTCAAAGATAACCAGGGAACTCTTCAAAATCATTGAAGTTGATTTTTCTTTTTTGTTAAAAATTGTCTTGCTTGAATAATAACAAATGAGAAATATTCAGAACTTTTGCTATCCATACATTTTTTTATTATTTGCAGTTAAGAAAGAATACTTTTTATTCCACCTTAATTCACTTTAATGAGTACGAAAACATTACAAAGTTAAGTTAGGTTGGCAGGCGTCTCGGCACTTTACGCCAAATTAAATTTCTGTGTTCAAAATTTTACGTAGCGCCAAATTGGAGACGATTTTCGACGTCCCTCGCCCGTTCTTTAATTCCATGCTATTTTTAGACCTTTAAGTCTCTTGAAAATGTTATTATACTTACAGAATTGGTGCGTATGACGCACTTTTATTTTAATTAAAATATGAGGAGGTCATAATATTAATTTAATGATATTAAAAATTGACGATAAACCCAATAAGTTTCTGACCGGTTCGTCTCGGTGACTGGGATGTTTTACGAACCGTTGGTAGTGATTTGACTTTCATATGTGCCTTCATAGGGCCGAAACTGAATAAAATATTTTTGATTTGATTCGATTTGATTTATATACATACATAGATACTTTATTTTTTTGTATCCTTTTGCTTCTAAAGTAAATTAAAGTATTATAATATACTACCTGTGCCCTACGGTTTCATCCGACAAACACCGCGCCGCCAACGCACCCGTGTAGTCTATACTAATTGTTGTTCCCGCAAGTACAAATTATATTAATTTTTCATTATCTCCTAAACTATGTGTCCAAATAGCATACTATAAAGAGCAAAATTAAACTTCATAAAATTGTCTTTGTGATGAAGTAACTTTTCTTTGTAATAATTAATATGTGATTTTTTTAAATAATGCTTATAATTAATTTTTTAATTTTCAACAAATTTTTGTCACAAAATTCCTTATTGTGACTTATGTATAAGAAATAGACATAATAATATACTATCGTTGACTTTTGTCTTAGATATACTAAGGGTCAATATTTTTGTAGTACATTAAATTTCCGTATCATTAACGATTACGTCAGAGCGCGGATATATCAGTTCGGTAGGGCCTCGACTTCCGACTTACATAACAAAAATCAATATTTAAGGCTATCTGAGAGTTGTAGTTGAATCAGACTGGTAGTTTCAGAGTTTAGCGTGTTTAAACAAACAATCAAAAAAACTCTTACGCTTTATTATATTAGTATAGACTATCACCTTAATTCAGATATTTATTTTGTCTCAGACTCTGTTTTCTTTAGCTTTCTCTCCTCTGACATTTCTTTCTATCTATTTCCCTAAATCTATGCTTCCCCATTCATAACATACTTTCTTATTCTAATAAGTAGACTAATTCTAATAAGTAAACTGTAGTTTTTGGCTAATACTTTACGTACTTACTATTTACTTGGTAATTTAAGTTGTAATGCTTTTGTCTAGGTGCACTAAAGACCAACTGTTTGAATTTGTAGTCGAGAGTTTTTGTCCAATATCTAGGACAAATGATAATCTTTAGCAAAAAAAACCACTTCAATTATTTTGAAGAGTTTTCTGATCTATCTTCGAAGTTTAAGGTCTAATGGCAATGAAATTAAAATGGGACCACCCTTGAGGTAACCCCATTTCTAACAAAAAAAATGATGTGGTGTCGCGGGACACCAGGTAGGAACGAAGTTCCTTCGGCTAATGTAGAATCGACGCAAATTGCAAAAAAAATCGTGCTCAATTTTATGTAGGTTTTCTTGATTTTTCTCTTAAATTTTGCTGATTAGTTTTTATTATTTAAGTACAAGAAAGTATTTAGGAAATTCAGTATTTTAGGAAATAATAAATTACTTAAAATAAAAAAACATCGTAATTCAAATTATCAACTAAAATAACAAAATATGTCTCTTTATTTTTGTTTGACAACATAAAATTACATAGAAATAGAAAAATAGAAATAAAAATAATTAACAAAAAAAGTTTATTATTATTAATAATATTATTATAAGTAATTCTTATTAATCAGTCTCGTCATCAAATTCTAAGTATATACTATGCATTGGCGGGGTGGAGTGGTAATAGAAAGAGAAGGGATGAGAGAACGAAAAGAAAGAGGGAGAAAGAGAAAGGTATTATACACTACTCGCTTGTGTATGCGACTGTCGCGCCTGCGCGCGTCTCATTTAACGGTTTTATTCCACGCACTTTTTTTTCCACGGATTCTTTCTTACGGTTTTACTATCACATTTTTTTCAGTTCGGTCGCGCAGCAAAATCCCTATTCCCTCCAAGCCTGCCGTAAGGAACTTCGTTCCAAAAATGATCATCTAAATCGGTTTATAAACAAAGAACCAATGCCTGAATATCCAATAAAAAAATACATTCGAATTAAGAACCTCCTTGAAGTCGGTTAATAATAGATAATATTATATGTTCCTCATTTTGATTCCATTGAACAGTGATCGCTGGGTCGCCCACGCGTTTCCCTACTATTTACCATATTCCCTCGAAAGCATTTAGTACTACAATATCTACTTTACGATATCCATCTAATTTAATACAGCAATCACAAAATAGTATTGTTCCCTGGAGTGAGTCATGTAATGGATACATCGGCGGGTAAAGTGGAAGCCGGCAAATTTGGGAACGTAAACATTGTGATAACATATTATACGAATACTGGAAACGACATCTATATTGATCGTTGCATGGAAAAATGACGTCACTGTACCAAACGGCAAGTACAGTGCAATCCAATGCATTCTTAAAATAAAGCATCGTCACAAACTTTGTTTACAACCAGCACTATGCTGAGCTGGGTCCGTTTTGTAGCAACTGGCATTTGATATTTATATGTTGTTGTAAATATTTTCTAGTTTACTATAGTGTCAAATGTTTTTGATACAAATAAATCTTTTTTCTTTCTTTCTTTCAATGCGATCGGTGAACACCGAGGGATCTACAATCCATCGCCAGTCGTTGCTGTCATGTCAGCCTGCTTAAATGTCTCTTCAGGTTATGTGTTTGAAGGACTTCATGTTGTAGGAAGGAAAGAATATAATGGGAAGCAGTTCCACAGCTTCACAGTACGGCACATATACGAGTAGGATGGAGAGAACTTTTTTGTTCGTGCAGAGATGGAGGTTACCGTAAATCTAGGTCCCGGAGTCCAGTGCGAGGAGCAGCTGTTCAGAACACTCACCATGATACAGACGGTAGAACGCGCTTAAGATCTGGTCAAACAGCGGACGGGGCGGGACGGCGAAGCGACGCTGGCGGGACGTGAAGAGTTGTAATATTATTAGCTAATGTAGAATATGTCACATAGAGAAGTCGCGCTCGGCGCTCGACTAGCGGTCGCGTCACTTCGCCGCCGCGTTCGGCCGTCCGCTGTTTGACCAGACCTTTAGTGAGACAATGTTCGTGATTTTTATAAAGGTTTATGATCCATGGGAAACAGCTAAACCATGCTTGATTGTTCTTGCATACTTTTAGTTTAGAGCGACAACAGAAAAAGTGTAAATAGGAATATTTTGCGCCTCTTTGATAGAAAAAAAAATCATTTTAAATTTGATTACGTAATTATATGAGAGGTAAAACACCCCGCGACATCTATACTCTGACTTTCGTCTAGAAATAGCTCTTCTAGTACGTTTAGTAAGTTGTAATTCAATGAGGGTGAAGGAAGAATTGGGGCATTCTTTCCCTAGGGTAACGACGTAGGTAGGTGGACGTAATGGATTTTTTATTGATTTTTCCGTTTTTGATTTATTTAAGTGACGTGGTATTGTTGTTTCTATTAAACATTCCAGTATTATCATATTAATTTTTTTTTTATGAAATACTTACAAATAATGTATAAAAAAAGAAAAAAAAACATATGTGTAGTTCACACGCGATAAAAATGAAACCTTCAGAAAACAAAAATATTCACATAAACGATACACGTGAACAATACACTACGCTGGCTATGACACCATTCCCCAAGGCTTCGTAATACGCAGGCTCACACGCGCGTATAAAGAGGAGACTGAGATAATAGGAAAAATTGTATAATGTATTCTATGTTATTCTCTCGCTGGCTAAATCCTAGTGATTTATCTGCACATGTCTTTTTCTTGTCGCTTTTTCTTTTCCTAGAGTTTGAAATCACAAACATTGCTAAAAAAGTTTTCACTTCAAAAAAATAAAAAATTGGCACTACATCTGCTCCAAAAACATATGCAAAATATTTTTTATAACATACCTGCTTATGTAAAAACTTATGTACACGCGTTAGGAGTTATACTTCTTCGAATATAGGTAATAGTCTCACTTGATGTTATATAATATATGTGACGCATAAAATCGGATATGAATCAACTTCATAACATAACATAACATGAAGTCTGTATCTCCGAAGGGTTAAGCAGAAGTGTACTATAATATACACCCACAGTTCGCCGAGTATGTTTTTAGGTCCCCTGTAATAGGAGGCGAGCCTATTGCCATTAATCGAGCACAAAGTGAAATTTCGAGCTGCTACTGAGAATTTCATAGCAAAACCCAATAACACTTTGCTCGACCTGGGAATAGAACCCAGGACCTCGATCATAGTAGTCGCGCTTACGACCACTAGGCTAACTTCACCATAATAAAGGAAAAGTTTTAGCAAGAAATGTCATGGCGTATACTTTTCAAGCGCATCGTAAAAATTCACTCGCATAATTTATCATGTGTAAAATCTTTCCTCTCGCTTTCGCAGAATTGCAGATAGCAGATTGCAGAATCTGTGGGAGTGATTTCGTGAAAAGGGACGGAAATGTGTAACGGGAAGCCGGGGAAGCGCTATTTGATTTGACCCATAAGCGCGCACAGTGGTGGAGTTGCCCGTCAGATGTTACAAATCCATTTCCCGAGAGGTTGGTAGTGTCAGCCAACAGTTTGTGCGTGTGTGTGTCTAGAAAGATAAATAGAGAAGGAGAAAGCATCAGCTGTGCGCTTAACCTACAATGTTGTGTATAACGTGTGCTGTTATATAAACTAACTTATATATGTAAACTATATTAAGTCAGATGTTACACATCATATGCGACTACTATAAGGCTCTCCCCCTTTTTTCTTAGTATGCTTATAGAAGTTTAACTTCAAAAAGGAACAATATCAGTTAGAACAAATTATTAAAAAAAAATGACATAATGGGGGTAGGTACATACGTTTCAAATGATTGAATTCATAAAACGATGTTGTAAACGCAAAAAAATTAATTTTTTTTGTAACCTTATGTTGTTCTTGTTTAAAAATATCGATCGTGTCGATTTCGAGATGTTCCAGAAGAAAATTTACGAGGCAAGGTATCGAATTCCGATACGCAGGCTTTTGCTATCCGGATATCAAAATGCCTAAATATTTTGTTTCACTGAAACAAGTGAATATTGACGAATTTCCCTCTCATAGATTTATTACATTATAGTCAGATAGTTTATTTCAATATAAAAAATACTCGTTTCTCGACATCTTTTTCCGTCCTACTAATAATATATAAATTCGGATTAATTCCTGAGCAGAATTAAATCATATACGGTGAATCATTCATCTTCTTACTGAGGAGCTTTCGTCGTGATCTTGCAGAAGTGTGGGTGACCAGCATAAGTAAAATTATTGTTGTGATACTAGTGACTATACAAAAAAAGTAAAATTACTATACAAAATACTATATTTGTATACAGTCAAACATTTAGGCAGTAGGCAGACATTAAAATCATTAGCATTCCGGTAATTGATTAGATGTTTATACCACAAATATAGTTAATATTTCTATGATGTTTATTACCTTTTTAACTGTATAATAGAATATACATATTAGGTTTCTGGTATTAGAAATTTTCAAAAAATTAAGTTTATTTTTAATATATAGCAAACCCAATAGAATAAAATAATATGTAGTTACAAATGTAAACGAAAATAATTTTTCTGTGTAGGCATTAGAGTACAATTAAAAAAAACACTTAAACGAATTTAATATTCTTTCTTGTGCTATCATCAAGACAAATTGGCCTACTTAAATTACTAATTACCTTAGAAAGAGGATTCTCGAGTATCTCTAAATACTAATAAAATTGCTCTTGTAACAATGTTAAATGCTTATTTACCTTTCTTACTAAGAAAAGAAGTTAAGAGAGAAAAATGGTATTTAAATGTGAGCTGTGTAATTTCTTTTTATTGCCCAATTGAATTAAGCTTTAACCTAAGGAGATTTCTTTATAACTGTGATATAAACGAATAAATCTGTAGTTCTGTCTGTATATTTGTTTATTCGTTATAAGTTTACCGTTTTGACCACAATCTCATTTGACGTTAAGGGACAATGTGGTCTAAGATGGTAACACGCTAAGCGACAGCCGTTTTAACATGAGAGTCCTGGCTAATCAGGCGGATATTAAAAAAGCTATCGTTTCATCACAATGTTTTCCTTCACTGAAAGCTCAAGGTCATTGTCCATTGTCAAGCTGGATTTTGTCAAAGATCAGCACAATGTTAATTACTAGAAATAGAGATAAATTAGTCGTAACACGTTATAGACTTAGTTTTTTAGGTAATAGTGTTAGGTTCTATAAAAAGATCCCGAAGCACATTACTGATTTGCCGGACAACAAGTTTGTAGCGACATCTACATAGCGACACACAGCGACATCTATCGAGCCACATACGACGCATCCTACATCGCACTATAGAAATTAACTCTGCGATTGAGTGTATATACAAGAACCCGACTACAACCGTTGGGCAGCTGCCCGCCAGACATAACACCCGTCTGGTCGGAGGATCCTCCCTTTGCAATAGTTCTTCTACAAGTTCAAGAACCATGTCAAGCGGGTTTTACTGTCAAAAGGTGGATAGGGTGGATCATTATGTGAACTGTGTATTATGTGTGAGTAACTCCCTCTCTGTGCACCCACTAAATTATCTATATTGTACCTGTTATATTAACATTTGTACAGTTGACAAAAAAAAGAAGATAAACCCGATCGAGTTTCTTACCGGTTCTTTTCGATGTCTGGGATTTTCCGAACCGGCAGTAGTGTTTTGACGTTCTTAAGTGCCTTCTTAGGGCCTAAATTGAATAAAGATTATTTTGATTTTGATTGCAGGGATCCGAACTCAAGTCGGTCGTCGCGATGTCCGTACACGCTACCAACTGAGCCATCATTGCTTCAATATTTTCCAAATTGCCTAATAAACATCCTTTATAAAGGGCTCTCATCCATATAAGTAGTCAAGAATAACATCGGTCAATGTCTACATTAAGATTTTTTAGGAAAGTATTTAATAACTTCATCAATTTAATGATTTCATTTATTTAATGTTAATGTTTTTTTTTTTGTGAAAGTGAATAATTTTGTACCTAATTGTCAGAGGATTAGGGACAATTTGATCATAGACTATTTTCTATTTGACATTTGCAGTATTCATGAACCTAAACAATGAGTATTATCTACATCACTTGCTGTCACTTTTCATTGAGTGATAATGCCAATATTTTGGGGGTCTAAGTTCAATGGCACTGGTCGTGTTAAGATTCGCAGTATTAATTTATTTAATTTAATAATATATTACTAACAGATATTATAGATAAATTTTAGCTTTATGCACTCCTTTTCCATATACACTTTAATCATGCCACGTCTCACAGTCAATCACAATGAAACAGCCAAAAATCAATAACTCGCGTACAGCGTCACCAGTCTCGCTTTTTGTTTTGAACGCTTTTCCAGGACCATAACTAACAAAACAAAATAATTATTACGCATACATTTATTGTTTGAACCGTGTTTTTCTTTCTCTAAAACCTTATTAAGTCTGTTACCAATTACTAATATTTTTTAAGGTTTAGACAAATGGGTCCAGCCGTTCTCAAGTGATGCGCTTGTCAACGAACAGAATTTAATTTATATTTATGTAAAATGAATCAGGTTTTAACATATTATAGACATTAAACTTCCAGGCATAGATAGAACTATTAATCAAACTTTATCACACAAAAGACGGAAAGGTATAAAGGGACATTTTTCAAACAAGTCTTCTCTGAACTGTTTTTATATTGTGCTGTGGTAATGTAGGTCACTATTGTTGTAAATATAGAAAGAAAATCTATGTATTATTATACCGTATACTGAGAGACCAAGCAAAAATCATATAATTTTTTTTTTGTGTTATTTTCGCTTCGATTTATACAAAGAATTATATTAATCAAATTTTATCGATTCGTAGCATACAGGTTACTGTTTCTTTTAAAAACTTCAAAAATAACAACTTTGGCTCTGACAAAAATTTGCCAATTCTTCAAATCTGGTAAATAAAGTTAAGAGTCTCTAAACCTCGGTCATTTTTATATTTATTAAATACTCTCTATGCTGGATTATAACCTCTCTTCTTGATATGAAAATTTTAGTTAAGATTTAAACTACCAAATGACAAAATTTTACCTCAGCCTAATTTGAAACAAGACATCGATGATTTATGACTAAGGTTTTTCAGATTATTCGCGTTTGTGTGTGTTGAACTCTTGAAGATTGAAATTACTTTAAAATACTAACTAAAAATCATTTTATGTAAATAAACGGAAGTGATAAAACAAAATTTCAATATATCACAAATTCAGTCACATATATGAGATTAAATAAACAACTATAATACAATAAATTTCATCATCACTTCTTTTCCATATTTTAATTTCGACATCTGCTAGTATAAATATCCTAATATTTTATTTAAAAAAGTTGGCCTTCACGGAACGCCCTATAGATGTGAAACATCTTAGTGGATAAAAGAAAGAAAGGAACATTTAGCACTAAAAATTAAAGAACATACAGCGTGGCGATGTGTCGCCACGGCCTGTATCGCCACGCCAACAATCAGGTTTACTCTCGCCTATAGATGTTTCAAATCAAAAAGACATCTTATATGAAAGTTATCGATTGAACGTTCGTGTTTTTTTTTTTAATTGAACACTAAAAGGGATTAAATAATAGTAATAAATAGATAATATTTGTTTATTGGCTACAATAAAAACTTAAGAGTATGAATATTGACTAAAAGTTAAAACAAAGGAGAAGCTTATCGGTGTGTTCATTTGTCTGTAAATTCAATATGGCGTATCATTAATCATCACGGACATTGTTAAAAATTATGAGAATTTGTCAATAGATTATAAAATGAGTGTCTACTAAAAAAATCAATGATCGTAGATATTCAAAAAATACATAATATTTATATAACTGGCCATAGATTTCACTCTACTTATTTGTACATGAGTTTTTGGTCCACATTTTAATACAAATATACATATTATATAAATTAAGTTATGCTACAGGTTTATGTAGACAGTCTAAAATAATTAGTTTTAATAATATTGTGAATCGGTTCGTTGGATGTACTCACTGCTATATCATTGCGATCTTTGGTTTATTTTCGCTGAATAATCTTGTAATGCTGTAGGTAACTTTAATACCAAAAAAAAAAAACGCGGATAGGTTGGACAAGCTACATGCCAAAAGTATTCGATGATATAAATGAATGGTGCTGCTGATGATTATGATGATGATAAAAAAGATTATGAAAATATATGAAATGAAAAAAAGCAATTAAAAAGACTATCAATTATAATGACGTTGGTATTTTTTTAAATTGTACCAACCGGATTTTTAATAAAATTGACTACTTTTGCTTTTACTTTTTAAATGAAATAAATATGTGATAATAATAGATTCTTTTGAAAATACAATATTAACGTTTTCACAAACACGGTAAGCTTCCCCCAATATTTAATTTACCAGTGACACCTTATTGAGTATTAATTATTTTGAATTTGTGGCAGTATTTTACACTTAAGTAATTACAGTAATAATAATAATATAACTAAATTACAATGTTATAGTGATAAAAACTTATGTTTAAATTCTAAATTACAATATTAAAGTGTACATATACAAACTTATGTAAAAATTCTGTATGAGACGCACTACTTAAATGCTGATAAGATTTTGTTTTTTGTAAAATTCATAATTTTCGTAATGCAGATCGACAATTACCGTATTCGAAATATAAATTTTCCCAAGCATTACAGCATTTATTTTGGAATTTAGAAAGAAGAACCAATTGAAAGACTCGCTACAATAGCAATCATAGGACAGACAGATACTTGTCTGCCTAATATCCATGCTAAAACGAAAAGTGGTGGGAGATACTGGGTAAAATTCTGTAGATATAATACTTAATCTAAAAATTATTTTGGTTAAGATTATTGTATTCTACAAAAACTTAGAAGGGGTGTACTCAAACACTTATTTAGTTTCTAGGTCGCTGACGGCTCTGCGTCTCTTGGTAATCGTTGCCCGGTCGCTTTTGGGGCGTCTGCTGACCCTGAAACAAAATATTTATGTAGGTAATTAAAGTCAAATGTAGAAATTATGCAAATGTTTTTAATTTAAACAGCATCATTGGAATCAGGGACGAATTAGTTAAATAAAAAAGTAGTATATAATACGAGGTTCCGCGCCTACAGCAGAAAAAAACTTGAAAATTTGTCGCCAAACACGCCTTGTGTTTTGGCAGCTGGATTTGATAGTGATTAACTATTAACTTAATACTAATTAAATTAGGTCTACACTATTCCACAGCTCAAGCGAGAATGCCTTTGGCTTTCTTTTTTCGATCTGACCTTGCTGTTTGCCCTAACATTTTACAGCTTTTCCGGGCTTGGGGGCGAGCGCTTAAGACACTCAGCCGCGAAAGCGTTGGCAACAAGCGCGCAAGGGTGCCAAAGTGGCCGGATCTCGGCTTAGGCTGTTGCCGCGATTGCAAATAAGTCGCGATCTGATTAATTCCTTATCCGTAAAATACGAGCTAAACTAACATGTAGGGGGAAGTGGGATACTTTGATACAAGGGGCACATTGGTACACCACCAATATCTCAATATTAACAAACGTTGTCAGTGACTCAACAAAACTAAAATCTGTATATACATGTCTTAGCACCACAGCTGTAACCACGCTGAGCACTTGTTAACCGTTGGCGTTTGAACAGAGAAGGTATGTTTTTAGTGCGACCAACTAAAAAATACTTAAGTATGTTAAAAGTATTTCTCTGCTGTCTTATATGATATCATTACGATTTAAACTTGCCAAACGTTAGTTAATCCATTCAATAGTCAGCAATAGAAATATATTTTTTATGTGTTCAATGGTTAAATAGGTTTTTTTTAGTTTTTCAAAAAAGTCTGCTAGGACACATTGATACATCAATACACGGGGCACATTAATACGTGTCAATTACCTAAGTAGACGATACGAATGTGATAAATTTGGTAAATACACAAGAAGGTATGTAGATGTAAGAAGGGAAGGTATTTGTGATCATTCGTACTAGTGTATTTAATGATGCTGCTGAAAATTGTGGAGAAAATTAAACATTCCTAACTGTAGCCGACTCTATATGTAAGAAAAAACCTAGATCTAATAAGTTGTTCCTATTGTAGAAGAAAACTCAAACGTTGATTTTACAGCTGTAACTGTAATACCTGTGTTTTGCAGATACTCATTTTTCAAAGGGGACATTTTTAACTTTGTTCTTATATACTTTTTGAATTAATTTAAGTGCTTATAATATGTACTAATATGTTCAAACACACAAAGTTGGTAATAGTGCCAGTATAAATTGAGGTTCCATCAGGAACTTGTTATTACCGAAGAGAGCTCAGCTTATGACTGGAACCGTTGCCAATAATGCAAGTTTGATTGACAATAACCAATTTTTTTTCTCTAATAAAGAATTCAGTCGTTTGTTACTATAGTTTTGTATTTAAAAGACAAGGTTTTGAGAAAAATAAATTTTATTTTATTAATAGTTTTAACACTGATTAATCTTCAACAGTTAAAAGTTATTTTCATATCATTTTGTAATTTAATTATTATATCCATACATATATATTTTCGTATCAAAATGCCTCATTCTATGTATTATAGTGCCCCATGTATGGGGCACAATGATACAAACTCCATTTTTTACTAATTTGGTTATATTTCCATTATTATTTAAGTTTATTGATTCTTATGACTTGTATTATAATATTGATAAAATGTAACATCCGAAAAACTAAGATTCTTAATTTTTTCAATTTTTTATGCTTTAAATATGGCATTGAATTTTTCTGTATCAAGCTGCCCCACTTCCCCCTACATATATACATGTCCCTGCCTCCTGGGAGGAAGGAAGGAACATGTGTTTCGATCTGTCTACACTGACGCTGACGGTATCTAGTTGAAGCGCCATCCATGAAAACCAATCCTTTATCTATGTTAGTATAGTAATAATTTTTAAATATAGTATTTGCCAAACCACAATATAGAAGCGTATTTCACTTTTCGTTGAAGTACTAAAAGTCACCGGCTGATGTTACTTGTAAAATTCATTTGGAATATGTCCAGTTCGAAATGTAATAACCGAAATGGACAAACAGTTATGTTACACTTAACTTTGTTTGCCGTTTACTTAATATCCCAGTGCAGACAAATAAATCATCCTTGTTGGTCGATGTTGTTTACCCTTTGTGTTTGGTTATAATTCGCCTTTATTCAATACGGTACCCAAATACCAGTTTTATCAAGCATTTGTGTGGATTCCATCAATTGGATAAACTATGATTTAGTCTATATTAGAACGTGTATGCGGAGGACAAAGGAAAGTGAAATAAAGGTTATTTTGGCAGCTATTTTGGCGGAGCTATTTAAAGATATTCGAAGAAAGTTGAAAAATTAAATTATTGTTAAGTACCTGTATTCAGGGCTTCGATATATATTTAAAGAGGTAAAATTTGTATATTTGTTGAAGGTAATCTCTGATCTACTGATCCGATTAGGAAGTGTCTGTTTGTAATGTCAAAATATTAGGTTTTTTTTTACTAAATGCCTATATTTTATGAAAGTATATACGGTACTTAGATCCAAAAACAATTTTTGTCTTTCTGTCTTTCTGTTTGTTCCGGATACTCTCGAAAACGGTTGGACCCATTTTGATAGGACTTTCACTAGTAGCTGATGTTATAAGGAGTAACTTGGTCTATTTTTATTTTAGAAAAACAAATAGGGTTCCGCGCTAATAAAATCAATTCGAAAAAACAAAAGATTTTATGGCACTTAAATGGCTTACGCTGGGTAAATCATAAGAGATTAATATAGTACAGAATTGTAGATTTTAAAAATACCTACTAAATAGTTAGTGAGAGCATAATATATCTGTCTCATGTTGATCACGCACAATGAGTATTTTTGTCTTCACGATTCGCACAGGCACACAGCTATAGTCGTACGAGTTCGTGTGCGACCTTCCTATTTTTCCGACGGACGAAAACGGGGGCGAGGTACTGTAGCGAGGAAGGAAAGCGGGTGCAATTGCGTGACGTGAACGTGAAGCACTATTAGAAACATTTTTTATAAAATCTTACAAAACTTTTCAGTAATATATTTTGATGTTAAGATAATAATGACAATTTAAATAGCATTATCCGATACGTATGTAGGTAGCCCAAGAAACTCAGTCAGAGGGCAGTTTTAATGCGTGATTATCTACCGAGCAGCTAGTAGCTGCAAGTAATTATTTCCAGATCATCAGTTATCACTGCTGGGATAACATTACTGTTTACTTTAGTGTGTTGTGTAGTGTGATGACGTACTACTTTATCCCCGCCAACGTTCAAAACATAGCACGGTCGAGCACGAATTTGTACGTCTATAGTCTTTGTTTATTTTCTTACCTGTCTGATATCTTGTTGCGCGTCTTCTTCTGGCGGCGGTGCTGTGGTTGTCGGGATGTCGCACTCTTCGGTGGGAGGGACCACACATCTCAGTGAACTTCTGTCGAAGACCAACATAGCAGGACAGCGCTGCAAGCGAGGGTAACCGCCTTGACACTGCCAGTATCTATTGCAAGATTTACCAAGGGGAACGTTGCCGTTCGGTTCTTCGTTGCAGAGTGCTGGAAGGGACATATATATATATGAGTTTATTTTATATTCTGATAATAGGCACAGTACAATCTAAAAACACCGGTGATTATCAAGAGATCGCTGTCATAACGGCCTGTAATGTTCTCGTATATACAGTGGCTGATCCCGAAACGTGACTAATCAAAAAAGTATCTGCGCCAGATAAATCACTGCATGCATTATTAAAGTACTATCTCTAAGAGGTAAGTATATACAATAAAACATATAAGGAACACCGTTAAAATTTATATAAATAATGAAAATAATAGTATTAAAAAGAAACATAGGCAGTCGTAAGGACTGCCGTCAGAAGTGAAAACTCAATTTTGAATTTTTAAATCAATTATAGCCTGAATTATTGCAGAGCAAGTTGGTGACGCGAAATCACAAGATTTTACCCCTCAAAAAGTCAAACACGCATATGATACAATCGATTATAAATGTATTAGTATATAATATATGAGTATACATGTACAAAGTCCGCTATACTACGCGTAGTCTGACGCAAGCACAATACGTCACGAGCGTGTCGAGGTCATCGGTGACGCGAAGGTCACGCGATCCCATAAGTTTTTCCCCTAGCAAAATCGTTCAACGTGATTAAGAAAGTTTTCACTTCAAAAATTAATACACCATTTTATTTATTTCACATTGCACAAAAGTAGTTTCCCATCTACATAGTATCTAAAATTTGACACAAATTGTACAATTTGTGTATTTTACTTATTTATAGACGATTATTTAGTAATAGTTTTTCTTATGGTGTCCCATATAAGCTGAAGGTTTTCGCAAGTATAGTTTGTCCGATTTTTTTTCCTCCGACGTCTCTAGGTCTGTCCGTTTGTGTATCTGCTAATGCGCTTATAACTCAAGAACCACTTAACCGATTTTGGTTAATATTGTTTTATTTATTTTCCAAAAAGATTTTAGGCTATGTTTTGTAACGTTACATAACAAAATATACGAAAAAGTAGCGATGTTAATAGAAAATCAACTCGGAAAAAACACTGCCAGCTAGCAGCGGCTCGTGAAAATTTTTCTTGGGTGTTTACTAACAAAAGGAGAAAATGTCTTACGTATCATTGTAAAAAAAATAATTCACTTTTCTTTTTTATGAACTAAAATATTTATTACTTCTTGTGAAAGTCTGAAATATAATTAATTAATCGTTTTGCACCAGGGGATTTTATGTCTGTGTTACGCGAAAATTTTTTGACTTCGTTAAAACTTCGAAAAACAGCGCTCACTTCCTTCTGAAGTGATAGGAATAATACAAACGATTTTCAAAAGTTTCATGCGACAGATTCAAAAGCATAGTTCATTAAATATTGTGTGTCAACGTTGTAGTATTATTTTCTATGTTAGATATTATTAATAGCTTACTTTTAACTAAATAACAAATTAAATAAACACAAAACTATTTAACAAACAAATAACCAAAAATATTTATGTTATATTAACATTATATGCATACCTAACTTGTACTAGGGGCTTCAGAGCTGTATATAGCTTGGAGGTACCCAAGTCACAATAATGAGTTCAGTTTACTTTCCAAGGTTTCCCTTAAGGTTTTTTAAAATAGTAAACTAGATATAATCTATTTAAATTCTAAACGTTCTTAGGAAACGTAAACAATAGTTGATCAGTCTTGACAATGACCATTGAAATCGATGTAATGTTACACAGTATTGAATGCGTAATCTATACGAGAATATTGTTCTAAACAGCACAATCTCGTGATCAATACACATGAATAATTTATAAAGGTTATATACATGTTAATATTGCCTTTTATTTTTACTTTACTAATATTATTTTTATTTCTTTGAACGAACTAATCTCTGAAACTACCTGTCAGATTTGAAAAATTGTTTTTGAATTTTATAGCTTATTTATTGAGGAAAGTTATAAGCTATATAACTTTACGCAACGATATTGAGGAGCAGAGCAGTAGCCAAGTACGGGAAGTGAGAAAGATGCTGCAAGTGCGTTAATGGCGACGCAGTTGAGAGTTGCTCCAATAAATTTAGCCCGGGTCATATAGCTTTTCTTATCTCAACCTGTTATTATGTGAAATGAAAGCTAGTGAGCTTATTCACAACACAAAAATCACAATATCGGGGCGCTTAAATGGCTTATGCTGAGTAAACTGTATGAGAATAAAATTGATGTATCTTCCAAAAAAAAGGAAAGTTCAGTTGTGGTGGAATATCGATTCGATGTCCGCTGGTTCGAACCCCGGCATGCACCAAGGAATCATTCATATACTAATTCAATTTGGTAATAATATTTGCTGACGGTGTAGGAAAACATCGTGAGGGATATTCTTGTAGTACTACTGTATGTGGGAAAAATATATTACTGTTGATTTCTCTGTGTTTGAAACCGCCAAAACGTCTCGTCATGGACTGGCATGGTGATTACCCTTGCCATCCCTAGGAAAGGGGCCTTTCCCAACAGTGGGATACAAACAGGCTGGTATAACAAAGAAGAAAACCAACATCAATGGTTTTGAAGGGTTCCCTGACGTATCTTCGAAGTTTAAAGTCCAATGCCAATGAAATTAAAAGGTCCACCCTTGAGGTATCCCCTATCCCGATAAAATAGAATCATCCAAATGGATTCATAGACAAGAAGTCCGTTGAAGAAATCAGCGAGAGCAAAATATATATTCTGAGGATCACCCACAATAAAGATTTTTGTTTTTAAAATAATCGGGAATCGATCGATGGTATTCTGTAGTCCACACGAGCGTAACCGCGGGCACAGCTAGTTTATAAATAATAAATAATAAAACGCAACCTGCATAAAACGCAATAAAAGCTTTATTACTGTATAATTCAATGTGATAATTGTGAATACAATCAATTATAATATAGACACATTGATCAATGAATTCACTTTCGTTCCCTGTGAATGACCATTAAACGATTAATCGTTTGAATCGAATGGACATCTATCAATTATTCGCTTACATAAAGAATAAGTCTCTATGTGCGCGCCGTATTATCCGATTAAGCGCTTTGTTACTGTAAGCAATTAGTGCGAAAGTAGCGTGGTGATTGATGAGTGAAACGTGCCCGATTTCTGTGCCATCGATCAAGGGTAGGGTTGGCAAATTTTTTTAAAATATTGTTTACGTTTTAACTTATTTATAGTAAGTAGGTCGACGCAGTCAAATAAACGGACATCACCGAGATATCTACCATCCATCGCCATTCGGCGATATCATGCCAGCCTGCAAACCTAATACTACCGTCCTAAGAAAAAGGGGCGCATCTGCCAATTTATATATTATACTGTACTTCTCATAAGCTTCAATCCATACTTTAAGATTATAAAGGTCAATACTTTGTTTGTTTGGACGCGATAATCTTAGAAACCTACCGGTCACATAAAAAAAAAACTTTTGGCTTATTATAATCTATACATTGTGGATGTTTATAGGCAACATAACTTCACGCTACGACCCTGAGGAGCGGAGTACTAACCATGAAAGTCGATGACGATAAATGATAACACAATAAACTACTTGGGTGGAGAGTTGGTCGAATAAATTTAACGTGGGTGAAACCGTAGGGCACAATTACTACTGACTTTATAAAAAGTAACATATTATATTATATTTGTGCGTGGCAGTGCCAACCCTAAACAACTTCGTTAGTAGGTCATTATATTCTTATAAGTATATGAAGATCATCATTTGAAAGGTCTTTTCATGCCAAAGTTGAAATGTGTTCGTCTTATATTGTTATGATGAAGTGCGTGTTGACAACTTCTTAGTGGTGGTCGAATCGAGGGTCACACATGTTATGTGTGTCTAATCATCAAAGATCGGAATAGGTAGAGTATATTTTAGAGATGGGCCGAATGCGTTCATAACGAAGCCGAACTTCGTTTCAATTTTGGCACTAAGAGTTCATCAAAAATCTTTACGTTGCACTTGCATTTTAAACCGAATGTTTACCGGTGTGAACCGGATTTCGGTCCATCCCTAGTATATTTAAATAAACTTGGAGGAAGGAAGTAACATAGAGTGGATGTGGTGTGAATGTGAATCTTTCAAAAATTGCTCATTTAATATTATAGTATTTCATGTCCGATGCGTCGAGTTAAATGTATTGAAAAAAATTATACATTTTTAAAATACATTTAGTGTCCAGAACATAACGATTGAATATGTAGGTACTTATACCACTTTTTTTAGTTTGGATTTTAGATTAAGGACTTGTGTAGACCGGCACCACGGACGCGATGCGTTGGTAGCCCGTGTACACAGAATTGAGACGATCCGCGTCGTCTACACAAGCCCTAATTTCATAAAGTAGATTCCTACTGCTAAAAGAAACTCCGACGAGTTTCTTGCCAGCTCTTCTTAATAAGGTGGGATTTTTCCGAACCGGTGGTAGTGTTTTAACGTTCATAAGTGGCTTCTTCGGGCCTAATTAATTTAATCAAGTTTCTTTTTTAAGTTGATTTTTGATTTATCTTGTGTTTGAGAAGAATTCTGAAGTATAGCGGTAACAAAGATATAAAATAATCTCTTCACAAAATAGAACCGCGTTGGAAGAGGATTATTTTTCCATATCCGGTTTTTCGTATGTCCTTAACACCAGTATTTTGTTCACGCTGTATGGTCAAATCCAGAATTAATTTTGATTTATGGTAAATAAGATTTTTATTTATAATTTGATTTATTAAAAAAGTAAATTGACGTATCATTATCCCGATATGCATGGATTTTCTTCAAATACTCAAATATTTTTTTACAAAACATGAAAAAAAATTTAGTTTACCCATAAAATTTAAACTAATTCTGATCTCGTATTAATTTTACGATGTGTAATTTTATTTAAGAAAAGCTTATTATAAGTTTTAAAGTTAAACTGTTTTTTTTTATGGACCTTTTTACGTCCGTTAAATTTGTCGATGTGGATATTATCTACGGTTTCTTTGTTTACTAGTAAGTTAGTTTATTTACATTGTTTTTAATTGTTAATCATATTAAAATAACCATTATTTATAAAAGGGTAAAATTATTTTTAACATAACTTATCATACCATCACGCCTGTATCCCCGAAGTGTTAGGCAGAGGTGTACTAGTGTACACTCACAGTTCATTATGTTTTTAGGTCCCATGGAATAGGGGGCGACCCTATTGCCATTAATCGGACACAAAGCCAAACTCCGAGCTGCTACTGAGAATTCCATAGAAAAACTCAATAGCATTTTGCTCGACCTGGCAATCGAACCCAGGTCCTCGTAGGCTAATGAGGGAGCCATCAATTACTTTTATCTAATGAAAAAAAAGTCAGAATGAATTAAAATTATAATTTTTGATGGCTAACGTCATTATGTCGCACCTCCGTCCTCTCAATTTCACTCACTACTAAACGTAACAAAAGATGTATAATATAAATGCACCTACAGACTCTTTTAAAAAATGTTACCATAAGTTATTTATATGGAATAAATGTTAACCTGTCACACCTACGCTCAACTCGGCTGTCTGATAAAACGTGTTATTGATGGATGCTCCCAAATTATACGTATTCGCTTAGTGTTTTGATTTAGATGTTATCAGGTTTAATAAATCATTCTTTATAAATTGTTTTAATTCAATGTCATATATCTACTTTAACATTATTAGAACTATTATTTTATTGTTTCAAAAACAATGTTAATAGCGTTTAATGCCACCAATGCAAAACCACACTAATATTATTATTTAAGGGAAATAATAGACTAATAGTAGAATTAGTAGTAATTCTGCTCGTAAGTCTGTTTGTTACCTTTTCAAGACTAAGTCTCTGAACCGATAGCAAAAAAAACGCCTACAAATTTTTGGAGAAAAGCCGGTACGCTAGCTAAGATTTTTTTATTTAGCCTTTGTCAAAATAAATAGCTACTTTATTTTATTAAAGGGGTAATATTTTTGGAGACAATCACACAATTTCATTCCGAAGTAAATATATTTGTACTTTTTTTAAATAAAATAAAATATGGGTTACACAGTTTGAAAAAAAAAATTGCTGTTATACAGTTTTTTGTAGCATTTAACTTGTTCGGTATATTGAAAACATGCGTTAATATACTAAGGGACAAATTTTCAATCAATAGATAACGTTATTCAAGGGTTTTTTCTACTTTCACAGGTTTTCCCTTACATTATCTGTGAAAACGTCAAAATTCTTCCTCAAATAAAGTTAGTCGATGATAGAAAAATCGGCTCTAGAAGCACTTAGTCCTGACTTTCTGATATTTAAATATTCGTTCATTTTAAAAAATATATTTTATTAGTTTGCTGTATTCACGTTTGATTAGAATTATTAGGATTAGGGATGTAACGATACGGATATCGATACGAAATAACTGACAGGCCAATATATCGTGATCGCCGGATATTTAATAACTGATATCTAACAATTAAAAAAAAACACGCCAAGCAATGATATTGCCATTTCGTCGCAGGCGAGAGAGCCGCGCGTGTAACTAGGGGCGATATTAGCATCTTTTCTAAGCGGTGTAATGTTTTACGGGTATTTATTATTATTTTTGAAATATCTACTTATCACTAAAAGGATTATCGCTGGTTTCGTACATAATATACACACATACAATGAAAAAAATTATGTGTGCAATTAACACGTGGTAGAAGTGAAACCTTTACATCTATGTTTTTTTTAAATTCAGAAAATGATCAAACAAAGTAATTTAAAGTTTTTGAAAATGTACATACAAGTACTCACAAACAACATATATTCACAATATCATTTTCAATTAATGCACATTTGAAATATCTATGGTAACCTAACACAATATCAATCAGTGACAGAATGTCATAAGTGTTGTTTAAAAAGTTTTTGCTTCGTCTGTTTTGGTGAGGTTATAAAATTCATTATTGCGTGGCAACAACAAACTTTCGCTTTTTCGTTTCGTTTCATCGATTTTCAAATCACAACGATGCTAAAGAAGATTTCACTTAAAAAAAAATTTTGTAGAAGCATACTACTACATTATTTATTTTATTGATTACTAATCTTTCTATATCGGTATCATCGATCATTCACTACAATAGTCGGTATCGTATCGACAAAATTATGTATCGTTACATTTCTAATTAGGATAATATACTGGCTATCTAATGTAATAAAAAAGAAAAAAAATAACATACGGTGTTTCTGGCAACCGTCGACGTTTTCGGGCCAGTCGCAAGAGTGGGCGTTCTCATTGTACAAAAGACCCCCAATGCAGAGCTGCTCTGTAGCGGTGCCGTTCCAACAAGTCCAGTAACGTGTGCAAGATGTCTCATGCCCGAAGATTCCGTAGAGCCAATCGCAATGTTCTGTACCGATCGGCGGATCTGTGAAAATAAATTACAAATAGTTCTTAAGAGTTTTTAATAATCTAGTTTTAGCGGAGACAAATTTTTTAATCTAAGAATCTAATATTAACTTAACTATAGATTTTAAGATGTTATATGTATGTTTATTGTGTACTGCCTCGTTAGCCTAGTGGTCGTAAGCGCGACTGCTATGAGCGATGTCCTGGGTTCGAATCCCAGGTCGAGCAAAGTGTTATTGGGTTTTTCCTATGAAATTCTCAATAGCAGCTCGGAGTTTGGTTTTGTACCCGATTAATGGCAATAGGCTCGCCCCCTATTACATGGGACCTAAAAACATACTCGGCGAACTGTGGGTGTACATTAGTACACCTCTGCCTAACCCTTCGGGGAATACAGGCGTTATGGTATGTTATTGTGTACTTGTATTGCAGCCGCCCTTGACTTTGCTCGCGTTAATTTCAATATCATTACTTGTCCTGACTGTTTGTTTCAAGAAAGCACGGCTAAAGCTACTGGGGTTAGGGCAATGAAAATTTGCATTCGGGTTCCTTTTACACTGTAGGTGACAACTAGGGAGAGATTTTTGGAAATTCAACTCCCAAGGTGGTGAAATAGGACATGAAAGTTTGTATGAAAATCCGTCAATTTTGAAGATATAGCGTGCAGTGTTCA
Organism: Saturnia japonica; assembly: GCA_033032175.1. NCBI lineage: Eukaryota > Metazoa > Arthropoda > Insecta > Lepidoptera > Saturniidae > Saturnia > Saturnia japonica. Next base: position 20,246,576 of record CM065307.1, on the reverse strand, counting down.
GGGCTTTGTAGCTACATATTAGCGAGTTAAACTTTAGAATCGGACAAACTAACTTTTTGTGATTGTAGTAGAGTTATTATATAGATTATTATCTGGCCTCGCAAACGTTGTTCCGTTCTTTCCAGTAGTCAATAACTCGACTACAGCGCCATCTATCACGTTCAGAGATAGTATAAAAACCATCTCCATGAAAAAACACTTGGATTTATCAACCTTTATGGTGATCGATCAAACGGTTTTGGAGTTTATCGATCTTATGTGATATTATAAACGTGAAAACGATTTTGTTTATTTATTATTCAACCATGCAAAATATGGATGAAAGGCACACGTATATTTATTAGGGTTGTCAGTGCGAAATGCACTGTAGATATTATATAAAATATAATTGTTTACAAACGTGTTATATTTGTACCTACCTTTTATGATAATCAAAGGATACTTGAGTTATACCTAAACAATATGTTTTAGTTGTTAATTATGATTTTTTTTTACGAATTATTACGAATTTTTTCAACCAAAAATTTTAATGGAAATTAATGTTCTTTTTTCGTACTTTTGAGCGTATGCATGTGTCTCTATTTCTTTAGCCCGTTCTGTAGCCTAAACATATCGATTGATTTTAGCATATGAGGTGTCGTTAGATTTGTCTTAATTGTGGAAGTGACACTTAGCCCACGAAGAACATGTCCCGACAAGCCCAATGAAGCTGTTAAAGCCTCTAGTCTCTAATGGCTCCAAGGACCTTAAGGCTAACAGTTTAATCAGTTCGAAAAAAAAAAAATTTTTTTACTTCCTCACTTTCAGGTGTAGCCAAAAAATATGTATCATATTTAGATACTCACTTGTTTGAACTTTGGGGTACTCGCAATAATTTGACCTCCATGGGTAGTCGCAGCCATCTGTGACCCCTCTATGCTTTCCGGCGAACACCAATCCGTTGGGGCAGTCGTACTGTATGGGTTGGCCGTTGTCACATTCCCAATATTTATCGCAATATTTGTCATCTGCGACGACGCGCGATTTGATCTTGCATGGGTCTTCTACTTGAGCACATGATGTTAAGCCAACGATCACCAAGATAACTAGAACAATAAAGTATGATTTAATTTATATTACAATAAAATTACATGTATGTATTTCTAAATGGAGGTTAACTATTGGCTCATAAATTAAATTTCATTATGTCGAGGTAAAGGTAACCATGACCAGTTTTTTTAATTTGTGCGGAACCCTAATTCTTTTTCTAAAATTAAAGTAGCCTAAGTTACTCCCTATAATATCAGCTATTTATCAGTGAAAGTCCCGTCAAAATCGGTCCAACCGTTTCGAAGATTACCCGGAACAAACAGACAGACAAAAATTTTAACAATTTTATTAATTGTATGTATAAAATTGTAAGTTATTCGTCTGAACACCTTGGATTCAAAAATATACCTACTAACTATGCTAAAGCAATATATTTAGGTATATCTGTTTTCCTTTACACACTCATATAATTTTCTATTCAGGCACGTTGCAAATTTAAATTCACATGACACTTTGCATGGTAGTAATAAATTTTAGGAGGAAAATTTAATTTAATACAAGTCCTTTGAAAGTGTCTGGATGCTTTAAATTCTTTTTCTATTTTAATTTCTTTGAGGTAGACATTGCAATAGATGTTGAGATATTTCATATTTTTGAGTCTTAACTAGTACATTAAGATATTTCTGTAAAATACTATCATATTTATAAGGTTTATAGGTTACTGCTTTAGGCGTGTTAAGAAAAAAATTAAGACTAAATTTTGTACGGTGCGCACGAACATTGTAACAAAAATCTTCACTCTGAAGAGTATGAAGTTGTTTGCTAAATATTTCGTTTTACCCCGATTCCATACGTTGGGTCCAACGTTGGGCCAATGTTTGGAGTCGGGGTTATTGTGGTGAAAATAGTCTACCTCGGTGTTATGCGCCACGTAATAACTAATAACGTGCGTACGTAATTATGTACTCATGTTCACTTTTCTTTTCAGTAAAAAAGATACAATAATAATATGTTTACAGTAACAATTTAAAAACAATAACTATATATGGTAACAAAAAGCTACTATATAAACTACGAATTATTTTTTAGATGGAATTTTGAACACGCATCAAGTACGTACGAGTCGTGAATAATGCACGCTTAAATTCCGATTTGAAAAATAAAAGACTTTCGTCGCACAATACGACTAAAGTATTTTCACTGAGAGTTTATTTATTTGAATGTAAACTTGTAGGTATGTTTCTTTTATTAGAAAATGCACGATATTTCTCGAGCAAATTTTTATATTTTTGCAAGAATATAGTCACCAGGAAAATCAGCGAAGAAAATCTTATATTATCTTATCTTCTTATATTTTATACTGGGGAAAGTTTTTATATTTATTAATGCAGGTTGTTAGTGAAAAGGATCTAAACTTTATTGTGTCAGCACACGTAGCAATCCGTTGAGAATATGAATGTCGCTTGATTTCTTACTTTATATTTTATTTCATTTTACTTAATTGAAATAATTTTTACTGTGTGTATACTACGATCGGGGATTTCACTTGCTGTTTATAAAGACAATAACCAATTGAAAATATACATTTTAAATATTATAAGTTTAGTTTAAACAAAATATATCTATCGTATACATTTTAATTATACCTCATTAGTCTAATGGTCTAATGGTCCTGGTTCAATTCCCAGGCCGAGCAAAGTGTTATTGGGGTTTTCTATGAAATTCTTAGTAGCGGCTCGGAGTTTGGATTTCTGCCCGGTTAATGGCAATAGGCTCGCCCTATATTACATGGGACCTAAAAACATACCCGGCGAACTGTGGGTGTGCCTCTGCCTAACGCTTCGGGTATATACGTCTAATGGTATGTTATGCTATTATATATTAATTATATTACATGTTTAAACCAGTGACTTCGTTCCCGTTGTGCTCGAAACGAAACGACTCGAGAAATAACTCGTGAAAGTTTCACCACAATCGGATGAATGATTTAGGAACGTGTACGGGACAAATAAACATCTTAAATCTGTCCAAGATTAATATCGTAATATGAAGCCAAACTAATAAATAGCATATTTCAATAATAACTCATATAAACAGTTATAATAATAATTGTAATAATTCTCAAATGTGCTTTTCCTGGCAATATAAATATCTCTGTTAATTTTTTATCAAAAGCTTATATTCTCCATTATTGCTGTTTGCATGATGTAAAATCCTTATCATTCGGAATGCAAATTGTTTTACTGTTGTTCAAGGCGTTTTCTCTTGACAATGTGTTTAACTAATATGACAGCTCTTAACTTAGATTGTTTACACTCTATTATAATATTCGAAATATTAAATATTCTCACGCGTCTTATAAAATGTAATGGTATTCTGCAATTTATTTAAATAAGTATGTCTCTATTGTTATATTAGGTCCTTACACATGAAATTATCGTTTTGTCGTAATGACCGCTTTGATCTGAATATCTCCTCTTTGGTTAAGAATTCCAAATTCAATTTATAAATCATTCATTTGCTTTCAAATTTATAAGTCATTCATTTGCTTTTTCCTCATTATTTTTTTCTTTTGCGTCGCTTATTACCCCACAATGGAAAACATGAAATATCGGTATATTTACGAGTACGAGTTCTACCGTGGCACCAGTGCTGCAGAAACAGCTCGAAGGATTAATGATGTGTACGGCGCTGGTGTTGCAAAAGAAAGCACGGTACGTTTTTGGTTTCAACGTTTTCTGAACAGAACATCTGTATTCTGAGCCCGTGGACAGCCGGGGACCAAAGTGAAAAATGAAGAATTAAAGGCTATTGTGGACGCGGATCCATCACAAAGCATTTAAGAGATAGCTGCAGGCTTCGGGGTAAGTGATAAAACTGTATTAATTCACTTGAAGCCAATCGGGAAAGTAAAAAAACTTGAACGATGGATACCTCATGAATTGAGTGAATCGAACTTGCAAACACGCGTCGACTTCTGTGTTACTTTGCTCAACCGACACAATAGTCATTCAAATTCAAATCGAATCATTACTTGTGATGAAAAGTGGAAACTGTACGATAATCGGAAGCGCTCGTCGCAATGGCTGAACCCTGAAGATCCAGCCAAATCCTGCCCTAAAGGAAAATTGACTCAGGAAAAGTTACTTGTGAGTGTTTGGTGTACTAGCGCCGGTGTCGTTCACTACAGCTTTCTTAAATCTGGCCAAACGATTACGGCAGATATCTATTGTCAGCAACTGCAAACCATGAAGGAAGAACTAGCTGCTAAACAACCGAGTTTGGTCAATCGTTCCAGGCCACTCCTGCTTCACGACAACGCAAGACCATACACTGCACAACAAACAACCACTAAGTAATCCCCGGATCTTGCTCCAACAGATCATTTTTTCCGGAATTTGGACAACTTCTTACAAGGAAAAAAATTCAAATCCGATGCGGCACTCCAAACCGCCTTCAAAAAATTTATTGATTCTCGCCCCCATGGTTTTTTTACTAAAGGGATCAATGAACTACCTATGAGATGGCAAAAGTGCATAGATAACAATGGTGCATACTTTGATTAATTAAATATATTATCCAAAAAAAAAAAATTGACTTTATATTCCTGCTGTACAAAACACCAATTTCATATGTAAGGACATAATATAATGTAATAGTATTTTGCAATTTATTTAAAAATTTAAAGTCATATTTTGAACGTAAGAACAAACTATGTTAACTGCAAAGCGAAAGTGCATTAACGTAGCGAGCGACACGTATCGGTTAACTTTATGAACGAATCGTGATGTGATCGAACCAGTCATACATAATGTATAAATATATATGTTAACACATAGGTACAGGTATATAACTTATTACATAGGTAGGAACGAAACACTTTCGTAATCATACCTCTTGCAGAATTAATTAAATTACATCGATAATGTTCGGAATATAACATTTTGTTTTATTTCCTAGGGATTTTAGTAGGGTGGTCTGAGTTAAGGTCGTTTCTTGACATTGGCAAAATTGCCTACATAGGCAGAAAACCAAAATAAAGATAAGCGAAATATTCAGGTCAGTTAGTTGTATGTATTCTTCAAATTTGTTTGCTAGATGTCTGATACCAGCGATATAACTGGGCAATTTTAGCAGATTGTCCAGGTCTAATAGGTAATTTATAAAAAAAAAAAAATCAGAACAGGCAGTAGTCTATATATAGATTGCAGTGTCATAATCAAAGAGTAAAACAGAGAAAACACATAAAACCGACTAAACTCATGTTAAGAAATCAAGAATCCTCTACAATAAGCTGTCAAATTTCAGCGAAGGAGTTCATTAGCACTTAATTTTTGAATCAATCAGTTTTTTAGATTGTCGAATTTTTTTTTTATTGGAACATTAACTCTTCAAGTTTATGTAGTAATAATTCCAACTGCAATACAAAATAAATTAAGGGCTATTAAGAATCGTGGGAAAATAAATCGAGCTTACTTTGTAGTGATGTGGCATAGGGAGTAATGTACGTTCTGAACACGCAATGCTTGCTATTAACGTCAAGGTTTTATAACCTCAGGGTGTAACGAATACAACCATTATGACTTCATTGTGTAATATATAACAAACTGGCTGGCTAAGATTTTAATATTGCCTGAAGCGATTCTAGTGATGAACATACATTACGATAAATGAATGTATATTGCGTTATTCTTACATATTATGCGGAATAAAAAATTACTGGTTTTATTTGTAAACTAGCTGATAATCGCGACTTTGGCAAGAAAACATATCGCTGAAAGCGTATTGCTTCCAAAAATCGTAATTTCTCTAATCTCTTTATTGGAGTTTCTAAGATGTAAAACAAAAAAAAAATGATCAAATCTATCCAGTAAGTAGTTTCTGTATGACGTGTACACAACTGCAAACCTCTTTTTATATTTTTTATTAATTATTATAGTATAAATATTATTTTGTCTTTTTATTTTATTACTTAAGTATTTCTATTAATTAGGCATTAATAGCCGTATCTTTATTAATAAATCTGTAAGTCTATCTGTAAATGTTATTTTTCTTTCAAATTGTATGTTCTTTTTCTGTTATAAATGCCACATATCACAAAAATGACGACGAATTTAATATATCCCGTTATTTTGAACGAACGCGCCACCAAAATGTTCGTTATTGGTTTCAAGTAGGTACATACATAATTAATTTTCCACTGGTTGGGTGTTATATGCTTTGTATTTCATGGTGAAATTATTTCCGATGTTGAAATTCTCAATTAAATTCTGTTGACGCTGTCACCAACATATTGTATGGTAATGTGCATGCATAATCCTTAGCATGAAGCTATGTCCCAACAATATGACACGGGTTAATATGTATTTGTTTAACAAATTACCGTGTCTGATTGTTACGTGGTTTCAAGTTAAGTGTATTACATAATTATTGAAGGAAAGCATCACGCTCTGTGAAAGCATGTCGGAATTGAGAGTATATTGACATTGACTGGTTATTATTGGGATGCATAAAAGAACTTCCGCGAGTAATGATATCCTAGTACGTTCGGTGCACTCTGGGCAGTCAACATCGATAACTGGCCAATATTTTCAACACGGCACGAGATAACATAATCATTGGATGAAAGCGTCACGCTCTGTGAAAGCATGTGGGAATTGAGAGTATATGTATTATTGACATATTGACTGGTTATTATTGGGATGCATGAAAGACCTTCCGCGAGTAATGACATCCTAGTACGTCCGGTGCACTCTGGGCGGTCAATTTCACTAACTGACTAATCTTTTCACTACATCACGAGATAACGAAATCATTGGAGGAAAGCGTCACGCTCTGTGAAAGCATCTGAGAATTGAGAGTATATATGATGTATTGACATTGACTGGATATTATTGGGATGCATGAAAGACCTTCCGCGAGTAATGACATCCTAGTACGTCCGGTGCACTCTGGGCGGTCAATTTCACTAACTGACTAATCTTTTCACTACATCACGAGATAACGAAATCATTGGAGGAAAGCGTCACGCTCTGTGAAAGCATCTGAGAATTGAGAGTATATATGATGTATTGACATTGACTGGATATTATTGGGATGCATGAAAGACCTTCCGCGAGTAATGACATCCTAGTACGTCCGGTGCACTCTGGGCGGTCAATTTCACTAACTGACTAATCTTTTCACTACATCACGAGATAACGAAATCATTGGAGGAAAGCGTCACGCTCTGTGAAAGCATCTGAGAATTGAGAGTATATATGATGTATTGACATTGACTGGATATTATTGGGATGCATGAAAGACCTTCCGCGAGTAATGACATCCTAGTACGTCCGGTGCACTCTGGGCGGTCAATTTCACTAACTGACTAATCTTTTCACTACATCACGAGATAACGAAATCATTGGAGGAAAGCGTCACGCTCTGTGAAAGCATCTGAGAATTGAGAGTATATATGATGTATTGACATTGACTGGATATTATTGGGATGCATGAAAGACCTTCCGCGAGTAATGACATCCTAGTACGTCCGGTGCACTCTGGGCGGTCAATTTCACTAACTGACTAATCTTTTCACTACATCACGAGATAACGAAATCATTGGAGGAAAGCGTCACGCTCTGTGAAAGCATCTGAGAATTGAGAGTATATATGATGTATTGACATTGACTGGATATTATTGGGATGCATGAAAGACCTTCCGCGAGTAATGACATCCTAGTACGTCCGGTGCACTCTGGGCGGTCAATTTCACTAACTGACTAATCTTTTCACTACATCACGAGATAACGAAATCATTGGAGGAAAGCGTCACGCTCTGTGAAAGCATCTGAGAATTGAGAGTATATATGTATTGACATTGACTGGATATTATTGGGATGCATGAAAGACCTTCCGCGAGTAATGACATCCTAGTACGTCCGGTGCACTCTGGGCGGTCAATTTCACTAACTGACTAATCTTTTCACTACATCACGAGATAACGAAATCATTGGAGGAAAGCGTCACGCTCTGTGAAAGCATCTGAGAATTGAGAGTATATATGATGTATTGACATTGACTGGATATTATTGGGATGCATGAAAGACCTTCCGCGAGTAATGACATCCTAGTACGTCCGGTGCACTCTGGGCGGTCAATTTCACTAACTGACTAATCTTTTCACTACATCACGAGATAACGAAATCATTGGAGGAAAGCGTCACGCTCTGTGAAAGCATCTGAGAATTGAGAGTATATATGTATTGACATTGACTGGATATTATTGGGATGCATGAAAGACCTTCCGCGAGTAATGACATCCTAGTACGTCCGGTGCACTCTGGGCGGTCAATTTCACTAACTGACTAATCTTTTCACTACATCACGAGATAACGAAATCATTGGAGGAAAGCGTCACGCTCTTTGAAAGCATGTGGGAATTGAGAGTATATTGATATTGACTGGTTATTATTGCGATGCATGAAAGAGCTTCCGCGAGTAATGATATCCTAGTACGTCCGGTATACACTGGGCAGTCAGATGATTACCCGGAACAAACAGACAGATAGACAGACCGACAGACAGATCAAAATTTAAAAAATTGCCCTTTTGTTATAGGTATCGTATATACTTTCATATGCATTTAGTAAAAAGCTGTTATTTTGACATTACAAACAGACAATTCAATTTTATTAATTGTATAGTTAAAAAAATCTATATCTAATAGTATTATTGAAAATTCTTAAGCCTATCAATTTACATATGACATAAACTTCCTAGGTACAAAATTTTATAAGAATCGGTTCAGACGTTTTTGAATTCAATCCGGACATACAAACAGACAGACAAATAAATTTTTTTAGGGACATATTCGCGGTCAGTGTCCTTTATGTAGTAGGTATGTCCATCGGAAAATTTGGAAAAAATATTACATGTACAGACATAATTACAGATTTATTAATATAGATATTAGAATATGTAGTTAGTATATATAATTACATTAATATTATTTGTAATATGTAATATAGATAACTTACACTTATATATAAATTCGATAACTTGTTGAATATGTAATGCGTAAGTCGCAATTTGATTAGATAGATGTAGTGGCATGATAGTTCGGAAGTCACTCATAAGTAACTGCATGACCTATAACGTCTCAGGTGTGACCTTTCCTGACATTTCGTTCTTGGCACGTGCGCGCTCATATGTAATTCTGTTAAATTACTTCATCTAAGAAATTAATATAACCAGTTCACTAGCATATTAATTAGTAGTGATCAGTTTATATGAGAAATTTTACCGGTGAATATCTGATGGAGGTTATTGTCTATTGAATACTTTTTCGGCTAGTTGAATTGGCTTGTCAATTTCACGCTGAAGGAAGTGAATATTTTTACCAGTCAGATTCGAAAAATTATTTTTGTATCTGATAGCTAAACTCACGTGGAATAGTATAGGCTATCTAACATTAGGTTACAACTCTCAGATAGCCTGAAATATTGTTTTTGTTACGTAAGTCGGAAGTCGAGGCCCTCCCGACTGCTTTATGTGCGTGCACTGGCGTTATCGTTAATGATATGAAAATACAATGTTGAATAAAAATTATATCTAAAAAAAGGCAGCGATAGTATATACCTATCTCTTATACAAAAGCCACAATAAGGTATTTTGGAACAAAGATTTGTTGAAAATTAATAAGTATTTATAAGCATTATTTTAGACATGGCATATTAATCCTTACAAGCTAAAGTTGTATCATATCAACAGTTGTAACATATCAAAAGTTGTGTCATAAAGACAATTATATGAAGTTAAATTTTGCTCTTTGGGGCATACCCTATTATTAACATATTATTTGGACACATAAGTAGTTTAGGAGATAATGAAAAATTTAAATAATTTGTACTTGCGGAAAGAACAATTATGATAGACTACACAGGTGCGTTGGCGGGACGGTCTTTTTCGGATAAAATTAACACGGGTAAAACCATATAAAAGGTATATATATCACCTATTGAACTTTTTGAAACGGGTATTTGACTCACATTATACAGGCAACACTGTAAAGTGTAAAGTAAACGTCAAAGATGGGTTGTTGTTTTTGCTGAGATCGGGGTCTTAACCTGTCACGTGTTTTTTTTAATTATTATACTTTCTTTATTTTACTCTATATTTTGAAAAATTGGTAGCATTTTGTGTAATGTAGTTTGGATCATAGTATATACCTATATAAATCTATGGTTTGGTTATATTAAACAAGTGAAGTGAATTAAAATAATAATAGAAATTATGAATTTTGTGCTGCTATAAAAACTCCTTTGTACATACTATAATAAAGTGTGCCACCATTTTGCTAGAGCGTTTTTTGAATTTATATTCTATGCATGTGACAATGGTTTAATTGTGTATAAACACGTTCCCATGAAAAAGAAGACACTTGGTACTTACTTTGATGTAAAGTGGTTCACAGTTAATTGATATCAAAACGTATGGTGGTGTAAGTTACAATGATAGATTATTATATTATTAACCAAGTGCATGGTGTTTGTTATTAAAGACTAGATGTGCCCAGTGGTTTCACACGCGTATTATTTAAAATACACATTAAAAAAACCTTTAAAGTAGCATATGAGCTAATCCAGTGTGTCAGCTACTACCGTACCAAATTTAATCAAAATTGGTCCAGCCGTTTCAACGTGAAGAAGTAACAAACATACAAACACTCTCAAACTTTCGTCTTTATAATATATACTATACTATATATTATATAGTAGGATTACTTTATATAATTTTTTATAGGTTAATTGAATCAATAAAGAATGACTCAGCTGTCGGTACAGACCTATAGGTGCTCGAGAACTGATTTTCAACTTGAGGGTGCTAGCTAGTCAGGGAGGCATTAGAAAGTGCCCTACCACCATGCTATGGTTTCTTCACCACATTTTCCTTCACCGAAAGCTCAGGATTAATGCATAGATTCGAACCTATATCGATAATTCCTTCAAACTTCCAGAATCTTTGGAAATTTTGTAAAATATCTTTTTAATATTTCCGTGGATTTGCATCCTATTATAAGTAAGGGATTTAATAAGACACAAAAGCCGTCTTACAACTTTGTTAAGCACTTTTAATGAATTCTGAATTTATTGCGAAGTCTTGTACATCATAAAGGTGTTTACACAATCGAGATTCAAACGATTGTTATAGTCGTTAAACTCATATAAACAATAATTTTAATGTAATTATTGCAAACGCATTAAAACGACCGACTTTCTAAACTATTATAAAAATATACAGCAATTAAATATGTGATTACATACGTAACTTTTTGAGTAACATCTCACTGTTAAGTGATTTTAATTTTCGTTTTGGTATTTAGGTCGGTGTTTTATGGTGTAAGATGTAAGAGAATATTATTAATCACCATTGGAATATCAATTACAATTATTAATTATAAAACATATTGATGAAATAAAAAACCTCAGTTTTTTTTAATATTAGTAATATTATTAGATTGTATCGCACAGTATCTGAAGAAAGAACGACACAGTCGTCGCTGTCATACCTGAAGATTTTTTTTTCGTTTTGACTATACTTTTAGCCACACAGATCAGTAAAACAGTTAGCCATGAGGGCCCTGAAGACTCAGACAGGTTTTACAGCTTCATTGGGATTAGGGCGATAACAAGTTCAAGGGTGCTAAAGTGGGCGAACCTCGGCTTGGGCTGTTGTCAGATCTGCAACATCGCGATCTATCTAATTCTTTATCTGTAATTCGATCTACCGAACTGTACATATACATGTCTCTTCTCTTTGGGAAGAGGGAAGAAATATGCATATATGTATTTAGTTTTATCAGAAGTGAGGAACAGAGGGTAAAGTTCCTCATCCGCCATAGAAAAGGGAGGATCCACCGATCAGACGGGTGTTTTGTCTGGCGGGCAGCTGCTCAACGGTTTTTGTCGGGTTCTTGTATATATACTCAATTGTTCGGTTAATTACTACATCGCGATGTAGGATGTCAGTAGTGGCGGAGATGTCGCTATATGTACGATGCGTAAGTTGTGGCGAGAGATGTCGTTACATAGTATTTTGTCAGCTTTGTCTACACAAACTAGCCAAAAAAGTCGCTTACAGAACCTATGTACCACAGGAGTGCGCATATGTGCTGGTGCAATAGAATTATGTATTTTGATAGACAGTGATTGCTAGTGTAGTGTTACTATATCACGCGAGCTGCTACTTGGCTAAAGAACTCCATGTCGAAAGAAAGAACCTGGTCCTGCAAAAATGCATCTTAAAAGATCGTGTGAAAGACATGATATCGTAGAAGGAAGAGAACGCGCTGGTCTTCCTCACAGTACAGCAAACATATAATGTGAAATTGGTTTTACTTTCTACTTAAGGGCTTGAATGCTGAATAAAGACGTTCGGCACCAAACAGGTCGACGAATATTAAATGTAATATATTAATTATAATTACACCTTGGTATTAATTTACTATGTAACCTTATAACACTTTAAATTAGACTAAGAAATTAAACTGGCTTTTGAAGATATATTGAGAAGGAATATATTTAAATACACAAAGACTGAATATTTAATTTGTGTTTATAAATAAATCTACTTCGGTGAAATCTTGTTTGTCAAAAGTCTGATAATAGTTGGAGGTTCCGTATGAACGACGAGATCAAAAAAATAATGAGGAAGGCTAACATCATCAGTGTGACGAAAGCAACCAATTTCCCTCTACTTAGGGTAAAGAAGAAGCCCACCCTACAGAAAATCACAGCCTTGCGTTGTGTTCCTGCGGTAAGTAGGGTTTCCAGTGTTCCTTGGGGAAAGGGGGTTCAAGTATGGCAACACGTTAGTGATACCTTTAGTGTTATAAGCTTATTTGTCACCTTAGTTAATAAAACTAAAGTTTACCTGGAGCTAGTAGCTGTCAGGGATATCACTGGGGTAAAGACAAAAAGAAATGATATAGAGGCCATGATTCACTTTGAGTACGATGTACTACCTACTTACTATAGTCGACGCATTTTAAACTGAGTCGTCGGGCAATAAATGTCACTGACAGTAGGAATGTACACGCAATGCAACTCGTTATCGATACTTAGCTACCTGCGCAAGTAGGGTCGATGCGTCATCATGACCTTCATTAGCACTCTGACTCCTGATTGGTCGTTACGAGTGTGGCGACATCTCTCGCCACAACTTACGCATCCTACATAGCGACATCAGCGACATCTATCAAGCCACATACGACGCATCCTACATCGCGATGTAGTTGAGTATATATACAAGAACCCGACTACAACCGTTGGGCAGCTGCCCGCCAGACATAACACCAGTCTGGTCGGAGGATCCTCCCTTTTCTATGGCGGATGAGGAACTTTACACTCTGTTCCTCACTTCCGCTACACGAGTAAGGGTTGTTGTTTTTCTATAAATATAAGATTCTTTGTTAGGACACTCATTACATTGCTTACGATTCGTTACGCAATACGCACAATGGAGAATTTATTTTCTAACGTGGTTTTGAAGAAATTAAATGGTGACATCAACGCTCAAGCTCGGGCTGTAACTCACAACATGCCCCTGTTTTTAAAAGAATTGAAAACTGACCCCGAGAAAAAAGCTTGCCTCAATTTCAATAATCCACGAGAGCTTGCAGCACTGATTTGTGGAGTTAGTAGAGCGACCGTGGATAGAATAAAAACCGAAGTATCACAAGCAGGCAATTCTGGTATTACTATTAATACTCAACATAATTTAGCATATCGACCGTACCTATTCCGTTATCGATATGCACCTCTACAAATCCTACGCACATCACTACACTTTTCCATAAGACTTCTAAGTGCGAGCGAGACAGACAGATAAATATGATTTACGACTCGAAGCCTCAGTTGTTAATGCGTCGACTATAGCGGAGTGAGTATTGTGGGTAAAAACCAGGAGGACCATCTCTATGTATGAAAAAGTGTCCGTTGAAAAGAGTCAAATTAGAGTGGCGTCACGGTAGTCAAGTATTTTATAATTATCTCCCATTTAGATAACTTTTCACTTCACAAACACTTCCCCTATTATTGTTCAAAAATTTTTTTTTTATTTACATCAGTAAAAACAATAAAATCACGAAAAAGTATCATTCCCTCTAGACGCTAGCGCCATATTGGTGAGTTTTTGAATTATAATTAGTCGCCTACAGCTGGACACTGTTTCAATTTGTCTCCCATATAATATGGTTCTCCTTACTTCTGCCCTAAATAGGAGTAAGTAATAAAAGCTGTCAACGATCGTTGTTAGTTAATAACTTGGGCTGTTAGTGACAGGCGTTAGAGTTGCGTATGAGTCCGGTACATATGGAATGGCAATGCGGTCGAACTAGACGAGTATTTAGTTGCACGCTACATATGTAACTTAAATGAGTCGACTTAATTCTGTTTACGGTATTCTAATGAGATTCAGCTGATTTATATATATTATGTTGACTAATAGATGCAGTTTTGATGAGTTTAACTCACGAAGCACGAACTAACCCTCCGATCAAAATAAAATCTGTAAAAATTACTGAACTGATTTTGAGAAGATACTTTTCATGATAGGTTGGAAATCAATAAAATATAGTATATTAATCAAATATTTAAACTATAACTTCATAACAATAAAGAAAACCAATTTCAATATTTTTGCGAAGTTCCCTGGCGTATCTTCGAAGACGAAGGTCCAATCCCAATGAAATTAAAATGGAATCACCATTGAGGTATTCCCTTTCCAACGAAAAAAGAATCTTTCAAATCGGTTCATACACATAGAAGATATGACTGAATATAAAAAAGCATTCGAACTGATGTCCTCCGTCTTTTTTTGAAGTCTATTTTGAAGTCTATTTTGAATTAAAATAGGGTTTGGGTCTTGTGCTCTTAGCCTTGAATCACTTAATAATCTACTTTGATTAGTTTGACCTCATCTTGATCTTACATTCGTGTATCATTAGTTTAATTTAGTTATCTCGACTATTTAATGTATCCTATGGATCAAACTAAAACTAACAAAAGATAGTCGATGACCTTATTGTACCGACAATTAACCAAAGCGTTTAAATATACTGTAATATAATGGAGCTCAAGAATTTGTTTTTTTGAACGCACTAGGTTAACGCCTAGTCCGAATTAGGTTTATATGGTATGAACAAATTAGAAAAGTTTTCAGAAAATTTCACATTCGGAAATACTGAACGTCCTTTTTCTATGAAATTTTTGTATCATCTCAATAACATATCTCAGGATTATATGGATGGATTTTATGCGTAATTCTTTTTTGTTTTGTTTATGTGTTATTACTTTGAAATGTAAGTTCTGGTTCGAAAAGGTTTTTAGTGAAAGAACAGTCTGAAAAGTTGCCCGGAAAATGAGAAAACTATGGAGAAACTGAAATAGCTTTTTTCTTTGAGATTATTTTATATTCTCAAGATGAGAACACACTATTAGAATGAAGATTATGTGTAATCATTTTTTTTGTTACGGCCCTTAAAGGTTTAACAGAAAAATAAAATCGGGATAGGTGGCGTTGTTGTTGAGTTTTTGAATACTGGAAAGGGCAGAAAAACGTCTACCGGGCCAGCTAATTAATCATATTTTTTATTTCGAAGTACTGTAACTTTTTGATCAGTCACACAAAACTTTATGCAAGTGTAATCGATGCACAATGAAATAATTAACATCAGACTTTAATTAATTATCTTATAATCTATTTAAGTGATTATATATTTAAATAAAACTTTATAAAAGTAGTTAACCGGTCGAAAGATGCGTGAACACTGTTATTGCGACCATGACATTAAAAATTGCCGCAAATCCACGACAACGCTTATGTTTTTAATTTTAATGAGCAAAAATTCTTATTTTTACCTTTCATTTGTAGTAAAAAATATATTGAGTATTTAATTAACAGATATTCATGTACGGTTTATTTAATGTTTCACTGTATTGGGTAAGCCATATTGATAATGCAATATTATTATTTCTGCCACAATGTTAGGTGATTTACATTATTTATTTCTTAACATATAAATGCTAACTTACTAGATTGCTAAGTACTAAATTTATAAATAAAGTAGTAATAAATAAAAAAAATGGAATAGTTTGATATGTATTTGATATAGTTTTTATATTTTAAATAATGGAATATAAATTTCAGTATGTTTTTATACATTTTCAGATTCATGTAATGTGTTAAATGTGTAATCTCATTCTTTTTTTTGTTATTTATAATTTATGTTGCATCATTTCTACGAGAAAAAATGAGTAATTTTATCTGCAACATTTTCCATAGTTGTAGAAATTCAAAAGTTACTTAAACATAATTTATTAATTTAAAACATTTGTAATATATCGGCGAAATGAACAGAATTATATCTTTCGATATTTTATATCGATTGAATTAATATTTTACGAAACTTTCACATTTCGACTGTAGTTAATAAGAACTTCTCTTTGTTTTTAATACCTTCATGTTACTGTATTTTGATATTATATAATACAATATTTCTATATGTTACGATTGTTCAAAAATCAAACTATTACGAACTTATGTGAAAGTCTTATGAGATCATAAAACAATCAACCATTTAACCTAATGAGTTATTATTTCCAACGTAATAAAAGATAATATACCTCATTAAGGAAACTAGGATATTTAATAACAATAGAAGTTCACGACAATGAGCAAAAACTCACGCTTTCAAATTTTTTCAAACAGATATAAATCTACTTAGCTTATGAATCCGTGAGAGCATACACTGGTAGTCGTGAGAGACTTTCATTGTATACCAGATACGTATTCAGGGGTAACTCGGACTAATGAAAATATTATTTACCTCCATTTCACTTAGGTACATTTTTCCAAAGGAAAAAACCCAGTAGCTAGCTCTGATACGTTCTAAAAGGATACTTTTATAACTATTTAGCCTGTTGCGGTCAAATTTGAAATATTATTTTCTGTTTGATCCGAAATAAAATTAATCTCTCCACTAAATGCACAATATACATGTGAACATTCATATTGCTGTAAACAGAAAAAATTATTCACTTAATATAAATATATTAAAAGCACAACACTTAGGTAACATAAACATGGTTTTATTATTACAATGTAATTTGTAATAAAATAAAGTAAATCTACATAACGAGTTATAGAAATTGGTATATGTACTATAATAAAAAATATACAAATAAAAACACGCGGTAGAAGTAAAAGCTTCCGACAAAATAAAAGTATCTTCTTTAAAATCTCTTTTAATAAGTCCTCAATTAGAAGGATTTGAACTATCGACCAATCGTACTAGACATACAACAGTGCGTAAAAGTCTGGTCGTCACACCGCCGCGTTAGGCTAACTAAACAAATATCATAGTCCTAAAACTCCGGACTTCATTAACAGTTTTTAACTCTATTTCGTTATTTAGCAGGCTAAATCCTATAGATATATCTGTTGGTCTCTTTTTAGTGTTGCTTTTTCGTAAAATATTTTAATATTAGGCCCTTACATATGAAATTAGCGTTTTGTTGTAGTGACCATTTTGATCTGAAATATCTCCTCTTTGGTTAAGAATTCCAAATTCAAATTTATAAATTCATTTAGCTGGTACATTTGAGTTTTGAAAACAGTAATTTATTTATTTTATCCTCATTATTTTTTTCTTTGGCGTCGCTTATTACCGCACAATGGAAAACATGAAATATCGGTATATTTACGAGTACGAGTTCTACCGTGGTACCAGTGTTGCAGAAACAGCTCGAATGATTAATGATGTGTACGGCGCTGGTGTCGCAAAAGCAAGCACGGTACGTTTTTGGTTTCAACGTTTTCGTTCTGGAAATTTCGACCTTCAGAACCAACCCCGTGGACGGCCGGAGCCCAAAGTGGAAAATGAAGAATTAAAGTCTATTGTAGAAGCGGATCCATCACAAAGCACTTCAGAGATAGCCACAGGCTTCGGGGTTAGTGATAAAACTGTATTAATCCACTTGAAGCAAATCAGGAAATAAAAAATCTTGAACGATGGGTACCTCATGAATTGAGTGAATCGAACTTGCAAATACACGTCGACTGCTGTGTTACTTTGCTCAACCGACACAATAAAGAAGAAATTTTAAATCGAATCAATACTTGTGATGAAAAGTGGATACTGTAAGATAATCGGAAGCGATCGTCGCAATGGCTGAACCCTGGAGACCCAGCCAAATCCTGCCCTAAACGAAGATTGAATCAGAAAATGTTACTTGTGAGTGTTTGGTGGACTAGGGCCGGTGTCGTTCACTACAGCTTTCTAAAATCTGGCCAAACGATTACGGCAGCTATATCTATTGTCAGCAACTACAAACCATGAAGGAAGTACTAGCTGCTAAACAACCGAGATTGGTCAATCGTTCTAGGCCACTGCTGCTTCACGACAACGCAAGACGACACACTGCACAACAAACAACCACTAAGTACTCCCCGGACCTTGCTCCAACAGATTACCATTTTTTCCGGAATTTGGACAACTTTTTACAAGGAAAAAAATTCAACGCCGATGCGGCAGTCCAAACCGCCTTCAAAGAGTTTATTGATTCTCGTCCCCGTGGTTTTTTTTTGGAAAGGGATCAATGAAAAACCTATGAGATGCTAAAAGTGCATAGATAACAACGGTGCATACTTTGATTAATTAAATATATTTTACAAAAAAAATAAAAAAACTTTATATTCCTCCCGTACAAAACGCCAATTTCATATGTAAGGACCGAATATATACACCCCAACATAAAAGAGAGATGAAGGTTTATTTCATTGATCTTAGAGACTACCACTAGCGTCCAACTTCGTATCTGTATAGATTATGACTTTTAACTTCAAACATCATTGTATAAGAGAAAAGTAAACTTATGTATGCACTCAGAACATTGCATACTTGCTAAAATTGAAAACTGTTTTGTTTGCAGTATGTAACATCGTTCAGCTTCGTCATTTTAGTTTCTAAGTAAATTATTATGTTGTATAACGCCCCATTATTTGGTGCACCATATACTAGGTGCAACACATGTTATAGTGGCGTCTTGGATTGCGTGAGCAGTTGGAGTATATCCAGTTCCTAATCAAGAGGATTAATAAGACTTTGAACAACAATTACATGATGATAAACCCTACGACATCGGTTCCTTTAGGCGTAATGTGAAGAGATATTTATGCGGGCCGGCATCACAGCGGCGACCGCCGATGTATTTAGATTTCTCGGTGGTCACCGTGTTGTTGGGAGTGTACTGTGCATACCATCAGGGACTGTACCTCTCGGCAGCCATTCTTGTTTTTATATTGTACTGCGTTTAAAATAAAAATCTAAGTTCAGCAGCAGCTAGTTAAGTCAAAATCCCACTAGACTTAGCATGGTATGTTTGATTGTTCGTTATGTTATATCAGGTGACATTGTGAGCAAGCGATAAATCCTATAAAAAAAAACTTTATACCAAATAATATTTGTAATCCAGACAATAATCATAAGAATCTACAACAATTTGGTATTTACTTAGAATCAAACGTAGAGGGTCTAAAATTATGAAGCTCAAATTAAGCTAGATCCAATAGTAACTGGAACAAAAATACACGATGTCCACAATTTTATTATCAAAAATCATGACCACAATAATAATGACCGGCTTAAAGATTACATATTATCTTTATGTGATGTAAAAATCGTCTTTATTGCAAGTAAAATTGCAATGTAGCAAATGCTTTTAGATGTTACAACATATGTATCTCGACCGGACCACTGCAATGTCCCGCAATATTGCATTTTATATTACATTTCCTCGGTCGAAGAGTACTTTATAGTTTTTTAATAAATGTCATCGCATTAAATCGATGCTTTCATAAAATCTTATGTAAATTCTTTTCAATTGGTAATAATGAATTACTAATTAGTGCTAGATAAGTAATAAGCATTAATGCGATTAGTTTTAAGTCAGCAATGAAATAGGCCAGTCAACTTTACGAGTATCTTAATTGAAGCTCGAATACATACATTATTATAACGTCTGAGACCAGAGTGATAGTAAACTTAGTGGCGTGTTAATTACGTTATTATTTCCAAAATATCTAGTCTTTATTGTTTGCATTTGCTTACTATATCGAAGTTTGGGGTTATAAAGATAACAATTGGCATTGTGATGATTTGGTTAGTCGAGATTCTATCAATTGACTAGCGTAACCTGGGCATTATTGTGTATTAATTTATAATAATTATGACCAATTACAATTTCATCATCAATATTTATTTGTTTATTGTTACTAGCGGTTGCCCAATTATCGAAATACGACCTACGACTTTTAATCATAGACTATTTTCTGTTTGACATTTGCAGTATGAACCTAAATCAGAAATATTATATCACTTGCTGTCACTTTTCTGAGTGACCATGTCAATATTTGGGGGGGGGGGGGGGGGGGGGGGTCTAAGTTCAATGGCACTGGTCGGGTTAGGATTCGCAGTATTAATTAATTTAATTTAATATATTAGTAACAGATATTATAGATAAATTTTAGCTTTCTGCACTCCTTCTCCATATAAACTTTAACCATGTCAAATCTCCCAGTCTTCCGTGCACGCAATACGCCTAAAAAGGGTTATAAAGTTTTTACTTCACGTATTAATATAATGATAATGATTTACACAGTTTAACAGATCAATCTATTACCATGTAAAACAAAACTAACGCAGGAAATTAAAAACATTACATCTACTTCAGATATTTCTTTATAAATATATTTTTACTAGCGCTTTTCCCGCGACTTCGCATGGGTCGTAATTGAGCTATGTCCTATTATAACTATGTTTTTAATTTCCAATTTTTTAAATGCCTCCGAAATAAACGTTAGTCGTTTATAGACTTTCGCCAAAGCACTCGTTGATTAACTGCCTTTGGCTAATAAATGTCGTTACTAGTATGATACAAACTTTCACCCCATTTTTACGCCATCAGGTATTGAAATTGAAAGAAATATGAAACACGTCTTTTTTACTTTCTAACCGAATTGTTAAATACCAATTTTAATAGATTTATCTTTAAAAAAACTTGCAACCCCTTTTCACCCACTTAGGGATTTAATTTTAAAAAATCCTTCCTCAGTGCTCACCTACAGTGTAAAAGGGGTACCTTTTATGCAAATTTTCACGGTTCCAGCCGCAGTGGTTTTTGGGCTGTGCGTTGATATGTCAGTCAGTATGTTATCCTTTTGTATGTAATACGTTGCGGCTTGTCGGTATACTGAATAGTTTGTATCGGTGAAAAGCTAAATACCTCATACTCTAGAAGTAAGCTCTATGCAATCATAGTTGTCTCAGAATTTTAATAATAGCATTTGAGAAAACTTCTTAAGTACAGTTACGTGTGATTATATCTTATTCAGTGAAATTTTATTAACTTCACCTAGCTGATAATAGTCCTTTCTGAATATTTAATATAATGAGTAATGAAAAATGTCTCATAAAAGTGGCTGGACTTATCGAAGTCACGTCACTGACTCACTGCGTATTTTATATTCATCAAGAAATATTAAAACCTTAACTATTGTCTTCAAAGATGAAAGTTCTTTTGTGTTGAATCTTTGCATTTTTAACGGTTCACGTAGAAGTTTGAGAGCGAAATGAGAACCTATTTCTTCTTTTTCTTAGCATTTTTGTTTTTATAGAGATTTGTGGAAATGTGGAGTTAGTTGATTTTTAGTTAGTCGACTATTTATTTATTTGCTTTATTCATATTAACGTTGTAGTGTGCTTATTTTTTCCCAAAAAAATCAGTTTGTATAATATAATCTCACCCTACCTATGGCAGTAAAAGTAGATTATAACAGAACAACACATAATTATTAGAAACTTAGGGAAAGCTTTAATTTCGGTATCACAGCCGTATCAGTCACATTGCTTAGCATTGTTTTTGCAAAGAACTTTCACCGTTTGTATAAAAAGTATGCTGTTATCTCATTAATAGTAAAAGCCCAAGAATTGTTTATAATGACAATTACACCTGTTTCTGCGAATTACAAAATAACGAGTATATGTGTGAATCTCCAAGAATTATTGTGGACCTTGTGTTTCAATTGTTTGTTACAAAACAAGAATAGGCAATCCTCTAATCTTCCAGAAGCTTTATTGTTCTTCAGAGACAATAGACAGTGGGTGTTGAGAGTTAGCTGGTTTGTTCACACGACCTTCAGTAAACTGATGTGAATGCCTAATGAATTAATTACATACCTCGTTGGAAGCTCTGGCTTTACTCACGTTAATTTAAATTTCTTAGCTGGCTTGGGGGTAATATTATTAATGCGATGTTTGCTAAAACGAAAGTTATTATTTAATACAAATTATATTTATAAATTACAACACATCTCGGTAAAGTGTCTTAGATTAGTCTATGTTTAGCTAACGCTTGTAATGATTAGCTATGATGCAATTTCTTTTTTATTATAAGAATTTAGCTACAGATTACGGATAACATAACGTTTTGTTTTTTAGTTTGTGTCTATTTGTTTGCATATATACTTATTTGTATCTGACAAGGGGTTATTTATATACTACAATGGATGTTTTAAATTTCAATACTGGAAATAAGAATATGCATTTGTAAATTCTAAAACTATTATAATGGTACAGACCAACAAGTTAACATTTTAAAATTGATTATTCCATTTTCGTAACCATTAGTCTTTATTCTATACTAGATTTCCCCCCGATTTCGTCTGCTTTTTTATTTTATGTCTTTCTCCAGGTCAAAAACTGCCTAAATACCACATTTAATTATGATCGGTTCAGAGGTTTTAGTCGTGAAAAGTTAACAAACGAAGAGAGTTGCTTTTGCAGACGAATCGTTATTTTGCCTCTTATGTCGAATTCACACGCTCAAGAATCGTGAAAAATCCCGAATATGTCCAATTGTATCGTACGACCATCGCTATTAATAACAGATTTTTCTATGAACGGGTCGTAAGGTATTTATTTTACCTGTGAATAGATATGATTGTTATTTTCTTGCGATTAATTTTTGCTAATTATTAAACGGGTTTGCGGCCAAGGTGCTCGAGATCTTCTCGTCTTCTCGTTTTATTAAACAAGGTGGTCTCAGATGTCATCCCTGCGATACTAATTAAAATTGTACGCAGTCTGGCCTCATCACAATTTAAAGAATTAGTTAAAGAATACACCTTGCAAAGAGGTGAAATCAGTCACTCCGTTGCTCATAAAATTACGTCTGTTAAAATATGTATGTAGATCGATTTAAAAGTTCACATAGTTTTCTTGAAACTTTTGAACAATGTCTTTAAATATTTGAAGCATCTTTTTTATTTCGAAACAAATATTTTAAAGATTATGTTAAAAGTGATAATATCGTAGCCGTGATAGCAAAAATCGCAAGAACTGTCGTTGAATACTCGATAATAGTCGGTACTATATTGTTACAATAGAGCTTTCAAATTACCGTTTGATGATACTGTTATCGCGTCTACAAATCTTAAGACACAAAGAAAATGTTCACTCAAAAACATTGAGTGTATAAGGAAACTAAAATAATTGAAAACGTATTTATTCGATTTAATGGGGCATGTTTTAGTGAAGCATAGCAACTTCCTTATGTCTTGAATAATTTGAAACTGATGTTGTATTAAGATAAAAAGCTTGTCTGATTTCCACTTCTTTTATACTTTCGCTATCAGCTATCTATCTCGGTTTATTCAACTTATTAAATAGAAATCTAAAATAGTATCCAGTTAAAACACCAACAAAATGGGCATCTAACTTGGATTCAAAGTTGGACATTCTTGCCTGATTGGATAAAAACCTCACTAAAGAAATGTTACGTCACCATCATTAGCCTGTATCTATCCACTGCAGTAAGTATATAGGCTTCCACCAAGGATCGCCACGAGAACTGATCTTCGGTTCTTCGCGTTCAGTCTTATCCAGCCACTCTGCCCAGATCGTCACTCCATCTTGCAGGGGGGTGTCTCACACTTCGTTTGCCTAAACGCGGTCTCCACTTCAGAACTTGTCTTCATTATCAGTTCTTCGGCATGCCAACACAACCATCCCACTGCCACTTAAGCCAGCTAACCCTTTGAGCTATTTCGATAACCCTAGAGCTCTCTGTCTGTTTATATAATTTCTGATTCCATTCTTCAAAGAAACTCCAATCATAAAAATGTTACATAATTTACAAACAGAGTTTAAGGGACAACAGCAACAGCAACAAAGATGCTGTATACAAGACTTATTCTTTATAAGAATGTTACTCTTAAAGCTATAAAACCCTAGCTTGGCCGACATAGACGTTAACATTTTTACCGTGCATTAAATTGATTACAATGTTCCGAACAGGTCGTTAGAAATTAATAACTTAATATATGGGACGTCAACGATCGATGTATGTATGACCTGAATATTTTTAAGGCTTTTTTTCCTGGTATCAGTCAATATATAAAAATTTTACATGTATAAGCTATTGCAACCAATTTATCCGTTTTATGTATTAGTGAATGAACAAGTACTTTATTGTTCATTTCGGTTCGTGCACAGGGCACATTCGTTACAGTTGATTTGACAAATTATATTATAGTCTGTGATAATGACGATTTATAAATAGAGGCGTTATACTCCTTCTAAAGGTAATTTGAAAACGATACAAATTTTGTTATCAGCATGTTGAAACCAAAGACATAGGATATCACAGCGTTATGCAGAAACTCTTCTGTCAAAAAAGGATAAAAGTTTCTTCTCGCTTACACCGGTATCAAAACGAAAGTGAACTGAGGGCAAATGCCCACCATTCACGATGGCATGTAAAGAGCGTCAATACGTAAAAAATAACATTGCTCTGTGATAAATTTAATGCAGGCTTATAGTTTAATTGTTGTGAATTTCACTTAAAAAATATGACAAACAAAAACTGTATATACAATTTCGTTTACAGTTAACACTGTGACCTTCAAACCGCAATGACTAACATTCAATTACATTTATCTACTTATTTAACAAATAACATTTCACAAAATGCTTATTTATACATTTGTAATTAAATTACACACAAAAACAAATTAATTGGATACAGGTATAGTGTAAAGGCAAAGACTATAATTTTCATGATGCTTCTTTTGTGATCGGAGGTTTTCAATTCATAGTTAACTATTTTCGATGTAGGCGAATATGTTTATAAGAGGTAGCCTCTGTAACTACTGAATTGATTCTAAAAACTATTTCACTGTTAGAAAGCTACGTTCAGACTTATTTTTACAGGTTATGTTTCACTTTAATATTAAGTTTTTTATTGTAGTTAACGCGTACGGATTTTTTATAGTAGCATGGAGAAGTGTTGTCACTGTGACTGATGGTAAGAGTTGATCACCAAGAGATCAATAATCCATCGACTATCGCCACTGTCAGATCGGCCTGCAAGCCTATCGGCAGTTGGACATGCATTAGCTGATCCAGAAACTATACACGCAAGGGAATGGTGGTCACGATTGCAATATTTTATAATATCTATTTATTTCGTTTAAATTGGAAGGCAAATGCCATAATTTATTTTCTACAAAACCCCGCTCTCGGTTATTTAAAAAAAAAAATGCTTATCGTGGGTTACCCTTAGAAGATAGAAATATGTCTATATAGGCATATTGCTCTTGCTGAATTTTTTATAGGCCTTTTTAAAATCTACAATTATGTACCACATTAATTTGATATTTTATTATGGCTTGCTCAGGGTAAGTCATATAAGCACCCTAAAATCGTCGTTTTCCGAATTGATTTTTATTTGCGCAGAATTTTAATTCTTTTACAAGCTTTTATTTTCTAAAATAAAAGTAGACTAAGTTGCTCCTTCTAACGTCAGCTATCTGTCAGTCCCATCAAAATCGATCCAACCGTTTGGTATATTACCCGGAACAAACAGACAGATTTTTTTTTTGTTTTAAGTACTGTATTAACTTTCATATGCATTTAGTAAAAAGCTGTTTTTATATTACAAACAGACACATCAATTTTATTCATTTGTATGGATAGGTAGGATGGTTTTCTAGGTACCTAAAATACTCAACGTTGGCAAAAACAAAAGTTCAGTTTGTTTCCATTATCAGATAAAATTCTCAAAACATTTCCTCGACCTTGAACTCAACTAATTGAAAAGTAAAACGATCTTTAACGTCGTTGTCACGGTGCGGTAAAATGATTTTCCGTTTTGCAAGCAAAATAAACGTACTAAGGACGTCAATGAACGAAAAGCCCGTTTCACAACTTTCGCCTACGTTGACGTGCGAAATCCGTTACGGTATGTATCGATAAAACGGAAAACCGCATGTTATACTTAACTTTAGAATGACAGTTTAATGGTAAATAATATACCAGATGCGTGTGAATCGGTGTGTAATAACGTATCGTGGTTGTTGAACAAGAAAGTCGTAAAAAAAATGTATATATACATACTTACGTAGGTAGTTTCTAATAATAACTTTCATATTATAAGTTATTTACGACTTTCAGTCTGATTACTTGTATCTTACATTTTTAACGTATCATTTTCTTAATTAACAATGATTCTAAGGTTCATTTGATTATTTTAAGATTTAGTAATCTATACCAATATTATAAAGAAAAAAATTTGATTTTTTGTTTTTTTTTTTTTTTCTTTGTAATGGATAAACTCAAAAACTACTAGACCGATTTTAAAAATTCTTTCATCAATATAAAGCTACAGTATCAGCGAGTAACATAGGCTATTATATAATTTCAAAAAATAATTATTTCTCATAAAAATTTCGATAGTTTAACACAAAGTATAAAAATTGCCTACGCGGGTGTGTTGGCGTTGTTTGTCGTATAAAATTAACAGGCAAAATTAATTAGGCACAGCTAGTACCTACATAATTTTAGGTTCATTATGCGAAATATCCACGTCCAAATTTTTTATGCTAACTCGATAGCATTATTATAAATCACCTGTAGGTTAGTACGATACCAACAAACAACGGAGGCCGTCGGTGATACTGATTTTATCAGCAGTTCTCAATGTCAAACTGGCCTGATTAAATACTCCCTTTCTTCCTCGTTTGAAGGACTCAATATAATAAAAAGGAAGAGAGCATTACACAACTACAGTAGTATACGACAATGTAAAAATTTGAGAACTTCAATAAGTAATGTTTTAATTAAAACGTAGTACTAATTATATATTATTTATAATAGTTAAATATTTTAATTATAGTCTGACTATTATTATAATCTTTCACTTTTTTAGGATAATATCATAAACACAGTAATTTTTATAATACGGGGAACTCTAAAATTAACAGAAACAAAATCTAAGTAAGAAAAAATGGATTAATGAGACTAAAATAATTTTGCAGTGAATCCAAGTCGGAATAGAAATGTGCGTTAAAAAAATAACAATTATTAGACGGTTATTACAATAAATACCGATCGGTGTGAACTAACCTTAAACATAATTACTGCAAAATGAAATATGACAAAGTGCCTTAGTTTAGAAGTTTTCCTATCAAACTTTGTAGCCAATACTTTGTTTACTGTTTGGGTTTAGAATTTATAATAATATTCTATTATAATAAGGGGTAACTAACCCTAAAAAGGCTTTAATTTGTGGCGTTTTAATTTATAATATCAGGTCCACCGAGTTCGGTCGGTGCGTTGGAAAAAATCTTACCAAATTTTTTTTTTTCGAACTGACTATATTGTTAGTCTAAAGGGCCTTGGAGCTATTGGAGGCTTTCAGAGCTTTACCGAGCATGGAAAAAAATACATTTCATTGAAATCGCTAGAGCTGTATCCGAGTAATTCGAGTAAATCTATATTAATTAATCTATAGTCATGTCTGTAAATGTCATATATTTTTCTTTATTTTCCCAATATACATAACTACATATAAAGGATACTGGTCACGAATATGCACTTAAATTGTTTTTTATCGGTCTGTTTGTATAATGTAAGCATTTAACTCAAAAACGGCTAGACCGATTCTTATGAAATGTTTTAAACAGTAAGCTTGTCATTGGTCATTTCATAGGCTATATGAATTTTCAATATTTTTTTAGAAATAGTACAAAGAAGAAAAATTTAAAAAATCTTAACCGATTTTGATGACATTTTCTACACGGGAAGTATAACGTAATTCATAATTGATGGGCCATAAAATATCAGTATTACTTTTAGAATTATTTAAAAAAAATAAGTTCATAAATTCTGAACCGAGTCTTATCTAATTTTGTAAACGAGAAGCAAAAAAAAATTTAGTAAAATATTTTAATGAAATTTTGTACATGGGAAGTATATGCACAGTATGTCATTCCTCAATTGATAAACTATATGAATTGTCAATAATATGAGTTAAAATAAAATTACCAGGTGTAAATAACAACTGCGTAAAATAAGCGTGCGGAGCCGCGGACACACGGCTAATATATGTATATTACGTTTAATACGCTCTTTTAATATTATTAGATATTAATTAGTTATAAATTAGGTTATTACATAATTATTTATAAATAACTTAAAGCAAAGTTCTTTAACATCGTTTTAAACACAATTTTTGAATAATGTGTCATGTTTGTTTTATTTAGATACTTACTTACCTATAAATTCAACATTTTTACATTCTGTAATAAAATTAGCAGTAATTTTGTATGGGATGATAGTATATTTAACTCACCAACAAAACCCGTCCAGTGATGTCCAGTTGACATTTTGAAGCTCGTAGTTCGCCTTCAGTCTGTAACAATGCGAATGACAATGAGTTTCAGAGACGTAGTAAGTTAAAGTTTTCGGGGACCATTATTTAAATCATATTGTCTTAAAAATTGTTTGTGCATACTAGAAATTATTAATACATATGGTGCAATATATCTCTAAATTACAGTCTCCTTGATATACATTCTGGATTTGTAAGTTCCTATAATACCTAGCGCGCAGACACAATCTCCATGTTTTACAAAATGTATACATTAACACCGTGCGTACAAATACATGAACAAATCTAACTACTTAATACGTGTAATTGATCGTGGTAGTTTCATGTTTGGTCTGAAACATATTTTTGAAGTGAAACTTTTTAGGCTGGCCCGAATTTGTTTTGGACGAGAATTCGGATTTTAAATTTTAAGTATGTGTCACGCTTACGCACATCTCGTTACATGAGAAAGAAGAACGACATAACGTAGAGAGAAGGAGAAAGATAAATTTTGCGCGTAAATAACTTACAAGACCATGATAAATTTACTTCTATGGTACACCAGTAGATGGCGGTAAATTAAATAAATAACAGTTACGCGCTAAATGTATAGATAGCTGAGAACTTTCACTTCTAAAAGGTGTACGGTGCTGCATTTATTATTATTTATTTACACTTTTAGTTATTCGTTACAAGTTAATAACAACTATGTCTACAAGCTTGACCTCATCTCTTTTATCGTCGCGTGACAGATGTTAATGATACGATGACTTACCGCAAAGTAACATTTTCTACTCCACCATCAACTACCTTTATCACTTTACCAAAATCCCAGTAATAAGTACTCTTGTAATAATAATTGTATATTTATTGAGTAATATTGACATTGGAAATAATGTTAATTTGTTATTAATTTGCACAAACCACCAATAGCTTATAAATATGCAAATATTTATATAAACCTTTACATACTTTTAATCTACTGTTTCAAAGGTCAGATACTTAACAGTTTATATGAACATATTAGTTGGTAACATATTCAGTAACCATCATGGTTGACATAACGCGTTACTTGCCTAACATCTTCTGGTTCGCACCTAGCCATATATTAACGAGTTTTCCGGAATTCATGTACATTTACTGATTTGAATCTAATTGTAGTGTATTTGTCTTTAGTTTTTAATCCCTTCATACGAATTGTAAGTTTTTTTGAAATAATGGAATAAAATTTTAACCCTCTATTAATATAGTAGTTTATCATTATTGTTACATAATGTTACATTATGTTTTATTTTAAATACTGTGTCGTTTTTTATAGTAGCACAGGAAATTGACGGTACAACTCGAGCGAGTTAACTTGAGACCTCGCTTGGAGAGGTGGCGATAGCCCTACTCTAGTTCCGTGGCTATCGTCATCTCGCTATGCGAAGTGTCAAGTTAACTCGCTCGACTTCTACTGTCCCTGATGGTATGCACAATATAATACAAACACAACGACGACTACCGACAGATCGGTCGCCTTTGTATAAATTTAACAGGATATGCACAGGTTGACCGCGAAACGCGACACGACACTTTTTCCCACATTCACATATTTACACTTATTCACATAAATATTAACCTCCAAATATATTAAATTAAAAACTTAGGGGGTCACGAACTTATGATACCTTTGAATCAGTACCTGTGCACATCCGTGCATATGTAATTAAACGTAGGTACTGTAGAATACCTTTATATATCTACACATTGTTCAGTTAAAATGCAACCCTGATTCAGAATTTAATACTACAAATTACTTTATGAGAAAAGTTGGATGTCTGTCATTTTAGTCTGTTTTGTATCAAATTTATAAAAATATTGTTAAAAAAAAACTCATTAACTTTTTGTTTGAGTAATTGATCAAATCATTGTGCACTCATTGTAAGTTTGTGTATTTTAAATTGTTGACGTCTATAATCTACAAAACATTACGAAGTGTTTAAGTGCCTGTGAATCTCTCTCTACTGAAGAGTATTTTCTCACGCATTCATTCTCATTACGAAATATACGTTGATATTCCACGTCCTCGGTAAAAAATTACTCGTCTTTCGCAACGGCAACTGAGATTCGCAGAGGGAGTGAAAGCAAGAGCGATTAGTGCGTGTGATGTAACTGATCATGCCGGTTCGATATGCCGAATTTGGTTAGTCGTTTAGGATGCGGTAAGATTAACAACGATGAGCGGGTTATCTATTAACGGCCGTTTTCAATAACCTATCTATCCGTTTTCAATAACCTATCTATCCGTTGTTTCAGTTACTAAATCCTCTTCCTCTATCCTTTTCTACTTACTTTCGTTTCAATAACCTGTTTATGGATAGTATTTCGTATCTACATATTGTATCCATATCCTAAGCTATAGCTTGGATAGATAAGAGGGACGATGATACCTCATTTAAGTTAAAGATAGTTAACCTACCTATTCGGCAACGTAGGAATATAAGAATACTTTGTCTTCTTTTCTCCGTACTTAATAATCCCAAATCCCCTAAATATTTAAAAACACTTTTTCAATCTCTCGCGGATACGCATAATAGACAGCCGAGGTCTTTTGATTCTTTAATTCTCAGTATACCAAGTCATCATACTAATTTCCGCGACCAATCCTTCGCCGTTACAGCAGCACGACTGTGGAATTCGCTTTCTATCAATATCCAACTGGCCAACTCTCGAAATTCCTTCAAGTATTCGCTACGTAGGTTTTACTTGGAGCAATTGAATACTTCTTAATAATATATAATCTTAATAATCGTTATAATCTTTTTTTTTACTTAACATTATGCACACCTTGCATATACCTTTCCCTTGCTCCCTTGGAAGACTGGCAGAGAATGCTTTTTTTTTTGTGCAATAAAGAATATATACCTAATAATAATAATAATAGTTATTACTTAGTACAAATATGTACTAATCGGGGACAGTGATCTGAGATATATTATTGAAAACAATGAAATCGTTGGATTAACGAGAACATATCATACATCCGAAAATATATTACTACATAATGCAGATTACGAAAGCTTTTTAGAAATTTTCGAGCAGCGCGATTGGTGAAATAATTTCAACCTATAGACGATCGCAAATGGCCTTGTGTTCGTGAGGGGGGTAGGATATCCAGAACTCCTTGAAGAAAGGAGGGGGTTGAAGGACGGCAATGCGTCGATAAGCTAAGGTTTACATCAGGCTGCTTGTATGGTTATTTGCCATATTAGTTTTATAGAAAAAAAAATCAGCGATGACAGGCCAATGATAGCTTGGCGCGTAAAAGAAAATGACTGCGAATAACATGAATAAAACACATCATCTTTGACAGTTTTTTCTAATTCCCATCTTCGAAAACACAACTGTGTAATTGTGGTCATAAGTGAAACAATGAATAAAACGATTCAGTAATAAAGTCGTATTTATGAGTTTAATTTTAAATATTATTCAATAAATTGCAATGTGTTATTTTTGTTGTGACTTTAGGTTCAATGGAAGCTAAAAATTAAGTGCAAACCAGTTTGGTTTTTTTTTAATAACTTTATGTTTTTATTTTGTTTGCTACAGTTTGTTTTCTTTTAGATCATAGTGACATATCAAGTAAGACAAACCCACTTTTATTAAATAAATTAATAAGTAAATGAATTTGTGTGTTTTTGGAATTAATAAATATTCTCATGATTGACGTAAATATATCGACAACATAGCTCTCAGAATTACTAGACTTATGTGGCAGAGAGCGGGATTCAATGCTTTTAGTTCTTGGCGGGCGACCACACTGACCAAGGTAGACTGACGACCTGACGAAGGTTGCAGGAACTCGCTGGATACTGGACCGGTCGTTGTGGAGATCTTTGGGGAGGTTTATGTACAGCAGAAAACATCTATCGGTTGAATGGTTGGGTGTCGTTAACAAAATTTGTCGATAAAATTATATTTCGCTACACGTCAGACCACTTCTCAATAAGCTTGTTTAACAAATATGGAAATCAAAATGCTTGGCTTAATTCCAAAAAAGTTATTACATGACACTGCATTTTCAATTCTGTGTTTGCGGTGATTTATGTTGGATATAAGACAATACGATACTAACCAATAAGGTTTTATACCCATGATTCTTTATTTTTCTCTTACAAACGACAATACATTCCGATAAAGTGTTCTTACAATAAATTTTCCTCAACACAGTTTTTATCATTATTATCTGTTATATTCAATTAATATTAAAGAATGTATTATATATTGTATACATTTATCATTTATAGTCATTTTCATCAGACTGTTAATATGCACATAACCTTATGTCAAGATAAAAGTCGATTCAAAGTTATAGACAACCATAATAAATTTTATTTAAAAACGGAATGAATAAACTGTTTACAAAAGCGTTTACCGTTCTCGCAATATATCACAAGGAATCTTTTTTATTCCGGAAATGAACTGTTCTCCAAAACTCACGAGCCCATTTTCGAGGAACCCGTTCCTCTGTAGTGGATCATCTGCCGTGATATGAAATTGTACGCTCGATTATGGATTCAATTTAACCGGTACTCGCAGTATGTGAGCTGGAAATTCGTTTGTAACCAATGCTGACGGTACCTGAGCGTGTTCAATCTCACTCCACCGCTATATCTTTATTATGAATCTTTTTTGTATCTGCCTATAACTAGTATGTTTAAAGCTAACTCTAGGCGGTCGCTTTGGCTTTTTATGTACCTTCAGTTGAAAGTATATTTATAATAAAAAAAGATAACATTCATAAAAACTATTATTATTTTTTATAAGTTTTGGCGTTTGGCTACAATCTCATCTGATTATAAGTGACGATATGGCTCAAGATAGTAACAGGCTAACCCTAGTGAGAGGACTAACTCATAAGTGTAGCTACCGGAATACATCTATAGGTGCTTTGTAACAGATTTTAAACTTGAGGGTGGTATCTAGCCAGGCTGTATCTTGGCAATTACCCACCACATATCGAGTATTAATTAAATTTTATCATTATATTTTTTTATGAATAAACTGTATAAACCGTACTATTTATTGGGATTCACAGTTGACCTTGCGATATGAGATGCATGGCTACGCACTCTTTGAGCTATACCTCAAAATTGGTTAAGACTATAAAAAGTCGTTTGATAGTTTTGTAGATAATTTAATGTTCTACAAGTATTATTTACATGAAAATATCATTTAAAACATAGAAAGCGAGATATTTCCAAATAAAAGGAAGGAAAAAAAGGAAAGGATTTGAATATCTGAGCACGCACACACGTGACCTTATGAGACTTTTGAGACAACATTTAAAATACAAATAGGTAGAGGATTATTCAGCTTATTCCGTTTCATTCCGAGGTAAAACACTAATGTGCACAATTTATTCTTAGATTTTACTAAATATTGAGAAGTGTTAAAGTTTAAAAAATATTTATACTGAAAGGTGGTGTATATCTTTGAAATAATAAAGTTTTAAAGCGAGCCAGGGAGAACTACCCACAGAGAGAAATTAATTTTAATAAAAAACATTAGACGGGTTGGTAGCTTCAAGAAAGGGTTGGGTGTTTTGTCGATTTTTATCACTATTATCGATGTACTCGTACACAAAGCATATTTACTGTATTGAACGTTTCATCTTTGTGGTTATATAATTCTAACCGAATATCTAATATATTATACAACTAGCTGTGCCCGCGGCTGCACTCGCGTGAACTACAAAATAATGTTTTTATCAGGATTTAAAAATCATATGCGCGGAACCCTAACCCTTATTCTAAAATAAATGTAGCCTAAGTTATTTCTTATAACATTAGCTATCTGCTAGTGAAAGTTTCGTCTAAATCGATCCAGCCGTTTCGGAGATTAGCTGGAACAAGCAGACAGACAAAAAAATTAAATTGGTGTTTTGTTATAAGTACTGTATATATTTAAATTCATACACATTTAGTAAAAAGCTTTTATTTAGAAAATACACATAAACGTGAAATTTCATTTATTTGAATATTTGTCCTTCAATCACGCTCAAACGGCTCACCGGATGTAGATATCGATTATAATATCTTGGAATAATGGAATTGATCGTTATTTTCTGTTTATTTCTCCCAGAAAATTGAGCGGGCAACAGCTTGTTGTTAAATAATTTTATATCTCTTATGCTCATCATATAGTTGAAGTTTTTTTAAATAAAAAAAAAAACAACATGTGAAACTTCTTAAGCGGCGATTCGATAATAAAACGACAATTATTGAGAGTGAAATTTCAAAGATGCGTCACGTTTAGGCACATTTCATTACATGAGAGAGAAGAAAAATATAATGTAGAGAGAAGGAGAAAGACAGCTATACATTGTATACCTAATACACAGTTTATTTAAATTATTTTAGTTACATTTAAAGACAAAAAAATATTTTTCTTATGTACCTATATTTTTTTATTTTAATCTTATAGATGCAATTTCAAACTTTTCAAACTTAAAGCAAACGATCTCAGTAAATACATGATACATAATTATGATCTATGCGTGATGTCAAATTGGGTTTACTGGGAGTAGATAATCTTAAAAAAATAAACAATTCATTTGTTCTACGATGATTCTTTTCTAAAAATCGCTTCATTATTTTACAATATAATATTTTTCCCAGCTAAAAACAATAGATGTGTGAAAAAATTCATAGCAATAGAAAGTTAAAAATAAAACGATCACAATTAGTTACTTGTGAATAGGCTTTATAATAGCCTAGTGGCTTTACAAAGTTAACGAGTGATAATCAATCAACTTATAAAATGTACTTAGAGAAGTAATTTCGTATAAATTCCATTGATAATAACTTGAAGCCCCCTCTCTAAGTCTGCATATTGTGACGGGCAAATACGGAATCCTAAACTGCGCGTGACCCTAGATGCACTTGGCAAATTTTTTAATAGTCGTTTCTACATCTAATTAAATTTGATAAAAATTTATCGATAAGTCGTCACAGAGGCACGAGCGCATCACTTTGCGCGATATTTTCCGAAGCCTGCATAAAGGTTGCCTTTGTAAGTAACTTAGCACAGTTTATACAGCCAATAAACGGCCGCCGTTGGGCGCCGGGTTGTGTCAATAAATTTATCTGTATTAAAACCCGACCGACGGTAGACTTGAGCCCAGGGTGGGTTAAAGTTAATAAATTTTAGTATTTACAACATAAGCGAAACTTGGCAAACAACAGCCAAGCTGTTAATAGGGTAGGTAGAAAAAATGCGGGTATTTTTTATATTAAGAAAAAACAAAACCAACTTCAATGATTTTGAGGAATTCCCTGGTGTATCTTCGAAGTCGAAGATCCTATGACAATGAAATTATATGATGCCCTTTTCAACAAAAAAAAAAAGAAATATCTAAATCGGTTTACAAACAAAGAAGTTATGGCTGAACATCCATAAAAAAATATACAATCGAATTGAGAACCACCGGCTTCTTTGAAGTCGGTAAAAAAATGGGAAAAGCATAGAGTAATAAAGTCCGCTCATACTCAACACGCCGAGTTCATAATTCTATGGGGAAAAGGTGTTTAACTGATATATCATTGGCTTTCTATTATTTCTCTCTATCCCATTCGGGATTATTGTGAGTAATTTAAAGCCTAGGGGAAAAAAGGGTTGGATCGGTACTGCACACAGTACAAGCTACATCCAACTGTGACCACCAATAGATCGGTAATCAATCACCGGTCATCGCTGTTTTGCTGGCCTGCAAACTTCTCGGCAGTTGGATATACATAGGCTGGTCCCAAAATGCGGTAAACCAAAAGAGAGTCATTATGATGGATTTATAATTACCTATCTTCTTTATTCGGTACATTGACTCATTAACATATCCAAACCTTGAAAATGTGCTTTTACAAAACCACAATGGCCTAAAGTTATTTACGTGATTCTAACATAGATGAATGCTACCAGCATGAATTTAATAACTTTAGGCCATTGTGGTTTTGTAAAAGCACATTTTTAGGATATGGATATGTTAATGAGTCAATGTACCGAAAGTTTTGATATATTCTTCAGTTCTTTGGACTCTCTTAAACCTTATATCTTTAAAATTCACCAATTACGACATGATTCAATATTTATATTATTGTTATTTTGTATTTTATTATTGTTAGTTATTAATTAATATTATTATTTTTATCAACTTTGTTAAGATACTATATTTACTTAATATTAACGCTCGAAAATTGTTGCATGCTGTGCTCACCTATAAGTGGAGTACTACATAAATATTGAAATGTGTTCGTTTAACTAAAATATTGTTACACCCGTGGGTATTAAAAATGCCGGTGTTTGACGTGAAGAAGATTTATTTCAATTCCACACAGTTACAAAAATCACGAACTCACAACACTGTTATTTATTTCACTGTGGATTCGCTTCCTTTTATCGCTCGTAGTTATCGCTTTGAAATTCAAAACTGAACTGCCTCGACGCCACGCTTGAGCCGCTTAAATACCTACACTAAACGATCGCAGAAAAATCGTGAATCATCGCTAATTTTCTCAATGTTTAGTTGCTATGCCTACTCGACGACGTAATCGAGGCGATATGCCCTATACGTGTGTGTGTAAACTGCGATGTTTACATAAATATACGCCGCGATTGTTTACGACGCGAAAATTATTTCGAAGTTTGTAGTTGCTTCGAGATATTTCGAGAACAGGATTTTTTTATCTTTTTAATCGAGTAGTAACAGGTCGTAACAATATAAACATGTATGATATGTTGTTACTCTGTTGGCGCGCCAAATAAATAAATAAAAAGCTAGGTACCAATTTACCGAAGAAAGCAGATAGACCACTGTGGTTCTCATGGCCTCAATTATAGTAACAGCTACGTTATATGAGGAACTACTGAGCGAAATTTCATGCTTCTAGCCTTATCGGCTTGGCATCAGTCAGTATTAAAATTGTAAAACAGATGATATCTTACTTTGTCCTTCTTCTTCTTCATGTTTGGGCGCAGCAAAAACAACTAGCCAGTGTCAATGATTTTAAGCCTTCGTAAAATTTTCCAATACATAAAGTGGGTCTTCTGACCAGATGCTGGCTCCCTTGTTAGAACTATATTGGGAGTTTTAGTGACATCTCAAAATGCATTTTTCCACTTTACATTTATAACGTATTATTTTATTTTAAACGTATTTCAGAACGAATATCTGTTCACCTTTGAATCGCCATAAGGATTTGTATAGCGATGTTAATAAAAATAATGTTGATATTGACGTCTTCAATTGCTCTTTCTGGAATTTTCGCTCAAAGTTGTATGAATCATTTGGTTTGTAGCTTTCTTCATGTTTGTAATTTATTTGTAATTTGTATTTGTTGGAGTTGTACTGCGGCTTAATTTAATAAGATGTGCATATCTGTAAAGATACTTCACACAGTCCTTAACTTGTGGTGTATTTGTTATTGTAATATTCTGTGAATGTGTCGTTGATGTGACAATAAATAAATAAATAAATAATCCACTTGACTTATGCACAACAACCAAACTATATGTGATATATACCTAAGTTGATGAATTAAAAGTAAAAACCACAATAATTATGTTACATCCAGATCCCGCGAAAAACTCCATTTTACATTGTTGTTGATTCTACATATATAAATACTTTATTGTCTATTGCACTGTTGTGAATGGATGCCGCATATTAATAACTCTCTCCATACACGTCCGTTCGAGTGCACCTTATGAATAATGGATAAGTCGATCCGTAGTCAAATGTTCTAGAAATATTTCACGGTTTGATTGTGCCGGCTGCAAGCAATTTCCCGTTCGATTCTCATCTGATTTGATATTTATTATTTACCTACACGTTGTTAGAAAGTTACTGATATAAACCCGATTGGTTATTATGAAATTATACATTTGAAAAAGGTGACCGTTACGGGATGCCTGGCAGATGTCATACATCTTACTGAATAAATAAAAAAAGAAAGAAAAACACGGCGCTTTATAGTTAATTATCGCTTACGAACCGATTATCAAAACATATAGGGTACTTCCCGCAGACCTACAGTCTCAAAATTTCATACTAAGGAAGGCCTTTTAACTAACGTTTAGGAATAAATCCAAAAATAAGGTATTTCTAAACCTGCGTGAAGTTATAAAGTAACAAGAGCGTATGAAGTTTTATTTATTTCTCGAAAATTATTTGAGGTACATATACAGTTCAAATTAATACCAAATACTTAAATCTCTAACCTCAAACTGCTGTAAAAAATCAAGTTTTAAGGTTAATACCATAAAAAGATGCCCTTCATAATAAATGTTTATAATTCGCACTCAGGGACCAAATTATCAAAACATATAGGATACTTCCCGTAGGCCTACAGATATGAAATTTGGCATGAAGGAAGGTCTTTTAATAAAAGTTAAAGGTAATATCTGAAAATAAGGATTTTCTAATCCAGTGTGAAATTGTTAGTTAAATTAATATCAAATAAAGATTTATGACCTCAAAGTACTGTACAAAGATCTTGGTTACAAAGATTCCAGGTTAATATAAAAAAATAAAGCCGGTTCAGCTCTTCAATAAAAAAGTATAAAAGTCACACTCAGTGACTGATTCAGGATTATCAGGCAAAACCTACAGGGTACTTCCAAGCCAAACACAATTTTGATAGCTCTCCCACAAGTTATGCATATAATGTTATCTATATACCTAATAGTAAACAATGATCCGGGTCGGGTTATTGTTTCACGTAGAATATTCCTAACGTAACATAAATGTTTTTGATTTCTTGATTATTGTATACGAAGATTTTTTTATTACCTATTTGTATTGTGTTTATTTTCGTATGTTTAACGGTTTTGGCAACGTAGTTATTCCAAAAAAGCTTGCTGGTAGTGATTTTTTCCCGAGTTGATTTTATATTATCATTACTTGTTTTTCCTTGTGTTTTGTTACATAACGTTACAAAACATAGAAAAAATATCTATACAATAATAATAAATATTCACCGAGTGGTTCTTAAGTTATAAGCGCAGTAACAGACAGACAGAGGTACAGACTGATATATAAGGATAGTATATAAACATTATTTATGTAAAAGACTGTACAATAATGTACGATAAGTAATATAATAAGTTAGCAATTTGTCCGATTTCTTAGTATGCTACTGCTTTCGAAAATTCGCAATATTTCTATTATTTAACTACATTTATGAAACTTTTTATAAGTCCATACACTCATTTTCTAAATTCGTCTTCTTTTATATTGGCAAAAACCATAGTTTAAATAAAATTACATCGAGCCCAGCCGTGTTGATAAGACTGCGCTATCAGTGAAGCTGGTATTAAGACTAATTTACTCGGGTCAAGCAAGACATACTCAGGTATTAATACATGTGCGAAGAATCTTTTCATGTACCCTATTCTCTGAATTGACTATTTTGGTGTTTCTATTAATTTTTATTACCACAAAAACATAACTTTTGCGCTTACTTAGTTACTTACTTAGACCTAAGTATTTAGAAAAATTATTCATTTATAACTCTAAACATCTTAACAACACACATAATTAGTAACTGATTGTTCTTGCAGTTTAATATTGTTAGGAAACTATGAAAAATACGTTTGGGAATAAAGCAATATGTTATAAAGTATAAGGAACTCATTAAGAATTCTAATAGCTAACTCTAATATGACAATGTGACATTTATAGGCAGTTACAAGCTTTATCCGTTAAATTATATAAATAAATAAATAATTTCGATGAAAAACGAATCTCAGTAATCTATACTAATAAATCTGTAGTTATCTTTTAAACTCAATTTATTTTACAAATTTCCCGATAGGCATACCTATTATATGAAAAAAGTATGATCAAGAATATGCTATGATTTTTTTTTCTGTTTGTTTCTATTTCAGAATTGAAGTCAAATACGGCTTGACCGATCCTTATGAAATTTTGTTCACGGGAAGCTTATATCATTAGTCAATTGATAGGCTATAAGATTTATTTATTAATATGTTACTTTTAAAAATAGGAAAAAAAACAACAAAAAATAAAAAAACCTTTCTTAACCGATTTTGATGGAATTTTGTACACGGGAAGTATAACTTATCACATAATTGTTGGGCTATCATAATTTTCAATATTAATTATAGAATTAGCAAAAAAAAATTTTAAAAAAAAACGTCTTTATTTATCGATTCTGATCTAATTTTGTAGACGGGAAGCATACGTCATACCATAACTGATAGCCTATAAGAATCATCAACAAGACACTTAGGCATCGTAAAAAAATAGTGATAAAGATTTTGATGAAATTTTGTTCACGGGAGGTATGTATATTATATAATATGTCATTCCTCAATAATTGATAGAATGAATTGTAAATAATATGAGTAAAAATATAATTAAGTTTACTTTAATAACATACTACAATATGTACCAACATATCTGTAGGAGTAATAAATTTCACTTTATAATAATAAAAATCTTAATCTTTACTTATTTATAATGTTCAAGAGATTTGAAAGTACTTTAACCTCTACCAGTTAGATAAAAAAAATCCATTTGATGGCCTACTTATTGAGAGAGGTTATAGACTATGTAACTTCAAGTTATGACCCTAAGGAACTCAAATCAGTAATCATGAATGTCAAGCAAATCGACAAGCTATAGGCAAGTATGGGAAGTGAAAATATTGATAGCTTACACGGTCCTGCGGTCATTATAGAGTAAGATCCCAGAACGATAAAACACAACTTATTTTCTAAAGCATAGAACTTTCGGTTCTTAGTAGTCTCTCGTGTACTTTTTAATACCTGTAAGTTTGTGGAGTTGGCTCGGTGACACCTGCGCAGATACCAGGTGAGAAAGGTAACTAAAAATCAGAGTTACTTAACTTAAATTTTAATGACTGATTTTTATATATATTTTGTAGAATATTACTCTGAAGTAATATCAAAAAAAAAAAAAACGTTTTCCATGGGCCAGAACTTTTGCCAGACGCTTTAAAGCTCTAAAAAAAAAAAATGAACTTAATTTATTTTTAAATGTCTGATTTTTATATATGTTATTAAAATAAATATTACAAAGTTATATTTAATCAGTCAGACAAATTGCAATGACCAAACATCCCCTAAATACAAAAATTATTCAACTATGAGTATGAGCGCGAGAGCACTATGCGCATAGTTAATTTATAATTTTAAATCCGTTGTCTAATTACTCATTCAAAACCGACAATTTATTCATATAATTGAACTTCATTACATAATAAACGATCGCTCACAGA
Organism: Saturnia japonica; assembly: GCA_033032175.1. Lineage (NCBI taxonomy): Eukaryota > Metazoa > Arthropoda > Insecta > Lepidoptera > Saturniidae > Saturnia > Saturnia japonica. Next base: position 20,204,494 of record CM065307.1, on the reverse strand, counting down.
AAACTTGCCTATTGACCGACTTCGAACGCACACAAACTAAAATATTTGCTAAGCATTGAAGCGTCGATAACAAAAATAAGACACGCGAATCCAATTTAATGAGCAATACACGAAGAGTTACGCTGTTGTATCGAATTTTGTGACCGACTTTGACGAACTATCCGGTAACAATGCCGATAAATAAAATGGAAGCCGAAAATCTACAATAGAGTAAAAAAGAACAAATAAAATATAAGCAGATTATTATCAAAAGTAAATAGCAAAATAGGACAACATTATTTTGCTTTTATAGCTGTCTGTATTGATTCTAACGTTGAGCCTTTTTTATTGTTTCTTTATAACAGATTATATCCTAGGTAATGTTTATATAAGTCATTATTACATAGACACACAATAATAAAATGATAGAGGTTTGCCGTTGTGTGTGCTTCACGAAAAACGACTAGATAGATTCTGATCAAAAAATTTTTATTCATAAATACTTGGTCCTCATTTTTAAATTTTTATTACAATATGTTACAATAATTCTGTAGTCCACGCAAGCGAAGCCGCAGGGAAAGCTATTAACAAAAAAAAACATTTAAAAATTTTTAAGAACGCGCGTTAGAGTTTATATTTATTGACAAGCGGCGAAGAGAAACATGCGCGTGCGGCATGCTCAGTGTACTGTACAATGCAACTTTAGTTTATTTTATTTTCGTGGAACCCTAATTCGTTTTCTAAAATAAAAGTAGCCTTAGACACTTCTTGTAAACCTCAGATATTTTCCAATAAAAATCCCGTCAAAATCGGTCCAACGGTTTCGGAGATTAGCCGTGACAAACAGAAAACATTTTTTACAAATGTTTATTTTTTCTTATAAGTACCGCATATACTTTTATATGCATTTAGTGAAAAGCTATTATTTTGATATTACAAACAGAAACTTCAATTTTATTATAGTATAGTATAGTATAGTATAGTAGATAAAGAAGCTGAGATGTCCATTTAACGTTTAACATCAAGTGTGATTATCTTCACCACAATAAATGAAGAGGTTTTAGCAAGCAACTCCATAATGTTAGACTTTTTGTAATAATGTCCGCACATTATGAAAATTCACTCTCATCATATTTTCATAACTCGTCTAAAGAACTACATACCTATAACTCTTTTTTATTTTGTAAAAGTGTATTCATAATACCATTTATGCTTCATGTTAAATACACAACATAACATAATATTATGCCTGTATCCCCGAAGGGTCATGCAGAGGTGTACAATGTACACCCACAGTTCGACGTGTATTTAGACGTGTGTTTTTAGGTCCCATTTAATAGGGGGCGAGCCTATTGCCTTTAATAGGGCACAAAGCCAAACTCCGAGATGATACTGCAACTAAACATACACAACAGGAATGCGAATAAGTTATATAAACATGTAAGTAAATAAACATAACAAACTCAACCGCTACATTACGTAACTGAATACATGTAAGCTTGATTTCACTCGTATCTAACAGTATATATAACTTTAAATATTTTTACAGTACTAACAAAATATTATGCAAATATGTAAAATAAGTACAAGTTATACCACGGTACCACCATTCTTAATGTTTTTATACCAAGTTACCAACTCTCCTCCGCGCGCCACCAACGCACCCATGTATCGTTCTATATTCCTTTCATTGTTCTCACAATTGTTATTTATCTCTGGTTCTCACTTCGTGTACTTGCCTAAAGCTTCCCAGAATGCTTGACGTACATGATCACTGCTCCATGCTTCGCTCCTAAGAGCAATAGCATGAAGTTATTTATATCTTACTAAATAAAAATGCTATTAAATGCAAAAAAAAAATTCAAATTTTACCTGCAGCTTATAGAGATTAGCAAGCACAAATAAACAAACAAAGTCTTAAGCTTTATAGTATGTATCAGAGTGGATTGCGCAACGCTTCATTTAACTCACCGCTAAACAAAATTAGTTAATTACAAATGACCTATTATATGGATTTATTATAACGCATTTAGGGCGACTTGTGCAACATTTCATTTAATTCACAACTAAAGAAAATTAGTTAATTACAATTAGGGTGGTTTGCGCAACATTTCATTTAACTCACCGTTAAACAAAATTAGTTAATTACAATTAGCCTCATAAATGGATTTATCATAAACGCATATAGGTTCAACTTGCACGAGACATAGATGTACGTGATTTAGTTAAATAAAATTAGCGAGTCGGTAAAGCAGTCTCTACGTTCCGTTTCACGTTTTGACCATTGAAATATCATTGGTCTTGACAAGTTTTATAAGCCGAAAAGCGCGATGATTTAAAAACTTATGCATAGAATGAAACGTGCACAGTTGGATGTCATTGTTTGTTGTTTGTCAAAGTCAAATAAATATAACGAAAATAGTGTATTCGATGCGACGACTTACATTAATAAAAAGTTGGGAATATTAAAAGGGTTTAATACCACGCCGGTCCTTATGATGTCCCTGTTTCTATAATCCCATTTTTTCTTAAACATAATTTATATGTTTAAATTTCATAAGAAGTCACTTAAACGTATTTAGCGGCGATAAATAGCTATTTTTGGCTGTTTAACTTTGACAGTTTGTTAAACATATTTAGCGACTATTTTTTCTTTGTGCAAGATGCTAATTTTATTTAAACACTTTAAATGTGTTTAATCTTACTTTAATCATATTTAAGCATGTTACGCAAGTCGCCCTTAGTCTTATACGTTTACATTCTACAGGCTAGTCCAAGAATTCGTAAACATTTAAATCGAACTTCCCGCGCTATCAGAAGCAATTAGGGGCTCTGGGAGGGATCTTATCGCTAGCTCATTTCTCGGAAATTTAGTTGCAAAGGATCGATTCACGGAACCGCAGCGCACCTTTTACGTAAAACATTTTTATTTAAATAATAATTCGCTCATTACTGTGAGATCCAGACTTATCGACGCGCAAACGTTCGACTCAATTAGGAATATCCCTCATATCTTTACAACGTATTTTGAAATCTGATTTGAAATTACATCAAGAAAAGATCCAGACAGTGCAGGATTTAAATTTACGCAAGTTTTATACCGAAGGAATGTTTCATCGTTTCAGGAATTTTGACAACATCTTATTTTCCGACGAAGCCCTTTTCCACCTTAACGGGAACGTTAACAAACAGAATTAAAAATACTGAAGTACCGAGAATACTAAAGCTAAACATGGAAGACCCCTTCAATCCCCTAAGGTAACTCTATGGGCAGCATTTTCATCAAAAGGAATCATTGTACCTTGTTAACTCTCCTGAGTAGGTATGTGAAAATGTTACGAGAGTTCCTGGCACCACAGCTGCTGAAATTCGCTGGCTACAATCACAGTAAGTGGTATCAACAAGAAGGAACCACTTGCCACACCTCTAACAAGTTCCTGCCGGTAGTTAAAGAGATTTTCTAGAAAAGCTGATTTCCAGGAGGGCCAACATCCCGTGCCCCCCAGGTGTCCCGATTTGTCTCCACCAGATTTCTTTTATGCGATTATTTGAAGAGTCGTGTCTACACTAATAAACCAAAGACAATGCTTCAATTAAAAACAAAAATTAAAGAAGAGATGGCTGATATCTCAAGACTAATTTGCCGACAATTCTCCGAAAATTTCCGCACTCGCTTAGAGGTATGCCAAAATGGAGCTGGTGGTCATTTAGGTGATATCATTTTTTTTAAGTAAATACCTGTAATTTGGCTATATTAAATAAGAAAAATAAGAAAAAGGCAAACAGTTTTTATGTATTTTTTTTTTTAATATTTACGAACTCATGGCCTACTCTGTATTTAGGATGTCAACAATCTAACACTAAGAGTTGTCATGTTACTTAAATAGATAATAATCTAATAAGGTTTAACATATATAATTTTATACTATCCCTGCAGATCCCTTAACAAAATATTCTGTATAAATTTATGACTGTTTTGTGTTGTGTCAATATGTGTTTTGTTTATCGGTACAGTACACCGAACATTTGGCAACTAAATTCTAAATCGTGTATTTATCATACTAGACATTGGCGAAGTTGCCAACATAGGCAGAAATCCATAATTTAAAATAATAGATGGCGCTAATTACAAATTAGTTGATTATATTTTCATTAGCAATGCTATCAAAATTATCAAGATTAACAGAGATATGACGTTGCTACAAAATACACCTATATGAAATAATAATAATATTAAAGTTGGAACTTATAGCTCTTATAAACACGCTATAAACAAGTTCATTCATTTCCCTAACATCCGACTTATATGAAGCATGCTTCCTATATACAGCAAAGGAGCTCGGAGCATTGTCTGTCGGGGCTTTATGCGTTTGTAGCCGACTGAATACTGCAATGTATATTTGAAATACACACAGGAAATGGATTCCAACTTGTTCACACTTCGCCGTTTGATAGAAAAGTACATAATACTTTGTTTTTAATTAATCCTAGCTAGTTTAAAAAATCGCTGATTTATTTAGAAATGGGAATCTGTATCGAATAAGGTTATTTTATTTGGATCTAATAGAAAAAAAATATACGGAAAATAACCACAGAGATCTTTAGCTATGATAATAATTAATTTTCGAGTAGGGTATGAAACAAAAAAAATTCCAAGCATTGAGAAATATTGAGCTCCAACTTTTAGGTCTATCTCTGTAGGGAAATGGTGTTATGATAGATAAATATGCAGTTTCAGAAATAGTTTGATTTTGTAATTTACCAATACATTTTAGTTGGACTTCTCCACAATGCACTTTAAAGGCAATTTATACGCTAATAAATTGATTTTTGCCGCGCTTGGTTTAATTAAAATGTCAAATTAATTTTCGATATTTTTGTGCTGGGTGGGCAATTACCTACCTATGGATTTCTATGGATTAATATATTGTGTAATGGGGTTTACTAAGTAATTCTAAGTAATAAGTTCAACATGGATGTTACATATTTACTGCTTTGGTTTTGCCGCTTTAAAAGCGAAGTTGTGACCCTAAATTACTTTTTAAATAAATAATAAATGTATACTTTACGCACGTAAGACGTTATTTTAAGTAATAAAACAAAAATAAATCTACTGTACTTCCAATAAGGGTATACTCTATATGTCAATAGTTATGCATCAATGACAATAAATCATATTATAGTGACACTGTTAAATTATAAAAAGAAAATCACTAAAAGGAATTTATAATATTATCATTCCGTTACTCGACGCGCGCTCTCAATATTACCCAATATGCACCAAAACAAATTTAAAATAACAAATATAAAAAGTAAATAAATTATAAAAAAAATTGTATTAAAAAGGAAACAAAAATCTCGACTACAATAAAAAAAAAATTCAAAATTTAGTTATTTTGCTTTTGCTTTTTATTTGATTCCCGGACGTACTTAAATATTATATAACTTGTTTCAGTTCTACAATTAAGAAGAATGTAACGACACCTCGTATACTAAAATCCACCAAGCCCTTTAAGCTACAGAGCGTGCCAAAGAAATATACATACATACATGCGCTCGAAAATCATATATCCCTCTTATTTCGCAGCCGGGTAAAAATTAAGATATTTAAAAACTGTAATAATAATTGATCTAGAAAACTCTGTTGAATAGATACACATCTATGAATTATTCATTCCTAGAAATAATTAATGAGATCTTATACCGGTTTATTGACATGATCTTTTGATAAACTCGATTATAATTAAATCCAGTAAATCCGCATGATGGCATGTTTAATTTAATTAAAACCTGTTTCTTGAGAATAAATTATAAATAATGTTGTGTAATATTTTCTCTGTTAATTTGAATTTGGAAAGTAAAAGATCCTACCTACTTACCTACCTAGATACCTACTTGTTGTTGTGTGAATATTATAATAATACAGTTATTATTTTGTGCCGTTTATGATGGCCATTTTTTTATTGACTTTAACAAAAGACGTTGCTCAATTCGAATTTTTTTTTTTTTGGATGTTGAGCCATAACTTGTCTGTTTATGAACCGATTTGGATGATTCTTTTTTTGTTGGATAGGGGATACCTCAAGGGTGGACCACCACCTTTTAACTTCATTGGCATTGGACTTTGAACTTCGAGGATTCTTTTTTGTTAAAAATTGTCTTGTTATTTTCATGAATGTATAAAATTGTTACATGGCATTGAGGATACGTTTTGCTGACCAAGTTGTCCACGACTAACCCATAATAAATATACTCTGAACTGTGCAGAGTAGGTTTCGCCATCAACGCTTTTTTTATTATACGATATTAATAAATGTGTAGTTCTGTCCGTACATGTATTTTTTTTCAAATCGCTTGATATAAATCTGTTCTGAAGGACACTTGATCACAAACATGACATTAATTTTTGGTCTGTTTGTTACTACTTAAGTCAGAACGGCTTGACCGATTTTAATGAAATTTTATACACTAGTATACGCGGAATGACATGTATGTCATTCGGAAATTAATATGCTGTACATATTATTAAAAAAATATGTATATATAACACACATATATTATATTGTTTATTCTCAACGGATTTAATTTATTTTTGTATAGTCAGTATATTATATTATTGTCATTGCGAAATTGACAGTCTATAAAAATTATCAATAGCGTTTTCCTAAATCATAAAATGAGTAAAAAAATAAGAAACAGATTAATTACTGCGTAATAAATGCACGCGCAGCCGCGGGTACAGCTAGTGTTTATAATAAATCTATTTATCGTTACCAATTAGTAAGAAGTAAAGTATTTAAAAAATGAATTGCTTTAATCTTAAGTGTTAAGTTTACATGCAAATATTTCAATATATAAAAAAAAACTCAATGTAGACGTTAACGATCTTACAATCTGTAATTTTTTTACGTTTTCGTTATTTACAACTTCAAATTAAGTTTCCATGTTAAATACAGTTTTAAAACACTTGTAGAAATTATACGTTCTGTTTAAGTATTAACGAGGTGGAATGTAATGCATCGTTGGAGTTATAACAATTTTTTTTTTATATATATGTACAGGTTTTTAACGCTGTGGCCTCAATCTCATCTGAGATTCATTTCAAGTGACGATGTGACCCAAGATGGTAGCACACTAAGCCTATTGGAAGACTGACTTTAGAGTGGAGCTGCCGGAACATACCTGTTGTTGTTTGGCGACATATTTTCAACTTGAGGGCGTTAGAAAAGGCCCTACCACAATATTATGGTTTCATCACGATATTTTTTGCTGTAAACAGTGATAATTGTGAACCGCTGAAAGAGATCGTTTACAAAATCAAAAACTGTATTCTAATTAGGCCATAAGAAGGCACATATGGTCGTTACATTGTCATTGAAGAAAACAAGTAAGAAACTAAATCGGGTTTATAGTTTTGTTTAAACTGTATTAAATAATCTGTATGTACAGAGAAAAAGAGAAAGAATATTTTTGTTTTCTTCGAAAAGTGCCTAGTACAGTTTTCCTTCCTTCGTCCAGGTAATATTATTAAAAATCCTAACTCGGTTCAAAGTCAAAACTAGTCACGCAAATAAAAAAAAAAAGATAATATTATATTATAATAGGTTTTCCAGACCTCCTATATGATATGGTATTACAAGCGTCTTTAAGCCGCTTACCATCAGGTGGACCGTATGCTATTTTTGCCACCTTATTTGTATTAAAAAGTGGTGTCCAGCAGGTGTCCGCTCACCTCCAAATCACGGTGAAGCTGTAAAAGCCTTCTGAGGCTTCAGGCCCTTATGGCTAACAGCCAGTCAGAAAAAAACAGTGAATATCTTTCTTCTGAATAGATACATGAAAGTTGTATTTACATAACTACGAAAAGGGATGGTTATGTTTTCCGAGCGTATGTATCATGAAAGTTGTATAGCTTAACTAATGATACTAGAATAGGATGGTTATGATTTGTCTTTATTGAGTGACTAGCTATATATAGCGTTGATTTGAATTTTGTCAAGTGTTTTGTAGCAGTCGGGTTTTTTGTTTCCTTTTTAATAATTTAGCTTGTTTATATTTTAAATTAATATAGAAACTGTTAACAATATATTTTTTTATTATATTTTGTGGACCGAGACTTCTGAAAAATAAATAGTAATACAAATAACTTGAGTATTTAAGAGCCATAACAATAAATTAAGTATTATAAGAATTTATCTTAATCCGTAATTTAAATTAGCTTTAGGGTCGTAGAAGATCGATGCGCGACCCAATCGTTTAAAAGGGCTTTCAATAGAAAAATCGCTTACGGAACCATTATCCGTCCCTTCGGCCTATTGTGATTTAGTGTTACCACCTTTTATCATCAAATAAAGTACATTGGTTGTTAAATGTAGGGAAAAAGTACATTGCATCAAAATAAATGCCTTTAGATATAAGTTGAGACAGGTACTCGTTCTGAGTAGGTCTTATCATAAAATAATAGACTTCTGATATTTTAATAATTTACGTATATTATGTCCTAGAAAAGTCAAGTTATGTGGAATAAAGTATAGAGTATAATTCTTCCAAATAACGTAAACTATCGTATTATAAAATACAAAACGTGTCAACTCTATTGGAATTCGAGTAGGAGGCAGGTTATATAAAAGATTATTATGAAATTATTATTAATGAAATTGGTGCTAATCTAGGAGCAGGGATTAGCTTTTACAATACGTGAAATCTAGACCAAATCACGTAGTAGCAGATGTTCATCTATACAAATAATAAAATTGAAGAGTCCGTTTGTAATATCAAAATAACAAATTTTTACCAAAAGCTCATAAAAGTATACAAGGTGCTTATAACAAAGAGCAGTTTTTAATTTTATCTGGTATGTTTATTGTAGCTTTTCTCCGAAACGGTTTGCCAATTTTTACGGGACTTTCACTGGTAGATAGCTGATGTTATATGGAGTAACTTAGACTGATTTTATTTCAGAAAAAGAATTTCAATTCCGAGCAAATAAAATAAACTAAAACGAAGTAAGCAGTGGGTGAATCTAGTTTCTACATCTATAGAAATATAAATATTCGTTTTAGTCAGTTACTTTAAATATACGACATGAAAAATACTATAACATGTGATGGAAAACCCAGCTAAGCCACTCCTTACAAATTGTTACATAAAACATTGTGGCTTCCTACTCCGGAAAAGTAAATAAAAGTAGATTTCTCTTCTGTTAAATTAGTAAAAGTATTGATTTCCGCTTAAGGATTTATCAGCGTGTTACAATTTCTTTCTAATCTCTAAAGATGCGGGTTTTTGTGAAAATAATCTATATGTACTAATAATATAAATCTCAAGAGATTGTTTCTCTTTTTACCCGAATGCGAAAAAGGGTGTCTATCCAGCGTTTTTATTGATATACGAGTATGTCTATTTCTTTGGCACGCTCTGTAGCCTAAAAGGCTCAATGGATTTTAGCATACGAGATGTCGTTAGATTCGTTTTGATTGTGGAAGTGGCATAGGTGATACTGATATAGATATTGTGATTGGTGATAAAAGCAAAAATTTTTTTTTTCTGTCAAACGTTTTTGTTGCAGTCGGATTTTTTGTTTCCTTTTTAATAATTTAGCTTTTTGTTCATTTGAACGTGCTAAAGGCTGGAACTGCTTGTTTGATTAAAAAAAATTCTTTAGCGCGATTTAGTTAATAACGTATGTGATCACCAATATTCCTTAGAAACATAATGATCGGTAATGTAATAAAGAAACGTTATGTGGATGCAGCTTCCTTAATATCTCCGATAAGTACCTTACTACTTTCACTGTCTGTGAGCTCAGATGTGTGTGACATAATCTCATAAGATGCAGACAGGTAACATTAAAACCTCTTTTTAGAAGAATAAAAAAAACACACTCAACCTCCTTTCTACGTTCCACCTAGTTTTATCGGAAAAAGGTTGTTTTTACCTCAAGACATTCCATTAGATTCATTTATATACCGGTTCGATAAAACAACATATTTTAAAACCGGCATTAAACTAATAGTACTGTAATAAACTACATACACTTATATCCTTTAAAAATATATTAAAAATAAAAATAAAAACTCACGAGTCAAATCCTTCACCAGTTATTGATAACACACGGAAACTATAAAATATATTAAAATAAAAATAGTGTTTAAAAATCGAAACGCGTTTGATAATTCAAACTTGAAAGCGTCTACTGACTCGGTGCGCTTCTTACGACTGTAGGATAGTCGCCTGAGCAGGTGAATGTAGCGGCTAAACCTCACCACCAGTTTCGTTTACATTAACCGCATCAAGAATGCACCTTGCCCTGTTTATTTATGACTGAATCAAATGCCTCTTGAAATCGGCAGGTATATAACACTAGTCGCCGTGTGCATTGAACTTTGCGGCCTATTTGAATAGACGGTTTGCTGTGACCATCGGATTTACTATTCGATTCACGTCTCACATTTTTATAAGGGGCTGCGTGTAATAATGTCAGTCAATAAATTGAAGCCTGTACGGTATTTTTATATTTAGATATATTAGTCATGGGAGATTGAGAAAAGATATCATAGAGAACTAACTATATTTGAAAAAAAAAAATAGCTTAATCTATATTAATATAATGATTAATGTTTGCCCGAAGTACGCATTCCTGGATAGATTTTGTTGTTTTTTGTTTTACTCTTATTAAAAAATATATAACTATACATTCATTTAAAAAATGTTATTAAAGTCTTAAGAAACTACGATTTTTATAAGTATTGCGTCATCTCCTGTGTGGGCAAAGCCGCAGGCACGGCTAGTTATTAATATATAATACAATTTAATTTATTTATTATTACCGACTTCAAAAAAGATGTAGGTTACTTAATTGGAATGTAGTTACCTATATTTTTTTTTATGTTCAACCATAACTTCTTTGTTTATCAACTAACCGTTTCGGATGATTCTTTTTTGTTGTACAGGGGATATCTCAAGGGTGGTCCCATTTTTGTCTTTAAAATAGTCGGTAGCGGGGCAGCAAGATTCGTGCGGGCATTCTGAAGTCTACGTGAGCGAAGCCACGGGCCCAGCTAGTTCAGAATATGGCAGAAACGATGCACCCTTGTAATTTTTTTTTTTATTCCCTAAGAGCTTCCGTTGTAGAGTTAAAGTAGTCAAAAAGGAAACAAGTGACATGTTTTGAAAGATTTCTGATCTTTATTTTGTTTTCTCCGATTTGTATTTTATTTAGATGCGCCCCTTTCCTTAGGGTGAATTATTGTGTCCTACACCCCCCCCCCCTCACCGGCTTTTGTGTTTACATTTATTTATTTATAAATCGGCTATGTCGTAAAGCGTTTTGTAAGCCTCCAAGGAGTTCATACTCTTAAGGTACCATATAGTACCTTAACCGTAATGACGCTGCTAATACAATACTCGCAGAGTTCGAAAATACATTCAAGTAAGTAACAAGACAATTTTTAACAAAAAATAAAACCAACTTTCATGATTTTGAAGAGTTCCCAGGTGTATCTTCGAAGTTAAAGGTCCAATGCCAATGACTAAAATGGGATCACCCTTGAGGTATTTCTCTTTCCAACGAAAAACGAATCATCTAAATCGGCTCATAAACAAAAAAGTTATGATTAATTTATCCAAATTTTCTTTGGTACTTCCTTCTGAAATGAGAAAACGGTTAACTCGTCTTTCTGTAGCTAAAAACTTTTGTTATTAATCGTTGAGTTGAACCTGAAAATGTTAAATATGAAACTAATAGTGGAAGAGAAGAAAAAGCAAAAAGAGTAATGCTAGTAAGTGAAATGATTAAAGAGATGCGGTCGAACCCGTAGACACGAACGTTATTAACCTATAAGGAATAAGTGTTAAAAATGTTAAGCAAATTATAATAAACAAACATATGTTGCAGATGAGATGTGAAACGACCACAATCGATTACATATGTTTCTCCTCTCAACGAGGCATGCTCAGATCGATTTTGACTCCTCTGAAGCTAGCGGGCTGGTTCGTTTCAGTTACTAACAGTTCTCTTTTTGATTTTACTTCTTTACATTTTGAGGTTCAACTCAACAATGAATAAAAAACATTTTTTGTTGCAGAAAAACGAAATAACCGTTTTATCATTTCAGGTGGAAGTAGCAAAGACAATTTGGATAAAGTAATTACGATGGATTTCCGCAAAGTAACGCCTGCATCAATCCAATAAAGAAGATATTGCTGAACATCCATAAAAAAATATAATCAAATTAAGAACCTTCTCCTTTTTTGAATGTTGGTTAATAAAATCTTTAGAGGATAAGAATGTCGTCGTGTAATGTTGAAGGTAACCAAGGGCTTATTACCGAGGCACTCACTCGTCGACCTTGGATGGGCGATGCGTACATACCCGCCCAAGGTCGGCATCTGACTTATTTATCATCACGATGCATTCTTGCAATAATTGGGTAAGTAGAATTAATTCATAGGCTTTTTGCTTTGCCGTCACGGCAAAATGGCGGAACTATGCCTTGATGGTAATCACAATACAATCCAAAAACAGTGTCGACCACCTAAAGATCTACAATCAATAGACTAGTTTACTCTTCTTTAAAGTAAGCCTTAAATTATTAATTACTGTCCGATTAGAGGAAAGAAATATTAACATATATTTGAAGCCCCTAGAAAATCGCAAAGCTTTTAACCTCACCTAACGGCTCGGGTCTCAATGGCGCCTCAGCGGTAATCACCAACATTACACACTTGTACCATAATGTACTATTAAAATAGCGAAAGTGCATAGATAATAATGGTACATACTTCGATTGACTAAATGTATAATTTCATAATATTTTTTACATTTTACTTTTATCATATAAGACGCTGATTTCATATGTAAGGACCTAATATTTATTTATTGCGCCAAATTTATATATAACGGATAAGAAAATTATCACAGCTAAATAGGCTTTACAAGTTAACGAGTAATAATCGACCAACTTATAAAATGTATTTGGAGAAGTAATTTCATACAAATTCCATTGAAAATCACTTCCCTTGTATCTCTTCATATTGTGTCGGGGAAATTCGGAACCCTATACTGCGCGTGGCCCGATACGCACTTGGTGATTTTTTACTATCTTTATTAACTTTAGCGAAACAAAGTGTTAGTAAGATTTTATTTATCATATTGTACCGGATTTCGTCTCAACAGAATTTCAAAAGTTAATTATAAATAAATGAACTCACAATCTACATACTTTTGATGGCCACAGTCACGTGTGTTTTCTATTGAAGCTATATGATGATCGTCCTATTATTTTTTTAACCGTATTTTATTTTTGTAATGTACTTGAAAATTTATCTTATGTGTACGGTGAAAGCTAAAAACGCATTTAGCTTATGTTTATAATAATAAGGAATGCAACTCATCATCGTTCTCTTCTCACGAGTAAATGTTATCTTTAAATCTATCACTTTTTACTTTTAAGCAGGTGGTTGTGATATAATACGAGCACTATTTTTATCAACTTTCTTTAGAGAATTCTTTGTTTCGGATAGAAATTTCTTTATCTAACATCTATATCTACCACAACCATGTCCCTATGTTTTGATTAATTTCATAAATAAATTAATTGATAAAAAACTAAGAGTCTTTTAAAATGCCGAAAAACATCCTTTTTTACCGTCATGTTCAGGCGTCCAACAAACAAATGTTACGACTACAAAAAGAAAAAAGAAACCATACAGAGATAGCCAAAGTCCTTCTTATTTTATTCCTGAATAAAACATTAAAATTGGTTCAGCTTTGGAAGAGGAAATAGGGGAATACAAAACTATAATTTTATAAATTTTACTTAGGTATAAGCCGTCTGAACTGCAGTTGTCACTCTCGCTCTATTTGGTGAGGTTTAGGGCACATCGCGACAGCAATAGATTTTAGAAATACCTATTCTTGAAATGTTTCTTAGACAGGCCTCCTCTTAATAGTATTAAATATTTACAAGCTCACTCGTGCGAATATTTTGTACATTGTATAATGTAAACAATCCAGATAGCAGCTGTTATATTAGTTCAACATATTGTTAAAACAGCGCTTTATATATATTTCTTAGCATCAGTAGATGGCATTCCTAACGGACTTTTTGTAACAAAAAAATAAATAAAATTATATACTATTTGTTTAAAATTTATCAACCATAAGTAATATAAACTTTAAAATGATGGTTGAATCATTTATTTTTATGAAGAATTAATGCAGATATTGTGTTACCAGAAAAAACCGTTCAGAAAAATAATCTAAAGATCGGTAGATATTCTATGCTTAAGCACATTTCAGCTTTCAAAATGCCCTCATTTAAGGATCGGTCATGCCAAAACATGGTACGTTACCGTTCCTTCCTTTCTAATACGAGACAATCCCATCACAAGGTCGTAGTTAGTGTCCACTCATCTTTAGAATGTTTGGTGCATTTCGTAAGTTTAAAGCGATTTAAATAAACACTTGCAGATCTAAATCACAAAAAGCAGCCGATAAAGTGTTTAGTTCATAAACTAACTAGCTGTGCCCCACGATTTCACCCGTGTTAATATATTCCACCAACTCTCCAATGTGCTGCTGTCAACAAACCCATGTAGCTTATTGTTGTTCCCACTTGCCTAATGCTTGCCAGATTGCTTGTCATTCATAGTTACTACATTGCTCATTAGGATTACAGTATGAAATATATAGTCCATAACCTTCCTCAATAAATACACTATAAGATTCAAAATAATTTCAATACTAGAAATAAATATAACACAGTCATTCCATCTTTTAGACTTTGTAAAACAAGTAAAAGATTTTTAGATAGTTGTGTTAGGTTCTATAATAAACTCCCTAAGCACATTACCAATTTGCCGGAGAATAAGATCAAGAATCATGTTAAGCAGGTTTTATTGTCGAAAGGATATTATAGGGTAGCTGATTACTTTTATGATGGGGATGTCTGGATGTGATTACCTCTCTATACATCTACTGAAAATGATAATAACTGTATTTAATTGAACACTGTAAAATTTAATTCAAAAAGAAAATAAGGTGTTCATAAACCCGATCCTGTTTCTTGCCGAACGGATGTTTTTCGCACTGGTGGTAATGTTTGATTTTCATAAGTGCCTTCTTAGGGCCCAAATTGAATAAAAATATTTTGATTTTGAAAAAGAATTTTAAAATCTGATTGGTAGATCAGTGCGTTTAAACAAACAAAAATAGAATCTCTTGAGCTTTTTAGTAGTAAGTATAGATATATGGGTCTGGCGATTCAGGTTTTTTACAGGTATTATTGTCCCAATCGCAACTATGGTCGGTGAAGAAGGCAGATGAAAAAACACTAATCGTGATTCAAATGAAGAATTTTATGTTAACTTCATTTATAAATCACGATTAAGAAATATCACGTACGTAATTAGTCGCTATCGCTTTACACTTGGGATAATAATTTTAAGCGTAGAACGCCAGGTTAGCGAAAATGCGTTAAGAACCACTTGGGAGTTTCCCATCATTGTGAACGGCCCATTGTGGGCACACCTTGGCCGATATCGAGCGCAGTGTTGTCAACACCGCATTCGATTATAAAACATAGTATCTTATTAGATTGTTGATGATACAATAATATATTCATCAGTGTTAATTTTAATGGCATTGTTGTCTAATTTTAACTCCTGCTTATGAATTATTAGCGGGATCTTTTGATATTTGCGCGTCTATTATGAAATTTAGGCGGCATTTTACGGGATGTAGTTTGGTTAACGGATACAGTTAAGTTGATTATAAATAATATCTAGGAACATGCATTTTAAGTTGCCACAAAACTCTCTGCACATCTTTAAAAAAGGGAGCCGCCATCTTGCTGGACCTGTGTTTGAAGATGGCAAGGGTAATTATGATATGATATTCACATAAAGTTTTGCATAGCGTTTGAATTTTTTTTGCTGTGTTTTTCAAAAATAATAAAAAAAATTTAACTACTTACATATTCTCAAAATAAAACAAAGCCACGTTCAAATTCTAGATCTATGATAAAAATGATTAATAAATTATTGTATTTAAAATAACTCTATTATACTAAAAAAATGTTATATTTATGAATGAACATGTTATCATATCAGAAGCAAATCATTATTCATAAAATTGTAAAAGGCCAGACGTGAAAGATCTCGAAAGAGCGTCTGTGAATTCTCTCTATTCATAATCAATGAAGGAAAAGCAATTTCACCAATGTGTTCGTGTTCGTGAATGCCTGCCGGAAATAATAATATTTGTGCTTCCATTTGCGGTGTTTAATGTAGGTACGTTTGGAGAGTAGATATTACAACTTCGATGTAACTACTTTCGATCTTAGCGATTATTTTATTGGCAGCGTCATTAGGCTAAAGTTAACATTGTACGGTATGGTTTTGGAGGCTTACAGAAGCTTTACGAAATACATAACTAAGTTAGAAATGAATTTATATACCAAAATAATACAGACTTTTTTCGCTACAAAGGGCGTAAGTCTAAATTACATATTTTTGGCAATGAGCAAAAAAAGCAATAAAAAAACTTTCTTATGTAACACTTTTGTATTTATTTATACTTTATTTGCTCAAGTTTATACAATATAAATTATGTATTTTATACTTTGTTTATACAAGTTTGCTCTCATAATGTAATAAATATTCCTTTAACACTTGCGTTTGGTGAAAAGTATTGTTTAGCTATAAGAAAATCTTTGTTAGTAATGAATAATGGTCATTTATTATTTGTTGCGTAATTTTAAAAACACAGAACGTAACAGTATCATAAACTAAGTAAGAGTGCATCGAAAAGTAAATTTACTGAAAATACTCTATACGCCTTTTCCATATACACTGTGTATGGAACGCGACCATCATACACTACCATTATAAATCATACCCACTAAATTACATAGGATGTTAAGGATCTATATCGGATGGGATTTCGACCACCATGCAATTGGTCTTCTTTGGTTTGTCGCATATCAGAGAGTGTATATCTAGATACCGATTGACCTGCAAGCCGGATATTTAAATGACGTTAAGCATGAAGGTAGGTATAACAACGACTATCGTCAATGGATTACCGATCTCTAGGTGATGGTTGTTGGTTTTTGGATTATACTGTTTGCCATCAGACACAGTGTCTTCACTTTACCGTGCTACTATGACTGTATTTATTTTTTAACCGACTTCGAAAAAAGACAAAGGTTACTCAATTCGAATGTTTTATGGATGTTCAGCCATATCATTTCGGCATGCATTCGCCATTTTTCCAATTTTTTGTAGGTATGGTAAGTGGTGTAAGATAATTTGGAGCGAAATTTTCACGCATTCAGTAATTCAAAAATTTATCAGTTATTTTGTATCGGTGTGTTCTTAATGAATTGGACTAACTGATTAATAAATAATTTAAATAATTTGGTCTTTCATTATTTTGTAAATCTAAGCTAATTAAAGGGTATCTCCGTTGTTTATGGACCTATTTAGATGATACTTTTTTGTTTGATAGAGGGTACCTCAAGGTGTTCACATTTTATTTTTTCGTATTGGACCTTCAACTTTAAAGATATACCAAGGAACTCTTCAAAATCATAGAAGTCGGTTTACTTTTTTGTTAAAAATTGTCTTGTCTATGATTCCTAAAATAATCTTTTCGTGTGTTCTATTTGTAGAAGTATAAAAAATATTATGTTATAATAAATTAATAAGCCGCGTTATAATATGGTACAGATTAAAATCATACCGTGTTTTGGAATTCATGAGAACACGGTCCAAACCACACACGAAACTTAACAGACAACCAAATATGTTTCTGACACAACACTCTGCATTCAAAGTTTTATTACGATAAAGAGAAAAACAGTATAGGAACATTAAATCGGGTAAATCTTATTATAGTCATTGAGCAATTCTTGTATATATTAGGTCGGAGAAAAAGTGTTTTCGCATAACGTAAATATAAACTTGTTATAAAATTTCTTTGGCTGTACTATTTGTATCTGTCTAGTTTTGGTAACATTAAAAAAATACATTAAAATAAAATAAAAAATGAAAATAAGGTGTTTCCTGCTGTTTTTCATTTGTTTTTCTTTCTGTAAAAATGAGTGAATCTAATAAAGAAATTTGATACATTTTAAAATATTATTACAAAAAAGGCAAACATGCAACTCAAGCAGCGAAAAAAATTGTGATGTTTATGAACCTAATGTTGATGTTAAAGATGCACCGCGCTCTGGTCGCCCTGCTACGAATAAAATGGACGCTATCTTTGAAAAAGTGGATCAAGATCGGCATATCAGTAGTTACGATGTAGCTGAAAAACTGGAAATTGATCACAAAACAGTTTTAACCCATTTGAAGAAAGCTGGCTATACCAAAAAGCTCGATATTTGGGTGCCACACGAGCTCGCGAAAGAAACGTAATGAAACGTGTACTCATTTGCAATTCATTATTGAGACGTAATGAAACCGAGCCGTTTTTGAAGATATCGATAACTGGCGATGAAAAGTGGATCACGTACGACAAGAACGTGCAAAAAAGGTCGTGGTCTAAGGTCGGCCAGGCTTCACAGACTGTAGCTAATTGTGGGCTAACTCGAAACGCTGGGTGTATGGTGGGACTGGAAGGGCATGGTTCATTATGAGTTTTTACCGTCTGGCAAAACCATTAATTCGGATCTCTACTGACAACAACTGATGAGATTAAAGGAAGCAGTTGAGAGAAAGTGGCCGGAATTGATCAACAGGAAGGGTGTGGTCTTTCATCACAATTAGTTAGTTAGTGCATTTACCATATAGCCCTAATCTTGCACCTTCAGATTTTCACCTGTTTCGGTTTCTTCAGAATTCTTTAGGTTCTGTAAGGTCAACATCAAGAAAGGGTTGCCAAAACTATTTGTCGTTTTTTTTAAATCAAAAGTCCCAAAGTTTCTACAGCAACGGGATCATGTCTCTACCTACAAAATGGCTGAAAGTCATCGAACGAAACGGTACATATATACTGTAAATAAACTTTGAAAAAATGTCTTGAGTTTTCATATAAAAATGCGAAGAAACTTTTTCCCCGACCTATTATTATGTATGTAATTGGTTTCTCGGAAACGGCTCCAACGATTTGAATGAATCTTTGTATTTAGATGCTGTTTTAAATTCCAAGTATACCTAGACAGGTGTTTTTTTTTTGTAAGACACCGAGCAAAGCTTGGTAGCCCAGATATGAATATTAATTTTAGTACCTTTATTAAACTTATCGCTGGGCAATCATTATTATTCTTTAGTCGAGTATTTCGCAGGCCATAAACATTCACCTTGCTGGTCTACTATATGTAACTACCTATAAAGTCCTGGATGTTGTAATTTTAATGTAATATTTAAAATACAAGTATGTTCAACTTTCAATCTTACCAAATTAGCTGATCCCAAATGGGGATCGAATCGACGACCCAAGTTATTGTAGTCCCTTTCAAACTTTTCTAACTAGATTAATTAGAATTCAGAGTGAGAATAAATTTATTATAAATATAAATGACTAGCTGTGCCCCACGGTTTCACCCTTATTAATTTTATCCGACAAACACCGCGCCGCTAACGCATCCTTGTATAGTCTATCATAATTGTTGTTCCCGCAAGTACAAATTCATTTAATTTTTCATTATCTCCTAAACTATGTGTCGAAATAGCATACTTTAAAGAGCAAAATTTAACTTCATAAAATTGTCTTTATGATGAAGTAACTTTTGCTTGTAAGGATTAATATGCCATGTCTAAAATAATGCTTTTGCTTTTTCAACAAATCTTAGTTCCAAAATACCTTATTGTGGCTTTTGTATAAGAGATAGGTATATACTATCGTTGCCTTTTTTTAGATATACTATGGACTAATATTTTCATACAACATTGTATTTTCATATCATTAACGATAACGCCAGTGCATGCACATAAAGCAGTTCGGGAGGGCCTCGACTTCCGACTTACGTCACAAAGAACAATATTTAAGGCTATCTGAGAGTTTTAACCTAATGTTAGATAGCTTATACTATTTCTAGTGAGTTAGGCAATCATATACAAAAATATTTTTTTGAATTCGACTGGTAGTTCCAGAGATTAGCGTGTTTAAACAAACAAACAAAACAACTTTCCGCTTTATTATATTAGTATACATTGATTTATGACGAATCCATTTGTAAGCAAATTAGGTTTTAAATTATTTCATTAGTGGTTTTGATTTTTATATCTATGTATTTTTCTCTAAGTTTTTTTGCTAACGCTATATCTCCGTTATTTCTTCGTTAAAATTAAAGATTTAAACGCCATTTACATGCTTATGTTTTCGCTATTGACCAACAAACCAGTTATATTATACAAAGCGCATTTTCATTGGGAAAACCATGTGTCGATGACCATTTGCAAATGACTTCAGTATTATATTAATTATTAGTTGCTATAATTTATTATATTACGTAAAATAGTTTATTACACCTGTGGAATAAATTTTATCCACGTTATAATGTAAGATATACCATAACTATCTAAACAGTATGCTATTCAAAACTGTTGATATTAATATTACATATATACATTTTCGAACAAAATAACCGTGTTGACTTTACACACCAATTACAACCATGTGAAGATTAATTAAAGCTGAATTTCGTTTATAAACGGTAGCTTATTGGCGCAAATCAGTGAACCCCGGTCGCCAAGGGTGTTTATCATTAGATACATATTTTATGTACATACACTAAATACCTACTAACAACTTACTTAGAACAACGTTTCTAGTTTTGAACAGATAGGAATTTACATATACCCTAATTAAATTATAGATACTAAAAGATATATTTATGTCACTAGTTAGAATATGGTTTGGTTAACTTTATTAAATATTAAATTGGAATGTTAATGGTATGATATGCTTATAATAGAGAGAGGTGTCATTTTGAGATGTTACTACCATTTATTTATATACCGATCCAAGGGTTTATCATAGGTATTGGCAAGGTTTATAACGGACCCCCTCGCAGGGTATGGGCATATTAGATATATATTTTATATGTGGGTTTGTGACAGAATGGCACATAATATGTAAGTTGATAAAATCAAACATAAGGTGTTCAATCAATAAAATATATGAATAAATGTAAATAAATAAATGCATATAGTAGAAAATTTATTATTATGATATAATATAAGTACATTAATATAACGACGGAGGTCGTTTGATTTATTATATGTCAATACGAAACCTCCTTGGAGTATATTATTAAGAAAATTTTATACTGAAGTGATGTTAGTTAGTTTAGTTTGTGGACGACCAATGAACGGTGCGATGTTCCCGCGTTCTCTGATTTTTGAATTTATTATGTTTTATTTATAATTATTACTTATTTTAAAGAGATTGGTTTAAAACAGCAACTTTACAGTTTTTTGCCAATACTTCTCTAAAATACAGTGCCATCCAATCGGCTGTAGAGTCATTGAAAATATTATTACGTTGTATTAACTTAATTTAACTTAACAACAACCCTTTTATATGTACAATAAAATTAACACAATTACATTATTACAATTTTTAACTATCCTATTGGTTAGTCTAGTTAGTGTTGTCCGCACGCGTCGCCCGCTAACAAGAAAGTGAGTCGTCTCCATACTGCCGACTCGGTGGCGCCTGCGTCACTAACTCCATCGAGCGCCGCCCGGTGGCGTTGGCTTTCCGAATCAAACTCGATGTCGACATAAGTAATGTCGATATATGTAATTGGTTTCTCGGAAACGGCTCCAACGATTTCGATGAAACTTTGCTTGCAGATAATGTTTTACATTCCAAGTTTACCTAGATAAGTGTTTTTCTTTTTTTATTTAAAAGACACCGAGCATAGCTTGGTCGCTTAGATATTAAGGCTTTATAAGATCTATAATTATGTACGTACCACATTGATTTGATATATCTCTTATGGTTTACTCAGCCCGGCGCGGCGTACCCAAAATAGTCATTTTTCCGAATTGCCTTTTATTTGCGCAGAACCCTAATTCTTTTTCTAAAATAGAAGTAACCTAAGTTACTCCTTATAACATCAGCTATCTATCAGTGAAAGTTCCATTGAAATCAGTCCAACCGTTTCGGAGATGAACCGGAACAAACAGACAAACAAACAAAAATGTTAAAAATAGGTTTTTTGTTATAATTGTATCGTATATACCTTCATATGCACTTAGTAAAAAGCTGTTATTTTGACATTACAAACAGACACTTCAATTTTATTAATTGTACAGATAGATATATAAATTATTATTAGTATAGACATGACAACGCAAATATAAAATAATGGTAATATATAACAATAAAAAATGGTCTTGTGGGATAATGAATAAAGCATAAGCGCCTACATACACGATGAAAGCAATGTATGAAACACTACCATTGTTATTGCATCTCGCGTGTCACTTGTATCTTTCTTGTAGGATACATAAGGATTGATTTAAAACATAATAAACTGTTTCATACGTTTTATTATTTATGTTGTTTGTTTTTTTTTTCTTTTAATAGTTGCTCGGCAAGATGACGTCACTTTACCTGGTAGTAAGCATAGTGCAATACAAAAATATCAGTGACTGCCGAAGTCGACTGTCGAAGCTCTCATGCCTGCCTGCTCAAATGTCTCTTCTAGCGGTGGGCTAATATAATCATTCGATTATAAAGATATCTCGAGATATTTCGATTGTTAATTTAATATTAG
The DNA here is from genome assembly GCA_033032175.1 of Saturnia japonica. Lineage (NCBI taxonomy): Eukaryota > Metazoa > Arthropoda > Insecta > Lepidoptera > Saturniidae > Saturnia > Saturnia japonica. The sequence goes on along the minus strand of CM065307.1, from coordinate 20,181,776 downwards.
TAGTTCGATGATGAGTGATCATTCATAATCGAAGTAGCATTAGTAATTACTAATGCTAGGTTACTAATTTGATAAAATTAGTATTTATTACGACAGAACGACCTTTTTTAAGCTTTCCACTCTTCGTTTTTATGAGGTACCAGTCATCATTCATAATCGTCCACCTCTAGTCTCTATATGTTTGAAGAACTCTATATTGTAGGTCGCTGGGAGCCGTTGGGTGCAGGCCGCACAAGATCGGTCGCTCTGGAGATCTATGGGGGAGGCCTATGTTCAGCAGTGGACGTCCTGCGGCTGAAATGATGATGATGATGATATTGTAGGAAAGAGGAAAAACTCGCCGGGAGACAGTTCCACAGTATAAAAACTATATATACAAGCCTTCGACTATAACAATCATAAGTGATTATAGAACATTATATTATTACTACCTCATTAGCCTAGTGGTCGTTAGTGCGACTGCTATGCTCGAGATCCCGGGTTCGATTCCAAAGTCGAGCAAAGTGTTATTGGGGGTTTCTATGAAATTATCAGTAGCATCTCGGAGTTTGGCTCTGTGCCTGATTAATGGCAACAGGCTCGCCCCCTATTACATAGGACCTAAAAAATACTCGGCGAACTCTGTGTATACATTAAGTACACCTCTGCCTAATCCTTCGGGCATACAGGCGTGATGGTATATTATATTATTAGTGTCTCCTGGCAAGCGGTTATTTTCGATTTCAAAATTTAACAAGCAACTTATTCTTATGCTCTGGCATCTTCATTGGAAAAAAGCTCGTTTGAAGCTTACTTCCACTGCTATCTTCAACATTTACAATCTTTGACCACATTAGGCTGTCTAATATCCTTAATCGGAAAATATACAACCTACTTTTATTTTCTAGTTTATTCAATACTTAAAAATATATTTTTGGATTGTACAATGTACATACATACCTTTTTGTAGCGTACCCTAGAGTATGTAATGGAAGTTTCCTAAAATCTCTAAAGAAACTAAAGGAATCTAAAGAATTGTGGAATAGGTTTCCCAGGGTTATACCATGGGGCCTTTTAAAAAGGGACTGAAATATGCTCTCCAAGGTCTGCAACATAAATGAATACTCCTGGTGTTGCTCTGCCAAATCCTTCGGGTTTCTCAATTCAATCTTTTAGAATTATTAAACAAGGAATCAGCCATCAAGTCTTTTGATAATCTTGCAAAGCACATTGTGGCCAATCTTAAGTTGTTCAACAGACTTTAATTACTGTGACTATTATAGACTCATATTTATATTCATCATGCCACTCACCTTTGTGCTATATTATTACTCTATCATACGACGCATTAACGGAAAGAGAGGTGGATCATATCAAATCGCGACAGCTTCTCTCCCTTAAATTTTATTTATGTTCAAGGCGCAACAATAATAATAATAAAAAAAAAACATGGCCGACGGTAAACATTTATCTTCAGCTCTTTTGCGCAAAAAAAAAAAGTGTCTATAAAATATTAACGCAATGCTACTTATATACCAATATATTGTGAATTAAGTTACCTTGGGCAAAGTAAAATATTACCTATATACCTATTTATATTTATAAGTGATGCTAGACGTCCTTGTAGAATAATGTTAGAAATAATTCAAACCTTCACAATCGCAAGGTCGGAGAGCTTTATTTAGCTCAAAACTTTATTATGAATGGAGGTTTCATATGCCTTTATCATTCTATCGCTATTATTCGTTTGAATATTTCTTATGGATGTAATAAACATAAAGAAAGTAGTAAATGTTATAAAATATATGCAAGACAAAAAAAAATTTATATTATTATGTCATAATACTTGCTGGCCCTGCAGACGTTTTTCTGCTCTTTCGGGTAGGTAATGGCTCGACCACAGCACCACCTATAGGATCCTGATATCGTGCATAGGCTTCATAAAATAAATATATTTTGTGAATATGAGCTCAACCGGTGCTTTTTCAGAAGTTTTAGTAAGATAAAAGTTAGCCGCCACGGGACGCCCGGCAGATGTAAAACATCTTAGTGAATATTTAAAAAAAAGATGAGAAAAAAGAAATTACTGTGAATGTGTTACTTTATTAATATCTGTATGGTGGTCGTGACCCCTACCACTCCAATTGATTGCTGGATATATACCGGGTGATCCCGAAACACGACAAAGCAAAAGAAAGGCACAGTGAATATGTTTATGTTATTACTATGTGTATGTTGGTCACGATTATAACCAACCACTTTTAATATATTCATGTTTTATAGAAACTTTGAAATGATCCAGACTGTCTATTAAAAAAAAAAACGAACTCTGCTCCACACCGCCAACATTGGAACCAAAGTGTCGCCACGCCAACAACCGGTCTGACCCGTCACATTAGATGTTTCACATTTTAAAAAATCGTGAGGTCTCAACTGTCATGGGACCGATCTTCAACCCCCAAGGAGCTCCAATAACACCCCACTCATCGCAGGACACAAACACAAGGCTATTTGGCTGCGATTTTCTGTAGAGTGGGAATTATTTCACTAGTCGGGTTGCCCTAAGTAGAAAGAAATTTAAAAAGAGATTTCTTTGAGCTCTACCGCTTATATATAATTATAATTTTAATTAATATTAAACTTTGTTAAAAAATATATTACTTTATCTTATAAAAAAAAGAACTGTTTACTTGAAACTTCACGTTTATTATAGTAACCTGTGCTTTGTAAACAAATATCATTATTACGTACGATTTAAAATTATTCAAAAGCGTATGGTACCTATGGTATTTTCCGTACGTATCTACGCACCTATATGGTGTCATAGGTATAACTAGTGCTCACTAGTGCTTGAACCTTCCCACCCCAAATAGCGCTAAATTAAAAGTAATTGTTTAGGGTATAAGAGGGGTCAAATAACATCTTAAGACGCCCAAGCCAATCTCACCTGCTGAGTAACGAATGAGGAAATGGTGATAGTGAGATGATAGAGCTGTACGGCCCGACTGGTCGCAACCACCATAGATGCAGTGAAAAGCCTATCATAGTAATTAGCTTATGCACAGCGCATTTCTGGGATCAACCGGTGTATATCTAGTTTCAATTTAGTGAAGATAATAACATAAGTAAATAAGTATGTATATATGATCTTGTATGTATTTATGTTTATTGCTACTTTATTTATTTTGTATATTATAATATTTTTTAATGTTTAAATTATTATTGTACTACCAACAATAATAACTTTTTCCACATTCCCGCTGGTTAGTTGGAAGAAAATGTTTTAAACCATTAAGCTCGCCAGTGTGCAAATTAAAAGTGCCATAAAGTATGCATTTATTTATAAATTAACAAAGAAGATTGTGGTAATAAAGGTTACTCGAATTTCGTGACTATTAGGAACAGAATAAAATATTATCCGAACTCATTCGGTTTAATTTGAACCCAATTAATAAAGTACCTATAAAAATGAATTTTTGGTGTGCTTAGCCTAGTGTTATGCTTTTTATGAAACAGATAAAGCTTTTGTGTGAGCAGTAAGCGGTGAATATTATGATAAAATATGTCTATATTTTATGGTTATCCTCTAAGATTATAAGAAATGATTCTAAGATTTTACGGCGTAATATTAATGACTTGTCCGTTGCTGCAAGTTTCCGTGAAATATTGCGTCTAGACGAATTAAAGCGGTTTACGTGACGTTCGCGGCTTTGCGGATCTCCTATTTTTCTTTGTATTTTCATTTCTCTTCATTCTACAAATTCACAAAGGGAAATATTTATACTTACAGCTTAAAAGTGTAAAGGCGTGTCTCAACAAACTAATCGAACTCAAACACTTATGGTTTTGAAGTTTTAGAATATATTGTTTGATGGATGTTCTTATGAACCTGAACAAGGAGAGATGATATTTTTTTTTACATGAATCAACGCTTATTTAAGACGGCATAATATATTTAAATAAACAACAACCAACTTCTCACGATACCTCTTTAATATAAAGTATAATTCAAGTAATTTACCTTCCTCTATTTATTATTAAATAATAAATTAATAACTGAATTAATAAATAAACTTTATTAACTTAATTTTTGTTTAGAATTTACGGTTGAAACAACTTTTAAGTTAATGTTAACTATAAAGTAATATGAACACTGAATAGCTATAATGCTGCTTTAAACTAAAGACCTAAAATCAACAGAAGTAGAAGTACTACATTTACTTATTTAAAAAAAAAGTAAAATTTAGGTAGAAAATAGGTATACTAATTTAAAAGGCCTCTTCTGGTTTTTAAATTACTATTTTAATTCATCAAAGGAAAGTTTTATTTAAAAAAAAAAGAATAAATTTCAGTTTTACGACCAAATCAAAAGTTAATCTGATACAGAGCATTAAATCCTTCCATTTCATACAATACAATAAAATAGATCATAAATCCACATTTCTAGTCAAATTTTTATATTCACACAGTGGACTTGAGACCGGCTTTATGAGATCCGACTGCGTTAAATCGAAAATTGACAATAAAAATTGTTTTCGTTTGAAATATTATCTCGACTGAGATTAATTTATAGGTTTGTTCTTAACTATAAGAACTGAAGACTGATGTCAATGCTATGGTGTATTGGAATAAGATATCGCTCGATACCGCGTATCTGATAAGTAAAAAAATACCTTTATTTTCTAAGTAATACCTTTAGAACCAAGTGTTGTAAACATCATAGACTAAAAAGTAGTATTTTTAATTACGCACGTAAGGAGTTATACTTATTTGGTGTAACAAAACAATAATAAAAAAAAAACGCTCGTACCAACACCATAAAATTAACCATCAACGATAATAATACATTCATTTTACTGTCTTTTCTATTGTGTTAAATAAACATTATTTTAATCAAATCAAATGAATTTAAAAAAATATCTAATAATGTTTATTTAAACAATATTCATAGATTTATACAAAGAAAGTCAGTAAAATGAATTCATATTATTAGCATAAATAGCTAACTTCATCATATGGCACTTGCGCCACATTGTACGCGCGTAGCTCTCGATTTTACCCTCTACTTCGGCTGAGTATCTACCAGAGATGTACAAGGTAGCTAGGCGGTGTGCGAGGTAAAAGTTCACCAATAGGATTACTTAATTTTCATAAACTCGCTTAGCGCAGATCTGGTGGAAATGGTCTAACGAAGCTAGATATTTGTATAAACAAGAAAGCGAAAGATGACAGCGTGCAATGTGTGCGAGAGATATGTGCAAAACGGTGTAGCGAACTAGAGTATTGGATCGCTACGCATCCTCGCACCACTATGCTACACACCAATTCACAGCTTTGCTACGCACCCTCGCACTGCCTAGCTATCTCGCATATTTATAACGGTACGCAGCCTAAACGCGCCAAAATAAGCATAACTTCGAATCTTCGATGCGAAGACACTATACCATTTCCATTTCTTTATTTTCTCGATGACAACTCCTGTGAAAACTTGAACTAGCGTCTTTTTACATTATGTATGCATTATTTTATAAAAATATGACGTTTACATACGTACAAGGTTATACCAGAGTCGGAGAAACTGATAGGGATGGAGCTATATCGATAAACGTAACATGATAACAGCGTGACATAGTTAGCGTATAATAATAGATCAACAAAAAACCGATAGAATTCAGTCATTTGTGGTCGCAGTGTACAAGATGTAAAACAAGGTAAAAATTTGTAGTTTTTTATTTAAAAAAATCATATCTTAGGTACCACCTAAGATATATTTTGTTTCGCATTTTTTTCTGAACGGCCATAAGTTCTGCTATAAGCCATTTCAAGGTTATCCATTCATTACCGGACACCTGTATATATGTAATTGATATCTCGGAAACGGCTCCAACGATTTTGATGAAACTTTGCATTTAATTAATGTTTTACACTACAACCTTACCTGGAGTAGGAGTGCAAAAAGCTAAATTGTATCTATAATATCTGTTAATAATATATTAAATAAAATAAATTAATACTGCGAATCCTAACCCGAACAGTGCCATTGAACTTAGACCCTCCAAAATATTGACATTGTCACTCAATGAAAGTGACAGCAAGTGATATAATATTCATCGTTTAGGTTCATACTGCAAATGTCAAACAGAAAATAGTCTATAATTAAAAAGTCGCTGGTCGAATTTCGATCATTGGGCGACCGCTAGTGTTTATAATTCCGTTTGTTTCTTAACCAATTTCACCAAATAGTAGAGATATTTTCCGAACCGGTAACGTCCCTATTAAGGATCTAATTTATACAAAGTTCAAATTGACTTTGGCCAGGAAATTGATATCCAAAATCAATTAGGTAGCTTTGTCGGTAAAGTCAAGTTTGGCCATTAGTTTGATGAGTTAGGTCGAGCTTTTACAGGTATGCCAAAATAGATTGTCTTGACATTTGCGGCAATTACATGGTAGTGAACTTCCATAATCTTAATTAAAAATGAAATAATTATATATGATTTAATATTACTTGATATTATTAAAATTATTTTACTACGTAAATTCATTTAAAAAAAGTTTAAGTTAATTGAATGAAAGCGAAGTCGGGTTCTATCACGCGTGGGTAGTAAATAGCTATTGCGGGAACTCCACAAAGGAACATAATTTTATATTCAACCTTTGTTATGAGAAACTATTTAAATCTGAAACTATTGTTTGCTATAAACAGTTTTTTCGATTCCACGTTATGTATATGCAATTGTAAGGACAACACAATAGACAAAAAATCTTTTCTAATTCGAGCGTGCAAATAATTTAATTCTTTGGATAATAAAGTTTACTTATTTAATACGAGTACAAATATCTTCTCTAAGGCGCAGTAAGCAGATATATTTTTCAGGAATTTTTGTAGTAACTTTAGTTTGTGTTAATTTTTAGGATTTCGTACCTCAAAAGGAAAAATGTAACCCTTATAGATCGTTGTCTGTCCGTCTATCTGTCGAGACCATTTTTTTCAGGAGCGCGTGGAGGCGTCTAGGAGCAATTAATATCAAATACTCGGTTGGTCTGCAATATCTTGGAGCTGTGAAAATATCTGGTGGAAATATTTTGATAGGAAAGAGAACGGAACTTACCAGGAACTCGCGCTGTTTAACTTGCTATTCGCGATGCTTATTCCACCACAATTTCACTTTGAGTAGTTCTTTTAAAACACTTTAAGTCCTGATAATGTTTTATAACTGATACACTTTTTTTATAGATGAAAAGATTAGCGTACGATGCGTAGCGGTCAGTTTTCAACAGAGAGTGGTTTTGGCGGTTGGGCGTTCCGTTCAGAAAAAAGGGAAGGGGTATAGTATATACTACATAGATTAAATATATAGCGTGTGAAGTATAGATAAATGGAAAAGTATAGATAACATTATAAACATACAGATGGTGTTACCAATATCAAACTTCAAAGTCAACGCAATCAAACGATACGACCGTTTATGCTGCGTGTTTTAACACTCGCTTAGGGAATAAAAACCTATAGGGTACTTCCGGTTAACTTAGAATCATGTTTGGCAAGAAGCAATATCTTATTGCAAAAGTAAAGGAAAAATTCGAAAACCGTAAATTTGTAGTTATATCACATAAAAAAAATATTTTTGTGATTGTAAGCTTACTAGCGACCCGCCCCAGCTTCACAAATGCTTCACAATACAATTTACAAAATGGTGTATTTTATGTTTAAGAAAGCCTGATTTAGAGTTTATCGCTTTAATATTAATAGATCATAAATAAATTCATAACTGCCTCTAGCCTAGTGGTCCTAAACGCGACTGCTATGCTCGAGGTCTTAGATTGGAATCTAAAGTCGAGCAAAGTGTTATTGAGTTTTTCTATTAAATTATTAATAACAGGTCGGAGTTTAGCTTTGTTCCCGATTAATGGCAATAGCCTCGCCCACTATTACATGGAACCTAAAACATACCCGGCAAACTGTGGGTGTACATTAGTAGGTACACATACACTTCGGGGTATACAGGCGTGATGGTATGTTATATAACTTCATAGTTACGAATGGTACGCTTAGCTCGCGACGCACAATTTATCAAAGGTGGGGAGTGCCAGCCAACCGACCGCGACCGGTTTTGCTGAGAGGGTTTTCTAAGATAGCGCGTACTTTTAAATTCGTGATATCTTCTACAGTGTTCATTTAAATAGAAAACTGTATGGAATAAATTATAATCTACATTAAATGCTTACTCACCGTAACCATTTTTACCTTCAACAGGTTAATTAAAAATATAACGTTATTGCAAAGCTATTTTCTCCCAGACAACTTGGTTATCTAACAATTTTTTTTATCTGGATAAAAATTAATACTTAATTGGAGAAAATAGCTTTGCAAATAACATAATATTTTTAATTATTATGTTCAAGGTAAAAACGGTTACTGTGAGTCAACCTTAGGAGATAGGCATATGCCATCGCGGACTTGTATCTATGCTTTTTGAAGAAGTACAATTCTTTACAACATTATTTTGATGTATATCATAAGGTTTAGTTACCGTAAGCCAAGCAAGCGCCTGAAAATCATTTTTTTAATGACTTGATTTCAAATAATTGAATTTTCTCTACTATACAAAATCTTAATTGAAATGTATTGTATATATAAATCTTCTCTAAATGGTAGTGAAAACCGCATTAAAATCCGTTGCGTAGTTTAAAAGATCTAAGCGTACATGGGAAAGACGGCTTGGAAGCGACTTTACTTTATACTATGTATAGATTTGCAGTTGGTAAACTGCCCGAGGCATGTGTGGTGTATGAGGACAACAGTTTTCCAACAGCAAAGTTAAATTTGTCCCTCAATATAGTTTACCTTTTCGTTAGAATTGTTCGGTGCTTTCTTCAGTAATGTTACCGAATTATTTTGGTGAATGTAACTGTACAATTACGGAAACCCTCGGCAAGCGAGTCCGACTCGAAATTTTACCGTTTTATTTCACATCTGCAGAGTCTTGATCTTCGCCGTAATGTTGCCAGTTTGAAGTTTTTTTAACCGTATACGTTTTGGCGAATGTGCGTTAAAATTGCTCAATTCAATTCCCCATCCCTTTTCCATCATAGGATCACAAGAGACACGGCGAAGATTCATCTATAAATGGTCGATATTCCACAAGTGCGCACGAAGCGTTTTACTTGCACATTTATCATGCATACCGCTAAAAAGTGGAACTCTTGCCGGAGTTTGTATTTCCGATAATTACAACCTGGGTACCTTCAAGTCACGAGTGAATAGGTACCTTCTAGGCAAGCGTGCTCCATCGTAGACTACGTCATCCCTTACTTCCACGCGAGGTAGGGGTCAAACACAAGCTTATTATACCAAACAAGTAAAATAAAAAAGCCTTCCATGCTTTCGAGGGGATCCAGGGAAATACTATCAGGTAAATTTTGGTGTGAAAAATATAAGAACGCATTTTAGCGGGCGTAAAAGCATTCTGATGGGACGTCGCTACGTGCCATACTACACACACTCACAACTATTGATTTATTTTTTATTTATTTTTTAAATCCATATTTCAATATAAAAATATTATTGAATTTAGATGTTTCACATCTTCATAAAGCTTCGTTTTTTTAATTTATAATTACCATCACTATTCCATCTAGAATATAAACAAGCTGGTTTTTGTGATTTGCTTTACCAGCAGGTCGATGAAATCTTAAATATATTTATTTCAGACCGTTTTATGTGTAAACAAGGTGAACCAATAAAGGAACCGTTTCGAAAGGTCAAAATAAATAACACCCGAAACCTTATGTATCAAATATCTGTGATGCCCGTGGAACCGTGGAGGTAAAGGATTTTTCCTCTACGGGCGATTCATTACATTCGAATGATTAAATGTATGTTTTTATATATATATAATATGGCCTAAAAAGCAATCCGTAAAGGTTGTATGTAATCATTGCTGATATTATTATTATAACAATTTTTTTATATGCGTGTAAGGGGGAAACTATGAAATTAAATAATACTACTAGCGGTGTGCCCACGGCTCCGCATACGTTTTTACGCAGTAATTATTTACAACCCGTAATTTTCTATTTAAAGCTATAAAAGAAATTACAGGGACAGATTTAAAACCACAAAAGTGACTGGCTTTTATTAAAAAAACATTTTGTTTTACATGATGTATTTCAACAATGACGCCCCTTAAAGACATCACAAATATAATATAATTTTTTATCAATTTCGAAACACCATTAATTTTCAAGTCTTACAAATTAATTTTGCTATTCTATTATAATATTTTTTCACTTTGCATTTTGCACGACAGGATTACAAATAACTAACTACCTCCATGGAACGATTCATCTTCGAGTAAATTACTACAGTTTCATACCTTACACATTTCATCAACATATAATACAGGTCATCATTGATCAATCACACACATACCGTGCAATTAGATGCTTTTTTTCTTAACCGGTTTTTTAATATAACGTCCAAAGCCATTCGTATAAAGTAAATAAGATGAACAAAAAATACAATGATAGTTTACCTACTATCACGTTGTCACCGTGTCGTATAACCTTTATATTTACTTGTTGCACGTACAACTTTTCAGTTTCGTTTACCTTGTAAAGTCTGTACGTACAGTTTCAGTTGACTGTTCAGTAACAGTTCAGTCGGGCTTGAATATCTGCTGTGGCAGAACGTGCGCGCGCCCTTCGCCTAGCTGCAGCAGTCTCGAGAATTAAAAACATATTTTAACTTTTTTTTAAATCAATAAATTTTGATTTAACATTCTGTGATGTGATGTAAACTTTTTTGAATTAAGTCTTTCTTAAAAAGTTTTTGTTTAATCTTCTTTAAAAGGTGTTAGTTTATTTATGAATGTTTCTTATGCGTGTAAAATAAGTGTTTTGTTAGTGTAAAATATTTTAAAAACTCTCCATTTTGTATAACAAATTTCTGTCATTTTTGTTAAGAGGTAAGAGGAATTTTAAAACTATTTTAAAAATTTTTTTTTTTATATTTCTTCAATTAGCTACTGATTTGTTATTTTTGTTAAAGTTTATAATGAAAGTCAAAAGTTCGATTCCTACTGTGGCAAACAGAATTTGTATGAACTATGATAAAATGTTTTTTTAAGTTTTGAATTACCTAGAATAATGAGAGAAAGTAAGGAAAATAATTTTAAGGAATTATTATAACGTACTAGGCGATTTAGGTACTATACATTCTAATCTTGCTTATTTTGCAATTAGCCTTTTATAGATAGAACACATCGTGACGAAAACCTTCCATCTTTGTAAGGCATTATCTTTTTGTATAGGACTATGGTGTTAAGTATACGGCTCGCCTGATGGTAAGTGACTGCCATAGCCTATGGGCCCTTGTAATACTATAGACAGCTCTGGGAAACCCTAATTATCGTAGGAATACAAAAGTTTAGTTGGCAGCGATCTCCAAAGAAATTTCTCTGTGCCCTACCTCTCCTACCCTTTCTCTAAGGAGCTCTTACCCTGTCCCTGTACCTTGTCTGAAGTTTGCTGAAGCACTAATTTGTGCATGTTGTAAAGTAGTTGCAAACCATTCCCGTTCCAGACTCCGGGTGGTACTCTGTCTTCGGCCGCATCGTGATATTAACAACACATTATGTTGAAAACGTAAACCGTAGAAAATACGATAAAAGAAATTAATTTATTTTAAAATGTTCATAAGAACAAATTTATGTATATCTTGCGGTATGAATTTTAATTAAGTTCTCCTTTCAGCAAAACTATGCATAAAGGGCAATCCTTTTTTTAATTATACTATTTCATATTGAGATCATTGCACTCTAATTAGACTGTACTTAGGTATGGAATTTAACTTTTTACATTAACCGATACAATTTAACATTTTTCTTTTGTTTTTTTTTTTTTCTAATTATAGAATCAGCTCATATTAATTATTTATTTAATTCTGGCTGGTAACAATTCATTTCACTAGACACGTTAAAAAATATATTAATATAATGAGTATCCTTTGTCCTATTAGAATCCCAGCCGTTTGAAGGTTGAATGTGATTCATGAACAAACTGTACGTTCGTTAAGGCAAGGGCTCAATTGTTAAAAAAACCTAAAATGTGTTAAGTACGCTTGATTTCTTTAAAAACATCCTTTTATCTGAAGGAACAAAGACGCTTCTAAATAGTGTAAGGCCTATTTCACGCAAATAATATTATTCACTTCTGATCAATATTAACAGAACAATAATATAATTTATGTACATCATGAAAAATTACAATAAGTGCAGTTCTGCCCTTGTCTTATCGAAGGTGCGAAATGTTCAAGCAAACATTCCTCTACATTTTAATACTAGGTGGTGACCGTTCGCTACGCTATATAGGCGTATTTTTTATTGCTATATAATACTTCTGAAATCATAAGAAACATTTCAAAAAACCTTACATCAAAGTCCGTGAAATATACTTCTCTGTCATTAAAGTACCGGGGAAAGATCAATAATACACAATATGTTAGAGTTATTAATCCAAATTTATTTTATCGCCTTCAAAGTATGCTTCTTCAGAAACGATAATTTTACGCTAACGAATAATCCAATTATCAAAATATTTTTTAAACGCTTTTTCCGGAGTTGAGTTTAGTTCTCGTCGTAAATTATCCTTTATGTCTTCTACCGAATGAATACGGGTGTCACGAAGTGGTAATTTGAGTTTAGGAAAGAGAAAGAAGTCGGCTGTAGCCATATCTGGTGAATAAGGCGGTTGCTCGATTGCATTTGTTGAGTTTTTGGTAAAAAATTCGTTCACAATGATGGCCTTGTGTGAAGGCGCATTCTCGTAGTTCAAAATCCAAGAAAGTTCTTTCAACAAATCTGGCCTTTTTCGTCGAATTTACTCTCTGAAACGCCGCATAACGCCGAGTGTTTGACAATCCGGTAAGAATTCCGAGTGCACCACACTGCGATAGTCAAATAAAACAGGCAACATAACTTTGATTTTTGACTTTTGATCGACTTTGGCGTAGTTTTTTCGGTTTCGATTCAGTTGAAAGGCGTCACTCCGAAGTTTGTTGACTAGTTTGCATGTCAAACTCGTAAACACACGTCTCGTCACCAGGAACAATGCGTTTCATAAATGTTGGGTCGGAATTGACTCGTTCTAGCATGTCCTCAGCGACTCTTATGCGATTGAGTTATTGGAGAAAATTCAGGTCTTTTGGGACCGGCCGAGCGGCAACATGTTTCATACACAAATGATTAAAATTTAAACTAATACAGATTAACTCGTGAGACACAGAAAGTTCAGCGGCTATCTCTCTCAAACTTGAATAAGGATTTTCAGTCACTATTTTCTTTACTTTTGCGATGTTAACTTCAGTTAGAGACGTTAAAAACCTACCAGGGCGAGGCAAATCTTCGAGCATATCTCGACCGCTTGGTATCGCCCATAAGCACGTTTTTTTGATAAAGTCGATTCTGTAACATTCTTCGCCTTCTGTAATATTTTCAGTATCTCGGAACACGAAATTCCATTGGCGATGCAAAATTTAAGACAAACTCTTTGATCGACGTTTTTGTCCATTATGAAATTCGCAATACACACTTGATATGATCTAACCAAAAACAGCACTATATTTAATGTAAATGACAGATGCAACTAAAACTCCGAGCCAAAATGAAAAACAGTTGTGCCAAACTAACAAAATAAAATTTAATTTAGAACCATAAACAAATCATCCATTGCCGATACTGTTTTAAAGAATGTATTTAAAGACAAATCCGTTTAAACATGCAAACAAATTAATACAAATAATTTAAGATACTATAGTACTGAATAATATTAAAAATTTAAACACGTCAAAGAAATAATTGAATTTATTGAAATTTTTTTACTTTTACAAGCTTTTTTCTTTCTTTACCTAATTATACTATGATCAGGCCCGAAGCCTCAGACGACTTTTACAACTTCATCGTGACTTGGAGCTTTTTGATGAGGGAACTCCTCAAAAGTCAGCAGTACAGAGACTACATTTTGTATGCGCATTTAGTTATGATACGTTGTTTTAACGATACAAGCTTGTTATTTGACTGCGAAAAAGGAGGGTTATGTTTTTCGAGCGTATTTGTGTATGTTTATTTCTTTGACACGCTCTGTAAACTAAACGGCTTGATGGATTTTTAGCATACGAGATTTTGTTACATTCATTAGCAGTGAAATAGACTATATAATATTTAAGTACGTCTGGGTATAAAATAAAAAACAAAAATAGAAAAAAAAAATTGTCAGAAGTTTTTTGTAGCAGTCGCGTTTAAAAAAAAAAACTTGTTTCAGAAAAATGTCGCATTGGTTATGATCGGTTTTTATAATCCCGTCTTCGTTATCGTTAAGGGTAATGGAACAATCACATCGGATCATGGAATCACCTCTTTAAAATAGTATCTTTAATAAATTCTCAGCACTATACTTAATGGGCAAAAAGAAATTAAAAACAAACATAAAAAAGTATAACACCTCGTAATTTTCTTTGTGCGTCCCATCGCCATTATCTCAATCTTAATGAAGCGTTATCGCCAACTTTGAGAAAGATGTATCTAGTTGGCGTTAGGTTAGGACGCGATGATGTAGGCAGGCATATTTATGCCGGCCGGCGTGAAAGCGGTGACCGTCCATGGATTTAGATCTCTCGGTGGTTGCCGTTGTGTTTGGATAAGCATCATGGGCAGTACCGTCATTATGCCAAGCTATTATTAAAAAAAGACCATCCTGCCTAATAGCAAATGCAGTACTTGCTAAATAGCTGTTTCGACAAAAAACCGTTTAATTGTTTTTTTTTTTATCTATATTTTAACTGATATTAAACCTTGTTGATATGTTACTATAAAGGTACATAATAACACGAATTATTGTATACTTTAAGGGTCTTAAGGTTTCATTTTATTTAAAAACAGAAATTTAATTGACAGAAACAGAATTGGTGAATCAATTCGGGCGTTTAAATAGCTTACGCTGAGTAAACCATAAGAGATATATTAAATTAATGTAATATATAATTTAAGATATTAAAAATACCTACAAAAAAGCCAGCCAGAGCATATGTCTGTCTTCTAAGGATCACCCATAATAAGCATAAAACTGGGAGCGGGAGTAGCACGACTCGCGCGTATGCCCGATCGACGGTATTGTGTAGTCCACGCGAACGAAGTCGCTGGCACAGCTAGTATATTATACACGTGAAAGTTTGTATTTTTAGATATATGTTCCTCAATCACGCAAGAAACGACTGGAAGAAATTTGGATGAAATTTAGCACACAAATAATTTACAATCTGGATTAACACATACGATACTTTTTATCCTGGTTAGTCCAGGCAGACGAAGTTCCGGGCAGAAGAAAGTAATCAATACAATCTATATCGCATCAGAATACAAAATCTTATATATCCAATACAACGCGCAGTTGACAAATTTAGATTCGATATTAATGAAAAACGCCCCTATCTGATAAGAGCTCGGGAGCGTGCGTCACCTCAGCGGAAACACTGATAATGCCGTTTTAATGAAAGCCTTTGAAAAACTTCCATAGGATCACGCATCAATGAACTATTATTGAGCGGAAAAATCGATTTAACAAAATACACGTCGACGCCCAAAATGAATAACATCGTAACTCATTTAGCATTAATAAAAAAAACCGTAATAAAAATATATCAAGTTAATTTTTTTTTGGCACATGATTCAAATACAACTCAAAATATTGGACGATTAAAATAATCATACATTCTTTTTAATTTATTTAAATAACAAGAAATTATTGTTTACCTAAAATATATTTACACTAATATTATAAATCTCAAGAAATTGTTTGATTTCTTACCAACACGGTTTGAAAAATTATTTGTGTATTTTATAGTTTACTAGCTGACCCGCGAAACCTCGTCTGCGTCACTTAAGAGAAAGAGAGAGCAAGGTTTAAAGAGAGTGGGTCGTAGGCATTGTATTATAGAAGCCGCCTGCCTCCCACATCATTTCGCATAATTAAAATGCACTCGCGGTACTTGATCATTATTTTGTTGCGGAGTTATTTTAAAACTGTGATATCTTCTAAGATATTCATATAAATTAATTAATGTAAAGGGCAATATTGTTCAAAATTAAATACTTGTGACTAATAACGTATTTATTTTAATAAGAATTAATACCATGTTTATAAAAACACATTCGTATATAATGCATTATTTTAGAACAAATTTTATTATCATAAAAAAGGTTATATTGAATAAACCTTAAAAGATAGATATATGCTATCGGAGACTTTTTTAGAAATTTTTAAGAGGAATAATTCCGTCACACACGATTGTTGCGTAACTTTAATCATTTATACAGCGTATGCAATGGAAGCTCTCAAAAGGAATAAATTTAAATGCAACATTTTTCATTGATGTTCCGCTCCTGTTGGTTGTAGCGTGATGTTATATGCCCTCGATAAATGGGCTAGCAAGCACTAAAATATTTTTTCCATTCGAACCAGTAGTTCCTGAGATTAGCGCGTACAACCAAACAAACAAATTCTTTAGCTTTATAGTATTAGTGTAGATTTATTGAGGGGAAGGTTAGGCTATATAACTTCACGCTACGACTCTAAGAGCGAAGCAGTAACCACGGACGTCAAACGATCTGGAAGATGTAGGTAAGTGAGAACAACGATAATAAATTATAGACGAGTGCGTTGGTGACATAGTGTATAAGCCACATTCGTCCTTCATGTTAGGAGATTGCCGAACGATCACTAACAATAACATATGCAATTTGTTAGACATTGTCGCGTCGCTGCAATTCATTTGCGGTATAATCAAAAATGTCGTATTTCGCCGAAAACTGCCGCTTAATTTAGTTCCGCTCAGTGCGGTCTTAGCTTTAGTTGAGTAAATTTATCACGAATGAAACCATGTGGCAATAATATTATAAAATAAGTTTAGCAATTCGTTCAAGAATACCATAGTTCCATTTGTTTATAAGTCTACGTCAATTATAATTTACAAAACAGTCTTTACCAATTTGTGATTTTAAGAAATTCTGAAACAATTTTATTAACAGAGTTCAATTCTTAATAATACAATTCAAATAGAACGAATAAAAATTTGCTAGATTTAAAAAAAACATAGGTGTCTGATACTAACTATTAAGTGAACAATTCTTATATATATGTAATTGGTTTCTCTGAAACGACTCCAACGATTTCGATGAAACTTTGCATTTATATAATGTTTTACATTCCAAGTTTACCTAGATAGGTGTTTTTCTTTTTTTGTTTATAAGATACCGAGTACAGCTCGGTCACCCAGGTATTTGTTCATAATATTAATAAATTTAATTTTGTTATAAAGCAGAGTAAATAACACTGAGGAATAAAAATAAAATTTTACGCCATAAAGTAAATCTCGGCAAACGTCATCATTTGCATAAAAAATGTCAGTAAAGTGGGTGTGAAAATGTTTCTGTCTGTATGATCCTACAGAAATGAAATATGGAACAAAAGTTTACACCAACGTACATTTTTTTTTGTACATAATATATTTTTCTTTAGTGTGGATATTTTCGAGTTTTTCTTTATAATGTCGCTGAAGCGGGAACACATTTGTCGCAAGCGAACGTCCCACGATCTGTCAAGAGGGTCGTGTCAAGTACTCGAGAACTCCAAACAACGTGACCATTATGTGACGGTCAAATTACCTATTTCTCTATTCTCTTTATACATCTATACAACTAATAAAATTGAAGTGTCTATTTGTAATCTTAAAATAACAGCGTTTTTACTAAATGTATATATGATACTTATAACAAAAACCCATTTTTAAAATTTTTGTCTGTCTGTCTTTATGTTTGTTCCGAAACGGTTGGACCAGTTTGGATGGGACTTTGATTGGTAAATAGCTGATGTTATAGAGAGTAACTTAGGCTACTGTGGTTTTAGAAAAAGAATTACGGTTACAAATAAAGAAAAACTGGTCATGGAGAATCAATTCGGGCGCTTAAATGGCTTATTCTGAATAAACTTAACAAATTAATGTACTACATAATTATAAACATTAAAAAGAGCTAAAAAATTCCTGGAAAGTATACATCTATCTTCTAAGGAACACCCACAATAAGCATTTTTATCTTGAAAATAGCCGGGAGCGGGGGAGCAAGGTTCGCGCGGGCATTCGGTAGTCCACGTGAGCGAAGCCACGGTCACAGCTAGTCGTGAATATAATTATAAGTAAGAAGTACTTTTATACAGGATCTCGATCCATCCATTTTAATAAAGCTTGTAAAAAGGTAGATAAACGTAAAGAAAAATTGCATACAAGTAGTTCGCATAATTTGAATTTTATTGTTATCGTTTTAAAAATCTATCTTCAATGGTAGCCTCTTCCCAAAAATGGTTGCAGAAATGACGTAATTAGCCACGCTGTCTGTCTGGCACGGTCATAATATATGCAGAAGTTCTTATATACAATCGTTTGGTGTTATTTTATCAATATGCTGCATAGGGCCTATTTCATTAATAATAGAGTACAATGAATACAAATAACAATTTTTCTACATTTGGAAGAGTATTGCAGCATCTTAATCGTCTCTCGCAACCGCTGTATAGTGTATCGGGGCCATTATCCCCCATATGATATCTTTATTTTACATTGTTTTCCATAAATGTGCAGTAATTTATTAATCTTTGACTAGCATTGTATACTACTACTACTACGTTACATGTAATTCTAGTAGATTAATTTTTTACAGGTTAGCGTTGACCAGAATAACGAAATGGCCGAACAGGCTAACACTTAAAAACTTGCTGGTTCTCAAGTGCAAACGTCAAAATTTTTCTATACATGATTTTCCTACTCACATGTATGTATTGCCTTAGAAGAGAGCATTAGAAAATTCACTATAGTATGCTAAGATGGTATGTTACGGTTTCATCGACGTGTTTTCTTTTCTACATCGAAACATAAGACAAAATGTACGTGGCTTTTACCAGTGAATGAATGAATGCTTACCAGTGAGAAATCCTTAGGAATTCTACTAAAATGTAGAATAATTAGTAACTTCTTGGCTAGGGTAGCATTTCTTAATCAGTTATATTAAATCAAAATCTAAAATATTTTATTTAATTCAGACCCTAAGAACACTTATGAATGTCAATACTACCTTTTCGAAAAACAACCCAATCGACGAGATAACTTATTTGCGTTATATGTATTAATAACTGTTATTATATTTTTTGTGAATGAGCGGTAAAGTATTAAGCACCAAACCCCAATTATCGGAATTTGACCTTATCATGTTGATAATAATCCATGAAGTAACCAAATTCCTAGTTCATCTATTTAATCTGGATCTGGAGGCAAACGTTTATATAACAGAACTTGCGATTTCCGTGTTTTAATCAAATATCTCTAACCGTTTAAGACTTTAATCATTTCAATTCCCAGGCTATTGAGGTGTCAAAAAAAACACAAATTGGAAAAACTATGACGGAAAAGAAACAACAAGAAACTTGAACGTGTGTTGCTATCTTAATATTTATAATAAACTGGTTAAATAGTCCTAACTGTAAAATAATAAACGCTCAGTATTACAGCTTTAATTTTTCAAATCTAACAAAAATCGACTTTGTACTTTATGATCAAAAACGTTGCCATTTTTCAACAATAGAAAAAACTGTAATGATTAGACAAAAAATACATCTGTTCATTAAAAAAAAATGCGAACAACTGTACATACATAACTTATTTCTATTTTATTTAAGATATTAAGGACAACTGGACGACGAAAGCTAATTAAGGTAGATTTTAAGAAAATTAAATTTTAGGAATAAACGACCTGTGATAACAGACATTAATATGAAACATAGCCCATCTTGATTTAAAAATATAACTGTTTCAAGACCACGCCAAGATATAAATTTTTCCGATTCTAAAAAGGTAGTGCACAAGAAAGCGGAAGCTGTATTTACCATTATATTTCATCTTCTTGTACTGTTTTTGTGCTAAAATTCGGTTGTCAGTTTTCTTTACCATACATATTTCTAAGCCGGAGCGAATTTAAATTCTCTGTTAATCAATTAGGGCATAATGTTTAATGACAGTAAAGTATCTCGTTACATCTTACTAAGGCTTCTAATCTAAAACCAATAATTTAATTAAAAATTCTATAGCTAATTATGTCACTAATTATTCTTTTTAGAAGTTACTAGATTCAAAAAAAATATCTGAACCGGATCTTTTTGCGTTTGACTTTTCTATAAAATTCCAAAAAAATTGAAAAGTTGAGAAGAAGAAGATGAAATAAAATGCCGGCTCGAATATTTAGCAACACACACTGGTCAAAGACTTTAGTCTTGATTCATTGCGATGTCTTGCACGATAAGATGTTCCGTAGCTTCCTAAACGCTAACCAGCTGAACGGTATTCGACAAGTGACCTCTTTCTCGAAGTTGGATCTACCTAACTGGATGTAGATGAGAATAAAGCTATTGTGTTCTGTTTAAATTAAGATTTATCGTCCTCAGTGACCCAATAGCTGCTGCCGACATAAACACAATTTGCATGATATTTGCTCTTTCTCCCATTATGTGTCACGCATGCAAAGTGTCGCTTTTCTCCATTAAATCATGCAAAAGCAAAAATTATGTAATATACTTAATAGTATTTTACTTAATTAGTTTTTGAAACGAAGTTCCTATCGCGCGTTTGGCGGACGGAAAAAGCGTCCGACCCGACCGTTACCAAGAAGAGACAAACTCATACATCTATAGGATTTTCAAGACCATGACCGTCGCCAAATTGGCCTAGCTGTGTGATGACCAGACTTGCACGCACTGTTGTATGTACAGTTCGAATGGTCGATGGTTTGAGTTCCGCTAATTTCAGTTTTTTTTATAAAGATATGAAAGTAAATATTTTTGTTTGTTATTATTACGGCACGGTAATCACAACTCAGCGTTTGTTGGTAAAAACAGTATAATCCAATAACGACAGTGACCACCAAGAGATCGGCATTCCATCGCCAGTCGTCATGTAAGCTTGCAAGCCTCTCAGCACCTGGATATACACTAACTGATCCCGAAACGCGACAAACGAAAAGAGAGTCATTACGATGGATTTATCACGATCAGCATGGTGGTCGCGATACAGTCGGGTAAAGAGGACCCAAAAGAGATTTTTTTTTTTAATTCAATTTAGGCGCTAAGAAGGCGCTTATGAATGTAAAAACACTACCACCGGTTCGGAAAACATCCCAGACATCGAGAAGAACCGACAAGAAACTCGATCGGGCTTATGAACATCTTATTTTTTTTTTTTTATTACTTTTTACAGTTTTTAATTATATACAGTTATTATCATTTCAGAGAGGGAATCACATCCAGACATCCCTATCATTCACGTAATCAGCCACCCTATAATACCCCTTCGACAATAAAACTTGCTTAACATGATTCTTGAACTTATTATCCGGCAAATCGGTAACGTGCTTAGGAAGTTTATTGTAGAACCTAACACAATTACTTACCTATAAAACTTTTTATTTATTATACTAAGTCTGAATTGGATTACTGGGTATACATCGGCTGATCTCGAAATGCCTTAGAGTGCCAATATAGCGATTGTTAAATCGTATGAATGGCGGTACAGTTAGATACTATTGTTGTGTTTTATCAACCAGTATTAAAATGGGCGAAAACCAATTTCGGGAAATTTTGACGGGACTTTCACTGGTAGATATTTTATAGGGAATAACTTAGGCTACTTTTATTTTAGAAAAGCAATTAGGGTTTCGCACAAATAAAATAAAACTGGTCACGGAGAATCAATTATGGCGCTTAAATGGTTTAGCTGAGTAAACAATGTACGTGTAAATTAATGTAGTCAATAATTGTTGACATTAAAAATATATACAAAAAATTCAGCGAGAGTATACATTTATCTTCTAAGAAACACCCACAATAAGCATTTTTGTCTTTAAAATAGTGGTAGTCCACGTAAGCGAGGCCGCGAGAACAGCTAGTCATATCATATATTACTTAATTTGGTGAGGTTTTGAATTATTTATTACAAAACCGAAAGGTGTAGACGTGGACACTGGACAATATATACCTGTCTACCATATTTTCAATTATCGCAATTGCGTTGGCGACAATGAAAGTTTTTAGAACTGGCCACTTGTAAACGATATAATAAAAAAACTAAGTTCAGATTTTGAAAATGGAAACACTTTGCCAATATTATTGTGTATATATATATATATATATTATTCATATGTCATTTGTTTACGATTTGGCGGCATATTGAAAATTGTCTGTGTCACGTCAGCATGAATTTAACGCGAGATAACTTTCGTGCAATGATTTTTTATGACTTTCGATGTCGTTTAAGTCAACAAGAAAGTTATTATAGACTTCGATTGGCCTTTCACGACGAAGCCCCATCCCGTGCTGCTGTTTAAAACTGGTTCAATGAGTTTGGTTTAAACGTGGTCGCAATAATCTCACCGATGAACTGCGTGAGAGACGGCCGTCTACGGCGCCGACTGAAGATAACATCAGTGTTGTGCGGCGTATGATAGAGACTGACAAAAGAGTGACTTATCAGCAGATTCGAACAAGCTTACGCTTCGGTATGAATCAAGTGCACAAAATCCTCCATAAACATTTAGCTGTCAGGAAGCTTTATGCCTGGTGGATACCTCATAATTTGACAGAGGCCCAAAAACTCCGTCGTGTTGATTGGTGTCGTGAAATGGTTCAAAGATTTGACGGAGATGACTTAAATGCTGTGTTCAACATACTTACGGGTGACGAAAGCTGGATTTATTCTTATGATCCCGAAACTAAGAGACAGTCTGCTGTCTGGGTGTTTCCTTCCGAGGTGTTGCCAACTAAAGTGAAGATAAGTCGAAGCGTGAGAAGAAAGATGGTGGCCTTGTTCTTTGGAAGGACAGGTCATTACGCAACAATTGTTTTAGAGGATCGAAAAACAGTTACTGCAGAGTGGTACACTAACAATTGTTTTCCACTTGTCTTGAAAAAAGTTCGGAAGAAATGGCCTCGCTGTAGGACCCTCCTTCACCACGACAACGCCTCGTCACACACCGCCAAAACAATCGACTACTTGGTGACATCAGACGTGGAATTACTGGGTCACCCGCCCTATAGCCCCGACCTCGCACCTTGCGATTTTTATTTATTTCCGAAAATAAAAGAAAAACTTCGAGGAAAACGTTTTATGGACGCCGAGGAAGCAGTGGCTGCGTTTCAAAATGCCGTCGAAGAGACGCCTAAGGACGAGTGGGCAAAGTGCTTTTCTCAGTAGTTCCATTGGATGCAGCGATATACTAATGTAAATGGACAGTATTTCGAAAATATATAATAAAACTAATAACTTCCTAGTTTGTTCAGTTTTCGATTTTCTAAGAACTTTCAGTGTCACCTAACGTATCATACAATGGATTTTTACATACCAAGACTTGGATAAAACGTAAAATAATTATGTTGATTATTTGTACAATAATACAAAATTACATTTGCACTATGAACAGACTGTTTATTTAATCTCTGGCAATGAACACAACGTCTATTACATTTCCTCATCCCTCATATAATATCGTGTCATGAATACAAAGTTAGATGTGGGCTCACTTACAGCCGTTTTCAATAACCTAACTATCCTTTGTTTCAGTTACTGATCCTATCCTTTTGTACTTACTTTCATTTCAATAACCTATTTATGGATAGTATTTCGTATCTACATAAAATATCCTATAACTTAGATAGATAAGAGGGCAGCCGTTACCTCTTTTAAATTAAAGATAATTATTACATAGTACAAATATGTATTAATCGGGGATAGTGGTCTCAGATATTATGTTATTGAATACGGCCGTTATTCTACTATGGAATTAAATTCGATCTGACAGTAATTATTTTGTAATATAATTTTTACTTTATAGCTGAATAAAGTACGTTTTTTTTACTTCCGTATTGTGATAATTTGAGAGAATTCTAAAAATATTATTAAATACTTTATACCATATTACTTTTTAAATTATATTGAAATATTTCTCCTTTAATCTCTAAATGGTTTTTTCGGATAAAAGCTATCCTTGACTTAGAATATATTTTCCGAACTAATCATAACGTACTTTTTACGCATTCCAAGTGTCCTGAAATAATAATTTAAACAGTTACTAACTATACTAATATATTAAAGGGGAAAAGTTTTTTGTTTTAATTGTTTGTTTAAACGCTATTAATCTCTGGAACTAACAGTCGGATCCGAACAGTTCTGTTTTCACATGATAGCCAGACTTACGAGGAATGTTATAGGCTATACAATATTAGGCTAAAATTCCCAGTTAGCCTTAAATATTCATTTTTGTTACGTAAGTCGGAAGTCGAAGCTCTCGCGAATTGTTTTATTCACATGCGCTGGCATAATGGTTAATGATACGTAAATACAATGTTCTACAAAAAAATTAACGATAGCATATGCCTATCTCTTATTTATACATAAGCCATAATAAGGTATTTTATGACAAAGTTTTATTGAAAATTAAAAAGACATTTATAAGCTTTATTTTTTGACTAGGCATATTTGATCCTTACGAACAAAAGTTACTTCATCATAAAGACAATTTTATGAAGTTAAACTTTGCTCTTTATGGTATGTTATTTGGACACATAGTTTAGGAGATAATGAAAAATTAATATAATTTGTACTTGCGGGAGGAACAATTATGATAGACTACACGGGTGCGTTGGCGGTGCGGTGTTTGTCGGATAAAATTAACACGGGTGAAAGCGTGGGGCACAGTTAGTCATATTTATAAAAAATCGTGTAACTGAACTACTTGACCGATTGAGTTCATACTCGCATATTTCTTTTATCGTGACAATGGTCAATAACTATGTTATGACCTGATCAGTGGCGCTGTGGTCTAGCCATTAACTACTAGAAAGGGCAGAAAAACATCTGCCGAGTATATAATATACTATACAGAAATATAATATAACAATAAAATAATATAATAAATAGTAATAGTATAAAATGTCATAAATGTTAAGATACATAAGAAATGAAACTAAATCCAGCCAACAACTTTACCCATTCTTAGTAATAAGTCAGCGCCAAAGATAAAGTCTTCCAAAGACATTACTCTTGATTTAGACTAGGGCTGTAATAAAAATACTTTCACACCCGACGAGAGAAATGAAACTTGTAAACGAATCATTACAATTTGAGTGATAAAGAGAAAGAAAGAGTGCATGTTTAAAAATGAAAGTAAATTATTGAGTAATATTAGTCTATAGATAAAAAAACCTAAAACAATACAAATCTGGAAAAAGTAATTGTTCATTTTAATTTTCTCTTTGAAAAATTGATATTTTTTGTCTGTGAGTCACGTGATTTGAAACGCCGATTAGAAAACGTGACGTCACCAATAAGGCAATATGAACGTTAGACTATTGCGGTAGTTGTAAAACATGTCATTGTTATCATAAAAAATTACATATAAAATGAACGACGACGTCACGGGATCTTATTGCGTCGATAGTGGCTACTATAATATACTGTCTTATTAATTAGGGATGTAATGATACATAATTTTGCTGATACGATACTGATATAGATTATATTAGTAAATAATCAGCGAAATTGATACCGATATTATAAGTTTAGTTATAAATAAAATAAATAATTAAGTATGTAAGCTCTAACACATTTTTACCCGAATGGGGGAGGCGAAAGTTTTCGACTGATTTATATCTATTAAGCACAAAACAGGCGATAATCGTTTTTTAATAATAACTAGGTATTTTATATTTACTTCTTAAAAGAAGTCCATAGTCAAAAGGAGTGTTATTGAGAATAATGTCAAATCAAAAATTCATAATAAATAGACGCAAAATAATACAACGCTCAATAAAAACGGTTTTGTCTTTTTTAACACCACACGCAGCTCTCAGAAAGGAAAACATAGCTTCGCGCACTTTTGAAATAGTTAGTTATTGGTTGATAAAATAATCGCCGAACTCGATATATCGTATCGGTATCGTTACATCTCTAATATTAACTTTCACTTAAAAAATCATTAATATTTTAAAATTCTACAGTAATGTTCTAAAATAAAATGATGTAATAGTTTTTATACATGAACAATATATCCAGAGATACGCTAACATGCTATAGAAATAGATAATAAAGGTAATTTTATTCACGAGATAAAACATACAATAAAGCATATACCTACTTATATTGAATTGACGAAATAAATCTCGAAACTGAAGTTTACACATCCCTAAGTTAATCGTACGTAACTTCAATTTATTTGCGGGTAGACTTATTGCCTTTAAATCCGACGTCTGGTTTCTAGATCCTTCAGCGACTAAAGTTTTGATGATATAAAGATATTCGTTTCATACATAATATTATATTAAGTTATAAGACCAAAAATCTTAAATTGAAATATATATAATATTGTATCGAAACTTTTTCGGTATAGATTACTGTAATAGTGAAACACACTTTTAGATAATAAACCGCGGTTTTTCGTCTTTTTAATATTAAAAGGTTCATTTGAAACTATCATTTGCGGATTTGGGTTACAATTTTGGAACAATAGCCACGGCTCACGGCTTCTTTCCCGTTAATTACAATAAAAAACTTCATAACTATCAAAATAGCCTGTATCACTTTGGGATAATTTAACTTTCTATTATTACCTATCAGTTTTATTAGAATAGTTTCAGAGATTACCTTTTACAAAAAATTCAATTTTTGCCCTTAATTACAGTAGTATGTATGGATATTATTTAATTTTATAGAATACTAGCTATGCCCGTGGCGTCGCTCACGTTGATTACAGAATGCCCGCGTGAATTTTGCTCCCCCGCTCCCTGCTAGTTTGAAGACAAAAATTCTTATTGTGGGTGTTCCTTAGAAGATAGGCGTATACGCCTCCTGACTTTTTGTAGGTCTTTTTAATGCCTACAATTATGTGGTACATTAATTTGCTATATCTCTTATAGTTTAATTAAGCGTAAGCCATTTAAGCGCCCGAATTGATTTACCATGACCAGTTTTTTTATTTCTGCGGAAACCTACTTCTTTTTACAAAATAAAAGTAGCCTGAGTTACTCCCTATATCATCAGCTATCTACCAGTATAAGTCCCGTCAAAATCGGTCCAACTGTTTCGGAGATTACCATTACCCGGAACAAAAAGACAGACATAGACAACAATAAAAAAATATGGTTTTTTGTTATAGGTATCGTTTATACTTTCATATGCATTTAGTAAAAAGCTCTTATTTTGACATTACAAACAGACTTCAGTTTTATTAATTGTATAGGATAAATATAGGTACAAAATAAACTGTAATAAATGTTTCGGAGTTTTTGTTAGGATCTTGTTCTACCATGTTTTGGTTTTTATTTTAATTCACATTCATAAAATTACGTTATTTGGTCCTTTATTCTGTAATTATTGATGACATTTTGCGTGATATAGTTTGTTTATTGTGCTCAATTGAAGTGAATTATAAAAAATAATTAGAAGTATGAATTTTAGGTTGCAAACTTCCTAGACAATTTGAACATGAGAACCACCATCTTGTTAAAGCGGTTTTGTACTATGAAGATTAGAAAATTATTGTACGTACGTGGCATTAGCAAAATTTCGTTAAACACATTGCAACTAGGAAAAACAGTTAATTAATTACAATTCAATTAATTTTACTGAAACCATAAATTAATGTAAACAGAGTTGATCTATATTTTCCCAAAACTTTCTTTCAAGTTAACAATTAAAATGAAAATCGAGTTTGCAACCATATTATATTACGTGTTTGTGTCTGTATTTGTATGCTAATTGAAATATAAACTTTAGTCGTGATAATTTTGTAACATATTTAGAATATTTGAGTAACAAAATGTAGTTATTTTAGGACATCGGTCCTCTATCAATGTTAACGGAAATCTAACTCACAGTATATTGATTACTTCTAAAAGATAACACAATGAAATTGGCTTCATACTTTTAGGCAGTTGTAATGGTTTTTTTTCCAATACTGATTTCTTTTTCATGGTTTTGTTTAGTTGAAATTATATTCATCCATAATCCTGCTAATTTCAAGTAAATGGAATATTTTTCTACTTATTCTTTTAAAATATTGTAATCTATTAACATAACTCTACTTAGACAGCAGTTCCCATGTTTTTACAAACAGTCCAAGGAGTTTTTGTTGGCAATTTAAAATACATATTCTTAGTTATTATTTGTACTCCAATTGGCTTGTGCAGAATAACCAAATTACATCACGTATAATACCACCAAAATTATATACTACGAGGGCAAACAACAAAAGTTTTTCAATTAAAATAAAAACCACGACATACCGAGTTAAAGCGATATTAAAAATTTAAGAAACATGATACATACTAGATTTCGCATAGATTAGTTATATTTCGAGTGAAGCCTTTGTGGTACATTTTTGTAAAAAAGCGTCAATATATTTTTTTTAATTCCTGAACTTGCGTTATTTAACACTTTATTAAGTTCGTAACTTTTACTTCGTTTTATTTGAAATCTAATTCGAAACAATAACACGGAACGTGAATTTTGAGTCGCCTCAAAATCTCCAGAGAGAATATTTGTAAGTCTCTCACGACTTTAGTGTGACGTGAGTTGACTACATTGAATGAAGTTCTTGGATCTTGGACATTAAACAAGATAAACACGAAATCGAATTGAACTTGCAACATAAAGTATTGACACTGGCAAATGCATCTGCGACACCAACTGGATAAAATTAAAAATAACTAAGGTAATAATAAATTTTTTATTTCAACAAAAAGTATCATTATAAAGAAAGAGTTTGAATTTTGTGAGTTAGTGTATTATTTATACGGAGAGTAATCTCTGAAACTACCTACCAGTCAGACGTAAATAATCTTTTTGTAGTTTATAACCTATTTCTTGAGGAAGGTTACACACTACGACTCTATGGAGTGAAGAAGTAACCATGAACAGTTTGGAACAAGCAGGTTGTAAAACTGTAGGCAAGTAAGTATGGGAAGTTAGAAACAATGATCGGTTACACGGGTGTGAAGGCGGCGCAGCGGTTCGGTGCGGGGGAGAGTTGCTCCAAAAAATTTAACACGGATGGGACCCCGGTGGGTACTGTCGTGATCAAACAACTGAAGAAAGGCCAAATCAAGAATATTTTAAACCGACGAACGTGCGTGAAAAGATTGATGAATGTTGAAGAAGCGAAAGATGTATGATTTTAACAAGTGAAAGGACATGGTCTTCTGCCTACCCATTATTATTAAATGCCTTTAAACACTTTTAAGCTTTTGAATATGCATACATAACATACCATCACGCGTGTATTCCCGAAGGCTTATGCAGAGGTGTATTAATATACACCCATAGTTCGCCGGGTAGGTTTTTAGGTACCATGTAATAGGGGGTTAGCTTATTGCCATTAATCGAGTACAAAGCCAAACTCCGAGCTGCTACTAAGAATTTCATAGGAATCGAACCCAGGACCTCGAGCATAGCAGTCGCACTTAGGACCACTAAGAATATACAATTTGACTATTTGAGAGAAGCGGGGCTTTAGTTGGTAATCAGTCATTTCCAAGGGCGAAAGCGCTCCGGACCATTAGTCTCGATTTAATTGTAACTTCAATCAATTCGCAGAGACGGGTAGTTCTAGACAAAAAGCCCTGATTCCACCCTTAATTTGGCTTAACATTAATCTTGAGCTGTCGATATTCTGGTCTCATTATTATCATTGGTGTGGGAAAACACTTGAAGACTGGAGATAACAGGAAGCTCTTCGACTCGCATATATTACATTTAGAAAACAGTAGGAAAATAAATAAAATTTTGTCCTCGCAGTAATTTATCAATAACTTTGCCAAAATTTATAAAATATTATAAACAGTGCGCGTTTATTAAGTATGTAATTAGTCATTATTTTCGTCTCATACTTTTGGGACTCATGTTAATGACAATTTTTTAGCCCATCAATTAAAGAGTGATATTTAATGTACTTCCCATGTAACAAATACTAATACAATCTTTTTTAAAAATGTATCCAGTTTACACGTGGTAGAAGTGAAAACTTCAGAAAATATAAAAATCACCACGCCGGCTATGACGCGTTTTTCCGAGGCTTCGTAATACGCAGGCGCAAACGTACGTACAACATATGTACAAAGAGGAGACTGAGATTATAGGAAATACTGTATAATGTATTCTATCTCATTCAATCGCAGGCTAAATTCTACAGATGGCCGACTCTTTTTAATGTCGCTTTTTTATCTCGTTTAAAATCACAACGGCACTAAATAAGTTGAAGTATTTTCTAATTCCCGCCTGGCTAGCTACCACCCTCAAGTTGACAAT
Source organism: Saturnia japonica (assembly GCA_033032175.1). NCBI lineage: Eukaryota > Metazoa > Arthropoda > Insecta > Lepidoptera > Saturniidae > Saturnia > Saturnia japonica. The sequence continues at coordinate 20,151,349 of CM065307.1, read as the reverse complement.
CTGCTGTCAAACACCAATAGGTGTGTTGCGGCAGCTCCACTTGAGAGCCAGTTTACACTAGGCTTAGCGTGCTTCATTAACTAACATCAGACATTGAGATTGTGGCCATAACGGTAAACCTATAAACGATAAAAAAGCCAATATTTTGTTAAAAGTACATACCTAATAAAGTTTGATTGTGGGGAAAATATTTATTGTTGAGTAAATTTCTTATAATTCTATTGAATGACCTAAACTTAACGAAGTTGTAGTACTTAATTAATATTTTCTCGTAATTGCCGTATTGGATAAAAGTTTTAACAACTTGTTAGTAATCATTTGCCAAGTTTAGCAGAGATCATTAACGTTCCATATTTTCATCAAGTAGGTACCTAACGCTACCAGAGTTTGTTGAATTTTACCGATATTTTTGAAAAATCGTAGAATGGTGGCGCTTATAACATTTTAGAGAATAATACAACAAACAAAGTAGTTTTTATAATATAATGAATTGAATGTTTTGTATTAAGTAACTTCCATTATTTATTTTTGTTTTTTTTTTTTAATTTAATATAATATTACTATAGGCAATAATTGTAAAATGTTGTTCCCGACTATAATAGGAAAACAAATTTAGTTCTGTAAGTTATTTTATTATTATAAATGTGTATTTTGTGTATAATTAAATTGTTTTCTCTTATTGAGACCGAATAAATAAATAAATTTTAGAAAATGAATCAGAATTTGATTAAACTGGGTAGTCATTATTTTATGTATTTTACATTTAATGTTTTATGTATTTTTTAGGAAACATACATGCGTTTGTATCATTTATTTATCAATTTGAACCGTGAATCTATTACTGTCTATAAGTTTCAAGTAATTCTTTTTCTGAATTCCCCAAAAGATTTAATCTTTTATAAGTATGACACATTTAATTAAATCAATGAAATTAGTCTATTTTGGATTTATCTACAAACTTCTGGGCATAAGTGTTCAAGTTAATAATAACTTATGGATCTATCTGTTTAACTTTAAATATATATATGTAACACACACAAACGTTCAATTTTGTAGATGCAGTCTTTGGGAAAAGCGACGGAAGAAGGAAAGGTAATAAAAAGATATTATATTAAAAAGAGTTAATTCTGAATAACGTTTAACTTCATAAATACCGAATAAAAAAATTCTATGTAGTAATTACGTGTAAACTTGCAGGCGTTGTAAACATTTTAAACAAAGTAAATGTTTTAACAAAATTTTGTATATCTTTCCAAGTAACAGACGATAATAAAAGTAGATTACGCTGCAGAGAAATGTAAAAGAAACGAGAAAAGTATGAAAAGAAAAGTCGGTTCTATATAAAAATGTGTCGTTATTGAGATTCGAAGTTTTACAACTTCTCAAGATGCCTCTATACAATTTTCTTTATTAAAGAATCTTAGTACAAAAACCAACGAAGTTATTTTGTATTCGAGGTTAACAAATATATAAGTTGATTGGTTTTCCTCTTTAATATTAGGTTATAGTAATCATTTTCTTCGTCGTCGGGTGGTGGTGGTTGAGTTGCTTATACAGGTGAAATGTCGATTCAATGTCCGAAAATTCGAAACCTGTCATGTATCAACGACTTTTTCGGAATTCGCATACATTTACTAATTCAAATTGGTAACACTGTCGGTTGACGGTGAAGGAAATCGTCGAGAGAGAACCTGAATACTTGAGAAATATTCTTCTACTACTACTGTACATACATACATACCATCACATCTGTGTCCTCGAAGAGTTAGGCAGAGGTGTACTAATGTACAACAACAGTTCGCCGTGTATGTTTTAGGTACCATGTATTAGGGGGCGAGCCTATTGCCACTAATCGGGCACAAACCCAAACTGCGAGCTGCTACTGAGAATTTAGGTCTATTAATGACGCAGTTGTGTTTTATGTGGGAAAAATAAAGAACTGTTGATTTCTCTGTGTTTGAAATCGCCAATACGTTGAGAGCTGGTGTGGTGATTTAGTCATCCCTTGCCTTTGCCTTGGGCTTTGCCCAGAAGTGGGATACGTACGGCTTGTATTATTATAAACATTTTCTTCGCTGTTTTTCATAATTTATAGTTAAGCTTACTTACGACACAAGATTTTCAACTAGCTGTTTTTCTATATACATATTTTTTTACGATTTCCAAAAGTAATATTGACAATTCCAATAGCCCATCAACATAAGAATGTCATAATTTTGTTAAAATCGGTCAAGTGGTTTCTAAGTTAAATCCAGCCATAAAACAGACAGAATTTTTTGTTTTCCGTATTGTGATTTAAACACGTATACATAGTATCTCTTATTCTATAGTGTTTATGTACACCACCTGTACTGGACGATAATGAGATTTAAAATACTGTACGATCCCTACGCATCAGTAGTTTTAACACTTGTATGTAAAAATATAACTAAATTACGGGATGTACGAACGCCTGTTACATACGTCATAATTATGTATCGCAGTCAGAATTAGACATAACACGTGTACTAATTAAATATAACATATACATTAATGTTTTATACTCCCTCAAAAATGATGTCACGCGAGATTAACTTGTTGTTGTCTTAACCTATAGGTATATCTCTATACATTCTTTTTTTTAAAGTGTTTTTTTGGGTTATCATGCCATAACTCTCTTAATTATTGATCATTGAAATAACCAATTCAAACATGCTTAATGTATTGACGAAAATCAAACAAATCGTTTAAAACAATTGATTAAATTTTACTTTTATAAAAGTGTATTTTCACTACAAATGCTATCTGATCATGGTATTCCTAATGGAAATATATTCAATTAACATGTAGGTCACATAATTTTTCAATCTTGATATCAAACATGACAGCTGTTATTTAATTAGATTGTCTACATTCTATATCGATAATGTGCGAGATATTCTCACTGGTCAGTTAAACGAATATATTTTTTCTAATATCTCATTTGAAAATACATATTTTATGTTAATTTAAGATGTTTTTAGAACGCTCACGAAAAATCAACTCGATAACAAATGAAAAGGTCGCATAATTTTTTTCTTCTAAAATAGTAAAAAAAAAACTTTAGATTTTTTCGAGTCATCTTTTTTACACATAGTAGAATAGAATTAAGCACTAGAAATAAAGAAAAAATATAAAAACATTATTACTACGGATTTTAAATTGACTTCATTATATCGTTTTGTTAGGCTAACCTAATATAATATATACAATACAACAGAAGATACTTTTACATTTAGTATAATAATCCTAACGAAGGTGTGTGCAAAGGTAGCAATTAATTAGAAATGTGTTTCGTATTAAAATGTTATTATATTTTATAAACATATTCCAAATAAAAAATAAAAAAACGTTCCATTAAATCACTGAATTCAAAATGTTTCGCAAGAAATATGTTTAGATATTATACTTATGAATACATTTATCTACGTAAAACATAGCGACGGCGGACCATAGAAGAGATTAAAATACTTACAAATATTTCCGAATTTTCCAATACTATATAAAAAAACTTTTCAATGTTGTCGTAACCACTGAAAACGAAGTATCGGGTAGTTTGGAAAACTTCTTAAGTTTCCGGTAATTACTTTATAATGGACCACCCATACAGTAAAATTAGCTTAAATTTAAATGAACATAAAAAATAGAGACTATATAAATGTTGACAAAATGTGGTCGATTTTTTACGACACTTTTTGTATGAAATACTTTCTGAACCTGTTAACACTGACGTCCAATATTCTTTTTAGAGCCTATATTATTTGCTTTCTATTAATAATATTCTTTTTATTATATAAGTTATAGAAACGCATTATATAGTTTTAGCTACAAGTTAGAAGACTTACTTTATTAATTATGTATCCGCGTGAGAAGATAAGCTTCTATGCCATTTTCAAAATTATTTTAAATATACACGATAATAAAAAGATTTCAAAAACTAAAAATAATAAATATAACATTCGGTATTTATTTCTAGATGACACTGAAACATAAATTAAAGAAATAACATCGATTGTAGCTATATTCACTACAATAAACAAGTCTTAATACGTAACTTCATGGTTTAAACTTTATTTTACAACGTGTAATAATTTGTAATTTTTGTTATATTACGTAAAAATTCTCTCTCATAATTTTTTCATAAAGCGCCTAAAATACAATGCATCTTTATAAAATACGCAATATAAAAACTGAATGGTGAATTTATGTTGCAAGTTTTATAATGTATGTTCTTTTCTGTAACTAAGTCTGTGGAGGGCGTTTGCCACGTAAACATCTACAAAGTGGCTTTGAGCTGTGACGTGAGATAACGAACGGTAATTTAAAACTCCGCATTTTACGTTGCTTTCTATTTTGAGATCATTAGGGAATATTTACTGAGAATAGGAGGATGTTTTTGCCAAACTCTAGATGTTACGACCCAATTGGCTTACATTCATTTGTTTATTATGAGTAAACTAACGGGCATAGAAGTGTTGCTTCTCATGTAGGATAATCGGAATGTTAAATGGTTTTCTTAGATTTTGCCTCTCTCTTACATCATTATTTCTATGGGATGGTATTCTATATACATGTCGGTATTTTAATTTTATATATTTCTTTAATCTCACTCAGCAAACACTTGGTCCTCACTCGTAAAAAATGGTTTTATGTACTCTTCATTTAAAATACGTTGTGATTTATATATTTACCGTTCACTTAGATAATACTGAGTTAATGTCGGGTAGTATTACTATTTACATAAATATATGTGTATTCTTTCTTTTAACTGTGTTGTGTTTTTATGTGTTACTCGAAAATTTCGATTTGTCGGTATTGAATGTAATATCAGAACAGACCTAACTGGTGGTAAATTTGGCCTAAATCGTTTAGGACACCAAATAAAAAAACGAGTTATTACTATTTCAATATATTATATTCATTTATTTATCTACAATTTTCATTTACATTAAAAAAAATTATGTTACCGGTTTAGAGTTTTTCACAAAATTCCCAATATTACCTTAATAGCTAAATGGTTTCCTGGAAAAAGATGCTTTCACGTCATAGCTTTTAAGATCTTTTTTGTTTATCCGCTAACAACATTAATTTAATGATAACTAATGGTTATTTATGGCCTTCATTGGACAATAAATTTTAATTTGTAGACAATTTGTAATGAACAACGTTTATGTAATTAATGTAATTTACCCTAATAGCTTTAGTATTTTCTTTTATCAGATTAGTTAAATGAAAAGCTACTATTCTTGTATAACTCAGTTTTGCTTTCGAAAACAAGATTAATAATACAAAAACTTGCGTAGGTGCCTTTGTTTTGAATTCTTTATCCAGTCTTAGCAGTATGAGTTCACTCTGTTTGATGGTAATTAAAATAAAAGTATGTAGTTTAAAAGAATAACGCATCTGTCAAGGGATTTATTCATAGTAGACGTCGCTATACCGTTTTATAGTTACTAGCGATCGTCCTAAGCTCGAAATTCGACCAGCGACTTTTTGATCATAGACTATTTTCTTTTTGACATTTACAGTATTCATAAACAATCACTTGCTGTCACTTTCCTTGAGTGACGATGTCAATATTTTGATGGGTTTAAGTTCAATAGGCACTGGTCGGTTTAGGATTCGCAGTATTAATTAATTTAATTTAATATATTAGTAACAGATTTTATATATAAGTTTTAGCTTTCTGCACTCCTTGTCCATATAAACTTTAACCATGCCAAATATCACAGTCTTCCGAGCACGCAATACGCTTAAAAAGGTACCGAAAGCTTTAGTTTAAGTTAGGCGCGAGGGTCTTGCAACATTATTTTTTGTATGTAGCATCTTTTTCCATTTTCCGTGTGGTTGGCAGTGTCAACCAACAGTGTGCGTATGTGTGACGGGAAAAAGAAAGGGAAATATAGAAGGAGAACGCATCAGCTGTGCGCTTAACCTACAGTGTTTTGTATAAAGTGTGCTGTTATATAAACTAATTTATTTATGTAATCTATATTAAGTAAGGTGTTGCACATCATATGCGACTACTGTATGTCTTTCGGTCTTTTTTTAAAGTAATGCTCTAATGTTATAGCAGAGTACCTGATGGTAAGTACAGTATGATCAAACAATTAAAAACAAAAGAAAACCAAATTCAATTATTTTGAGGAGTTCCTAGGTGTATCTTCGAAATCGGAGGCCTAATGCCAATCATATTAAAATCGGAGCATCCTTGTCCAATCACTTAAATCAGTTGATTGACAAAGAAGTAAGGTCTGAAAATGCATAAAATAAAATTTACAATCGATTTGAGAAACTCTTCCTTTTTTAAATGGGTAAAAACAACGGCGATCACCTACATATCGCTCTAGGATCTTAAGTAGCTGTGGTTATTATTTTAATTCAATAACTTAAGTTCTTTGACCATATATTATCTAATAAAGGTGGCATTTCGCATGATATAATTTGATTATTGTGCATACGTGAAGTGGATTATAAATTGAAACATGCATTTAGAGATGGCACAATAACTGCCAAGAAAGTTTTATCCAACAAGAGAGCCACCATCTTGTTGGACCCAATTTGAATATTCCGAATAATAATCCGAAGGATTAAACACATTGACAGTGGTAAGAGCTTTTTGTGGCGCCAAATAAAATGAAGAAGATACCGCATTCCATCGTCGGTCACTTCTAATATGCTACCCTGCTGCTATGCTGGCCTACCTTGGCAGCTGAATATAAACTGGGTTATCCCAAAATGTGACATAACATTAAAACAGTCACTGTGATAAGATTGTTAACTTGTGCATGGTAGTCGCAACCCAGTTGGGTATAGATTCCTATGACCCTGTTCTGTTACTAGTTGAACTGATGACGGAATGTGAGACGCCTAAGTGAGAAGATCTCAATGTACTGGAATAATTTTTTTTCTCTTTATTTTAGGCTTAATCGCTTGAGCGACTATGTTCCTTGTGTAATTTAAACTTCACAATAAAATAACCAAACAATATAAAAAACTATTATTAACAATTACTTAACTTAATTTTAAATAGCTCCCTTGCAAAAAAAGTCGAAGGGTCGGCCAAAATGGAATTATATATACCAATGTGGAACGAACAAGAAGCATTAAGTTTAGACCTAGTAGATTCACTCCGAACACACTCCACCAGAATGTGGTGCACATCATCTATGAGTCCGCAAGTCGGACACATTGGAGATGGCACTTTACCCATCATAAATGCGAACTTATTCGATGGGATGTGTCCCAAGCGTAATCTCATTCCTGTTATAGTTTCTTGTCGATTAATTGTGATATTTTCTATCCAAGGTGACAAGGGACAAAATTGTGTCCTACTAAAGCTACCACTCAGTTTTCGTCATTTCTCCATTTGCTTTTAATAAATGTCTATCCAAACCCTTTATACACTGAATATATACTCATCGAAAGATATAAAAAAAATATTACAATATGAATTAACAATCACACATGCACTATACCTGATTTTTTGTGCTCACTGTATTTATTTATTTATAATAAAACACCAGCAAGATTTACATTTTGACAAATTATAAGATTACCAACAAAAAAAAGACTCTAAACAAATGCAATCTTTATAGGAGTTTATGACATGATTACACACGGTGAGCAGTTAAAATAATTAACTTAAAAACTCTACGAATGAATTTGGAAATGTAATAAGAGAAAACAAATAAACTTTAACAAATTAAACTTCAACAAATTAAACCACAACTAATTAAAATATAAATATATACTACTTACAGATACAAATAGACTTATATTTTTCAAGGCTATTCACGAAGACGTCTAGATCTGACTTTTTAGACTCAGCATTATAACGTGATAAAATTCTATTCAACGGAGAGAAAAGCCCTAAGTTTGTTCGGTAATTATAGTAGCGAATATATTAAAACGAGAAGCTCTGGGTAGTTCTAAAGGAACAGTCATATTAACTCTACTTAGTAGCTCGGGTGCATCCAAGATTCCGTTTTTCCGATTTAAAAAAAAGGAGTCTAAATTGAGACTTCTCAATACTGGTCGCGACTGAGTTGATGAACGCATCGTATACTAATGTGTTCAACAACACCCTTTGTTAGTATTGGCTGGAGATGTCGGGAAATGGAGAGCCTGACAAATAGCATTGGCAATTGGGATGTTGGAAACCTGTTGTTCCATATAAAACTAAAGCTATAATCATATCCAGAATGAGAGCTCTAGCTATTGTCCAGTATTGCGCATAAATGATGAACTAATAGAAGTTTAAGATCCTAGCAAAATTCTTGGAGTAATAATTGATAAAAAGTAAACTTTAAAAATACTTTAAACTTTAAAAGTAAACTGTAAGTAGAAGCAGTATGAGATAAGATTATAAATGTTTAAAAGAGTGTAGCGTGATCTGCGAAATTTACGTGGGGCCTGAAAGCACATAGTCAAAACAGCATTGATTGATTTAACGAAAAACTCGGATTTTGTAAAAGTCTCCTATCAAATGCCGGAGGAATGATCAGCAAACTAAAAAAACACATCTTTTGAACCAAGACAACAGCTTGAGTGCTGCTTGTCGTTTGTAATATATTTGGTGATGGTGGTATAGAAATTGTAGTAAAGATGAAGATGCTTTTTGAAACGGACAGTAATAATTTGATGTGATTGAAATTAGCTCAATTGAAGTGTTTATATAAATAATATAAACAATCAAACAGAAATGTATATGACAGATATAATAACAACAGTAGTGTCTTAATAACGAATATTTGCATTCGTCATGTCGTTGTAGGTGTCTAAATACTAAAGCTAAATCACTAGACACATATTGATATGTATTAACTGAACGGATATTTGTATGGTTGACTGGTCAACATTATTCACTACCCGGATTTGTATGATATAAACTGTATTTTTTTAAATCAATGTTGAACGTTTCTACAGAAATGTAGCGCGTACAAACATTCCCTCTGTAACATAGATCGATTGATTAAAATAAAAAGGTGTAATCTCTTAATTATTTTTAGTAAGCCGCGAGAGCGATGATAGAAGTTTATGCCGATCATCCGGCAGAATTTACAAGTATTTTGACCTGAATAAAAAGGTATAAATCACCAAATTTGTTATTACAAACACATTGCTGAAAAAATAGTAAACTTATATTGACTATAAAAAAGCTATAACTTACGATAAAATAGCGAAGAGTTACGAAATATTCTAAACTGCGGTGATGTTTGGGGCACACATTTAATCACATTACTCTGAGGTCGTATAGAGGCGATATCTGATTTTCTTATTTTATGACTATACTAAACACCCGCCTCAGCTTTGCACGGGTAGCAGAACATATTTGCGTACATATTTTTTTTGTCATGCTAAATACATATTACTCTATTGGTTTCCGCATCGTACGCCCTTAATGGTCCCAGTCGGTATTGCTTTTTTCCGTTGACCTCCACAATCATCGTCATATTTCAGCCAATTTACACAAAAACCTGATGAAATATACACCTTAGGTTTCCTCATGGATCAATCCGTCTATCAATGAAAACCTTGTGAAAATCATTTCGGTAGTAATTAAGTTCATCGTGTTCAGAAAGACAGACGCGGCGGAGGACTTTATTTTATAATATGTATTGTGTGTGTATATATGTATATATTCTTTACGTTATTTTGACAAACCGTAAACCTAGATACCAAGTTGATTGAGCGTAATTGAGTTTATTCAATTCTATGAAATCCAATCGTCTTTGTATGCATGCCAATGGACGTACACATTTGATTGAAACTAAGAAAGGATCTTTTCGATTTTGCCTTAATGCATTTGTTCGCGAATGTCTTTGTTATTTGCAAGATGTTGTCGTTAAAATTATATAAAGCAGTCACAGGCATAAGCAAATGTACAGTCCCAAAAATTTTTGCGATTTGATACAATTTTTATTTGACTGTACTCCGCGAAGAATTAGTTTTTTATGTAGTGCTCTTTCCAGAGAATTACTGGGTAGCGGTTTCATTATTGTTACAAGGATTTGGGGTTAACAACCAGGGAGTTATTTTCAACGCTAGAATCTCATCGTACATAAATGCATAAAAAGAAAGCTATCTACCAAAATACGATAAACTCGCTTCGAGGATTTTGCTGAGAGTTGGTCCCAAGCACATACAGTCTGTAATAAAAATTGTGTCGAATTTACTATTCACTACCATTCAAAGTTATTCGTTCGTGCTTTGGTTTTTACCTAAGTGTTCCATGTTATTCAAGTCTTTGAGAATTCAGAACTCGTAGCTATAAAACATTACCTGCGCGCTATTAATGTTTAAGCTTCACTGAAATTGGATTCTCCATTTTAGTGATATTTTCATACGTATCTTTCTTCTGTTACAAAGTAAAGATTTAATTTACTTTCGTGTTTTTAAGTAAAAGATAATTGGAAATGAATATAAGAAATTAAAATTAAGAATAATTTTTGTAATTTTTATTTACTTAGTGGTCGGCATCTTAGATTACAAGGGAAGTTTGTTAAGCTATAGATTCGTAACTTGTTCTGGTATAATTTTTTAAGTTACTAGCGATCGCCCTAAGGTCGAAATTAGACTAGCGACTTTTTGATCATAGACTATTTTCTTTTTGACATTTGCAGTATACATGAACCTAAACAATGAGTATTATCTACATCACTTGCTGTCACTTTTCGTTAAGTGACAATGTCAATATTTTAGGAGCTCTAAGTTCAATGGACCTGGTCAGGTTAGGATTCGCAGTATTAATTTACTTAATTTAATATATTAGTAACAGATATTATAGATAAAGTTTAGCTTTCTGCACTCCTTCTCCATATAAACATAAACCATGGCAAATCTCATAATCTTCCGTGCACGCAATACGCTTAAAAAGGGGTAGAAAGCTTTTGCTTCACATATTAATATATAGATACTTGTTTTGGAGCGCTATGCAATAATTATGCGAGTGAAAGGTTACGATATCGATGTATAGATATATGTATGTATATAGATAGATATGCTGCAAAAGAAAGTCTACACTATTAAGTTACTTTAACCGCTTGTTTTATTGTGGTGAAGATAGTCGCATGAGTACACGCATATACTTTTTATGTAACGAACCTAATAAACATACATGCGGTATACGGAACGCCAACTAGTCACTGAAGCCTACAGCTATCCATCAAATCTATAGTTCAAATATTGTCACAGGTCCATATTCCTAAGAACTAAATTAGACGTCATGTATGTTCAAGCGTTTCTACATTATTGTAGATCTATCTAAATCTATTAAATTAAATGTACGTAAATTTCTAAAACTTCATTGTTACAAAGCTTCTAGAATCAAACCATTCGATCACCACGACTCTAGGTATGACGTGAAAGTGTGACAGTGATAGTTTAAAATCGACCTTCACTTACAATCTTATCAAAGTGTAAATTACTCAAAGAACAATATTATTTCTAAAAAGCATTAAGGATGTTACAGATTCACTATAGATATCGGTAAAATTTGATGTTATCTTTACCATTCAAAATTATCGAACAAATTGTTAATAGCGTTTAAATGCCGAAGCGATATTAATCAAAATTAAAGAAACAATTTTTCGGAATAAGGTTTACTTGTTCTATCACCGATAATTGTATCTGACGCAATCGTTAAATGAAATCATTGATTTTACAGAAACATGAAATGCACTTGAATGATAATATTTTCTGTTTTATACTTATAAGTTACAATCCAGAAATGGATACCCCAAAAATCTAGCAAAATAAGCAAAAGTAATTATGTTAAATAACGACAATGTTCTCCTTCTTTGTCTTCTTTTTTTGGATGCCACAGAAGCACTTGCCAATGTCAGTGTTTTATTTTAAGCCTTCGTAGTATTTTCAAATCTTCACAAGTAGTGTCTAACAAGATGGAGGTGCCCTCGTTAAGACTACCGTATCTATGAGGTTTTTGTGGCAACTCAAAATGCATGTTTACAGTTTATATTTATAATTCATTTCAATTATGTACCTATATAAACCTAATTATTAGTATCACGGCAAATGTCACCAATTATACATAACACAGGGTCGAAGAACCTAAGTTAAAAATAAAAAATAAAAACCACAGTATGGCAGATTAAGATCCCGACCAAAACTTAACGACTATTTCCTCCCTATGTAATTTTATCTCCTACGCAGACAATAATTTCTCATAAGCTTCTTAAAAAGCGGAACGATGTGAAGCTACTTAGACGGTTTTGCTAATTATACGAAAGTTTGAGGTTACGAAGCCTTCTATTCTTTTTTTTATTTAATGGCAACCATGTTAATCCACAGTACTGCCAACGTAACGTAATTATAATATTTTTCTAATTATTCTTGCAATCCTCAAAAACAGCTCTAATAGGATCCTTAATAAAACTGTCCAGGGAATTTTGTGGCACCGTAAAATACATGTTTGTAATTATTATTTATAATCCACGTCACTTATAAACAATAACCTAACTATAACATATACAATAATACCAAAATTACATAATATATAGCCAAATAACATAAGTTTATGAATTAAAATAAAAACTACAACACGATTGATCACAATTCCGTCAAAAACTTTATTTATAAGTCTAATAAACCTTTTACCAACATTTAATTTTTCTACCTAATATAAATAATTCTGGAAAATAGAACCGGATTGTATTTTTTTAGTTTCTATTGGTTAGTTGCAATATATGATACCGTTTTATTATGAGATATAAACAAATAGCTATGAAAAATCGTCATCGCGGTACCATTGATCCTATTTACTTTATTGGTGCGTCGAGTGTTGTATTATCAAATGAAATACGTTCATCATATTGTTTAATCCTTCAATAAATACGCAAACGTATTCATATTTACCTACATGTGTATAGAGTATTTATATACTCTTATATGAATTGTATAAATATAATTATTATGAATAACTAGTGAATTTTAAGCACACTTATCGCACTTAGCGTATTAAGTATCAGATCACTTGCTCATCTGACAATTGTCTTTCCAATCCAGTCATGGTCAATCAGACAGGCAATAATTAAAGAGCCAAAATATCATTTGTTTCCAATCTATACAATAGGTACATTCTGCTCCTAAGAAGAAGTAGTGGTTAGTAACATTTAAGTTTGATATTTTAAATAGATTTATATCAAAAAATTAAAATTATGGTTATTACTATTTCATAAATGACAACAGGTATTATATCTAATTTCTGGACGACCGAGCTTCTCTCAGGGTCTTTCATACAAAGACGAAAACTTGAAAAAAGTGGCACAACATTTAAAGACAAAATTACATCCAAACACAACATGCAAATCGTTAAAGCCGTTTTCGAAAAACAAATTACAAACATACAAGAATTGCTCACTTAATTAGATTTTAAAGGCACATAGGACCGTCTTGTGAAATAGAAAGCATTATAAAAGCAATGTCAGCCGCGTATTCAATACATGCATAACATAAAATGTTTCTCTACAACACCCCTGGAATTTTCTTCAGACGAAAATAATAGATTATTAATAGTATGCGAAACTGCAATTATTGTGGTGACGAAATGCATTGGCGAAGTACCAAGGTTCCCCGAGATATGCCAGATGGGTGTTACGATAATGTGGCGCATATTTAACTGATTATTAATATTGGACAAAAAGATGAATTAGTTTACAATGTGGGTTTTCAAATGGCTACATTCCAATGAAGATATTATGTAAAAATAAATTTTTTTCGCTCCATAGCGGAAACCAATCATGACTGACTTATTTTGGATAAAAGAAATAATATTAAAGGAAACAGCCATAATTATTTAAAAGCAGAATAAAAAACCTTGTAGGGGTTTTTATTTATATCTTTTTATTTTAACGAGGCGTCAGAACATCCCTGGTGATTATGTCAGCTTCATATGATAAGTCATTGTAATAGATATAGTTTTAAATGTTATTTAAAATTAAAAGTCAAAGAGACAATAAAGAAAGAACTCCGTAAGCAGTTTAGCGCAATTCCTCGGTCTGAATACATTCTCACAACAAATGACAAATATTATCAGTAGACTGATAAATGGGTAAAAATTTAATATTACAATAGATGAACTGTTCAATACTGAAAAAGTTGACATAATTCTCTAAAACTCAACTGAAATAGTCACCTGCACGCACATACTAAAGCTCTGTTCCAGCTGCATTTATGAGCGAGTCTCCCTTTAGCGTATTATCTCAAGCCACATTAACATTTAACAAAAGCTGAGATAGTGGCGAACCACTGAAAGTTATAAAGAATAAAAAAGGAAAAGGAGAAGCTTCTGTATAATATGAAGAATTTAAAGATTAACTCAGTATTTTATATCTTTCAGTTATATTAAAAAGTTATTTACGTTATATTTATGCCGTACTGTGATGCTGTTTCCTTCCAACGACATGAAGTCCATCAAACATAACGTGAAGAGACATTTGAGGAAGCAGGTGTGACAGCTACGACTGGCGATGCATTGTAGGTCTCTTGGTGGTTGCCAATGTTATTAGATTACACTGTGCTTCCGATATGTACAGCGCCGTCAAAATATTCCTTCCGTATTTTCCGATCTGTCGGATAGTGGACAATTGCAGCCAGGGTCAAATATCTTATCGTCCCTTTTCTAGGTATCGTAATCTTCTATCAATGAGATTGACAAATAATATTTATATAAAACACGAAACCCTCTGGGTACTCGTTACTTGTGCGATTTTTCATTTTGGGTACGGAATCCTAAAAATCCCGGGTTTTATTCTGGAAAGTAATGTATCACCATGCGTCATTCTTAACATACCCATACATTTATTCAACCTACATTTCCTACAGCGGAGCTTTGAAATATTTTTTAATTATCTATTGCGTTTAATTTCCGTTTAGGTTTTTTTTTTTTTTCAAACACTGAATATATTGTTTATTTTTATACATTAGAGTAGGTTAATGTTAGAGCGCGAATTCACCTATTGGGCATCGACGATGTATCCGAAGACAGTATACCTAGCATTTCATTAAAAAGGCTTTATATTACTACTACTCCAGAGTTAATTTTTACTCCTGAAAGTTGGCCTAGCCGTTAAAAAGCTTAGCTATATACAAGATCTAAACTATATCATCCCATAAAACATTCAATTGACGATATAACGATATTTTTCATCATCATTGTTACTTCTTCTTTCAAGAAATAAATCTGGATACTATTTAAGATATTAATTCAATGTCTACATTATTCTAAATATAAAACATATACCAAAAATTACTAAAAATATAGAAGCTTTGTTTTTATGTTTAAAAATACTTACAATTTTAAATAAAAACCAGAAATTAAAAGTATATATGAAAAAAAAAAACAATCAAAAATTTGATATTTAGATCAGAGTTTAAAAAACAAACTGGCGCAAAAAAAATTATATTTCCGTGATGATCATCTTAATTAACTTGTAGATATCGCCCCGTCCAAAACAAAAGTAATAAAAATAAATACATCCGTGAAGTAATTGCAACATGGTTTGAGTTCGCTCGTTCTAACTTTGTCACTCTAATACTTTTGTTCCTTCAGTTATTACTTCATCGTATTGTATTTCGTTCCCTTCATAAGCTACCGATAATTCATAGAAAATTTGAGTGATTAACACCATTTTCATTTTAGTGGTTTAATATGAAAAGGTAGTTTTATCATTAAATAAAAAATAAAACATATAAACAAAAAGTATGCTGTTGTTTTAGCACTAATTCTGTTGGATCATTTTTCTGAGGTAGTTCTGATATTGTTTTTAATAAATAAATAAAAAAAATTAGTAAAGACAATGCATTGTTTCTGATGATAAAAACAAGTCAAAACAGTACAAGCCAAAAACAACGACGACCAGGAATTTATCGCCGGTCGTCATTGTTTTAACATGCAAACCTCCCGGCAATTGAATATACATTATACACCGCCCTATCCCGAAACGCTTCAAACCAAATTACAGTAATGTTGTGCGTGTGTGTGTGTAAAGTGGTCGCGAACCAGTCGGATATCCTACCACTCTTGATATACACCGGTTGATCTCAGAAAATAGCACGCCTAATAAAAACTTGGATTATAAACTACAATGAAATATTATATGTAGCTAAATGATGTTATAACTATTGCATATAATGATTATCTTCATTAAACAAATATTAAATAGTAAGTAGATATCTTATTTAAATAACCGTTTTGGTAGAGGAAGCTGCACATAATTACAACATAATATCTTATTAGAAACAAATTCAACACCAAAGCTCAAACACACTAATATTATATTATACTAGATGTGGCCCACGGTTACACCCGAGTTAATTTTATACGACAAACACCGCCAACGCACCCGTGTAGGCAATTTTTTTAATACTTTGTGTAAAACTATCGACATATTTATGTGGAATATTAAAAAAAAAAAAAAATGTGTGTGTGTACCAGAGTACACAGGTAAGAAGTGAAACTTCTTTACGACATATTTTTCTACTATTTGCAACTTCACGAAAATGGGGTAGATAAGGCTTAAGCCTTCAGAAAAACAATTTTTTTCCGTATTAAATTAAAGCTATTTTATTATTATAGACATGCATACAATTAATGAGTAATTTATTTTATCATTGTTCTTATTATAATATCATCGCTATTTATTTATTGTATTATATTTACAAGTTATGAATAAATAATTGGAATTATCTTTTCAAAGTAATACAATTATATGATGACAGTTAATCTTGTAGAAATGCAACGATTTAATAAAATTAAAAATGAATAAATAAATCATTAAAAACGAATAATTAAAAAAGATGTACGTATACATATTTTTATTTTCTAATCGTGTTTTGTTTTATTTTTAAATTATTATTTAATTTATATTTTTTATTGTTTTTAGAATTAATAATGTTCACTAGATTTACAGTCATATTTATTAATACTTGCTAATTTTAACAGATTTATATACATTCACTGATACTTACAATCAAAAAGTGAGGTTAACCTCAAATAAATATTAAAATCATGCTCATACGTGTTGAATTTATAAAACTAAATATATAATCACTCTCACTTTTCTTGTAAATTCACTTAAATTTGAATAAGTCTTTTTATTTTATCACTTTCAAATTAATATATTGTTGTTCTTATTTCAAACCAAACTTCAAAACTAATATATTGTTGTTATTATTATAATATATTACATTATATTCTTTACGTCACTATACTAAACTTTGATAAAAAAAGCAACATGGCGCGTAACCGAAAAACTTCACTTCAATAAAAATATAATAGCCTATGTTACTGGCTAATACTGTACCTTTATGTTGGTGAAATAATTTTTAAAATAAGTCCAGTAGATTCTGAGTTTATCATTACAAACAAAAAAAAAACAAATCTTTCCTCGTTATAATAATTTTTATTTATATATTATAAAATATCAAATATTAATGAAATATGAATATGTAAATATTGTAAATATTTGTATTTCGGAATGAATCGCCATCCCTACTTTGTTTGGACGCAGAATAGGTACTAGAACTATGACAGATGGCTGAGATGTCAGATCGAAGTTTATGTTTAGTTTCCTAAAACTTCAATATTTTTTTTGCATAGGTAATATACTATAAAAACTGTAATTATTGCGTAAGTGTTTAAAATATCTATAGGTAATCAGTAATACATAAAGTTTTCGTTAGCCGTAAAGTAAAATATATTATATAGTATTTGTGTAAAATTTAACGCATTCCATAAGGAAAAGAAACGTAATGGAGGTAAGAGATCGATCTGCAATCTGTTGAGAAACGTGGATCGTGTTTGTTGATCGTTGTTATTGGGACGTAAGTTCGAAGATCGATCGGGAGATCGTAGTCAATCTTAGAATGGTTTCAAACTCAGATCGTAGATTCGTTATTGGGTTCGGCCGTTAGTCGATAGGTAGTTGTTATGAATAGCCAGCCACTGCTTGCTTTTAGCAGGGTAGACGAGATTTTTTGTTCAGGATCTCAATTTTCCCTGTTTGTTAATATATATTCGACATATTTAATACCTTACCTTCATCAAAAGCTTACTAATATACTATATATTATTATATTCTTTATTGCACAAAAAAAAAAGTACAAATGGAGGACTTAATGCTAAAAAGCATTCTCTGCCAGTCTTCCAAGGGAGCAAGGGAAAGGTATATGCAAGGTGTGCATAATGTTAAGTAAAAAAAAAAAAAAAGAGAAAAAACCTAGCCAATATTCAATTGCTCCAAGTAAAACCTACGTAGCGAATACTTGAAGGAATTTCGAGAGTTGGCCAGTTGGATATTGATAGGAAGCGAATTCCACAGTCGTGCTGCTGTAACGGCGAAGGATTGGTCGCGGAAATTAGTATGATGACTTGGTATACTGAGAATTAAAGAATCAAAAGACCTCGGCTGTCTATTATGCGTATCCGCGAGAGATTGAAATAGTGTTTTTAAATATTTAGGGGATTTGGGATTATTAAGTACGGAGAAAAGAAGACAAAGTATTCTTATATTCCTACGTTGCCGAATAGGTAGCCATTTCAACCTGGCTCGGTATTCAGAAACATGATCAAACTTCCGAAGACGGAAGATGAAACGGATACAGTTATTGAGTAGACGATCAAATTTATTTAAGAGATCTTCTGAGAGGTCCAAGTAAGCGACGTCTGCATAATCCAGAAGTGGTAGAAGAAGAGTATTCACTAGGGAAATCTTAGTATTAACAGGAAGAAAGTTTTTCAAACGCATGAGAGAATGAAGAGAAGCATAAAATTTTCTACTAACTTCCTTGACTTGGTCTGCCCAGCATAATTTAGTATCGAAGATGATACCAAGATTTTTCACCGTAGTTGAGTAAGAAATGGTACATTTATTGTATTGAAGAGGAGTCAATGAATTAAAGTCTATTTTAGCAAGCTGTTTACATACATTTAGAATACATATCACGTACGTTTGATATGAAATAAAGAAACAATTGTTGAAAATGTTAAATTTTAAAACGGAGTAAAATAGTGATTTCCTTGTAGTTTCCCACTACAATATAAAGTTACAGGTGGAATTAATTTCCAAATTCCATTAAATCCTATATTGCCGTTAACGATTACGGCCGCTGAAATGGCAACACTTAAGAAAATTAAATTCGATATTAATTAAAGGCAAAAGATTTGGTTTGAAAGATTAAAATCGATGTTGACTTCAACCTCGATATAATCAATTTACGTAGAGTTCAAGGATATAGGAAACGTCTGGAACAACGCCTTTAAATAGCGTGCTGGTCCGTGTTTCGTGAAATTAATGAATTTTAACTGTTTGCCATTTCTAATGTATATTATAATACGCAGCGAGGCACCCAGGGACAGTGGTTGTATTCAGCTCACTGATATATTAACAGTCCACAACTCAAGCGAGAATGCCTTATACTGTTGGTCAGCCTTTACAGCTTCATCGGGTTTGTGTACGAGCGCAGAAGTCACTTAGCCGAGTAAAAAGAGCAACAAGCATAAGGGTGCCTAAGTATCCGAACTTCGACTTGGGCTGTTGCCGTATGCAATCATCGCGATCTAGCTAATTCTCTATCCGAATTCGATGTAACTAACTATACATATAGACATGTCTCTGCCTTCTTTGAGGAAAAAATAAACATGCGTAGGTTGTGTTTAGTAATTTGTAAATTTTGGTCTAAGACAAACTAGCCAAAAAGGTGAAAAAATATTTTAGATTTCATCGCTCAAACAATTGTATAATTTTTAATGCCTATTTTTTCATTTTATGTTTGCCATAGTTTAAATTGGAAAAAATTCCCGGAAAATTTTCAAGTTCTGAAAAATTAAATATACTTTTTTTATTCTTTCGGATTTTTGTATGAACTCACGATCAAAGCATGGATACGCGCAGTTGTTTTTTTTTGTTATGTTCATTAGGATTGTGGAAAAGTTTTCAGTCAAAAAAATTTTTTAATAGGTAGCTAGGTGATTAATAAAATTATTTCCATATTAAACTGATTTAAAAAATTGGGCTATAAGTAAATCAACAATATTTATTCAGATAAAATCAAACATTTTCTAAAGCCTTGGACTATATTGTAACGGCTTATCATGAAAGTTGATTTATCATGAGTTCATTAAGCACTTCATAAATACGAAGATAAGCTGAAAAAATAAAAATATTACGGAAACAATAAGCCCTTTATTATTGCGATGTGGCCGTGATAATGTACCCAAAAAGTATTAAATATCATATTTCAAACCAATCACAGCTTTCTTTTAACTTGAACTTTGTACGAAGTTAATAAAGATTTATGGTGCAATGTCTCTATCTATCTAGTAAATATTAAGTTTCATAGGATAAGGTTTCCACCCGTACTTTATAAAGAATTATAGGTCTTTTTAGGGCATGTATAAATTATGCATTAATTATTATTATTTATTTATGTATACTTTATGTGTACAATAAAGTACGTAAAAATACTTTATTTCATTTAAACCTATATTCATTTCCTATATTACACATAGGTAGTTTGATTTTTCTAGGATTCATTTTACGAAAATCACAGAAACAAAAAGACCAAAAGAAATTGATTGTAATGGTTAGTCTGTAAATAATACCCGTATTCCTAAAGTAGGAGAGATATTATTACACTGTTAAATATAACTTATTGGTTTAGTACTAAATTGGTTAAGGGGAGTATGTTCTAACAAACAGCGTCCAGCTTTTGCTTCTCACATATTAGATCTTAAAGAAATTATTTTAACGCTATTAGGTTAAAAGCAGAGGCAGGCAATTTACAAAACTACAAAACCGGTAACAACATCGGAGGATACAGCTTGGCAGGACGGCTACATATATGTAGAATCTACATCCAAAATTTAATTACACCACAGGGTAGTTAAAGGATTAAATAATTAGTTACGTTAATCATTAAACATCGTTAAACATAAATCATTAATCACAAAATCCGAAAACAAAACACAATCATAATGCTTAGCGTAACAAATTATTTCATCCTAAATACCTTGTTTTGTAATTAAATTTTGGATGTAGATGGGAAATGATAATCATTATGATTACTCAGTAATGATTACAGATTAATGATTACAGACTAATGATTAATGTGTATTTCGTTTGTCGCGTTTCGAGATCACCCATTGTATATCCAGCTGTCGAGAAGCTTGCAGGTCAACAACTTGTTCTTTTGAACGAGACCTTGAACTCTATACTGCTACTTTGTGGGATTTCATTATAAAAAGGATCCAATCTTAAGGGGATCTCAAAGTTTACTGCAACACTGCAACGTCACCTACACTTTGTGTACTTGACGGTAAGCGCGAATATCGAGAGATAGAAATGGGATAAAATAAAAGAGGATCACCGTGTGATGGGTTTATAAACATGTACATGATAATCGCCACATAACTCTTAGGATTGGGATAACTGCTTTAAAATTCAATTGCAAGATTTGACCCATACTTACAAATCAAATTAAATACCTAAAAGCTTTTTAAAACATGGTATAGGAATTTTAATATTCAATTAAAACGCACGCCGATCGTTACATTTCCAAGTGGAGAGTCGATCGTCCTTGAAACGTACTTAACATTGACGTCTTGTCGGAAAACGGAAGGCCAATCTCCTTTAAACAAATGTAGTCTGTGAGGCCGACCTCGAATAAATTAACAACCTTATTTCGCATTCACGAGAATATTGAATACAAAATTCGGTGATAGGTATATACAAATTTTATATTATACTAGCTGACCAGCGCAACTTCGTCTGCATCATATGAGAGAGAGAGAGAGAGAAAGGGTTAGGGATAGTGGGTCATAGGCACTGTATTATAGGTACCGCCCGCCTCCCACATTCTTCTGCATATTAAAATGCGCTCGCGATACTTGATCAGTATTTTGCTGCCGAGCTATTTAAAAAATGTGATATCTCCTAAGTTATTTATTTATATAAATGACTGTAAAAGGCAATTTTGTTCAAAATTAAATACTTGTGATGAATAACGTATTTATCTCGAAAAGGATTAGTACTGTGTATAATATATAAAAACACCTTCGCAAATATATCACTATTTTAAAACATATTTTATTATCATAAAAAAGATTATATTGAGTAAACCTTAAAGCATAACATACCATCACGCCTGTATTCCTCGAAGGGTTAGGCAGAAGTGTACTAATGTACACCCACAGTTCGCCGAGTATGTTTTTAGGTCCCATGTAATAGGGGGCGAGCCTATTGCCATTAATCGGGCACGAAATCAAACTCTGAGCTACTACTGAGAATTTCATAGGAAAAATCCAATAATACTTTGGTCAACCTGGAATTCGAACCCAGGACCTCGCTCATAGCAGTCACGTTTACGACCACTATAAACCTTAAAAGATAGCTATATACTGTCGCGGACTTTTTATTACAACTTTTTAAGAGAAACAATTCTGTCACACACAATTGTTTCGTAACTTTAACCAATCACGCAGCGCACGCAGTGGAAGCTCTCAAAAGCAATAAATTTACCCCGTTTTTACAAATTTTTTCATTCCGCTGCTATTGGTCGTAGCGTAATGTAACAAAG
Source organism: Saturnia japonica (assembly GCA_033032175.1). Lineage (NCBI taxonomy): Eukaryota > Metazoa > Arthropoda > Insecta > Lepidoptera > Saturniidae > Saturnia > Saturnia japonica. The sequence goes on along the minus strand of CM065307.1, from coordinate 20,128,735 downwards.
CCTGTAAGCCTTCCTCAATAAATAGGCTATCCTAAACTAAAACATTTTTTCCATTCGAACCAGTAGTTCCTGAGATTAGCGCGTTCAACCAAACAAACAAACAAAAAAACTCTTCAGCTTTATTATAATATTAGTATAGATTAGCCACGTGTGATATAGGATTTCCTCCATTATCAACATCTGCAGTTCCTCTTAAGTTAGTCGCTGTTGATGTTATTAAATAACGCTGTGACCCAAAATCGTAATACGATAAGCATAACAAAGATCCTTTTTTACTTACTTGACTTTAACTTTATTATTACTTACATAATTAAGCATAAATACTTAGCTAAGATTTCCAGCGTGGATACTCTAAAATACAACTAAACTCATTCTTTCACTAACATCAGAACGCCTACGATCACATAACGTTGAATTGTATACACATGCATGTATCAAACTAAAACGTTGTTTAAAATACATGAGCGTGTAAACACATGAATCACAAACAAAAGCTCGAGCTACCCATCCGTGTAATGAAAATTTCATGCCATTAGTAACAGTAGCTCGGATTTTAAATATTTAATATAGCTGTACCGGTGTTGTCTCTATCACATTATGGCTTTACGACCTTGGTTCTTTATATATAATAAATCTGTATTTAAAAAAATACTGTTTGTTAACTGATAACAGCTTCTGTTTCTTATTTAATAACAACTTGTGTATCACCATCATCATTATATTAATATCTGAGAAGAAAACTTTGGACACCTTTTTAAGCGTATTGCGTGAATGGAAGACTGTGAGATTAGGCATGGTTAAAGCTTATATGGAGAAGGTGTACAGAAAGTTAAAATTTATCTATAATATCTGTTACCAATATATTAAAATAAATAAATTAATACTGTGAATCCTAACCCTACCAGTGCCATTGAACTTAGACCCCCCACAGTGTTGATATTGTCACTCAATGAAAAGTGACAGCAATTGATTTAAAATTCATTGTTTAGGTTCATACTGCAAATATCATCAGAAAATAGTCTATGATTAAAAAGTCACTGGTCGAATTTCGATCATTGGGCGACCGCTAGTATACACAATTGTAATCGTCACGTGAATAAAATATTTTTATAACTTTCAAGCAACAAGATTTTTAGCAACGCTTTAACAAAATGGTAGTTCCCTTCTTAAAATAGTCTAAGGAGTTTTTGTGGCAACTTCAAATTCATGCTTTTAGTTATTATTTTGCCTTTGTTATAATTTTCATTATCATATAACCCAACTATATCACGCAAAACGCTACCAATGTTACATAATATAAGTCCATATAATATATTTCTAGGAATTACAATAAAGACCCTATGGCCTAATAGCGAGGATTAGTTGCCAAGTTAGGAAAAAAAGAAGAATACTTAAGGAGATAACCTAATACAAACACAAGCACCAAGAGGAAAGGCGAAAGAATTAAAACATTGTTTCTTTTTCGCCTGATGTGTTAAATGCATGGTTGGTTTTGTTTCGCACCAATATTGGTGCCGGAAAACTGTTTAGTGCTTAGGTACCGATTTTTAACTTATTATAGTAATTCGCACTGTTAAGAAAGTTTCGTGAATGTACCTACTGTCTTGTTACGCTATCCAAATGAGTCCAATTGCTTGCTATACAACTATGTAAGTAATACTTCATCAAAGAATGGCATAAGCATCATGATGGTTCAAAGCTATTTCATCAAGAAAAGATGTGTAACGAGATAAGAAGTTTTCACAATAGCTTTACTTTTAAAATCGTTCTAATATTTGCAATGACTATATATTATAATACATTATGCAACGAAAACTAAAATAACAAAGTTGATAAGAAACTAAATTATGAATTAAAATAAATTGTATATGTAAATATATTAATTTTAAAATAAGAATAAATATTTATTACATTATAATGCAGAATTTATTCTTCGTACTTAAACTCGTAAATATGTTTAATATAATAATAATTCGACTAAAAATCGATGTACATAATAAATAAAAAATATTTTCTAAAACATTATTCATTTTTCTACTCACTAGGGTCCCTGTATGTTATTTCCCTCGTTGGTTTTGTGGTGCTGTCCAATAAATTTTTAACTTTTGCCATTAAAAAAATCACACCAAAATTTTCACATTAAACCTTTTTAGTCTAAGATTAAACCGTATTGAAATCAGTTTACGTTTCCCGTTAAAATAACATGGTAGTTTTTACTTTTTGGAATACATTTTTTTTTTCTGAAATAAATAAAAATAAAGTACAAGAACACTCTAATACCCACTCATTACGAGTAATTAAATTTGTATAATCCTAAAAGCTCATTAAGTAGAAAGAAAGTTTGTAACTACTCACTAAAACTTTGTATCCGGCCACTTTGCCAAGTATCGTCTTACATAAATAACAAGTATATATTATGCTTATTAGCACTTTTCCTTACTTTTAGCAATTACGCCTACTTCTAAGTACTAACTAAGCATTCATAAACAATAACGTTTATTCACATTACCTTGAAATTTTTGTTACTAAAGCTCAATTTTCTTTTCGAGCTACAATTATTTCATTTATACAATATCCAAATGTAGGGATTAGTGACATGGGTATAGCAAGATTTTTTATGGGGGATAAACTACACGACTGTTAGCCACTTCATACTATAAAATATAAATGATTTAATATTATCATACTAAATTATTTCAATCAAGAATAGAAACTAAAAGTGATTTTTTTAATAAAATGAGTCTAGATAAGTGTTTTTTGTTACTCATCGCATAAATAAGAAAGATGAAACATTTTGTACATAATTTACTCATTCCTTTAGTAAAGAATTTTAAACAGTTTACGCTAATAAAAATTAATTATGCGGCGGAAACTTTAAACAGTTTTAATACAAAATATTTTTATGAAACCTTACCTTATCGTTATAAACTCTACAAATAGAAAAAACGGCGCTTAATTTCCTTTTAAAATTATGATTAGTTTGTAGTGAAGAAAATATTATACTCATAATCGAGATTTATAATAAAGATTATTAATGTAACCTTGATGAAAAATAATCTCTGCATATAAATAAATTTATTTACAATGCCTATATGTCATTTATAAAGGCTTTTTTCTTATTAATCTCATATGTTTTTTTTTGTGTCTATTTGTTTTCCGGGATAATCTCCGAAACGACGAAACTGATTTTGACCAGACTTTAATTGGTAAATAGACGACTGTTCAAGTAGTCATTTTTCACACGTATCATTACGCTTTTCCATAGGATTTAAGCAATAATGATAAATTACAATTTAAAAAAGTAAAAAGCATTTCAGTTTTAATTCAGATAAAACAAGTATGTAGTTAGTTACCATGGCACGTAGCCACGAACGCACCAGCTATATATAGTAAGTAAATAAAAAAGTGCTAAAAGCTTAACGATATTTTTTTTGTATAGGAAAACGTATAAAAAACTCTCGTAAGGTTATTTATATTTAGGTATTCATTTAGATCTATGTGTTTTATTCGTCTATGAAGTTTACACATACAGTACCTACCGGTCTACACGTTTTTTTTCTTTCGATCAGTCTTTACTTAAATATTTTAACATAGTTTCTAACAAAAAATACTGTAATATAGGGATATAACAAATAAATTTTTATTCAATACTAGCTGTGCCCGTGGCTTCGCTCACATTGACTACAGAATGCCCGCGCGAATCTTGGTCCCCCGTCCCCGGCTGTTTTAAAGAAAAAAAATGTTTATTGTGGGTGTTCCTTAAAAGATAGATATGACGGAGGATGAGCTTCTCCATCGTTAGTACTGCTCATTGTCAAAGTTTATAACCTTGGGCGTCGCGTCGGTGGGTAGTTGGATAGAATAAACTCGTATCACAGATTAGATATTACCAGATAGTATGTAGGTAGGCACGTATAATTAATAATAGGGTACGTCTCTCAGAACACACGATAGTTTTAGTGTCGTCCGTACGCACCGCCCGCTAACAAGAAAGTGAGTCGTTTCCATACTGCCGACTCGGTGGCGCCTGCGTCACTAACTCTATCGAACGACACCCGGTGGCGTTGGCGTTCCGAATCAGACTCGATGTCGACAGATATATACTCTCGCGCGGACTTTTTTGTAGGTCTTTTTAATGCCTATGATTATGTAGTACATTAATTTGCTATATCTTTTATGGTTTACTCAGCATAAGCCATTTAAGCGTCCGAATTGATTCACCATGAACAGTTTTTTTTTATTTGTGAGGAACCCTAATTCTTCTTCTAAAATTTATGTAGCCTAAGTTACTCTCTATAAATTCAGCTATCTACCAGTGAAAGTCCCGTCAAAATCTGTTGAACCGTTTCGGAGATTTAACGGAACAAACAGACAGACAAAACATTAAAAAAAATTGGCTTTTTGTTATAAGTGTCGTATATACTTTCATATGCATTTATTAAAAAACTGATATTTTAACATTACAAACAGACACTTCAATTTTCAATTTTCAATTTTATTAATTGTATAGATTTTTAAGATATGGTAAGGAGAATAATGAATAAAAACTAATTTTGTCCTCAGATCTTTTTTGACATGACGTCTGACAACGCACTTAATTCTCAACGGTAAGTCTCAAGTTTAGGATCTAAATTACCTAAATTTATAGAATCAAATTTGTATTATAATTAGGATACACACACCGTTGACATAATAAAAGTAGAGTGTAGTATAAATGTATTAAGAAATATTGAATTAGTATTTTATTTTTCATACCGTGAAATATACCGTCAAAAAATAGAAAAAAAATGTAACGTTTCCATATCTACTCTACTTATATTTAAACAATTTAAATGAAGATACTATGCTGATTAATTCTTTGTAATCTTTTATTTTAATAACTTGGCTCCCATGGATGCCATTTATGCCAATTTTCCGTTCACTTCGTGTGATCTTGAGAGCCAAAGGGCGATAAAGCGATGATGACTTGATGGTAGAATACTAGAACACATCATCGATCGACGTAGGTTTGGAGCCTTTGAAGAGCCTGAGATTTCGGTAAAGGAAAACAACGTGATGAAACCATAGCATGGTGGTAGGGCATTTTCTAGAGCTCGTCTGGCTAGCTACCACTCTCAAGTTGAAAATCTGTCGCCAAACATCTATTTGTGTACCTAAATTAAACAAAAAAAAAAACCCGATTGCAACAAAAACACTTCAATAAAATTTTCTAATATTGTTTCTTTTTTGCTTTGTATTTGATTCATAAACGTCGTACTTAAATTACTAAAGTCAATCAAGCTGTTTAGGCTACAGAGTGGGCCAAAGAAATAGACATACACACATACGCTCGAAAATCATAACCCTCCTTTTTCGCAGTCGGGTAAAAAATTGATTTTGATTAAAAACTCGATAAACGTAGCAATCTTACAGCCGGATCTCGTACTATTATAAGTTTATTTAAAAAAATACTTCCTTCGTATATCTTTATATCCCGAAAGAATTTACTGGACTCGGTGATTTCTGCCATTTAGATCTGTCCTCAATCAGCACTTAGTCGTTTATAGGTGTCATAATGGTATATTGTATTTCGCTCTCAGAGTTTTCAAGAAGTCTTCACCGAATAACAAAGTCACCTTGTACCTCGCCTCGCGAGACTTAGTGGTTGAGAATGGAGTCATCGATAGAATACAAGGGGTTCTACAAGTCGAGCCGGAAATTTTTGACGGCAACAAGAAGCTTTATGGGCAGGTCACCTTGACTTTCAGGTAAAATTCTTTATAATTGTATAAAAGTCTTACTTTGAATAAAAAAAAAAAACATATATGTATTGGAAATGAGGAATTGTATTTGTTATTTTAGCTGTGCCCGGTCGCGTGGAAGAAGAACGCGTAATTTTTTTTAAATCGTAGTTTGTTAAAACTTTTATAAATTTATATCGAATGCAGAAATCGTGATTTTTTTATAAGGACCAAGTATCTAAGGAGTAACATTTGGATTTTCCTAAATCTATCCAGTATTTTTTTCGTGATTCGCGCACAACGACAAACCTCAATTCATACATACATACCATCACGCCTGTATACCTGAAGGGTTAGGCAGAGGTGTACTAACGTACACCCACAGTTCGCCTTGTGTTTTTAGGTCCCATGTAATAGGGGGCGAGCCTATTGCCATTAATCGGGCACAAAGCCAACTCCGAGCTGTTACTGAGAATTTCATATAAAAACCAAATAACACTTTGCTCAACCTGGGAATCGAACCAAGGACCTCGATCATAGCAGTTGCGCTTATGACCACTAGGATAACGAGGCAGTTAACCTCAATCATTTTATTTATATAGTTTAAATTTAGTTAAATTTATCATAACTGGTTTGATCTGTTCTTCATTCGAAATTTCATTCCCAATTTCACCTCTTAAAGTTTTATTTTCGCGACAAAACGTATCTTATATCCTTTCCCAAGCTCCAATCTATCTCTATCGCAAAATTCATCAAAATTGGTTCAGCGGTTAGGCGTGAAAATATAACATACAGAGTTACTTTCGCATTTATAATATTAGTATGGATTAGACGACTAAGCAAAAATGTAAAAAATAAACTTAGCAATAAACTACCCTTAGAGTCGTACTACCACTTTTTAAAAAGTATAAAATATTGATATTAAAATTCGTTTCCATACTGCTTTGATTACTATGTTCCGTCATATAATATGGAAGTACACAAAAACATACTGGCAAAGTATAACCACAACTGTGACTTTGTCAATACATTTTAAACATATTCATTAAACTACACCTTTGTTCTATATTAGCGTAGGTCAACCCGACATCGACTGCGACCTCATAATTAAATTTACCTCAATTTATATTAATTTAGAAGTCGGAAAACATTTTATGTCGCTTAATGGGTTTATATTTTGCTAAAATAACATGTTAATGTTCTTTTAGAGCCGTTATGTAGCAATGTTAAATGTCACAGGTTGGTTGTGGAATGAATTATGGAATGGCGTGAAACCATGTTAGGGCAGTTTCTGGCATTCGCTTGAATACTACCAACCTGAAGATGCGGACGGCGTTTAGTCAATACAAACATATACCTCTATGTTGATTACCATACAATCTATATCTGCCACTACCAGGTTCCTATGTTTTTCTTTTTCCAATAAACTAATCGTTATAAGAAACAGGAACTTTCTTTACTAAAAATGCAGTTATATTATATCGTTGTTATTAGACATCTGGCAAAAAAAATTGATGAATATAAATTATAAAATAAAAACGTCTAGACATAGCCTAAGTTCTTCTTATAATATTTTTGAAGAAAATGTTTAAATCAGCCCAGTTTTAGAGGAGGAAACAGAGGAATACAACATTATGGTTTCGTCTATTTTACATATGTATAATTAGTCCGAGCTGAAGTTCTTTTGCATTATATTCGGTCTTACGTGAGTTTTGCGACAGCAATGGATTTCTGTTAAAACCGATTCCGCACATGTCTTGCCGACCACGATTCCACTACATCTATCACTAAGTAATGATTTGTATGTTCTGACAGCTGGACTAGAGGTCCACATTCTTTATGTAGACTTAGTGTTACGATCTTTGAGTACATCATGTTCAAGCATTTCTAGAATTTTATCATATCCAATACCCATAACAGAGATTCCTCTTAGCCCATGATAAATAGGGTCGGCACAACAAGTTTTGTTCTTCTATTCTCCTGTATAAACTGTCCTCTCAGCAATTTACACCCATATTATAATTCCTCACATAGTTCATTCAGAGCTACTTTGGTATTCCACACAAGTATATCCGTCCACCTTCATACTTAATACTGTTCTAGATATAATTCCATCACTTCTTATTACATGCCCATAAAAGTGCATCTGATAATAATACAGTGTAATGTCAGAGCGAAGTGGAGTAAATTTATAAATATTCCTGTAGCCTAAATTGAATGAAATAGGGGCGATCCCTTTTGAACTTAGACACTAATCAATTTAATCGTTTTTTTGTTGTTTTTTTTCATTTGGTTATAAAAATGACATGTTTATAAAAGAACTTTATTCCAGCATTTTACATCTAGGTAATCTATCTGGAAGTAAGCTACATGTACGTCACGCCACAATGTTTTGGTCCATCTTAATCCGGCAAAGGCTATTTAAGGCTATCCGTAAACGGACTGCATTCGCATATTTTATCCAAACAAGCCTTTTTAAATAAGCAATATGATTAGTTTGATATTTTCTCATCTTATCACAGGTACGGCCGGGAAGATGAGGAGGTAATGGGCCTAAAGTTCTGCAATGAAGCCATCATGAGCCTCGCACAGATCTGGCCTATTCACTGCAATCACGAGAGAGAACCCAACACTCCACTGCAGGTTTTATTTTAAACAAACATTTTAAATATATATTCAGTGTAGATCGATAAAGAACCTATGGTATATAAAATATTGCCATCTTTCATCATTTTGTCTAAACTATTAAACCTAAACTTTTGATTCGATTGTATTTTTTATTCAGTATTTTTTTCTCCTAAGTGACTTATCTCCGATAGCTTAAGTACAATTTGGATATTTTTATTATAGGTGATGATAATAGAAAAAAAGTATTTTATTCCTATGCAGGACGCACTTATAAGACGACTCGGCTCCAATGCATATCCCTTCCAACTGGAGTTAACTCCACTCGCACCTCCCAGTGTCCAGTTGGTACCGGCCAAGCAGTATCACGGTGCTCCCATAGGGACTTCATATGACGTACGGGCTTATGTAGGTAAGGATTATCATGAACACTAACATTATTTTTAACTGACTTCAAAAGAAAGGATGAAGTTCTCAATTCAATTGTATATCTTTTTTATGGATGTTCCGAAATAATTTCTTTGTTTATTAATTGATTTAGATGATCCTTTTTTCGTTGGAAAGGGGAGGTCCTATTTTAATTTCATGGTCATTAGATTTTAGATTTCGAAGATACACCAGGGAACTCCTCAAAATAATTGCAGTTTGTATTCTTTATTAGTTAAAAATTGTCTTGTATTAATACTATTATTCCCTTGTGTAGACAAGATACAACATTTTTTGACCATATAGTTGAAACATAATATCTCCAAAGATAAGAGTCTGAAGCTTTGAAATTTTAATAATTCTAGTATTTGGTCGAGTTTCATCTCATGTAAACTTCATGGGTCTTCAGTTTGGAAGTCAAAGGAGTTACGCCTATATTTCTTACGTTACTATGACTTATGTTCTTGAAATCACTTGTTAATTTGGATTGACTTACGATTATTTACTGCATTATTACATGTGTACCTACTGGATTTATTAGCAGTTTAAATATACATAGTGTTTTAGCCTTTTTGTTGTATTAATCAATAATAAAATACAAACATACAAGCTCAAAGAACCGATATATTTAGGTGTTCGTTCTAAAACCGTTTACGATTTATTTTCTTCTTGGATATTCCGCCACCGTGGAGTTAGAAGTTTATGTATGTCTGGATATAGGTATGTCAATATACAGGTTTTTCTGTTTGAAATAAACTAGCTTATTTCGCATAGAAAACTATATATTTATCGAGTACTTTTCGAATGCAATTGTTAGTTTAAATTGGTGAAAACCTTTACTATGCAATTCTAATACTATCTAGTGTAAAGGATATCTATGTCCCACTGCCGGATAAAGTTTTTCTCTGAGCTAAGGCACTTATATGACGCATTGGAGATTATAAAAGATATTTTTATTTTTAACTAGCTTTTTTTTATACTAGCTCAGCAAAATGACTTTACAGTTACTGATCTTAAGAACGGCACAATCCATTAACAATAGCGACCGTCGGAGACACAAATTTCATCGGCAATCTTCGAAATTAAACAACTCGTGCGCCACCTCTCGTAATATGGTTGTACTAATACAGAACTTTCATCGCAAGGAGGTGAATGGTTTAGAAAAGTAAACAAAGGAACATTAATTAACATTAAATTAAAGCCCGACATAATTAATCTTAAAAAACAGAGGTTATGTAATTTAGAAGAAATTGATCCCTAACCTTCGACCCTATCGATTGATATCATGTTGATGTTATTTTTAAAAATTGTAGCCTGTACTATTCCCGGCTAAGACAAGGCATTTATGAAAAATCCTTGAATGGAGGAAGATCTGCTTATTTAAAAAGATAAAAGAACGTTTAATTTTACTAAAATTTGCCATCATCGATATTTTGGGTACTTTCATTAAGTCCAACCCAGCAGAACCGGATCAATACTCCACTGATATTTTTTTTACCACTTATATTCGACTCTATTTGACCACTCCGATAACACGAGTTATCAGTTGCTCACAGCATTATCAGTGTTTAAAATTATTTTTCTACACTTGGCTATTAAAGCAACGAAATCTGATACCATATAGTTATTTTATATTTACCAATAAAACTCATCTTCCACGTATACCTAAAAAGTCATCAATTATCGATTTAGAAACAAACTCCTAATGAACGATAGACCCATTAAGAGTGAGCGAAAAAACCCTCTTCGTGGTTCCAATTCCGGAAGGGGAATAAATTGCTGGTCATTACGACTTGAAAGTCGGGCAAATTAGACCTCTCTTAAAAACAAATCGCCTGCAATTTTCCGACCGATGGCATCAGCTAATAGCTGTTAATTGTTGACGAAGTTAAACTGTCTACCTGCGTGTATGAAACACGTTAAAAATAATACTCTAACTAAAGTATTGGTTTGACATTGTGTTAGAATGTATCGTATTGTATTGTATTGCAATGGTATTGGTATTGGTATTATTTTGACATAATTTTTATTAATAAGATTAAGTTTTTATTACAGTTTTTACGTGCGTGTATATAACACGTTAAAAATATTACTCTAACTAAAGTATTGGTTTAGACATTGTGTTAGAATATATCGTATTGTATTGTATTGGTGTTGGTATTATTTTAACTTTTTTTAAATTGATAATATTAAGTTTTAACATACATCCCAAGTTGCCACAAAAACTGCCTGGACAGTATTATCGAGGGAACCGCAATCTTATTAGAGCTATGTTTGAAGAATACAAGAATAATTGGAAAAATATTCTACTCACGTGACATCGGTAGGATTGTGAATGAATACTGTTGGCATTAAAAAAAGAATTTAAATTAAACAAAAGTTAGTTATTAATTAAGGTTATAAAAAAATTGTAACCAAGGTACGTTAATTTCAGAAGGGGCTCCAATATTTTTAGTGGCCATATTTATTTTATAAGAAGGAGCATTTATTCAAACTTCTAATCTGTTCCTTTTCGTCAATAAGATTAACTTATTATCATGTTTTCTATTTTGTTTAAAACTGTAATACTGAATTTCCATTTCTATATAAATATTTTTCTTTACGCAACATCGATCTCATAACATGTAAAATAAATACATAAAAATCATCTAAAATAATTGAAAAAAAAAACCTTATTAGGGTTCCGAAGTCAACAAGGAACCTTTATAGTTTCGCGGTGTACGTCTGTCTGTCCGCGGCTTAGCTCAGGGATTCTTAGTACTAGAAAGTTATAATTTGGCATGGGTTTATACATATTAATTAAGCCGACATAGAGATCAAATAAAATCTAGAAATAAATTTATTTTAGGGTACCGCCGCTACACGTACAGTGCAAATGAATTATTTTCTAGTCTATCCCACCGTGTGGGGCGTCGTTGAATAGTTCGTTCAAAAATATTGTGGGTGTGTGAAAACCATTTTTCGATTCATGGATCTGTTAGCGAAATATTAAGTTTTAAAGTGCTAATTGTTATTAAGTCAAGTGTCCCTCCCGCCTACCAACTAAATGATTGTTTTTGGATGTGTGAAAAAAATTATGATAGTAATATATATTAAAAACCCCGTCGAATCCGAATATGGTATATAGGTACCCCAATGACATTTACCAAAAAAATATCAAAATTTTATTTAGTGTGAAAATAAAAATGTTATTGCGATTTCAAAATAAGATATTTAGTTTTAGTTTTCTTAAAATCTAGCAAATTTTTAAAACGTGGTTACACCGTCGCATCGCCAGCCCCGGCGCGACGCAGCGGTACGTTTGGTCGTGTGGCCGGTACACTGCGCCGCGCCGCATGTATTGCCATGTCAGTTTCCTCATTTAACTATTTTTTTTTACATTTATTAAGGGATTTTTTAAAATATATAATCTGAGATAGATTACATAAACAGAATATAATCTCGATACCTGATAACACCTTCACGGATCCAACGGGGTTTTAATACACACTGTATAATGAAATTAAAAAGAAAACTATAAGAATGAAGTAGGCTTTACAATTTAACGAGTAATAGTCAGTCAACATATAAAATGTACTTGGAGAAGTAATTTCGTACAAATGCCATTGAAAATGATTTAAAACCCCTTCTCTGTGTGTGCATATTGTGACGGGCAGCTACGGAACCCTACACTGCGCGTGTTCCAACATGCACTTGGCAAATTATTAACTTTTTTTTTTATTTATTAAAATTTTATTTTTTAAAGTGGTTCCTAGCTCAGTGGTGTTTATTAATAAGCGTATTCTTAAAAAAAATTATACTGTGACCATTATAAATACAGTATGTAATTGTATCTGACTTCCGGAGTGAAGTAAAATTTAACAATACCTATAAATATTTTACATTATATAGTTACGTTTTTAATTATAATTTAAAGGACACAAGGACCCCGTTCCACCGAGGTTTTTTATAAAACTGCAAGCGTGACCGTTCGAGAGAGCGGAAATAAATTTGAGTCACGCAGACGCGCAGCACGAATCCTCTAAGACTAAACCCAAGGGTTTAAGAAGCACGAGCACAAGACGCAACCCTATAATAAAAAACAGATGTTTTTAATTTACATTTGTAATTATTTTTAATAAGCCTATATTTTTATATTACCTATATAATAGGTCTTTACCTATGAAATTGCCGAACTGCAGTACTGGCCATTTCAAATAAAAATAATTTTTGTTTAGCTAAGAATTCTAATTTCCAATTAATTTTATTTTAAAAACATGGAATTCTTTTTCCAAAAGTAGTCATTTGTTTATTGATTTGTGTTACATTTTCATCGCATTTCAATCTTTTTTGTCACCATCATGGATACGTTAAAACTTCGAGTAATTATGGAATATGAGTACCGTCGTGGCAGCAACGCGGCACAAGCGGCATGTATTAAGTTTTAGATGTTTTCTCCCTAGCATGCGGGGTAAGAATTTGGATAGGTATGTTGCCGGCCACTCACCTCGGGCGTGCTGATGTTGATTTTCGTGGCTTCTATGTACTGCACATCACGCATTGTTGAAGCACTATGGAACCCCGGGGTTTGTGAAGTCCGAGCTTAACTATTATTTCATTTATACTTTTAATTTGCGACGGAGATGCAATAGTTTTATGCGCTCTGTTAGGCGACACGTTTTGTCTTGTTTGTTTTTTCAAATGTCACTCGTCGCACGTGAGTTTTTGGTTTTGTTTGTAGATGGCGCTGATTGTGGCCGAGGTAGGAAAAGTTATGAAGGAATATATGCACGCTCTAACACGGCACGCAACATCAACGACGTTTACGGAGCTAACACTACAAATCAATGCGCCATCAGTTATTGGTATGCTCGCTTCCGGTCTGGGAATTTCAACCTGAAAAATGAACCTTGCGGTCGTCCGAAGATTTTGATCGACAATGACGAATTAAAGGCGATTGTGGAAGCTGATGATACACAATCTACGGCTGAATTAACAGCCACTTTCGACGTCAGCGTCAAAACAATATTGGTCCATTTGCGTCAAATTGGCAAGGTAAAAAAGCTTGACAAATGGGTGCCCCACGAACTCAATGATCGCCAGCGCGAAGTACGCGTCGAGACGTGCCTTGCACTGCTCAACATACACACAAATGAAGGAATGTTGAACCGCATTGTTACCTGCGATGAAAAATGGATTCTGTTTGATAACCGCAAGCGCTCAGCAAGTTGGTTGGATCCTGGTTCAGCACCTAAACAATGCCCTAAACGAAAACTTACCCCTAGAAAAGTGATGGTCACTGTTTAGTGGTCTAGTACCGGTGTGATTCATCACAGCTTCTTACCAAACGGGGTGAGCATTACTGCAGGTGTGTACTGTGAAGAACTGAACACAATGATGGAGAAGCTGGCACATCTCCAACCAGCATTGGTCAATCGCTCGTCTCCGCTGCTCCTGCACGACAACGCGCGACCTCATACTGCACAGCAGACGGTCTCCAAGTTGCAAGAACTGGGGTTGGAAGTTCTCCGTCATCCGCCCTACTCACCAGACCTTCGCCAAAAGACTACTACTTTTTCCAGAATTTGGATAACTCCTTGGCGGGGAAAAAATTCAATACCCAAGAGGCAGTACAAAATGCCTTTGAAGAATTTGTTGCCTCCCGTCCAGCTGATTTCTTTAAGAAGGGCATCAATAAACTGCCACTGCGCTGGTAAAGATGCATTGATTGCATGGGTGATTACTTCGATTAATACAAATAAAAAATACATGAAAAAAATTCGTTTCAATTTTTCATACAAAACGGCAATTTCATAGGTAAAGACCTAATATATGTTTTCATATATTTTATAAATTAGGCTAATTATTTAGGTCATTTGTTAAAATTAAGTTATTTTAGCTCGATAGGAAATTTAAATTCAAACGATATTTAGTAGACCTCCTAATAACTTTAACCATACTCAAAACTAAAAACGAGTCTACGATTCAGATAGGGTATGAAAAAGTCGATTCTAAATATCATATTTAAAATCAATCAATCTTTACTGAAAACGATGTCTCAAGCCCGAAATACCGCAAGACTCAAACAAATAACCGAAACACAAATAGGTATGGCATGTAATAAAAATATAGTAGGTACCTATACAAGTAACAAAATTTCCGTCAAAACGACTCTACTGTTTATTTGATTCGTCCTTGAGACTCAAACAAAACAACGTTTTGTATAAGATATTCAAATCATTTTATATATTGAAGCTTATATATTAGAACCATAGAATTTTTGTAATGCTATTTATTCATTTTATACAATTTCGTGAGTTATAAAAATAACGTTGTGTTCTAAGAATTAAATTATATTTACCACATTTTACTTCAAATGCCCTCATATTGTTTTACTTATATAATGGAATTGTATTCAGTATTGTTATAATTGTGAATATTGGAATATTGGAAATATTCGATAAAAAAACACCTTTGTTTTATTATTTATTTGTTTTTGTTTATATATTTTAGCATTGTGGCCACAATCATACCTGATCTTGAGTAACGATGTGGTTTGAGTCTGTGTAGAAGACTGGCTCTCAAGTGCAGCTGCCGGAACACACCAATCGTAGCTTGGCGACTGATTGCGAACTTTAGGGCGGTAGCTAGCGAGCCGGGCATTAGAAAAAGCTCTACGCACTATGCTATGATTTCACCATGATGTTTTCATTCTCCGAAAGCTCAGATCATAGAACCGTAGAATTTTTGCAATGCTATTCATTTTATACACTTACATGGGCTATAATAATAACGATATGTGTTTTAAGCAGTGATATTGTAAGCAAACTTACTTAAAATATCATTGGTTCCAAACATTAAACTTTATTTACCACATGTACTATGAATGCAAATGCGCTAATACTATTTTTCTTTATATAATGGGATTGTATTGTTATCAATATATTTGTTGAAATGGTACTTTGGGCAATAATCTTACAAATCCATGATACGTTTAAGCATGCAATTTTATAACATTCGCTTCAGTGCTATAAACAGCTGTAATTGAACATTTTAATGTTCAGAGCTATTGTCTCTACAATCAAACCGATTGCCTATTCAAACAAAATATGTAAACATAAAAGAAAAAAACATGAATGGAAAAGAAAAAGTAATCGAATCTATAAGAATCTAACTCTAGAAATTAGCATGTACAAACAAAGAATCTCTTGAGCTTTATTAATATAGATTTAAAATTTATTCTACTAAATAAACTTAAGCAAAAAAATATTATCGCCCTAAGTACATTTATGTAAACCTATATAAGAAATACCTACATATATATTATTCTAAAATTTTAAATTTACAAATACAGCGTAAATATTTAATACAGAGATTTCAAGTTTAGCGTTATCGCCACAATCTCATGTGATGTTGAGTGACGATTTATCCCAAGCTAAGCACAGTAGGGGAACGTGCTCTCAAGTGCAGCTGCTGAAACACACCTGAATGGGTGTTTGGCGAAAAATTTTAAACTTGAGGGTATTAGCTAATCAGGCGGGCACTAGAAAATACACTATCACCATGCTATGATTTCGCGATGTGTTTTCCTTTACCGAAAGCGCAGGCTCGTAAGGATTCGAACTTATGTTGATTGACACGTTGTCCGTACACGCTACCACTTAGCCATAATTGCTTCGTTCATTCGTTTTGAGTAAAACATTATTTTTTCTAAAAGTATCTCCATTTTTTGAGAAAATTTCATACAAAAGTTAATTAATTTCATTAGGATTAGACAAAAAATTGATTGACACAT
This sequence comes from Saturnia japonica, assembly GCA_033032175.1. Taxonomy (NCBI): domain Eukaryota; kingdom Metazoa; phylum Arthropoda; class Insecta; order Lepidoptera; family Saturniidae; genus Saturnia; species Saturnia japonica. The sequence goes on along the minus strand of CM065307.1, from coordinate 20,112,190 downwards.
ATATTGCTTAGGGAAATATGAAAAATATTTTGATTGCAGCAGAGCGGCCTGATGAAAAAGTATCTCGTCGAAATACAGTCCGCATGGGCATCAGAGTACTCCAAGGTCCTGGGCGGACAGTACCTCCAGCTGTCTTACCGCCACATTCACCTCATCACACTTTGGGAGCTTTAGCACACCCTAATGTACTCAGGTAAGCGTTATTCGGCCATCCATAAGCATTAATAATTATACCTATATAGGTAACGCCTGTATTGGCCCGGCTTTTATCCGGCCTGCAAAATATTTTAAAAAAAGTGAAAAAAATTATTATTCACTACTTCAAGTGTGATTGCTCCGGTAATTATATGTTAGGATGGTAATGTCTCCCAAGGTCAAAATAAGGTCTGAAGTAATACTGTGGAGATCCATCTGTCTTTAATTTGATCTACAATGTGGTCTTCTATTTCGTCAATCTCAATCAATAAACTCGTTCCACCTTTTACATAATACAATAGCCATGGATGCTATTTTTATTTTTTTATTCCCAAGTTGTTGGTGGTTTATACTGAAAAGTAATAAAGCAAAGTATCAAACCCGGCGTTGATAAAAATTTCACCTCATTGTATCAGTGTATCAGTGATTTATCCGAACATTGATTATATTTGTTCTCAAGTTCTAACTTCACATTGACTATATTATTCCGATTTATATAACTTTAGTACTACGCAAAATAACTACCGTTTTTTTACAACTACCTACCCACTACGACCCACTATGCTTTGCCCATAACTCCGTAAAGGTTGCCCACACATATTTTAAGACAATAATATATTTTATGATAAGATATCAAATTATTGGAATAATATATGTAACACGCAATAAGAGAGTAAATAGATAAATACCTAATAGGATACAATCGTTAAGTCAATTTGCATGTGCCGGAAGGTATTGACCACATATCTCTACTGTATGAATGTGTATAGGGAGGATTGACCAAACATCGATTAGTTTGCCTATTAGTTAACTGACGTATTTCGAACGATCAAGTAGTTACTAGAAATATTAGTCTAGTCAACAAATAACATAAAAACGTGTTTTTACCCAATCGTTTATTGTGGAATATTATGTATTTTTATATCGCTTATTTTTCTACATTTCATTACAAATCTAACGAGGCATCGCACGTTTTTAACTTCTTGCCTAGATTTTAATATAAACCCCACACATCGAACTAAACAATAGGTATAAATAGACTTTAGATGCTCTAGAAATCGAACACAAATTAACCTCGAACTTCGATTCCTAATTTTTAAGCTCCAACTAAAACGTCTTAAAAAATACGAAAAAAAAACTGTCTGCCATTATCCAGAACAGACATTATAAGAAGAATATTCTTACTCGTATATGTGGTGAAATGTATTCCTCGCTTATATTCTTTTTTATAATATTTAAGCACATTCTTAAAATGTTTAAATAAAACTGCAAATTGTATTCGATACCTGGATTCGCCTTTCGTTTGAGGAAATTTGTATAAATGTCTACAGCTAAATCCATTTGACGTAATCCGGGACAACTTACTAAAGCATAAATAATTCAAATCATTATACTTCACTGGATAGATGGGCTGTGGAAAAAGTTATGAATAAATAGCGATTTAGTTCAGTCGAGTTGATATAATTTCTCGGCTCGGCTTGGGCTATTGCCGTACATGCGTATAGGCTACGATCTCACTAATTCCGTCTCCGTAAAATTCGATCTGCTTTCTGGGAGGAAAGAACAAACACGCATATATGCATTTGGTAAATTAACAATTTGGTCTAAGTCTTACTAGCCAAAAAAAAGGTCATTACAGAACTTATATACCTAAGTGGTGTACATGTGTGAAGTGCAGTGTGATGGGTGTATGTCGATAGCTAATGTATGCAGTGATACTAACGGCCGTTTTCAATAACATATAATATCTGAGTTTACTATCCACGATTAGTACATATTTTTAATAAGTATTGTCTTTAACTTAAGACAGATATCGGCTTCCCTCTTATCTATTCAAGCTATAGGATATAGATACAAAAAAAAATCCATTGGATAGGTTATTTAAAAAAAAGTAAGGATAAAAGGTTATATTTGTCTATCTTTAGTAACTGAAACAACGGATAGATAGGTTAATGAAAACGATCATTAATCGCGCGAGTAACTGCTGGGTCAAGGGCTCCATTTCTGAGGAACGGACCTAAGCTTGACACTCGAGACGGTTATCGTGGCGAGTCAAATCACCACCCCGCTTATAGTGTATAACAATTATTTAGATAAAAGCAGTTAATTAAGTATAAATAGCTGCTTTTTAACTAGGTATTTTAATAAAAAGTACTTACTAAAAAAAAATACAAAATTATATTATAATTTCATCACTTGTGCCGCGTTTACCACATATTTGGGTCAATTCTTTCCCCCTAGGTAGTCGAGTGCAAACCTTGGCGTAAATAAGCCGACACGAAAACAAGACGCCTTCAGAAAGTTTTCCATCCGTACGTAATACTATCAAATTGTTTCTAGCCGTTTGAGTACACGAATGAAATCCGAAATCGCCAGACGAGCCTAAAAGCATTCCACCGTAAAGTTCATCGCGATAAATTACATTTCACTTTGACGTTGGAATCACTAAAAACTGTATTTTTATTCCCTCATCTGTGAATTTATGCTTTTGATGTAGATTCAGTGATTGAAGACGTTGAAAATAATAAGTTTATATTGAAAACATTAAACTATTTACACTAAAAACATTTTTCAATATCATCTCTATCTACATAATACTTTCACTATGTAACTTCGGACCACTTCTTAGAATCAATATAACAGTTAAAAAACTGAGTTAATAAATAAAATCCAATTTTATTCAGTGAGCATTTGTTATATAAGTATATATATATATATGATTTCGATAAAACTGTGTATTTAAATAATGTTTTACATTCCAAGTTTACCTAGACAGGTGTTTTTTTTTTGTAAGACAACGAACAAAGCTCGGTCGCCCAGATATTAATAGTTCAATATGTCACCGAATAATGGTACGAACCATATGGTTATAATCAAAATAGTAAGATTGTAAGCTGTCGATAGATTGTGATCAAATATTAATAATTTTGATCTTTATATGTTATATCTAATAGATTATTAGCAAAATCATGATACGAGAAGTTGCAGAATGTGAATTATAAATGGTAATTTTTTTTTCTGGCTCGTACTTTAAGATCACTGTTTTAACCTAACCTAACCAATCCAGTTAGTTTATAAACCAACGAAAATGTAAATATTAGATTGCAAATTTTAGTTTTCGTTCACAACTTACAGACATTAATTTTATAATCTTATTTGATTGTTTACAAACTAACGGTTAGTACCATTATCCGGTATCATATTTATGGGAGAGGATACCAGATGATCCATAACTCTAGACAGATCCAAATACAGATAATTCGATATCTTTGATGTGAATAATATTAAGTGCTAAACTGTGATCAAGACACCTTTTCTTTGTCTTGTATCTTACCGATCTCCGTTACATTGAGACCAAAGGACGTTTTAGGTGATTTGATTGATATAAGACGTTCACGAATTCCAGATTACATATTGCGCCGGACGCTATTCTATATTTAAGCTAAATCAAAGTAACGATTACAAAATTAACATTTGATGTATTAATTAAAATATAACATCCTGTAAACATATAATACGATTTCTAGCTAAAATGTTACACGTCACAGAAACTTCCGTTCCTATATTAGTTAGTATGAAATTGTATTATCAGCATAAAGCTGTGTACGATGAAGACATCCTTCCATGCTAAATATACCAAAATTATATTCAATCTTGTATAATAGGTACCTAGAAATTTTCAGCGTTCCTGAATAGTTAAGCAAAAAAAAACGCAAAGTTGAAAAAACAAAGGTAAATATCAAATATTTATTGATAAATTACGATTAATAGAAATTATTTAAAAAAACTCACTGTACCGTAATAAAAAGTTTGCAACTAACTTGCAGTAAATTTTCCAAAACTAATCCAAACCTAGTCTTTTTGTTGATCTCCAAAACTAGACAAAAAATATTCTTTGAATTGTAATAAATGTCAACCCTTCCTTTTTTTTAAGAACTGACTATACTGTTAGCCTTATTGGCCCTGGATCCGACGGCTTTTACAGCTTCACCGGACTTGCACCAACCCTGCCCTGTAGTAAATGCTTTAAATAGTTATTAAGGCTATCATTGCTCTAATTTAAATTTACGTTTGTGTTCCAAAATTCTTTATTAATAAATGTATTCACTACAAGTATTATTAAATTATTTTATTGAACAGACAAAAAAATATTTTCACAGTTATTTTAGTATAACTATCTCGTTTACTGTTCACTAAAATTATGTTAGTGTGAGTATTGTTGCAATCAAATTAGATCAATCAATAAAAAATCGTGACAGTTTTTCAAATTGCGTATCTATTAGTCACTAAGAGTCAAATATGTTAATATCACCTCAATAATTGAAAATTAAAAATAACATTACGAAACGTAAATGATTATAGAGTAAAATACGCGTACGGAGCCGCGAGTTGATAGTGTGTTTATCTATAAAATTGCTTCTATGGGTTCCTATCTGACTTTGCAATTTTATTTTGTTTAAAAAGGACAGCGGTACGCGATTTATTTCGAAAGTGATAGGTCCTAAACCAACAAACCAATACTTATCACTAAATTTAGTGACTGTTGGAATAACAAAATACATAATTAAAACTATGATCTCGAATACAAACACAAAGATAAATGAGAATGACTATTATTAAGTTGATGTCAACAGTAAAGTGAAGAGAGCATTTTTTTTTTTGAGATTTCTCTCTAGTTGGGGCAGTCTGACTTGTGGAACACCTCCACTCTACAGTAGATCGCAGTCAAATAACCTTGGTGTTGTGTTTCTGCGGTGAGTACGGTTTCCAGAGTCTCTTGGGGAAGGGGGAGCTCAATAAGAGATATGACACAGAGATTTGGAGATTTATATCTACTTGGGGCTGTCCGAATGTTTGAATACCTCCCTTCCACCCTACAGAGGATCGTATCCAAATAACCTTTGTATTGCGTTCTTGCGGTGAATAGGGTTTCCAGAGCTCTTTGCGGTGGGGAGATTCAATGTCAGCAACGCGTTAGTGAGGTCTATGATATTACAAGCATTCATAGGTTACGCTAGCCACTTACCATCAAGCCGGCCGCATGCTTGTATGCCACTTTAGTTGTTAAAATTAAGACTTAGTCATCCCGAGTGGTGTAATACCTCCACCCTACAGAGGATCGCATTTAATTACCATCGTGTTGTGTTTTGCGATTAGTAGGGTTATTATTAGCTTTTGTAATATTGACCACCTCTGTATATAATGATAAACCCGTCACTTCACAGTCAGTGACGGCTCATCCTAAGGAACACCAGTACAGTACACCCACACAAAAAATTATTGAATAAAATGTGTTTTGTGTTTCTTTCTTATCCATACTTATGTATTTTAGGCAGATAACATGTATAGATTACCCCTTTATACTCTGAAATAAACACAGCATTTCAGTAAAAACAAATACATTCAATAAAAATATTTGATATTAAGTTATACTGAGTGGAACGTAAAAAAAATTGTATGAGAAATTAACCTAATTTGGACGGGCGCTACTCCGCTCCATTTTACACGCGAATTGTAAGGTTTTGCTTGCATTTAAATGTTTGTGATAGGTATGTTTGTGTTATAGCTGTTTTCTTACTTATCTACAATATTTTATGAACGACGCTTTAGAATCTGTCGCATGAAACTTTGGAGAATTATATCTATGTTACTATATATAATTCCTATCACTTCAATGGAAAGTGAGCGCTGCTTTTTAATGAACACACATAAAAAAATTCTCGAACCACTACTGGTCACAGTGACATTCTTTTGGTTTGTCTTGTTTCGACATGATAGCGAAGACGGCGATGGAGTGTCGAACTCACGGCAATCGCTGGTGTTTTTTTTTTTTTCGAACGGACTATACTGTTAGCTACTACTACTTACTGGAGCCATTAGAGGCTTTGACAGCTTCACATAGCTTGGGGAGCGCGGAAGGCACACAGCCACGAAAGCGAGCCAACAAGATCAAGGGTGCTCAAGTCAGGTTCTGACTAATTCCCTATCCATAAAATTCGATCTAATTAACATATAATATGTATGCCTTCTGGGAGGGAGGAAGAAACATGCGTACCTATATGCATTTAGTAATCCGGCAATATGGTCTAAATGTAACTTATTGTAAAGGTAATGAAGCAGTATTTTTAAAAAGCTACAATAAAAATAAACGTTCACTTTATTATTCTTATTAAGCTTTATATTGTATCTTACACAAAACAGTCACAAGGTATTCCTTGTTTTATATACTTGAAATGAGCGAGCCTTACAGTAGTCGCATATAATATGTAACATCTGACTTAATATAGTTTACATATATAAATTAGTTTATATATCAGCACACTTTATACACAACAATGTAAGTTAAGCACACTGCTGATGCGTTCTCCTTCCATATTCCCTTTCTCTTTCTCACCACACACACGCACACACTGTTGGCTGACACTACCATCCTCTCGGAATATGGGTTGGTACCATCTGACGGCTAACTCTACCACCGCGCGCGCTCATAGGTCAAGTCAATAAAGTAAAGCGCGCTTCCCGAACTTCCTGTTACACACTTCCGTCCCTTTCAGGAAATCACTCTCACAGATTACAGGAAAGCGAGAGGAAAGATGTTACATATTATATATTAATAAATATTTCGTTCAAAATATGTGTATGTATTTTGCTAATTTAATTGGGTTTAATAATAATATAATTCTACGTAATTCCCATTAATATGATGTTGAACAGCATAATATATTATGAACGAAATTAATATCCTTTGATGAGATGATTACTCTGATGTAATAAGGTTTCTTTAAAATAAATTTTACATCAAGAGTTTAAATTTCAAAGATCGGCACACCCGGAACATAATGATGTCGTATTAATTGAATTTTAAAGTAAACATCTAACAAAATATTAGTATTAACTAGCTGTGTTTGCGGCTCTGCTCGCGTGGACTACAGAGTGTCGTTGCCGCGTCGGTTTTGCGGTGACCGGCCGATTATTTTAAAGATAAAAACCTATTATTTTATTTGCGCGGAACCTTCATTATTTTTCCAAAATAAGTTTTTAAGTTGCTCCATATTACATCAGCTATCTGTCAGTAAAAGTCCCGTAAATATCGATCTAAACGTTTCGGGGATTAGCAGGAACAAACAGTTCGACAATTTTTTTTGTTATAAGTACCGTAATACGGTAATAAATAAATAAACATTATATTATGATATATATTTTTTTTTCATACGCATTTATTAAAAAGGTGTTACAAACAGACACTTCAATTTTATTTATTTGTCTAAGATGTAATAATGAGACGAAGCTACAAAATGCATTTTTTATTACCTATATTGCCATTTGATGGCCATCCATAAATTACGTCACACGAATTTCATGATTTTTTGACCCCTCCCCCGTCCTTGTCACAGCTGGTCACATTTGTGAGACCCCTCCCCCCCCCCCCCTACCTAGGTGTGATGTCTCACATATTTTGCAATTTTATAATTAGAAATTTATGAAATTAAAACAGCAGTGTTCGGAAATTATTTTAATTTCCATTTAAATTATTTTTCAATAAAATCGACATCAAATCAAACAAAGGTGAAAGTGTGAGAGTGAAGTGTTGCAAAAGTTGTTAAATAAAACATTGCTATGTTCGAGATACAGAAGTCCAATTTAATTTTTTCTCTGATTATTTTGACTAGAGGGTTAAGATTTAGTGCAACGGAGGTTTTGGGTTGAATGGAAGGGAACACATTCTTTCGAGTTTTGGAGGTTTTCGACTTAAAGAAATTCTAATGTACTTAGATATAAAATACTATATTTTGAAAAAATGTGATGTCACATAATTTGGGACCCCTCCCCACTCCTTGTCATACAATGTCACACTTCATCGACCGCCCCCACCCTAAACGTGTGACGTAATTTATGGATGACCCCATGTCAACATTATTTTTTCTGAAAATTCTTTATCATTATTAGTACATTTTCTTTGGATCTATAGCTACTACTATGCGTATAACTTACAAATTATTGATTAAAAAAAGTATAGATAAATAGTACTGTGAACAACTGTGAATCCTATTCGCGGTTGAGTGCCTTAAGCGCTCGCCCCCAAGCCACGGTGTAGAAGTAGTAAAAGCCGTCTGCGATTCTTTTTAGGGTCCCTATGCTAACAATATAATCGGAAAAGAAATCTATTTTAGATTGTCTAAATAAGTTTCGAAGTTTCGGTACACGATGATTTTTTTTATTATTAAAATCTGTTAAGAATAAATACATATATTATGCATTTACATTTTTTTAATGATTTCTAAAAGCAATTTTATAGTTTTTAAATTTATTTATTTTTTAATTATCCATTTAATAATTTATAGCCTTTACATTGAGAAAAAAAACATACTCTTGCCTTGTATAAAATTTCATTAAATTCTGTCAGCAATTTCTGAGTTAAATCCAGATATATTATAATCATACAGGCTGATAGAGACAAATATCAAATCAGAGAGGTCAGTACTTTATTGGCAAAGTAGTAATCTCCCACAGAATTTGAAATTTGGATACAACTACAGATTTATTAAAATCGATAAGACTTTTCCTAATTTTAATAGGTTTAATTTTTTACAGGCTAAAAAGTAAAGCGAAGATCGAATCGGATGAAAATCGTCGACCAAAGAGAGAAGAAGGTGAATGTCTATATGAATTGTAGATTTTGCTTTAGAATTTTAATACATTTAATATTGTTTTTGTGCACGAACGAAACATAGGTTCCGGGTTAAATTACTTATATTTTCAGAGAACACGGAGCAATCGGCACCTCGCGCTCTTGTGGAGAAACCATTTCTCCTATCTGACGGAAGGTGAGACAATATTTTATATATAAAAATCTTATGTACGCCTGTTATTGTTTCTATAACTTCACAACGAGTTAACCTATTGAGCCCATAAACACATAATATATTTGATTTATCATTTTGTTTTATTGAAACGATGGTTTCTTCTTCTTCTCCCTAACTTGGCAACTAGTCATCTTCATTGAAAACCATTACTGTCATTATCGAGTGAATATAGTGTCCTATCTTATGACAATTTTAGTATCCTAAAAAGATGGAGGTTCCCTTGTTAGAACTTTCTAGGGAGTTTCTGTGGCATCTCAGAATTCATGGTCCATGCTATTATGTTCAATCCACTTCGTTTGCGCATCATGTTTACATCGTATGATTATGGTTAAAGAATTTTTTTGTTTTTGATTTATTTGATAATGAGATATTCAAAATTGGTATCGCGTTAAATAAACTCATATATTTTTGTTACCAAAAAGTATTAAAATATCTCTCTCGGGTTGTATAATTCAATAGTTGACAATTTAATTATAAAATTGTCATTCTGATTGCTCAGTTTAATTTACCAGAATCGAAGACCCTCGGAACTGTTGCCAAAATAAAAAGTTTTGGACTCCTAGGCGGGTAACATTTTTTTTTCTGATGCATACCTCTAGTCCTTGAAACGGAAAACTAAGGCCAGTTAGAGGAAACCTGAATCGGATGGACGACCTTTTTTTAACGCTCACAATAGAAAAATGTAGTTAGATGTGGAACTCCTAGATGAACGAAATATTTCGAGAGGAAACTTCTGGAGATTCGATGGTGGACCCTCTTAGCCCGTCACGGCTAATAAATAGAAGAACATTGGCCCGTAACTATCTAATTATGAGATAAGTGTACAATAGAATCAGCTTAAGCAATGTCACAGAAAAAACTGAAAGGATTCTAAATTTGTATTCGTATTTCTATTTGGTCTCTTTATTTTTAGGGTGGAATTAGAAGCTTGGCTGGATAAGGCAGCGTATTCCCACGGCGATTCTATCAAAGTGAGCGTAATGGTTGCAAATCACTCATCAAAAACAGTGCGACGAATTAAGGTCAGTTTTGAAAATATCGTAATAAAATTATTACTTGAAGTAAACTGTACTACTGTAGTAATCTTGCTGAAAAGTATCGATATTTTTATTTCAATATATTGATATTTTTAGCCGATATGTTTTTATCCGATATATCGATACAAAATATCCAATATCGAAAATTATCTCAAAAATGATATATTTTTTTATTTATGTAACTAAAGTCGCTAGAATATTTGTCTCTTTATTTCAAATAGGTACTATTTATTGGAGTTATCCCTATTTTGACATGTTTAGTAGGGGTTAAATTGAGAGCTGATTAATTTAGCCGTCAAAGATAATATGAATCCACATGATTTATTTTAGTTACTTTTATTTATTTTAGTTGTGTAAAAATAATTTAAACGTGTCTAAATAAAAATTATTGAAATCAAATGAAACACTTTATTGTTTTAAGCCACTGAAGTAGAATTATAATCTATTTCTAAAAAAAAATCGGTTCTAGACTGATCAATATTTCAATTTCGTTACAAGCACGATCACGAACTCTCGATAGTCTAAAGTGTCTAAACTTTAAAATATGTTTTATTAAAGAGGCAGATGTTTACTCTTAAATGTGTACGCAATATGCGTAATTCGGCATGTCTAGACATGACTAGACACAGTAGCCGACGATCAACGATGAGTTATGTTATGTTTAGGCAGCGTTAATCTCGGCTCATAATAAAACTTGTTTTTGATCCAACAACATAACTCTTGATGAAGATTATTATGTGCGAATAATTTTGCAATTAATCATTGTATTATTATCTGTATCATATTTTGTAGGTTGTTCTTTAGTTTATCTGTGTACATATTAGTTTCAAAGTTTTGGCCCCTATGGTTTCGTACCGTTCATCTGCTTATGATAAAAGTTCGATGAGTTGTTATGCGCACATTCGGGAAATATTCTGTATTATTACAACTAGTTTATAACAGGTGGCGCGCGAATCGTTGAGTCAATGGGAACGAAGTCGTGGGTAAACTCTAGTGTTTTATTAAAAAATGCATATATTGGGTGAAGGGATGTATACTGCCTGTTCCAGGAAACTGCCCCTTCATTACGAACAACGTCACACAGGGCGACCGTATCCTAGAGGAATATATACAGCCGTTCACTGGACATAAATTTTATATTACAAAGAAAAATTTAATTAATTTACTTTTCTCTATCAAACTGTTTGAAAACGTAAAGCAAACGGATTATAATTAATTAATTTGATTTTGTAACTACAAAACCTTATTACAAGTTTTATAGAAACCTAAAATTAATCTCATTCTTAAAATAAGTACAATGAACTGAACCTACAATCTCTTTAAAATCAATTAAGTGTAAGATAAGGAATGATTTTCTGATAGGTTGATTTATGATTTTTTATTTAAGAAAAAAGCGCAACGTTGCGATTCAGTTGTAAATTATTAGAACTAATATGTTTAAGATGATATTGAAAAATTGTAGGCTCTGCAAATGTTTGCAAATGTGAGTTGCATAGCTTTCACAAAGCCATAGACGTTACGATAATTTAAATGCATTTACATATTTTTTTATGATGATTCACAAAATCACACATCTATTTAGCATGTTAAAAAAATCTTGCAAAATAATTTTGAAATATACGAGTACTCATACTTAATAACGATACAATTCAGAGGAAACTAAATTTAATTTAATTTATTCCCTAGGCTTTGGTGGTGCAACATGTTGATGTTTGCATGTTCTCAAATGGAAAGTTCAAGAATGTCGTTGCAATGCTCAAAGGGAATGGTACTCCCATCATGCCTGGGCTGACTCACACCGATACATACGTGTTAACACCGCATAGAGGTGAGATAAAAGTATATCATGAAAGTTTGTTATAAGCAATTAATAATTTTAACTAACATTTAATAGAACATTAAAACAATTAATATTCAAAATCCCACACAAAACACAAAGACCGCAAAGACACCCGAATTCCTAAAATAAAAGATTGTCAACTGGAGATCACAATCGGGAAACTCGATGCGAAAAGTACACATTCTACTAATTGTGTGAACGAGTCAGATGAATAAATTAAAACAGAATTTTATAATTACATTATTTCCAGGAGTAACCAAAAATTGGATAGCTCTTGAGGACTCCTATTCAAAATCCGGTGCCAGCCTAGCTTCCACTGTAATCTGCAACAACACTCCTGAAGACAGAAACGTATTTGCTATATATGTCTCCTATTATGTTAAAGTCAAACTAACACTTAGTGCAATGGGTGGAGATCTTTCGGTTAAATTGCCGTTTACTCTAACACATTCCTGCATCAACGAAGCACCTACAGATAGCGTTACAGAAGAAGCCACACATAAAATGATTTTAGAAGGAAAAGAAAATAGCGAAGATGAAGAAACTAAGGGTGATATAGAAAATGATAAACAAAATAATAATGGCAAAACCGAAGCTCAAGAAACTGCGTTTGGTGACGACGATGGTGAAATAAAATCACCTGAAGATCATCGTTGCCTTGCAGACGTACTAGTTAACATAGAAAATAACATAGACAAACCTAAGATATTCGAAGGACAGACAGAGTTACGTTCAACGAAACCAAATGAAGATGAATTAGATCTTATAGTTAAGTACCCAGCATCGGACACGTGATCCGACGAAGAATTAGAGAGCATATGCCATGATGGCGAAAAGACTGAGCCAGAAAGAAAAGTATCCGAAATAATTCAATGCAAAACAGAGGTCCAAATGAATAGATGCGGTTTCGCTGAAAATTTAAAGAGAGCTGTGTGTTGTATAGATAAAAGACGACAATCATAGCTTCTTTTGCAATGAAGTTCACAAAATCTTCTGTAAACAAAGCTTTCAAATTAAGGATAAAATAATTATTTATTACAAACACATTCTTGTGATTCACAAGATTATATTGTGGTTACTTATCTGATCGTAACTAAAAATATTTTAAAAATAGTTCCCCATATTTTGTATGACATAAAATCAACTAGATTCCATAATTTTACAATATGTGTGAATTTAGAATTATGTACTTACTGCGTTTTCGCTCCATAATATATTAAGACTAAACTAATCGGTGTCAATCTAATATTGTCTGAATTCAATGAATTACGAGTCTAGTCATTATTTAGAGTTAGTTTCAAACGTTTAAACAATTGTTTAAAAACACTTGTTTGTATAACAGTAATACTGGCTGATTTCCAGCATTTAAACCCTGAATGGATATTACGCTTACTAAATCGTAGTCAATGTTTAGATTATAGAAGTTATAAATTAGATTAAACGCATATACTGTTCTGCTTTTGATTAATATTGTAAAGAGATTAACTTAATGTTGAAATGAGAAATTTAAAGCTTTAGTTTTAAATTAATATTGTATTAAAAATTTTATGGATAATATTACGAACATAGCAAAGGTAATCCAAGTTTCATCATTTAATTCGATATTGAGTTATAACATAGAATCACAGAAGATGTCTATTGTAAGACCTAAAAAGCGCATTGGCAACTGGGATGGTAGTATCTGTAAGAATATTACCCATGTCAGAATTAGTCCTTTTATGGTTCGATATTATTGTTAGTGGTCCAACAAAAAGATCCCGAGATACAGAATTGCATAAAGATTTAAAATAGTTATAATTATAAACTTCTTTCAAAAACGTTCGCTTTAAACAACTACTATTTAAACCTCCTTCGGTTTTCTTCTTACCTATTTTATTTAATGGAAATTTTAAACCTAATAAATCAGTATCAGCAATCAGTTCATGACATTGTTCAGTCCTGTAAAAAAATCTACTTTCACAATTCTAGATAGACGCGGTATAATTTTTATATAGAAAACTAAAATTATTGTTATTACAGTTACCTACTGAATTTAACGAGACCTTATTTCGTTAAATTGTCAGTGTAATTTTCCACAATAGCATCGGCCATTTGAAACCTTTTAGTGATAAACGGTTCGCATTCGTCATACCTTTTTTCTACGTTCAATGTCGTTATTTTTGGAGTTAAATAAAATGAATATTTTTGTGTTTATATTGTATGTAGATTAGAATAAATAAAAGTGATAAGCTAATCGATTCAGTTTAGTTATTTTGTTAGTTTCAATTACTATTAAAATCGTCAAAACAAGAACTTATGAAATTAGTGGAGGTAATCTTTTGCTAATATCTCGTTTTATATGTACACAAATTTAATCAACAAGTTTATTGTATTATGTTATAGAAAAATAAACCAAAATATGTACAGTCGTAGAATGCTACGAAATCTTGCAGAGTACCATAATCATCAAATTTTTTTCTTTTTTCATTTCATATTCTGTATAATTATTATCTGAACATATGTTTTTAAATATATATTAAAATCTGCTGAGACTAACATTGTTTTACTTTTAATATAAACTGTCCACAACTTCCATTTATTCAAGACTTAAAAGCAAATTTAGGGTACTTTATTAGATGTAAAAGCGGGAAATTTAAACTTAAAACTTACCTCACAGACTCTGAATACAATATGTTATGGTTAATATTATTAAATTTACCGGATTTTTCTGTTTACAGAATTTTTATTTCATATCCTCAGAATGTATTATTACGCGTAAAACCGAATTTTTAAAATTTTACAATATACCGTCAAATATTTTATAATAATAGGATAATCTATATATCTCTCTGTATATAGCATTTTATTATTTATTAGTTCTTATGTTTTTACAATTTTGAAGCATTGAATTAGTTAATTATTATTTTTTTGTGTTATACTTATAATAAACAATGTGAAAATGTTTATCCAGTGATAATGTTTGAACGTAGTAATCTAGATTAATTTATAAAACAAATATTTTTCTGTGTTTGTATATAATGTAAATAAACGTTAATATTTTATCTGGCGTTTTATTTATTTACAAATTCATATAATATAATGCTGTTGATGTTACATTATATTCAAAAAATAAAAGAAATGAAAGATTTTGACGATGACTTTGTATTTATAAAAAAATATTTAATACTCTATCGTTTTAGTTTATATTTTTGTTACGGAAAATGTGTTCATAGGATGAACTTTAATACAATACAACACAATATTAATATTATAGGAAACAGTTGTGCTTTATGTAACATATATTCAGCGGATAATTTGCCCGAAAAGCGGGTAATTTCGGTCTATTTTATGATGGTGGGTAATTTTGATTTTACATTGACCGGGATAAAAGCGGGTATATTTGCTGACAATATTGTCATTTTGCATTTGTCTACGGCCTGGGAATTACCACATAGGTAAATGTGAATTACGTGACAGAGATAGCATAGTTGACATAGTTTACTTACTTACATATTTATTTACATTTCATTTCTTTTCACTCACAGTCGTAAACGTACAAGTATAACTCGTAGATATCAAATTAAGTTGATCCGTATTTTGATTTCTTTCAATGGTATAAATCGGCTATTCTGCTCAATTTTTCAATTTGGAATGTACGAAAAAGGATAAATGATTCAAAAAACCTAAAGTTATATTAAAACAACTAGGCAATGGAAACTTTTTGAATGCGGACACTATTGTTGCGTTATTATCTACGCGAGAATGTATCTCTAAAGTAGGACGTATCGTAAAATTCCAGCCAATTAGGTATTTAAATGTTGTGAACAAAATTATAGTCTTCTAATTCTTCTTAGCGACCTACCTACTAGCGGAAATTAATTAGATGATTTTTACAATTAATTAGCGGGGCTCGGTATCTTAAAATAAGAACAACGCCTATCGAGGTAAATTTGGAATGTACAACATTATCTAAATAAAAAATTTCATCAAAATCGTTGGAGCCGTTTCCACGAAACTGCCCAGAATTGCACACTTAATAGTATTTAATGAACTTGATTTTAAAAGTTATTTTGTTTGATTTTTTAATAACCAACGTCAATAGTTTAAAAGTGGTTAAAAGGGTACTTTCCACTCACTTTGCACTAACTTTATTAGACACTTTTTAAATAACCTAAATAAAATACCCGATTTTCGTGTAATCAGCTAACAGTCGATGGGCAAAAGCGGGTATTTTGAAGTTATTGGCCGGGTAAAACAATAACTCTAACCTGGCAACACTTCATATTATCTATACTAATATTTAATTTTTTGTTTGTAATGGATAAACTCAAAAACTACTTGACCGATTTTAAAAATTCTTTCATCATTATAAAGCTACAGTATCAGCGAGGAACATAGGCCTTATTATAATTTGAAAAAAATATTTATTCCTCATAAAAGTTTTACAGAAAGTATAAAAAATTGCCTACACAGGTGCGTTGGCGATGGTTGTCTTATAAAATTAACACGGGTGAAACCGTGGGGCACAGCTAGTATTATTATAAAGTAAGTATAAAATGCATACATAGTTATTTGCAGTTCCCTTGCTGTCTGAAAAAGTTCTTCGATTCGTAGATTCAAGCTTGCCTATGGTAGCATTACTTATGACGATTCGAAGCAAGGTTGAAAGTTAAAATGGGGTTTAGTACGCCCTCAAGCCGTAGTTAATATAAACTTTATATTGTCTGAACAACAAGTCCGGGAACAAACATCGGTTGTTGTTATGAACTTTGTATATAACGAGAACACTGACTGAACTGTATGAATAATTATGATATATTTTTGCAGTTATTTCATACAATTTATTTTAAAAAAATACATAAAAATTCATTTCTTTTATTTTTATCTGTCTGTCTGTTTGTTCCGGGCAAACTCCGAAACGGTTGGATCGATTTAGACAGGACTTTCACTGGTAAGGAGTAACTTAGGCTACTTTTATTTTAGAAAAATAATTAATAAATACTGTATTGTAAAAAATAAAGTACCTAAACCATAAAGATATGGCAAATTAATAGACCTAATAATTGTAGATATAAAAAAGACCTACAAAATGTCACTGAAAGTATATGTCTATCTTCTAAGGAACACCCACAATAAGCCTTTTTGTCTTTAAAATAGCCGGGTATCAAGAAACGTTCGTGTGCCCGATCGATGGCTGGCTGTAGTCCGCGTGAGCGAAGCCGCAGGCACAGCTATTATTGTTATAACAACAGATTCAGTAAAAGCAAGAACGTTGAACAAGGTAAATAAAAAAGAATAAAAATAATACTCAAAGACTTTACTAAAAATATCCGTTAGTTGTATTAGTCTGCGCTTCTATTAGTACTTTTATCAAAATGAAAGTAATTTGACCTGTACATGTCAAAACCTTCCTTTAAGCATGTTGGTTAGTTATTTACCCGACTGCGAAAAAGGCGGGTTATGTTTTTCGAACGTATGAATGTCTATTTCTTTGGCACACTCTGTAGCGTAAACGACTTGATGGATTTTAACATACGAGGTGTTGTTAGATTCGTCTTAATTATGTTAGTGAAATAGGCTATATAACATTTCATTCCGACGTCTGGGAATCAAATAAATATCAAAAGTCAAGTGTTTTTGTTGCAGTCGGTTTTTTAGTTTCCTTTTTAATAATTTATCTTGTTCAATATCAGTTTCATATTTATTTTGTTTAGCTTACCTGAATTACAATATTGGATAGGTAATATACAAAATAGATACATTAAAATATACCTACAAAGCTACTAAAGTTAAACTCGAGAGCTGTGTTATTTAGGTGTATGTAACTGGACACAATACGCCAGGCAATAAAACTTTGAGAGGACCGTAAATATATGGAGCTTATTGGTAAAGTTTTTGACAAGACCGTACTTTTTTGAGTACAGTATATGTTAATATCATTATTACATAAATGCGAAAATAAATTCAGGTACCTATTTAATTACTTTAAATTTTTTAGGTTTTAAAGGATTGTTAACTTGTTATATTAATTTACAATTTACAGTACCTACAATTTCAATTTGTAATATTTTCATTCATATCACACATGTTTGACTTTTTCAGGTAACTTAATACGAAAAATATTGCATTTTTTTAAAAGTAGATAAAGCATAAAGGAAAGCGAGGAAATGTTGAATTTTACAATTAACATGAGTTATATCTATATTTTATAGGGGTACTAAATTATATCTCGCACCCTTTCCTCGACCTTGAACTTACTGAGGTTAAAAACTAAAAGAACAAAGTTCAATCCCAACGTTTCTCTTACCACCCACCTATTAACTCGAGAGTCTTCAAGCGAAGAGTGAATAGACAACTGATTGGTAAACGCGATCATCAGTCTCATCTTTGTAACATACAATAGCAAAGCCAGCCTGATAATAAGCGGTTTTCTTAGCTTATAGACGCTTGTAACACTGGTTTAGCACTAGAGCATTACCGACCATGAACTTCTCTCTTCGAAGGAGCACTGGAAGCCCAACTCACCCAGGAACACAAGACAATGTTACTTGACTACGATCTTTTGTAGAGTGGTGGTATTTGACCAGTCAGGATGCTCCAAGTACAAAGAAAACTCCAAAGAGATTCAAAGGAGGTCAATCGCGTAACTAAATAACTTTAAAGAAAAAACAAATTTCCTCAAATATTTATTCGACAAGATGAGTTTTTGAAGGATTACGACTAAGGAAAACTTGTTGATGAAAAATTGAATAAAAAGTTACTTGGATCTAATCCATATAAAACGGGGTATAAAGTTTCTGTTATGAGCCGTTCGCTTTTACAGCCACTGGGGCGTGTGGTGTCTGTCTTAATTGCTTTCTGCTAAAGCCAACTGTTCCATTTACCGTCAAATAATAGCCTTTCTTTTATCCTTCATTTTTGTAGCTTTTTGCTTACTTATATTTGATTTATTTTAATTTAACATTTTTATTTATATAGTGATGTCTAAATACTGCAAAGATTGGGGAATGATGATTTTGTAATTATAGAAAAAACTATGAACAAACAGTTTATTGGCCATAAGCACTTTGCATAATGACCTAACCACCAAACGCACTGGAATAGTAACGTTTTATTAAGAATTCACAACGAGAATACCCCTCACCATTTGGCACCCTGCGCTTTATAGGAGCACCGCCGCCACACCGCCGCACCGTACCACGAGCAATTGTACTATTATTTTTACGTAGCAGCATACGACAGTGGCGTCATCGTCGAAGAGAGTCAGTTGAGTGTCTTCTAATGTGTGGTAAACATAACATCGCCCATATACCCGAAGGGATGTAGATGTAGAAGTAGATAGGGATGGAAGGAATGTACAACCCACATTTCGCCGAGTATGTTTTTTAGGTCCCATGGAATAGGGGGCGAACCTATTGCGATTAATCGGGCACAAAGCCAAACTCCGAGCTGCTACTGGGAATTTTATAGAAAAAGCCAATAACACTTTGCTCGACCTGGGAATCGAACCCAGGACCTCGAGCATAACAGTTCCACTTAGGACCACTAGGCTAATGAGGCAGTTAACAAATATAAAGAAATAGATAAGGAAATATAGATAAAGAAGGATATAAAACCGATCTTAATTTTTTTATTCCATTGAAAAGTTTAATACCTGTTAGGTGATATTTGTTAAATAGCAACATACTCTGTTTTTATACTTTACAGGTTAACCGTTTGGTCATACGGTCGTTTTCAATAAACTATCTATCCGTTGTTTCAGTTACAAAAGATAAACAAATACAATCTTTTGTCCTTCCTTTTTTTCAATAACCTATGAATGGATAGCTGTTCTTACCTACATAATGTGTATACATATCCTATAACTAGAATAGATAAGAGGGAAGCCGATATCTGTCTTAAGGTAAAGATAGTTTATGTGCTAATCGGGGATAGTAAACTCAGATATGTTATTGAAAACGGCTGTTAGATGGTAACGCGCTAATCCCGGATAGGACACCCTCTTAAGTATAGCTACAGCGATAGGTGTTGAACGATAGATTTTTAAATTGAGAATGGTGGCAGCCAGGCGGGTATATAGTAAATACATTACCACCATGAATAAATAAATATAATAAATAATATTATAGAGGGTTATCGTTGTTCGCGCATCACGCAAATACTAAAGGATTAATTAAATATCACGATATCTTCATTCAATAAAAAGTTATTAAAGTATTAAGAAGTTACAAATTTTATAAGCACAACGCGTTTAGCGATGTGTTTTCTTGTATTGGTGTTAATATAATACGAACCGCAGACGAAATACCAGGTATCAGCGAGTTATAAAATAAGAACAGTAATTTTCAGCACAAAGAACTATCAAAGTAGAACTTGTTTAATTTAAACATAAAATAAGTAAGTAAGTACACATTACGTTAAGTGCCCGAGGTACGCGAAGTACATCTTAATTACTTCACCACTGAAGGTCAGCTGTCCCATTTACCGAGCAACTAAGTAAGGCTTCTGTTAAACTTGATTTATTGTTACTATCTTTTTATTTTACTGCCCTCTTATATCCACTTATGTTTTATTCTTTGTACATACGATAGACCTACTGGAATATTTTTTTTAATAAAAAAAATGTGTGCAATCGGAGGATTTCTGTCAGGAACGAAGTCACTAACAAGACATTTTTTTTACAAAAAAGAAAAGCAACGTCAATGATTATGAAAAGTTCCCTGGTGTAACTTCGAAGTTTAAAGTCCAATGAAATTAAAATGGAACCACCCTTGAGATATCCCCTTTCCAACGAAAAAATAATCATCTAAATCGGTTCATAAACAAAGAAGATATGGCTGATCATCCATTAAAAAAAACATTCGAATTGAGTAGTCCGTCTTTTTTTTTTTTGAAGTCGGTTAAAAAATTAAAGAAGTAAATTATTATTAAAAATGAGTTAATCCATTTCATAAAGAATACATCGATGAAAGTTTCATATATATGTAACATACAAAATAACTTATACCACTGAATTACTCAACGTGCTGCTATTTCGCGAGACCGTCCTGAGCGGGGTTGGGGGGGGGGGGGGGGGGGTTGAATTGCAATGTTTTGTAATTTAGCAATCGCCTGCGGAAAGGTTAAACATACAACCAACCGCGTATGATGCTCGTCTGCTCGAATTTCATTCACACTCGTATATAATAGAAAGAAAACAGAGAAAAAAAGAGAGAGAGAAAGAGAAAGTGGCATGAAGGAGACATAACGCTTTTTCCTTACGTGATGATTTCTACAAGTAACTCCTATTGTATGCCGCGTTAAGGAACTTCGTTATAAAATAACAAACAAGTGATAAAGTTTTCGTGATATTAAATGGCTTTAGTTACCTACTTACTTTAAGATATGGAATTTTAATCTTTGGAATTAGTTTCAATATTAGATATTTTTAATGATAAAATGCGTCGCTGTGTCTAAGAAGTTCCGTACTGTTAAAAATAACATCAATATTTGACGGTATCCATTAGAGTTTAAAATTAATTTTGGGACATTGTAACCATAAAGTAATTTTAAGGACTCATAAACTTCTGGTATACCGTGGCTCTACAAGGCACTTGGAACCAGATAATGTAATGCACTTATTAAATCACATAAATTAGCTATTTTATAAATAGATTTTTTCCATCTTTTTCTTTGTTGTTTATTAAGTAAATAAATGCCGGTAAATTTTTCATTTGAGCCTTGACATGTATCAACTAATTTTTCAAACGCGTCTATATTTAACAATTTGAATTGGTAACTCTATCAACTGACGATGA
The DNA here is from genome assembly GCA_033032175.1 of Saturnia japonica. Classification (NCBI taxonomy): domain Eukaryota; kingdom Metazoa; phylum Arthropoda; class Insecta; order Lepidoptera; family Saturniidae; genus Saturnia; species Saturnia japonica. The sequence continues at coordinate 20,090,478 of CM065307.1, read as the reverse complement.
AGGAAAAAATACTTAGGAAATCTGAACGGTAGAAATATATTTACGTAGTAACCACTGTATGTGGGGAAAAAATACAACTGTGGATTTCTCAGTATTTGAAATAGCCATTAAGTAAGTCGTTATCTAGCGTAGCGATTGAGCCCGCAACTACCTTTGGAAAGAAGCTTTCACCCAGTAGTTGTACGTTTACAAGCTGGTATAAATACTATTTCTCAAATGTATTTAATACTGGCAATGTTATATCTCCGAATAAAAACATAATAAAACGCAATATGTTCCCCGCTACAGACGAAACATAGATGTAGTATAAAATTGATGTTTTGTAACAAAACAAAGAAAAATTGCTAATAAAAATATATTCAGGCGCCGCGCCATCTATATAATTAACATGACATCCTATAATGGTCTTAATATACCCACGGGTCGGATATATAATTATAGACAGCTCAATACATTTGTACGCGCGGCCCTATGTGTGCGTAAAGCGTGTATCTACATTGACTACGTGTATGTGTCAAGAGGTACAGTCTAGTACACAAGAGTATTCTATTAGTTATTTTACTATAAACTGTGTCGAAAATTGTTACATCTTACTTTTTCAAAATTAAAATAAATCAACAGCTCAGGTAGGCAAATGCATGTTTATTATACATATTATTCCGTATCACTACTATTAGAAATACCAAATAATGAACTTTCCATTAATTTTATTATTTCCGTCACATTTAGTTAAGTGTTATGTAAAGCATAATACCACATTTTTTAATAGCCCAAATTTTTTTTATAGGGTTTAGAATGATATGGTTGTATACGAAGAGTTTTTATACCATATTGTTGTGTATTTTTCCTCTTACCTATAGCTGAGTATCTCTTTTGTAAATTAGAATTTTGCATTTAATATTTTGATCATTGTGATACGACGCGTTATAACGCTGTTCGGTGAAACATTTTCTCCGTTACGAACCAGACATTTTTATTACCGACTATACCCGTTGAAAGCGATAAGAATACGTGTTGATCGGAAGATGACTGCTGCCCGCGTTACTGTCAAATAAAAACTGCATGTTTACTAGCTCACGCACACGTAGGGCCGCGCTCAAAGATGAGTGCACAATGATTAAAGGTGAAACTTGAAACTAGTGATGGCTTTAGCATCTTAGGTTAAATGTCAAGTCTGGTCTTGTTCAAGAAAAGTTGACTTGCAAAAATAATTACTTAAAATGAATCATCCACTTTATTTTAACTAAGAAACGTAGGTACCTTAGTACACACAGTCTGCCTTTACGAGCCGTTTGGTTTTATAACCGGGGCACGTGGTGCGCGACTTAATTATTTTCAACTTGGGTTCGCCGAGCAGCGCGGTGCCGCAGGGCGGCGCTGCGACTGGCGGTAGCTTGGTTTCAACCGTAGTTAGGTTTTTCTCGAATCTGATCTGATCTGTCAGTCACATTAATCTCAGTTGGCTTTTAATGTCAACGTATGTTTATACACAATAATGCCAATGTCACGTTGACAGAATATTCGTTTAATCTTAGGAGTTCACGCAACGCTTTAACAAGATGGCGGATCTCTTGGTAAAACTGTTCAGGTACCTACTTTTTGTGGTGATTTAAACTTGATGAGGAAAGATTTGATTTTTTGTTTGTAATGGAATAAACTCAAAAACTACTGGACCGATTTTAAAAATTATTTCATCAATATAATGCTACAGTATCAGCGAGTAACATTGGCTATTATATAATTCGAAAAATTAATTTATTACTCATAAAAATGTTGATAGTTTTCCACAAAGTATAAAAAGTTGCCTACACGGGTGCGTTGTCGATGTTTGTCGTATAAATTTAACACGGTTGAAACCGAGGGGCACAGCTATATCACGCAAAATGTCACCAATGTAAACCAATGTTATAAAGAGGAAAGATTTTATGTTTTGTTTGTAATGGATAAACTTAAAAACTACTGGACCGATTTTAATCAGTGAGTAACATAGACTATATTATGATTTGACACAGGTGAAACCGTGGGCACAGCTAGTATTTATATAAATAGGCAAGTGGTCGTAAGCGCGACTGCTATGATCGAGGTCCTGGGTTTGATTCCCAAATCGAGCAAAGTGTTATTGGGTTTTTCTATAAAGTTGTCAGTAGCAGCTCAATGTTTGGTGATTTGCCCGATTAATGGCAATAGGCTCGCCCCCTATTACATGGAACCTAAAAAACATACATTGCGAACTGTGGGTGTACGATAGTACACCTCTGCCTAACCCTTTGGGGATACAGGCGTGACGGTATGTTATGTTTACGTTAAGGCCATACAAAGGAACGAACGGCAAAGGAGTGGAATTCACTCCCGTCTACTGTTTTCCTATCTACCTATATAACTTGGGAGTCTTCAAGCGAAGAGTGAATAGGCATTTAATAGGTAAGCGCGATGCATCGTCGGCCTCATCTTTACTTTCCATCAGGTAAGATTGAGGCCAAGCGCATTCCTGTATTGCATTAAAAAAATTTAATTACAATAACAATTACAACACGACTGATCAAATTCCCGTCAAAATATCTTGACATTTTCTTAATCTTCACCATCATCATCTCAGCGCAACGACCGGTCTTGTGCTACTCGCATCCAGTGAGTTCCTGCAGTCTTCACCAGGCCGTCGGTCCACCTTGTGGTAGGTCTACGCTGCGTCTTCCAGTACGTGGCCACCGCTCGAGAACTCTTCAGCCCCTTCAGCCATCCGTTCTACAAGCTACGTACCCCTCCCACTACCACTAAAGTCTAGCGAGTTATGTCGATGACTTTGCTTCTTGTGCATCTCCTCCTCATTTCTGATATGATATCCCGAAGCTTGACCTTGAGCTTTCTGGTGAGGCCCATAGTTAATGACTAAGTTTCTGTGCTTATAAGTCATCATTTTCATAAAGTCTTTATATAAATGGTAAAATAGACAATTTGTCTTAGTGCGGGTCAAAAATATTTAATTCAATTTACTTGTTATACAAGTATAAAAATGTAGTACCTATGAATCATTTTTCTATTTGAGAAAATAAAATTATATTAGTATATACAGCCCTCTTTCAAATCTGTTCCAACTTTGTACAACATTGAGATAGGAATGTACATAATGAGGTACTCAAAGGAGAAGTGGCTCGACCCACATTTTTTGTCTTCTTAACAATTATGCAAGAAAAGCTTTATAAATATCCAATATTAACTATATCCGGCCACGTTTTGCTCTGGCTCAGTCTGATATTAATTATTAGGAAAGTAAATAAAAGTACATATATTAAAATAATAGAACACATAGATTACAGAAAATATTTAGTAGGTAATGTGTATAATTAAAAAAATATGATAAAAATTATAGTCATTTGTCAGATATAATTGTTTTTAATTGAACCTCGCGAAACGATTGGTTTATTTTTGAGTAGAAATTTAACGCTGTGTAAAAAGTCATTCTATCAACTATTTTTCGAGTTTTGCGGACACAAATATACAGAAATTAATTTTTTATCTTATTAAAAGATAGAAGTAGATTTTTTTTAATGTTTACCATTTACAATATTAAAAATAGTAATCAATAAAAACAAATCAAAACGCTTGGTTATTAAATTATAGTTTTATAGGAAATAAAATAACGAACTAATGGTTCGACATCAAAAAGAACATAATTATTTGATTTTTTTAAACAATAATTTGTAATACTTATGTTTCAAGGTATTAAATTACAAGACCTACAAAATATATTTTTAACGTCATCTTTAATTGTAAAATTAATAATTTATGATTTTTAATTTAAAATTTATTAATTTCCTTTGAACAAAATTTCTGTACATTATGATTGATCAGATGAATTGTAGAAACAAACAAAAAAGCTAAGCGTAAAATTATTATTACCCACTGAGTTTCGAGATTACAACTTAAACTCGAACCGATCTCACCTTCTAATATTGTATAAAAACTTTTACGTCATAGATGCGTAGTAAGGTACTTTTACGTAAAGTATTTTTCAGGAGCCATTTTGTGACGAGTGTGCTGCGATTGACGATATCCATCACTTTTTTAATTGGAGTGTTTCAGAAATTATAATGATGGATATCATATTTTATAAGTAAGCCTGAAATTAATGTAAGTGATGAGGTTGTGTATCACAGCAAAAACGATGTCAGATGCTTCCAGAATATTATGTAGATTTTTTTAAAGTTCTCTTGTTATTTAATTACGTCTTCTTCACGGGATCTTGGTATAGTCTTATTTATCTGTTTATTTTTAGTTTAAACTTTCTGTTGGTATCTAAGTAAAATGTTATAGCATGTCGTTGGTGATAAAAGTCCCGAAATAATATTAGGTTACAAAACAAACTTTCAAGAAATGAACAGTCGATTACAAATCCAAAAATAACATTTATTACAGTTTTGGCTAAATTAATCTTTAAAAATGTGCGAAGAAGGATCAAATCACTTAATTAGTGATTTCAACTGAACTAATTCACCAACATTTTGCTCTACTAAAAATATCTGACGCAAAAACTCCTGTAGATATAAATAGGATCATAGAACCAATATCATATAGCCTTCATAGTCATAACAAGATATTGCTTTCTGAACTAACACTCTTTCAAGCAATATAAACGAAACACAATGGTCCATTATTCTTGACACAGTTTTGTTTTCAGCTGTTCGCTTTACTCACAATAGTACTATAGTTTAATGATGGCATTAAGATTGTACCTACACGTGCGAATTAGAAAAATGAATCTTCACAATTCTTATAGAAAATATATTTTATGATTGCATGACTGAAAAATTTATGAATGAAAAATTACAATAATTGGTATGCGTGGAAAAATCTTCTGTTTTTAATAATTACTCGCGATCGCCCTAAGGTCGAAATTCCACCAGCGACTTTTTGATCATAGACTAATTTCTGTTCGACATTTAAAGTATTTATAAACAATGAGTATTATCTACATCACTCGCTGTCACTTTTCGTTGAGTGACAATATCAACACTTTGGGGGGTCTAAGTTCAATGGCACCGGTCGGATTAGGATTCGCAGTATTAATTTATTTAGTTGAATATATTCGTAACAGATATTATATATACATTTTAGCTTTCTGCACTCCTCCATTTAAACTTTAACCATGCAAAATCTCATCACAGTCTTCCATGCACACAATGCACTTAAAATGCACTTACCGAAAGCTTTTGCTTCACGTATTAATATATATATCTGTAGTTTTTGACTTAAGAAACAAATATTTACTGAAATTAGATATTAAAAGGGTATATGGTTCACCTACATACTTTCAATATTTTTTTTTTTTTAATATTTTATACTCTGAAAACGATGTCGGCCATATTGTGACATCATAGTACTCTAAGTAAATTTCATGCCGGATTTTAAACGTGTGCAATTCGCTATGTATGTGCTGTGACATTGACATTTATGACATTTACGACATAAAAAGTATCGAGATTTTTACAGTGATGAACGTTTACCAAATGTCAAACGTTTGTTTTCGAACTATATGACGTCACAGTAGAGATAATATTTTATAGACTAATATGGCTAACAGCGTTCTCGCCTGTTTACGAAAAGTTAACTTTTAAAGTTTGGCGGTTTTCTAGGTCTTAAAAATATAGTGATATTTTTTTCCTCTAATCTAACAATAATTAATAATTTAAGGCCTACTTTAAAAAAAGGTCAAAGACTATTAGCTATGTAAAAAGAGCACTGTTCTCATCTAAAGAAAATTTTCCACTATCAAGTGGGAGAGAAACCATTATAAAATATATTTTTTATATTCTAGCTTGGGAAAATCACTGTGCAGCACCTGATGGTAATTCCGGTACAGTCGACAAACCTAGGCGACCGTCGCGTCGGTGATACAAATTTCATCGGCAGTCGTCGATGTCATGCTGGTCTGTTGAAATTCCTCTTCACACCTCGTTTGATGGACACAATATCATAGGTAGGAGAGAACATGTTAGTTGGGAGACCATTCCACATCTGAACAGTACGGCAAAGATAAGAATTTGGGAACTCCTTGGCTCATACAGTGAGGAGCTACATTTAAGCTATGGCTCTTTGTAAAACTAAATATTTGATCCTATTTGTACATTTTTTTAAAGTAAGATTTCTACTAATAACAGTTTCTGAACCTACAAATGTAACATTTAATTTTATTTTTGAAGCTATATTTTTGGTAGCGTACTCGAACACTACTTACACTGAAGAATATTTTTATTTGTCCCTCAAGTTAAAAATATATCATCATTCACCCATTTATGTGCTCCATCAGCTGCTTTAAAGAGCTATTCAGTTACGTCATCAGTTCAGGTCATCATCATCAGGTCACACGCCAATATAATATAATATATTCATTGTTATTTTTAATATCACTGGTTAACTGGAAGAAAATGCCTTGAGAGCTAAAGGGTTATTTCACGGCACGATCTACCGTACCCGATTCCCCCAAGCCCCCCCCCCCCCTCCCCGTGTCCTCCCCCGCAAATCGAGTACGGTAGATCGTGCCATGAAATAACCCTTAAGCTCGCCAATGTACAAACAAAAAAGTGCAATAAAGTATTTATTTATTCAATTTAAAAAAATGAGCTAACAGCTTCACTCGGTGTCTTGCAAAAATACACCTATCTAAGGTGTATCATAGCAAAAAATTTTCTAAATAAAAAATGTCTTACAAAACGTTGGTGCCGTTTAACTTAAATCTACATAATTAAAATGATATCGATTTGCCGTTGTGCATACTTCACGCAAAAACTATTGCATAGATTTTTTTTTTTTTTGTTTAATCCGTAGATATTTAATCCTTATCAAAAAATCACAATATCTTCATTCAATAAATTTTACAGTTAGATCACTTTACAATTAAGCTAAATATAAAATTTCATACTGCAGAAATAAAGAGTTTAAAAAACAATTAAATCGCATTTTTTGTATATCTAACAGTACAAATTTCAGTTCTAAATAGTTGACATAAAATTCACTTTTGAATTACAGTTAAATTTTTTCGAAGGTCGAACTGTTATCTATACATTTTTTTGTTAGTTTTTGAATATTAGTATTGTGTTGTTTACGTCAAATATGACCTACTTTAAGATTTTGTGCCGTTGTGTATTTTGAGTAAGATATTTTAATTTTTCTGTTGTAGTGGTAAAATTGATTAGGTTAGGTTTGAACTGTGATCTTCATGCCAGAAGAAAGCTTTTAAAATTCATATACAAGTCCTAGGCAGACATAACCGAAAAATTGAAAAAATTATCTCAAAAACTATTTGTTTCCGCGCTTTTTCCTTCACAGAAGGATGTACCTCTCGCCCTCCCGCCCGCAACCTTTTCCATCAACAAATTCAGCGGCATGTAATCTAAAGTCCAACCGTAGTATACATTTAAAATAATTGCTTACATAATATTATTAGATAGGTACATCAGAGTTCATATTTACACAGTTCAGAACATACAGAACATGTTAAACTGTTGACCGCTGAAAAAAATTTAACCCGGGAAAACATATTTGGTTTACAGTTTTACACTTTAATTTAGAAATAAGGTGCGCGTAATACGTAATACTTAGGACATTTCGAATTCATCCGATAAACAAACAAAATATTAAACAAGGCTAATGTTGTTTTAGACCGTTGTCTCCGTAATGGGAAGCGACAAACATGAATGATGACTCAAGGCTTTGACAGACGGGCCGGACGATGGATCCGAATTTTCAACTACAATTATTATCGTGTTATTTATATTTTATGAAATGACGGATTAAAGAATTCCTTTTACAATTATCAATGCTATCGTTACTAACCAAAGAAAGACTTTCAAAATAAAGTAAATAAACGATAGATTTTATTTACTTCATTAGATTACAAATTCAACAGCTTATAAATTATTATATGTCAACTTTAACACGTATAGTGTCGTACTGTGTCGACGTTCCCGTCATGAGGAGTTTTTGGCGGGATCTAAAACTGTCTTGTGGTTCTTGTTTTTTATTCATTCTATATCGTTTGACCCTATATTGCCTAATACATGTGATATTTTGCATATTAAAGCTTATTGTATTAGAGCATTGATTAAACTTTGGAAATTTGAAAAATATTCTAACCACGTGACATTTAGCAGAAAAGTGTTTAAACACACGTTAATATTAAAACCTCAATATCATTGCGTCGCCGTGTTGCTTTTTCTATGACCATTAAAAAAATATAGCTATATAAAATATAGCGATATAGATAAGATCCCAGGGAATTCGCCGATACCAATGGATTGCACTGTGATCACCATCGGGTACTTACAGTACTGTAAGTTTGCCGTGTTAGGAAAAAAAGCTGTTCGAATCATTTTAAAAGCGAGAGAGAGGTAGGATAGAATATAAATGTAGTGCGCTAAAATGCTATTTTAAGACAATATTCACACCTCGGTGTGACAAACCTTTGACCGTGTTTCGTAACACTTTGAAGTGCGTCGAGCCATTCAACCGTGATGTAACGCGCCCTGCAAGATTTATCCTAGTCCAGAATAACCTTGTAGATAAAACAGATTCTATAATATTATCTACATACGACGCACAATTTTGGGAATTTTGCATTAATTATATTGTTTTCTTTATATCTTATATTGCTGTGCCCGCGCCTTCGCTCGCGTGGACGACAGAAGGACACGTAAGCCCTATAAAAATCGTAGAATAAAACAAAATCTATCCAGTACTTTTTGCGTGATGCGCGCTCTACGACGTCAATCATTGTATTTATATAGATAGATACATAAGCAGCTGCTCCCCCCCTCCATATTTCTGTCCGTTCCGGTACTCAATTACTCAACCATAGCACATATCGTATACAGGGACACCGTATAAACCTTCTCCATGAAAAAATTCTTAGATCTGCAAACTTTTATGGTAATCTTCGGTGATCGGTTTTTTGCGCACGCAACTACGCGATTATTAAAGGACAAAAAAATTGATAGCTGTGTTTTAGAGAAATGTCTGAAAATTATGTGAGCCAGAACCAATTCAGGTTTATGCCTGGACTTACGAAAATGGATGTCATTTCCTCACTTCGTGAACTCTATAAAATACAGACGTGTACATGCACATGGTTTTTGTTTTCTTTATTTATTTATAGGTTTAGCAATTAACTATAATCTTATCTGATCCTTCCAGTTGAATTGTTGAATTTGTAAATGGCAGGCACAATTTCAATACTAGAAATAAATAGAAAATAGTCATTACAACTTTTAGGCTATTAAGACAAATAAATCTTTTTTATGTAATTGTGTTAGGTTCTACAATAAACCTTGTAGAGTCTCCAGATAATAAGTTTAAGAATCATGTTAAGCATGTTCTATTGGGGAAAGAGTATAACCAATAGTGTTTTCCATAACCGAAAGATCAGGCTCAATATAGAAATTCGAATTCCATGGACGCGATATCCATACAATTTCCACCACTGACTCATTATTTGACCTGGAGTAGATTCTATAAGTTCTGAAAGAGAAGAAAGTAATTCAGAAGTACTTGCAACAGTACTTGTTCAAAATGCATATAAAACTAAAAATAATTTTTAATTAATTTCGCAATGTCCTCTAAAGAATGAACAAACAACACGATAAAAAGTTTAATACATATTATGCGAATAAAAATTTGCTCTCGCATGTCAACGATAAACAAAATACTTTTTTAATTACACGCCAACGTTACACGACAAAAATCCAAACGTTTTCGACACAGAGGTTTTCGATTGAATAAATTGCTTTTGCTGTCGAGTTTTGTAAATAAAAGTGTTTTGTCACTACTGTTCATACATTGGTTTTGTATGTAACTTTTGAATTGAGGGTTTATACCTTTCTATTCTAATTATAAAACAAATACATGACTATTTTGTATTAATGTTATTGTTACACCCGTGGGTAATTAAAATTGCCATTTACAATAAAACATTTCATTCGTACCAAAAAACAGTAGTAGAACAAATTCAATATACACCTCAACCGTGGTCACTTCTGAGAAAATGTTATGTCCTAGTCTGTGGTTGGGCTTACATTCGCTGTGGTTACACAAATCTGTAGGTCTAGCCATCTTGGATAACCAAACTAGATCTGTCCTCAGGCGGAATGTGGCTCGCTTATATGTATATCCAATAAAAACGACGAATCAAAATTTCGAGAGTGACTTTGATTGACATCCCGATAAAGTTTAGAGAAAGGGTAGACATTAGAGAAACGCTTTTGTAGAATATGTTTAATGCTTATGTTATCGGACCGATAAGGTTTCAATATGTGCGTGTTCCGCGTGGCAACGGCGCTTTATCTTACCTATTAATTGATACTCGATGTTTGTAGTGAATTCTAAGCTTTATTCATGTTAAATACTTATCACAATACTAGCTGTGCCATCGACTTCGCCCGCGTGGCATATTTCATGAGTGAAAATCAGCAACTATATAAAAACCTCACTTCAACTTACGGTATTTCACCGGTATAAGTTTTGAGAATACGCAACTAAAATCATTTTAAATCTTAAGTGTCCTTTACGTAAAGCTAGTTTTTTTTATATATTTTTTTTATAAATCGTTATTTATATCCAGTGAATAAGAATGCTTTATAGTATGTTGTTTAGTGTAATTCAACAAAAATCTTGATAGCGCAAACATCAAACAACGACATCTATCGCAGAAAATTTAGATCGAATAGATATTTTTAAATATTTTTGAAACATTTAAAACAACTTTAAAATCTATTTAAAAGAATTAAAATATAATAATAAAAGCCCAGCCTTAAATTATTAATCTAAGTGCTTAAAGAAAATATACCTAAGTGTGACAATAAATATCAAATCAATTTCATGATAATTTAAACTAAGCCAGTCCTACAGCGCTTTTTATGAATACTCCTGGAAAATAAAATACATAAGTTTCCATTTATTGATTTCTTTTTGAAAATTATGTAAAGATAAAATAATTTGGATTCAAATTGATATCTTTTCACTTTATTTCACTAAATATGTTAAATATATTAAAAAATTATAAATAAATAAAAATAATACATCAATTCTCTTTTATATGTACATAACCTAATTTATAGATCATACAAATGTCCATACGTGTACAAATACATCCTAAATGTACCTTCAGACTAAAAACTACAATCATACCAAATTACATAAAATTAGGTCCAGTAATTTTTGCGTGATTGGCGTTCAAACATACTGACAGACAGACAAAAATTTCAAACACTATCGAAATGTATTCTGTTCTGTGTAACTATCCTCAATAAATAGGCAAAAATATTTTTTCAATCAGACCAGAGATTGGTGCGTTCAAACTATAGGTAATAATAATTTCTTATAAACTAGCGTATCACTAGCTGTGATAACTGTGGCCAGCTCTCCACCGCTCCGTTACACCCCCAATACCACCCCTATATAGTGTATCATTGTTTTCAATGCCCGCCGCAATGCGCCTGAAGTGGTAATACTACATCTATGGTTAGACCAAATAAAAAACAATCTTTTGAGTTTTATATAATTATAGTATAGATAATTAAAAATAATTTTCACAACGAAGTTGCGATGTTGTATTACATTAGAATTATTAATTTACATTATTGTAAATTTTGTGGGTGATTCTTTGAGGTTCGCGTAATATGTGAATTAGATATAATTATAAGATTTGTAGACAACCTTCTATATAAATAAAATTATTGAGGTTTACCGTTGTGCGCGCATCACTCAAAAACTACTGAATAGATTTTGATTTTGATATATATTGTTTTATTCTTAGATATTTGGTCCTAATATAAAAATCAAAATATCACCATGTGGTTAGGCATAAATTATATAACTTAACGGTTTTCAAAATTAATGTGCATTGGATGTTAGTGTTCCCGCGATTCTAAAATGTAGCTCTTGGATTCGCTAAAACTCTCGCTGTCGTGTGACATAAGCGCATCTGATTGACCCTTATATATTGCCGAACTACCAACAATCGCAATCAACTAGCGACCCTTTTGTTTGCATTTTCTCTGTACCTAAAACTCTCGTCTGATAATTTTTACGAATGAAATTTTGTATGTGACAGTACATATGTGTTTCTCGTGTGATTCCCGGCCGGGTAAAGAACATTGAGTTCTGAAGGAATTGCGGTTTTGTGCTGGAAAGAACGTTTTGCCGAAGACTAGCGGAGCAGAAGTATTCTGGGTTGCTGGATTCAAAGGTTAGTGGGGCATACTTATAGTTCATTGTACCTAAATCTTATTTTTGAAACCATATTATTGGCTGGGCCAAGGGATGTCAATACAAATATAATTGAATTAATCATACTTCATAAGTACGTTCGCCGCGGTGAAGAGGTTTATTTTCACATCGCTTCATCACCATGTCTTCATTAAAATTAAAAGTTTTAATACACTACGATTTTTATAAACACTACGCGTTCAGCGATGTGTCTTTTTTTGGCCGTGGAGAAGTGGAAATTATAATATTAGTAAGTATACAAAACTGAAACTATTGGTACCTGGAAAATTGTTGGTCTTAGTTTTATTAAATAAATAATCAATTACAATATTTTTATTTACGGAAAGTTTAAGCTTGTTGTAAACAAACCCACGTAGATTGTTGACACGGTGCCCAAGACCTCTAGCACTGAGCTATAGTCGTTCCTTCGTAATAACTTCTCAACAATATTTATTTTATACAGTATAAAGATTCCACGGTATAAAATTTTAATAATGCATATTGAACGCACCGTCTCACCTCCAATGTAAGGTCAAAGAGAAACTTCAGGGACGTAAAGGAACAGCCGGTCAAAGGTTTGCTAATCTCCCTGAGTTACGTTAACCATCAGCTTACATAATAAATAAAGCCCACTATTATACGGTAGACTACTCCACCTTCGATAATTAAATGAGTCCTAGCAAGAGGAGCTTAGGATCTTGGGTCAACATTTGTAAGTTTGTTGGTACCAACATTTGTGTCGGATATTTGTTTTTTTTTTTTATAACTCCAGTCCTCTTGATTTGATCTTAAATTAACCTAACTGGTATTGGATAATTCGTTCTCGAGAAATTATGTATCGGCATTTACGTGTAGTAGCTTTTGCAAAATTCACTATATGAAAATGTTCATGAATGAAAAGGAAAATAAACAAGAAAAAAATTCTTCATCATATCTACAATTATGTAGTACATTAATATGATGTATTATTTATTATATCTTACTCACTGTAAGCCATTTAAGTGCTCCAAAATCATATTTTTATGGAATTGATTTTATTTGTGCGAAACCTTAATTTTTTTTTCTAAAATAAAAATATCTAAAGTTACTCCTTACAACATCAGCTATTTGCTAAGAGAGTCACGTCTAAATCGGTCCAACGGTTTCAGAGATTAGCTTCCAGACAATGTAAACAAACGCAGACAATTTTTTTAAATTTGTTTAATTACCGTATATGCTTTTTATTACCATACAATACCATATAATCAAAGCTGTTTCTTTGATATTATAAATAGACACTTCAATTATATTTATTTGTATGCATAGGAGATGCGAAAGTAAATTTGTTTGTTTGTTTGTTACTGAATCACGCAAAAAACGGAATTAGATGAAATTTGGCTCACAGATATAGAATATTTTTATCACGGTAAAAAGAAATTTTTGTTCTTGCAGGCGAAATCCTTAGCACAGCTTGTAGCTAATAAAGGAAAGTAACTATGTAGTGAAATTCTCATTGTATTGAATACATATACCAAATATATATATGCATTGATTTAAAAAGATATAAGTGATGATAATTGTTGCGTTGGAAAAATAACAGTTTGATCAAAACTTATTAATTTAAAAATTTAACTTATGAGAACAGTAATTACCCTTCTCTTTTACAAGTATCTTTAAACAGTCGCATCTGTGTTTTTGTTCATATCTCACTTTTTTAATTTTTCTATTAATGGATCATTCAATTCAGTCAAACATTCAAGGAACCCACGAAATAGGTCGCCGCGCCAGTTAGATTTTTCTTTGGGTAAACTAAGTTGATCTTAATGGAAATTGGACGGATACTCTGCGGACATCTCTTAGCCAATACGAAAGTATTCCTCAATATTATCTTTGCAAAACAAGATCAAACATTCTACACATCTGTAATAATTCAAGTCTTAAAGACAATAAGGTACTTTATGATAGTTGGTATTATATATCTACATAAATGAAGCGAGCCTAGCAAAGAAGCAAGCAAGTCTATTATTAAAAAAGTAACAATAGCAACAGAAGAGAAGGAAAAACCATAACTAAAACAATACTGATAACAAATTAAAAAAAAAGTGTGCCGTTCACACGCGGTAAAAGTGAAACCTTCAGAAAACAAAAAATATCTTCTATAAAATCTCTTTTAAAACAGAAAATCAGCGGATCTCGTACTATCGACCACTCGTACTTTACATACAACAGTGCGTACGAGGGCGGCACTGAAAATTTCGGGAATCAAGGAAGTGACACAACATTAATATTTAAAAATGTGTTTATTACTTTTCGAAGTATTCTCGCGATATTTGACACATTTTTCCATACGATGGAACCAATCATTGAAGCAACCATTCCATTCGGAAGTTGGGGTCTCCGAAATGGCCGTTTTGTAGGCATCCACAGCTTCTTCAGGTGATGAAAATCTCTGTCCACGCAATTTATTCTTTATTTTAGGGAATGTATAGAAATCATTAGGGCTTACGGTCGGGGCTGTACGGCGGATGGTCTAATAATTCTATGTTTTCTTGATCTAAAAACTCTTTTGTTCTGTGCGCGGTGTGAGAACTCGCATTGTCGTGATGGAGGATGATGCGAACAAATGCTAGCATACTATTCTGCATTAACCGTTCTTTGTCCCTCAAGAGGAATAGTCGTAACATGGCCGGTTTTGGAGACAAACGTGGCCACCATTTTTTTTAGCAACACTCCGTGAACGAATAATTTTTATTGGCTTTAACTAATTTTCGACCCCCAAACTCGTGACTGGTTTTTTGTTTCGGGTTCGTACGCGTATATCCAGGATTCGTCACCTGATACGATGTTGTATACAGCATTTGAGGATCCTGCGTGGAATCTTTCGAGAGTTCTAACGCACCAAGTAACGCGTGCCGCTTTTTGCTCTTCACAGAGCGAATGCGGTATCCATCGGGAAAACAACTTTTTTACACCTAATTGTTCATGCAAGATTATTTGTATTTGACTCATGCCAATGTCTAAAGTTGCCTGAATTTCGCGGTATGTCACATGTCGATCTTCCTCAATCAGCTTACGCACAGCATCAACGTTTTCTTGGGTGACTACAGTTTTTAGACGACCTTGATGAGGATCATCACTAAGCTTGACACGTCCACGTAGAAATTCAGCAAACCAGCGATAAATTGTGGTTTTGGATGGGGCTTCATCACCAAATGCAGAAATCATCCGGTCAACACACTGTTTTTGTGTTAAACCACTTCGAAAGTCATAATAAATCATCGCTCTTGAATTTTCTCGAGTCAAATCCATTTTCTCAACGACTAAACAAGTTTGACAAAACCCTGTGACAAGACCGAGAATCTTTTTTTAAATAAATAAATTGTATTCGATTTTTAAAACCAAGGAGTTTTCAATTAAAACGATTTTAATATGACAGGAACAGTGGAAATATTCCATTCCCGATACTTTTAGTGCAGCCTATGTACAAGTCTGATCGTTTCACATCGCTAGGCCAATTCAACGACGAACATAATCATGAAAATCAGGACTTACATTAACCGTGTCTAATGTATTCTATCTATCTCATTCACTCGTAAGCTAAACCCTGTAGATGTACGTGTTTCTCTTTTTAGTGCTGCTTTTTCTTTTCACCGAGTTACAAACCACAACGGTGCCAAAGAAGTTTTCACTTCAAAAATATGGAATAGAAAGAAAAAATAAAAGATTAATTACATAATAATGTAGATTTTATGAGGGCATATCTGTGTGTCTGTAAAGATCTGATCTTTTGTGTCAAATGAATTAAAAATATGTATACCTAACATATTTATACCCTATATATGTAGTATTTAACACGTGTTAAGGCAATGGAATAACGTTCTAACTTGGTCGATAAATTATATAAAAATATTATACAAGCAGTTTAATGCATTACATTTTATATAATTACGTCACATAATAATAAAACACCCGTCCGGCAGTGTAACGGCACCATACAATACTAGAAGTGCAATTACCTGCATCACTCAGCTCCCCGAGTCTTATAGGAGCATCGCCGCCGCTCCACTGCCGTAGGGGCCTTCGTACCCCGTGCAATCATATGACATCACGTGTCAAAGCGTCAATTGAGAGTCAGCAACATTAGAATGTGAGATGTTACACACGATATAATTTATTAGTGGGTTACAAGTAAATCAGTAATAAACTTTTATGAAAAATTTAAACTGAAATAATAACTGGTTCAAAAAACGAGTGAAACTGCGAGTGACTAAAAACTAGACATGTGTAAGTACTGCGAGTCATGTATTACGCGTAATATGTCACGACCGCGTACTGTAACAGTACCTATAACCCAACAAAATTTAGCATGTCACATAACTCTAAACATGACGTTCCATAGCAAGAGGTTAAAGGATAGGTCCGTCGCGTTCTAAGTACTGTACGTATGTACTGAAGTGTATTGTTATGTTTAAAATAAATCGAGTTATCGTGTTTATCGAATGATAACATTACTATCTCATAATCGCCCACCACTATTAGAAATATTTCATAATCTCATAATGGTTAAGTTTGAAGGAAAATCAACTTTTTCAATAAAGCAGAATAAAGCTTGCGTTTTCATAACGCCGTGTCGTCACTCGTACAAGTAAACTATACAAATAGGCAATAATAAAAGGTCTATTTATGACATCAGAACATTCAGTACAATAGCACATACGTAATTGTTAGCGGGCTATATGTATGTCTAAGCTTAATGCGTTATTTCGGACGGGTCATGTTTAGAGTACTGAGTACTGCTCTAATGCCATATTACGCAGCACGAAATGTCATGCCATATGGCATTACTTCATAGAGTACTGTTTTGCGCATGTCTACTAAAAACTAATTAATTATTATATAGGATCAATCAAAACAGAAGCTCATAACGGTGTCTCGTGTTGAATGGGTACTCAAGAATTTATGTTTCATCGTCGGCTCGGACAGAATAATGATTTCATTTGAGAGATTAAATAACTTTCAAATGAATTATGGGTGTTCTGGGCGCGTAGAAACAATAAATTCGTAAATTGAGATAAATAACTTGTTATTATATTTTTGTTTTGATAAATTGTTTAGTTTATAAAAAATTGAGCAGAATTTTTGGCATAATGATATATTAGATAGATGTATCATGTTAAGAGAAAATATAACAATTACCTACATAAAACACGTAATTTCGAGAGAAACTGTTGTATTTCATAATGTCACATAAAAAATATTATGTATGCTGTTGTTATGATAGTATTTTTTTTTATAATTTGTAGAAGTTGTATAGTAAATTAATATGCATTGAACGGAAACACGTAGATCTTATGATTCCTTATACCGTATTAGCTTTTGTCCGCGGCTTAGCTCGCGCTAAGTTTGATTTTGATTGATAAGTTTTAGTTTTAGCTTTTAGTTTTAGATACAAGGAATTTAGTCATAACAAGTAATATAGACAAAAACAGTATCTACAAAGCTTCTTTATAGGCAATATTCTTCACTAATCTATTTTTAGGTGCCAAACTACTGGGCGAGCTTACGCGTGAGCCATCTACGTAGAATTGCCAGTGTCGAGTCAGTTAGTCAGTTTTCTGTCATGTCTATTCGCGAAAAATTTCCTTACATGATCGCTCCATACAAATTTTGACGCCTTGTTACATCCCTTAGAGATTGAATTCAAAAATCGGTTCTTATCGGATGCTTACGTCATAATAACCATCCGTGTGCCAAATTTCAACCCGATCTGTTCAGCGGTTTCAGCTATGTGTTGATAGACCAGTATTCACGGTTTCCTTTTATACCAATATTATAATGAGGAAAGATTTGATTTTTTGTTTGTTTGTAATGGATAAACACAAAAACTACTCGATCGATTTTAAAAATTCTTTCACCAATATAAAACTTTCGTATCAGCTAGTAACATAGGCTATATTCTAATTTGAAAAACTAATTTATTCCTCATAAAAATGTCGATACCTTTACACAAAGTATAAAAAATTGCCCACACGGGTGCGTTGGCAAGGTTTGTCGTATATATTTAACATTGGATAAACCGTGGGGCACAGCTAGTTCTTAAATATGTATTTAGATTAAATAGTTTGCGGCAATAAAAGTTAGTAATTGAACTCAAACAAAATATATACTATAAAAATGTATGAATGAAAAAATTCTTTATATTTGTCGAGTTTCAAAACAAGTTACCTTGCCGTTTTAATCGAAATGGGTTTGAATTCTACAAAAAGCTTGAGCTCTCGATGAAGTAAAACATCGAGATGATCCACAGTCAACAGTGACGTTTTTTAATACCCGCCCGGTTAGGAACCAACCACCCTCAAATTGAAATCTGTTCCTAAGCCCATAGACGTGGTTCGTTTGCTGCAATTGAGAGCCCTTCACCCTAGACTAAGAGTTCAGCTTCATCGTCACTTAACATCAAATGAGATTATGGTCATACGTTAAACCTATCTATCATCATTAATCACATTATATATAAAAATAAATAAAATTGAAGGGTTTGTTTGTAATGTCAAAACCACAGCTTTTTAGTAACTGTTATTTAAATACATTTTTTTTTTTAATTCTGTCTGTCTATTCCGGCTTATCTCCGAAACGGTTGAACCGATTTTGACGGTACTTTCACTGGTAGATAACTGATGATCTAAGGAGTAACATAGGCTACTTTTATTTTAGAAAATACTTTAATAATAATTTAATAATTTTTACTTTCTGGTTTAGCACAAATAAAAATCAATTACGAAAAATGTTCATTTTGGGGCGCTTAAATGGTACGCTTACTTACGCTGAGTAAGCCATAATTATGAGTTATATCAAATTAACCTCATACATAATTGTAGATTTTAAAAAGACCTACAAAAAAGTCAGTGAGAGAATATATCTATCTGCTAAGAATTACTTACAATTTGTATTTTTGTCATTAAAATAACCGGGAGCGGAGGTAGCACGACTAGCGCGTGTACACTATCAACGGCATTCTGTAGTCCAGGCGAGACCAGCCACGGGCACAGCTAGTAAAAGATAAAAAAAATGAAAACAAAAATAGTAATTGTGCTATCTTAAATTGGAAACAGTCCCATCTCGCACCAAATCAAATTACCTATCTACCATTTATATTTAAGCCCTCCTGAAATTGGATCTCTTACCTTAAATAATATTTACATCCATATTTTGCTTCCCCGCACAAAAACGTATTTCGTTGTTCATTCATTGTCTTTTCATTGGAAATTGATTGTACAAATGAATATCCGCGAGATATTCCATTTAAAATTATACAGATGTTTTTCCTTTGTTTACATTTTCTTATCTTATAAACAAGTCTTAAATAATCAAATTTTGCTTTCCTAAGATGTTTTTTATATATAAAATGTTATTGTTTCTGCCTTATTCTAAATTGATTACAGAAACTGTGAATATGGAATAGTAATTTATATGGAATTTTATGGGATACGTTCCTAGGTGACGTAAAAAACAAGTATGTAAAAAATGAATTTAATTGAAGTTTTTGACCATATTGATTAATTATGAAGATAACTTCAGGCTTAGGAAACGGTTTAAAGAATTTTTTCTTTCTTGGCAGTTTTTAAAAGCTTCTTCAATTCAGACTTAAATTCAGTAGTGGCATTAGCAATTTGCCTCTTAAAAATAGGACTTCGATCCATTGGCAGATCAATTTTCATAAAGAAATGACAAAGCTCATTTGCCATTCTTAAACCTTCACTTAGATTTTTAAAATTAAATGTCATCTTTCCTGTGCTTTTTAAAGCCTCTTCTTCAATAGTCTGTGAATTTAACATTTCCTCCAAGTCGGTTTCAATCAAATCTTCATCTTGCGATTCAAGCAATTTCTGAATGTCACTTGATTCTATCTATTCGAACCCATCTCGTCCTATTCCATTCGCAATTTCGGTTATGTTTGCAGTCAATGTACCGATTAGATCCGCGAATAAACAAATCTTTAGCCGCGAATATAGGAATTCGGTCGCATTTTTTTAGACCGCGAATAGTAAAAACGCGAATAAGGAGCTTTTGCTGTTTATCTATTATTGTTCGGGCTCATAAATTGTTTGGGACTATGCAAAATTATTTTGTTTTTTAAATTACCCCTACAGTTAAAATCGGTTATGACTGGTCACTTATGCGCGGGACTCGGAAGGATACCGGCGCGGCGGTCGACGTCTAATGACATAGTTTATTTAAAAGTTTCGGAAGTGTAGTACTATAAAATAAAAAGGCGCTGTGCATATTTGTTTGGAGTAAATGCATTTGAAGCCTGGATCTCTCGGATAAACATCATCGGTGGAAAGCTAAGTGAACTTTCATCCCGGTTATAGTATTTGGCGGTTATTTTGGGTGGTATCTACTTCCAGCCAATTTAAAAAATACAGTCTACGTTATCTTCAGAAGTAGCTTATCACACCCGGTGTGGGACTGGTGGTGGCCATCCCAATTATTAATAATAATATTAAAGGTAGAAATCTACTAGGCTAGATAGTCTTATTATATAGTTATTATTTTTATTACTACCCAAATTTTATATTCACTTAAACGTGGGTGTACTCCGATGGGTTTGGCACCAGATGTAAAAGCCACCTTAAATAAAGAAGAAGAAAAACAACATTGATTAAATGTATCTTACACAAGTTTTTTTAAACATATTTACTTTCGTAAAACAGATAAAATTTAATAATGTACTCTGTTAGTTTAGAATAAATAAAGCAGACGAAAAACAAGAATGGGTTGTTTTAATCAGTAAAAGTGACCGCATTTCATACGATAAAACTTCCCTCGTGAATTTCCCGGGAATGTTTTCGTTTGTCAAACAAAATATCTAGCGAATGCTTTTTTCCGATGTTAATGAAACTTAGCTTTTGGTTTTTAAACTAACTCATTAACTAATCTCATTAAACTAACACACTTTGATTATATTCGATTTCTTTTTATTGTTCGCCGTAATATAGACAAACATTAATAAGAAAAAATTTACATGTTTTATTTTTTAGATTAACTAGCTGACCCGTGCGGAAATTTCGCACATTTAACTAACAGCTTTAATGTTATTTTAACAGATTATTAACAGATGGCGCCTCTTATATGTTAGTTGAATATGTTTTCATTAGGAATGCCATCTATTTAATTTAATCATTGTTTTTAACAAACACTTATTTTACTATTTGTCAACATAAACTTTAAAATGGTGTTTGAACTGTTCATTTAAATGGAGAATTAAGGGAGATGCGGCTTTGCCAAAAAAAAATATATAAAAAAAAAATCACTAAACTCTCCGTAACCATGGTACAAAATAGAGCTTAATGAAATAAATTGGTACCCATTATCAGAATCTAATTTATTTAAAACCTAGGAAGAAACATCAAAATATTCAGTTATATACATGAGTTGAACGAGCTAATAAGCCTTATACTTTAACACGAACAGCCACCAATAAGCGACAGTGTGTACGTGCCATAAGATTAATTACTCAGATAACGTTCGTTCGAGACTTCATTAAGCCCACATTATTAACTCCGTGGTCACATGAGCAAATAATCGTGCGGTTGATAACACACGAGCTGTGTCCATAAAACGTGATTAAGAAGCTCCCAATGACCAGAGAAATAAGTCCCGATAAATTATTATAGACTAAAGAGGAAAGCGTATTCCTGTTTTTATACTGAAAAATGGTACTATAACTAATATTTGAATTCCATACAATCTAGTTCCATGTTTCTATTTTTAAATATTTCCAATTAATTAATTATTATAAGTGCTAGAAGGCTTGTAAAAATAGCCAGTTATATCGCTATTATCAGAAATCCAGTAAACAAATTTAACGAATATAAAAAATAAAAGGAAATCTTATAGGCATGGCCAAATTCTTTCTTAAGCGCTATGCAGTCTACACACCAAACCCGCCAACACCTCGACACATGTTGGTGGGCTAGTCGGCGGCTTCACATTATTGCAAGTCCAAAAACTTTGTCGGCGACATGTCGGTGGGACGATATGGGCAACTTTATCTTCGCTGTTAGTGTAGAGATATGTTTCTGTCTTTTGAATCATTCAGTAATTAATGTTCAACATTTAAACATGAACAATACATTTATGGGTTTAACCAATACTACTTTCAACACATTATCGAATATTTTTGGACTAAGAACAGTAAAAAAAATGCAAATTACAGAAATACAACTTTGCGAACAAACAGTTTACGTTTGCAAAGTTATTTTATTGTCCACTCCATATTTCAAAACAAACGCCGTCCTACTGAGTGTGTACGTGTAGAGTGCATTATGTTCCTCTTGAAAATCATATTAAAGTCGATCCAGTTTTGGAGAAGGAAACAAGGAAATACGATATGATGATTTTGTCCATTTAACATAGATAATGTAATCAGACTGAGCTACAGTTTATTTCTTTCGCGCTGTATTCGTTCGTTCGGTCATAAGCATAGCGATATCTGGTAAATAAAACCTATTCTTCAAATGTCTTTCCGCCCGCGTTTCTTCTTAAGCTCCTAATAAACAAAGGTCTATAGACATAACGTGCTGCCATTATTGACCGCATATTTACTTAATATGAAGTAAGAATTTGATCAAATTTTCATCTACATTTAAAAAAAAAAACTTTATTTACCTGAGTCGAATCACAATTCAGAACACTTCTTCATTTTGATTATTATTCGGGTGAAATGCTCTCTAACATAATTTTATGCGCGCCGTTGTCCGCTGCTTTTCTCGGCTTACGTTCTTAAATTTTCTGCCTGAGTGATAAGCGGTAAACTAATTAGCATTTTAAAATTGAACTACGTGCTCAATTTTTAAAATGCTCATTGCGTGGTTCAAATATGCCGTAACAAATATATTATGTGCGTTTAAATAATACAACACTCATAGTTTTTGGAACGAAGATCCTTAACGGGACTTGCGGTCTGGATCGGAATCCATGGGGGCGCCTTTATCGGGTGGCCCGGAAAAAGTTCCGGGGGCATGCGCCCCCGCTAACGGAATCTCTTAATTCAGGAGTCCTTACGAGGGTCGTGGCCACACTATTGCCCGACCCTCCGGCGCTCCTCCCACCACCCATGTCTAATGGCCCTGTTGCGGAGGAGCTGGTACCACCCCATATCATCACCAACCGATGTTTGTCGGCCGGACAGTTCCTGAAACTCTGGAAGATGGGGCGACTCTGCCTTCTTGCGAAGGAGGGTCGCCCTCCGGACTGCCCGTCCTCATACCGGCCCTTTGTGCTGCTGAATGATACGGAAAAAATGCTGGAATGCATAATTGCCTCCCATGTCATCCGGCACATGGAGGAAATGGGACCGGGGCTGTCGGATGGGCAGTTCGGCTTCCAGAGAGGGCGTTCAACGTTGGACACCCTCTCCATCCTGAAGGCGTGGTCCGCAGATACGACTGAGGGGGGAAGTAGGTTGTTGGCGGTGTCGCTCGACATCGCCAATGCCTTCAACAGATTGCCGCATGGAGATCTACGGGAGGCGCTGCGATATTTTGGAGTGCCCTCGTACCTGCGGCGGCTGTTGAGGACTACCTCCATGACAGAAAGGTCGTCTTTGAAGACGGCCGGGGGGTAGTGGCCCGACGCCATGTTGGGTGTGGTGTTCCATGGGCCTCGGTGTGGGCCGCCTCCTGGGGCCCACAGCGTGGTGGAAGGATCCAAGGTCCGGGTTGGGGTCCAGATGAAGTGCGAGCTGCCGCCGATTATACGCGGGAGTCGTGCGGAGTATGGCCGTCTTCAGTGCACCGATCTGGGTAGACGCTCTTAGCGGCTACAACTCACGTTTGCTGCGCATAGCGCAGCGTATTGTGGCGCTGAGGGTGATTCGTGGACACCGGTCGGTGTCCGGACGTAAGTTTTATCAATGAATAATGTATATAACGTTTATTAAGAGAACTTTGCTTTATATACAGCTGATGAAAGACTTTGTACTGCAGTTTAGAAATTAAAAGATTAAAGTAAATTTTAAGGCCCCGGCCATACGCACCGTCTTGCCTGCGAGCATGCCTGCACAAAACAGATTGGACAGCGCTGTGTCGTTTTGCACGGTTTTGCCTGCGAGTTTCTCTCAGAACATTATGTTTTGTATTTTGTATTTTGCAAAGTCCATTTGCACGAGCTTACCTGCACGGTGGCCAATGTACGTCTTTTTTTACAGTCACGACTGCACAGTTGGACTGCGCAGACATGACGGTACGTGTAGCCAGGGCCTAGCATGTAGATATATGTATACAGGATGGATTTTGAACAGTGATGAAAATTTTCTGAGAAGACTGTCCTTAATTTTTTTAAATATTTTGTCTGGCATTTACAGTTTTTTTTAGTATACAGTTATAAGAAAATTAGACATTAATACACAAAAACTTGTTTTCATTCCTATCGATCCTGTTTCTTATGCGGATCAATAAATTCTATGGGACCAATTTACTAAGGTTACATTACTAAAAATGTCAAAAATCTCTTTCGTTGGAAATCATCGTAGCTTCGATAACATTTTGCAAGAAAAGAGACTTTTACATTAGAAAGAGAAAAAAACTTTTTATTATGGGTAGTCTGGGCGCTACAAAGAAAACTAGTCAAAATGGAAAAAAATCTTCTAATTTCGAACCAAAACATTATTTTTTTTTTAAATTTGATAACAAAAATCTATATAGAGTTTTTGGCGACATCTTTAAATGACATGTTGTGGTTTTTATTTTAAACTAGCTGTGCCCCACGGTTCACCCGGTTTTTTTAAACGACAAACATCGCGCCGCCAACACACCTGTGTCTATATATTATTGTTTTCATATGTATTGTTCTCACTTCCCGGAAATACAATTTTACCAATACCAATAGTTTTTGCAGCACACGCGAAGTAAGCATATTTTAGGCAATTTTTATACTTTGTCTATAAAACTATCGACATTTGTATGAAGAATAAATTATTTTTCAAATTACAATATCGCCCATGTTACTGGCTGAAAATTTAGCTATATATTGGTGAAAGAATTTTGAAAATCGGTCCTGTAGTTTTTGAGTTTATCCATTACAAACAAAAAATCAAATCTTTCCTTTTTATAATATTAGTATTGATATACACCGATTGATCTCGAAACACGACATACCAAAACAAAATCATAGATGGCTTTATCACTATATGTATGGTGGTTGCGATCCCTACCAACCCGATAAATATACTGCATATATAAAGGCTGATCTTGGAATACGACGAACTTAAAGAAATTCAAGCTTTGGATTATTAATATGTGTTCGGTGGTCTCAATGCCTACCACACCTCTATATTACTGCATATACACCGACTGATTTCAGAACACGACAAACCAAAAGAAAAACATAGATGGGTTTATCACCCTATGTATATGGTATAGTAAATAATCCCTTATTGTACCCCTTCCGGGATGATTTTTCAAAAACGTGAAATACTGTTATTTCTTCCTAAAAGCATAAATATGAATTTTCATATCTCTAACTTGAGAAATAGTGGGTTCTTCATTCTAACTTTCATCTCCTATATTGGTTATTTAGATTTTTTTATGGAAGGTTTGTATATATAATACATTCCAATAATATTTTTTTATAGTAGAGAAAATGCAATGTTTTGTAATAAAGACGTAAAAAAAACGTACTAAAGAATTGCATTCTTCAAAAAGCCTACAGAAAAATCTGAATTTTTTCACCCGTTCGAAGCTGAAGCAGGTCTTTAGTAGACTATAAAATAAAAAAATCTAATCTTACTAGTCTTACTAAAATCTTTTTAACTTTATTATATTAAGTATAAATTTATTTATTGTATAGATTTTTCGCAAAGGTTCATAAAGAAGCAAGTTGTAAAGTCGTTAAATGTAGTCTCGTGTTACTGAAATTTATAAACTGCATTAAGAGAACAAGGTAAGTTGGTTCTCACTTTCCAGACTGGAATATTTGAGAAATTTTACCAAGAGCGGTGTTCACGTTCTCAAGTTAAAACTTTCTGTAATTACTGTTTCAAGATAACGTGGCATTCACTAATTTGTTCTAGTATTTTAACTAAAACGTGAATTTCCACCACTCTACTACGTTACGTCCGCGTCACGTCGCTTTGAAGGCAAATTTTGTAGATAAGATTTCACAGTACATACATACTTTTTTTTCTAAAAATGATTACGTTCGATTTCCGACTCGTGTATAAGTTTTATTTTTAATGAAACCTATAAATGCAGTCATTCTTATCTTTAAAATCGATGTGATGGTTCTTTAGAAAATATTTCCCTATCTCTTATAGTTTCAGAGTTCCCTTCACTGACCCATTTAAATGTTACAGCCTGTATATAGTGTCCCAACCTTACAGTACCGAGACCCTCTCGGTATACAACTTGATTGAATTAAAATAAAAAACGTTTCATAAAATAATAATAAAGCGCTTAAGCAGCTAGGCTGACGTGTCGACGTAACCCTAATGGTTGATTGAAGGTTATTAAACCAAAAAGAAAAAAGTAGTAAAGATGTTAAGTGGTCAGTGCGTGTAGCCAGTAACACCTTTCGGACCCGAACACATAGAGCCTGTCTCTATTACAAAACACCAATATTAATATCACTATAGTCAATTTTATACTGTAAATACTAATTCTTTTAACGTGAGAGTAAAAACGTAACAGTGTATATCAAAATAAAGCAATATTTTACTGTTGAAAATAAATTAACCTGTTGCTCCTTTGACTCCTAGCTACCAATCTCTCTTCAATTGTAATTTAATAATATATTTGACAAAAGAAACCCATTGAGACTTGCTCAACATTATAAATCAAGATTTACTTAAGACAAAAATGCTTGTAACGATTAAAGATTTACTTTAAAAAAATACATATTATAATAGGTACTATTACGATCTGCATAAAAAATTAACTATTCTCCAACATTAAAGAAATATCTGGAAAATTCTAGAATTTACAACAAATATTGAGTATAGACTCATATTAAAAAAAATCCGTCGCGGAACACGCACGCATTAAAACCTTTTCGGCCCGATAACGTTAGCAAATAATTTATTTCTAAAGCACACATTCCTTTAAACGTAAAATTGCTCCAGAAATTTCTATCCCTCGTTTTTATGAGCCATATTCTGACGGAGAACAGTTCCGTTTGGGACATACAAACGAATAAGTACAAGAAACGAATACAAAAAGGGATTAAAGGAAGAAGTCTACAACAGGACTACAATAACTTTACAAAGAGTCTACGATAGACTGCAAGTACAAGCACAGATACTACCTATACGGATGTGTTTCTTTGAACTACGCATGCGATTGAGAACACCTGAATAGTGAATTAATTTTTTATTTTGTACGAATAAATCTTTTTACCGCAAACAAACGGCATTCTATTACCCACGGGTGTAATACGAATAATAAAATATTTGAGAGATAATCTGAATCCTGGCAGTTTGATTCTAAAGCCGAGTTATATTGTGCACGTTTCAGGAGAGTTCGGAAGTCGTAATGTAGAACTATGATGTTGCTGTTCGCACTTACATAAGACTAAAGAAGTGAAAGCAGATAAATATATTAATGCATTTCCATAGTAACTCCACAATTGTATTTACTATAAACTTTATTCAGTAAGGCACGGATAAATTTGTTTGAAGACTTTTTTTCTTGGGGCAGTCCGACTGGTGGAAAACATCCATGTTACAGGAGATTGCTGCTAATATAACCTTGTGATGTTCCTGCCATGGGTAGAGTTTCTAGAGCTCCTTGGTGTGAAGGGCTTAAGATCGAAAACGCGCTAAGTGATATCTATGGTATTATAGGCGTACAAAGGTTTTTTTTTTAATTTTTTTGTTATTTTGTCGACTCGTAGTTCACACCTTTTTTAAAGCGTGGGTGCTATTATTATAGAACATTAAAAACAGATACGTTCACAGATGCAGCTGCATACTTAAAACTAAGTGAGCATTTTATCTAAAAGTACAACTAATAACTAATAACTTTTTTTTAATGTTTTTTTTTATTATTATTATTAGAATGTGTTAATAGTGGTTACATTTATTTTTTTTTTTTTTTTATCCATATGTCCATAGGTTACGGTAGCCGTTTACTATCAAGCGGGCCGTTTGTATGTGTGCTACCTTAGTTTTATAAAAAATCTGAACCCTGAGCGCGACATGCTTAAGTGTGTCACTCACTCTTGACATTGGCTAAATTGGCAGTTGGACTGTTCAAAGTGGAGAGAAATCTACATAAAAATTTCTAACTTACTGCCTCGTTAGCCTAGTGGTCGTAAGCGCGACTGCTATGAGCGAGGTCCTGGGTTCGAATACCAGGTCGAGCAAAGCGTTATTGGGTTTTTACTTTGAAATTCTCAGTAGCAGCTCGGAGTTTGGTTTCGTGTCCGATTAATAGCATTAGGCTCGCCCCCTATTACATGGGACCTAAAAACATACTCGGCGAACTGTGGGTGTACATTAGTACACCTCTGCCTAACCCTTCGGGGAATACAGGCGTGATGGTATATTTCAATTAAAAGTAGGCTCCGCTCCTAAGCTCCACATACACATCCATCCAGTAATAAAGAGGGGTGGTAGATAACTAATAATTATCATAATACATGCTAATAAACCCGTCACATACACATCCATCCAGTAATAAAGAGGGGTGGCAGATAACTAATAATTATCATAATACATGCTAATAAACCCGTCACATACACATCCATCCAGTAATAAAGAGGGGTGGTAGATAACTAATAATGATCATAATACATGCTAATAAACCCGTCACATACACATCCATCCAGTAATAAAGAGGGGTGGTAGATAACTAATAATTATCATAATACATGCTAATAAACCCGTCACATACACATCCATCCAGTAATAAAGAGGGGTGGTAGATAACTAATAATTATCATAATACATGCTAATAAACCCGTCTCATACACATCCATCCAGTAATAAAGAGGGGTGGTAGATAACTAATAATTATCATAATACATGCTAATAAACCCGTCACATACACATCCATCCAGTAATAAAGAGGGGTGGTAGATAACTAATAATCATCATAATACATGCTAATAAACCCGTCACATACACATCCATCCAGTAATAAAGAGGGGTGGTAGATAACTAATAATTATCATAATACATGCTAATAAACCCGTCACATACACATCCATCCAGTAATAAAGAGGGGTGGTAGATAACTAATAATTATCATAATACATGCTAATAAACCCGTCACATACACATCCATCCAGTAATAAAGAGGGGTGGTAGATAACTAATAATTATCATAATACATGCTAATAAACCCGTCACATACACATCCATCCAGTAATAAAGAGGGGTGGTAGATAACTAATAATTATCATAATACATGCTAATAAACCCGTCACGGTAACTTTCTTTTGCTTTATCGCGTTTCGGCATCAACCAGTGCATATTAACAAACCGAGCTTGCAGGTTGGCATGACAGCGGTGACAGTCAATGAATTGTCAATCTCTTGGTGAACGCCGTGGATTTCGAATTTTACTGGAATTATCCTGAGGTACAGTGTAGTAATTATGCAACGCTACTATTTAAAAAAACTGCTCAGAGAAATAACAATTTTATATTCATCACATAAAAGTCCAAGTTTGTGGTAATCAAGCTCAAGTGGAAAGTTAGTCGCTTGAGTAACAGTGATTTATACACATCCCAATACCAATTCACGTTTCTAAAGTTTGGCACTTTACAAATAGCGGAGTTGATTGCTATCAACGACCTCTATAGTTCAGTGGATCAGTTATCTAACAATCGTTTAAAGTTTCATCCAGTGAATTCTCACAATATTGTTAATATCGAAGACTCATTTAGATGAATGTTTGAGTATTTTATTAGAATATATTTCTTCTTCTGCTTTTTTGATGGCAACGTGCGTTTATACATAGTATTCTAATGTCACATGGATAGAATATTTTTATAATTTTCAGTGTTCAAACATTGCTTTAACAAGACGGTAGCTCACTTGTTAGGGGGTCCAGGGCAACTTCAAATTCACTCTTCCAGCTATTATTTATAATTAATTTCAATTGAACACAATAAGTTTATTATTTATATCGCGTATAATGCTACCAATATTACATAATATGGAGCCAAGAAACGTAAGTATTATACAAAACATGGCAACATGTAACCAAAGCACAGTGGTGGACCATTTTCTAATGCCACGAAAAACTCCTTCAAGTTGTTTTCGTCTCAATCGAACGAATTTTTTCTTATTATTTTTATATTATTTTTCCTCTATATAGCGTCAAACCGAGTGAAGCCATTGTCAGCTTTTTTAAATAAATTTTCTCTATATCACATTGTTTTAGAATTAGATTATGTGTGTGTGTGTGTGTTGTTTATTCCTGTTAATCTCTTACGGCGTTAATATCAAGTTATTAGTTGGTATTAGTAAAATAAGTTCATTTTTTTTCATTTTTTAATAATTTGTGAATGAGTATTACAAGTGATTTTAGATTTATTTATTATATTAACTAGTTTGATTCTTGACATTGATTCTTTCGATTCAATTCTATGAGGACTCAATCAACGACTTCTGTGTATATGATTTTTTTTTTTATAATAGAGTTACTCTAAAGCAAAAACACATAGTTTTTTTTATGCCGCTTGTACTTATTGTGCTATTTATAAGCTATTTATTGAGGAAAGCTATAGGCTATATTTTTTTATATAACAGCTATTTTTTTATATTTCAGGTGCTACCCCTGATAGTAAGCACAGTAAAATACAAACACAGATCTAAAATATAACTAAAATAAAAATAATATAACTTTAAATAAAAATTATAAATATCCTACTAGGCTACATGGACTTAATTGCAGTAGCTTAATCTTTTATTTAACAAATTAAGTTTTAATACGAGTGATACCGTTGGTTGCAGCTAGTTTATTTTTAACAAAATATCACCGCAAAACAATTTTTATTGTTGCGAAATTTTGACAGTGTATTTGTTAAACCAATGAGTTATTACACTACGGAGATAAATGAACGTCTTCAACTTTCTTTTAACTTGGACATTCAACAATAGTAGTACACTTCATCCCAGAACGAAATTGTTTCTTTATAATGTGCTCTCAGCATTCTCCGCTACTGTCTATGAGTATTTTGTACCCTATTATTATATTAATACAGTTTTGATTTGAAACGCGTAACGAAAAAGCAACACTAAAAAGAGAAAACACTACTATAGGTTAAAGCCCGCGAGAGAATGAAATAGAACACATTATACACGGTTAATGCAAGTCCTGATTTTTACGACTATGGTCGTCGCCGAATTGGCCTAGAGTGTAACAACCACATTTGTACACACTGTTCTATGTACAGTACGAGTGGTCGATAGATTGAGACCCGCTGATTTATGATTTAAAAAAAAAGATATAATTTATGTTGTCTGAAACTTTGACTTTTAACTACCACCTATTGGGCTAGGCGACAGACTTTCAACTTAAAGGTGTTAGCTAGCTAGTTAGGCATTAGAAAAAGCCCCACCACCATGCTATGGTTTTATCACCATATTTTCCTTCACCGAAAGCTCAGGCTCATTGCAGGGATTCGAACTCACGTTTCAAGAGCCATCATTGCTTCAAAAACCTATCCATCCATCATAAAATAAATAAATAAACTTTTAATTAAAAAAGTAATTACATTTTCAACTTAGTATCTCTATATTAAAATATATATACGCTTTCAGAACAAACACCCGCTAGGAATACGTTTGTATTTACACGTTATATTTGCGATGGGTGGTAATGGACAAGGCTTCGCACTCAACTCTATTGCCATGTTGTGTGATGCCTTTATGAATACTTGTTATGTTAGGACACGTTTAGCTGTGATGGGGTGGGACTTTGGGACAACGACGTCCATTATCTATGCTTCGTTGGATATCTATAGAGACTTAGAATTTGTCAATACTGATGGCATAAATATGAAATATTTGTGTGCATATAAAGTTATATTTTTAAAAATTAGTAAAGACATGTTTATGTGTATATTGCGACAAATTCGTGCGCGACCCTCCTATGTGGCGACAGATGTTGACTGGGACGAGGTAGCATGTCTTTACACTATACAGTACACTAAAGTAAACAGTATGTTGTCTTGGATGTGTTCTTGAAATAATTACTTACTGCCACTCGGTAGATAAACCCTTACTAGGGCTGCCGCCCTCTGACAGTGTTTCTTGAGTTACCTACTTAAGTATTTCATAATGATTCATTAAATTGTAATTATTATCTTTTCACTAATACATATTCTGCAAATTTTGTAAGATTTATTTTAAATTATTTCTACTTGGGTTTTATTTCTATTTTCAGAAGTAACAGTGAGTTAGTATAAAAGGAATATACAATAAAAAAAATTTTTTTTTGCTTACTTTAACCAATCAAAAACAATTTTAAATTTTAGGAAGTAGGTAATATAAATATTTCGTCAATTACGTCACTGCGGCGCACTCGCGACTATTGTGTACCGATGTTCATCGAGATTTCAAAGTACTTCCGTCGTTTCGCTCATTTGTATGAAGACGTAATACTGTTTACTTTAGTGTACTGTGTAAAAAGCAAATTTTATTTGGAATTGAAATACTAAGCATCCCCTTTCTATAAAAGTTCATACATACCTAAATGTCCTCCAATTTATTGTCCTCTTTGTCAAAGATTTTACATTAATAGAGATTCTTCTCAAAGTATAAATTCCTTAGCTTAAGATTTAAAAATTCGTTTGAAATATTTTTTTTTTAGAACTGACTACACTGTTAGCCTTAGGGGCCCTATCCAAAAACAGAGCCGCTGTGGCTTTTACAGCTTCACCGGACTTGGGGGCGAGCGCTGAGGGCACTCAGCCGCGAAAGTTTGTGCCGTACGAGGGTGCCAGGGTGGCCGAACCTCGGCTCGGGCGGTCGTCGCGAATGCTAAAAGGTCGCGATCTATCTAATTCCCTAATCCTAAGAGAATACGAACTAACTAACATATACTCATATGCACGTTCCCCTCCTCCTGGGAGGAAGGAGGGAACCATGCGTATGTGTATTTAGTAATCGGAATGATTTTTCTACACTAACTAGCGCAAAAAAAGAAAAAAAAAAGGTCCCTTACAGAACCTATGTACCTGTGTGATGTGCACGTGTGTGTGTTCATACGTGTGTAATGTTGTGTGTGGGTAACTATGTGTTGCACGTATAGTGTCACTTTGTATCGCGCGGGCGGCTGCCTGACCCAAGGGCTTCACACCGAGGAACGGACCTAGGCTTGGGTTGCCGCTAGAGAGGGTGGCCGTGACGGGTGTGCGGGAGCGAAGTTGACCGCCCGCCCTCTGCAGAGAGAACAGTGGTTACGCGGGCGTGAGCGGTGGCACGCTCTGTTTGTACAGGCGGTGGAGTAGAACGCGTTTGCTGTTTCGATTTGGTCGAGCGGGTCAGTGAAGATATTACGCGGCCGGCGTTTACTCCGGCAGGCATCGGGTCGGGAACATATGAAGCTGAGAGGAAGCCATTTGTCCTGTCAGGTACTTATTAGGTTTTATGTTGATGGTATTTATAACTTTATATGACCATTCATATTTCGATATTACCTAGAAACGTTTTTGTATAAATTAAGACTTCGCTCTTCAAACAAGCAGACAACTTGTGCAGTTTTTATTATCACTAGCCTGTAAGTGTAGACTAAAGCCAACATCCCGAGGGAAGACATTAGGTTAATGACACTTCCAAACAACGACATACTTGCAATGTCAAATGCGAAGAAACAGTTTTGTATTTATAGCAAATCTGATAATAGTAAATTTAAATTGTTACAAAAAAAATATCACCAAAGACTATTTCTCAACAATCACACGGATTGGTTTTATGAAGGGTGACCCATAAAAGGCTGAGCCATATTGATTATCCTGAGGTCCTCTTTATTATCGTTAGTTAGTTTCACTATGAGAGATGTGGTGATGAGGTGAGTGATGTTGTATGAGAGATGAGGGGTATAAAGGGTGTCGAATTACATCTTCAGCATTGAGACGCCCAAGCCAACCTCAACTGCACGTGGTGCACTCTGCTGAGCAACGAACGAGGAAATGGTGATAGCAGAGTGGTAGGGTTGTTTTGCCCGACTGGGTCGCGACCACCATGCATTTGGTGAAAAACCAGTCATAGTGACTCGCTTTTGCGTGTCGCGTTTCGGGATCAGCTTGTGCATATCCAATTAAATTAATTCAGGCCGGCACGACAGTCATGGCCGTCGATGGATTTCGATCTCTCGGTGGTCACCGTTGTGTTAGGATTGTACTAAGTTTACCATCAGGATCAGTACAATCAATATGTCGTGTTACTACAAAAAAAAATATCCGTAAGCGATGTGAACGATCAGACAATCCTAAAGAAAATGCTCGTTGCTTTTTTTTGTTGATTGACTATACTGTTAGCCATAAGAGCCCTGAAGCCTCAGACGTCTTTTGCAGCTTCACAGTGATTTGGTAAAGTGCACTTCGCTTTTTGTACCCTTCCACTCATCCTGGGTAGAGGAGTGTTGTGATTAATACCCAACAATATTTTATAAACCTTCCCTTTTAAAATCTGATCTAACCACAAAAAGCAAAAAAATTGGTGATTTGAAAGACATACTAAATAATTTACATACCAAGAACTGCTAAAAGTTTATATAAATTGAGAAAAAATATGGAGACATAGGCAACGTCAGAACCTTTCATTACCTACCTGTTAAAGCAATATGAACAATAGGCTTTTCAGAACTTCACGCTCGGCTTCCCGAAGTATTCAATGGAATGTTTCCGGAGCCCGAAGCACAATCAGATAGCATAGCCGTGTACTCGGATATTCATTATAAGTGAAAAGCACCTTAATCACTGTTATTAAAATCTATTTTCGTTTGTATTTATTAACGTATGTTTATTGGGGTATTAGTCCTCAATCCTGATTCCAGCTTCACTGATTCGTCAATCTTTTTACCATAGCACGAACCATATTAAATACTATCGCTAATTAAAATACAACTATTACCAAAACGAAGAAGAAGAATATCATAATACTTAATGGATGAAAAAAACTTTTTAAATATTTTTCTTTGTCAATATTTGCTGATAAACGTTTTTTAAGAGCTTTAAAACATT
Source organism: Saturnia japonica (assembly GCA_033032175.1). NCBI lineage: Eukaryota > Metazoa > Arthropoda > Insecta > Lepidoptera > Saturniidae > Saturnia > Saturnia japonica. Next base: position 20,055,049 of record CM065307.1, on the reverse strand, counting down.
CTGCGCTACATTTTTTTCAAATCTGATATAAAATTGTTTGTTGAATACAACAACTTGATACGGATTGCAAGAAACGTCGTAACACTAAAAATATTAAAAAGGAAACAAAAACCCGACTGCAACAAAAACACTTGACAAAAAAAAAATGCATTTTTCTATATTTGATTTTTATTTGATTTCCAGACGTGGTACTTAAATATTCCTCACATTTAAGACGAATCTATCGACACTTAGGGCGACGCACCAAAAAAGTTAAATTCAATTTTAGCTTAAATCCAGTTTAGTTGTGTGAAAATGTATGCAACTGTCAATCTATAATTTGTTTCGATTTAAATATGATTTAAGGTTTTTGTGCAAGCCGTCCTTAGTATACTAAATCCATCAAGCCGTTTAGGCTACAGAGCGTGCTAAAGAAATAGACATATATACACGCTCGAAAAACATAACCGCATTTTTCGTAGTCGAATAAAAAAACACTAAAAACGGTTACCCACCTGGGAGTCTCACAACTATTAGACTTTTCTGCTATATGTGGTGGCTTCCAGAAATACGAAGCCCATTATATTTGGTTAGATAAAACAATATAAAAAAGTTGGCCCATATGCGATATCTACATATATTTACCCGACTGCGAAAAAGGAGGGTAATGTTTTTCGAGCGTATGTATATATGTACGTATGTATATATGTTTGTACGTATGTCTATTTCTTTGGAATGCTTTGTAGCCTAAACGGTTTAATGGATTTTAGCATACGAGATGTCATTAGATTTGTCTTAATGGTGGGAGTGACATAGGCTATATAGTATTTAAGTAAGCCGCCTGGGAATCAAATAAAAAGCAAAAAAAATGTTGTGTTTTTGTTGCAGTTGGGTTTTTGTTTCCCTTTTATTAACTTAGCTTATTTACTTCACTGCTTTCTTGGTGCAGGGCTCCCAGAAGCTACCAGAAGCACGAGACTCGTAACATGCAACAAATACCTAATTCAGCTCTACATTCAGCACTAACAGCGTTCTTTACCGTCCTTTAAAAAAAAGTTCTCTAACTGCTTCTCTATTTGCAAAGAACGCTTCAAAATAAATAATTAAAACATTATTATAAGCCCCACTTATAGTGCTTGATTACCTACATATCAACATAAATGTGGTAAAACAGAGATTTCAGAGAAATTATTATGTTAATGGAATAGGTACGTGTTCGCATTGCTCGGTTTAAAGATTACTTTTCTAACTTAAAAGACAACAAACTGTACTGAACGACGAACTAGATAACTAAACCGTTTGAATATAATTTTTACTATATAATCAAGTGATTAAATCTGAGCATCAATATAAATTCATAAAACAATTCGCTGACTCTAGTAACTGCTTATGTATTCTTATTATCACGGTATTCTTTTGTTAAAAAAGGATGCCGAACCTCATTGTTCGACGTATAACATTCGAAACTTTGAGAAGCTCGCGACCCTCGACGAGTCTGCATCAATGAAAAATTCACACCCTCTAATACCCTATAGATGTCAGAAATAACTCTATATATAAAATCTACTGTAGTGTGTTTCCTTCTATTACACCAACGCACAATATTATGTCTACCGTATCATGAATCACAGTTGCATCGAAAATAGCATTTTGTTGAATTTTACTAGTGAACTATTGCACTTTACTAGTCAAGTCATTATGCTTTTGTATTGCTTATGTTAAGCTTTGGATATTCGTAACTTAGTTTACTATACAATATAACTGAGTAAAGCAGAAGGCTACACTCTAAAACGTGTTTTTGGCAATTATGTTTCAACCTGTAATTGCCTATATAGGGAAAAGACATAATTGAATATAAGAACGTTATATGGTGTTTCCCAGCACATTTTCGACTACATCATGTTTATATAATATCTACTTTTCCCTGTACCTAATAGCGGTTTTATTACGTTAATCCCCTATTTAGCAATGATGGCTCAATTGGCGGCGTGTAGGGACTTCGTGTCGATTGACGTAGGTTAAATACCTGCAATGAGCCTGAACTTTCGGTGAAGAAAAACAAACATCGTGATGAAATCATAGCATGGTAGTAGGGCTTTTTCTAAAACCCTCCTGGCTAAGAAGCTACCACCTTCAAGTTTAAATTCTGTAGCCAAACACCAATAGGTGTGTTCCGGCAGCTTCACTTGAAAGCTAATCTTCCACTAGGCCTAGCGTCCTTCCATCTTGAGCAACATCGTCACTTAACAACTGGTGAGATGGTGGCCACAACGCTAAACCTATAACGATAAAAAAAAATATATTGAGGTCTTAGGATATTCCACCCTGATCTTTGTCACCGACTTTCGATTTTTAAATTAAACATATATTAATATGAAAACATAATGTATTATTAAAATTATTCCAAGTGTTCAGACAACATCAAATATTTTTTTTATTTCATTTCAATAACCATAAAAATACTGAATTTAAGACATATGTTGTTACACCTCGGTGTTAAATCGGCTCGAATTTATTTGAAAATTTATCCGTGTGGCGCGGTATGCGAATACAGTGCACACTGTTGGGTTCAACTGACGCTATCCATGAATAATTATCTTGACGTCGATACAATTTTTCTTTTGTAGACAAACTCTGCATATCTACTTCATTTCGTTGTATATTATTTGTCTTTTATTTGTATTTGTTACGGTTGATTTTTTCGTAGTGATGGTTTTTTAAGTTTTTTAGTATCTAAATCTTGTGTTTCAAACTTGATACTTTTAAAGCATCAAGAATTATATCTATACAAATAAAAAAAAAGTGTTTGTTTGCAATGTCAAAATAACAGCTTTTTACTAAATGCATATGAGAGTATATACGGTAATTATAACAAAAAAACATATTTTTTTTTTATTTTAATCTGTTTGTATTACTAATTTTTGTTTCGGCTAACCTCCGAAACGGCAAGACCGATTTTGACGGGAATTTCATGGATAGTTAGCTGATGTTATAATGATTAACTTAGGCTACTTTTAGTTTAAAAAAAGAATAAGGATTCTGCGCAAATAAAATAAACTAAAGTAGCAGTGTTCAGTATCGCGCGCTCTCCACGCGCATGTACCTCTTCGCCACCGTCGCACCATAGGATTTTCCACGCGGTCTAAGTCGCAAGCGTAGCTAGTACTAAAAATACGTAATTATTATACAATACAATATCTTTATTTGTCTAAATATGGTCAATACTGGTCTTAAATTTCATCAATCATATTCTGCCATTTGCCCAAAATCACTGTTTTTCCGATTGATTTTTACTTGCAAGAAATCCATTTTTTTCTCTAAAATAAAAGTAGCCTAATTTATCTACCAGTGAAAGTCTCGTCAAAATCGGTCCAACCGTTTCGGAGATTACCCGGAACAAACAGACAGACAAATAAAAAAAAAGACGGTTTTTTGGTTTGTGCCGACTTATTATCCAATCTCAAGTCATCAATTGGTAATTATTTAAATTAATTTGTAAACCAATTATAACAACAAATCTCACCTTAAACTTTCTTTGAACCCATAAAATATTTTAAATTAAGTCTTTAATGTCCAGCAGGAATCGCGTTCAAATGGATTTTTTTTATAATGTGTCCATAAAATTTGGAAAAAATGGACACATAAATAGTAAGTAAAAATGTGAAAAAGGTATTTATAAACTTTTTTAGATTTTTGTTTTAGTAAGTCGTGCCGGTCGAGTGATTTATACAGGCGTAATATCAATTCGATGTCCGCAGCGTCAGATCACGGTAATACTACGATTTTTTATGAATTCACGTACTTTACTTATTTATATTGATACCACTATCACAAGGAAAAGATTGTAAGGAAAACTGAATGCTTTAGAAATATTCTTGTAGTACCACTGCATATGGGAAGAATTTTTCAGCGACTGCAATCGGCAATACGTCGTGGCCTGGCGCGGGGAACTGATTACGCCTGTGCCTTTCTTCGGGAAAAAGTCTTATTATCCAGCAGTGATGCACTTATAGGCTGTTATAATTATTGGTATTCAAGAACAAAGTTTTTACTGCTTTTTAGAAACAACTGGGAAAATGGTTCACAACGGAACTGTCCCACAGGAAACCAATTATATAGTCACTGCTTTGTCGACGTCTACGATGGTCCCCGTACGACTAGTAATATCTATGTTTCATTTTTTAGAAAATACTCTCTAATGGCTTTTGTCTGGTCAAAGACTCCAAACAAGTCTCAAGGTATGTTTGTAATAGTACGTAAATATAATAAGATATCATTGTAACAGATCTAATAAAATTACATACTTATGAATAAAAAAAAAACGAGTGAGCCTTACAGTAATGACGTAGGTATATTATAATAATTTTATTACAACATTACATATTAAACAACAAATGACATATTTTTAAAGCATGCCTAATAAATATACAAACATACATAAAGTCGTAAAACATAACCACCTATTTCGCAGTCGGGTAAAAATAAGGGAGAAATAGAATAAAGAAATAAAGAGTCAGTAGATTTACGTTTTACAATTTTTTCAATTAAAATTACAATATTTTGTATAATTGTATTATATGTATTGTTTTAACTAAACGGTATCCCCCTACACGATATTTATCAAATATATATTTTTTATAATAAAGTACTTCCCTTTTTTAATCACATTACTTTTTGCCTAAGTATCTTTCCACACTCTTACTATGCCCCTTGCTCAACCGAGGCTCTCTGTCATTCTTTTTTTCTGACTGACTTTTAGGGTCCTATCCGTAAACAGAGCCGCAGGTGGCTTTTACAGCTGCACTTTAATTATTAGTAATATGTTTACTTATTCCGGTAACTCTAATATATAATTAACAACCTTTATGGTTGGTCGGCGACTATGATTGGTTGATGACTAACTCACAAGCATAATCAATTGTACAACTAATATATTGATGTACGTAGTTTATAATAAATCTAATATATTTTAATAATGTACATATTATTTAATAATTAGTTAGTATGTTTACTTGCAAACTACCCGCTAATTCTAATATATTATTATTAACCTTACAGACGATATCTAGAAAATGCCCTACAACCAAACTATGAATACATCACAATCTTTTCCTTCGCCGAAAGCAATCGTATTTTTTATGTCTAATATAGGGAATATATTTACATTGTTTCATAAAGATTAGTACATATTTGAGCTCTTACTAAATTGTATTCTTTAAAAAGATTTTTCTCGACGACAAGAAATAAGGGCTAGTTCACATTCAATTAACGTAATCTTAAGAAGTTAGCTCAATTGTAGAATATAACAAAACAATTTTTCAGAAAAAATTAAAAACCAACTTCAATGATTTTGAGTAGCTATTTGGTATATCTACGAAATCGAAGGTCCAATGCCAATGAAACTAAAATGGGACCACTCTTCAGGTATCCTCTTTCCAATGAAAAAAAAAGATATAAATCGGTTCACATTGTTACACCCGTGGGTATTAAAAATGCCGATGTTTGACGTGAAGAAGATTTATTTCAATTTCACACAGTTACGAATTACACGATCTCACAACACTTATTTATTATACTGTGGTTTCGCTTCCTTTTTATCGCTCGTTATTATCGCTTTATAATTCAAAACCGAACTGCCACGGGGCTTTTTTTTTTTTTTTTAACTGAATACACTGTTAGCCTTAGGAGCTCTATCGTCAAACAGAGCCGCTGCGGCTTTTACAGCTTCACCGGACTTGGGGGCGAGCGCTTAGGGCACTCAGCCGCGAAAGTTTGTGACGACCCGCACGAGGGTGCCAGAGTGGCCGAACCTCGGCTCGGGCGGTCGTCGCGAATGCGAAAAAGTCGCGATCTAACTAATTCCCTAATCCTAAGAGAATTCGAACTAACTAATATATACTCATATGCACGTTCCCCTCCTCCTGGGAGGAAGGAGTGGACCATGCGTATGTGTATTTAATAATCGGAATGGTTTTTCTACACTAACTAGCGCAAAAAAAGAAAAAAAAGGTCCCTTATAGAACCTATGTACCTGTGTGGTGTGCACGTGTGTGTGTTCATACGTGTGTAATGTTGTGTGTGGGTAACTAAATGTTGCACGTATAGTGTCACTTTGTATCGCGCGAGCGGCTGCCTGACCCAAGGGTTTCACACCGAGGAACGGACCTAGGCTTGGGTTGCCGCTAGAGAGGGTGGACGTGACGGGTGTGCGGGAGCGAAGTTAACCGCCCGTCCTCTGCGGAGAGAACGGTGGTTACGCGGGCGTGGGCGGTGGCACGCTCTGTTTGGAGAGACGGTGGCGTAGAACGCGTTAGCTGTTTCGGTTTGGTCGGGCGGGTCAGTGAATATATTACGCGGCCGGCGTTTTCTCCGGCAGGCGTTGGGATCGGGAAGATATGAAGCTGCCGCTTTTATTAGGGGATTCGCGTGGTTTGATGCTGTGTCGAAATAAGAGCGAGAAAGGTGTTTGACATAGGCATGTATCGAAGGAAGGTCCATCCATATCTCTATGGAGGTCCTCCATACGAACATACCTAGGGGCGCCGGTAAGGCGGTGAAGAAACCTATTCTGGATGGCTTGTAAGCGTTTCCAATTATATCTTGACATATGTGCGAACACAACCCAGCTATATGTCATAATCGGTCGGCCACAGCGCCGCGCCAGAGTCGCTTAAATACCTACACTAAACGATCGAAGAAAAATCGTGAATCATCGCTAACTTTCTTGATGTTTAGTTTCTATGCGAACTCGATGACGTAATCGAGGCGATAAGCCCTATACATGTGTGCGTAAACTGCGATGTTTACACAAACATGCGCCGCGGTTGTTTACGACGCGAACATTATTTCGAAGTCCTGAGTTGTTTGTAGTTGCTTCGAGATATTTCGGGAGCAGGATTTTCTCTATCTTTTTAATCGGGTTGTGACAGGTCGTAACAATATACAGAGAAGTTACAATCCGAACTTAATTTTTCTATATAAAGTTAAATTGAAACCTCCATTTTTAAGGTGTTTAAAAAAAATAATTTACCTATCATGGCATGACTTGCGATAATTTATTTAATATTTATTACTAGCTTTTGCCCACGACTTCGTTCCTATTTTTTCGAAATGTATCGATTTGCGCTCCACCTATTTTATAAAACGTTTATACTCATTCAGAGACATTAGAGTGCCATCATAATCGGATACATATTATAAGGTACGCATATGTGTATGTATGTTTTTTTTGGACGCTCTGTAGTCTACACGGCTTGATGGATTTTAGCATACGAGGCGATGCTAGATTCGTCTTAATTGTGTGAGTGACAGACTATATAATATTTAAATACGACGTCTGGGAATGAAATAAAATGTAAAAATGGATATTTAAGTCAAGTGTTTTTGTTGCAGTCGGGTTTTTTGTTTACCTTTGCCGTACTGTGTGGATATGGAATAGGCTCCCAGCCAACGTGTTCTCTCCTTCCTTTGATATGGGGTCCTTCAAATGAAATAGGCAAAAGTTAAAAGGCATTTCATCAGGCTGGACTTCGACGTGCTGCCGATCAAATTTGTCTCGCCAACGGTCGCCGTTGTTTGTAGACTGTACTATAATTACCTTTAGGTGCTGTACAGTCATTTTGCCGAGGTCGTATAAAAAAGCATTAAAGAATATTTTACGATATTTTTAATGTACCTACTAATGTTGGTGTGTATTGTATCTTTTTGAATCTATTTCGTTAGCATACAATTTAAAAGTTATCGGAAAGAAATAATTGATACTGGTAATTTTTTATTGAATAAATTGGTCACATGTGTTATTTTATTTATTGAAATTGTATACAAATTTCATTTTGTTGTCATCACCAATTTGCTTGCTTAATGTATATTTATACATACATTATTTGTTTATATGCTATAATGATCGGCATTATTTAAAATAATGGTTTATAAATTAGTTATTTTATTGTTAATTTCTATATGGCATTATAGAATTAAGTTTGTGAGAAAATACGCAATAACAAAAAATATTTCATTTGTTCTGATCTGCCCATACCTGCTGTAATAAATGCAACGAATTCTGGAACTCATCAAAATTTTAATACATTTTTAACTAGCTCCTAACAACGTCATCCGTTTTTATTTCGTCACCCGATTTTATCCAGTGTGTGTACGAATGTAATGAAATCTTTGCGTTCAATATTCATCAATTTCGTCACACCGGAAAAACTAGAAAATTTACGTATTAAGAACCGATGACACTATAATAATTTCATAAATATAATGTGTTATTCTCACTTAAATGTAACATGAACTCATGATAAAAATCATCCCTAGTTTTTAAGGGTTATATATCTACGATTGACATTATAATATCAAATATTCCGTTAACAGCTTTTTATCCCTTTGGCTCCCTTAAATAACAAAAATTTACGTAAAATTGGCATATATACAGAGCAGAGTTATTTTAAACACAAAAATCATCTAATTCTGAATAAAGATATGTTTCTAAGACACTTTAGGCAGTCAAAGTCTGTGTATATCGAACCAAAACGTACACGTTTCAAAATGGACCTATTTGATTGAAGAATCACGATTATCAGCCATTTTAATCTCTTTTCACACCCTGTACCTATTCCAACTGCCTCTTGTCTCACTCTGCGCGGCACGAATACCATTGCCGAAAATGGTGAAATATATAATTAAGAAAATCCAACACATTACAAATACTAGTATCAACCTTTATGATGGTTAAAATTTTTCCTGTTATAAAAACGGAGGGCGCTTTTCTCTTATATTTTAATAATCACATTACCTTTATAAATAGCTAGTAATATTAAAATTAACGCAAAAGATATCAAGCGCACCACGATATTTTTACCAGTTAATATTTTTTCAATCAATATTCTAATTTAAATCTGAGTTAATTTGTACCGTGTTGTGGGACCCTTATCTCTGTGTACATATTTATTTATTTATTAATAAATTGTTATTATTTAATAATTTTTTTCAAATATAATATTGTAACAAATACATACTTCAAGCTGAAGGTGAAAATGGTTGAAACAAAAGGTACTTTTAAGACTCGTCAATTGCTTGAAGTATGTACACACTCTAACAGTAGTCCATGGTCATTAATAATATCTAATAAACCAAAGAAACTTCGTCCACGTATGTTTATTGTCCTGTATGTGTTTTATTAAACTTCTAAAATCTTTATAACATTATTAAATAGTGTTTGATGGTCGAGTGAATTAGACAGGCGGATAATCGATTCGGTATCTTAAAATTTTCGGAATTCGCGAACATTTACAGTTTGATAACACTATGGACTACACACCACATATATACTATATATCACATTCACTACTTATATAGTTTAAATTGTAACCTTGTATCTTTAAAAATACAAATATCCATTATCATTCAAGTTCCTATGGCCTAAACAATGCCTATGGAATGGAATGAAATTGGACTTCGAAAAGGAATCTATCAATATAACATTTTCAATAACACAGATCCGATGTGATCGGGACTTTATTGAAAAGCAAAGGTCCTTAAACTCGGGTTCGTTCGACTGGAGAGTGTTATATCTTGAATCGCTTCGCCTCATATCACCTAAAGAGGTTGCTAATCGCTAAACAGCTATAAAAGGATAACATTTCAAACGAAATAGTGTGTGCTTAGGAAATACCAAAAACACATAGTTCATTTATAACCATTATTAAATCATTTTATTAATTTAACAAATATGAATATTGTTAAATATTTTATTTCGGTTATTCTGATTTGTATTGGAACGCAAGGTAAGATTTATTATCAGATAATTATTTTAATATTAATAACTGTATTGCCGCACTAGTTGCGGTCGCGGCTTTGCACACGTTGTTTACGCAGAAAACATTTTTTTCTAAGTTTCATATTAACGTACCTGTAGATCTGTCTATACATATAATTTTATGTCCAAATTTTCCGATATGAACGATACTGGTCACGGATATACCTTTTTTTCTGTGTCTGTTTGTATGTCCTGATTTAACTGAAAAACGGCTTGACCGGTTTTGATGAAATTTTGTACACGGGAAGTTTAAGTCGTTCCATGAATGATGGGATACGAGAATTTTCAATAACACTTTTATGCATTTTGACAAAATTAATTTCCAAAAATTATAAATACCATTAATGCTTAACCGATTTTGATGAAATTTTGTAAATGGGGAGTATAAGTATTACATAATTGATGGGCTATAAGAATTTCAACATTACTTCTAGAAATCGTAAAAAAAGATCTTCAAAAAAAACAAATTTTAATAAATTCTCAACCGATTCTGATCAAATTTTGTATACGGGAAGTATAATACATCATACCATAATTGAGGGGCTTTATTTAAGAATCGTTAATAATGCATTAGAAATCGTACAATAGAATGTGTCACTCGTGACATTGGCAAAATTGCCTACATAGGTATAAAGCTTAAATAAAAAAAAATACCAAAGAATAATAAATAATATTCAACTGATTTTGATAAAAATTGTACACGGGAAATACATGCTATTACTCAATTGATACGGCATGTGAATTGTATTGTCAACAATATGAGTAAAAATTAAATTCCGGGATGTAAATAACTACTGCGTAGTAACAAAAGCGTGCGGAGCCGCGGGCACACCGCTAGTTTAATATAAGTCGGACAAGTTATAACCTGGACGCTCCCAGCATTGACTTAATTTACGTTTTATTGTATTCCAGCATTCTCTTTATCATTCTTGGAGCCAAGTCTTTTTGTTCCACGTATAGTTGGCGGTATAACGGCCCCGGCAGGTCGAATCCCTTACCAAGTATCCCTAAGGAACTTATTCAACTCACATTTCTGCGGTGGAACAATCCTGAATCAGAGATGGATATTGACCGCCGCTCATTGCACTGTTGGGTAAGTGGCTATAGAAATAAAATAGAACACGACAATTATTACCAACAGGATCGAGATCATCACACTCCAGATTGAACACCCGCCATAGTGAAACGTTTAGGCATGTCCAGTTTCCTGGTACACGCACCAGGTTTCAGGGTCTTGTACTAAGTACCAAGTAAAAGTTATCCTAGTACGCAACAATAACAACTTTCAATATCGATCAAGGGCGTTTTGTTCACCGATAAGCTAAAACAAGGACGCAATAATACCAATTTTCAATATCGATCAAGGGCGTTTTGTTCACCGATAAGCTAAAACAAGGACGCAATAATACCAATTTTCAATATCGATCAAGGGCGTTTTGTTCACCGATAAGCTAAAACAAGGACGCAATAATACCAACTTTCAATATCGATCAAGGGCGTTTTTTTATCGATGAGCTAAAAAAAGGACGCAATAATACCAACTTTCAATATCGATCAAGGGCGTTTAGTTCACCGATAAGCTAAAACAAGGACGCAATAATACCAACTTTCAATATCGATCAAGGGCGTTTTGTTCACCGAGAAGCTAAAACAAGGACGCAATAATACCAACTTTCAATATCGATCAAGGGCTTTTTTTATCGATGAGCTAATAAAGGACGCAATAATATCAACTTTCAATATGGATTAAGGGCGTTTTTTTATCGATAAGCTAAAAAACAGAACCATTTTTCTTCTGCGACCTCCATGCAAATGGTTTACTGGTTTACTATCAGGAACAGTACCCTTATTTTGACCTTACAATGACCCTAAGCTTTCGGCGAAGGTAAACCTCGTGTTGAAACCATAGATAGCATCGTGGTAGGACATTTTATATTGCCTGCACGGCTAGCTTTCACTCTCAAATACAGCTACGTTCTGGGAGCTGCACTTGAGTTTCAGTCTCTCTAGTGGTAGTATGCTGCTATCTTGAACTCATCGTTGCATACCATAGGTGATATTGTTGTCAAACAGTAAACTTTCAAAGAGTCTTAATAAATCTACGTGAATTTATTTAAAAAAATCACTAATGCATGCCAAAGTACTACGAAAAAGAAAATAAACAGTTTCTAAAATCTCCCTCAGCCAATCTGTTCAAAACCTGAAAGTGGTGGTGGGGTCCAACAACCTACTATCTGGTGGTGACCGTTACTCTGTCGACAAAATCATCATACACAGTGAATACAACAGCGTGGCAATCTGCAATGATCTCAGTCTAATCAAATTGAAATCAGATATTATCTTCAAAGATAGTATTCAGCCAATAGACCTGCCCGAAGAAGATACTGCTAGTGGTACTGAGGTCATGTTGAGCGGCTGGGGAAGGCTTTCGGTAAGCTTTTTGTTTATATATTTAGTTCGGCAAGAGACTTGACCGGTTATATATAATAATAATTTAAATACTAGTAATGCCTCGCGGTTTCAATCCACCATGCCGTTGCCAACGCAACAGTGTAGTATAAGTCTTTCGTTTTTATCACTTTACCTACATACTTGACTTTCATAGTTACTGCTATGGTCCTTAGGGTCGTAGAATGAAGTTATTTACTGTATAACAGTCCTCAATAAATAGACAATAATATACAGAAATATTTTTAAAATCTGACCGGTAGTTGCAAAGATTAGCGCATTCAAAAATAAAATTGAACTATATCTTTGTAATATAACACGACAATTTTTAACATAAAAGAAAACCAACTGACAAGAGTGTATCTTCGAAGTTTGAAGTCCAATGCCAATGAAATTAAAAGGTGGTGGTCCACCCTTGAGGTATCCCCTAAAAATCATCCAAATCGGTTCATAAACAAAGAAATTATGGCTGAAAATCCATTAAAAAAAAACATATATATACATTCGAATTGAAACCTCCCGTCTTTTGTCGAAGTCGGTGAAAAATAACAGTTATTTATTAAATGCATATATGAAAGTACGAGTATATACGGTGCCTATAACAAAATTATAATATTTTTCATTTTGTCTGTCTGTCCGTTGGTTCGGGTTAATCTCCGAAACGGTTGGACCGATTTTGACGGGACTTTCACTGGCAGAAAGCTGATGTTTTAAGGAGTAATTTACGCTACTTTTATTTAATAAAAAGAATTAGAGTTCTGAGCAAATAAATAAAAACTGGTCATGATGGATCAATCGGGCGCTTAAATGGCTTACACTGAGTAAACCATAAGAGATACAACAAATTAATGTACTACATGATTGTGCATATTAACAAGACCTACAAAGTCACCCAGAGCATACGTCTATCTTCTAAGGATCCCTCACAAAAAGCGTTTTTATCTAACCGGGACCGGAGGTAATACGTTTCACGCATGTAACCCGATCGGCGGCATTCTGTAGACAACACGAGCGCAGCTGCGGGCACAGCTAGTCTTATACATAAAATCTTGTGCGCGTCTGTTAGTGACTCAAAAGCTTTTAAACAACTGAGTTGGAGTTCGATTGAATTCATATTTACATAATATATTTGTTTTATCGAGACAGTGGTTTATAGCTATGATACATTTCGATAGATGGTGCTGTGCTCAAGCCATTAATTATCGGAAAGGCAGAACAACGTCTGAAGGAACAGCTAGATTTTGATCATTACAGTAAGAGTGTTAGGACAAATAGAAATTTCATTGAAGATTTCTCTCTTCTTGGGGCTGTCCGACAGATGACCGTAGCCTAATAATCTTGAGTTGTGTACCTAAGTGAGTATGGTTTCCGGAGCTCCTTGAGGTAGGGGGGTTTAAGGTCGGCGACGCGCTAGTGACACCTAGGGTGAAGGGGTATCGTAATAAATCTTTAAAACTGAGACACCCAAGCCAACCTCACCTGCACGTGGTGCACTCTGCTGATTAACGAACGAGGAAATGGCGATAGCGGGGTGGCAGGACTGTATCGTCCGACTGGGTCACAACCACCTTGCTAGTGGTGAAAATTCCGTCATAGTGAACTCGCTTTTGCTTGTCTCGTTTCGTAATCAGCCCTGTGCATATCCAGTTAAATTAATGCCGGTCGAGATGACAGCGGCGACGGTCGATGGATTACGATCTCACGGTGGTCGCCGTTGTTTTATAATTGTATAGGCTTACCATCAGGGACAGTACCGTCGATATGCTGTACTCCTAAAAAATAACCTGAAGCCGTATGCTTATTTGCTTAATTAATTTTCCATTTTCAGTACCCAGGTTCCTACCCAACACAGCTTCAAATGATAAACCTAACAGCGCTCAGCGTTGAGAACTGTCAAAATATATATGCCACTATCAACCCAGTCTTCCCCACTCAAATTTGCTCGCTCACCAAAGCCGGTGAAGGGGCGTGCCATGTAAGTATACCATATTTTTTTGTTTTATTTGGAATCAACTGTATTCCCCGTCAGATATGTGGCCAAACGTTCGTTTGTTCCTTTCTTCGACTATCATCATCATCTCAGAGGAAAGTCGTAGACTGCTGGACTAAAGCCTTTTATTTGGAACCAACTGTATTCCCCGTCAGATCTGCGACCCAACTTTCGTTTGTTTCTTTCTTCGACTATCGTCATCATCTCAGCGAAAATTCGTAGACTCCTGGACTAAAGCCACCCCTAATGACCCCTTCTACGAGCAATGTTCTCCACTTCCACTTAAGTCTAGCTATTCTTAGAGCTACACATACATATATCGGTAACTTTGATTTTTGTGCAGATCACGCAAAGAAAATCCCATTATAACTCACTCCATTGCCTTTTGAGTGACCTTTTCATCAACTATATTTCTAACCACATATATATATTTAACATCGCGTGCACGGCAACTGATTTGCTGTTATGTGATCATTTAAGAGGAAACGCGGTCAGTGTTTGCCCATACAAACATATTTCCCTGTTTCCAACCCGGATAATGATACTAGAGCAAATATTTTTATACCGTAAAACCTATATCTACCACTACCATGTCCCTATGTTTTGATTTATTTCGTAAATGAATTATAATATGATGCTCAGACGTCCAACAAACAAATTTGACGACTACAAAAAGAAAAAGGAAAATATAGAAGATATGGTCGAAGTTCTTCTTAGATTATTCTTGAGAAAAATACAAAAATAGGTTCGGTTTTGTAGGAGGAGGAAACAAGGGAATACGAAACTATGATTTTATAAATTTTACTTAGGTATAATCCGTCTCAACTGTAGTTGTCGCTCTCGCTCTATTTGGTGAGGTTTTGGGCACATCGCGACAGCAATAGATTTTAGATATAACTATTCTTGAAATGTTTCTTAGACCGCCCATCCTCTTAAGCACTGGGCTTAAGCAAGGAATATATATTTCAACGCTGCAGTGCGGTGGTCGCTTCAAGCAACAGTATGCATTACTGAAAAAAATTACCTCATGGAAAGGCTTGCGATATCTGGTTCAATCGCACAGGCGTATTCACTTGCGTTCAGGTGTTAATTATTTTGGGTGATGCTAAATTAAACAAAGTATTTCGATTTGAATAAGGTTTTGTGTAATCTATATCATAGATAAAAATATAATGTTGTTCGTTGGTAAGAGCATCACTTGAGAATGGATAAATCGATTTAGCTACTTCTTTTTTAGAATGTTAGTAATAGTCCGAATATGATTTTCAGTGGAAGAAAAATTTGAAATTTGTCCAGAAAATTGGGAAATTTTGGAAAAACTGAAATTTGTTTTTTTTTTGTTTTTTTAATGAACTCATTACCATACCTAGCTCACGATTTATACGCGTAATTCTTATTTTGTTTAATTATTTTTAGAAAATAAAAATCGTGGTAGATGGCGCTGTGGTCAAGTTATTGATTAATAGAAAGGAGATAATAACGTTTGCGAGTCCAGCTAATAGCTAATAATAATTACACTAAGCATAAATATCATAACTGAAAATAATTTTACCCGAGTTTCAAATGTTTGGTCATTGAACTAAATTTCAGGGTGACTCCGGTGGTCCTTTAGTCCAAGGAAACGCTGTGGTGGGAGTTGTATCCTGGGGCATGCCCTGCGCTCGCGGTTTTCCTGACGTATACTCCAGAGTCTATGCATTCAAGGACTGGATTCAAGACAAAATGAACAGTTATTAAATGTATTTCTAAAATAAATTTACAACATCATATTATATGTTATTTTAATGTAATACGTAATTTTAACACTACAAATATATAATTATGAAAATTTGTAGAGATAGATCTAATAATCCTAGTGAATAAAAAGAATAAAGCAACAGGACCTAGTTTCACTGGATTCTCCTCTAAGTTCAGATGACTAGTGCTTTCTTTTTTTACAATTGTAGTAGCCAAAAGCAATATAATATGATTTCTTATTATAAATGAATAAAACCAATTATGTTCTGTAATATGGTTAAGCCTAAATCTTTTCAATTAATTTTTTTATCGACTATAAAAGAGGAGGTTCTTAATACGAATGTATATATATAATTACATATATTTTTTATATGGATTTTCAGCCATAACTTTTTTTTTTAGATGATTATTTTTTCGTTCGAAAGGGGAATAACCATAAGGAGTGGTCTATGGTTTGTGAGATTAATTGGTATTGAATCATCAACTTTCAATATACACCAAGAAACTCCTCGAAATCATTGAAGTTGGTCTGTTGATATCATTACCTGTACTTCACGTTAAATTGGGTTTATATTGTAAACGCAAGTTCGTTTCCACTTTGAGTACTTACCTAAAGATTACCAAATTGGTTGACGTTCATAATTACTGATCCGCTCCTTAAGGTTGTAGCGTGAAGTTATATAGTCAAAAATGTTCTCCAATCAACGTTGTATCTAACGCACGAAGAATTTTTAAATAAGACTGGCAGTTCCTGAGTTAAATGTTTACAAACAAATAAATTCTCCAAGCTTCATAATATTACGATTTATGACATAATTGCCGCGAATAAGTTTTTCAATTATTCTCTTTTCTCTCCCACCGCTCTGGGCATGAATTTTTATTTATACACAAATCAATCAAAACTCTTTATTAGAAACAGTTCTGATTTTATTTATTCTTTTTTTAGTCCTTCTTGTAGTTTTCATTTCTTTTTCCTCTGATACATTTGCCAGAAAAGCTGCTAATGGAAGGCTTGAAGAACAAAAATTGACAGTACAGAATACGAAATATTTGGTTGTATTCTGCAACTATACAGGTGTAATTCTAGACACAGTAGAAACATATTTCTATTGGTCTAACAAGATAGGCCTGAAGTTTACGTTTGGGACAGATTCGTTTGTATACTGATAACAATAATAGATGAATATACAATAATTCGGGCAATTCATTTTGTTTGAAAACAATCTATATAAATATGACCGGTGAGCGAGTCTAATTTTCCTTTACAGTTATCAGAGACAATCATACCCATTATTGTTATTAAGGACATGAGAGTGGAAATAAATTAAACGTTAAAACTTCTGCGAAATACATACATATGCATAATATGATTTCTAACCAAGTTTACTTTTTAAAATTATAAACAAGAGTCTGTTCCACGAAGCTGTCTAACTATTGATGCATGATTGAAATCTCCGCTCAGTAGCTGCGGAGGTCAGGGCGTATAGACAAACAAAATCATATTTAACGTAACTTCGGTAATACACGGGCATATAAATGCACGTTTTGTAATTTTTTTATGATAAACATTTATTATCTTAATATTGCTCTGAAAATTGTTTTTTGCATGAAATATTCCTCACAACTTTTAAAAGCGGTCTTTGTTACTCCAAATAAAAGTATAGTTTTTAAAGAAATTAGACGTACGTACCTCATTTTCCGTATTTTTAACAATTGAGCCCTTGTCTTACCGAAGGTGTCACCGTAGTTCACTATAAAGTGTAAATATATCTATATACTTATATATAACTAGCAGTGTGTGTCCCGTAATTTTATTTTTACTATTAATGTTGACAATTCATATGCCGTATCAACTGAGGAGTGGCATGTATTTCCCGTGTACAATTTTCGTGTAAATCGGTTGAAAATGATTATTTAATTATATTCTACGATTTCTAATGCCTTATTAATGATTCTTAAAGCCTCTTAATTATGGGATGATGTCAGATGTATGCTTCCCGTCTACTAAATTTGATCAGAATCGGTTAAGAATTGATGAAAATATTTTTTTTTTTTTTTCTAAAATAATATTGACAATTCGTATAGCCCATCAATTATATAATTACTTATACATCCCGTGTACAAAACTTCATCATAAAAATCATTTTTTAGAATTACCTAATTAAATATTAAATTTTTGCATTTTATTCTTTACTATTCCTAAAAGTGTTACTTATTGAAATTTCTTATACTCTATCAATTGACCAATAACATAAGCATCCTGTGTACAACATTTCATAAGAATCAGTGAAGCCGTTTTTAAGTTAAATCCGGACATAAAAACAGACAGACAAAACTTTTTTTGATGGCAAATTCGTGATCAGTGTCGTTCAATAGTGTGCCTATCGGGAAATTTTTGAATAGTATTAAATGTACGAATAGGACTACAGATTTATTAATATAGATGAATAAACTAGCTGTTTGCCTAATTATCGTGTAACATATTGTTTAAGCATCGGAAGAAACCTTTTTAGTTATAATTGATTTTTTTTTTAATTTTAGACATTATTATTATTATTATATTCTTTATTGCACAAAAAAAAAGGACAAATGGAGGACTTAATGCTAAAAAGCATTCTCTGCCAGTCTTCTAAGGGAGCAAGGGAAAGGTATATGCAAGGTGTGCATAATGTTAAGTAAAAAAAAAAAGTTTATAACGATTATTAAGATTATATATTATTAAGAAGTATTCAATTGCTCCAAGTAAAACCTACGTAGCGAATACTTGAAGGAATATATACTTTTTTTTACAATATATTTTTTTCTTCTTTATCTTTTTTCATCAATGTAATCGTTGGAAATATTATAATTAATTTAAGACCAATCTTGCTCTTATTAATAATCCCAGTAAACGAATTTAAACATGGTCCTAATCGAACCGAATGAAACAACCAGCTAAATCAATTGATATTACAACGGATGCATTAAGAAGCAATGATGTCGACGGACAACTCATCTTCCAAAATGATTGAAGAAACAGATACAATTACGGTTAGAATGTATCGAATCAAATGCTGTCCGTTCAGCATATTGCACGTCGACATTTTCAACAATACATTCTAACCGTAATTGTACTTCATCATAATGGTCATACAATGAAAGAATCTTACCAAAACGTAATTGTAACTCCCTTGCATCTGCGGGTGTAAGAGGCTTCTCACTCACCAAATCTAAATAATTTGAAAAGGCCGTTAAACGCCCTTTGTAACTGCCTCGTTTTCTAATTAATTCTGTTTCTTCAATCATTTTGGAAGATGAGTTGTCCCTCGACATCGTTGCTTCTTAATGCATCCGTTGTAATATCAATTGATTTAGCTGGTTGTTTCATTCGGTTCGATTAGGACCATGTTTAAATTCGTTTACTGGGATTATTAATAAGAGCAAGATTGGTCTTAAATTAATTATAATATTTCCAACGATTACATTGATGAAAAAAGATAAAGAAGAAAAAAATCAATTATAACAAAAAGGTTTCTTCCGATGCTTAAACACATATACTTCTAAATTCAAAGCAGATGAAACAAAGAGTGAAATGATTCTAAAGTAAAAGAACTGGGAAAAGTAAAATATCAGTGATATTAAGTTAGGAGTTGGACGCATTTGCATTGAGCGCAATCTCGACTTACTACTTTACGAGGACCCTGACTCCTCCAGTGATTGTTTGCTTTCAAACTACCTACTTTGGATGATAATAACTTCAAGAAGTCTTATTCGAAATGAGCTTAGTGATATAGTGTATTTCTAAAGTGAATATTTGTAGTAGATATAAAAATGCCACCACGGAATAGATGGAGTTCTTGTTGTTTTGCGTTGAATTCCTAAACATATTGTTTTGTTATCTTATTATAATAAGAAAAACACCTATCTATATAAACTTGGAATGGAAAACATTAATCACAAAAATTTAATCCAAATTGCTTACAAGAATTGCTCAGTTAGTAGTATTATCTACATCACTTGCTGTCACATTTCATTGAGTGTCAATGTCAATATTTTATGGGGTCAAGTTCAATGGCACTTGTCGGTTTAGGATTCGCAGTATTAATTTATTTAATGTAATATATTAGTAACAGGTATTATAGATAAATTTTAGCTTTCTGTACTCCTCCATATAAACTTTAACCATGCCAAATCCCACAGTCTTCCGTGCACGCAATACGCTTAAATAGGGGTAGAAAGCTTTGCTTCACGTATTAATATGTATATTGGATTGACATATACCATTTACATCTTTATATTGCGGAAATCTATGGTAATGAATTTACCCGAACTTTCTTTCAGTAAAGTGAAATTGGGATTGAAAAGTATAAATAGTACCCCGCGAATCAATTATATATCCGTTCCTCGGGGTGAAACCCTTGAGTCAGGTAGCCGTCCGCGCCCGCGCGATATAAGTTACACTGCACGTGCAACACTTAGCTACTCACATACAACATTACACACATATGTACAAACACACGTGCACACCACACAGGTACATAGGTTCTGTAGCGGACCTATTTTTCTTTTTTGTTACGTTAGTTAGTGTAGATATACTTTCAGATCCCTAAATACACATACACATGTTTCCTTCCTTCCTCCCAGGAGGCAGGGAGAACATGTATATGTGTGTATGTTAGTCAGCTCGAATTTACGGATAGGGAATTAGCCAGACCGCAACTTAATTGCAATCGCGGCAACCGTCCAAGCCGAGGTCCGGCCACTTTGCCACTCTTGAGCGATTTGTCTTTACTTTCGCAGCTGAGTGCCTTAAGCGCTCGCCCCAAGTCACGGTGAAGCTGTAAAAACCGTCTGAGGCTTCAGAGCCCTTATGGCTAATAGTGTAGTTAGTAAAAAAAAACCGATTAGATATCGACGGCGGCAACGCTAGCTTCGGAGGAGTCAACATCGATCTGACGATGCGGGGCGAAACACGTAGCGTCTCATCTGGAACAGAGTTTTTAATTTATTAATTTTTATTATTATTTGTTAATATTATTATTAAGTAATATATATCACTTTTAAGATCGATTCCTTATTTCCTTATAGGTTAATAACGATCGAATCTACAGGCTCGATCGCATCCCTTATTAACAAACTTCAAAAAAAGTCGGAGGTTACTCAATTCGAATTTATATTTTTTTTATCGATGTTCAACCAACCATAACTTCTATGTTTATGAACCGATTTCGATGATTATTTTTTGTTTGATAGGGGATACCTCAAGGGTGGTGCCCCATTTTAATTTCATTGGTGTTGGTAAAATGGTAAAATTATTTTCTATCGTTTCATTTACCTACCAACATTTCACTTTTTGATTGTTGGTCTTTTTCACGAGTAGTTTCATATTTAACATTTTCAGATTCTCCTAAGCAATCAATAACAAACGTTATTTGTTGCAGAAAAACGAAACAACTGTTAATCTGTTTCAGGAGGAATTACAAAAAAAAAATTAATTTATTTTTTGTGCATATTAAATATTTATGTATTCATTTTTGTTATTTAAAATGTACTTATCTAGTTAAATTTATTTCATTAATTTTGATTATTATCCGAGCATACCGTGATCACGTGAAATAAATAAATAAATATGTATTACCAGGTCTTGTTTTAACTTTGAGGGCCATCCATAAATTACGTCACACGAATTTCATGATTTTTGACCCCTCCCCCGTCCTTGTCACAGCTGGTCACATTTGTGAGACCCCCCCTACCTTAAAACAGCCGTGTTCGGAAATATTTTAATTTCCATTTAAATTATTTTTCAATATAATCGACATCAAATCAAACAAAGGTATAAAAATTAACAAAACATAAAAAAATCACTTTAATGAAATAAAAACTTAATCCATAACTAACATAACTTATTCTTCTTCGAACTATAAAGATAATAAGTTTCAAATAATCGAGTTGTAAAATTTGTTAAATAAAACATTGCTTTGTTCGAGATACAGAAGTCCAATTTAATTTTGTCTCTGATTATTTTGAGTAGAGGGTTGAGATTTAGTGCAACGGAGGTTTTGGGGCTTGAATGGAAGTTCGACTTAAAGAAGTTCTAATGTACTTAGATATAAAATATTATATTTTGAAATAATGTGATGTCACAAAATTTGTAACTCCTCCCCACCCCTTGTCACACAATGTCACACTTCGTCGACCCCCCTCCCACCCCTAAACGTGTGACGTAATTTATGGATGGCCCCTTGTCTGGTAATACGCAGCGAGACGGTACTCAAAAACAATGTCTATTGTTCTCTACTTTTTAACTGAGGTCTTCACTATCATCTGCCAGGTTAAACGAGAATGTCATCAAGCCGGTCTTTGCCTGCTTATAAGGTACGTATGATCGCAGATCACACCTTTTGTTATCGCACCCTGTCAATAGTGCGGGTCAATAGTAACAATACTAAGTCATTAGTACGGATTCTAAAATCACATCGACACGATTCTCCGACATATATTAAATAATATCTTAAAGTAAAATAAGTTGGTAGAAGAAGCCAGTCATTGCAACAAATACGCTGTTCCAATATTCACGATCGGAAAATTTCTATATATTAAAACTATATCGTTGCAGAAACTGTAGATTCTAGCTAAAGTCTTATGTTAATAATTAAACACGTGTCCCAAGTAAATTAGTTCCAATGTTACAGGTGTGTTGCTGCGAAAGCCTTGAAATTATCAAAGCGGAGGAACTAACCCTGTTTAACTTAACAAAATCTCACACGTGCACACGCCTCCCTTGGGAAAACTTTCAACTTAAACCTCGAAACTTAAAGGTTGTGTAAACAAAATTATAACACGCATATTAAAGTGGTCCGTGTAAACCAATAATGCTCAAAATGCGTAACAAAGACCCTGAGGGGCAATACACAGTTATTTTATAAATGTTTACATTTGGAAGTTGGTAACAAAATTACTGTAAGGTGAGCCGCGAAAGGTTACAACTATAGCCATGACAAGCTAAAAAAATCGGCCAAGCGCGAGTAGGACTCGCGCACCGAGGGTTCCGTAATTGTTCAGCTACATTCACAAAAATAATTAGGTAGCATCGGCGAGTACAGATTGTTTAAACAGGGTAGGCAGAAAATTTTAAAAGCTATTAACTTACCAAAAATAATACATTTTGGATTTGGTTCATCGTCTTGTCGATTAAATAATGATGTAGGTAGTTCAGTTACCGTAATTGTCACCTTAAATACCCATAGCCTACATTGACTGATTTTATAGACATATCAATTTAAAGATATACAAGCATTTTAGCATTGATTTAAAATTGGTAACTCGGGTAATATATAAGTCAATGCCTATCGGCGCGTTTGTTTCATGTTCTATATTTCTAAAATTAAATTGTAATAGCAACCTAGTATTCATCTTTATTTTGTATTAATTTTAAATCCGGTGTAAAACGATTTTTCACGATCACGTGTTTGTTTTTTCACTGAAAGATAATTTTGAAAACGTCTATTTTTTCATTTTCTCTATCCAGTGTCTAAATTCTAGACACACGACCAAGTTCGAAAAGGGCGACACCGGCTAGTGTGTATATTTAAACGAACCTTTTCGAGCTACTTTCGGCCCCTTCTTATGTCAAAAGCTATTAGACCTACAAATTTTGAAGGTTTAGCACCCACGTTGAACACCTAGAATCCCAAATTTCACGAATAAGTTATTGACACGAATAGTTATTGAATTATTAAGGTCTGAAAAGTAACTGACTGACTCACTCATCAAAAACCTAGACCACTTCTAGGTAACTCAGAAACTTCAAATATAACATCAAGGTAGATCATCAACCATATTATACCAAGCAGATAAAAGAAAAAATCAAAATACTTCAAAAAAATCGCTACCATATAACTACTAACCACTACTTTGAGAGTCTTGACTTTTGGAAACTTATGTCCTCTTTTTTCCGAACATGGTACTGCAAGTTACTTAAATAATTAAAATAAAATTCTCTTGTTTAAAGATAACGCTTAATTTTATTTTGTACACAAATCACATTATAGACTTTTTTAATCGATACTCCAGTACTAAAGTGTTAGAGTACCGCTCGCTACTCGACGTTAGATGTCGCTATGTATTACGGTTGTTATTTTCAAAGCACAAATTTTCAGCTGTTTTAACTACTCACTAATAGATGGTGTGGCGCAGTTTGTGAAAATACTCGACAGGTGGAGCTGATTTTTATTTTAATATTGTTTTACAAAAATATATACTGGACAAACTTAACTTTGCCGTTGTAAAACTATTGTCCCCATACATTAATATGTACCGCAGTCAGTTTACCAACTGCAAACCATCACTGAATACTGATAATGTCCACGTTGTACTCTGCTGACTAATTGGGAAGCTTCTGTAGAGCTTCGAGCATAAACTCGGTCATTCTGCTTGTTAAAAACATTGCTCAATAGTTAAAATTTTCTAGTCAGTTAATAACATTTTTCTATGACCTCCCTTCGCGTACCGCTTAAAAAGTTTTTTTTATTTTACCGCCCTATTTATTTTTAAATTATCAGTTAAGCGAATACTTCAAGGAATCCCGAGAGTTGGCTAGTTGGATGTTGATAGGAAGCGAATTCCACAGTCGTGCTGCTGTTATGGCGAAGGATTGGTCGTAGAAATTAGTATCATGGCTTGGTATACTGAGAAATAAAGAAAGCTTAAGAAGATCTTCGCTGTCTTTTATGCGTATCCGCGAGAGATTGAAATAGTATTTTTAAATATTTAGGGGATTTGGGATTATAGATACAGAGAAAAGAAGATAAAGTATTCTTACATTTCTACGTTGTCGAATAGGTAGCCATTTCAACCTGGCTAGATATTCAGATACATGATCAAACTTCCGAAGACGAAAGATGAAACAGATGCAGAAATTGAGTAGAAGATCAAGTTTTACTTAAAAGATCTTCTGAGAGGTCTAAGAAAGCAACGTCTGCATAATCCAGAAGAGGGAGAAGAAGAGTATTTACTAGGAAAATCTTTGTATAAACAGGAAGAAAGTTTTTCAAACGTATGAGAGAATGAAGAGAAGCATAAAATTTTACCAGATGATAGCAGATACCAGGATACCAGGATTTTTCACCGTAGTTGAGTATAGAATGGTACATTTATTGTATTGAAGAGCGATCAATGAATTAAAGTAAATTTTAGCAAGCTGTTTTGAGCCACCAATTTTTGGATCGGCACTTCGTTGGATACATAGAACATTAATCCGTAAGATTCAGACCAAGAAAGTAAACTTGAGAGGTCCTTGTTTAAATTATTGATTATAAAACGAAGATCCTTTATTTCGCAATGCAGATACAGTTGCAGGTCGTCAGCATAAAGATGGTAGTGGGATTGTAAAAAATTGTAAATTTATCATGGGGTATTATTAAAAATCATATTCAATGTTATACAAATATGCAAACCTATTATAGGCACTTACTCAATTTACAAAATGTTAAATCGTAATTGTAATTAATAAACAAAACAATTTTTAACAAAAACAAGACAATTTTTATTAAAAAAAGAAAACCAACTTCAATAGTTTTTAAGAGTTCCCTTGTGTATCTTCGTAGTTGAAGATCTAATGCCAATGAAATTAAAATGGGACAATCCTTGAGGTTGCCCCTATCCAACAAAAAAAGAATCATCCAAATCGGATGATAGACAAAGAAGTTATGGCTGAATGTCCATAAAAAAAACATCGATTTGTTAAATTAAGTTTTATTGAGCGTATCACATATGCCACACTGCCAGACTCATAACAATCTATCTTAGAAATTCTATGTATAGCATTAGCGACACCGCCAAATTTTTAAACAGCTTCCTATGTCCCTGACCCCAGTGCCTGTCGGAGTAAACGCCGGCCGCGCAATATCTTCACTGACCCGCTCGACCAAATCGAAACAGCAAACGCGTTCTATTCTACCGCCTCTCCAAACAGAGCGTGCCACCGCCCACGCCCGCGTAACCACCATTCTCTCCGCAGAGGACGGGCGGTCAACTTCGCTCCCGCACACCCGTCACGTCCACCCTCTCTAGCGGCAACCCAAGCCTAGGTCCGTTCCTCGGTGTGAAGCCCTTGGGTAAGGCAGCCGCCCGCGCGATACAAGTGACACTATACGTGCAACACTTAGCTACCCACACACAACATTACACACGTATGAACACACACACGTGCACACCACACAGATACATAGGTTCTGTAAGGGACCTTTTTTTTTCTTTTTTTGCGCTAGTTAGTGTAGAAAAACCATTCCGATCACTGAATACACATACGCATGGTTCCCTCCTTCCTCCCAGGAGGAGGGGAACGTGCATATGAGTATATGTTAGTTAGCTCGAATTTTCTTAGGATTAGGAAATTAGATAGATCGCGACCTTTTCGCATTCTCGACGACCGCCCGAGCCGAGGTTCGACCACTCTGGCACCCTCGTGCGGGTCGTCAAAAACTTTCGCGGCTGAGTGCCCTAAGCGCTCGCCCCCTAGTCCGGTGAAGCTGTAAAAGCCGCAGCGGCTCTGTTTTTGGATAGAGCCCCTAAGGCTAACAGTGTAGTCAGTTCTAAAAAAAACAACAAATTTTTAAAACCATAATTTTTACTAAAACCTTAAACGTGAGATAACATAAACCGAAATTATAAAAAAAAATAACTTTTATATTCTGGTCACTAATAATCACAACTTTTACGAATTTTGTGAAGAAGATGTTTCAATTTATAATATCTGTGACCTTCATCTTTCAAATTATCATTAAAATGTAAATAACATTTAATATCAGCAACTTCTCTAGAGACGTTATCGCAACTAGTTTATCGTATTACATCTTTTTCACCAATAGTCTGTGTAAGTGTACATTTTCGTGATCCCCATAAATATAATGACCGCCAAAAAGAGTCTGACATCATCTTCTGTTATATTTATTGAGATACCTTTCGTCTATGTACTATACAATTATTTCCGTTATTATACTATTTCCATTTCTATATTTTCTCGATGACAGTTCTAATTTGATAGTTGTAGCGTTGTGACCAAATAAGTAATGATATCGATCTGAATGAATATCGATATGAAATAAGTAGTGACGATTCATCAGATTTTGATTAAAATAAATAAATAAAGATTACCTATCTTTATAATTATTTCGTTTCATTGTCGAGTACCTACCTATACCTACTTAATTTACAACAGCTTCGAAAATTTTGAAGAAGTTGGCATTATCAATCAAGATTTAATACGTGTAACATCTTGTAATGAAATATAATGTTAATTAATAAATTTGTACAAAAGTATCCGGCAGTAGTTTAGTTTCTTACATTTTGTAAAAAAAAGAGGCTGTTATCGTGTTACGTTTATCGATATACCTCCATCCCTATCAGTTTCTCCGACTCTGGTATAACCTTGTACGTGTGTAAACGTCATATTTTTATAAAATAATGCATACATAATGTAAAAAAGACGCTCTTCAAGTTGTCACAGGAGCTGTCATCGAGAAAATAGTGCAATCGGATTTAGGTCCCTTATGAACATCAAGCTGCTTAATTTGTTTAAAGATTTGTTCCTCAGTGTACTTCATTATATATATAATTTTAATAGAACTAAGTTAACAATAATAATTATTAGAATTATAATATTTTGATAAACGCTTTAACTGGCATTCTTTACAAAATGATTCGGCAAAAAATAATAAGTATATTTTAAAAAGGAAAAATATATTATCATTAGTACTCGATGAAGGTAAAGTAATCGAAAACTTTTCTAGGTGTGTACTTTGTGCACAACAATTGAATGCCGTCAACCATGAAACGTGAAAAACAAGAACTCCCATTATGGTAGCAAAATCGAATTGTACAAGGTGTCCAGAAAGGGTATCGGGTATTTGTTTTCGCGCCATATTCGAAACGGGGCGTCTAAAGGGTGCGGGGAGGGGTTCGTGGCGTCTGCCATTTTGTGGAGTTTTAGTCACGATGGAACAGTACTCGGGGACGCATCGCGCATTTTGCGTACGAGCGTATTATCATAATGGTGATTCAATAGTGACTGCTCAACGTTTCTATCGTGCGGAATATCGTACACGCCACGCGCCATGTGACGATAACATTAGGAAATGGATCAGGATGTTCGAGAATACAGGTGCGACAGTTAAAATTCAAAACTCTGGTCGTCCTCGTTCAGTTCGTGAAGAAGAAACAATTGAAGAAGTTGAGGCGTCGGTTCGTCAAAATCCATCTTTATCCATCCGAAAGCGAAGCCAAGCGTTGAACATAAAAAAATCGTCTTTACATTCGATTTTAAAGAAAGACTTACATCTAAAAGCCTATAAAATTCAATTGGTTCAAGAATTGAAGGATACGGACTATGCTAATCGACTGAATTTTGCGAACGAAATGCTGCAGCGATTTAACAACTTTAACAACATACTGTTCAGTGACGAAGCAAATTTTCACCTGAATGGTTATGTTAATAAGCAGAATTGTCGGTACTGGGCAGTGGAGAATCCGAGACGAAAGCATGAACGACCCCTGCATAACCCAAAGGTCGTTGTTTGGGCCGCTATGTCTGCTAAAGGCATAATTGGTCCTTATTTTCATGAAGATCAACGAGGCCGAGCAATTAATGTGAATAGTGACCGTTATTGCGATATGTTGCGAAATTTTTTGGTCCCAGAGTTGCAGGAGTTTGCAGGTTTCAACTCAAGAACGTGGTTCCAGCAAGATGGGGCCACTTGCCATACCTCAAATGACTCAATGGAAGTTGTTAACGAATTATTCCCTAATAAAGTCATTTCGCGAAGGAGTAACATCAACTGGCCTCCCAGAAGCCCCGACCTTAGCCCGCTTGACTATTTTGCATGGGGATACCTTAAAAGTAAGATTTATCAAAACAATCCGACGAATCTAACCCAGTTAAAGCAAAACATCAGGTCAGAAATGGCAGCAATATCGATAGCTATGTGTCAACGTGTTATCGCCAATCTTCGTTTCCGTTTAGAAGAGTGCCAGCAACGTAACGGTCATCATTTGGATAACATCATCTTTTCCAAATAATTCTCCAATTCATATGCTAATAATAAACAAGAAACTTTTTTATTGCATACAAATAATTTTTGTTTCATTGAACTTACAAATACCCGATACCCTTTCTGGACACCTTGTATTTTGACCACAGTAAATAGATACAATAGAAGTTAGTAAGCGAGTTTTGAATAAAATAAAATTGGAACGTTTTCCGAATAGTAGGTAGTGTTTTGAAGTTCATTAATATAGGAAAAAATAATTATTTTTTTAATATTCACCAATCTGCTATTTGCAATGCGTCAAGGTTTTGCAGTGAAATAAAGATTATCGAACACAAAATGCATTACTGATCGTTAGTATACTGTGTTGACTTTCATGGACTTAAGTTTTCCATTAATGTTGTAAACACCGGAGAGGATTATTGTGGCGTTTCAGAATTGTTTGAAACTTTAAACGTGATACGAGACGTGTGGAAACCGTACATTTTAAATTATTAAGAAAATCACAGACCACATTGTAATAATACACCAGTAAATTTAGTCAGGATGTTTGTAGGATTTGATCTTTAGATCTACCTACCTGGTTCTGAAATGACATTTATAGAAAACCGAGTTCAGACTTATGGTTATAGACTAAAGGTTAAGTTTATATGGGCGAACCCGCCGGTGGAGAGCTAGTGTATATATGTTAATATATTATTTATTAATTATTATTCATATTATTAGATCTGCAATATAATTCCACCCTCCCCTTTTCACAAGAGAACCACACGCATAGAATCATCTCCCAATGTGTGTTCCCTTCTTCTTACGACATCGGGGTTGTTCAAGCGTAACGTGAAGAGACATTTATGCAAGCCGGCAGGATCGTCGTCCAACATCGACCTCCGATGGATTTCGATCCCTCGATTGTCGCCGTTGTTTTTGGATTACATTGTACTTACTATCAAGGACAGTATCGTCAATTTGCCAAATTACTATAAAAACATTATTCAAATATCATATCATATTATATAGGTTTAATAAATGGAAAAGACTACGAAATTTTTTTTAAGCAATTCCTATTATACATGTGACTTTTTTTTCGAATGTTCGATTATTTCATAGTTAAATTAATATTCTTCTTCTTCTTCTTGTTTTAGCGCCGCAAAAAGCACTGGCCAGTGTCAATGTTTTAAGCCTTCGTAGTAATAGGTATTTTATACAAAGTGACATATAACAAGATGATGGCTCCCTTGCTAGAACGATCTAGGGAATTTTTGTGAGATTCCAAAATGCTAGCAATGTTACATAATATAGGGTAAAAAAACCTAAACCACAATATGCCACTTCAAGATCCCACCATAAACTCCTAAATTAATACTTATTTTGCGATTTCGTTAGTGCCGCTAAGCGGTGTGAAGTATAAATAACCGAGAACAGTAACAGTGAGATCCTAAATAGGTCAATGTTGCAACCCTAGCCGCAGGCGGTCGATATCAGCCCAAGGGCAACTCTACGGTTCTGAGTTCCGAGCGGTTGCTATACTGAACAATGCAGCTTCCGGAACTACTCAGCATTTATGGTTTCAAATCTGTTGATGGCTTTTATGGTTAAATATGAGTGATGTAGATTTGATTATTAGCCCCTTTAGGGCACTTTTATTTTGTACACTAGAGAGTTTAATGCTATAAAAAAATTCTTACAGCTAACCAGCGGTAATGTGGAAAAAAGTTATTATTGGCGATAGTACCAACACTATTAAACACAAAAATATGAAACTAAAAAAATATATAATATTATACAATATAAATATCTAATATTTTACTGAATAATGTAATATTTCCTTATTGCAGTATTAAGTGATCAATATAATAACACAAAAATGTAATCGATGGATCTAGAAGCATGATATATTGCGCAAGATTTCCTAAGCTACTAAGCAAGGATTCTTGTAAACTCGTCATCTAAATGAAGGATTAAAAAGACAGTAGTATTTTTTTAGCAAATTGCTACAAGTAGTATATCTTACAACACCTGTAGAAGCAGGAAAAAAACAAAAACATGGGTGTATCCATATTTATCTATCCTTTTTTTTTATTCCTGAAAGAGACAAGTGAATAGTACTACTATACATTTCCCAAATTCGCATGAAAAAGGAAGGAAATACTCGTAAAAATATAAGCAACAAAAAGATAAAAATAAATAGCATGTAAAAAGGAACTAATCCATAATTCATAATATTTGTTTTAGAATCTTAAAAAGAAAAATAAAGGTCGTGATAGACGGTGAAAATGCTATAATATTTTATGTTAAGATAAATTATCGCTCGCCATACAATACACGGCGATGATAATACGTTATTATCTTACAGTATTTTAATAATTTGGCTCCCGGGGATGGCATATTTGCCAATTTTACATAAGTACACTTTTGTGACGTCGGGTACCAAAAGGTTAAAATACCGAGCGATATGGTTATTTCATCTTATGATGTTGTGACGTGTTTTTAGTGCAAGGGGAGGGTGTCACGAGACTCTCACATGTCTCTCACAGGCGCATTGCTACGCCTAGTGTTGGTAAAAAAGGTGGGATACCTAAGCTGACTTTCAAGAGACTGAAATGATTTCATATATTAACGTAGCTATACTAAAATAAAATATTACAGCATCTTCGCCGTGTTTGACGCTGTTTAAAGCATATTTACATTCATATATCGACGGAAGAATGCGGAATTGTCGTAACTTGAAAAACCCAACTTTACACCAGAGCCAAAAAACTATTTCAAAAATTAATAACTAATTTATATTTACGGGGATAGAAAGTTGAAAATTGTTATATATTTATATAATCTAAAGCCTATCTCATGCCTTTGTTTCAATTTCGTAGAGTTTGTGTATCATTGATTTTTCGCAAGTTACGCCAATTCATGTTTTAATTTCAGGCAGCAGAAATGTTGTATCTGTGAGATGAAATGTATGGACAACTTAGATAGACATGTTTTATTGAGCTACAGATTTACTGTATCTTAAATATGAAATCTTCGATACATGTTTTATTTATGAAATTACATCAAAGATTTGTTTTAACTACAAATATTGCGACAAATGTTATATAAATAAAATGCTGGATCTTGAACTAAATATTTTTATTAAATTTTTGAAAATGTTATTATAATCAACTGACTATAAAAAATAATATTCAGGTTTCTAAACGAGAAATATAATATTTCTGCATTATGTGGATGCACTACAATAGTGTTGTAAAACTATCTATAGTTCAATCCTATGTTTTACAATTTTCCGAAGTCTAACTATCGATAGTGAAACCGATAGTCCTATAACGCCACTGTATTACAGCTACATAATGCAGAAAAATATTGCCCATTTAGAAGCCTCTTAACAAAGAAAATTACGTAAAACTATTAAAATCACAACTTAGCAAATTATTTCTTAATCACAACCCTCTTCCTCTTCATCAGTTTCAAGCAAAATATCTTTAACTTTCTTGTCGTGTTTTAATTTCAAATATTCGTGAGCGAAGCGTTTGGGGATAATTTGTTTGTCCACCAGTTTTTAAAATCTTTATACTTTTGGATTGAAACAGGGAGCTTATTTGAATACAAAGATAGTTTTGGTTGCGCATTTTCTAAACTACATAGAGAAAATAAAGTTGTTTCGGCATCTGGGTGCATAGAATTTTTTATAAACATAATATCTGGGTTTGTCTTTTTAAATGTTGCAATACATAATTTAGATATTTGTATTTTTTTATTCTTCTTAAATGTTTTGCTCCGAATTTCTTCGAACCCAATAAAGTCATTGCCTTCTAAAATGGGCACGCGATATGGGGATGGCTTTCTGCGTGCCATTTCTATAATAGTTGACCATTGAGAAGGAGCCCATACGGTCGTGTTCTTGATAGCATGCTCTATTACAGAATGCATGCTGACGACCGGCATGTAAGTATGTCCTGGAATAAGGTAATTTATTTGTATTACCTCTACATTAATAGCTATGGACAAAAAATATCTCAGCATACTCAACAGTTTTGTTTTTATTTTGTCCATAACATGAGTCACAGTACAAAAGCACAGTCTTCACATTTCCTCGTTTGTCTACTTCTTGAAGATAATTTAATAAACAGGTGGAAATCTCATTAGCCCCACGACGAGCATCGACTTCAGTCCATACATTACAGAATCCCATCTGATTATTACTTTCATATATTGTAAGATTGTACACAGCTATTTTTCTAGCGTAGTACAACGCCATGGTGTCACCGTGTGGTGTATTCAGGACTTTTTGCATGTCAAAACTTGCGCATATTATTGTGGGATCAATATCATTAAGGTTTTGGTGACATTTAAACCTTTTATAGGATTCTTACTTTTCTTGCATGTGGCTATTATATTTAGTCATTTCGTCATAATTTTTGACATCAAATGTCTGTGTAATACAAAACACACATTTATCTTTCTTAGGGACATGAATTCCAATATTGTAATTATCTTTTAACCAATTTGAGAAAACTTTCAAGGACATTTGTTTCACCATTTCTTCAATACAGTTTGTTTCATAAATCCGGTATAAATTAGACATATTTTTGAAATCATCTGGCAAATACAGTTTGTTAGAATCCTTCCTGCAGTAATGTGATGGTACTAAAGGCAAAGATGATATAATTTTTTTTGCATGGTCTACAGTATCTTCTGATGTTTTGTTTGTACCACCATTTTTTCCTCTTTCATCTAGTTTTGCAAACCCTTCATTTGCGTTGTCTAAAGTATACCCTATAAATCTTTGAGTAATATCCAGCGTGTTCAATAGAAATTTTTGACATACTTGTCTCCTTCCCTCCCCTTCATTTATATAATATTCAAATGAAAATTTTCTTCTTGATGATTCGCCTTTATTTGTAGTTTTATTGGCAGTATTTTTTTTTATTGCACATTTAGCTATCCAATCTCTTTGTCGTTGACAACTACCAAGTTTCAATAAAAATTAAATAATTCTTGACGTCTAGTTTCTGAAATATCTCCACAGTTTCGTTTACATTTCACATCTTTACAGGGATTCGATTTCATAGACTTCGGTTGAACTTCAGTCCCTTTTTCATTTATATAAGTTTGACCAAGAGATTTTTTTATCTTATTCTCTTTTTTAATATCTTTTTTTGGCTTAGCCTTTGTTAACAGCACGATTTCTTCGAAATTTTTCTTTTCTCTTATTTTCTTCTTCAGTTTCTTGCCTTGTTTTTTTTTGTTTTTGTTTTTCCCGCCTTTCTTGATGGTGAATCATCAGATGTTTCATCACTATCGAACTCGCAGCTTGATTCTTCCGACGGAAATGCCTCATTAAGTAGCAACGTGTTAGCATCTTCTTCTTCAAAAAAATCAAGGTAACATTATTAAATCTTAATTTTCTTCTGCAATTTCTTTTTGTACTTTTATTTTTGCTTGATTCTTGAGATTTTGTGCTGTTGTTGGCTTCAATATTTGTATCGATTAGAATTGGACTTAAGACTTGGATTTCATAATCAACAATAATATATTTATTATCGGTAACAGTTAAGTTATCCATTATTTCAGGAGCAATTTTGTTAGTGTACGAAGAACTTTTATGTACGTTAGGTAAGCAATCTTTATCTCCTAATGAATGTTCGGTTGTAAAGTTAGATTTTTGTGGTATAGTATGGAAACAATCTTTACATTTTTCAGCATAAGAACCTTGAGCAGTGCACAGTGACGTTTGTACACGACAAATGTTTTGTAAGGGATCTGTAATATCTTTATTTTCATGAGAATCTTCAGCAGAGCCAGGAGAATTCATAAGTGTGTTAGGTAAGCAGTCTTCATTTTCATAAGAATCTTTAGCAGAGCAAGGGGACTTCATAAGTGTGTTAGGTAAGCAGTCTTTATTTTCAGGATAATCTTCAGCATCTAGACTCACTAGGCTTTCGTCAGAATCAATAGTAACAAGACAATTGTAAGATGAATGACTAGTATTTTGAATAAGATCAGATATACTGATATTTGAAAGCGTTTCCAAGCCTGTTGACGTCTGAACAAAATGATCACTTTTTTTGTCTTTCTGCTGTGTACTATGCACTGTCGATATAATGTTATCAATAATTCTCTTCGTTTCAGATATGTAGGATTTCGGCTTGCGAAAGGTGGGAGTAAGATCTTTGACACTAATTTGGGCTGGTTTAGAACTGTGGGGAGTAGTTGGAAGAGACGAGTGTTCCGGCGAAGATTTCAATTTTGTCTTACAGTACGATGTTGATTGTAGTTTAATTCCACCTTTATATACAACATCTTCCAAAATCTCAATCTTTGGTTTCTTTTTTGGTCGGTCTTCATCAGATAATAATGTTGACTTCAACTCTTCCTTCAATCGCTGACGTTTTGCCATCTAAAATGAAGTAACAAAAAATATTAATTATAAAATAATATTACTTGTTTCATAAATACCTAACCATTTAAATCTAGTCCAGCAATCAAGTCCACCAAACCAATAATCTAGTCCATTGAAATAATAATATTATTGAAATAAATTCGAATTAAAAAAACCTTTGACGGGAATCGAACCCATGATCCCTACAGGCGTTGAAACATGCGAAAGCCGCTGCGCTACGGAGAGAGCGCTACTTGATAATAATATCTTATTATAAATAATGTACTTGGTATATGGATTTACTTACCTTGTTTTTTATATTATTATTATAATGCAAGTGTATCCTTCGACGTATGTAGGTAGCTATTTGAATCTCGTTTTTAAACATTAAGATGTTAATACTAAAAGTTAACAGTATAATAAATGATAGACATAAGTATCTAACTATTTGACGTAACGTTTACACATAATGTAGGGTCATGTAATAATAATAGCCTAACTGCAATTACTGTGTTTAGGTACAAGTTATTTAAATTCTTAGGTGTAAATAATGTGATACATGTGGTGTGTGTGTGTAATTTGTGTGTAATTTGTGTGTAATTTATGTGTAATTTTTAGGTCGTTTGATCCTTCGGATCTTTGACCAGGTGTTCTTAGACAGACATTTGAAGCACCTAAAATTTTTTTCTTAATATTCATTTGTCCTTTTTTCAACAACAAAAACATACAATACCTACCCTGCATACAACTGCATACTGTTCATGTTTACCATAAAACAAGTTAGTCTTAGCACTTAGGTATAATTTTAGTACCTAAGTAGTTAAAAAAGCTGGTGCAAAAATGCCTACCCGTACATACCTACATACACAGTGAAGCTTAATAACGGTATAAAACAAAAATAATCATGAAAACAATATACAAATAAAAATAAATAGCTTAAAAATTATGATTATATATTATTTATAACTCACTGAGCTCCTAGAATTGTTTTATAACACTTTATTTATCACAGCAACAAACACGCTTTCGCAACTCTACGCTCGCGCATCAATTGAGGTTCGACCGGAACGGCGTAACAAGAGTGTACGCATATTGGTATGCTATGGGGGTGGAGGGCTAGATTGGTGTAACTGATCTCTTCATACAAAATCAAACTGTATTGTTTTAGGTTAAGTATTATATTAGCAAAAAAAATTATGTTTGAAATGTATTAACTATTTCATAATGTATGTACCAGCGTGGAACAAATTGTTGTATCTCTTTAATGACCAAAAATGTCCATGGAGCAGAATTGTCGTATCTCTGACAACATAAAATCATTGGGCGAAAGAAATGTCGTATCTCTAACAACGTAAAATTTAGGGTGACAGAAATGTCGTATCTTATTCCAAGCAGTCTCTGTGACACATAAACAAAGTAGTATCTATTTTATTTTCAAAAAATGCATATTTTACCCTAGTTACAACAATTTTTTTTATGTGCAGTGCTAAAACTAGGAAAAAATCCAAGGTCCTATCGATTAAAAATTTAATCGTAGGAAAACGAGACCCAGACTATTCGAAGTGGTATTTTTTTTAATACAATAATATGGTAAAAAGTGATTTAGCCCAAAATGCAAGTTACGACATTTCCGCTTTCTCCCGTCGATATAAAATTTTATACTTAAACAGAAATAGAATAGATTTTGTTGTAGCCTTCTAGAACATTGTTAAAAAGGGCCGTCTAGAAAGTTCAGACATTTATTTTTCCTCGCAACTTTTAAAGGCACTTTTCATGTAACTGTTATTAGATTACAAACAGTAACGTTTATAGTTACCTATATAATAAGTTTATGTGGCTCCATTATGACAATAGATAGCTTTTCGTGGTTCTTTCAGATATACAGCCACTAAGTCCTGGAACAACATACCATCTCCTATTCGAAATATTACGCCGACGTTTCGTTTCAGCTTCAAAGTTAATTTGAAAAAAAAATATTATTGTTGCTAGAATTAATTTACTATGCAATTAAATTATGTTGGCTCAGTAGGTATTTCATTATTTTTTTCTCAAGTGATGGGCAGCCTTTCTCGAAGTGTTCATACATATATTATAGCACACATGTTGCTTTGTCTTATGAATTTGCAATTATTTAGTTTAATTAATTAAAATTGTTGTTGTGTTAATTCGTCCGTGAGGTTGTACATGCTTACAGGCCCTGTCAGAATATCAGGGCTGCCGTGCTTGCGCTTCTAGGCCAGCAGCATTATGTTGAGACAGGGACCTCTTCGACACCATGCAATACTACATTTATTGTGTCAATTTGTTTGTTTTGTTTTATATTTAAAAATGTATGTGTGTTGTGTGGTGATATTGTCGAATAAACGCTTTTACTTTCTTTCATTAATAATACAATTATTTTCAATTACTGTGGATTTCACCAAGATTGTAGTGTGTATAAATGCGTAAGTACAATTCAACACTGAATACTGTTTGTAAAACTTAGCAACAATTTCAATATCCGGGCCTAAATAAATTTATTTTTATTGTTTATTCTTTTTAATAAAACCGATGAGTTTTTTTGTTTGTTTAAACACGCTAATCTCAGGAACTACCAGTCGGATTCGATAAATTATTTATGTATATGATAGCAAGATTCAAGAGGAATAGTATATGTTATCTAACATTGGACTACAACTCTTGGCTAGCCTTAAATATTGATTTTTGTCAAGTAAGTCGGAGGTGGCACCCCATTCGAACTGCTTTATCCGCGTTCACTGGCGTAATAGTTTACGTTTAGTTTAGCGATACGTAAATACAATATTTTACAAAAATATTGGTACTTTCCTTTTATACATAATCCATAATATGGTATTTTGCGGTTATTTTTTTTGTTGAACATTAAAAATTTATTTTCAAGCATTATTTTTAGGCAAGGCATTATAATCCTTGTGAACAAAGTTACTTCATCATAAAGTCATTTTTATGAAGTTATATTTTAACTTTCATAACATGTTATTTGGACACATAGTTTAGGAGGTAATGATTTTTTTTAATTATTTGTACTTGCGGGACATTACAACAATTATTATGATAGGCTACACGGATGCGTTAGGGATTAGCGTCACGGTGTTTGTCAGATAAAACTAATACGGGTGAAACCGTGGGGCATAACAAATAAACCATATAAATAAATAGTTTAGGATTATGTTTGCTTTTTAAAAGTATCGAAATTGATTTGTAGAATAGTTTTTTACTCTCCTGCTGTTTTTGGGTTTACACTTTTTATAGGTACGTTTTATTTGACTGTATCCACTTGGTGATATAGTTTCGAAACCAATGTTTTGATAACTCATATTAAGTGATAGTGTGGAAGGGTTGTGTGTGTGTACAGGGACAATTTTTAACAAATAAGAAAACCATCTTCAATTATTTTGCGAAATTATCTGGTATATCTTCGAAGTCGAAAGTTCAATCCCAATGGAAAAAACAAAATACATTCGAATTGAGAACCTCTTGCTTTTTTAGAGTTCGGTTAAAAACGGAGATGTCGTCAAATACCTAAGCTACATAATCATTTCACGGAAGTTTCGGCTGCATTAGGTTAGGTTTGACTTGTGAAAAGAAACAGCGCGAGACAGCCGCAGCAACAGAAGTTTTACGTGAGCCTTCTAATGTTATATGATCATTCGACTCTGGTGACACATGTATATTATTATTATTTTAGGGATAAATCGTATTAATTAGGTCACTGAACGTGCATTTATTTGGCAATAGTTATAATCATACCCTTTTTCTAATATCGTTCATACCTATTTTCTTAATTTTTGTTTTCGTCGATATTATAGCAAAGAGTTTTATTTTCGTGATAAAAGGGGCCAAACTCTTTTTAGGTCAACATTGGATACTGAATCAATCTTTTAAATAAGATAAAAGAACAATCTATCGTCTTTAACGCTGGGATGTTTATTTTCCTTTATCTGATTCGTGCAAACGTTTAAAATATAAATTACTGAAAACGATCGGGTCATTAGATGGACCACTTACCGGCAGTTCACAGTTCTATTTATTTGCTACACGTCAGTAATCTCACGATTAGTACTCCTGTGGCTTATTTTTTAAAAAGTGAAAACATCTTTAGCCGCGTTCAGCGATTTTTGGTAGGGGAAAAACTTATGGGTTCTCGTGACCTTCGTGTCACCGATGAACTCGACATGCTCGTGACGTATTGCGCTTGCGTTATACTAACGACGCGTATTATAGCGGCCTGTGTACATGTTTCCGTATATATACACTAACTAGCTGTGTTCACCCGTGTTAATTTTATACGACAAACACCGCAACGCCGACGCACCCATTTAGCCTCTCATATTTGTTTCTCCCGCAAATACATATTATTTTAGTTTTTCGTTATCTCCTAAACTATTTGTCCAAATAACATGTTATAAAGTGCAAAATTTAACTTAAAGTAAAGTAAAGTTTTAAGTTTGTAAGGATTTAATATGCCATGTCTAATAATCATGTTTATAAATCACTTTTTAATTTTTAACAATTGTTCCACAGCTTCATAGTACCGCAATGATAAGATAAAGAAAATTTATTTGCTCGTCCCATGATAAACACTAATGCTCTCTTTTGGATTTTCGTGTTTCGGGATCAGCCAATATACATTCAGCTGCCGAGAGGTT
This sequence comes from Saturnia japonica, assembly GCA_033032175.1. Taxonomy (NCBI): domain Eukaryota; kingdom Metazoa; phylum Arthropoda; class Insecta; order Lepidoptera; family Saturniidae; genus Saturnia; species Saturnia japonica. The sequence goes on along the minus strand of CM065307.1, from coordinate 20,015,013 downwards.
TTCGAAGTTTACTTTTACCCTATATAGTATGATAGTTGGACGCATACTCTCGGAGATAAGTAATGAAAAATTGGAAGCTACACGGATGTTTGGCGGTGCGGTGTTTGTCGGATAAAATTAACACGGGAGAAACTGTGGGGCATAGCTAGTTTACAATATTAGAGTTAGATAATTAAGTTACATGTTTGAAATCAATCACAAGATAAACCAAATATATTACATAATTACCGGCGATGCCTTTTATACAATGTACATGTGCACTTATTATTAAAAAAAACGCCTTGTGCATTCTGAGTTTGATTCGCCTGTATATATTATGTTTATATATTTACAAACACAGAAAGCGCTGTCTAATGTCTGTTTGGCGATGAACAGACTTCCACTTTGTATTTCTCAGAGCTATTTATACTTCCCCTAGTTTTTCTCCTGTTCCAGAAATTAACGCCACAATCATTTCATGCAATAAAACGAACAAACTATTAGCAATGGCTTTTAAAAAAAAAAAAATGTTTTTTTTATTTTATCCGATAGAGGAATATAGTGGTAGCGGGGTTTCATACGCTTTATCTGTACTTATTATTTACCGTCAGGTGTATTACATATATAAAAAAGACGATGGTTCAAAAACAGCAATTAATTCACCGCGACAAAGTAAGTGAGTTAAAATGATAACAATAATAATAATCGTGAGTTAGTATGCTTGGAAAATAACAAGACAATTTTCAACAAAAAAGAAATCGAACTTCAATGGTTTTGAAGAGCTCCCTTGTGTATTTTCAAAGTCGAAGAACGCCAATGAAATTAAAATGGGACCGCTATTGAGGTATCCTGAATTTATTATTATAATTCCTTATTATTGGTATTGAGGAAAGCCAAAGAAAAAACAATCATCCAAATCGATTCATAAACAAAGAAGTTATGGCTGAACGAACATTCATAAAAAAATATACATTTGAACTGAGAACCCTGTCCTTTTTACCTGACAGCGAAAAAGGAGGGTCATGTTTTTCGGGCGTATGTATTTATGTCTATTTTGGCACGCTTTTTTGCCTAATTGTGGTAGGCGAATAAAAAACAAAAAAATAATTGTTAAGTGTTTTTTTTACATTCGGTTTTTTTTTAAATAATTTAGTTTATTCAAGTATTCGCCTGGCCAGCTACATCCTTATATAAAATCTGTCCTCGGGCACTCATTTTTCTGACTGAACTATACTTCTGAGCTCTTTCTAAGCTTAATATGTAGCTAATTCGGCCACATTTTGTAGTAGAACGGCAAAGTGTGAAGGCTTATGTCTGATGCAAAATGAAGCTGAAGCAAAGTACAAACTAAAAACAACGGCGACCACCGACAGGTCTTCAATCCATCGACGGTTGCCGTCCTTATGCCGGTCTACAAGCCTCTCGAAACACGACAAAGCAAAAGACAGTCACTGTGACAGGTTGACCACTATGAGCATGGTAGTCGCGACCCAGTTGCAACTAAATACACATGTTCCTTCCTTCCACCCAGGACACAGGGACATGTATTCATGTTTGCGTTAGTTTAGATCGAATTTTCAACGGATAGGTAATTAGTCAGTTCGCGACCTTTTCGCCCTTGAGCATGTTGCCACATTTTTGCAGCTGAGTACCTTCAGCGCTCACCCCCAAGCTCGATTAAGCTGTAAAAGCCGTCTGAGGCTCGAGTTTCTCGGATCCTTATGGCTAACAAAGTACCCAGATCTAAAAAAAAACATTAAAGAAGAACAAAGGCTTGAAAATAAAAAAATAGTAAATTGGGGTTAAAAGTTTGTATAAATAACCCATCATGTCTCAAATTAGGGACATGAACATCCATATTTATGTGTTTGGTAAGGAATATATAGTGTTTCGCGTTTTTAGAAAAAACAATGACAATGAAAAATGATTTTCATTTTTATATTTATTTTGTATCTATGGTCCATAATACTAATCTGTTAGAAGATTTTCGATATTTGTCGGAGAGTTATCGTACTATAATATTAAAATTATAATAATGTTCTGGATGTTTCTAACTCAGTTACACAAAAACGACAAAACGTATTTGAATGAAATTTGGCTCACAGATAGCTTATAATCAGGATTAACACATAACATACTTTTATTCCAGTAAAGACTTAATTCTGAAAGCCACGCAGATGAAGTCGCGGTTAGAAGCTAGTAACAATATAATAAACAACAAAGGTATAGACGCTTGTACGTCCATTGTAATCAACTAAAAGTTATTATCTACGTTAAATTCCTTCATATTTAAACGATGTCATGTAATAAAAACCTCCCCGTGCCATTACGTTGCGGTTAGATGCGGTAACCGTGCTTTTTACTTAATTGAAACTGCTATAGGTACTTGCTTTAGCTTGCTTTTGCTTTATTTACTACTAGCTGTGCCCGTGGCTTCGCTCACGTGGACTACAGAATGCCCGCGCAAATCTTGCTATCCCGCTCCTGGCTTTTTTAAAGACAAAAATGCTTTTTGTGGGTGTTCCTTAAAAGATAGACGTATACTCTCCCAGACTTTTTTGGGTCTTTTTAATGTCTACAATTGTTTTGTACATTAATTTCCTATACCTCGCATGGTTTACTCAGCGTAAGCAATTTAAGTGCCCGAATTGATTCACCATGACCAGCTTTTTTTTAATTTGTGCGGAACCCTAATTATTTTTCTAAAATAAAAGTAGCCTAAGTTACTCCCTATAAATTCAGCTATCTACCAGTGAAAGTTCCGTCAAAATCGGTCCAACCGTTTCGGAGATTACCCGGAACAAACAGACAGAGAAAATTAAAAAAACGGGTGTTTTGTTATATGTATCGTATTTGCTTTCATATGCATTTAGTAAGAAGCCGTTATTTTGACATTACAAACAAACACTTCAATTTTATTAATTGTATAAACTAGCTGTGCCCTCGGGTGCGCTCGCGTGTACTACAGAATACCGCCCCCACTTCCGTTTATTTTAAAGACTTATATGCTTATTTTGGGTGATCTTTAGAAGAAAAATATGGCATTAAAACAGTTTACGTATGTCCGTCCGGATTGAATTCAAAAATTTCTTGAAATGTTATAAAATTTTGTAGATGGGAAGCATAAATTCATTCCATAAATGATAAGCTATAATAATTGCGAACAAAAAAAAAAAACATTTTAAAATCACAACAAAAAAATTAATTACATACGGAAAGTATATTATCTCATTCCGCAAATTATAAGCTACGGAAATTGACAATAATACCAGTAAAAATAAAATAACAAAACAAAAATAATTAAGTACTAATTAACAGAAAAAAAAATTCACTATTCTCGAAATACCCAAAATTGTCTAGAATGTACTCGAAACTTCGAGTGTCTATTTGTAAGGTACTAGGTACTAAAAAAACACTACAGTTCACTCGCACATTCAAAGTATAGCTTCGATTGCGTCATCCAACAAACAATAATGTAAATAAAAGTTTATTAAAATGGAACAATTCCCCATTCTAAACAATCCTTCGACTTCGAGGCATTTCTAGTGATTTCGAGCCTCCTTTTATTTTGGTATATATTATAAGCGAGCTGTGTTCCGAGCCTGGACAGCCAAGCCCGGTGAAACTGTCAAAGCTTGCTGAGGCTTCAGGGCCCTTTCGACGAACAGTGTAGTTAGTTAAAAACCAGGACAGTTCTGTTTTAAACAACGAAGTAGAAACAAAAAGCGATAAAAGGAAGAAATCTGCAAGAGGACCATAAAAAGAGAGATATCTACTGTAACTTCACTGTAACATCAGTATAGCAATTTAGTTTGAATTTTGTTTCACTGAGTACGAATATATTATGTACGCGAAATATAACGACATTTTCTTCACCCAAGAATCTAACAATATCATAAAACTCTGTATATTACTCAATAATGTATGCAAAGTTGTAAAACGAGTGTAATTTGAAAATTACTAAGTATTAATTACACAATTTTCTACTCCACCAATCTCTGAAAATGCCAGAAGATACGGTGCGGTACCTTTATTGCGCTCCAAGTTATTAAGAGTTATTATAATAGCTGATATTGGATGTTACATAATAAGCCGTTTAGAGCTTTTCTCGGTAATTTTAACATCGTAAAAATTATTACGTCCGTATTATATTATAATTAATGGTTTTCACATAAGTATTTTGTGTTATGAAAGTCTTCGTTGATATTTGATAAATATAAAATACTAGGTGTGCCCCACGGTTTCACAAGTGTTAATTTTATACGACAAACATCACCAACGCACACTTACTGGCAGTTTATTATACTTTGTGTGAAACTATCAACATTTGGTTGAGGAATAAATTATTTTTTAAACTATAATATAGCCTATGTTATTCGCTGATAATGTAGCTTTATATCGGTGAAAGAATTTTTAAAATCGGTGCAGTAGTTTTTGAGATTATCATTACAAACAAAAAAAATATTAAATCTTTCCTCTTATAAAAATTTAAAGTAGCGATCGACTTGAGTTCAAATCCCCGCAATAAGTCTGAGCTTACGGTGAAGGAGTACATCGTGTTAGCATAGCGTGGTGGTAGAGTATTTTATAATACCCGTCTGGCTAGCTAACAGCCTCAAGTTGAAAACTTGTCGCCAAGCACCTTTAGTTGCTTATGAAAGCCACTACAGGCTTAGCGTATCGCCCACGCCATCTTGGACCACATTGTCACTTAATATCAGATGAGATTGAGGCCATATCACTAAACCTATAAACGATTTCAAAATACCCAATTACGATTCCTGAAAGTGGTTATTACCTGTAAAACACTTATGTTAACAAAATAGGTCTATAATATGTATAAAATTTTTTTTTCAGTTTTAACTTGTCGATAGACAAAATTCTTAAGCATTTAATCAATTTTATTTTTATGATGTTTTAACAGGTACTTACTGCAAACTTATTTTTTAAATCTTTACAACATACCTATAATGTATAAGCAATCCATGAAACATGAAAATTGTAAAAATATACATAATTTAATTAGATTGTATATTGATTTACGAAAATAATAAACGTGTTAGATTGATTACTTACTACCTATGTAAAGACATAATAAAGCTCCAACAACAAACCATCTTTAAAAACGAATGATACAAGATCCTCTTTGAAAATTTAATTTTTTACATTTAAAATTACTAAAAAGTAGGTTTTTTGAAACCTTCGTCATAATATACTTTATACTTCAACTGACACTAGAGGTCCGTCCGCGTTCGAGAAGGGTGCTCGGAACCGCTTCCGTCATAATAACACGAGAGGGTCTAAAATTTGCACGAACCGTCATAATATATGGCCTTGAATAAAATCTTATATGAAATTTATTTTGAATATAAAATAAGGAAATTTAACGGAAATTAATGATTAATGGAAATTTAACACCTTTTGTAGTTAACATGGCGTCACTTTGTTACTTAATTTCCAATAACTTTTCTTTTATTTTCAATATACATCTTTGAATTTCTATTATTATTAACTTAGTACCTATTTTTAGCCTTAGTGTGCACCATAATAAGTTTAGTGTATTTAAAAAAACTGTCAGTCGTAGGACTGCACGTCAGAAGTGAAAACTTCTTAGTTTTACAAACTTGTAAACATTATTTTTGGAATGTTAATAAAAATTTCTTAGTCAAGCGTATATATTATGTATCTGAATGCGACGGTCACGCGAGTTCAGTGGTTTTCCGTATCTTCGAAGTCAAAGGTCTAATGCCAATTAAATTAAAATGGGACCAACCTTGAGATATCCTCTTTATAACGAAAAAAGGATAATCCAAATCTTCTCATAAACAAAGAAGTTATGACTGAACGCAAAAACGAAAAAATATACATTCGAATTGATAACTTCAGTCTTTTTTTATGTCGGCTATAATAGTAACAAAACCGCAATAATGCGATTTCTGCGATTAAAAGAAAAACAGTGACAAACTGTGATTTTGCCATTTCCGCTTTGTGCTAAGTAGCAGAGATAAATACTAAGCAGTAAATTGAAATATGACAGGTGAATGAATTCTGTGAAGTGAAGTGAGTTCATATAATGGTGCGATAGTAGGGTTGCCACCCGTACTATATTATACAGGGTGGCCAAAAAGTCGTGGATCAAACGCAACTAGGGGTTAGATGGGGCCATCAGCTGCAAAATATTGTTCTACGGGAGGTCCTTAAGGTCAACCCCTGCAGAGTTATAATTTATTTTGTGTGTTTATGAGAAAATTGTTTTTTTTTACTAATTCTTAATAAAATTCGAAAAAATCTACATTCTGTATCTTTTTTATAATTTTCACTAGGTTGGTACTGATGAGTCCTTGCGTTAGACATGCTATTTACGGTTGTTTATTGGGTGTGTTCAAGATAATATTAAGTTTTACGAAAAAAAATATTCTCAAATCATCATAACTTTTTATTTACTTCGGACCCCACTGTGAAAAAAAACTACTGTACCGAAAAGTGACCCTGTGTTACAAGTTTTGGCGCATTTAATAGGGATTCTAAAAAGTTATTACACATAGCTATGTGTGGCTATGATATCTTTCGAGGACGATCATTCGTAGCAAAAGGTGCAAGCTTTGCTGCCCGGTAACTATGAACCTAGAGTGAGGTTTTGCAGAGAGATGCTAAGATACCACAGAGAGGATTCGCAGTTCTTCAACAAGGTATTATGGACGGATGAGTCAAATTTTAGAAGAATGGGAGTATTCAATATCCACATCCTACATTTTCACTCCAGAGTGAACCCCCATATCATAAGAAATGATCGATTCCAGCATCTGTTTGGTATAAACATGTGGGCTGGTATAATTGGCCAGCAGTTGGTGCTGCATGAAATGCCAGCAAGGCTGAATCGTGCTCTGTATTTCAATTTTTTACAAAATAATTTAAACCAAATTCTTAATGAAACTGAGGTTCCAGAAGCAAGAATAGCAGAAATGTGGCTGCAACACGACGGCGCCCCGCCTCACTACGCTCTAGCTGTTAGAGATCATTTGAACGAGCGCTTCCCCAACCGGTGGATTGGTCGAGGCGGACCTATTGCGTGGCCACCCCGGTCGCCCGATTTAAATCTATTAGATTTTTTTCTTTGGGGCTATTTTATAGAAATAGTTTATCAAGGAGAGAACATAAGCGAACAGAACATCGACAAAAGCTCGAATTTCGTAGGGTACAAGTTATTAACAACAGAGGTGCATTCCGTAGGTTACATAGGAATTTTATTAGACGGTGCAGATTATGTATTATGATCAGAGGCAGGAATTTTGATCATTTATTGTAAAATGTTTTGTTAAAACAATTATTTCACAATCGTTATTTTGTTTTTCGTCCTAAAAAGACATTAGAGCCATTCATAGCCATGCGTTATACCGTCTCAGAATCCCTATTAAATGCGCCGAACTTGTAATACAGGGTCACTTTTCGGTAGACTATTTTTTTTCACAGTGGGGTTCGAAGTAAATAAAAAGTTATGATTTGAGAATTATTTTTTTCCTAAAACTTAATATTATCTTCAACACACCCAATAAACAACCGTAAATAGCATGTCTAACGCAAGGACTCATCAGTACCAATCTAGTGAAAATTATAAAAAAGATACAGGTTGTAGATGTTTTCGAATTTTAATAAGAATTAGTAAAAAAGAACAATTTTCTCATAAAAACACAAAATAAATTATAACTCTGCAGAGGTTTACCTTAAGGACTTCCTGTAGAACAATTTTTTGCAGCTGATGACCCCATCTAACCCCTCCCCTAGCTGCGTTTGATCCACGACTTTTTTGCCACCTGTATAGTATCGTACTATATTTTAGTCAATTGTACTATATATTATAGAAAAATAATACCTATAGTACGAAAAATACTATATTTCCATCGCTAATTCAACTGTCATGTTTATTTTATATTTTTTTGTTAACTGAATCAAAACCGCAAATTAACACTGAAATTTATTTTCGTTTCGTTCGAAATTTGTAGAAGGAAATAACATCATCATTTTAGATGTGTACAATTTTATTTAAAAAATTAAAGTATGAATTAGAGCAGCGCAAAATAGGTCACTCCTTTGGATATGACACAAACAGAAAAATGAATAAATAAAAAGAAAAATCTTCCGAACTTTCAAGTAGGATTAATAGGAACCTGTTGTTATTTATTGAGAAAAGCTTAGTATAATGTATTTCAATAAATCGTTTGTTTTTAACGCAACTAAATAACCAATGCCAATTTTTAAATTTAAATATGAAAATGAAATTTAGTTAATAAATTAAACATTATTAACGTCAACAATTTGCACAAAAACAAAAGCAAAGAACAGGTATTAGAATCTAAAAATACTGCTGAAAAATGGCAACACAGATATATTAAATATATTTAGAATTCTGTCTATTTGTAGCAGTACGACTGGTGGAATATATCTCCACCCTACAGGAGATTGCGCTGCCAAATAACCTTGTGTTTCTGCAGTAAGTAGGGTTTCCAGTCCTCCTAGGGGTAGGAGAGTTTAAAGTCGGCAACGCGCTAGTGCTAACAATGGATTTTTAAGCGTCCATAGGCTACGGTAAACGTTTACCATCAAAGGAGTCGTATGCCTGTTTGCCATATTAGCGGTCTCAAAAAATTTAAATTATATAATATATTTTATATACATATTTGAAATCTGTATATACAAAGCGAATGATTACTCGTCGCTGACTAAACAGATAAATAAATTTGTCATCGCTCTCGGGGGACCGTTCTATGGAACCTTTTTAATCTAAAAGCCCGTCGAACACTTTTTAATCAAGAGGTCCCTCGACTGCAATGAGAATTTTACTTATTTGTTTAGTCAGCGACAAGTAAATAAGTGATCTTCCGCTTTGTTTAAACAGATTTAACTAATACAACTTGTTGTTTACTATTTAGTTCGTTTTTTGGCAACGCAATCGGTTTTTTTTTTTTTTTAATATGCTTTTTAGTGTAAATAATATATTTTTGAAATGCGCTCATTAAGACTTTCAGTTTCATAACCATATTGTAATAATTCAAGAAAAGTGGAAAAAAATTGGAGATATATTGGCAACATATTTAATTTTCCAAAAATGCAGGATTCTAACGACACTCTAAACATTCAAATCAGTTCAGGCATTAAAAAATTATACTGGAACACAAATTCACATACACGAAACCTGAAAAAAATTCACTCCATTTTTGGGCACTTACAATAATTATTTTAAAAAAATGTGAACTATTCATATTTTTTTTAATTTTCCAAAATACTTTATTTCATTAACCTTTTTTTTAAATATACTATATTTTTTTCCAAAAAAAGGTGGTAACCCTATGCGATAATGCGATATATTGCACACGTCTGAATTTTGCTGGGCTAAATTAAAGACTGCTTACACTTTCAAGTATTTATAGAATAGCTTGCGTACAGATTAACGGTCGTCGGTCAAGTGATGACATTGCATTAAATTGGTTTACTCATTATAGCGAACGCTTGATAAAAGTATCATAGCATAATTTTATGTGTGAGGCATTGCGCTGAAACACTAGATGTATGAATATTGAGAATTATATTTTAGTAAAGTCAATTTATATGATCGTGCGATATTTGGCAGGAGTATGAGTTTTGCTATTTGTAATTTAGTGAAATGAATTCATATTATCATGCGATATATATAATCATATGAAATTGGCGTTTTGTATGGAAGGAATATAAAGTCAATTTTTTTTGTTGTACAGTATATTTAATTAATCAAAGTATGCACCGTTGTTATCTATGCACTTTTGCCATTTCATAGGTAGTTCATTGATCCCTTTACTAAAAAACACCATGGGGCGAGAATCAATACACTCTTTGAAGGCGGTTTGGATTGCCGAATCGGAGTTGAATTTTTTTCCTTGTAAGAAGTTGTTCAAATTCCGGAAAAAATCTGTTAGAGCAAGGGTCGAGGAGTACGGTGGATGTCGTAGACATTCCAATTGCAGCTCATCTAATTTATTGGTTGTTTGTTAAACAGTGTGTAAACATAGATGTTACTACCAAACAAGCTATTGAAGAAGAATATCGTCAGACGTCAAATGAAGTACGATCAAGAAGTACAAAACCTTTTGTGTGGTGGTAGTAATACAGATAATAATGTAGAGCAGTTTTGGGCCAACAGCAGTTTCGGGCCATGTTGAGCAATATTATTGAAACGAAAAAGGACCCAAAGTATACAAATATCACTAATTTATATTGTGTGTTCCCATTTCCAATGCACAATGTGAAATAATTTTTTCGCTGGTTATTGTCATTAAGACTAGAAATAGGTTTTTAACTATGAACATTCCTTCCATATTTACACGTTATGCAAGCTTTGAATGAAGGTTGTAATTATTTCGGCACCTCTCCAGATAAGATTAATATAGTAATAAAATTAGTAATAATGATAATAGCATCGATTTAGAATAAACAGTTTCAACATTACAATTTTTATTTTATTTTATAACACCAAAAAGTAAGTATACCACTGACGTAACACATGGACTACTGAAGTAACGAAACAATTTTTATAAAGCACCCAGTACACTAAACTTTGTCTCGAATAATAGATTAAAATAATGACCCTAACATATTAGCTGATTTATATGAAGAATTATATTTTTCATTTATTATAATTTAATACTGGCCAGACATTTTGTTAGTATAATACATACTTTTGAAATGGTCACACTGGTATTGTGTTTGTCTATGATTTTTTTAAAATTCAAAACGTGTTGTATCAGGCTCTGTCAACTCGCCTATATATTTTAACACGAAAAGCTCGCGCATCTATTTCACTCAACATGGGAAAAATCCATAAGCGTACCCGCTACGTTTCTCTTTCACACAAAGAAACACTCACACAAAGGCATACTCATTGATATTCTTCCGCCATATTGGTCTGTGGCCGCCATTTTCATTAGAATTGTCAAAATTGACAAAACAAATTGAACCGCCATTGTTCGTTGTTCATAATCTTAACATTAATAAACATTTTATATTTGTTAATTTGTGGAATTGTTAATTTGCTCGAGATGGAGTAAAAACATTTGTTTTAAAGAATATTATCAAGGAGGTAGTATTTGCAATTTTTAAAGCTGGATTCATAGTTAGAGCCACAGTTAGTGATCAAAGCTCTGCCAATGTTGCAGCTAATAATATCGGACTCAAATAGAGAACTTGTACGCAGTGAAGGCTACAATGATAATAATATTTCCTATAACATTAATAGTAACCGGCTATATCACATCTATGATGTACCTCATTTACTAAAATGTTTTCGCAATAATTTTTAGAAGAAAGATCTTCTCATCGGTAATCGGCGTGCTAAGTGGGAGTACATTGAAATTCTTTATAAAGTAGATGGAAATGGTGGACGAGCAAGAAGCACTAAACTCACCGACAAACATGTTAAACCTACATCATATGATAAAATGAAGGTAAGTAAAATTGTCACTGACCCATCTCAAAAATCAACCTGTATAGGCGTGAAATCATTTATATACACTATGTACCTATGTAAGTAAAATTATTAAAAACCCCGTCGCATGTGAAGTTTATAAAATGACCACTTTGCTTGACAAAAGTGATGTATGATTGCCCATACTAAAGAGATCTCAACATATTTTAGTCATTTTCATCTCCAATACTACTGAATATATATTTACTAGCTGGTACCCGCGACTTCGTCTGTATATTATGGATACTAGCTTTACCCCGCATTATTTTTTTATTTTATAAATAAAATTACTTTATTGTATATTTCCAGGTCAAACTAGCTGCTCAAGTATTCAGCAGACAAGTGGCTACATCGCTTGAAGTTTATATGAAGTCCCTGCTTTTTCTACAGGAGCATGAATATTCTATTCCGAATGTGGATATTGATAATGATCTTTTCACAGTAGAAATACTTATATTTATAAATGATTTGTTTGATAGTTTAAATGGTTTTGGTCACTCTGGTTATAAATTGCAACGTGCTCTATCTTTAAATTCTGAACACATAGATTTCTGGAATAATGCTGTGAAGAAACTAAATTCAATGTGGTTTGATTCTTCCGTTGAAAGGGAAAGCAAGCCTTTGTCACTGAAGCATTTTATGCATAATATTAAAACTATGAAACATCTGTGGTCTGATTTACGTTCTATTGAGGGTGTAAAATTTTTAAGTCTCAGACGACTAAACCAAGATCCATTAGAAAAATTTTTTGGTCTAATAAGAGCACATGGTAATTTCAATACCAACCCAGATTGTACTCACTTTGTCTTGGCTTATAAAACTTTATTAATTAATAACATCACTACTGGTAAGTCATTATTTACAAATTGTGCTAATGATGATGACAAAATGTTAGGTACCCTTCAAAATTTAGTAAACCAATAAAAATATGGATCATACATTGATAATTTTCAAACTGACGACACTGAATTCATAGAGAATTTTATTCCCCCTGAGAATGTTTATTGGAACAAAAAATTGATACTACATTGTACATTTGTGAGATGCACAAAGAAACTTTTCTCAAAGCTTTTTGGTTATTTGTTATTTATTAGAATGCAAGTAAAACAATGGTGCATTAATTTTAACAGACGAATGCATAATATTGATTCCAGATCTAAAGATGTAGAAATGGAAAGTTTAATCCATACTAAAGCTACAAAAGGATTTAGTTACAGATCAGTTAGAAGGCGTAGTACTACATAATCATATTTAACTGTATAGGTACTACTTATTATTATCATAGTTTCTGCAACTAAAATTGTCTTTATTTTAATTCCTCTATTAACTATTATTATGTATAGATATATTATTACTGGATCTAGATACCTATATCTATGCCTTTGCAAAATATATTACTATGCAATTACTAACAGAATTCCTTCAGTATGCCTCATAGTTAATTCTAACGAGTATGCAAATTTTGTTTACATTGTTTTTAAAATATAGTACTACTACTAGTTGTAATATATTATTAATAATTCATTGTTATTATTAGGTAATGTTCTTAGTTATCTAATGTACATAATATAACATTGATTGATTAAATCAGAATCAATTATAAAATAAAATTTAAAACATGCATGAATATACTCACATGTATTGTTATGATTTTTAAGGTAAATAATAATTATGTAATTCTAGTATGTAATCATGTCATAATCTAGCATATTTTCTTTGTTTCTAATTACTTAATTAGGTATTATGTGTAATATTTACTAATTATTCATACAAATATTTTATGAAGCATGCAAATTTGTCTGGTGTATTTTTTAACAACATTCATGATTCATATTAAGAAAATTATTTTATAAGTATACTTTTAATAACTTTTGTTTTATGTTAATATTTTGTAATGTTTTTATTCTTATGATCTTAATTAATTAATTGTAATATGAATTTGTTTTCCTGTCTGTAATAATATTGAGAAATACGTTGTGAGCGATTGATTTTTATATTGATGATTAATTCGGTTATTTCTGTAGTTTTTGTCTACATTCATGAGTCATATTAAGAAACTTATTTTATATACTTTTAATAACTATTGTTTTATGCTAATATTTTTATTCTTATGATCATTTAATTGTAATAATGTTCCATTTTGTATTTCCTTTTTTCTGGTTTCACTTTTAGTTCCATGCGCTCCGTCTTTCTTTTATTGAATGGCAACTGTTCTTACTGTTATTACACATTTCAGCCAAAGTCAATGTTAAACAATAAGTATTTACCCAAATGTAATTATCTATCTTGCAATATTCAAACATAGCTTCAACAAGATCGAGGCTCCATTTTTAAAATTTTACAGGGAGTTTTATGTGAACTTAAAATGCATGTTCCCAGTTAGGTATTTATAATCCACTTGTGCAAAATAACCTAACTACATCACGTAAAATGTCGCCAAAATTACACAATATAGAGCCAACATAAGGTATGAATTAAAATAAAAACCACCACATAACACTTCAAGATCCTGCCGAAATTCCTAGGTCTGAGGTTTTAAAACAATGCATAAAGGCGGTGCTAAGCCCGTGAAGTATGAAGGGAAAGTTTTATGGCATGTTAATATTTGTAAATCCCTATAAGAATAAATATTATGTAATCCTTACGTTTCTTTTATTTTAAGACTCAGTTTGATAAATCTGGTAAAATGGTTACCGTCGCAAAAATATCGATAAAAACCGGTAATTTGTTTAGTAAAATACCGATTGACACGAAATACATCACTAGTTTACTTATTTACCGTAAAGTACCGATTTAAATCTATGATTCCATCACTAACGTAATTTGACAAGTACCATATATACAAATATAATGAGGGAAAGAGAGAGGTAGCGGACGGCTCATTAGGCCACTTCAAGAGTAAATGCGATGGAGATATCAATCATGAATGAAATGTATAAATTGGTATCTATAGATAGTTGTGTATGTGTATCGTCTGTGAATATGTGTAAATCACCTCGCTAACGAAACAAAACGATTGTTCTAAGATGGTCGTCTATCCTCTGGTTATTGGTCTATGGTGTTGTATTTTGCAAGTAAATACTATGAGTAATATGTATTGGTTGTGAACAGTCTTTTAGATCTCATATAATTATTTTAAAATGGACTTCATTATAGACACTGCTGGAGATGAAGATCTTCAGACAAAAACGGAATTATTGGGTGAAGATGAGAAACCATATTTTGTAGGTTAGTTTGTTTTTAATTATTTCGATACATAAATGTGGTTAAAAAAAGACAAAGCAGTCATGAGCACTGCTTAAAGAAGTGAAAACATAAAACTAAAACAAACCGTTGTATTTTTGGATATACAAATTGTTTGATCTTAAATTAAAACTTGTAAATCAAAACTGTTTCACACAACAAATTTGTTTTATCACGTTAGTACATTAACTCCTAAAATACTATAAAATACGCATTGCATAGTAATTATAGTCATTTAAAAAAAATTGTTCTAGATTTTTTAAGTTATATTGCAACAAAGACTCCGTTTTCTTCATTATT